>JAYESD010000004.1:167797897-169019380 GCA_036927565.1 Tuctoria greenei
ACCCTCATTTTCATGCATCATGCCTTGCATACATTCATATACATGTTTAACATTGATCCACATAAAGAGGAACAAGTTTAAAATTGATTCAGAGCATCTAAAATTGATTTGGAACAAAACCGCACTTAAAACGCAGGAAAGTGCGGACTAGTACGATTTTGCTGAGGACTAGTCCGATTTCTCTCTGACTAAAAACGGACTTGTCCGTTTTTGCTGCGGACTAGTCCGATTTTGGCTCTGGAAACTTATGGAATTGTCCGATTTTGTGCGGACTAGTCCGATATTCCAAGAATCCTTGAAAAATTGCTAAGTCCTTGGACTTTTCTGGACTAGTCCGGTGTTCCAGCGGACTTGTCCGATTTCCTCTCTGTTTAAAGTCATACTTGTCCGATTTTAGGCCAGACTTGTCCCATTTTCTCTCTGGACAACTTCGGACTAGTCCGGTCCTTTCCGGACTTGTCCGATATTTCGTGACTTCGAGATTGATCTTTTGTTTTACGACTTGTTTCTTGGGTTTCACGTTATGTGGGCCTAGGGACGTCGTGCCTAACTCTTTTAGAGCCCATGTGGGACTCTAAACCGTCCTCTACTCATCCCAAAACTCGAAATCCATCTAACCCTAGCCTCCACCTCTATATAAACAGCCCCACCCTTTGGATTGATATCTATTTGCCACTTTTCCACCCCACCCAAACCCTAGTTCGTGGAGAGCCACCACCAAGGAGGAAGGAGAAGATCCCAAGCAAGGAGAAGAAGAGGAGGAAACGAAAGAGGATCAATATCTCCACCAAGTTTTCGTTCTTCATCACCAATTCATCCCCAAGTTAATCACCAACCCTAGATCATCAAAATCCAAGTTTTACCTCCAAGTTTCTTGAGTCATTGGAGTTCTAAACACCTGGTATACCTTCTATTCTCTTGTCCTTACGTGAATTCAACCCCTAATCTCCAAATTCATGTTGATCTAGAAAACCCTGATCTGCTGATCTCGTAGAGGGCGGACTTGTCCGGTCCTTAGCGGACTAGTCCGATCTTTTTGGTTAAATTGTGTTGAATTGGTTCTAAAATTTGATCTAATCGAATCCAAACCTGTATAAACTTGTTAAAAGCTATTAGAACTAGTTAGTTATCATTAAAAGCAATCAATTAACAAGTTCTACCTTGCATTTGCATCAATCATGCATGTCATATCATATTGAGTAATATTTGTGCACTCTTTGATTGTGTTTCTTGTCTTGTATGTTTATTGTGTGGATTAGACGGATTTGCGCTAGAAAGTGCCGCGGAGGATCTACAGCATCAAGAGTTTGAAGGCTTTGACCCTAATCAACAGCAAGAGCAAGGCAAGTGTCCTTGAAGCCTATTGATCCTGTTTTTAAAATAAATGTTTTGTTTGCAAACTGCATGCTTGTGTCAATTTGATGGGAAATCCTATGGTAGGAAGTTTACTAGATTTGTTAAACCACCCTTGTCACCTGGAATTTATGGTAGAGCGTCGGGATGGACTTTTTTTTTACCTTTTTGCTTCGCTTAATCAACTGGGATGGGAAAAACAATTATACCACTCCATTTAATTACGTATGGATGAGATTATGGTTAATGTGAACTGGTTAAATATGATATCGTAATGGGCGATCTAAGCAAGCCTGGTATGTGGATGGGTTGGATGTTATGGTGGTTTGCTTGCTTTAGATCTAAGGACCGGTTCATGCGAGAATAAGCCAGGACTACAGTGCCACCATGAGGCCAAGTATGGGTGCGGCGTAGCTGATTAATTAGGGCTTTGCCAGTGCTATTTGGACCATTAAGGATGCTCGGGGAAGGGGTAGTCGGATTGGGTTTGTTGATGATTGGTGGGACTACCCTGGGATCCGAATGGCTCAAGAGGGGGCCCTTGGTTGAAGATGTGCTCAGTTGGAGGCATCGCCACCGGTGAAACCTCAGTGGGGTCTAAATAGGCTAGTAATCCCTTTGTAAAGGCTATTTTGTGATCTCTTGGCCACACACCGATGGAAGTGTGAGACGGCATAATAGAGGTTTTAGTCATCGAAAGGTGATGAAATCACAAACACGTGGGTAAAGAGGTACAAACTCTGCAGAGTTAAATAAAACTATCATGATAGCCATGCTCCCAGTTATGAGCACCTGGACAACTTCCATGATTAGAGGGAACTTGGTGTTGGGATGGTATTGGGATGGTTATGGTTTGGTAATGGTTATGGCTGGTTATGAATTTATTTCTGGTTATTGGAAATGGTGAAATCTGGAATTTTTGATGATGATAATGAATTCAGATTTGGTATTATGGTATTACTTATGATTATGATGGGTTTACTTCACATACATCTAATATATTGCTTTTCAAACGTTTTAATGTACTTTTCAGCACTCTACCATTATTATTGTCAACATTTGAATAAGCCACATGTCATACTTTCCACACTTGCTGAGTACGACATGTACTCACTCTTGCAATTCCCCCCAACAGTTGCAGGTCAGGATTGGGAGTTTAATGGCGATAATGCAGAGTTCTAGGCTGTGTCTACCATCAACTTTGCCTGTGGTGTTATTGGAGCTGCGTTATACCCTATTGCTTATGCTGCCTAGCTGTTTAGTTTGCTTAATTGGTTTATTTCCGCTGCATTAGTTGAACTTGTCATTAATATCCATTAGAGCTTGTATTCGAGGATAATCTGGTTTGTGTAATAAAATTTGGTTAATTAATCTTGTCTTGTGGTAATTTTCTATATACTCTTTTGTGATTGCACTCGTGTATGTGTGATGAACATCCTGGGCACACATATGCGTTAGCTTGGTTCATTTTTCGGAACCGGGCGTCACAGATTGGTATCAGAACCACAGGTTGGCTGTAGGATGCAGCCTAGATAGAATGGACACTTTAGAGCACCTAGGAGCACTCAGGAATCGATGTGTTTTTGCTTGGAGTGTTGTTTGCTATATATATTGCTTGCTTGTGTGCTTAATAGAGGATTTTGGGATGCCTTAGCATTGCCATGTCCACCTAGGCTAGTGTAGCTAGCTGTTTAGTTTATACCCCTTGATTCATATAGTTGGGGACGTTTTCTAATTCTTATCTATTGCTTTTCTTCAGATGGTGAGGACTCGCAACCAGAGGGATGGCAATGATGAGGAGGAGAACAATGGAGTGCCTCAGAACAACATCGAACAAGGATCTACTCAGGGAGCTATTAACATCGAGCAACTATTGGCTATGCAAAACCAGCTCATGCAGACCATGATACAAACAATGGGACAACTGCAGGCTGGCAATATCAACAATCAGCCCCACGTGCCTCCACCGCCACCCCCATCTCCTCATAACCGATTGGGAGAGTTTATGATGACTAGGCCGCCTACCTTTGCTCAAGCTGCTGACCCTATGGATGCGGACGATTGGCTCAAGTTCGTGGAGAAGAAGCTAGCTATTGTCCAGTGCAGTGACCGGGAGAAGATCTTGTTTGCTTCTCATCAACTAGTTGGAGCAGCTGCGGATTGGTGGGATTCTTATTGCAATGCTCATGAGAACCAAGAGAGAATTACTTGGGCCGAATTCAAGGAAAATTTTCATTCTCATTATGTGCCCGAGGGTGTTATGATATTGAAGAGGCAAGAATTTGAGAATTTAAGGCAAGGAAGATCAAGTGTGAGTGAATATCTCAATAAATTCACTCAACTCTCAAGGTACGCGCCTGAGGATGTTAGTCGGGACAGCCGGAAGCAATACATGTTCATGAGGGGCTTGAACAATGAGATCCAAGTACAATTGCTCAATTGTGACTATGCAAATTTCCAGAAGCTTGTGGACAAAGCAATTGTGGTTGAGAACAAGATCCGTGAGATGGAGCAAGAAATCAAGAGGAAGGCGCCATATCAAGGATAGCAACAAGGAAGTAATGTGCACCCTCGCCTTGCACCACCCAATGCACCCTATTACAGCTCCTCTATTCCTGCTCAGCGCCCTGGTTATGCACCACGCCCAACTCAGTTTGTGCAGCAACACCCTGTCATGCAAGCACCTAGGCCTCAAATGCCTTATGCGCCTCGTGCTAGTTTTCCTGGTGCTAATGTTCAAAACCAAGCTCGTCCCAATAATTCTGGTGGGGTTAAGAAGTGCTACACTTGTGGAGAAGCTGGACACTTTGCGCATCAATGTCCTAAGTCAGGTCTTGGTCAAGGAAGCAATGCACCGAGGCAAAACCCAAGACCCAATGCAGGACAACCACAAGGGAACCGTGGACAGCAGAATTTTGCTCGTGGCAACGTGAACCATGTCTCAACGGAGGATGCTCAACAAGCGGATGATGTGGTCATTGGTATGTTTCTCGCAAACTCCAACCCCGCGACTATGTTATTTGATTCCGGAGCATCGCATTCATTCATTGCATCAAAGTATGTTGCCAGGTATAGTTTGCCTATCTCTCATATGAAGTTTACTCTATTGGTTAAGTCTCCTGGAGGAGAGATGAGGACAAATATAGTATGTCCAAAAGTAGGCCTTAGAATAAGGGGGGTAGACTTCTCCACCAACCTCATTGTTTTGGATTCTCAAGGGTTGGATATTATACTTGGTATGGACTGGTTGAGGAAGCACAATGGAGTTATTGAGTGTGCCACGAAGACGGTGAAGTTCACCAATGAGGAAGGCATCACCGTAGAATTTGAAGCATCTCAAACCGCACCGAAGCAATTGGAGTTGAATCATATGGACAATGCGACAATTGAGGAGATTCTAGTGGTGTGTGAATTTTTGGATGTATTTCCGGACGAGTTGCCAGGTATGCCACCCGATCGATACATTGAGTTTGTTATTGATTTAATACCTGGAACTGCACCTATAGCTAAGAGGCCGTATAGGATGCCTCCTATAGAATTAGTGGAGCTCAAGAAACAAATTCAAGAGTAACTAGAGAAGGGTTTCATTCGCCCTAGCTCTTCGCCTTGGGGAGCGCCCGTTCTATTTGTGGACAAGAAGGACGGATCCCAAAGGATGTGCGTGGATTAATGAGCTCTTAACGAGGTAACAATCGAGAACAAGTACACCTTGCCATGCATAGAAGACTTGTTTGATCAGATGAAGGGTGCTTGTGTCTTCTCTAAGATTGACTTGAGGTCGGGATACTTTCAAATGAAGATTAGACCATCGGACATACCCAAGACAGCTTTTAGGACACGGTATGGATCTTATGAGTACATCATGATGTCTTTTGGATTGACAAATGCACCTGCGCACTTTATGTAACTCATGAATAAGGTCTTCATGGAGTACTTAGATAAGTTTGTTGTGGTTTTTATTGATGATATTATGATCTACTCGAAGGATGAGAAGGAACATGAGGAACACTTGAGGCTTACATTGCAGAAATTGAGGGAGCATCAATTGTATGCCAAGTTCAACAAGTGTCAGTTTTGGTTGAAAGAGGTGCCATTTTTGGGTCATATCATCTCAGGAGGAGGAGTATCGGTTGACCCTGGTAAAGTGAGGGATGTGTTGAAGTGGGAACAGCCGCAAAATGTCAAGGAAATAAGGAGTTTTCTTGGGATGGCTGGATATTACCGTAGATTCATCATGGACTTTTCCAAGATGGCCAAGCCTATGACAGAGTTGCTAATGAAGGGAAAGACATTCCAATGGACTCAAGCTTGTCAAGAGAGTTTTGAGGAGTTGAAGAAGAGGTTGACAACAGCCCAAGTTTTGGTATTGCCGGATGTAAGCAAGAGTTTTGACATTTATTGCGATGCATCAAGACAAGGGCTTGGATGTGTATTGATGCAAGAAGGTCAAGTGGTCGCCTATGCATCAAGACAATTGAAGAAACATGAGCAGAATTACCCCACGCACGATTTGGAACTCGCGTCCGTGGTACATGCATTGAAGATTTGGAGACACTATATTCTTGGACATAGGTGTGAAATTTATACGGATCATAAGAGTTTGAAGTATATTTTCACACAAACGGATCTGAACTTGAGGCAACGAAGATGGTTGGAGCTCATCAAAGATTATGATTTGGGGATCAACTATCATTCGGGGAAGGCCAATGTACTGGCCGATGCTTTGAGTAGAAAGGGAGTAAGTCCCCAACTCACAGTTCGAGGGATACCATCCGAGCTATGAAGGGAGTTTGAACGGTTGAACCTTGGGTTTGTAAACGATATGGAGATGATGGAGTTAAATCCAACCTTGGAGCAAGAAATTCGAGAGGCACACACCACAGGTGAGGAGATCAAGGAAATCAAGGAAAGAACCGAAGAAGGGAGAGAATTCAGATTTGACGAGGATGAACATGGTACCTTATGGCTTGGAAAGAGGATCGTTGTGCCTAATGTGAAGCACATACGGGAGACAATATTAAAGGAGACACATGACTCACCTTACTCAATTCATCCCGGTTGTACGAAGATGTACAAAGACTTGAAGACTTGCTATTGGTGGGATAGCATGAAAAAGGACATAGCTGAATACGTAGCATTGTGTGATGTGTGCCAACGAGTCAAGGCGGAACATCAAAGGCCAGCCGGATTATGGCAACCGTTGAAGATTCCGGAATGGAAGTGGGAAGAAATTGGAATGGAATTCATAGTTGGGTTACCACGTACTCAGTCCGGGTATGACTCAATTTGGGTAATTGTGGATCGCTTAACCAAGTCAGCTCATTTTGTCCCTGTGAAGACCAAATATACAGCTGCACGATTGGCCGAAATATACATGGAGCATATTGTGTGTCGACACAGAGTACCGAAGAAGATAGTCTCGGATAGAGGTTCTCAATTTACCTCCAGATTTTGGCAAAAATTGCATGAAGCGTTGGGAATGAGATTGAATTTTAGTTCAGCGTATCATCCTCAAACGGATGGACAAACCAAGAGGACCAATCAGATTTTGGAGGACATGTTAAGAGCTTGTGCTTTAAAGCATGGGAAAAGTTGGGACAAAAGCTTGCCATACGCGGAATTTTCATACAATAATAGTTACCAAGAAAGTTTGAAGATGTCACCATATGAAGCGCTTTATGGGAGGAAGTGTAGGACACCTTTATTCTGGAATGAGGCAGGAGAAACTCAAGTATTTGGTCCGGATGTGTTGCAAGAAGCCGAAAAGCAAGTCCGGATAATTCGTGAAAACTTGAGGGCTGCCCAATCAAGACAAAAAGGCTATGCGGACAATAGGAGAAGGAAATTAGCCTTTGAAATAGGAGATTTTGTTTACCTCAAGGTGTCACGAATGAGGGGTCATAAGAGGTTTAACATAAGAGGAAAGCTAGCACCTCGTTATATTGGACCATTCAAGATTTTGGACAAAAGGGGAGAAGTAGCGTATAAGTTGGGGATGCCAGCTCATCTTTTCAGACGTGCATGATGTCTTTCATGTTTCCCAGCTCAATAAGTGCTTGAGAGTACCGGAAGAACAAGTTCCAATGGAAGAATTGGAACTAGGGGAAGATTTGACTTATGCCGAACAACCGGTCAAAATCTTTGAAACTAAGGAGAGGGTCACAAGGAACAAGGTTATTAGATGGTGTAAGGTTCAATGGAAGCACCACACAAAAAAAGAAGCAACTTGGGAGCTAGAGGATGATATCAAGAAGGAATTTCCCTATCTCTTCTCTTCCGCGTCGAATCTCGAGGGCGAGATTCATTTTAAGGGGGGTAGGTTTGTAACACCCTCATTTTCATGCATCATGCCTTGCATACATTCATATACATGTTTAACATTGATCCACATAAAGAGGAACAAGTTTAAAATTGATTCGGAGCATTTAAAATTGATTTGGAACAAAACCGCACTTAAAACGCAGGAAAGTGCGGACTAGTCCGATTTTGCTGAGGACTAGTCCGATTTTGGCTCTGGAAACTTACGGACTTGTCCGATTTTGTGCGGACTAGTCCGATATTCCAAGAATCCTTGAAAAATTGCTAAGTCCTTGGACTTTTCCGGACTAGTCCGGTGTTCCAGCGGACTTGTCCGATTTCCTCTCTGTTTAAAGTCGGACTTGTCCGATTTTAGGCCAGACTTGTCCGATTTTCTCTCCGGACAACTTCGGACTTGTCCGGTCCTTTCCGGACTTGTCCGATATTTCGTGACTTCGAGATTGATCTTTTGTTTTACGACTTGTTTCTTGGGTTTCACGTTTGTGGGCCTAGGGACGTCGTGCCTAACTCTTTTAGAGCCCGTGTGGAATCTAAACCGGCCTCTACTCATCCCAAAACTCGAAATCCATCTAACCCTAGCCTCCACCTCTATATAAACATCCCCACCCTTTGGATTGATATCTATTTGCCACTTTTCCACCCCACCCAAACCCTAGTTCGTGGAGAGCCACCACCAAGGAGGGAGGAGAAGATCCCAAGCAAGGAGAAGAAGAGGAGGAAACGAAAGAGGATCAATATCTCCACCAAGTTTTCGTTCTTCATCACCAATTCATCCCCAAGTTCATCACCAACCCTATATCATCAAGATCCAAGTTTTACCTCCATGTTTCTTGAGTCATTGGAGTTCTAAACACCTGGTATACCTTCTATTCTCTTGTCCTTACGTGAATTCAACCCTTAATCTCCAAATTCACGTCGATCTAGAAAACCATGATCTGCTGATCTCGTAGAGGGCGGACTTGTCCGTTCCTTAGCGGACTAGTCCGATCTTTTTGGTTAAATTGTGTTGAATTGGTTCTAAAATTTGATCTAATCGAATCCAAACCTGTATAAACTTGTTAAAAGCTATTAGAACTAGTTAGTTATCATTAAAAGCAATCAATTAACAAGTTCTACCTTGCATTTGCATCAATCATGCATGTCATATCATATTGAGTAATATTTGTACACTCTTTGATTGTGTTTCTTGTATTGTATGTTTATTGTGTGGATTAGACGGATTTGCACTAGAAAGTGCCGCGGAGGATCTACAACATCAAGAGTTTGAAGGCTTTGACCCTAATCAACAGCAAGAGCAAGGCAAGTGTCCTTTAAGCATATTGATCCTGTTTTTAAAATAAATGTTTTGTTTGCAAACTGCATGCTTGTGTCAATTTGATGGGAAATCCTATGGTAGGAAGTTTACTAGATTTGTTAAACCACCCTTGTCACCTGGAATTTATGGTAGAGCATCAGGATGGACTTTTTTTACCTTTTTGCTTCGCTTAATCAACTGGGATGGGAAAAACAATTATACCACTCCATTTAATTACGTATGGATGAGATTATTATACCGGAAGCTGAACCATCACCGCGCGCGACCCCCATCAATACGCACGGAGAAGACAATGGTGCGTGTCTTTATATAATTTCTCCATCGTCTTCTCCATGCGAACTCTACAAAGACACACCACCATCTTCTCCGCACGTACTCTAGCTTCCTCTTTGTCTCCGTTGCGTGCACCCTCATTGATTCCCTTCGCAGAATAGTGATGCCAAAGCCTATGGAGTTGCCGTTCATGCAAGATATTGCGATCGAGATCACGGGGTGCCTTGCCGCAAGCTCCCTGCAACCCTTGGACGACCTCTCTAGTGTGTGTGCCACCTAGAAGGCCATGCATGCGACATGCTGGGATGGCATCGTGGGTAGGCGCATGGCGCTGGAGCGGGTGACCCGGAGTATGTTGCGCGACCCGGGGCGCTATGAAGACCTTGTGGAGAACCTAGCCATCGTTGGCAACCCTCATGCATGCTACGTCACCGAGCTCGAGCTCGTCTTCGCGGATGATCGCATGCAGCAGGGTGCCCAGTTTCTCGCCCGCGCAATAGGCGGCCTACATCCTTGGCCTCCTCCACTACGACGCCGACCGCGGGATCCGCGACACCTTCGAGTATATTAGGCAGGTCGAAGGTGAGGTTGACGTCGGTGAGAAAGCGGATGGGTCCGTCTCCATCAAGACGACCAACAATGAGTGCAGGTGGTGTCGAATTCAGGCCCTGGCTGAAAATCAGTAATCTGACGTGGACGCATCTGCGCCCGCCTCCGGGACCACCGATGGTGTCGCTGCCCAACAAGGAGGTTGACCCATGCACGGCTGCCAGCTGCGGGAAGCAAGGGTGGAGCGGCTGCAGGGTCCTCTATAGTGAAGACTGTAGGATTAGGCATGAGCATGTCGCATTCTACCGTGCGGTGTTATCTGGTATCTGCTATATATAAAATAGACTTATAAGGCTGTGATGTTGTTTTTCTTGTTTTAGGATATCTCTTTTCTTTTTTTTGTAGTAATATTTTATGTTGATGAACTTATTGTTGTTCATCAATTCCATTTGTTATTTTGTTTTCTATCTATTTGTTTAGTGAACAATCTGTTCTATCTGTATTCTCTGTTAATGAACGAACCTCCACATCGCTGGTAACCTCTAAAGTGGCCGATACGGTACTTTAGCTGCTGGAGGTGCTAGAGGAGATCGCCTGTAGCAGGATTTGCAAAGCGTATGTAATGTAGTATACAATACTAGTACGTAGTAACAGGAAAACACAACAGGTAGTGACGACTGAAAAGAAAAGTAGAGACAATGAACAGAGAGAAAAGAAAAGTAATGACGAGGAAAATGTTAGAAAAATATAGGTAGAACTCCAACGTACAACTGGCCCTATGCCCCTATATGCGGTGTCATCATTACCACTACTCCTATACACGGCTAGAAGTCATTACCACTGTTTGAAAGGAAGTGCTACGAACTAGATGTGCCGATTGGTTTATTTTGTGTTCATTGGGGATTATATAACAACTAGTTCTGTCGATTTTCTTGCCTGGAATGGTACGTTGGACACTACTGTTTGGTTCCGTCGATGTTTATATCTAGTCTTTAATCATTGTTTATATAATTGTGTTGCTGCGGTTCAAGAGATTTTATGCGTATGCTTTATTTTGATTGGAATACCACCCCCATTGCTATATTAACTTATTTAGATAACAAATTGCCAGAGCCAGACACGCCCCTTTAGATGGGCTCATGCGTCATAGGGATGGACACCAAGCGTCCCAGTGAAGTTTCGGCCCACGAATACAAAGTGACTCATCACATTTTTATCCCACAAATAACAAGAGGCCTAGCGCAGTGTTGGGCCAACTCTGATAGCTTCACGTACGCTTTGTCCTGCCTGCCTGCCCATGGGACCCTTCGATCCACAACAGCCCCTCTCCCGACTGTACAAAACGCGCTTGGAGGAGCATCCGCCGACCGCCACACTCTTGGAGGAGCATCCACCGGCCGCCACGCTCTTGGAGGAGCATCCGCCGGCCGCCACACTCTTGGAAGAGCATCCGTCAGCCACCGCGTGTGGACGAGCATCCGTCGGCCGCCGCATGTGGGGGAGCAACAATGCTAGGTACAATTGCTCACATAAAGTTATTGTAGTTCTATCCTCTTACGGATACGCGGATTGAATTGAAGGAAGCGATGTCAGAAGATAAGAGATGGATGGGAAAAGACAGGTGTACGAAGGAGTGGCAGGATGGAGTGAAGTCATTTTTAAATTTTGCATTACATGGCACTCGTGAAGAAGAAACTATGCCTTGTCCTTGCATGAAATGTCGTAATATTTGCCTAGGGACACGCAAGGAAGTTCATCTTCACTTTCTTTGGATGGGATGTCATTGGATTATACTTGTTGGGTACACCATGGAGAAAAACTAGTTGAGAAAAATATTGCTAAGCAATCAACAAATAATGAGAATATAATTTCTGATTATGCTACTATGGAAAATATGTTGTCCAGTCTACTTTGAGGCACTGATCATGGTGGTACTTCAGCAGATGTTGATGATCCAGAAAATGCTATAAACCAGCAAGAGCCAACTAGGTGTGCAAAGACCTTCTATGACTTATTAAATAATGTCAAAAAGGAGTTGTATCCAGGTTGTGAGAAGGTGACCCAATTATCCTTCATTGTCAGGTTGTACCAGATAAAGTGTTTAACTGGTTTGAGCAAAAAAGCATGTGAGTTGATCCTTAAACTATTCTCGTATGTGCTTCCAGAGGGCCACTGCATTCCTAATACACTTGATAAAGTTCAGAAGGTTGTTCGTGACCTCGGGCTAGGCTACCAAAAGATTGATGCACGTGTCAATCACTGTGTGTTATTCCGAAAGGACTATTCTCTGCTAGATCGATGCCCAAAATGTGGTGAATTAAGATGGAAAAATAGTACTGGTGAGAATGCAAGAGAGGCTTTACCTTGTGGAAAAGCCAAGAAGCTTGTAGCACGGAAGATTCTACAATACTTCCCTCTTTTTCCTATCTTCAAAGGTTTTATATGGCAGAATAAACGGCATCAAACATGCGCTGGAACAAACAAGAACATATTAATGATGGAATATTACGCCATCCTGCAGGTTCAAAAGCATGGAAGCATTTTAATAGCATTCACCAAAATTTCTCATCTGATCCTCGCAACATAAGACTTGGGCTAGAATCTGATGGTTTCAATCCTTTGGAACAATGAATGTTTCTTACATTACATGGTCTGTGATTCTAATCTCTTATAATCTACCACCTTGGTTGTGTATGAAGCAGCCTTATTCGTTGATGTCAATGATAATTCCTGGGACAAAGTCACCTGGAAACAACATTGATGTGTATCTTCAGCCTTTGATTCATGAGCTACTAAAATTATGGTCCGATGATATTGAAACATACGACAGTTTAAAGAAAGAGACATTTCTCATGCGAGCTTCTATATTCTGGACAATAAATGATTTTCCAGCATATGCAATGCTATGTGGATGGATCACAAAAAGGTAAGCTAGTATGTCCATACTGCCATATAAACACTGACGCCTTGTGGTTGAAACATGGACTAAGGTATTGCTACATGGGCCATCGTCGTTTCCTACCTCAGAATCACAGGTGGCGTCGAGACAAAGCTTCCTTCAATAACAAGATAGAGAATAGAGTGGCTCCAACATCACTCTCTGGTGACGAAGTACTCCAACAATACGAGAGTTTTGATCAAGTGAGTTTTGGATAGACGAATAATAAGAGAAAGTGCACTGAGGAAAATAGGTGGCATAGTTGGAAGAAGAAAAGTATATTTTCCAGCTCCTGTATTGGAACACATTGCTAATAAGGCATAACTTGGATGTCATGCACATTGAGAAAAACATTTGTGATAGCATATTGGGGACATTGCTTAATATGGATGGTAAAACAAAAGATAGTCTACAAGCTCGTCTTGATATGCAAGCTATGGGTATACGGCCACTGCAACATCCAGTGGCTATAAATGGGAAGTATGATTGTCCATCAACATTATATACTTTGCATAAAGATGATAAGACCACCTTGTGCAAGTTTTTGGGGGATGTGAAGATGCCCGATGGTTATGCCTCAAACATCAAGAAATGTGTGGACATAAAAGCACGTAAGGTATCAAGTCTAAAAACTCATGACTGCCATATTATTTTTCAGAAGCTCCTTCTTATTGCAATACGTGACATATTGTTTGAAAGGTTGTTGCACCTTTAATTGAGTTTAACTAATTCTTTTTTGAAATTTGTTCTAAAAAATTGGCGGAACCAAATTTAGATAAGATGATCAAACAATTTCGTGAAACAATTTGTAAGCTTGAGATGTTGCTTCCTCCCACTTTCTTTGATATTATGGTACATCTTCCAACCCATCTTGCCGAAGAAGCTCGCTTGGCTGGGCCTGTTTCTTACAGATGGATGTATCCAATTGAAAGGTACCATGGTACATTGAAGAGGTACGTACGTAACAGAGCTCACCCGCAGGGTTCTATAGCTGAGGGATATATTCTGGAAGAGTGTATCATTTTTTGTAGTCAGTTTATGGATAACATCAGCACCAAGCTTAATAGGCCAGAACGTGATGAAGCTGCAGCTAGGAATGAACCTTCTCTCGAGTCTAATATATTTACAGAAGTTGATAATTAAATAAAAGGGTTTAAATGGGGCCAACTTACTATGGTGGAACAACATAACATCAGACATTATATTATTTCTAATGTTGAAGAGGTCGCTCCATGGATCAAGTACGTATAACTCAGATGTTATATACTATATTGGATCATGCTTATTATAGATGGTTAATTTAGTTTATACCCTTTTCAGTGAGCATTTTGAAGAGCTTAAAAAGATACATTCTTATGATGTTGAAAAATGTCATAGAGATGAGTTTGTTTATTGGTTTCAGAAACGAGTAAGTACATGCAAGATTTTACTTTGATGAAATATTGAACAAATATGTGTTCTGAAGTTGGTTTATCGATGGCCCCTTTTATACTAATGTGTAACGATTGTGACATTACACAAAGAAGGCAAAGTAACCATGTAAGCATTATCCAGAGGACCTAATTCTCGGGCATGTTTTTTAGTCGATCATTCATAAATGGCTTCTTCTTTCGAACTACAGAGGTGGAAAAAGATTTACAGATGCAAAACAATGGCGTTATTGTTCGGGATGGTGATCATGAGCGATTTGGAGTAATCAAGAAAATGATTTCTGTTGATTTCGAAAAAAATCAACAGGTTCTATTATTTGAATGTGACTGTTTTGATCGGCCTTGTTCCGGTCTAAGCCAAAGCATAGGCTACAAAACGGATCAATACAGAATGATAGATGTTGACACTACTCTTTCTCAATTTAAGTATGAGCCTTACATTCTAGCCACCCAAATAGAACAAGTTTTTTACGTTCAAAGTGTGAAGCAACCTAAATGGGCTACAATTGTTAAAACGAAGCCATGGAACCTTTTTGCCATGCCCCCTGGAGACAGTGAAAATAATGTCACTGAGATGATGGAGGTTGAGACATTTGATGATCGACGACTTACTGATATCAATATGCCACACATAAATGAGGATAGGATCACATGGGCTAGGAATGACATTGAGGGAGCAACCGGTGATGCTTCCGATCTTCAAATGAGAACATGTGATCAGTTTGAGGCACATGGAGTTCCATCAGAAAATGAAGATGACGACGACGATGATACATATATCAATGATGGTCTTGTAGCTACATTATTGGGGGGGGGGGGGGGACAACAGCAAAGATGATGATTTTTTTATATAAGTATTGTGTGAGGTAGCCGATATTGAATAATCCCAGCTCTTTACAAGATACCTAGAATTTGAAATGATGCTCCTGCAAAAATTCCTAATGCAACGAACTAGTGATTCCTGGCAACAAATCCTAATGCAACGGTTGTGTTCCTAGATCCTAAGTCCACGAACTAGTATAATCGTGGCAACAGATCCTAATGCAACGATTGTGTTCCCTGGTGATACATAACAGTTGAACACACAAAATTATTCATCACATAGATGAACGCAGGTAACACATTCATTCATTAACAAATATATTACAAAACACAAGAAAAAAGTACAAGACATAAAACAACATAAAAACTAAAAAACAACAAAAGAAAACCTAAATCCTACTCCTCTTCCCCCCTCCTCCTCCGGCTGCTCCGCTGGTTGCTCTGGCTGCTCCACCGTGCAACCTTGCGACTGAGGTTCCTTGCCATCGCCTCCACCAGGATAATGCGGCCCTCGGCCTGAGCACCTCGACCATCATCTCGAGCAGCCTCTAGAACTGGTCAAACAACCTGTCGAACAACATTTTGAGCAGCTTGTTGTTGAGCCTCTCGGTGGAGCGGCAACACTGTGTCTTGCAGGGTGGCTCCCTCGGCGGGCTTGGCGGCGGAACGTTGACCATGGTGGGTTGCCTGCGCGGAGAAGACGAACGAAGAGAGAAGAGGAGAGGCTGATGGTGCCTTAGTGTGTGCGGAGAAGCAAAATGGAGACGCACTTAGCAGCGAAGTTCGTTTCTTATATTCAAAGCGCATCTTCCCCCACGTCTCCTTTAGCTTCGTGATTTTCTTAGCACATTCGTCTGATAACTAAATCATTCACTTGCCCATAAAATAAACAAATCCTTCCTTATGATTCCTGAGGAACACGATGAACACACCACACACATTCATTTGTTCACACAGTGGCAAACGTTTTGTAATATATCATGAGGCCAACAATTGTGTTCTGTGGCAATAGATCCTAACACCATGAACTAGTACAATCGTGGCAACAGTCTTAATGCACGATTGTGTTCCGTGGCAATAGATCCTAACGTCACGAACCGATGAATTGTGGCAACATATCCTAATGCAACGACTGTGTTCTGTGGCGATAGATCCTAACTCCACGAACTGGTGAATCGTGGCAACAAATCCTAATGCAACGGTTGTGTTCCATGGAGATAGATCCTAATGCCACGAACTGGTGAATCGTGGCAAAAGTTCCTAATGCAACGATTATGTTCTGTGGTGATAGATCCTAACGCCACGAACTGGTGAATCGTGGCAACAGATCCTAATACAACGATTGTGTTCTGTGGCGATAGATCCTAATGCCATGAACTAGTGGATTGTGGCAACAGATCCTAATGCAACGATTGTGTTCCGTGGCGATAGATTCTAATGCCACGAACTAGTGAATCGTGGCATCATATCCTAATCAAATGATTGTGTTTTGTGGCAATAGATCCTAATGCCACGAACTAGTGAATCGTGGCAACATATCCTAATGCAACGACTGTATTCCGTGGCGATAGATCCTAACGCCATGAAGAGGTGAATCATGGCAACAAATCCTAATGCAACTATTGTATTCCATGGCGATAGATCCTAACGCCATGAACTGGTGAATCATGGCAACATATCCTAATACAATGACTGTGTTCCGTGGCAATAGATCCTAATGCCACGAACTGGTGAATCATGGCAACATATCCTAATGCAACGACTGTGTTCCGTGGTAATAGATCCTAATGCCAAGAACTGGTGAATCGTGGCAACATATCCTAATGCAAGGACTGTGTTATGTGGCGATAGATCCTAACGCCACGAATTGGTGAATCTTGGCAATAGATCCTACTGCAATGACTGTGTTCTGTGGCAATAGATCCTAATGCAACGAACTGGTGAATCATGGCAATAGATACTAATGCAACGACTGTGTTCCATGGTGATAGATCCTAACACCACAAACTAGTGAATCGTGGCAACATATACTAATGCAATGAATGTGTTATGTGGTAATAGATCTTAACTCCCACGAACTGGTGAATCGTGGCAACAGATCCTAATGCAACGACCGTGCTCTATGGCGATAGATCCTAGCGCCACGAACTAGTGAATCATGGCAACAGATCCTGTCGGTACCCTACGTACCGGATATCCCTCGACATTGCAAAGATGACAAGGAAACTACATCTACCTGATTTGAAGACCTCCGAAGGCCTCACACGTCAGGTGTAACTGGACATGCTTCCCCGACATGGTTAGTCCCAGGGCTGCCACGTGTATCATAAGATCGGAGCTATCGCCCACACATGGGAAAGCTCCAGACTAGATACCGGTATGGCATCCCCGGACCTAACCCCAAACAGAGGGAAGCTCCGGTAGTGATACGTGTCCAATAGCACCGGACCTACCCATCCATGACGGTAAGCTCCAGAGCTGCCACATGGCTGAATCGCCGGACCTTCAACTTCAACAATCAGACTGGTGGACCCCCAACGGCTCCGGACCTTCAAGGAGCAATCAAATACTTCAAGTCCCGATTAAGTGTCATTAATGCCATATTAATGCCACACAATCGGATGGCCCTTAATACTGATAATAACATTGTTAAGGCCCGTTACTAGGCTATTAAGGGTAATCAACCTCATTAAATGTGTATCAAGCATGTGTAACAGTCGGGGCCACATGTTGGGCCAGGCTAACGGTGTAACGACCATTCCTTGTACTATAAAAGGACTGGTCGACGATACACAAGGGACGGCTTCAGACCTCTTCTAAACTCCCTGAGATAGACGAGCTTCTTCTTCTGGAGCTTCTTCTAGACTCACACGATCAATACAACACCAACACACCCCGTGGAGTAGGGTATTATGCTCAGGCGGCCCGAACCACGTAAATCTCCGTGTCCATTTGTCTTTCACCTTCTTGAATCTCTGCGCGCCCATTACCGAACTACAACTCCTCGATCTACCAACGGTAGTGTCGGGAGATCTGCCAGATCCAAACACCGACAGTTGGCGTGCCAGGTAGGGGGGCGCCCGAGATTTCAAGTATGGTGAACTCAGCTGCTGGATCATCCAACGGCAATCCTGCTGTGGGTAATCCCTCCAACATGCAGCAACCAACAGGTGCCATGGATCCAGCGGGAGTCATGCCTCCACTGCCACTGCCTGCACCAGCACTTCAAGCTGAGCAGCGTGACGGTGCATCAGCGTTGTTCACCGCATCGGCGAATAACAACAACCCTGAGCACGCGCTCCATGCAGCGCGTTCTCTCCTTCAACGTCCACCACCTCCAGGTGCATCCCAGGGTGCAATGGAGCAGTGGAGGGCTGACGTGGAACATCTGGTTGCAGCAGCAGCCTACCGCATCAGCAACCAAGGTCCTCCCCCTTCAGGGCGGGCCCCATCGCAGCGCCGAACTTTGTCGGGCAGACTAGGCCGACATGCTTCCCAAAATAGGAGGTATGCTGCATCACAACAAGTTACGTCGCTACCTTCCGGGGCGCGACACACTCATATGGTAACCAGGCTTTCAACTCATGACCTCGGGGTGGAGCTTGATCGCCGTTACCGTCAACAGGATGGCCATATCCATATCGAGCGTGCTCGCGAAAGGCGAGAGGCTCGAGATAGTCTTGCTCCTGAAGGAGTAGGAGGAAGTTGTTCTGCCCTGGCCG
Organism: Tuctoria greenei; assembly: GCA_036927565.1. Lineage (NCBI taxonomy): Eukaryota > Viridiplantae > Streptophyta > Magnoliopsida > Poales > Poaceae > Tuctoria > Tuctoria greenei. The sequence continues at coordinate 167,816,618 of JAYESD010000004.1, forward strand.
TGCACCTACGCATGGTCAGATGGCCACAAAAGTTCCGGCCTCACCTGCCGGAGAAATTTGACGGGATTGTTAATCCCGCAGAATTTCTCCAGATTTACTCCACCGCAATCCTTGCGGCCGGAGGTAACGAGGCAGTAATGGCCAACTACTTCCTAGTGGCCTTGACTGGGACCGCCAGGTCCTGGTTCATGAGCCTTCCTCACAACTCCATCAGTAGTTGGGAGGAATTGTGCCAACAGTTCACTGCCAATTTCGGGAGTTCATACACCCGACGAGGCACCGAACTGGACCTTTTTGCTTTTGTGCAAAAAGGGGGAGAATCCCTGCGCTCATTCATCCAGAGGTTCTCCCAGGTACGAAATACCATTCCTTCTATCTCCAGTGCCTCTGTTATCGTGGCATTTAGACAGGGCGTACGAGATAAGAAGGTGCTGGAGAAGCTGGCGATCAAGGAGATCACTAGCATCACGGAGCTCTTCAGCCTGGCAGACAAGTGTGCCAAAGCTGCGGAGGGACGTGAAATGCACTCCAAACCACCTCCGGAGGATGGTAAAAAATCCTCCAAAGGCGAAGCCACTACCTCCGGGAGTGGAAAAAGGAAGAAAAAGTCCAATGGCAAGAAGAAACCGTCGGCCGACACATCTGCTGCTGTAGCTGCTGCAGCTCCGGGTGGCCGGGGGCCATGCCCCGAGGAACGACCTCGGCCGTCCTCTGAAGATGGTGGCAACACCAAAGTATGGTGTCATATCCACAAGTCGAATAGTCACAACTTGGAGGACTACCGGGAGGTCCAAAACCTTGTCGAGCGCTACAACAAGCGACGGGAAGAAGTTCCTTTCCGTCAGAGGGAAGGAAAACAGAAAGTCGATGAAGCTCCGACTGAAGAGGAGTTAGGCTTTCAGGACCCTAAAAAGGTCCTGAAGGCTATTTACACCTCCGTCAACGACAACTCCGACGTCTCCGACAATGAGCGTCAGAATACCCTGAACACCATCTTTGGTGGTTCATGGGACATCACCTCCCACTGTGTCCTCAAGACCATGCGGCGGGATATGGCCTCAATAGCTCCTACAGCTAGGTTGGAGCCTCATCGAAAGTGGATGGACACCCCCATCACCTTTGATACTTCAGGCTGCCCGCGGAACATGATCAGAGTTGGCCAACTACCTTTGATGGTATCACCTACCATCAATAACATTCAACTCCACCATGTAATGGTGGACGGAGGTTCGGGGCTGAACCTCATAAGCTTCAAAGCTTTCGTCAAGCTTCAGCTCCGACCTTCGAACCTTTGCCCCTCCCGACCTTTTTCCGGAGTAGGTCCGGGGCCATAACCTCACTCAGTGCCATTACTCTCCCCGTGACCTTCGGGACTCGGGAGAATTATCGCACTAAGAAGTTGATCTTTGACGTTTCACAAATAAACTTACCTTTCAACGCCATTCTAGGCAGGCCCGCCTTGTACAAGTTCATGGCTGCTGCTCATTTGGCTACCTGGTGTTGAAGATGCCAACACCAGCTGGTGTTCTTGGGATCCGCGGAGACCGCACTGCCGGAGTGACTGCTCTGGAAGAACTTCATGCGCTTGCTACAGCGCAGGAGGAAGAATCAAAGCAGGAACAAGCTCTGAAACCCCCGAGCATTCGTCAACAAGGCTCAACCTCCGCACCTCGCGTGCAACCAAGCGGCGACACTAACATCCCCGTCAAAGTCATCCAAATCGGTTCCGATGTCGCTCAGACTACCCGTATATCGGGAGGTCTGAATGACAAATAGGAACTCGCGCTCATCACTTTCCTCCGGGCTAATGTTGACGTGTTTGCCTGGCAACCATCGCAAATGCCTGGGATCCCTAGGGAAGTGATCGAGCATAATTTGAAGATCTATCCTAATGCTCGGCATGTACACCAGAAGCCTCGGAAGCAATCAATAGAGCGATAGAACTTCATACGACAAGAAGTGAAGAAGTTGCTCGAAGCTGGATTCATCCGAGAAGTCTTCCACCCAAAATGGCTAACAAACCCAGTCGTTGTACCCAAGGCCGGCGGGAAGCTTAGGATGTGTATCGACTACACAACACTGAATAAGGCATGCCCAAAAGATCCATTCCCACTACCTAGAATAGATCAGATAGTGTATTCCACCTCCAGGTGTGAATTACTGTGTTTCCTAGACGCATATTCTGGGTACCATCAAATCAGAATGTCTAGGGAAGATGAAGAACATACTTCTTTTATTACAATAGATGGACTATACTGCTATACTTCCATGCCATTTGGTCTCAAGAATGCAGCCTCAACATTTGTACGAGCTATGTACAAAACCTTTGGAGAGCTCATCAGAGACGTAGTGGAAGTGTATGTTGGTGACATCGTTGTCAAGATCAAAGACAAGGAGTCACTCCTTGACACTTTGCAAGCTGTCTTCGACAAGTTGCGAGTCACTCGCACGAAGCTGGAGCCAGACAAGTGCATCTTCGGGGTTAGCTTCGGAAAGCTTCTTGATTTCCTGGTAAACCACCGGGGCATAGAGGCAAATCCGGCGAAGATTAAAGCCATTGAGGATATGCGACCACCAGCCCGCATCAAGGACGTCCAGAAACTGACTGGATGTCTAGCCGCCCTCAGCCGGTTCATCTAAAGATTGGTGGAACGGGCGCTACCCTTCTTCAAGCTATTGAGGAAGTCTGAACCATTCCAATGGTCTAAAGAAGCAGAAAAGGCGTTTCAGGAGCTAAAGCAGCTCCTCACCACACTACCAACCTTGGTAGCTCCGAACCCTCGTGAGCCCTTACTGCTTTACATTTCAGCAACCGACGAGGTTGTCAGCATGGTCCTGGTTGCAGAGAGACTAGAACCACCCCAAGCTCAGGAATCCAGACCACTCTGGGAGGGTTCGGATGTTCCTGAAGGTGAGTCTGGGTCCCAGCCCCCAGACTTGGATGTACAAGGAGTTATTTAGAAGACCTGGACCCCTCCGGGACGGTCCGGGTCGCTCCAGTAGAAGCTCCGGGTTCCTCCAGCAAGGACCCGGAGGTCTCCGAAGCAGGTCTGGACCCCTTCGGGAGGGTCCGGGTCGATGCGGAGGAAGCTCCGGGCCCCTCCGGGAGGGTCCGGACAGTCCAGTGCCCATTGTACTTCATCAGTGAAGTACTACATGATGCCAACACTCGATACCTAGAGGTGCACAAGCTGCTCTACATTGTTCTCATCGCCTCGAGGAAGCTTCGCCATTACTTCAAAGCTCACAAGATCTCAGTGGTGACCTCTTATCCACTGCGTGCCATCTTGCATAATGCCAACTCTACCGGGAACATTTCAAAGTGGGCAGCAGAATTGGCCGAATTCGATCTTGAATTCGTCCCAAGACAAGCGATCAAGAGTCAAGCATTGGCAAACTTCATGGCGGAATGGACCCCCTCTCCATCAAACCCTGGGGGCCCTAGTGAGCAGAAGGCGGAACTCAAGGCTCCGGTCTTCACCGAGCCTCACTGGACCCTCTACTTTGATGGATCCATGCAAAAGCAGGGGGCCGGAGCTGGAGTCCTTCTCCTCGCTCCAACCGGGGAGCAGGTAAAATACATGATCCACCTTGACTTCAAGGTGACCAACAACATGGCGGAGTATGAAGCACTCATTTACGGACTAAAGGTGGCACTATCATATGGTGTCAAGCAGCTATTGGTCAAGGGAGATTCACAGCTCATCATTAAACAGGTGAAGGGTGAATACTCCTATAACAATCCTCAACTAGCTGCTTATCTCCTTGAAGTCCAGAGGCTTCAGAAGGACTTCGAAGTCCTGGATCTCCACCATGTCCAGCGTGTCCATAATAATGAAGCCGACGAACTCTCGACGAAAGCGTCAACCGGAGCTCCGGCTCCTGACGGAACCTTCGTCTGAAGGTTGTCAAAACCCACAACTCAGCGTGCCAAGCTGAGCGAAGGGGGCGAGACCAGTATCCCGAAGATGGCGGTCCCGATGGCCCTATTACCATGGCAGCCATCAAGGGTCGTAGGTGCTGCCGGAAGCTCCGAGCAACCCAACACGCAAGACTCAAATGCTCAAGCAAGTTCTGATGCATGGATCTTGAAGATTCGGAGCTACTTGAAAGACAATATCCTTCCTGACGATGATGTATCCGCGGACCGGATAGTCAGATTGGCTAAATGATACACGCTAGTAGAACAAGATCTCTATCGGCGCGGTGCCAATGGCATCCTAATGCGGTGCATCACAAGGGAAGAAGGCTGCAAGCTCCTCGCAGAAATCCATGGAGGCGAGTGTGGGAACCACGCGTCTTCCCGCACGCTGGTCGGTTCAGCCTTCCGGCATGACTTCTACTGGCCTACAGCGCTCCAGGATGCAATTGAGCTAGTGAAGAAATGTGAAGCATGCCAGTTCCATGCAAAGCAAATTCACAAACCGGCTCAGCCTTTACAAATGATACCTCCTACATGGGATGGACATCTTGGGACCTTTCCCAAGAGCCGTTGGAGGTTACAAGTTCATGTATGTTGCCATTGACAAGTTCACCAAATGGCCGGAAGCAACTCCAGTTGTGACAATAAACAAACAATCAGCTATCAACTTCTTGCAGTCCATCGTATGTAGATTTGGAGTCCCGAACAAAATCATAACAGATAATGGGACCCAGTTCACAAGCTCTTCTTTCCAAGGATACTACGAAGACCTCGGCATCCAAGTCAGCTATGCCTCCATAGCTCACCCGGCAAGCAATGGCCAAGCCGAGAGAGTAAATGCAGAAATCCTGAAAGGCCTCAAGACGCGCACATATGAGCGCCTGAAAAAACATGGAGCCAACTAGATCGAAGAGCTTCCGCCCACTCTATGGGTCAATAGGACAACTCCAAACCGATCAACTGGAGAGACACCCTTCTTCCTGGTGTACGGAGCTGAAGCAGTCCTTACTCCGAAAATCACCTTGGGGTCGCTCCGGGTCCGGACCTCCGGCGAAACCACGCTGGACCAGCTCCGGCGTGTAGACCTTGACCTCCTCGAAGAGGGAAGGTGTCGAGCAGCTGTTCGGAATGCCCGATACCGCCAAGCTCTTCAGCTCTATCACCAACGGCATGTACACAGCTGACAGCTCAAGGAAGGCGATCTGGTGCTACGGAGAATACAATCCGGAGAAGGGTTAAACAAACTCTCCCCCAACTGGGAGGGACCCTTCCGAGTGATCAAAGTATCCTGTCCCGGATGCGTTCGCTTGGCAACCGAGGATGGGACACCTCTCCCAAATCCTTAGAACATTGAGCACCTCCGTAAGTTCTACGCTTAATATCACGGAGGTTAGTGTGTAATTACGTGTGATGTATGTTATAGAGTCATTGTACAGAGTCGGGTAGCTCCTCCGGGAGGGCAACCGGACCTACCCTGTTAGGTCCACAATGTCCATGCAACACTTGTCACAGTCTTAGAACTAAAAGTGTAGCTAGCTACCTTGGGTCAAACGAGAAAGGAAACACACTTAGCCTGGTTCCGTACCCTAAGAGTGTACTTGTTTCCCCTGTACCCCGGACCTATAATGAAAGACATCATTATGTGAAAACAGACTCCACGCGCATTTACTTTGTACAGGCTCAATATTTTTTATTTTTCTCTTTCTTATCTATATCAAAGTTGTGCAGTTCTTAAGAAACTTTAGCTCGACCAGTTCATGTACAATTTGAGTGGCATTGTCTATCCTTCCGGGTTCAAATATTGTGGATGGTCTACTCGTCTGAATGCCGCCAAACCAATCTAGGGCCGGAGTGTGCTATCGACTTAGCCTGGTCATGCACCCTAAGTACGCCACTCTACCTACACCCCGACAAGCCGAAGTAAGGTGAGCCCAGAAACAATCGGACCTGAAGGAAACAAGACGACGCTCTTGATAGTACTTAGAATTGTGTTCGACCTAAACTTTCTCAGGAATAATAAGCCGCAATGAAGTTATAGATAGGAAACAGATTTTACTATTTTTCTTGAGTTTAGTGTTCAGGAAAAATAAATATTTTATGATGATGGTGAATGAAGCCGGAGCTGCCAAAGCTCCGACATCCTCTAGGAGGCTTGTGGTCGATGTTCAAACATTGACATCGAGCGTCGCTGGAGCTACTCAGCTCCAGTAAAGCTAGCGGGCAAGCTGTCAACGTGAAGAAAACATGGTGGAAATACTCTATAATGGAGTCGGCTGTCAATACACCACGTGTTGGCAGAGGTCAATGCCAGAGCTACCAAGCTCCGACACCCCAGAGGGCTAACCGTCGATGATTTACATGTTCATGGAGACTATTGCCAGAGCTACTAAGCTCCGACTATGGTCAATGCCGGAGCCACTAAGCTCCGACAACCTCAGGGGGCCTACACTATCGAAGACTTCGGACCTACATTCTACAAGTTTGAAGCGCGCAAGTCTTCAACAACTGTTACATCCTCTTGGTACATGTTCACAATCAAATTGTGTACATCTACCAGGGGGCCAAGTGAGACAAAGGTGTTGAAGACAAAAAATGAAATTCATAAAAAAATTTGGATTTCATTCATCTGGAGACAAGAGATTACAAAATTGGAGAAGAAGAAGAGAGAATACAAGCGGGAGCTACAGAGAGATGGTCCTAGACCCTATGGAAGAACTGGGCGACCTTCTGGGCCACCTCCGACACGCTGGCTCGGGCGGCTTCACCCTCTCCTTCGATGGGGCCTTCAGGCACCGGGTCCAGAGGGAATTGAGGATCCCGACTGGTGTAGCACATCAGCACGAACTCTGCGACATTCTTCGCTAGGGACTGTCCCTCAGTTTCCAGTTGGTCCGCGATGACATCGCCCATCTTGGTGAGCTTATTGCCTGTTGAACTCAGCGCCTCCAACGCCTGGTCCAGCTCCGGCTCCGGATCATCCGGATGCACGGGACTGAAGCCCATTGGCGTCAGCGCATCGTTGGACTTGCCCAGGAAGTCCCAAACTTGTTGGGACTCCGCAACCCTTGCGCTACGCATCTCCTCCAAGGATCTTTTGGCCGCCGCAAGCTCCGAGCTCTCCCGAGCAAGACGCTCCACCTATTTGGCATTCAGCTGAATCCTTTCAGCAACCTGCCTTTCGAGTTTACTGAGCTCTTCCTCCCGGAGGTGGATCTCATTCCGGCGGTTGACCAGATCCTTCTCTCAGCCTCGCACTTTCTTCTCCATGGCGGCGATGGCATTCTCCTGCTTGTATAGATCTTGCCCTCGCTCCCAGGCCTTCTTGTCCTCCTCCTCGCAACGCTCCTCCAATTTATTGGTGCCTTCTTCGAGGCTCTTGTCAGCCAGAGCTGTCTTTTGGACAAGATCTTCCTCCCTCTTCACTAGGTCATCCCACAACTCCAGGAATTTTTGCTCTTCATCCTTGAGCCTTCTCTCCCGTGCTTCAAGAGCCTCCCGACGCTTGACGAGACTATCGTGGATGGCGGCGAGCCTCTCCTGGCGGTCATCCGCTGCGCTATTAGCGGCTTTGGCCTACTCGTAGATGGCCCGGGACTGGTTGTCAAGGGATCGTGTCATGCTTTCCCTCTCATCCAACAGCTTACCCCAGTACTCCAGGCGAACCTTCTCCCTCTGCACCCACTCCTTATTGTCATCCAGCCTCGACTACGCCAGCTTGGTCTCGAAATGGAGTCGGTTGCGCCACCTCCTAAGGGTTTGGCGCTCCTCTTCGAGGGCCTTGCTATCGTGGTAGAAAGCCAGCTGGACCTGACAAAGACTGGAGCAGGCGTTGTAAATAGACAACGATAGGGGGATCGGGTCCGGACCTGCCGGGGTCCTCCCTGCTGGCTCCAGTGGATCTTCAGTGACAAAAATTGGGTCCCACTCTACAAGAGCGATCCCCTGAGCTTCCACGGCACTAGGGCCATCCTCCGGTATAGCCTCGGCCGTCACCGATGAAGGTCCTGCAACAGAAGTTCCAACCTCCAGAATTGAATCCGAAGGTCCCGTCGCTAAGCCATCAACAACTGGCCCCTCAGGCGGGGTGCCAGCAGCTTCATCTTGGCACCCGGGCACCTCAAGGATCACCACTTCCAGAACAGGTGTTGAAGGTTCAGTCAGAGTAGGAGCTACTTCCGGCTTCGGCGCAGGCACCTCCTCCGCCGCTGACTCAAGTGCTGACGCTTCGATCATCATGGGCTCAGGCGCTGGTGCTTCGACCATCATAGGCTCAGGCGCCGATACCTCCGCAGCAACTGGCTTGGATGCCAGAACCTCTTCAACGACTGGCTCCAGAGCCGGAACTTCTATAGCAACCGGCTCTACCGCCGGAGCTTCATCGACATCCAGCTCAAGTGCTGGAGCTCCATCAACACCCAGCTCCACCGCTGGGACCTCATCAACCACCGGCTCGACTACCGGGGCTTCAACAACCTCCGGCTCTGTGGCCGGAGCGTCCAACATCTCAGCATCCAAGCCCGGAGCTTCAACCTCCGGAGCTAGAGCTGCTGGTACATCTTCATTCCCATGGTCCGGCGCTACCACGGGAGCTTCTGGGGATGAGTCGAGGTCCAAGACCACGACAGCAAGCGCCGGGGCTACTGCAGCCTCAGCCACCTCTTGTGGCGGCGCTGGAATTAGAGCCGGAGAATCAGCCTGCACAGCCTCAACTGCTGCTGCAGGGACCGGAGCTTCAGCCCTTTTCTTAGGCATGCTGTGGATGAAGGATGAAGAAACTCAAAATACAGACATAACAATAAAACAACTAGCTGAGGTAAATAATCAAAAATTACCTCGAAAGGCTTCCGCACCTGTTAGCACGGAACCTCTTTTCCGGACGCTCCGGACTGACCCCCGTCGCCACTGGCGTGGTAGTCCCCGAAGGTCCTCCGAAGCTTCCTGCGGCTACCAGCGTTGCCTTGGTCGAGGTCCCCTCGATCGGGAAGGACCTCCGGACCAAGAGCCCCTAGCTGGCCCTGGTGCTGGAGTCACATGGCCGGAGCTAGCACCCCGAGAAGATGCCGCTACTGGAGTAGATGCCGTCATTGAAGACCTCCTCCTCCAGGGAGAAGGAGCCACCACGGAAGAAGCAGGCCTGACGCACCTTCCGTCGGCATGCTTCAACATCCTCTTATGGCTCGAGGGCTCAGCCAACTCCTTGCCCTTGCCTACGACTTTGGTTCTTGGCTCAGGGGCGGGAACGGAGCCGCCTTCAGGAGCTTCGGAGATCGCCAACCCGATGGTCGAACACCTCTCAACGACACCAAGGTCGTCAAGCACCAACATCATCCGCCAGAGCTCCCTGCTGAACTCTGCCTCCATGTTTAGAGGGAGGAAAGCTGCCGGCGAAGCCAAGTCGTCATGCTTGACGTTGATGCCGTGCTGGAACTTCTTGAGGTGGAACTCCAAAGTCGCACCCTCCATGTTGGACTTCAAACCGGTCTCGATCCGGTCGTTGTCCAGCATACCATTGAGGGCCCAAGCAAGCTTCTCCCTCTTCTTCAACAGAGCCCACCTGTTGGTCAGGAAGTTGCAAAACACCACCTGAGGAGTCACCCCTCCTTCCACGCACAGGCGGATCCTGGTCAGAGCAGGTTTGAAGGAATCCGAGAACATCGGAGCTTCACTCCAAATTGCAGTGTCGATGTTGGGGAGGCCTTCCGGTAGCTCCAGCTTCTCGTGCTCCTCCACCCTGATGACAATCCAATCCTTCTTCCATTAGTCCCACTTCCCAGAAGGGAACGACCGCAAGTACTTGTACGGGCACTTCTTGCGCTTCACAAAATAGTAGAAGCCAAGGTACTCGTCACTTCTGCTCGTAGTTTGGACAGTGAAGAAGGTGCGGAAGAGCTCAATGCATGGGGGAATGACCACCCACATCTCACAAAAGTGGACAATGATTGACACTAGGAGAATTGAGTGGGGCCAAGGTGGTATGGCTGCAGAACATAAAAGTCTAGCAGCATCAAGAAGAAAGAGGAGAAAGGTGGGATCAGTCCCACCATGGCATACGCGAAGAAGTACACCATGTCACTGGCGTGTTCCTTCTCGAACGGAAGCTTGCCAGCGCGGACCAAGTGGCTGAAGAAGTCAGGGGACCACCCCATGAGAGCCCGGACCTTCTTCAAATCACCATCGGTCTTCAGTCGGCTCTGGCGGAGACCCAACTCCATCGCGGCACAGCAAGGCAAGAGAGGAAAAGCAAGCGAAAGTTTGGAAGGTTTGAGTGCAAGTTCGAATGAAAGGTGTAAAGAACACCAAATGGTGCATGCTTTCCTTCTTAAGTAAGCCCCCACAACGCTTGGATTGAAACCGTAGAGGAGCCGACGATACCAGTCAAAAACTTCACCCTGCCAATGACAAGTGGGCCCAGGGCCACCCCAATGATCAAGTCGAGGTTCTTACCCCAGGCGAACGGTTTTCATCATGAAAGGCAGGAAACCCGAAGGCGGCGGCCTAACAAGGCATGCGGAACCGATACGATTTTCATATCGAGAACCGATGACCTTCAATTGCGTGAGATCCGCACGCTGAGATCTCACCTGCGGCATCCAGGATATGCCACGCGGCGGTGGTTTAACTGTGAACTATCGCCAACGGCACGTCCGAAGACCCTTGAAGACACGGCTCAAAAACTGAAGAATGGACCCACCTCCGGCAGAATGACTTCATCCAAAAGGTCTATCCCGGAGGTGGACCCAGGGGGCCACTATCGGTACCCTACGTACCGGATACCCCTTGAGATTGCAAATATCACAAGGAAACTACATCTACCAGATTTGAAGACCTCCGAAGGCCTCACATGTCAGGTGTAACCGGACATGCTTCCCCGACATGGTTAGTCCCAGGGCCGCCACATGTATCATAAGATCGGAGCTATCGCCCACACATGGGAATGCTCCGGACTAGATACCGGTATGGCATCCCCGGACCTAACCCCAGACAGAGGGAAGCTATGGTACTGACATGTGTCCAACAGCACCGGACCTACCCATCTACGACGGTAAGCTCCAGAGACGCCACGTGGCTGAACCGCCGGACCTTCAACTTCAACAATCAGACTCGTGGACCCCCCAACGGCTCCGGACCATCAAGGAGCAATCAAAGACTTCAAGTCCCGATTAAGTTTCATTAATACCATATTAATGACACACGATCGGATGGCCCTTAAAACCAGTAACAACACTGTTAAGGCCTGTTACCAGGCTATTAAGGGTAATCAACCTCATTAATTGTGTATCAAGCATGTGTAACCGCCGGGGCCACATGTTGGGCCAGGCTAACGGTGTAACGACCAGTCCGTGTACTATAAAAGGACTGGTCGACGATACACAAGGGACGGCTTCAGACCTCTTCTGAACTCCCTTAGCTAGACGAGCTTCTTCTTTTGGAGCTTCTTCTAGACTCACACGATCAATACAACACCAACACACCCCGTGGAGTCGGGTATTACGCTCAGTCGGCTCGAACCACGTAAATCTCTGTGTCCATTTGTCTTTCACCTTCTTGAATCTCTACGCGCCCATTACCGAACTACAACTCCTCGATCTACCAACAATAGTGTTGGGAGATCTGCCGGATCCAAACACCGATAGATCCTAATGCAACGACTATGTTCCATGGCGATAGATCCTAATGCCACAAACTGGTGAATTGTAGCAACATACCAAGCTTACTGCAAAAATTTAGTATTCGTTGTAGTACAATAGTTGCAACAGGTCAGAATTCTTGTAGTGTTGCTTCCACTAAAAAACTTTTAATCTACCATTCACTCCCCTCTAGTAGCTTTACACGTGCTCTTTGATCCTACACGTCCATAAATGGACTAGTCCGAAGTCGGACAGAATGCTTTGGTCCGGCCGAAAATGGACTACTCTGGGAGAGCCCGGACTAGTCCGGCCCCTGGGGCGGACAAGTCCGGCCTCCCAAGACTTGGCTTCAAGATCTCACACTAAGGCTCAAATGGACTAGTCTGTACCACAATGGACAAGTCCGAACTTGGACATAAACCTTTAGTCTGTCCCAAAACGGACTACTCTGGGGGGTCCGGACTAGTCCGACCGCTGTGGCCGACAAGTCTGGCCTCCCAGGACTTAGCTCCACAATCTCTCACCAAGGCAGAACAGACTAGTCCATACCCATACGAACAAGTTCAAAATGGAACAAAGACATTTAGTCTGACCTAAAATAGACTAAACCGGCCAACTGGACTAGTCCGGCCTGAAGCCCGGACAAGTCCAGTCACTGGAAAATTTTCTCTCAAAGGCTTCTCACTTAGGTTTTTCTCCCAAGCACAACTTTGAGCCCTCTTTGATAATCTCAATGCACTTGATACATACACCCTCACACTTGATACGACTAGTCTAAACTCAACACAATAGAAACCCTAATTTTTACGCTTGAGTCTTCGACGCCCGTTTCAACCTTTTCCTTTTTGAGGGATTTTGTCTCATTTAATCATCACACATGTGCTTAAGATCAACTTAGCTCATTAGTCTCTTAACTGTCGTCATCAAACATCCAAAACCCACAGGGATGCCTAGATGCACTTTCATAATGTCTCTTGGAGGGTAACTAGAAGTCGTTATGGAGTGCGGCCATGCCTTAGACAACCTCCCCAGTCCATGAGTATCGAGAGGAAGAGAACCCGACGGGTGATGCATCTGGATGGACTCAACCTCAAGCATATGAGGCCGATGGACCATCTTGGAATGGATGGTCGAGTACCACATTGGAGCCATCCCTATCCACTTCAAGCTCTAGCGGCTTGCCTCCAACGTCCATGAGAGGACGCCGTTCCTTTTTGTATAGAAGTTATCATGACTATAGCCAAGGAATGACATATCTCACTAGACATATGAAAGATCTTGAAGTGAGGACGAGAGACATCTAAAACACACTCCAAGAGCATGTCCAAGGTACCCAAAACTAGCAACAATATATGGACACTCAGTTCACCACCTTCAACTCCACGCTATAGCAACAACAAGCCGATCTCGCGGCATACTTCCGTCATCAAGGGTTCAACACTTATCATGCATGTGATTGAAGAACAAGCTTGGGAGAGGACCCCCACTTGAGGTAAATTGTATCACATACATTGCATATTTATTTTCCATTAATCCACTGTCTGTACCCAACATACTGGGTACCCTCGCGCATAGGCTAAAGCCACCTAGGTGCCTTGTCCCCAGCCAAGGCGGGGTCTGAGGGCGCCACGTATCCAGAAGGCTCAGACCCCTCTACCTCAGATACGGGGTCCGGAGTACCCACATGAACCTCAAGGAGGAGTCCTGCTCCTCCTGAAGGATGAGCTCCCGAGCGGCCACATGTCCAACAGGATAGGATCTTGCTCCCCCCATGGGGTGGGCTCCAGAGATGACACATGGCTCGAGACAACAGACAAGCCACCTCACCGAAGAGGCGGGCTCCAGCCCTGCCACATGTCTCACGACCCTGGAGCCCCCGCTCTACTTAGGAGCAGGCTCCGGAGCTGCCACGTGGTCGCTATGTCAGGACCCAACCTCCCCAGATGAGGCTAGCTCCCCAGCTGCCATGTACCCTGCAGCTTTCCCTGGATGGTGGGTTGCGAAAGTTAAGAGGGCGGCGCGCCTTGTACAGATCAGGAATTGAAGACTCACATCTTCCCCAGGCGCGTGACACCGCGCACACCTGCTGCCAGGTACCGCTGCACCTAATCGCATCACAGTGAAGGCGCAATAGTTCTACCCCACTCCGCCAAGTGGGTAGCTTATGGTGCCAGGGACAAATGGATGGGACATTCCCTGCAGTCATCAATGACTACGCATGGGCTTTGGGGATTACCGGACTAGTCTGGGTTTTGGGGCCGGACAAGTCCGTACCCCAATAGATTTAATTTCTTGATTAAGCCTAATTCCATTTCATTCTTGTTTCTTTTATGGTTGATTTATGTTAACATGTATGAGGGTGTATGAATGTATTATGCATGAAAATGAGGGTGTTACAAACCTACCCCCCTTAAAATGAATCTCGCCCTCGAGATTCGACGCGGAAGGAAAGAGATAGGAAAATTCCTTCTTGAGATCATCTTCTCGCTCCCAAGTCGCTTCCGATTCTGTATGATGCTTCCATTGCACTTTGCACCATCAAATAACCTTGAATCTTGTCACCCACTCCTTAGTGTCCAAAATTTTGACAGGTTGCTCGGCGTAGGTCAAATCCTCCCCAAGCTCCAATTCTTTCATAGGTACTTGCTCTTCTGGTACTCTCAAGCACTTCTTGAGTTGAGAAACATGAAACACATCATGAACATCGGAGAGATATGCTGGCATCTCCAACTTATAGGCTACTTCTCCCCGTTTGTCCAAAATCTTGAATGGTCCAATATAGCAAGGTGCCAAGTTGCCTTTGACATTAAACCTGTTGTGACCTCACACTGGTGACACTTTGAGATATACAAAATGTCCCACCTAATAGGATAAGCTTCTTCGTCTATTATCCGCATAACCCTTCTGTCTTGACTGAGCAACCCTTAAGTTCTCGTGGATGGTCTGTACTTGCTTTTTGGCTTCCTGGATCACATCAAGTCCAAATACTTGACTCTCCCCTGTCTCATTCCAAAACAAGGGTGTTCTACACCTTCTCCAAATCTTCAACGCATGACTACGGCTGCAAGTTCAAGGTCATGCGTAGGATAGTTATGCTCATGTTTCTTCAACTGCCTGGATGCATAAGCTACTGCTCGGCCTTCATGCATCAATACACAACCAAGTCCTTGCCTTGAAGCATCACAATAGATGTCAAAACTCTTGCTCACATCTGGCAATACTGTCACAGGCGCTGTTGTCAATCTCTTCTTGAGCTCTTCAAAGCTGTCTTGACAAGCTTGGGTCCATTGAAAAGCTTTTCCCTTCATTAATAATTCAGTCATGGGCTTGGCTATTTTGGAAAAGTCCTTGATGAACCGACGGTAATATCCAGTCATTCCAAGAAAACTCCTTATTTTCTTCACATTCTGCGGCGGTTCCCACTTTAGCACATCTCTAACCTTCCCTGGGTCAACTGACACTCCTCCTCCACATATGATATGACCTAGGAATGATATATCTCTCAACCAGATTTGGCACTTGTGGAACTTGGCATACAACTGGTGTTCTCGCAGTTTCTGCAACGTCAACCTTAAATGCTCTTCGTGCTCCTCTTCACTCTTCGAGTAGATCATGATGTCATAAATGAACACTACCAAGTACTTATCCAAATACTCCATTAAAACCTTGTTCATAAGATACATGAAGTATGCGGGAGCATTAGTCAATCCGAATGACATGATCGTGTACTCATAGGATCGATATCGTGTCCTGAAAGTTGTCTTGGGTATGTATGATGGTCTAATATTTATTTGGAAATATCACGATCGAAGATTAATGTTTGAGAATATTCTGGCTCCCTTCATCTGGTCGAATAGATATTCAATGTGGAGCAGTGTGTACTTATTCTTGATTGTCACCTTGTTGAGAGACCGGTAATCTACACACATTCTTTGGGATCCATCCTTCTTATCGATGAAAAGCACTAGGGCTCCCCATGGCAACGAGCTTGGGCATATAAAACCCTTCTCTAACTGCTCTTGAATCTGCTTCTTGAGCTCTGCTAATTCCTTAGGAGGCATCCTATATGGCCTCTTTTCTATAGGTGCAGTTCCAGGTATTAAATCAATGACGAACTCGATGTCACAATTGGGTGGCATACCTGGCAATTCCTCCAGAAATAAACTTGGATACTCTCGAACAATCAGAATTTCCTCCAACGTTACTTGTTCTACATGATTCACCATTGCTTTCTCGGTTGTTGGCTGAACTGCCTTGAACTCTGTACTGATCTGTTCCTCATTTGTCAATTGCACTGTCCGGGTAGCACAATGAATCACTCTGTTGTGCTTCCTTAGCCAGTCCATTCCAAGAATGATGTCCAAGCCTTGCGAATTCATGACTATAAAGTTGGCAAAGAATTCTACCCCCCTTATGGAAATAATTACTGTTGGACATACTATATTTGTCCTCATCTCCCCTCCAGGAGATTTAACTAACAAACTAAACTTCAGGTATGATATAGGCATGCTATGCTTTGCAACATACTTTGATGAGATGAATGAATGGGATGCTCCAGAATCAAATAATATAGTCGCAGGGTTGGAGTTTGCAAGAAACATACCAATCACAACATATTTAGCTTGTTGGGCCTCTTCTGCAGATACATGGTTCACCTTGCCACGAGCGAAATTTTGTGGTCCTCGGTTGCCTTGAGGCGCTCCTCCATTGGGCCTTGGATTCTGCCTTGGAACATTGTTCATCTGTCCTTGAATTTGCTTTGGTCATTAATTTGCAAAATGTTCTGTTTGGCCACAAGCATAGGAAGTCTTTCCACTAGTGGCCCCAGCAAAGTTAGGGCAAGGCTGCGTTTGAGCATAAGCAGTGTCGCTACCCTACGTACCGGATACCCCTTGAGATTGCAAAGATCACAAGGCAACTACATCTACCAGATTTGAAGACCTCCGAAGGCCTCACATGTCAGGTGTAACCGGACATGCTTCCCCGACATGGTTAGTCCCAGGGCCGCCACGTGTATCATAAGACCGGAGCTATCACCCACACATGGGAAAGCTCCGGACTAGATACCGGTATGGCATCCCCAGACCTAACCCCAGACAGAGGGAAGCTCTGGTACTGACACGTGTCCAACACCACCAGACCTACCCATCCATGACGGTAAGCTCCAGAGCTGCCACGTGGCTAAACCTCCGGACCTTCAACTTCAAAAATCAGACTGGTGGACCCCCTAACGGCTCCGGACCTTCAAGGAGCAATCAAAGACTTTAAGTCCCGATTAAGTGTCATTAATGCCATATTAATGACACACGATCGGATGGCCCTTAATACCGGTAACGACACTGTTAAGGCCCGTTACATGGCTATTAAGGGTAATCAACCTCATTATTTGTGTATCAAGCATGTGTAACCGCCGGGGCCACATGTCGGGCCTGGCTAACGGTGTAATGACCAGTCCTTGTACTATAAAAGGACTGGTCGACGATACACAAGGGATGACTTCAGACCTCTTCTGAACTCCCTGAGCTAGATGAGCTTCTTCTTCTGGACCTTCTTCTATAGTCACACGATCAATACAACACCAACACACCCCGTGGAGTAGGGTATTATGCTCAGGCTGCCCGAACCACGTAAATCTTCGTGTCCATTTGTCTTTCACCTTCTTGAATCTCTGCGCGCCCATTACCGAACTACAACTCCTCGATCTACCAACGGTGGTGTCGGTAGATCGTTCGGATCCAAAC
Source organism: Tuctoria greenei (assembly GCA_036927565.1). NCBI lineage: Eukaryota > Viridiplantae > Streptophyta > Magnoliopsida > Poales > Poaceae > Tuctoria > Tuctoria greenei. Next base: position 167,833,909 of record JAYESD010000004.1, read on the forward strand.
ATCGACAGTTGGCGCGCCAGGTAGGGGCGCCCGAGATTTCAAGTCTGGTGAACTCAGCTGCTGGATCATCCAACGGCAATCCTGCTATTGAACCTACTGGGGGCAATCCCTCCAACATGCAGCAACCAGCAGGTGCCATGGATCCAGCAGGAGTCATGCCTCCACCGCCACCGCCTGCACCAGCACATCGAGCTGAGCAGAGTGACGGTGCATCGGTGTTGGTCACCGCATCGGCGAATAACAACAACCTTGAGCACGCGCTCCATGCAGTGCGTGCTCTACTTCAATGTCCACCGCCTCCAGGTGCATCCCAAGGTGCAATGGAGTAGTGGAGGGATAACGTGGAACATCTGGTTGCAGCAGCAGCTGACCGCATCAGCAACCAAAGTCCTCCCCCTTTGGGGCGGGCCCCATTGCAGCTCTGGACTGTGTCGGGTAAACTTGGCGCACACGCTTCCCAAAATAGGAGGCGTGCTGCATCACAACAAGTTACGTCGCTACCTTCCGGGGTGCGACGCACTCATACAGTAACCAGGCTTTCAACTCATGACCTCCGGGCAGAGCTTGATCGCCGTTACCGTCAATAGGACGGTCGTGTCCATATCGAGCGTGCTCGCAAAAGGCGAGAGGCTCGAGACAGTCCTGCTCTCGAGGGAGTAGGAGGAGGCTGTTTTGCCCTGGACATGCACCTACGCATGGTCCGATGGACACAAAAGTTCCGGCCTCACCTGCTGGAGAAATTTGACGGGACTGTTAATCCCGCAAAGTTTCTCTAGATTTACTCCACCGCAATCCTTGCGGCCGGAGGTAACGAGGCAGTAATGGCCAACTACTTCCCAGTGGCCTTGACTGGGACCGCCAGGTCCTGGTTCATGAGCCTTCCTCACAACTCCATCAATAGTTGGGAGGAATTGTGCCAACAGTTCACCGCCAATTTCGGGAGTTCATACACCCGACCAGGCACCGAACTGGACCTTTTTGTTGTTGTGCAAAAAGGGGGAGAATCCCTGCGCTCATTCATCCAGAGGTTCTCTCACGTACGAAACACCATTCCTTCTATCTCCAGCGCCTCTGTTATCGTGGCATTTAGACAGGGCGTACGAGATAAGAAGATGCTGGAGAAGCTGGCGATCAAGGAGATCACCAGCGTCACGGAGCTCTTCAGCCTGACAGACAAGTGTGCCAAAGCTGCGGAGGGACATGAAATGCACTACAAACCACCTCTGGAGGATGGTAAAAAATCCTCTAAAGGCGAAGCCACTACCTCCGGGAGTGGCAAAAAGAAGAAAAAGTCCAACGGCAAGAAGAAACCGTCGACCGACACATCTACTGCTGCAGCTGCTGCAGCTCCGGGTGGCCGATGGCCACGCACCGAGAAACGACCTCCGCCGTCCTCTGAAGACGGTGGCTACTCCAAAGTGTGGTGTCCTATCCACAAGTCGAATATCCACAACTTGGAGGACTGCCGGGAGGTCCAAAACCTTGCCGAGCGCTACAACAAGCGCCGAGAAGAAGTTCCTTTCCGTCAGAGGGAAGGAAAAAAGAAAGTCGATGAAGCTCCGGCTGAAGAGGAGTTAGGCTTTCAGGACCCTAAAATGGTCCTGAAGACTGTTTACACCTCGGTCGACGACGACTCCGATGTCTCCGACAATGAGCGTCGGAAGACCATGAACACCATATTTGGTGGTTCGTGGGACATCACCTCCCGTCGTGTCCTCAAAACCATGCAGCGGGATATGACCTCAGTAGCTTCTACAGCCAAGGCGGAGCCTCATCGAAAGTGGGTGGACACCCCCATCACTTTTGATGCTTCGGACTGCCCGCGGAACATGATCAGAGCTGGCCAACTACCTTTGATGGTATCACCTACCATCAATATTACTCAACTCCACCATGTAATGGTGGACGGAGGTTCGGGGCTGAACCTCATAAGCTTTGAAGCTTTCGTCAAGCTTTAGCTCCAACCTTCGGACCTTCGCCCCTCCCGACCTTTTTCAAGAGTAGGCCCGGGGGCCATAACCCCAGTTGGTGCCATTACTCTCCCCATGACCTTTGGGACTCGGGAGAATTATCACACTGAGAAGTTGACCTTTGACGTCGCTCAGATCAACTTACCTTCCAATGACATTCTGGGCAGGCCCGCCTTGTACAAGTTCATGGCTGCTGCTCATTATGGCTACCTGGTGTTGAAGATGCCAACACCAGCTGGTGTTCTTCGGATCCGCAGAGACCGCACTGCCGGAGTGACTGCTCTGGAAGAACTTCATGCGCTTGCTACAGCACAGGAGGAAGAATCCAAGCAAGAACAAGCTCTGAAACCCGTGAGCATTCGTCAACGAGGCTCAACCTCCGCACCTCGCGTGCAACCAAGCGGCGAAACCGACATCCCCGTCAAAGTCGTCCAAATCGGTTCCGATGCCGCTCAGACCACCCGTATATCGGGAGATCTGAATGACAAATAGGAACTCGCGCTCATCACTTTCCTCCGGGCTAACGTTGACGTGTTTGCCTGGCAACCGTCGCAAATGCCTGGGTTCCCTAGGGAAGTGATCAAGCATAATCTGAAGATCTATCCTGATGCTTGGCCTGTACACCAGAAGCCTCAGAAGAAATTAGTAGAGCGACAGAACTTCATATGACAAGAAGTGAAGAAGTTGCTCGAAGCTGGATTCATCCGAGAAGTCTTCCACCCAAAATGGCTGGCAAACCCAGTCGTTGTACCCAAGGACGGCGGGAAGCTTCAGATGTGTATCGACTAGAAAACACTGAATAAGGCATGCCCAAAAGATCCATTCCCACTACCTAGAATAGATCATATAGTGGATTCCACCTCCGGGTGTGAATTACCGTGTTTCCTAGACGCATATTCTAGGTGCCATCAAATCAGAATGTCTAGGGAAGATGAAGAACATACTTCTTTTATCACAATAGATGGATTGTACTGCTATACTGCCATGCCATTTGGTCTCAAGAATGCAGCCTCAACATTTGTACGAGCTATGTACAAAACCTTTGGAGAGCTCATCAGAGATGTAGTGGAAGTGTATGTTGATGACATCATCGTCAAGATCAAAGACAAGGAGTCACTCCTTGACACTTTGCAAGCTGTCTTCGACAAGTTGCGAGTCACTCGCACGAAGCTGAACCCAGACAAGTGCGTCTTCGGGGTTAGCTCCGGAAAGCTTCTTGGTTTCCTGGTAAACCACCGGGGCATAGAAGCAAATCCGGCAAAGATTAAAGCCATTGAGGATATGCGGCCACCAGCCCGCATCAAGGACGTCCAGAAACTGGCTGGATGTCTAGCCGCCCTCAGCCGGTTCATCTCAAGATTGGCGGAACGGGCGCTACCATTCTTCAAGCTATTGAGGAAGTCCAGACCATTCCAATGGTCTGAAGAAGCAGAAAAGGCGTTTCAGGAGCTAAAGCAGCTCCTCACCACTCTACCAACCTTGGTAGCTCCGAACCCTGGTGAGCCCTTACTGCTTTATATTTTAGCAACCGACGAGGTTGTCAGCATGGTCCTGGTTGCAGAGAGACAAGAACCACCCCAAGCTCAAGAATCCAGACCCCTTTGAGAGGGTCCGGAGGTTCCTGAAGGTGAGTCTGGGTCCCAGCCCCCAGACTTGGATCTACAAGGAGTTATTCCAGAAGATCTGGACCCCTCCGGGAAGGTCCAGGTCGCTCCAGTAGAAGCTTCAAGTTCCTCTAACAAGGACCCGAAGGTCCCCGAAGCAGGTCTGGACCCCTCCGGGAGGGTCCGGGTCGATGCGGAGGAGCTTTGGGCCCCTCTGGGAGGGTTCGGACAGTCCAGCGCCCAGTGTGCTTCATCAGCGAAGTACTACATGACGCCAAGACTCGATACCTAGAGGTGCACAAGCTGCTCTACGCAGTTTTCATCGCCTCCAGGAAGCTTCGCCATTACTTCCAAGCTCACAAGATCTCAGTGGTGACCTCTTATCCACTGCGTGCGATCTTGCATAATCCCAACTCTACTGGGAACATTGCAAAGTGGGCAATGGAATTGGCCGAATTCGATCTTGAATTCGTCCCAAGACAAGCGATCAAGAGTCAAGCATTGGCAGACTTCGTGGCGGAATGGACCCCCTCTCCATCAAACCCTAGGGGCCCTAGTGAGCAGAAGCCAGAACTCAAGGCTCCGGTCTTCACCAAGCCTCACTGGACCCTCTACTTCGACGGCTCCATGCAAAAGCAGGGGGCTGGAGCTGGAGTCCTTCTCCTTGCTCCAACCGGGGTAAAGGTAAAATATATGGTCCACCTTGACTTCAAGGCGACCAACAACATGACGGAGTACGAAGCACTCATTTATGGACTAAAGGTGGCACTATCATATGGTGTCAAGCAGCTTTTGGTCAAGGGAGATTTGCAGCTCATCATTAAACAGGTGAAGGGTGAATGCTCCTGTAACAATCCTCAACTAGCTGCTTATCTCCTTGAAGTCCAGAGGCTTTAGAAGGACTTCGAAGTCCTAGATCTCCACCATGTCCAGCGTGTCCATAACGCTGAAGCTGATGAACTCTCGATGAAAGCGTCAACCGGAGCTCTGGCTCCTGACGGAACCTTCGTCCGGAGGTTGTCAAAACCCACAGCTCAGCCTACTGAACTGAGCGAAGGGGGCGAGACCAGCATCCCAAAGCTGGCGGTCCCGATGGCCCTGTTACCATGGCAGCCATCAAGGGTCGTATGTGCTACCGGAAGCTCCGAGCAACCTACCATGCAAGACTCAAATGCTCAAGCAAGCTCCAATGCATGGATCTCGGAGATCCGGAGCCACTTGAAAGACAATATCCTTCCTGACGATGATGTATCCGCTGACTGGATAGTCAGATTGGCTAAAAGATACACGTTGGTAGAAAGGGATCTCTACCGGCGCGGTGCCAACGGCGTCCTAATGCGGTGCATCACAAGGGAAGAAGGCTGCGAGCTCCTCGCAGAAATCCATGGAGGCGAGTGTGGGAACCACGCGTCTTCCCGCATGCTGGTCGGTAAAGCCTTCCGGCATGGCTTCTACTGGCCTACAGTGCTCCAGGATGCAACTGAGCTGGTGAAGAAATGTGAAGCATGCCAGTTCCATGCAAAGCAAATTCACACACCGGCTCAGCCTCTACAAATGATACCTCCTACATGGCCTTTCGCTGTGTGGGGGATGGACATCTTGGGACCTTTCCCAAGAGCCGTCGGAGGTTACAAGTTCCTGTATGTTGCCATTGACAAGTTCACCAAGTGGCCGGAAGCAACTCCAGTTGTGAAAATAAACAAGCAATCAGCTATCAACTTCTTGCAGTCCATCATATGCAGATTTGGAGTCTCGAACAAAATCATAACAGGTAATGGGACCCAATTCACAAGCTCTGCTTTCCAAGGATACCACGAAGACCTCGGCATCCAAGTCAGCTATGCCTCTATAGATCACCCGACAAGCAATGGCCAAGCTGAGAGAGCAAATGCAGAAATCCTAAAAGGACTCAAGACGCGCACATATGAGCACCTAAAAAAACATGGAGCCAACTGGATCGACGAGCTTCCGCCCACTCTATGGGCCAACAGGACAACTCCAAACCGGTCAACTAGAGAGACACCCTTCTTCCAGGTGTACGGAGCTGAAGCAGTCCTTCTTCCGGAAATCACCTTGAGGTCGCTCTGGGTCCGGACCTCCGACGAAGCCACGCAGGACCAGCTCCGGCGTGAAGACCTTGACCTCCTTGAAGAGGGAAGGTGCCGAGCAGCTATTCGAAATGCCCGATACTGCCAAGCTCTTCGGCGCTATCACCAACGGCATGTACACAACCGATAGCTCGAGGAAGGCGATCTGGTGCTACGGAGAATACAATCTAGAGAAGGGTTAAACAAACTCTCCCCCAGCTGGGAGGGACCCTTCTGAGTGATCAAAGTATCCCGTCCCAGATGCGTTCGCTTGACAACCGAGGATGGGAACCCTCTCCCAAATCATTGGAACATTGAGCACCTCCGTAAGTTCTATGCTTAATATCACAGAGGTGAGTCTGTAATTACATGTGATGTATGTTATAGAGTCATTGTACAGAGTCGGGTAGCTCCTCCGGGAGGGCATCTTGACCTACCCCGTTAGGTCCGCAACGTCCATGCAACACTTGTCACAGTCTCAGAATTAAAAGTGTAGCTAGATACCTTTGGTCAAACGAGAAACGAAACACACTTAGCATGGTTCCGTACCCTAAGAGTATACTTGTTTCCCTGTACCCCGGACCTATAATGAAAGACATCATTGTGTGAAAACAGACTCCACGTGCATTTAATTTGTACAGGCTCAATATTTTTTATTTTTCTCTTTCTTGTCTATAACAAAGTTGTGCATTCCTTAAGAAATTTTAGCTCGACCAATTTATGCACAATTCGAGTTGCACTGTCTATTCTTTCGGGTCCAAAAATTGTGGATGGTCTACTCGTCTGAATACCGCCAAGCCAATCTAGGGCCGGAGTGTGCTATCAACTTAGCCTGGTCATGCACCCTAAGTACGCCGCTCTACCTACAACCTGGCAGGCCGAAGTAAGGCGAGTCCAGAAACGATCGGACCTGAAGGAAACAAGACGTCGCTCTTGATTGTATTTAGAATTGTGTTCGACCTAAAACTTTCTCGGGAATAGTAAGCCACAATGAAGTTATAGATAGGAAATGGATTTTACTGTTTCTCTTGACTTCAGTGTGCAGGAAAAATAAATATTTCATGATGATGGTGAATGAAGCCGGAGCTGCCAAAGCTCCGACATTGTCGGTGGTTTTGATCCGGCAGATCTCCCGACACTACTAAAGTGTTAGAGGAGTTTGAGGTTCGGTATGGGCGCGCGGAGATTCCAGAAGGTGAGATGTCGAGTGACACAAGAGACACGAAGATTTACGTGGTTCGGGCCGCCTGAGCGTAATACCCTACTCCACGGGGTGTGTTGGTGTTGTATTGGATGTATGAGCTCAACGTCAGTTGAAAGTGTAAAGTCAGCGTGTCTCCGGAGAGTGTGTCCTATGTATCGTCGGCCTGTCCTTTTATAGTACAAGGGCAGGCCGTTACAAGTTAGCCTGGCCCGACATGTGGCCCCGGCGGTTACTGATATTGATACACATTCAACATGTTTAATTGCCCTTAATGACCGAGTTATGGGCTTTGACAACACCGTTATTGGTAATTAAGGTCGTCCGATCGTGTGTCATTAATATAGTATTAATGACACTTGATCGAGTCTTGAAGTCCTTGATTCCCCTTTGAAGATCCGGAGCCGTTGTGGAGTCTTCCGGGGGTTAGAGGCTGAAGATCCGACGGCTGGACACGTGGCAGCGCCGGAGCACACTGTGGGGAACAGATAGGTCCGGTGTTACCCGAGACAGTGTCAGTTCCGGAGCTTCCCTCGGTCTGGGGTTAGGTCCGGGGATGCCATTTCGGTACATAGCTTGGAGCTTCCCCCTTGTGGGCGGTAGCTCCGGTTTGATGGTACACGTGGCGACCCTAGGACTAACCATGTTGGAGAAGCGGGTCCGGTTATGTCTGACATGTGGGCCTCTGAAGGTCTTGAAATCAAGTAGATGACTTTCCCTTGAGATCTTCGCAATCCCAAGGAGTATATGGTACCCAGGGTACCGACAGTGGCCCCCTGGGCCCACCTCTGGGGAAGACCCCTTGGGTGAAGTCATTCCGCCAGAGGTGGGTCCATCCTTTGACTTTTGAACTGAGTCTTCAAAGGTCTTCGGATGTGCCGTTGGCGATAGTTTGGAGTTAAATTCTCGCCGTGTGGCATATCCCGTGTGCGGCAAATGAGATCTTTGGCGTGCGGATCTCAGGCAATTGAAGGTCGCTGGTTCCCGATACGAAAATCGTATCGGTTCCGCGTGTCTTGTTAGGCTGCCGCCTTCGGGCTTCCCGCCTCATGATGACAACCATTCGCCTGGGTAAGAATCTTGACTTGATCGTCGGGGTGGTCCCGGGCCCTCTTGTCATCGGCTGGGTTGAATTTTTGAGTAGTATCTTCGACTTCCTTGTGGTTTCCATCCAAGCATTGCGAGGGCTTACTTAAGGAGGAAAGCGCACACCATCTGGAGTTCTTTACACCTCTCATCTGATCTTGCGCTCAAACTCCCAACTTGTGCTCGCTTTTCCTCTCTTGCCTTGCTGTGCTGCGATGGAGTTGGGTCTCCGCGAGAGTCGTTTGAAGACCGAAGGTGACTTGAAGAAGGTCCAGGCCCTATGGGATGGTCCCCGGACTTCTTCTACCGTCTGGTCCACGCCGGAAGAGAGCTCCCGTTTGAGAAGGAGCACGCCAGCGAGATGGTGTACTTCTCTTCGTACGCCATGGTGGGGTTGATCCCACCTTTTTCCTCCTTTTTCTTGATGCTGCTAGACTTTTATGGTCTGCAGCTATACCACCTTGGCCCCCACTCCATTCTTCTTGTGTCTATCTTCGTCCACTTCTGTGAAATGTGGGTGGGCATCCCCCCGTGCATTGAACTTTTCCGGACCTTCTTCACCGTCCATACCACCGGTAGGAGTAATGAGTACCTTGGCTTCTATTACTTCGTGAAGCGCAAAAAGTGCCCGTTCAAGTACCTCCGGTCGTTTCCCTCGGGAAAGTGGGATGTTTGGAAGAAAGACTGGATAGTCATCCGGGTGGAGGAGCACGAGAAGCTAGAGCTGCCCGAAGGCCTCCCCAACATCGACACTGCAGTCTGGAGTGAAGCTCCGGTGCTGTCGGATGCCTTCAACCCTGCTCTAACCAGGATCCGCCAGTGCGTGGAGGGAGGATTAACTCCTCAGGCGGTATTTTGCAACTTCCTGGTCAACAGGTGGGCACCGCTGAAGAGGAGAGAAAAACTCGCTTGGGCCCTCAACAACGTGATGGACGACGACCGGGTCAAGACTGGACTGAAGTCCAACATGTTAGGGGCAACCTTGGAGTTACATCTCAAAAAGTTCCAGCACGGCATTGACGTTGCGGGAGATGACTTGACCCCGCCATCAGCCTTTCTCCCTCTGAACGTGGAAGTAGAGTTCAGCAGGGAGCTCCAACGGACGATGCCGGTGCTTGACGACCTTGGTGTCATCGAGAGAAGATCGACCTCCAGTGTGGCGATCCCTGGGGCTTCCGAAGGTGGTTCCGACCCTGCCCCGAAGCCAAGGATCGAAGTCGTTGGCAAGGGCAAGGAACCGGCGGACGAACCCTTGAGCCGGAAGAGGAAACTACAGCATGCCGACGGAAGGTCCGTCTGGCCTGCAACCTCTGCATCAGCTCCTTCTCCCCGGAGGGGGAGGTCTTCTACAACCGCGGCGACTGTACCCGCAGCAGCGTCTTCCTGGGGTGCTAGCTCTGGGCATGCGACTCCATCACCAGGGCCAGTTGAGGCCTCTAGGTCCGGAGGTCCTTCCCGGTTGAGGAGGGTCTCGACTAAGGAAGTGCCCGTGACTTGAACGAGTTCCGGGGGGCCTTCCAGAGCTTCCACGCCGGCAGCAGCTATGGTCAGCCCAGAACACCCGGGAAAGAGGTTCCGCGCAAGCTGGTGCGGAAGCCTCCCGAGGTAATTTTTTATCTTTACCTCAGACAGTTGTTTTTTTTTTGTAGTAACTATTTTTTAAATTTCTTCATCCTTCATCTGCAGCGTTCCCATGAAGAGGAGTGAGGCTCCACCCTCAGCCACAACAGCTGAAGTTGTGAGGGCAGAAGCCTCTGCTCCTGTCCCGGTGCCGCCCCAAGTGGTGGCTGAAGCTGCGGCAGCTCTGGCGCCAGCTGTCGTGGTCATGGACCTCGACTCATCCCCCGAGACTCCCGTGGTAGCGCCATACCACGGGAGAGAAGATGCGCCAGCGGCACCTGCCCCGGAGGTTGAAGCTTCGGGTTTGGGTGCTGAGATGATGGAAGCTTTGGCCGTTGAGCCGGAGGAAGCAATAATTCCGGCCCCAGAGCCGGAAATTGTCAAAGCCCCGGCAGTTGAGACGGAGGTAATTGAAGTCCCGGCGTGCGCGCCGGATGTTGAGGAAGTCCTGATGGTTGGGCCGGGTACCTCTGAAGCACCGGCTGCAGAGCCGGTCGTTGCTGGAGCTCCGGCCGCAGGGCCGGTTGATGTTGAAGACCTTCTGACTCCTGACCCGGTTGCCGTTGAAGATCTTCTGGCGCCTGAGCCGGTCGTTGCGAAGGCTTCAGCGCTCGAGCCCCCAGTAGAGGAGGTGCCCAGGCCGGAGCCAGAAGCAGTTCCTGCTCTGGGAGTGACGACGCCGGAGGTACCTGCGGCTGAGTCGGAGTGCTCTGATGAAGTCACTGGCCCCCTGCCCGAGGGGACGAACGAAGATCTGGCGGCTGGTCCTTCGGAACCACTTCTGGAGGTCGAAACTTCATCAGTGGGACCCTCCTTGATGGCAACTGAGGCCATCCTAGAGGACGGCCCTGGTGCCGTGGAGGCTCAGGGGACCACTCTTGTGGAGTGGGACCCAATTTTTGTAACTGAAAACCCGCTGGAACCAGCGGAGGAGACTCCAGCAGGTCTGGATCCTATCCCGTTGTCATTGTCTATTGACAATGCCTGCTCCAGTCTGCGTCAAGTTCAGCTGGCATTCTTCCATGACAGCAAGGCTCTTGAAGAGGAGCGCCAAACCCTTAGGAGGTGGCGTAATCAGCTCTACTTCGAGACCAAGCTGGCGCAGTCAAGGCTGGCAGATGACAAAGAATGGATCAAGCAGGAGAAGGTCCGCCTGGAGTACTGGGGCAAGTTATTAGATGACAGGGAGAACTTGACTCGCACCCTCGATGCTCAATCCCGGACCATTTATGAGCAGACCAAAGCAGCTAATAGTGCGGCTGATGAACGCCAAGAAAGGCTTGAGGCCATTAACACTACTCTCATCAAGCGCCGGGAGGCACTTGAGGACAGGGAGAAAAGGCTCGAAGATGAAGAGAAGAAACTCCTAGAGCTGCGGGATGACGTCTTGAGGAGGGAGGAGGAGCTCACCGAAAAGGTGGCTCTGGCTGACAAGGGCCTTGAAGAGCGCACCAAGAAATTGGAAGAGCGCTGCGCTGAGGAGGAGGAGAAGGCCTGGGTGCGAGGGCAGGAACTCTACGAGCAAGAATGTGCCATCGCTGCCAGGGAGAAGAAAGTAAGGGGCAGGGAGAAGGACCTGGTTGACCGCCGGAACAAGATCTACCTCCGGGAGGAGGAGCTCGTAAAACTTGAGAAGCGAGTTGCTGAAAAGATTCAGCAAAACGCCAAAGAAGTTGAGCGCCTCGCTCGCAAGAATTCTGAACTGGTGGCGGCCAAAAGATCCTTGGAAGAACTGAAGGGCTTGAGGGCTGCGGACTCCCTACAGGTTTGGGAGTTCCTGGACAAGGCCAACGACGCGCTGACACCGATGGGCTTCAGTCCCGTGCGTCCGGATGATCCGGAGCCGGAGCCGGACTTGGCATTGCAAGCGCTGAGCTCGGCGGGTAGCAAACTCTCCAAGGTGGGCGACGTCATCACGGACCAGTTGGAGGTTGAGGGGCAATCCCTGGCGAAGAACGTCGCAGAGTATGTGCTGACGTGCTACACCAGCCGGAATCCCCATTTCCCTCTGGACCTAGTGCTTGAAGGTCCCGTCGAAGGAGAAGGTGAAGCCACCCGAGCCAATGTGTCAGAGGTTGCTCAGAAGGTCGCCCAGTTCTTCCATAGGGTCTAGGACCATCTCCGTAGCTCCCACTTGTATTCTCTCTTTTTCTTCCTCAATTTTGTAATCCCTTGTCTCCAGATGAATGAAATCCTCAAATTTTTGTGAATTTCACTTTTTGTCTTCACTTGGCCCCCTGGTAGATGTACACAATTGGATTGTGAACATGTACCAAGAGGATATTGTGTTTTGTTGAAGACTCATTTGCTTCGAACTTGTAGAGTGTAGGTCTGAAGTCTTCGATAGTGAAGGCCCCCTGAGGTTGCCGAAACTTAGAAGCTCGGGCATTGTCTATCGTCGGAGCTTAGTAGCTCCGGCAATAGTCCCTATCAACGCGTAGAGCATCGATAGTTAGTCTTCCGGGGTGTCGGAGCTTAGTAGTTCCAACAGTGACCTTTACCAACGTGTTGTTTGTTGGTAGCGGACTATGCTTGCGGGGTCGTCTCACCATCATTTATTTTGCGTCGACGGCTGGCCCCCCTAGCTTTACCGGAGCTTGGTTGCTCCGGTGATGCTCGTTTTCAATGTTTAACATCGATTACAAGCCACCTAGGGGGAGTCGGAGCTTAGTTAGCTCCGGCTTTTCTCCATTAACGTGGATTTTTTTATTTTTCCTGCACACTGAAGCCAAGAAAAATAGTAAAATTCGTTCCTTGCCTATAACTTCGTCGCGGCTTACGATTCCCAAGAGAGTTTTAGGTCAAACGCGATTCAGAATACAACCGAATGCGTTGTCTTTTCTTCCAGATCCAATTGTACTTGGACCCGCCTTACTTCGGCTTGCCGGGGTGTAGGTAGAGTGGCGTACTTAGGGTGCTTGACCAGGCTAAGTCGATAGCACACTCCGGCCCTAGGTTGGCTTGGCGGCATTCAGGCGAGTGGGCCATAAACAATATTTGAATCTAGAAGAATCGACAATACAACTCGAATCGTATATGAACCAATCGAACTAAAATTTCTTAAGAATTGCACGTCTTTGTTACAGACAAGAAAGAGAAAAATAAAAAATGTTGAGCCTGTACAAAATAAATGCACATGGAGTCTGTTTCACATGAAGATGTCTTTCATTATAGGTCCGGGGTACAGGGGAAACAAGTACACTCTTAGGGTACGGAACCAGGCTAAGCGTGTTTAATTTCTCGTGTGACCCAGGGTAGCTAGCCACACTTTTAGTCCTGAGACTGCGACAAGAGTTGCATGAACTTTGCGGACCTTCCGGGAAAGGTCCGGCTCTTCTCCTAGAGGAACTACCCGACTCTGTACAATGACTCTATAACATACACCTCAAGTTACTACAGACTCACCTTCGTGATATTAAGTGTAGATTTTACGGAGGTGCTCAACGTTCCAAGGATTTGGGAGAGCTGTCCCATCCTCGGTAGCCAAGAAAACGCTTCCGGGACGGGATACTTTAATCACTCGGAAGGGTCTCTCCCAGCTGGGGGAGAGTTTGTTTAACCCTTCTCTGGATTGTATTCTCCGTAGCACCAGATCGCCTTCCTCGAGCTGTCGGTTGTGTACATGCCGCTGATGATAGCGCCGAAGGGCTTGGCGATATCGGGCATTCCAAACAGCTGCTTGGCACCTTCCCTCCTCAAGGAGGTCTAGGTCTTCACGTCGGAGCTGGTCCTGCGTGGCTTCATCGAAGGTCCGGACCCGGAGTGACCCCAAGGTGATTTCTGGAGGAAGGATTGCTTCAGCTCCATACACCAGGAAGAAGGGTGTCTCTCCAGATGATCGGTTTGGAGTTGTCCTGTTGGCCCATAAAGTGGGCGGAAGCTCTTCAATCCAGTTGGCTCCATGTTTTTTCAAGCGCTCATAGGTGCACGTTTTGAGTCCTTTAAGGATTTCAGCATTTGCTCTCTCGGCTTGGCCATTGCTTGTTGGGTGAGCTACGGAGGCGTAGCAAACTTGAATGTCGAGGTCTTCGCAATATCCTTGAAACGCAGAGCTTGTGAATTGGGTCCCATTATCAGTGATGATTTTGTTAGGGACTCCAAATCTACATACAATGGACTGCAAAAAGTTGATAGCAGATTGCTTGTTGATTGTCACAACTGGAGTTGCTTCCGGCAACTTGGTGAACTTGTCAATGGCAACGTACAGGAACTTCCTCCGACGGCTCTTGGGAAAGGTCCCAAGATGTCCATCCCCCACACAGCGAAGGGCCATGTAGGAGGTATCATTTGTAGGGGCTGAGCCGGTGTGTGAATTTGCTTTGCATGAAATTGACATGCTTCGCATTTCTTCACCAGCTCAGTTGCATCCTGAAGTGTTGTAGGCCAGTAGAAGCCATGCCGAAAGGCTTTACCAACCAGCGTACGGGATGTTCCCACACTCGCCTCCATGGATTTCTGCGAGGAGCTCGCAACCTTCTTCCCTTGTGATGCACCGCATTAGGATGCCATTGGCACCGCGCCGGTAGAGATCCCCTTCTACCAATGTGTATCTTTTAGCCAATCTGACTACCCGGTCAGCGGATACATCATCGTCAGGAAGGATGTTGTCTTTCAAGTAGTTCCGGATCTCCGAGATCCATGCATCGGAACTAACTTGAGCATTTGAGTCTTGCGTGCTGGGTTGCTCAGAGCTTCCGGCAGCACCTACGACCCTTGATGGCTGCCATGGTAACAGGGCCATTGGGACCGTCAGCTTCGGGATGCTGATCTCGCCCCCTTCGCTCAGTTCGGCAGGCTGAGCTGTGGGTTTTGACAACCTCCGGACAAAAGTTCCGTCAGGAGCCGGAGCTTCGGTTGACGCTTTCGTCGAGAGTTCGTCGGCTTCAGCGTTGTGGGCACGCTGGACATGGTGGAGATCTAGGACTTCGAAGTCCTTCTGAAGCTTCTGGACTTCAAGGAGGTAAGCAGCTAGCTGGAGATTGTTGCAGGAGCATTCACCCTTCACTTGCTTAATGATGAGCTGTGAATCTCCCTTGACCAGCAGTTGCTTGACACCGTATGACAGTGCCACCCTTAGTCTGTAAATGAGTGCTTCATATTCCGCCATGTTGTTGGTCGCCTTGAAGTCAAGGTGTACCATGTATTTTACCTTCTCTCCGGTTGGTGCGAGGAGAAGGATTCCAGCTCCGGCCCCCTGCTTTTGCATGGAGCCGTCGAAGTAGAGGGTCCAGTGAGGCTCGGTGAAGACCGGAGCCTTGTGTTCTGGCTTCTACTCGCTGGGGCCCCCAGAGTTTGATGGAGAGGGAGTCCATTCCGCCATAAAGTCTGCTAATGCTTGACTCTTGATTGCTTTCCTTGAAATGAATTCGAGATCAAATTCAGCCAATTCCGCTGCCCACTTTGCAATATCCCCAGTTGAGTTTGGATTATGCAAGATTGCTCAAAGCGGGTAAGAAGTCACCACTGAGATCTTGTGAGCTTGGAAATAATGGCGAAGCTTCCTGGAGGCAATAAGAACTGCATAGAGCAGCTTATGCATCTCTAGGTATCGAGTCTTGGCGTCATGAAGTACTTCACTAATGAAGTACACTGGGTGCTGGATGGTCCAGACCCTCCCGGAGGGGCCCGGAGCTTCCTCTTCATTGATCCGGATCCTCCCGGAGGGGTCCAAATTTTCTTCGGGGACTTCCGGGTCCTTGCTGGAGGAACTTGGAGCTTCTTCAGAAGCGACCTGAACCCTCCCGGAGGGGTCTGGGTCTTCTGAAGTAACTTCTTGTGGATTCAAGTCTGGGAGCTGGGACCCAGACTCGCTTTCAGGAACCTCCACACCCTCCTGAAGGGGTCTGGACTCCTGAGTATGGGATGGTTCTGGTCTCTTCGCAACCAGGACCATGCTGACGACTTCGTCAGTGGCTGAAATGTAAAGCAGCAAAGGCTCACCAGGGTTCGGAGCTACCGGAATTGGTAGGG
Source organism: Tuctoria greenei (assembly GCA_036927565.1). Classification (NCBI taxonomy): domain Eukaryota; kingdom Viridiplantae; phylum Streptophyta; class Magnoliopsida; order Poales; family Poaceae; genus Tuctoria; species Tuctoria greenei. Next base: position 167,849,447 of record JAYESD010000004.1, read on the forward strand.
TGTTGAGGAGCTGTTTTAGCTCCTGTAACACCTTTTCCGCTTCTTCAGACCATTGGAATGGTCCGGACTTCCTTAATAACTTGAAGAAGGGGAGTGCCCGTTCCGCCAGTCTTGAAATGAACCGGCTGAGTGCTGCTAGACATCCAATTAGCTTTGGACATCTTTGATGCGGGCTGGTGGCCGCATGTCTTCAATGGCTTTGATCTTCGCCGGATTAGCTTCTATGCCCCGATGACTTACCAGGAAACCAAGAAGTTTTCCGGAGCTAACCCCGAAGACACACTTGTCTGGATTTAGCTTTGTGCGGGTGGCCCGCAGCTTGTCGAAGACAGCCTGCAAGGTGTCAAGGAGTGACTCCTTGTTCTTGACCTTGACCACGATGTCGTCAACGTACACTTCCACTATGTCTCTAATGAGTTCTTCAAAGGTTTTGTACATAGCTCGTACAAAGGTTGAAGCTGCATTCTTGAGACCGAATGGCATGGCTGTATAACAGTACAATCCATCTACTGTGATGAAAGAGGTATGCTCTTCATCTTGCCTAGACATTCTGATTTGATGATACCCAGAATATGCGTCTAGGAAACACAGTAATTCACACCCGGAGGTGGAATCCACTATCTGATCTATTCTAGGTAATGGGAATGGATCTTTTGGACATGCCTTGTTTAGTGTTGTGTAGTCGATACACATCCAAAGCTTCCCGCCGGCCTTGGGCACAACGACTGGGTTTGCCAGCCATTTTGGATGGAAGACTTCTCGGATGAATCCAGCTTCGAGCAACTTATTCACTTCTTGTCGAATGAAGTTCTGTCGCTCTACGGATTGCTTCCGAGGCTTCTGATGCACAGGCCGGGTGTCGGGGTAGATCTTCAGATTGTGCTCAATCACTTCCCTGGGGATCCCAGGCATTTGTGATGGTTGCCAGACAAACACGTCGACATTAGCCTGGAGGAAAGAGATGAGCGCGAGTTCCTATTTGTCGTTCAATCCCCCCGATATACGGGTGGTCTGAGCGGCATCGGAACCGATTTGGACGACTTTGACGGGAATGTCGGTGTCGCCGCTTGGCTGCACACGAGGTCCAGAAGTCGAGCCTTGCTGACGAATGCTTGGGGGTTTTGGAGCTTGCTCCTGCCTGGATTCCTCCTCTTGCGCCGTAGTAAGCGCATGGAGTTCTTCCAGAGCAGTTACTCCGGCAGTACGATCTCTGCGGATCCAGAGAACGCCTACTGGTGTTGGCATCTTTAACATCAGGTAACCATAATGCGCAACTGCCATGAATTTGTACAAGGCAGGCCTACCCAAGATGGCATTGAAGGGTAAGTTGATTTGAGCAACGTCAAAGACCAACTTCTCGGTGCGATACTTCTCCCGGGTCCCGAAGGTAACGGGGAGGGTAATAGCTCCGAGTGGGGTAATGGCTCCCGGACCTACTCCGGAGAAAGGTCGGGAGGGGTGGAGATCCGAAGGTCGGAGCTGAAGCTTGGTAAAAGCTTTGAAGCTTATGAGGTTGATCCCCGAACCTCTGTCTACCATGACATGGTGGAGCTGGATGTCATTGATGGTAGGAGATACCATCAAAGGTAGATGACCTGCTCCAACCATGCTTCGAGGGCAGTCCGAAGCATAAAAAGTGATGGCTGTGTCCATCCACTTCCGCTGAGGCTCCGCCCTGGCTGTAGGAGCTACAGCAGCCATGTCCCGACGCATAGTCTTGATGACACTGCGGGAGGTGATGTCCCATGATCCACCAAAAATGGTGTTCATGGTCTTCCGATGCTCGTTGTCAGAGACGTCGGAATCGTCGTCGACGGAGGTGTAGACGGCCTTCAGGACCTTTTTGGGATCCTGAAAACCTAACTCCTCTTCAGCCGGAGCTTCGTCAACTTTTTGTTTTCCTTCCCTCTGTCGGAAAGGATCTTCTTCCCGGCGCTTGTTGTAGCGCTCGACAAGGTTTTGGACCTCTCGGCAGTCTTCCAAACTGTGGCTGTCCGTTTTGTGAATTGGACACCACACCTTGGGTTTGCCACCGTCTTCAGAAGACGGTCGAGGTCGCTTCTCGGGGCGTGGCCCCCGGCCACCCGGAGCTGCAGCAGCTGCAGCATTGGATGCACCGACCGACGGCTTCTTCTTGCCGTTGGTCTTTTTCTTCTTCTTTCCACTCCCGGAGGTAGCGGCTTCTCCTTTGGAGGATTTCTTGTGATCCTCCGGTATTGGTTTTGAGTGCATTTCATGGCCCTCCGCAGCTCTGGCACATTTGTCAGCCAGGCTGAAGAGTTCCGTGACACTGGTAATCTCCTTGATTGCCAGTTTCTCCAGCATCTTCTTATCCCACACTCCCTGTCTAAATGCCACAATGACAGAGGCGCTAGAGACAGAAGGGATAGTGTTTCGTATCTGAGAGAATCTCTGGATGAATGATCGCAGGGATTCACCTCCTTTTTGCACAACTGCAAAAAGGTCCAGTTCGGTGCCTGGTCGGGTGTAAGAACTCCCGAAGTTGGCGGTGAACTGCCGGCACAACTCCTCCCAACTGCTGATGGAGTTGGGTGGAAGGCTCATAAACCAGGACCTGGTGGTCCTAGTTAAAGCCACTGGGAAATAATTGGCCATTACGGCCTCATTTCCTCCAGCTGCCAAGATAGCAGTGGAGTAAATCTGAAGAAATTCGACAGGATTAACGGTCCCGTCGAACTTCTCCGGCAGGTGAGGCTGGAACTTCTGTGGCCACCTGACAATACGCAGATGCATGGCCAGGGATGAACAGCCTCCTCCTACTCCTTCAGGAGCAGGAATGTCTTGAGCTTCTCGTCTTTCACGAGCACGCTCAATATGGACTCGGCCGTCTTGTTGGCGATATCGGCGATCAAGCTCCGCCCGGAGGTCATGAGTTGAAAGCCTTGATACCGTGTGAGTGGGTCGTGCCCCGAAGGTCAACGACGTCACCTGCTGTGATGCAACGCGTCTCCTGTTGTTGGAAACGTGCGGTCCAAGTCTGCCAGACAAGGTCCGTCGCTGCGACGGGGCCTGTCCTGAAGGAGGAGGACCCTGGATGCTGATGCGGTCAGCTGCTGCTGCAACCAAGTGTTCCACATCGGCCCTCCACTGCTCCATTGCATCCTGGGATGCGTCCGGAGGTGATGAGCGCTGAAGAAGAGCACGTGCTACATGAAGCGCATGTTCCGGGTTGTCAAGATTCACCGACGCAGTGATTGACGCTGGTGCACCATCGCGTTGTCCAGCTTGATTTGCTGGTGGAGGCGGCGGTGGTGGAAGTGTGACTCCTACTGGAACCATGGTTCCTGCTGGTGGCTGCATATTGGAGGGATTACCCCCAACAGCTTGAACAGCGGGATGACCATTGGATGATCCAGTGGTTGAGTTCACCATTCTTGAAATCTCCGGGCCCCCACCTGGCGCGCCAACTGTCGGTGGTTTTGATCCGGCAGCTCTCCCGACACTACTAAAGTGTTAGAGGAGTTTGAGGTTCGGTATGGGCGCGCGGAGATTCCAGAAGGTGAGATGCCGAGTGACACAAGAGACACGAAGATTTATGTGGTTCAGACCGCCTGAGTGTAATACCCTACTCCACGGGGTGTGTTGGTGTTGTATTGGATGTATGAGCTCAACGTCAGTTGAGAGTGTAAAGTCAGCGTGTCTCCGGAGAGTGTGTCCTATGTATCATCGGCCTGTCCTTTTATAGTACAAGGGCAGGCCGTTACAAGTTAGCCTGGCCTGACATGTGGCTCCGGCGGTTACTGATATTGATACACATTCAACACATTTAATTGCCCTTAATGACCGAGTTATGGGCTTTGACAGCACTGTTACTGGTAATTAAGGTCGTCCGATCGTGTGTCATTAATATAGTATTAATGACACTTGATCGGATCTTGAAGTCCTTGATTCCCCTTTGAAGATCCGGAGCCGTTGTGGAGTCTTCCGGAGGTTAGAGGCTGAAGATCCGATGGTTGGACACGTGGCAGCGCCGGAGCACACTGTGGGGAACAGATAGGTCCGGTGTTACCCGACACGTGTCAGTTCCGGAGCTTCCCTCGGTCTGGGGTTAGGTCCGGGGGTGCCATTTCGGTACATAGCCCGGAGCTTCCCCCTTGTGGGTGGTAGCTCCGGTTTGATAGTACACGTGGCGATCCTGGGACTAACCATGTTGGAGAAGCGGGTCCGGTTATGTTTGACATGTGGTCCTCTGAAGGTCTTCAAATCAAGTAGATGACTTTCCCTTGAGATCTTCGCAATCCCAAGGAGTATATGGTACCCAGGGTACCGACAGACGTCCTCTAGGCGGCTTGTGGTCGATGTTGAAACATTGACATTGAGCGTCGCTGGAGCTACTCAGCTCCGGTAAAGCTAGGGGGCAAGACGTCACCGTGAAGAAAAGATGGTGTAAAGACTCTATAGAGGAGTCTGTTGTCGATACACCACGTGTCGACAGAGGTCACTGCCGGAGCTACCAAGCTCCGACACCCAGAGGGATAACCGTTGATGCTTTACGAGTTGATGGAGACTACTACCGGAGCTACTAAGCTCCGACGATGGTCAATGCCGGAGCCACTAAGATCCGACAACCCCAGGGGGCCTACACTATCGAAGACTTCGGACCTACATTCTACAAGTTCGAAGCACGCAAGTCTTCAACAACTGTTACATCCTCTTGGTACATGTTCACAATCAAATTGTGTACATCAACCAGTGAAGGTGGCCTGGAGGGGGGGGTGAATAGGCCTTTTGAATTTCCTGCACACTTAATAGAATCGTCAAAACTTGGTTGGCCGGACTAGTCCGGTCGTGTGGGCGGACTTGTCCGGTGTGCTAAAAATATGTGCATTGATCAGGTGTTATTTGGGAAACTAAATGTCTTTAGTAGCGGAAATGAGAACAACTGATATTTTTATTTGAGATTAATATAAGAATGCAGGTAAAACTTATAATTGCCTTAGGTTGATGTTTTAGCACTCAAGTGATCTAATGAACAAAATTTAAATGAAATAAGGTGCAAGACACACAAATTTTTCTCGAGGTTCGATCTCACCACGAGATCTACGTCCTCGTTAAGGAAGCTCACAAAGAGCCGGGTCTCCAACCCTTTCCCTCTTCAAGTCACCACGAAGGCCGACTTGATTCCACCACGGGTAATCACCAAGTTTGTGGGGCAACCTCACACGTTGAGGGCTCCCACGAGAATTACAACGAAAGAAGTGATCAAATACACTCAAAAGTATTACAATGCAGAGTATGAGTGTAGAAAGATCAAACCCCAAGAACTCGCAATGAAAGAACGACAATCTCCCAATCCTAAATCCAAGTGTTCAATTGATTTCACTCTTTTTGCACTTTAGATGTGTGGGGAGATGTGTTTTGGGCTCTTGGGATGAAGTGGCAGCGCTAGGGTTTGTTCTTTGATCAGTATTCGACGTGTGTTCCAATAGGAAAGCCGTGGACTCTCTATTTATAGGGTTTCCAAAAGGTAGCCTTTGAAAAACCCTAACACCGGACTAGTCCGGTGCAAGTCCAGACTTGTCCGGTCTCAGTGCATTTTGAAGTCCAGAAAGTCTGTCGGACTAGTCCGGTCCAAGCTCGGACTAGTCCGGTGCTGTGTGAAGGTGAACTCCAGAAAGTTCAACAGACTAGTCCGCAGACTAGTCCGATCTCCACATATGGGAGACTCTAGAAAGGTCAACGGACTAGTCCGGTGGTCAACAGACTAGTCCGGTCCCTCAATATGAGAGACTCCAGAAACATCAACGGACTAGTCCGGTGGATGCACGGACTAGTCCAATCTCCCAATAAGTGAGATTCCAGAAAGATGAACGGACTAGTCTGGTGCTTTGTGAAAGTTAAGTTAATTTTAATCCCTTACCCTCGCGCAAGGTTGTGAGCTCTTGCAGTGTGTCTTTCATACACTCCCTATACATTCAAAATCTAATTTGGTCTTCCAAGCTTCATCAAAATATTTCTCTTTGAACACCACTTCATTTTTCACCTTTTTGTGCGCACCGAGCTGTTTCACTTGTTTGTCCTGCAATCATCTCAGTGGTTTCATTAGGATCTCATATGTTTGTCATCAATTAGTCAAAACCCACAAGGGATATCCTAGATGCACTTACAATCTCCCCCTTTTTGGTGATTGATGACAACCATTTGAGATATCACAATTGGGAATAAAATCTTGATTTTCATAAGGTGTGCACATATGAGAATAATGATAAGTCCACAAAATGCTTCTCACATATGCACACACCTTATGGTGGGGTGCCTAACAGGTGTGTGATCAACAAGTTGTGATGAAGTAAAGGTAATCAATAATGAGCATAGAGATAATCATCCAAGCAACAATAAGCATCACCCATAAGAGAAGAAATAGTGCATTACAAGGTTTTAAAAATAAGTATATGTCCTTGATCACAAAAACATAAAGACCCCAACTAGAGATGGTCTCAAACTACTTGTCTCAATCTCTCCCCCTTTGGCATCAAGGCACCAAAAAGGGAAAAATCGAGGGGAATCACTCCTCGCCACTCTCTTCTTCAGTCTCGGTCCGGTACTCATCTTCACCACCATCATCATCATTCGCCGGAGCAGACTCTTCCTCGGAGTCCTCGAAGGCGGGCGGGGATCCCACCGGCTCAATCTCCAGCTTGTCACAGATAGCTTTGATGTTGGCATTGACATATTGTTGATGCTTCTTCTTTCTGACTTCAATCTTGCGGCAGCAGGCAAAGATAGAGGCGAGCATTTTGAGCACACCACCGGAGGGTTCATGGGCAGGTGCAGAGCTAGGAGGAGCAGCTAAAGATCTTGTGGCATTCACATCCCGAGTTTGTTTAGTCCTCCTCTCAGCTTCAGGGGAGGGAGGTGCATCAGGAGTCAAAGGTAGTGTGTACTCGGTGGGCTTTTGCGGTTTCAACCCCGTATGGTGAACATCCTTGACGAACTCAAGTCCAGTCACCTTCTCAATCATGTACATGATGTACGTGGCATACCCACAAGATCTGTTTGGAGTGATTGAGATGTTCACAATGTCATTGTAGATGTATTCAAAGACATTGAATGTTCTCCTCCCACCAATGACCTTCATTAGGGTCCTCAAGGTTCCTTGTATAGTCCCCGCATCTCCATCTTTCGGGGCTATTGTCTTCCTCAAGATTTTGTTGAGGACCACAACGAAGGGCTTCAGATATTTGCTGTTGGGAGGCACATAGGGCATCCTTGTGTCATAGAGAAATTTGAGCATATCCTTCTCCAAGGGTTGCAGATTGTGGATAACAAGATCATGATCCAAAGTGTGTTCAAGGTGGAGGATTCTTGCAAATTCATCATAGGTAAGACTATACTTGGAACCATGAGTCATCCAAGTAAGACTGTATCCATCACCACGAGCAAAGTAGAGGGTAGAGTAGAATTGGGTGATGAACTCATTGTTCCAGTCATTCTCAAAAGAAAACAGTTCCTTCAGTCCGTGACTCTCCAGGGACTCAACCACCTCACGGAAGGCAGGATATTTCTTCGACTGCATGTACCCAATGTTCACCCATTGACTCTTCACAACGGGATTCTTCATCTTCATGTACACATGCTCGTAGTAGTCAGCATGAAAGTTGCTCCAAAATCTTGGGTCTGAGCATTGCCGAGGTTGATCATACACATTAACCTGCCTGAAGCTATCGGCAAGCTCACCCCCTTTTCTGGTGGAATCTTTACTCGAGCGTTGTCTGTTGCGGTGACTTGGGTTCTTCATCTTCAGGGGTCCAATGGGACCACTAGCAAGCCCCTTTCCTTTGTTGAGTTCCTCTTTGGCCCCGAGGAGCTCTCGCCAGCTTTTCCTTGGGCCTTCTTAACAACCACCCTCCTTTTCTTGGGCAAGTTGTCGTCGGAGGGTCGAGAGTTCACATTTACATCATGTCTTTTCTTCATGTACCTCTCCTTGGCTCCCTTCACTTTTTCGCGTTCAACTTCTTCATCAACATGGAAGGGGCTGTCATCTGAGCTTAAAGACATCGTGCCTAATAAGGAGTTCATGATTTAGATGAGAAAGAACTAAGAATGAAGGAGATGTGAGGATTCAAATGTCAGAGACCGGACTTGTCCAGCTTCAGAGTGCGGACTTGTCCGGTGTACAGGACTAGTCCGTATCTGGGGGCCGGACTAGTCCGACCTGGCACAAGAACCCTAACAAAACTATGAATCACAACTTCTATCTAAGGATGCAAAGGAGCATGAAGGTGAAAGGAATACATCTCTGAAGCTAATGTACTTCCTTGGAATCAAGAGAAATAAGCTAGAATTAGAAAAATTGAGAGTTTGATTTTTTGGAGAAATTTACCGAGATTAGAAGATTTGCGTTGAAGGAGCACGAATCTGTCCGGATGAGTTTGGAGTGGAGTATCAACTCGTCGAGGGGAGGATTTCCCACGGAGAAAACTTGGATTTTGAGGGCTCAACTCGAAAATCACTTTTGGGGGCTAGGGTTTGAGAGGTGAGGGTTCAACTCAAAGTGGAGGGAGGTTTGAAACGGTTTTGGGTCGGCCAACTGCTTATATATGCGGCTGACCGAACTAGTCCGGTCAGAGGATAGACTAGTTCCGTGCCCCTGGAAAACCTAGAAGGAGGGACTGTCCGGACTAGTCCGGTGGCAAACCTGACTAGTCCGGTGTCCCTGGAAAAACTAAGTATCTAGAGATAACTAATAGTGATCCAAGGACAAGTTTTGCAAATAATCTTGGTAATTATGACCAGAAAGTAATCAACAATAAAACAATGGTCATAAATTCCAAGATTTCTTCATTAAAATTAGTTTTCTTAGGATAAGAAGAGGTGAGGGGAAGTTTTAGCAATAAAATGTAACATTTGAAGTTTCAACCAGGTGTGCAACGTTTCAAGCCACATTTCGAGGGTCAAGAATATTAAGTTCATTCCTAAGTTCACAAAACCTTTTCTCATCCAATGGTTTGGTAAAAATATCCGCAAGTTGTTTTTCAGTTCTAACATGTGAAATAGCAATGTCACCTTTTAATGAATGATCTCTAAGAAAATGATGACGGATATCTATGTGCTTAGTTCTTGAGTTCTCTACTGGGTTGTTTGCTATTTTTATAGCACTTTCATTGTCACATAGAAGTGGGATATGTTTAAGATTGTAGCCGTAGTCCCTAAGGGTTTGTCGCATCCAAAGTAGTTGTGCGCAACAGCTACCGGCTGCAATATATTCTGCTTCTGCTGTGGAAAGGGCAATGTAGTTTTGCTTTTTAGATGATCAAGAGACCAGGGACCTACCAAGAAACTGACAAGTCCCTGACATGCTCTTTCTATTGACTTTGCATCCAGCATAGTCGGCATCGGAATACCCTATCAAGTTAAATTTGGATCCTTTGGGATACCAAAGGACCAAGTTGGGTGTGTGCACAAGGTACCTTAGGATTCTTTTTACCGCAACTAAGTGACACTCTTTAGGTGCGGCTTGAAACCTTGAACACAAGCAAACACTAAGCATAATATCTGTCCTAGATGCACATAAATAAAGTAAGGAGCCAATCATGTACCGATATACCTTTTGATCTACATTTTGACCGTCTTCATTAAGGTCGAGGTGTCCATTAGTGGCCATGGGTGTCTTGATGGGCTTGGCTTTGTCCATATTGAATTTCTTGAGAATGTCTTGTGTATATTTGGTTTGGCTTATAAATGTACCTTCTCTTAGTTGCTTCACTTGGAATCCCAAGAAGAACTTCATTTCGCCCATCATTGACTTCTCGAACGTATCTGTCATAATTTTGCTAAATTCTTCACAGAAGGATTTGTTAGTGGATCTAAAGATAATGTCATCAACGTAAATTTGACATACAAATAAATGATCATCACAATGTTTAGTGAAAAGTGTATAGTCAGCTTTACCAAATTTGAATCCATTCTGAATTAGAAAATCTCTAAGATACTCATACCAAGCTCGAGGAGCTTGTTTGAGGCCATAGAGAGCCTTACGCAATTTGTAGACATGGTTGGGATACTTATGGTCTTCGAATCCTGGTGGCTACTCCACATAAACTTCCTTCTTGATTGGGCCGTTTAAGAAAGTGCTTTTGACGTCCATTTGATACAGCTTAAAATTATGGTGAGTAGCATATGCTAATAAAATGCGAATGGACTCAAGTCTAGCTACAGGAGCGAAAGTTTCATCGAAGTCCAAACCTTCGACCTGAGAATAACCTTTGGCCACCAATCCTGCCTTATTTCTTGTTACTACTCCATGTTCATCTTGCTTGTTCCGAAAGACCCATTTGGTTCCAACTATGTTCGCCTTTGGTCTCTCCACCAGCTCCCATACTTCATTTCACTTGAAGTTGTTCAACTCCTCTTGCATTGCAATCACCCAGTCTGGATCCCTTAAGGCTTCTTATACCCTGTATGGTTCCAGAAAAGACACAAAAGAATAGGATTCACAGAAATTTGCAACTCGAGATCTAGTAGTTACCCCCTTAGCAATATCTCCAATGATATTGTTGACACGGTGGTATCTTTGCACGCTCTGGTGTACTCTTGGGTGTGGAGCTTGTGTAGTTGCTTGTTCTTCATTATCTTCATGTGCATTGTCTCCCCCTAGATCATTGTTTCCATGATTGTCCTGATCTTCTTGATCTTCCTCCTCTTGATCTTGTGCAAGAGCTCCCCCTTGATCATTGCCTCCGTGTTGAGGTTCATCTTGTGCATTTGAGTCGAATGTTTGCTCTTGTGGTAAGATATCACCAAGTCCCATTTTCTTCAGTGCTTCATATGGAGCTTCCTCTTTATCTAGCACACACTTATCAACTTGCTCCACTTGTGAGCCATTAGATTCATCGAACACTACGCCACGTGCTACTTCAACAAGGCCGGACACCTTGTTGAAGACACGATAGGCGTAGGCATTCGATTCATAACCGAACAAGAATCCTTCATCGGACTTTGAAGCGAACTTCGAGGCCCTCTGTTTCTTGTTCAGAATAAAACATTTTCAACCGAAACTTTAAAGTAAGAAACATTAGGCTTTTTACCGGTAAGGAGCTCATATGGAGTTTTCTTCAGTAGTCTATGGAGATACAGTCGATTCGTGGCATGGCCAGCGGTGTTTACCGCTTCTGCCCAAAATCGATCTGATGTCTTGTATTCATCCATCATAGTTCTCGCCATTTTGATCAATGTTCTGTTCTTCCTTTCGGCCACTCCATTTTGTTGAGGGGAGTAGGGTGCCGAGAATTCATGCTTTATCCCTTCTTCATCGAGAAACTCTTCAACTTGGAGGTTCTTGAATTCTGTCCCGTTGTCACTTCTGATGTTCTTTATGGTTGACGAGAATTCGTTCCAAGCTCTTTTCAAGAACTTCTTGAGGATCCCCTGAGTTTCTGATTTATCATACAAGAAAAATACCCAGGTAAATCTTGAAAAATCATCAACGATTACTAAACCGTATTTGTTACCGCCGATGCTGATGTACGAAACTGGACCAAAAAGATCCATGTGGAGAAGTTCCAGCGGTCTTGCTGTAGTCATCACATTCTTGGCGTGGTGTGGTGCTCCGACTTGTTTTCCTGCTCGACAAGCGCTGCACGGCCTGTCTTTTTCAAAAACCACATCTTTAAGACCACGGATGTGACCACCTTTTAGAAGTTTTTGCAGATTTCTCATCCCAACATGGGCTAGCCGTCTATGACACAGCCATCCCATGTTGGTCTTAGCAACCAAGCAATTGTTGAGTTCGGCTTTATCTTTGTTGAAGTCAACTAGATAAAGCTTGCCCTTCAACATTCCCTTGAATGCAATCGAGCCATCGCTTCTTCTAAAAACAGTCACACCCTCATTAGTGAATAAACAGTTGTAACCTTTGTCGCATAGTTGGGATATTGACAAAAGGTTATAATCTAGAGAATTTACATGTAAAACATTTGATAAGGTATGTTGAGAGGATATTTTAATGTTACCGCTACCAAGGACCTTTCCTTGGCTGTTGTCTCCGAAGTATATGCCTTCACTTGGATCCTTGTTGTACTCGTACTCTACAAACATACCTCTCTCTCCAGTCATGTGATTTGTGCATCCGCTATCAAGTACCCATTTTGTTCCACCGGAGGAGTAAGCCTGCAAAAAGAATTATTCCTTGGTTTTAGGTACCCAAGCTTGCTTGGGTCCTCTCAGGTTAGTCACAAGAGTCTTGGGCACCCACACACAAGTTTTCAAGTTCTTGTGGTGTGGCCATGTATATTTGGCAATGACTTTTCCATATTTGGCTTTCATAAGAACATAAGCAGCGTTAAATGTACGAAACAATATTTGCGGTTCAGATTCATGGGATTTTTCCTTAACAAATACAATTCTATTCTTAGCATGATTGGAAGTAGACATGTGTTTGTTCTTATCAAAACCAAGGCCATCCTTGACATTAGGAGGTCTAGTGACCATATATGCACTGCGTGCATATTTGATCTTCTCCTTATCAAAGATGCCGCTTGGAGGGGCATGCATATTATGAGAAGTTGAAGTATTAGACATAATATTCTTCTTACTAGAGCAAGTGCAAATTCCGATTGTTGTCGAACTTATATCTTTGGAGGAAGAGCTCTTGGAGGATGAGGAGTCACTTTGCTTGAGCGACTCAACTTGCACCTCAAGGATCTTGTTAGCTTTTGACAAGTTAGCAAGTTCTTCCTTGATTGCAATATGCGAGTCTTCTAGCTTTGAGTAGGTTTCCTTACTCAAGGCTAGCTCAACTTCAAGCGACTCGTTCTTCTCTCTTTCAAGCTCGAGAAGCTTTTCAACTTCTTGATATCTCTTCCTTTCACAGATGAGCATATCTTCTTGTCGGTCAAGAAGTTCCTCCTTTTCCAAAATTTCGTTCGACAACATTTCCATTTTCTTTAGAGCAATTTTACTTAGTCCTCTAAACATTTTCTTCATTATCACTAGAGCTGTCAAAGTCATAAATAGAGGAATTTAGCGTAGGAGGAGTGAGCCGTACCTTTTTCTTGCCTTCCTTAGCCATAAGGCAAGTGTGGTTGTTCATGTCCCATCCTCCCATGTTTGGAAAGAGTGTGTCCTTCATAGTAGGTTTCTTGATTGCGATAGTGGCCATCTCCTCTTCTTCATCGAAGGAGGACTCGTCGTTTGAGTCCCACTCCTTGCCAATGTGAGCTTGATGGATTTCTTTTCTTTTTCTGAAATTTTTCTTTTCTTGAGATCTTGTTTCCTTCTTCTTTTTGTTTTCTTCGTAAGGGCAGTCCACCATGAAGTGACCATACTCTCCGTAGTTGTAGCAAGTGCGTCGAGCCTTGGATTTTCCTTTATCCTTGCTTTTGCCTTCATTTGAGTTGTTGCCGTGTCTTATTTTCATCATTCGCTTGAACTTCTTGATAAAGAGTACCATTTCTTCATCATCAAGATCGGTGCTCTCGTCACTTGTATGCCCATCGTCTTGATCTTCACGAGCTTCTTTGAGTTTGGGTTGGCATGTTGCTTTGAGAGCAACCTCTTTCTTTTTGGAGGAAGTGAGTTCGGCCAAGTCTTTGACGTATTTTGCCTCTTTCTCCATCATGTCATGATTTATGATCTCCCCAACAACTCATCGGGAGTCATTTTGTGAAACCCGGGGCTTTCTCTAATCATTGAGCAAAGTGTGACATTTCTTGGCATGAAGGCTCTAATCATTCTCTTGACTACCTCGTGATCCGTCCATTTCTTACTTCAATAGGCACATATTTTGTTGATGAGTGCCTTCATCCGGTTGTACATGTCTTGAGGTGATTCGCCTTCTTCAATAGCAAATCTCCCTAACTCTCCTTCAAGCATTCCGATTTTAGCTTCACGAACCGATCTATTTCCTTCGTGAGCTGTCTTGAGTGTATCCCAGATTTCCTTTGCACTTTCTAAGCCATCAATCTTGGTGAATTCCTCTCTTCTTAGTGATGATGTCATCACGGTGACGGCTTGTGCATTTCTGTGATCTCTTGTTCTTGTTGTGGGGTGAGTTCTTCATCCGTGTCCGGGATATTTATGCCAGTGCAAACAATGTGCCACATACTAGGATTTAAGGATATTAGATGCATCTTCATGTTGTACTTCCACATTGTATAGTCACTTCCGTCAAACTGTGGAGGTTTTCCCATAGGAATGGAAAGATAGTGATTGTTTGAATTGAGGCGGTTTTAGTTGTAAGGGTGTCGGGAGTAGTCGTGATGACAACTCCCCGTCGTCTTCTCTTCTTCTTTTCCCTTTTGTCCTAGCAGTTTCTTTCTCAGAAGTGCCTTTAATTGTCGCACTTCTTCATCATCGTGTGGGCTCTCTTTCAGCACATCAAAAGTTTTAGTTTCTTGTTCCTCCTCATTAATGTTCATCTTCGAGATATCGTTGTTCTTCTCAGAGGCCATTGATCTCTCCGAGATATGAGTCTTGTTGGTGGAGAACCTGGCTCTGATACCAATTGAATGTGGCCTAGAGGGGGGGGGTGAATAGGCCTTTTGAATTTCCTGCACACTTAATAGAATCGTCAAAACTTGGTTGGCCGGACTAGTCCGGTCGTGTGGGCAGACTTGTCCGGTGTGCTAAAAACATGTGCGTTGATCAGGTGTTATTTGGGAAACTAAATGTCTTTTGCAGTGGAAATGAGAACAACTGATATTTTTATTTGTGATTAATATAAGAATGCAGGTAAAACTTATAATTGCCTTAGGTTGATGTTTTAGCACTCAAGTGATCTAATGAACAAAATATAAATGAAATAAGGCGCAAGACACACGAATTTTTCCCGAGGTTCGATCTCACCATGAGATCTACGTCCTCGTTGAGGAAGCTCACACAGAGCCGGGTCTCCAACCCTTTTCCTCTTCAAGTCACCACGAAGGCCGACTTGATTCCACTATCACGGGTAATCACCAAGTTTGTGGGTCAACCTCACACGTTGAGGGCTCCCACAAGAATTACAACGAAAGAATTGATCAAATACACTCAAAAGTATTACAATGCAGAGTATGAGTGTAGAAAGATCAAACCCCAAGAGCTCGCAATGAAAGAACGACGATCTCCCAATCCCGAATCCAAGTGTTCAATTGATTTCACTCTTTTTGCACTTTAGATGTGTGGGGAGATGTGTTTTGGGCTCTTGGGACAAAGTGGTGGTGCTAGGGTTTGTTCTTTGATCAGTATTTGACGTGTGTTCCAATAGGAAAGCCGTGGACTCTCTATTTATAGGGTTTCCAAAAGGTAGCCGTTGAAAAACCCTAACACCGGACTAGTCCGGTGCAAGTCCGGACTTGTCCGGTCTCAGTGCATTTTGAAGTCCAGAAAGTCTGCCGGACTAGTCCGGTCCAAGCTCGGACTAGTCCGGTGCTGTGTGAAGGTGAACTCCAGGAAGTTCAACGGACTAGTCCGATCTCCACATATGGGAGACTCTAGAAAGGTCAACGGACTAGTCCGGTCCCTCAATATGAGAGACTCCAGAAACATCAACGGACTAGTCTGGTGGATGCACGGACTAGTCCGGTCTCCCAATAAGTGAGATTCCAGAATGATGAATGGACTAGTCCGGTCCATGATCGGACTAGTCCAGTGCTTTGTGAAAGTTAAGTTAATTTTAATCCCTTACCCTCACGCAAGGCTGTGAGCTCTTGGAGTGTGTCTTTCATACACTCCCTATACATTCAAAGTCTAATTTGGTCTTCCAAGCTTCATCAAAATATCTCTCTTTGAACACCACTTCATTTTTCACCTTTTTGTGCGCACCGAGCTATTTCACTTGTTTGTCCTACAATCATCTCGGTAGTTTCATTAGGATCTCATATGTTTGTCATCAATTAGCCAAAACCCACAAGGGATATCCTAGATGCACTTACAACAAGGGGGCCAAGTGAGACAAAGGTGTTGAAGACAAAAAATGAAATTCATAAAAAATTTTGGATTTCATTCATCTGGAGACAAGAGATTAAAAAATTGGAGAAGAAGAAGAGAGAATACAAGCAGAAGCTACAGAGAGATGGTCCTAGACCCTATGGAAGAACTGGGCGACCTTCTGGGCCACCTCCGACACGCTGGCTCGGGCGGCTTCACCCTCTCCTTCGATGGGTCCTTCAAGCACCGAGTCCAGAGGGAATCGAGGGTCCCGACTGGTTTATCACGTCAGCACGAACTCTGCGACGTTCTTGGCCAGGGACTGTCCCTCAGTTCCCAGTTGGTCCGCGATGACATCGCCCATCTTGGTGAGCTTGTTGCCTGCTGAACTCAGCGCCTCCAATGCCTGGTCTAGCTCCGGCTCCGGATCATCCGGACGCACGGGACTGAAGCCCATTGGCGTCAGCCCGTCGTTGGCCTTGCCCATGAAGTCCCAAACTTGTTGGGACTTCGCAACCGTTGTGCTACGCATCTCCTCCAAGGATCTTTTGGCCACCGCAAGCTCCGAGCTCTCCCGAGCAAGATGCTCCACCTCTTTGGCATTCAGCTGAATCCTTTTAACAACCTGCCTTTCAAGTTTACTGAGCTCTTCCTCCTGGAGGTGGATCTCATTCTGGCGGTTGACCGGATCCTTCTCTCAGCCTTGCACTTTCTTCTCCCTAGCGGCGATGGCATTCTCCTGCTTGTAGAGATCTTGCCCTCACTCCCAAGCCTTCTTCTCCTCCTCCTCGCAGCGCTCCTCCAATTTCTTGGTGCGTTCTTCGAGGCTATTGTCAGCCAGAGATGTCTTTTGGACAAGCTCTTCCTCCCTCTTCACGAGGTCGTCCCGCAGCTCCAGGTATTTTTGCTCTTCATCTTCGAGCCTTCTCTCCCGCGCTTCAAGAGCCTCCCGGCGCTTGACGAGACTATCGTGGATGGCGGCAAGCCTCTCCTGGCGGTCATCCGCTGTGCTATTAGCGGCTTTGGCCTGCTCGTAGATGGCCCGGGACTGGTTGTCAAGGGATTGCGTCATGCTTTACCTCTCATCCAACAGCTTACCCCAGTACTCCAGGCAAACCTTCTCCCTCTGCACCCACTCCTTATCGTCAGTCAGCCTCGACTGCGCCAGCTTGGTCTCGAAATGGAGTCGGTTGCACCACCTCCTAAGGGTTTGGCACTCCTCTTCGAGGGCCTTATTGTCGTGGTAGAAAGCCAGCTGAACTTGGCGAAGACTGGAGCAGGCGTTGTTAATAGACAACGATAGGGGGATCGGGTCCGGACCTGCCGGGGTCCACCCCGCTGGCTCCAGCGGATCTTCGGTGACAAAAATTGGGTCCCACCCCACAAGAGCGGTCCCCTGAGCTTCCAAGGCACTAGGGCCGTCCTCCGGGATAGCCTCGGCCGTCGCCGAGGAAGGTCCTGCAACAGAAGTTCCAACCTCCGGAATTGACTCCGAAGGTCCTGCCGTTAAGTCATCAACAACTGGCCCCTCAGGCGGGGGGCCAGCAGCTTCATCTTGGCACCCTGGCTCAGCAGCGGGAGCCTCCGGGATCACCACTTCCGGAACAGGTGTTGAAGGTTCAGTCGGAGTAGGAGCTACTTCCGGCTCCGGTGCAGGCGCCTCCTCTGCCGCTGGCTCAAGTGCTGGCGCTTCGACCATCATGGGCTCAGGCGCTGGCGCTTCGACCATCATAGGCTCAGGCGCCGATACCTCCGTAACAACTGGCTCGGACGCCAGAACCTCTTCAACGACTGGCTCCACAGTCGGAACTTCTGCAGCAACCGGCTCTACCGCCGGAGCTTCCTCGACAACCGGCTCAAGTGCTGGAGCTCCATCAACACCTGGCTCCACCGCCGGGACCTCATAAACCACCGGCTCGACTAACGGGGCTTCAACAACCTCCGGCTCTATGGCTGGAGCGTCCAACATCTCAGCATCCAAGCCCGGAGCTTCAACCTCCGGAGCTGGCACCGCTGGTACATCTTTTTTCCCGCGGACCGGCGATACCACGGGAGCTTCTGGGATGAGTCGAGGTATAAGACCACGACAGCAAGCGTTGGGGCTGCCGCAGCCTCAGCCACCTCTTGGGGCAACGCTGGAATTGGAGCTGGAGCTTCAGCCTGCACAGCCTCAACTGCTGCTGCAGGGACCAGAGCTTCAACCCTTTTCTTAGGCACACTGTGAATGAAGGATGAAGAAAATCAAAATACAGACATAACAATAAAACAACTAGATGAGGTAAATAATCAAAAAATACCTCAAAAGGCTTCCGCACCAGTTACCACGGAACCTATTTTCCGGACGCTCCGGACTGACCCCGCCGCCACTGGTGTGGTAGTCCCGGATGGTCTTCCGGAGCTTCCTGCGGCTACTGGCATTGCCTTGGTCGAGGTCCCCCTCGACCGGGAAGGACCTCCGGACCCAAAGCCCTCAGCTGGCCCTAGTGCTGGAGTCACATGGCCGGAGCTAGCACCCTGGGAAGATGCCGCTACTTGAGTAGATGCCGCCGTTGAAGACCTCCCCTTTCGGGGAGAAGGAGCCGCCACGGAAGAAGCAGGCCTCACGGACCTTCCGTCAGCATGCTTCAGCTTCCTCTTGCGGCTCGAGGGCTCGACTAACTCCTTGCCCTTGCCTACGACTTCAGTTCTTGGCTTAGGGGTGGGAACGGAGCCGCCTTCAGGATCTTCGGAGATCGCCAACCCGGTGGTCGAACGCCTCTCAACGACACCAAGGTCGTCAAGCACCGGCATCATCCCCCGGAGCTCCCTGCTGAACTCTGCCTCCATGTTCAGAGGGAGGAAAGCTGCCGGCGGAGCCAAGTCGTCACCCTCAATGTCGATGCCGTGCTGGAACTTCTCGAGGTGGAACTCCAAAGTCGCACCCTCCATGTTGGACTTCAAACCGGTCTCAATCCGGTCGTCGTCTAGCATACTATTGAGGGCCCAAGCAAGATTCTCCCTCTTCTTCAGCGGAGCCCACCTGTTGGCCAGGAAGTTGCAAAACACCACCTCAGGAGTCACCCCTCCTTCCACGCACAGGCGGATCCTGGTTAGAGCAAGGTTGAAGGCATCCGACAACATCGGAGCTTCACTCCAAACTGCAGTGTCAATGTTGGGGAGGCCTTCCGGCAGCTCCAACTTCTCGTGCTCCTCCACTCTGATGACAATCCAATCCTTCTTCTAGTCGTCCCACATCCCAAAAGGGAACGACATCAAGTACTTGTATGGGCACTTCTTGCGCTTCACAAAGTAGTAGAAGCCAATGTACTCGTCACTCCTGCCCGTAGTTTGGACAGTGAAGAAGGTGCGGAAGAGCTCAATGCAGGGGGGAATGCCCACCCACATCTTGCAGAAGTGGATAAATATTGACACCAAGAGAATGAAGTGGGGGCCATGGTGGTACAGCTGCAGACCATAGAAGTCTAGCAGCATAGAAAAAAGAGGAGAAAGGTAGGATCAGCCCCACCAAGGCGTACGCGGAGAAGTACACGATGTCGTCGGCGTGTTCCTTCCCGAATGGAAGCTTGCCGGCGCGGACCAAGTGGTTGAAGAAGTCAGTGGACCATCCCATGAGGGTCCGGACCTTCTTCAAATCATCATCGATCTTCAGTCGGCTCTGGCAGAGACCCAACTACATCGCGGCACAGCGAGGCAAGAGAGGTAAAGCAAGCGAAAGTTTGGAAGGTTTGAGCGTAAGTTCGAATGAAAGTCGTAAAGAACCCCAAACGGTGCATGCTTTCCTTCTTAAGTAAGCCCCCGCAACGCTTGGATGGAAACCGTAGAGTAGCCGACGATACCAGTCAAAAACCTCACCCCACCGATGACAAGGGGGCCCGGGGCCAACCCGACGATCAAGTCGAGGTCCTTACCCAAGGAGAACGGTTGTCATCATGAAAGGGCGGGAAACCCGAAGGCGGCGGCCTGACAGGGCGCGTGGAACCGATACGATTTTCGTATCGGGAACCGACAACCTTCAATTGCGTGAGATCCGCACGTTGAGATATCACGTGTCGCCTCCTGGATATGCCACGCGGCGGAGGTTTAACTACGAACTATCGCCAACGGCACATCCGAAGACCCTTGAAGACACGGCTCAAAAACCGAAGAATGGACCCACCCCCGGCAGAATGACTTCATCCAAAAGGTCTCTCCAGGAGGTGGGCCCAGGGGGCCACTGTCGGTACCCTACGTACCGGATACCCCTTGAGATTGCAAAGATCACAAGGAAACTACATCTACCAGATTTGAAAACCTCCGAAGACCACACATGTTAGGTGTAACTGGACATGCTTCCCCGACATGGTTAGTCCCAGGGCCGCCACATGTATCATAAGACCGGAGCTATCGCCCACACAAAGGAAAGCTCCGGACTAGATACCGGTATGGCATCCCCGGACCTAACCCCAGATAGAGGGAAGCTCCGGTACTGACACATGTCCAACAGCACCGGACCTACCCATCTACGACGGTAAGCTCCGGAGCTGCCACGTGGCTGAACCGCCGGACCTTCAACTTCAACAATTATACTGGTGGACCCCCCAATGGCTCCAGACCTTCAAGGAGCAATCAAATACTTCATGTCCCGATTAAGTGTCATTAATGCCATATTAATGACACACGATCGGATGGCCCTTAATACCGGTAACGGCACTATTAAGGCCCGTTACCAGGCTATTAAGGGTAATCAACCTGATTAATTGTGTATCAAGCATGTGTAACCGGCGGGGCCACATGTCGGGCCAGGCTAACGGTGTAACGACCAGTCCTTGTACTATAAAAGGACTTGTCGACGATACACAAGGGACGGCTTCAAACCTCTTCTGAACTCCCTGAGCTAGGCGAGCTTCTTCTTCTGGAGCTTCTTCTAGACTCACACGATCAATACAACACCAACACACCCCGTGGAGTAGGGTATTACGCTCAAGCGGCCCGAACCACGTAAATCTCCGTGTCCATTTGTCTTTCACCTTCTTGAATCTCTGCGCGCCCATTACCAAACTACAACTCCTCGATCTACCAACGGTAGTGTTGGGAGATCTGCCGGATCCAAACACCAACAAGCAGGCATATTTGGATGTGGCGCGGGCTGCATAGGTGAGCGGGGTGTTTGCATGGGTGGGCGAGGCTGCTTGGCTGTTGCGGTCACGGTGGATAAGCAGGGCGGTATGCAGCAGCATAAGGGTTATAATAGGGTGCAACAAGCGGTGCATAGCGAGGACGGACATTGCTTCCTTACAGCTATCCCTGATATGGCATCTTTCTCTTGTGGTTTTGCTCCATCTCCCGAATCTTGTTATCAACCACAATGGCCTTGTCAACCAGCTTCTGAAAGTTTGCATAGTCAGCATTGAGCAATTATACTTGAATTTCATTGTTGAGACCCCTCATGAACCAATATTGCTTCCTGCTATTAGTGTTGATGTCCTCTGGAGCATATCGAGACAGTTTAGTGAATTTATTGAGGTATTCACTAACACCCATTCTTCCTTGCCTGAGGTTTTCAAACTCTTGTCTTCTAAGTATCATAACTCCCTCTGGCACATAGTGAGAACAAAACTTCTCCTCGAATTCAGCCCAGGTGATTCTCTCTTGGTTTTCATGGGCATTGCATAGAGATTCCCACTAGTCTGCAGTAGCTCCCGTCAACTGGTGTGAGGAAAAAATAACCTTCTCTCTGTCATTGCACTGGACTATAGCGAGTTTCTTCTCAACAGATTTCATCCAGTTATCTGTTTCCATTGGATATGTCGCTTGAGCAAAGGTAGGCGGCCTGGTCCCCATAAACTCTCCCAACCGGTTGTGGGGTGGCGGGGATGGTGGTGGTGGTGGCATGTGGGGTTGATTGTAGTTGCCAGATTGCAACTGTCCCATAGTCTGTATCATGGTCTGAATGAGCTGGTTCTGCATAGCCAATAGCTGCTCAAGGTTGATAGCTCCCTGGGCAGGTCCCTGGTTGTTCTGAGGTGCTTCATTGCTCTCCTCCTCACCATTGGCATTCCTCTAGTTACGAGTCCTCGACATCTATTGGTGAAAGAATAGTAGATACGAAAGAATTTAGAATTTTAAATGAAATGCCCCAACTATATGCATCAAGGTATATGTAACTAACAACTCCTTTATTATTACTATATCCCTATTAGAGAGTGTGGACAACATCCCACAAATTCCTACTATGTGCGGATGTGGAGAAAACGCTAGTCGTCCCACAACTCGCACAAAGCACACAAGCTCAAGCACACACCAATAATATATAGCACACCACACTAAACATGACTAAAATGATCTAAATGCTTTTATAACTTCTAAACAGGAGACCTAGACTTAATTATGTGCACCGTGGCTGTGAGGCGGCAAAGACGACGGCGGCGGTGAGGCATACATAGGCGCACGCCAGAGTGAGTTGGATGTCCTTGTAGGCACTGGAGAGGTTGCTACACCATTGACCTCCATGGTGGCACGAGCTTCTTCTTGCTTCTCCATGATGAACAACTTCTTACGGAGGTAGCGAATCTCTTCCATAGCATCAGCATAGCGATTTCCAAAATTCACCAATACTACTTGAGATCTGTCAATAGCACGAGAACCGACTTGAGCTCCATCCCGCAGTCTTAAGATCTCCCTTGTCCCCTTCTTGCGTTGCGGGTGCAACACAAAACTAGTATCTCCAATCTTCTCCCGATAGATGTGGCACAGTCTAGTAAATGCATCAAAAGCGACATCATCAATAGCTTGCTCCCTGGTGCGTCTCCACGTGGACGCAAAGTGTTGGGTGACCACCTCATCTCTAGCAGGAATAGTAACCTAAGCCCTCCATTCATCCCATACTTGGCGAGGAAACCTCTTGACATAGTACTCCGGGTGCCTCTTGCATAGATCAAGGAACTCCTTCAATTGCTTGGCTGCAAATCCTCCATCAGTGCCACCGAAACAAAATTCTTGGGCATCTCGGTGGACAATGCAGTTGTCCTCCTTTCTAGCTCCACTAGGCTGTGATGCATTCCCTTGGGTTTTTGGTACTTCTTCATATGCAGCAGGCTCATCCTCTTGTGGTTCCTCCTCATCTCGGGCTTCGTCTCCATTCCCTTCATGTGTATCATCCTCCTCTTCACTTTCATAGATTTCCACCATCTCCAGATCTCCCTCTTCCTCCTCATCATCACCATAGGACTCCACCATTTCAGGATTTTTCTCCGTCGTGTTGGAGTGTTCATGCTCAACTTCCTCTAGGGATGGTTCCATTTGCAGCTCCTTGCGAGGCCTAAGCTTGCTTCCAAGGGGTGGCAAACGAGCTCTCTTGCAGGCTGTCATTTTGGTGTGAGCCATCTACGATAAAATAGAGGAAAAACACAAATATCTGTTCTGAAATTGCAGCAGCCGTAAATTTAGATGAGAGGATGTGTATTTGCTCAAAAAGATGCAAAAACAACATAAATTGCCACCGCAGAAAAAACGTGATTTCCCCCCACTTTAAATAGCTAGTGGGAGGCAAAATAGTGCAAAATAGGGTAATTTTGAATAGGAAAGAAGTCCTAAGTGATTTGTGGTGTCCATCCTAACTAGGCATACGTCCTATGGTCAAACACGGCTCTGATACCAAACTGTGGCACTTGGTTCCGAAAATGAACCAAGCGTAATGCATATGTGTGTCCAGGATGTTTAACACACATACACAAGTGATTCACAATTGATAAACAGATATAATCCATGTCTCGAATAATAATAATAATAATAATAATAATAATAATAATAATAGTACCTTAATACAAAAAAATAGTATTGATTACAACTCTAATGAAACCGCAGAGGAAAACTAAACTCTAGTGACTCCAACTCCACAAGCAGGTTTGACGGTAACACACGCCTAGAATTCCTCAAAAACCTCCTAGTACTCCACATGGTCGCCTGCGTCTGGATTCTGTGGGGGAATAGCAAGGGTGAGCACATGTTGTACTCAACAAGTGTGGGAAAATATGACATGTAGCTTAAACAAGGACTGACAATAATATGGGCTAATTGCATAAAAGTACATTAAAAACAGTTGAAAATGCAATTATATCATTAGTAAGTGAAGTTGTAACACCCTCATTTTCATGCATCATACCCTACATGCACTCATATACATGTTTAACATTAACCCATAACAAGAGGAACAAGTTTAAAATTGATTTGGAACAAAACCACACTTAAAAATGTAGGAAAGTGCGGACTAGTCCGGTATTGCTGAGGACTAGTCCGATTTCTCTCTGTCTAAAAACGGACTTGTCCGTTTTTGCTGCGGATTAGTCCGATAATTACCCCTGGAAAACTTCGGACTTGTCCGATCTTGTGCGGACTAGTCCGATGTTCCATGAATCCTTGAAAATTTGCTAAGTCCCTGGACTTTTCCGGACTAGTCCGGTGTTCCAGTGGACTTGTCCGTTTTCCTTTCTGACTAAGATTGGACTTGTCCGATTTTTGGCCAGACTTGTCCGATTTTCTCTCTGGACGACTTCGGACTAGTCCGGTCCTGTCCGGACTTGTCCGATATTTCGTGACTCCGAGATTGACCTTTTGTTTTACGACTTGTTTCTTGGGTTTCACGTCAAGTGGGCCTAGGGACGTCGTGCCCAACTCTTTTAGAGCCCATGTGGGACTCTAAACCGGCCTCTACTCATCCTACACTCGAAATCCATCTAACCCTAGCCTCCACCCCTATATAAACAACCCCACCCCTTGGTTGGACATCTATTTGCCACTTTTCCACCCACCCAAACCCTAGTTCGTGGGGAGCCACCATCAAGGAGGGAGGAGAAGATCCCAAACAAGAAGAAGAAGAGGAGGAAACGAAGGAGGATCAAGATCTCCACCAAGTTTCGTCCTTCACCACCAATTCATCTCCAAGTTCATCACCAACCCTAGATCATCAAGATCCAAGTGTTACCTCCAAGTTTATTGGTTCATTGGAGTTCTAAACACCTGGTATACCTTCTATTCTATTTTCCATACAAGAATTCAACCCCTAATCTCCGAATTTACGTCGATCTAGAAAAACCCTAATCTGCTGATATCGTCAAGTGCGGACTTGTCCGCTCCCTAGCGGACTAGTCCGATCTTTCGGGTTAAATTGTGGTGAATTAATTCTAAAATTTGATCTAATCAACTCCAAACCTGTATAAACTTGTTAAAATCTATTAGAGCTAGTTAGTGATCTTTAAAAGCAATCTAGTAACAAGTTCTACCTTGCATTTGCAATAATCATGCATGTCATGACATATTGAGTAATATTTGTGCACTCTTTGATTGTGTTTCTTGTTTTGTATGTTTATTGTGTGGATTAGACGGATTTGCGCTAGAGAGTGCCGCGGAGGATCTACAGCATCAAGAGTTTGAAGGCTTTGACCCTAATCAACAGCAAGAGCAAGGCAAGTGTCCTTGAAGCATATTGATCCTGTTTTAAAATAAATGTTTTGTTTGCGAACTTGCATGCTTGTGTCAAATTGATGGGAATCATATGGTAGGAAGTTTACTAGACTTGTTAAACCACCCTTGTCACCTGGAATTTATGGTAGAGAGTCGGGAAGGGTTTTTACCTTTTTGCTTCGCTTAATCAACTGGGATGGGAAACAACTATATCACTCAATTTAATTATGCATGGATGAGATTATGGTTAACATGAACTGGTTAAACATGGTATGGTAATGGATGATCTAAGCAAGCCTGGTATGTGGATGGGTTGGATGTTATGGTGGTTTGCTTGCTTTAGATCTAAGGACCGGTTCATGCGAGAATAAGCCAGGACTACAGTGCCACCACGAGGCCAAGTATGGGTGCGGCGTAGCTGATTAATTAGGGCTTTGCTAGTGCTGTTTGGACCATTGTGGATGCTCGGGGAAGGGGTAGTCGGATTGGGTTTGTTGATGATTGGTGGGACTACCCTGGGATCCGAATGGCTCAAGAGGGGGCCCTTGGTTGAAGATGTTCTCTGCGGGAGACATCGCCACCGATGAAACCTCAGTGGGGTCTAAATAGGCTAGTAATCCCTTTGTAAAGGCTATTTTGTGATCTCTTGGCAACACACCAACGGAAGTGTGTAATGTGACCGACGGGTCATGGGCATAAGGGAGGTTCTTAGTCGCCGAAGGGTGATGAAATCACGAACACGTGGGTAAAGAGGTACAAACTCTGCAGACTGTTAAATAAAACTATCATGATAGCCGTGCTCCTGGTTATGAGCACCTGGACAACTTCCATGATTAGAGGGAAATTGGAATTTGGGATGGTTATGGTCTGGTAATGGTTACGGATGGTTATGGATTAATTTCTGGTATTGAATATGGTTATTGACGATGGTGAAATCTGGAATTATTGATGATGGTAATGAATTCAGTTTGGTATTATGGTATTACTTATGATTATGATGGGTTTATTTCACATACATGTAATGTATTGCTTTCCAAATGTTTTACTGTACTTTTCAGCACTTTGCCATTATTATTGTCGTCATTTGAATCAGCCACATGTCATACTTTCCACACTTGCTGAGTACGACATGTACTCACTCTTGCAACCCCCCCCCCCCCAACAGTTGCAGGTCAGGATTGCGAGTTTAATGGCGATAATGCGGAGTTCTAGGCCGTGTCTACCGTCAGCTTTGCCTGTGGTGTTGATTGGAGCTGCGCATATATACCCTGTCGCTTATGCTGCATAGTTGCTTAGATTGCTTAATTAGTTTATTTTCGCTGCATTAGTTGAACTTGTCATTAATATTTATTAGAGATTGTATTCGAGGATAATATGGCTTGTGTAATAAAATTTGGTTAATTAATCTTGTTCTGTGGTAATTTTCTGTATACTCTTTTGTGATTGCACTCGTGTATGTGTGATGAACATCCTGGGCACACATATGCGTTAGCTTGGTTCATTTTCGGAACCGGGCGTCACAGATTGGTATCAGAGCCACAGGTTGACCGTAGGACGCAGCCTAGATAGAATGGACACTTTAGAGCACATAGGAGCACTCAGGAATCGATTTGATATTGTTGGTGTGCTGTTTGATATATATATTGTTTGCTTGTGTGCTTAATAGAGGATTTTGGGATGCTTTAGCATTGCCATGTCCACCTAGGCTAGTGTAGCTAGCTGTTTAGCTTCATATCCCTTGATGCATATAGTTGGGGACGTTTCTAAATTCTTACCTATTGCTTTTCTCCAGATTGTGAGGACTTGCAACCAGAGGGACGCTAATGGTGAGGAGGAGAACCATGGAGTACCTCGGAACAACAATGGACAAGGACCTGCTCATGGAGCCATCAATATCGAGCAGCTACTAGCTATGCAAAACCAGCTCATGCAGACCATGATACAAACTTTGGGACAGCTACAGGCTGGCAATAACAACAATCAGCCCTATATGCCTCCACCACCACCCCCACCTCCTCATAACCGATTGGGAGAGTTCATGAGGACTAGACCGCCAACCTTTGCTCAAGCTGCTGACCCTATGGATGCTGATGATTGGCTCAAGTCCGTGGAGAAGAAGCTAGCTATTGTCCAATGTAGTGACCGGGAGAAGGTGCTATTTGCTTCTCATCAACTAGTTGGAGCAGCTGCGGATTGGTGGGATTCTTATTGCAATGCTCATGAGAATCAAGAGAGAATCACTTGGGCCGAATTCAAGGAGAATTTTTGTTCTCATTATGTGCCCGAGGTTGTTATGATCTTGAAGAGGCAAGAATTTGAGAACTTGAGACAAGGAAAATCAAGCGTGAGTGAATATCTCAATAAATTCACTCAACTCTCAAGGTACGCGCCTGAGGATGTTAGTTGGGACAGCCGGAAACAATACTTGTTCATGAGGGGCTTGAACAATGGAATCCAAGTGCAACTACTCAATTGCAACTATGCCAACTTCCAGAAGCTTGTGGACAAAGCAATCGTGGTTGAGAACAAGATCCGTGAGATGGAGCAAGAAATCAAGAGGAAGGCGCCATATCAAGGACAGCAACAAGGAAGTAATGTGCGCCCTCGCTTTGCACCGCCCAATGCGCCTCATTACAGCTCCTCTGTTCCTGCTCAGCGCCCTGGTTATGCACCGCGCCCAACTCAGTTTGTGCAGCAGCGCCCTGTTATGCAAGCACCTAGGCCTCCAATGCCCTATGAGCCTCGTGCTAATTTTCCTGCTGCAAATGTTCAAAACCAAGCTCGTCCCAATAATTCTGGTGGAGTTAAGAGGTGCTATACTTGTGGAGAAGCTGGACACTTTGCGAATCAATGTCCTAAGTCAGGCCTTGGTCAAGGAAGCAATGCGCCGAGGCAAAACCCAAGACCCAATGGAGGACAACCACAAGGAAGTCGTGGACAACAGAATTTTGCTCGTGGTAACGTGAACCATGTCTCTACGGAGGATGCTCAACAAGCAGATGACGTGGTCATTGGTATGTTTCTCGCCAACTCCAATCCCGCGATTATATTATTTGATTCTGGAGCATCGCATTCATTCATTGCATCGAAGTATGTTGCCAAGTATAGTTTGCCTATCTCTCATATGAAGTTTACTCTATTGGTTAAGTCTCCTGGAGGAGAGATGAGGACAAATATAGTATGTCCAAAAGTAAGCCTTAGAATAAGGGGGGTAGACTTCTCCGCCAACCTCATTGTTTTAGATTCTCAAGGGTTGGATATTATACTTGGTATGGACTGGTTGAGGAAGCACAATGGAGTTATTGAATGTGCCACAAAGACGGTGAAGTTGACCAATGAGGAAGGGATCACCGTAGAATTTGAAGCATCTCAAACCGCGCCGAAGCAATTGGAATTGAATCATATGGACGGTGTCGCAATTGAGGAGATTCCGGTGGTGTGTGAATTTTTGGATGTTTTTCCGGACGAGTTGCCAGGTATGCCACCCGATCGAGACATTGAGTTTGTTATTGATTTAATACCTGGAACTGCACCTATAGCTAAGAGGCCCTATAGGATGCCTCCTATGGAATTAGCGGAGCTCAAGAAACAAATTCAAGAGCAATTAGAGAAGGGTTTTATTCGCCCTAGCTCTTCACCTTGGGGAGCGCCCGTTCTATTCGTGGACGAGAAGGATGGATCCCAAAGGATGTGTGTGGATTATCGAGCTCTCAACGAGGTAACAATCAAGAACAAGTATACCTTGCCCCGTATAGAGGATTTGTTTGATCAGATGAAAGGTGCCTGTGTGTTTTCCAGGATTGATTTGAGGTCAGGTTACTTTCAAATGAAGAGTAGACCATCGGACATACCCAAGACAGCTTTTAGGACACGGTATGGATCTTATGAGTACACTGTGATGTCTTTTGGATTGACAAATGCGCCTGCCTACTTTATGTACCTCATGAATAAGGTCTTCATAGAGTACTTAGATAAGTTCGTTGTGGTGTTTATCGATGATATTATGATCTACTCGAAGGATGAGAAGGAACATGAGGAACACTTGAGGCTTACGTTACAGAAATTGAGGGAGCATCAATTGTATGCCAAGTTCAGTAAATGTCAATTCTGGTTACGGGAAGTTTCCTTCTTAGGCCATATTATTTCCGGAGGATGAGTATCAGTTGACCCAGGAAAGGTGAGAGATGTGCTTAAGTGGGAACCGCCACAAAATGTCAAGGAAATTCGGAGTTTTCTTGTGATGGCTGGATATTACCGTCGATTCATCAAGGAATTTTCCAAGATAGCCAAGCCTATGGCGGAGTTGCTAACGAAGGGAAAGGCGTTCCAATGGACTGAAGCTTGTCAGAATAGTTTTGAGGAGTTGAAGAGGAGGTTGACAACAGCCCCGGTTTTGGTATTGCCAGATGTAAGCAAGAGTTTTGACATTTATTGCGATGCATCAAGACAAGGGCTTGGATGTGTATTGATGCAAGAAGGTCAAGTGGTCGCCTATGCGTCGAGACAATTGAAGAAACATGAGCAGAATTACCCCACGCATGATCTTGAACTAGCAGCCGTGGTACATGCATTGAAGATTTGGAGACACTATATTCTTGGACATAGGTGTGAAATTTATACGGATCACAAGAGTCTTAAGTATATTTTCACACAGACAGATCTGAATTTGAGGCAACGAAGATGGTTGGAGCTCATCAAAGATTATGATTTGGGGATCAACTATCATCCAGGAAAAGCCAATGTAGTGGCCGATGCTTTGAGTAGAAAGGGAGTAAGCCATCAACTTACAGTTCGAGAGTTACCGTCCGAGTTATGCAAGGAGTTTGAACGGTTGAACCTTGGGTCTGTAAACGAGATGGAGATGATAGAGTTAAACCCAACCTTGGAGCAAGAAATTCGAGAGGCACAAACCACAGATGTGGAGATCAAGGAAATCAAGGAAAGAACCAAAGAAGGGAGAGAATTCAGATTTGACATGGATGAACATGGTACCTTATGGCTTGGAAAGAGGATCGTTGTGCCTAATGTAAAGCATATTCGGGAGACAATATTAAAGGAGGCACATGACTCGCCTTACTCGATTCACCCCGGTTGTACGAAGATGTACAAGGACTTGAAGACTTGCTATTGGTGGGATAGCATGAAAAAGGACATAGCTGAATATGTAGCATTATGTGATGTGTGCCAACGAGTCAAGGCGGAACATCAAAGGCCAGCCGGATTATTGCAACTGTTGAAGATTCCGGAATCGAAGTGGGAAGAAATTGGTATGGACTTCATAGTTGGGTTACCGCGTACTCAGTCCGGGTATGACTCAATTTGGGTAATTGTGGATCGCTTAACCAAGTCAGCTCATTTTGTCCCTGTGAAGACCAAGTATACAGCTGCACGATTGGCCGAAATATACATGGAGCATATTGTGTGTCGACATGGAGTCCCTAAGAAGATAGTCTCAGATAGAGGTTCTCAATTTACCTCCAGATTTTGGCAAAAATTGCATGAAGCTTTGGGAACGAGGTTGAATTTTAGTTCAGCATATCATCCTCAAACGGATGGACAAACCGAGAGGACCAATCAGATTTTGGAGGACATGTTAAGAGCTTGTGCTTTAAAGCATGGGAAAAGTTGGGACAAAAGCTTGCCATACGCGGAATTTTCATACAACAATAGTTACCAAGCAAGCTTGAAAATGTCGCCATATGAAGCGCTTTATGGGAGGAAGTGTAGGACACCTTTATTCTGGAATGAGGCAGGAGAAACTCAAGTATTTGGTCCGGACGTGTTGCAAGAAGCCGAAAAGCAAGTCCAAATAATTCGTGGAACTTGAGGGCTGCCCAATCAAGGCAAAAAGGCTATGCGGATAATAGGAGAAGGAAATTAGCCTTTGAAATAGGAGATTTTGTTTACCTCAAGGTGTCACCAATGAGAGGTCATAAGAGGTTTAACATAAGAGGCAAGCTCGCACCTCGTTATATTGGACCATTCAAGATTTTGGACAAAAGAGGAGAAGTAGCATATAAGTTGGAGATGCCAGCTCATCTTTCAGACGTACATGATGTGTTTCATGTTTCCCAACTAAAGAAGTGTCTCAGGGTACCAGAAGATCAAGTGCCAATGGAAGAATTGGAACTAGAGGAAGATTTGACGTATGCCGAGCAACCGGTCAAAATCTTGGAAACCAAGGAGAGAGTCACAAGGAACAAGGTGATTCGATGGTGTAAAGTCCAATGGAAGCACCATACCGAAAAAGAAGAAACTTGGGAGCTAGAAGATGATCTCAAGAAGGAATTTCCCTATCTCTTCTCTTCTGCGTCGAATCTCGAGGGCGAGATTCATTTTAAGGGGGGTAGGTTTGTAACACCCTCATTTTGATGCATCATGCCCTACATGCACTCATATACATGTTTAACATTAACCCATAACAAGAGGAACAAGTTTAAAATTGATTTGGAACAAAACCACACTTAAAAATGTAGGAAAGTGCGGACTAGTCCGATGTTGCTGAGGACTATTCCGATTTCTCTCTGTCTAAAAACGGACTTGTCCGTTTTTGCTGCGGATTAGTCCAATAATTACCCCTGGAAAACTTCGGACTTGTCCGATCTTGTGCGGACTAGTCCGATGTTCCATGAATCCTTGAAAATTTGCTAAGTCCCTGGACTTTTCCGGACTAGTCCGGTGTTCCAGCGGACTTGTCCGTTTTCCTTTCTGACTAAGATCGGACTTGTCCGATTTTTGGCCAGACTTGTTCGATTTTCTCTCTGGACGACTTCGGACTAGTCCGGTCCTATCCGGACTTGTCCGATATTTCGTGACTCCGAGATTGACCTTTTGTTTTATGACTTGTTTCTTGGGTTTCACGTCAAGTGGGCCTAGGGACGTCGTTCCCAACTCTTTTAGAGCCCATGTGGGACTCTAAACCGGCCTCTACTCATCCGAAACTCGAAATCCATCTAACCCTAGCCTCCACCCCTATATAAATAACCCCACCCCTTGGTTGGACATCTATTTGCCACTTTTCCACCCACCCAAACCCTAGTTCGTGGGGAGCCACCATCAAGGAGGGAGGAGAAGATCCCAAACAAGAAGAAGAAGAGGAGGAAACGAAGGAGGATCAAGATCTCCACCAAGTTTCGTCCTTCACCACCAATTCATCTCCAAGTTCATCACCAACCCTAGATCATCAAGATCCAAGTGTTACCTCCAAGTTTCTTGGTTCATTGGAGTTCTAAACACCTGGTATACCTTCTATTCTCTTTTCCTTACGAGAATTCAACCCCTAATCTCCGAATTTACGTCGATCTAGAAAACCCTAATCTGCTGATCTCGTCAAGTGCGGACTTGTCCGGTCCCTAGCGGACTACTCCGATCTTTCTGGTTAAATTGTGTTGAATTAATTCTAAAATTTGATCTAATCAACTCCAAACCTGTATAAACTTGTTAAAATCTATTAGAGCTAGTTAGTGATCTTTAAAAGCAATCTAGTAACAAGTTCTACCTTGCATTTGCATTAATCATGCATGTCATGACATATTGAGTAATATTTGTGCACTCTTTGATTGTGTTTCTTGTTTTGTATGTTTATTGTGTGGATTAGACGGATTTGCGCTAGAGAGTGCCGCGGAGGATCTACAGCATCAAGAGTTTGAAGGCTTTGACCCTAATCAACAGCAAGAGCAAGGCAAGTGTCCTTGAAGCATATTGATCCTGTTTTAAAATAAATGTTTTGTTTGCGAACTTGCATGCTTGTGTAAAATTGATGGGAATCCTATGGTAGGAAGTTTACTAGACTTGTTAAACCACCCTTGTCACCTGGAATTTATGGTAGAGAGTGGGGAAGGGTTTTTATCTTTTTTGCTTCGCTTAATCAACTGGGATGGGAAACAACTATATCACTCAATTTAATTATGCATGGATGAGATTATGGTTAACATGAACTGGTTAAACATGGTATGGTAATGGATGATCTAAGCAAGCCTGGTATGTGGATGGGTTGGATGTTATGGTGGTTTGCTTGCTTTAGATCTAAGGAACGGTTCATGCGAGAATAAGTCAGGACTAAAGTGCCACCACGAGGCCAAGTATGGGTGCGGCGTAGCTGATTAATTAGGGCTTTGCTAGTGCTTTTTGGACCATTGTGGATGCTCGGGGAAGGGGTAGTCGGATTGGGTTTGTTGATGATTGGTGGGACTACCCTGGGATCCGAATGGCTCAAGAGGGGGCCCTTGGTTGAAGATGTGCTCTGCGGGAGACATCGCCACCGGTGAAACCTCAGTGGGGTCTAAATAGGCTAGTAATCCCTTTGTAAAGGCTATTTTGTGATCTCTTGGCCACACACCAACGGAAGTGTGTAATGTGACCGATGGGTCATGGGCATAAGGGAGGTTCTTAGTCGTCGAAGGGTGATGAAATCACGAACACGTGGGTAAAGAGGTACAAACTCTGCAGAGTGTTAAATAAAACTATCATGATAGCCGTGCTCCCGGTTATGAGCACCTGGACAACTTCCATGATTAGAGGGAAATTGGAATTTGGGATGGTTATGGTCTGGTAATGGTTACGGATGGTTACGGATTAATTTCTGGTATTGAATATGGTTATTGACGATGGTGAAATCTGGAATTATTGATGATGGTAATGAATTCAGTTTGGTATTATGGTATTACTTATGATTATGATGGGTTTATTTCACATACATGTAATGTATTGCTTTCCAAATGTTTTACTGTACTTTTCAGCACTTTGCCATTATTATTGTCGTCATTTGAATCAGCCACATGTCATACTTTCCACACTTGCTGAGTACGACATGTACTCACTCTTGCAATCCCCCCCCCAACAGTTGCAGGTCAGGATTGGGAGTTTAATGGCGATAATGCGGAGTTCTAGGCCGTGTCTACCGTCAGCTTTGCTTGTGGTGTTGATTGGAGCTGCGCATATATACCCTGTCGCTTATGCTGCATAGTTGCTTAGATTGCTTAATTAGTTATTTTCGCTGCATTAGTTGAACTTGTCATTAATATTTATTAGAGCTTGTATTCGAGGATAATATGGCTTGTGTAATAAAATTTGGTTAATTAATCTTGTTCTGTGGTAATTTTCTGTATACTCTTTTGTGATTGCACTCGTGTATGTGTGATGAACATCCTGGGCACACATATGCGTTAGCTTGGTTCATTTTCGGAACCGGGCGTCACATAAGTCCATCCCATATAACCCAAGTAACATCAATTTCAACTTAAATAACCAATTCCAGAAATTATAAACCATAATCAACTCATAACTTCTCATTTGTATCGAATTTATCAATTCCATATACCAAAGCCAAATAATTAACTAATACCAATCCCAACTCAATTTCAGC
This sequence comes from Tuctoria greenei, assembly GCA_036927565.1. Lineage (NCBI taxonomy): Eukaryota > Viridiplantae > Streptophyta > Magnoliopsida > Poales > Poaceae > Tuctoria > Tuctoria greenei. Next base: position 167,884,116 of record JAYESD010000004.1, read on the forward strand.
CAATTAAGCCAAGTTAAAGTCCAAATTCTAATCATGTGAGGGTCCAGGTTGCTCATGACTGGGAGCACGGTTATCATGACAGTTTTGGACACACTCTGCAGAGGTTGTACCACTTTACCCACAAGTTCGTGATTTCATCACCTTTCGATGACTATGGAATCTCAATTATGCCATCTCACACTTCCTTAGGTGTGTGGCCAAGAGATCACAAAATAGCCTTTACAAAGTGATTGCTAGCCTATTTAGACCCTATTGAGGTTTCATCGGTGGTGATGTCTCCAACTGAGCACATCCAACCAAGGGCCCCCTCTTGAGCCATTCAGATCCCAAGGTAGTCCCACCAATCTCTACAAACCCATTCCGACTACTCCTTCCCCGAGCATTCTTAATGGTTCAAAAAACATTGGCAATTCACTAATTAGTCAGCTAAGCTGCACCCATACTTGGCCCTGTAGTGACATTATAAATCCTGGATGGTCGCTCCAAGAACCGGTCCTTAGGTCTAAAGCAAGCAAAACCACAAAAACAGTACAACCCATTCAACATTACGAACTTGCTTAGATCCCTAGGCACCATGTTGCTAAAGGGTCATTAATATCAATTCTCATCATTCACATGTTCGATAGTTCATAATTAGGTAGTATGAGTATTTCCCAAACTCAATTAAGCATTGCGGGACAAAAAGTGCAAAATACCCTTCCCGACTCACTATATTGTGTTCAAGCGACAAGGGTGATCATACAAAGCTAGTAAACTCCTACAGTTGGGTTTTCCCATCATATTGACGCAAGCATGCAATTTTACAAACAATACCTTTAAAACAGGATCAATATGGTCAAGAACACTTGCCTTGCTCTATAGCTTGATTTGGATCAAAGGCTTCGTAGTAGGTCGGGTTCTGCAGATCCTCAAAAGCACTCTCTACAGCAATTTCTTCTATTCCGAGCGACAATCATGCAAAATACACAATTCAATCAAATAACGCTCATATAGTACTAAATATTCTGTGATATGCATGATTAATGCAATTGTGAGGTAAATCTTGTTAATGAGTTGCTATTAATGTTTACTAAATATTTTTAATTGTTTTTAACATGTTTGGACAAGTTTGGAATTGAATTGAGTTGATTTGGAATTAATTAGCACAGTTCAGATTCAGAGGCCGGACTAGTCCGTATACAGGGGCCGGACTAGTCCGCACTACACAGACTGTAAAATTAGGGTTTTTCTTATCTTTGAGAATTGGGGTTGAATTTTCATGAAAACTCAAATGTAGAGGGTATACCACGTGTTTAGCGATTCAAAGATCAAGGTTTTGACGTGAGGCTTTGGATCTTGGCAATTACTGCTTGATGGAGATGAGTTGATGAAGAGTGGTGATGAAGAACGTCAATTCATCGAAGAATCGATGAAGATTGAACTTGACTGGTCCTTCTTCGTGTTTCTCCCCTCCTCCTTACCTCTAGATTTGATCTTCACGATGGCAACAATGCAAAGGTGGCAGCAAGGGGTTTTCAATTGGGGTGGAGAGGTGTGAGGCATTGGGTTGTTTATATAGAGGTGGAGAATTAGGGTTTTGGGTGAATTCCAAGTGGAATTTGGTGGGGGACGTATAGGGGCCGTGGTGGGGTCCACTTGGGCTCCCTTGAGGTTGGGCCCGATGTTCTTGGGCCCAATTAAGGCAATTACCCAAAAACAAATCATGGATAAATAAAGGAAACCGAGTGGGATTCAGGAGGCTGGACTAGTCCGCATAGGGGACCGGACAACTCCGTTGTGGAACAGAGGCGAAATCAGACAAGTCCATTTTAAATCGCCGGACATGTCCGGGGTGACTAGAAAGGGACTGAGATTTAGACATACTCGGACTATTCTGCCCAAAATAAGACAAGTCCGGAAAAACATCAAAAGCTAAATCAGACTAGTCCGTGCAATGTGCTCGACAAGTCCGCAGTCCTGAACAAACTGTTTTTTTAACCATAAGGGTATTACCGGACTAGTCCGGGTTTTGGGGCCAGACAAGTCTTTACCCTGATAGATTTAATTTCTTGATGAAGCCTAATTTCATTTCATTCTTGTTACTTTTAAGGTTGATTTATGTTAACATGTATGAGGATGTATGCAATGCATTATGCATGAAAATGAGGGTGTTACAAACCTAGCCCCCCTTAAAATAAACCTCGCCCTTGAGATTCGACGCGGAAGGAAAGAGATAGGGAATTTCCTTCTTGAGATCATCTTCTCGCTCCCAAGTCGCTTCCCATTCTGTATGATGCTTCCATTGCACTTTGCACTATCGAATGACCTTGTATCTTGTGACCCTCTCCTTAGTATCCAAAATTTTGACAGAGTGCTCGGCGTAGGTCAAATCCTCCTAAAGCTACAATTCTTCCATTGGTACTTGCTCTTCTAGTACTCTCAAGCACTTCTTGAGTTGAGAAACATGAACACATGATGAACATCGGAGAGATGTGCTGGCATCTCCAACTTATAGGCTACTTCTCCCCGTTTGTCCAAAATCTTGAATGGTCCAATATAGCAAGGTGCCAACTTGCCTTTGACATTAAACCTCTTGTGACCTCACATGGGTGACACTTTGAGATATACAAAATTTCCCACCTCAAAGTATAAGCTTCTTCGTCTATTATCCGCATAACCCTTCTGTCTTAACTGAACAACCCTTAAGTTCTCGCGGGTGGTCTATACTTGCTTTTTGGCTTACTGGATCACATCAGGCCCATATACTTGATTCTCCCCTGTCGCATTCCAAAACAAGGGTGTTCTACACCTTCTCCCATACAATGCTTCATATGGCGACATCTTTAAGCTTGCTTGATAACTGTTGTTGTAGGAAAACTCAGCATATGGCAGACTTTTGTCCTAGCTTCCTCCATACTTTAGCGCACAAGCTCTCAGCATGTCTTCCAAAATCTGATTTGTCCTCTCAGTCTGTCCATCCATTTGAGGGTGATATGCATAACTAAAATTCAATTGAGTCCCCATGGACTCATGCAGCTTTTGCCAGAACCTTGAGGTAAATTGAGAATCTCTATCGGACACTATCTTCTTGGGCACTCCGTGTAGACACACTATTCTTCCCATATACAATTATGCCAACTTAACTCCACTATAAGTGGTCTTGATAGGGATGGAGTGCTCTGATTTTGTCAATCGATCCACAATAACCCATATAAAATCATATCCAGCCGAAGTGCGAGGCAAACGAACTGTGGGATCCATGCCAACTTCTTCCCACTTCCATTCTAGTATCTTCAGTGGTTGCAATAATCTGGCTGGCCTTTGTTGTTCTGCTTTGACTCGTTGGCATACATCACACAATGCAACATATTCTGCGATGTCCCATTTCATACCATCCCACCAGTAGCATGTCTTCAGGTCCTTGTACATCTTTGTACAACCGGAATGGATATAGTAAAGCGAGTCATCTGCCTCCTTCAATATCAAATGTCGGAGAATCTTGTCATTAGGCACAACAGTTCATTTTCCAAGCCAGAGTACCTTGGTCATCATCATCAAATCTGAATTCTCTCCCTTCTTGGGTCCTTTCCTTGATTTCCTGGATTTCCTTGTCCTTTGTTTGACCTTCTCGAACTCTTGTTCTAGGGTTGGATTCACTTCCATTGCTCCCATCTCATTTACGAATCCAAGATTTAACAGTTGAAACTCCTTGCATAGCTCGTGTGGCAATTCCCTAACGGTGAGCTAGTGGCTTGCTCCTTTTCGGCACAAAGCATCAGCCAGTACATTGGCTTTTCCTGGATGATAGTTGATTCCCACATCATAATTCTTAATGAGTTCCAACCATCATCGTTGCCACAGATTCAGATCCTTTTGTGTGAATATGTACTTGATACTCTTGTGATCTGTATGGATCTCGCATCAATGACCAAGAATGTAATGTCTCCAAATCTTCAATGCATGCACTACGGCTGCAAGTTCAAGGTCATGCGTAGGATAGTTCTGCTCATGTTTCTTCAACTGCCTGGATGCACAAGCTACTAATCGGCCTTCTTGCATCAATGCACAACCAAGTCCTTGCCTTGAAGCATCACAATAGATGTCAAAACTCTTGCTCACATCTGACAATACTAGCACAGGCGCTATTGTCAATCACTTCTTGAGCTCTTCAAAGCTGTCTTGACAAGCTTGGGTCCAATGAAAAGCTTTTCCATTAATTAATAATTCAGTCATGGGCTTGGCTATTTTGGAAAACTCCTTGATGAACCGACGGTAATATCCAGCCATTTCAAGAAAACTCCTTATTTCCTTCACATTCTGTGGCGGTTCCTACTTTAGCACATCTCTAACCTTCCTGGGTCAACTGACACTCCTCCTCTGGATATGATATGACCTAGGAATGATATCTCTCTAACCCAAAATTGGCACTTGTTGAACTTGGCATATAACTGGTATTCTCGCAGTTTCTGCAATGTCAACCATAAATGCTCTTCGTGCTCCTCTCCACTCTTCGAGTAGATCATGATGTCATCAATGAACACTACCACGAACTTATCCAAATACTCCATGAAAACCTTGTTCATAAGATACATGAAGTATGCAGGTGCATTAGTCGATCCGAATGACATGACCGTGTACTCATAGGATCCATTCCATGTCCTGAAAGCTGTCTTGGGTATGTCTGATGGTCTAATCTTCATTTGGAAATATCCCAACCGATGATCAATCTTGGAGAATATTCTGGCTCCCTTCATCTGGTCAAACAGATCTTCAATGTGAGGCAGTATGTACTTATTCTTGATTGTCACCTCGTTGAGAGACCGGTAATCTACACACATTCTTTGGGATATATCCTTCTTATCTACGAAAAGCACTGGGGCTCCCCTTGGTGACGAGCTTGGGCGTATAAAACCCTTCTCTAACTGCTCTTGAATCTGCTTCTTGAGCTCTGCTAATTCCTTAGGAGGCATCCTATATCACCTCTTTGCTATAGGTGCAGTTCCAGGTATTAAATCAATGACGAACTCGATGTCATGATCAGGTGGCATACATGGCAATTCCTCCAGAATACATCTAGATACTCTTGAAGAATCAGAATTTCCTCCAACGTTAGTCCTTCTACATGATTCACCATTGCTTTCTTGGTCGTCTGCTGAACTGCCTTGAACTCTATATTGATCCCTTCCTCATTTGTCAATTGCGCTATCCGGGTAGCACACTGAGTCACTCCGTTGTGCTTCCTTAGCTAGACCATTACAAGAATGATGTCCAAGTATTGCGAATTCCGGACTATAATGTTGGCAACAAATTCTACCCCCCTTATGGAAATACTTACTTTTGGACATACTATATTTGTCCTCATCTCCCCTCCAGGAGATTTAACCAACAAAGTAAACTTCATGTATGATATAGGCATGCTATGCTTTGCAACATACTTTGATGAGATGAATGAATGGGATGCTCCAAAATCAAATAATATAGTCGCGGGGTTGGAGTTTGCGAGAAACATACCAATCACAACATCTTCGGCTTGCTGGGCCTCTTCTGCAGATACATGGTTCACCTTGCCACGAGCGAAATTCTGTGGTCTTTGGTCACCTTGAGGCACTCCTCCATAGTACCTTGGATTCTGCCTTGGAACATTGTTCATCTATCTTTGACTTGGCTTTGGGCATTGATTGGGAAAATGTCTTGTTTGACCACAAGCATAGCAAGTCTTTCCACCAGTGGCACCAACAAAGTTAGGGAGAGGCTGGGTTTGATCATAAGCAGGCATATTTGGGCATGTCGCAGGCTGCATAGGTAAGCGAGGTGCTTGCATGGGCGGGCGAGGCTACATTGGCTGTTGCAGTCGCGATCGATAAGCAGGGTGGTATGCAGTAGCAGACGAGTTATAATAGGGTGCAGCAGGCGGTGCATAGCGAGGATGGACATTGCTTCCTTGCGGCTATCCCTGATATGGCATGTTTCTCTTGTGGTCTAGCTCCATCTCCCGAATCTTGTTCTCAACTACAATGGCCTTGTCAACCAGCTTCTGAAAGTTTGCATAGTCAGCATTGAGCAATTATACTTGAATTTCATTGTTGAGACCCCTCATGAACCAATATTGCTTCATGCTATCAGTGCTGATGTCCTCTGGAGCATATCGAGATAGTTTAGTGAATTTATTGAGGTATTCACTAACACCCATCCTTCCTTGCCTGAGGTTTTCAAACTCTTGTCTTCTCAGTATCATAACTCTCTCTGGCACATAGTGAGAACAGAACATCTCCTTGAATTCAGCCCATGTGATTATCTCTTGGTTTTTATGGGCATTGCATAGAGATTCCCATCAGTTTGCAGCGGCTCCCATCAACTGCTGTGAGGCAAAAAGAACCTTCTCACTGTCACTGCACTGGACTATAACGAGTTTCTTCTCAACAGATTTCAGCCAATCATCAGTTTCCATTGTATATGTCGCTTGAGCAAAGGTAGGTGGCCTGTTCCTCATTAACTCTCCCAACCGGTTGTGGGGTGGAGAGGGTGGTGATGGTTGCGGCATGTGAGGCTGTTTGTTGTTGCCAGCTTGCAACTGTCCCATAGTCTGTATCATGGTCTGCATGAGCTGGTTCTGCATAGCCAATAGCTTCTAAAGGTTGATAGCTCTCTGGACAGGTCATTGGTTGTTCTGAGGTGCTTCATTGCTCTCCTCCTCACCATTGGCATTCCTCTGGTTACGAGTCCTTGGCATCTATTGGTGAAAGAATAGTAGATATGAAAGAATTTAGAATTTGAAAAGAAACGCCCCAACTGTATGCATCAACGAATATGTAACTAACAACTCCTTTATATTACTATATCCCTATTAGAGGTTCTGGACAACATCCCACAACTCTCTACTATGTGCGAATGTGGACAAAAACGCTAAGCATACCACAACTAGCACAAAGCACACAAGCTCAAGCACACACCAAGAAAATTCAGCACACCACAGTAAACATAACCAAAACAATCTAAACACTTTTCTAACTTCTAAATTGGAGACCTAGACTTAATTATGTGAGCCGTGGTTGTGAAGCGGCGAAGATGATGGCGGCAGCGAGGCATACATAGGCCCACGCCAGGATGAGTTGGCTGTCCATATAGGCGCAGGAGATGTTGCTACACCATTGGCCTCCACGGTGGCACGAGCTTCTTCTTGCTTCTCCATGATGAACGGCTTCTTACGGAGGTAGCGAATCTCTTCCATAGCATCAGCATAGCGATTTCCCAAATTCACCAATACTGCCTGAGATCTTTCAATATCACGAGAATCGATTTGAGCTCCATCCTACGGTCTTAAGATCTCCCTTGTCCCCTTCATGTGTTGCGGGTGCAACGCAAAACTAGTATCCCCAATCTGCTCCCGATAGATGTGGCACAATCTAGTAAGTGCATTCCAAGTGACATCATCAATAGCTTGCTCCCTGGTGCTTCTCCACATGGACGCAAAGTGTCGGGTGACCACCTCATCTCTAGCAAGAACAGTAACTTAAGCCCTCCATTCATTCCGTCCATGGCGAGGAATCCTCTTCACATAGTACTCTGGGTGCATCTTGCATAGATCAAGGAACTCCTTCAATTGCTTGGGTGCAAATCCCCCATCAGTGCCATCAAAACGAAATTCTTGGGCATTGCGTTAGAGTATGCAGTTGTCCTCCTTTCTGGCTCCACTATGCTGTGATGCATTCCCTAGGGTTTCTGCTACATTTTCATATGCATCAGGTTCATCCTCTTGTGGTTCCTCCTCATATTGGGCTTCGTCTTCATTACCCTCATGTGTATCATCCTCCTCTTCTTCACTTTCATAAATTTCCACCATCTCCGGATCTTCCTCTTCCTCATCATCATCATCACCATAGGACTCCACCATTTCAGGATCTTCCTCCGTCGTGTTGGAGTGTTGATGCTCAACTTCCTTGATGGGAGAATTCACTTCTTCCTCCTCTAGGGCTGATTCCATTTGCGGATCCTCGTGAGGCCTAAGCTTGCTTCCAAGGAGTGGCAAACGAGCTCTCTTGCGGGATGTCATATGGTGTGAGCCATCTACAAGAAAACATGAGAAAATAGAGGAAAAACACAAATATCAGTTCTGAAATTGCAGCAGCCGTAAATTTAGATGAGAGGATGTGCATTTGCTCAAAAAGATGCAAAAATTGCAGCTGCAGCAAAAACGTGATTTTCCCCACTTTATATAGCTAGTGGGACGCAGATAGTGCAAAACAGTATAATTTTGAATAGGAAAGAAGCCCAAAGTGATTTGTGGTGTCCATTCGAACACGACCCTGATACCAAACTGTGACACCCGATTCCAAAATGAACCAAGCGTAATGCATATGTGTGCCTAGGATGTCTAACACACATACACAAGTGATTCACAATTTATAAACAAATATAAACCATGTCTCGAATAATAATACTAATAATAGTATCTTATTACAAATCAAATAGTCTCGATTACAACTCTAATGAAACTGCAGCGGAAAACTAAACTCTAATGACTCCAACTCCACAGGCAGGATTGACGGTAACACGCGCCTAGAATTCCTCAAAAACCTATTGGTACTCCACCTGGTCGCCTGCGTCTGGATTTGGTGGGGGAATAGCAAGGGTAAGCACATGTCGTACTCAGCAAGTGTGGGAAAATATGACATGTAGCTTAAACAAGCAATGACAATAATATGTGCTAATGGCATAAAAGTACATTAAACATAGTTGAAAATGCAATTATATCATTATTAAGTGAGGTCCATCCCATATAACCCAAATAACATCAATTTCATCTTAAATAACCAATTCCAGCAATAATAAACCATAATCAACTCATAACTGCTCATTTGTCTCGATTTCATCAATTTCATATACCAAAGCCAATTAATTAACCAATACCAATTCCCAATTCAATTTCAACCATTGAGCCAAGTTAAAGTCCAAATTCTAATCATGTGAGGGTCCAGGTTGCTCATGACAGGGAGCACGACTATCATGATAGTTTTAGACACACTCTGTAGAGGTTGTACCACTTTACCCACAAGATCGTGATTTCATCACCTTTCGATGATTATGGAATCTCAATTATGCCATCTCACACTTCCTTTGGTGTTGTAACACCCTCATTTTCATGCATCATGCCCTGCATCCATCATTAAATATGTCTAACATTAATCCACATAAAAAGGAATAAGTTTAAAATGAATTAATAGAAAAACCGCACTTAAGAATTCTGGAAAGTGCGGACTAGTCTGATTTTGTGCGGACTAGTCCAATTTCTCTCTGACTATCATCAGACTTGTCCATTTTGTTGCAGACTAATCTGTATTTTCTCTCTAGACACTTTCGGACTGGTCTGTTCCAGTGCGGACTAGTCCGGTGTTCCAAATTCTTAGAAATTTTGCTAAGTCACCTGAATTGATCTTTTGTTTCACGACTTGTTTCTTGGGTTTTATGTTAAGTGGGCCTAGGGACGTCGTGCCTAACTCTTTTAGATCCCATGCGGGACTCCAAACCGACCCCTATTCAACTCAAACTCGAAAGCCACCAGACCCTAGCCTCCACCTCTATATAAACAACCCCACCCCTTGGCTTGACATCTATTTGCCACTTTTGAACCACACCCAAACCCTAGCTCATGAAGATTCGCCACAAAGGAGGGAGAAGGAGAACTAGAGCAAGAAGAAGAGGAGGAGGAAACGAAAGAGGATCAAGATCTCCATCATGTTTCGTTCTCCATCGCCAAATCACCATCAAGTTCTTAATCAACCCTAGATCGTCAAGAATAGAGTGTTGCCTCCAAAAACCCTTGATTCTTTGGAGTCTTAGATACCTGGTATACCTTCTAATTCCTTTTCCTTATGTGAATTCCACCCCAAATCTCCAAATTCACGTCAATCTAGAAAACCCTAGTTTGCTAGTTCCTCGAAGTGTGGACTAGTCCGATCCCTAGCGGAGTAGTCCGATTTTTCTAATTAATCTGTGTTGAATTAATTCTAAAATTGATTTGAATCAATCCCAAACCTGTCCAAACTTGTTAAAAACTGTCAGAACTAGTTGGTAGACATTATTAACAACTTATTAACTAGTTTTGCCTTGCATTTGCATTAACCATGCACGTCATGTCATATTGAGTAATATTTGTGCACTCTTTGATTGTAATTCTTGTCTTGTATGTTGTGTGGATTAGACGGATTTGCGCTAGAGAGTGTTGCGCAGGATCTCCAACACCAGTAGTTTGAAGCCTTTGATCCTAATCAAGCCCAAGAGCAAGGCAAGTGTCCTTGAACATATTGATCCTGTTTTGACAATAAATGTTTTGTTTTCAAAATTGCATGCTTGTGTCAATTTGATGGGAAATCCTAAGATAGGAAGTTTACTAGTTCTGTTTAACCACCCTTGTCACCTGGAATTCATGGCAGAGAGTCGGGATGGGCTTTTTACCCTTTTTGCTTCGCTTAATTAATTGGGATGGGAAAACAACGATACCACTTAACTTACATATGCAGTTATGAGATTTCGATCAACATGAACTGGTTAATATGATATGGTAATGGGTGATCTAAGCAAGCCTGGTATGTGGATGGGTTGGATGTTACGGTGGTTTCGCTTGCTTTAGATCAGAGGACCGGTTCGTGGAGCGACCATCCAGGATTTACAGTGCCACCACAAGGCCAAGTATGGGTGCGGCGTAGCTGATTCATTAAGGCTTTGCCAGTGTTGTTTGGACCTTTAAGGATGATCGGGAAGGGTAGTCGGATTGGTTTGTTGATGATTGGTGGGACTACCCGGGGATCCGAATGGCTTAAGAGGGGGCCCTTGGTTGAAGATGTGCTCAGTTGGAGACATCGCCACCGTTGAAACCTTAGTGGGGTCTAAATAGGCTAGTAATACCTTTATATAGGCTATTTTGTGATCTCTTGCCCACACACCGACGGAAGTATGAGATGGCATGATAGAGGTTCTAGTCACTGAAAAGTGATAAAATCACATACACGTGGGTAAAGTGGCACAAACTCTGTAGAGTGTGTCTAAAACTATCATGATAGCCGTGCTACTGGTCAATAGAAACCTGGACCCTCACATGATTAGGGGAAAACTTGGGATTTGGGATGGTTTGGTTATGGTGATGGTTTGATACTGGTTATGAATGGTAACACGATTATGGTTGGTTATGGATTGGTTTATGGCAATGGATATGGTTAATGGTAATGGTGAAATCTTGTATAATGGTGATGGATATGGATTATGGACTTGTACTATGTTAGTAATTATGGTTTATGATGGATTACTTCACATACATATAATATATTGCTTTTCAATTGTTTTAATGTACTTTTCAGCACTTAGCCATTATTATTGTCATCATTTGTCAAGCTACATGTCATACTTTCCACACTTGCTGAGTATGACATGTACTCACCCTTGCAATTCCCCCACCAACAATTGCAGGTGAGGATTGGGAGTATAATGGTGATAATGCGGAGTTCTAGGCCGTGTCTGCCGTCAACTTTGCCTGTGGTGTTGATTGGAGCTGCGCTATCCCATTTGCTTAGTTGCTTATCTAGTAATTTCCACTGCATTGTTTGAAACTTGTCATAAGTATTTGTCGATACCCTACGTATCGGGTACCCCATGATACCTCAATAAGTGCAAGAGAGTTCTACCTGTCAGAGTTGAAGGCTTCCTCAGGCCCACATGTCACACGGCACTGGACCCACCTCTCTCATATGGGTAGCTCCTGGATTGTCATGTGTTATGTAAGACCGGAGCTGAATTCCCAACAAAGGGTATCTCCGTAGTTGACACGTAGATAATAACCCCCGACCTAACCCCCAATATAGGAAAGCTGCGGTGCCGCCACGTGTATAACGGCTCCGGACCTATCTCTCCGCGAGGGGAAGCTCCGGAGCTGCCACGTGTGGATCCTTCGGACCTTACACCAACAGGAATATGGGCAGATATCCAACAGCATAGACATTCAAGCGACAATTAAAGCGATAGTTACAAGACCTGATCACGTGTCATTAATGCTATATTAATGACACATGATCAATGGACTATTAATAGGGGTAACGCTGCTATTAATACACGTTATCACTCTATTAACTACACTTAATACTGGTAGACCGTGTATTAGGTTATCAAATATGCTGAGGCCACATATCGGGCCAGGCAATTATTGTAACGTTCAGTCCTTGGACTATAAAAGAACTGCACCGCGTGGTACATGGACATCCAAGCTCATACGCACTCAAGCATTAGAGGACCCTCAATACAACACACACTCCGTGGAGTAGGGTATTACGCTCAGGCGGCCCAAACCACTAAAATCACCTGTGTCATCATCTTTTTCTAGATCTTCGCGTGCCCAAACCGATAGAAGAACCTCCGCGGGCTACAATTTAGTAGTACCATGGGAAGTGTCGTTTCAACACTTCAACATTTGGTGCGCCAGGAAGGGGGCACCTGATATAATATGATGGTGAACTCTGCCGTAGGATCATCCAACGGCAAAAACGTTGTGCAACCTGTTGGAGGGAATCCTTCCAACATGCAGCAACCAGCGGGCGCCGTTGTCCCGGCAGGCATCACGCCACCACCACCATCTACTCTGGTAAACAATGTTGGACAGCAGGATGGGGTATTTGTGTCGGTCACAACATCGGCAAACGACAATCCTGAGAATGTGCTAATTGTTGCGCGAACTCTGTTGGAGCACCCACCAGTTCCCGGAGCACCTCAAGGTGCAATGGAGCAGTGGTGCGCCGATGTGCAGCATCTGGTTGCAGCTACAGCCGATGCCATCAGCACTCAAGGTCCTCCCCCTTCGGGGCAGGCACCAGCTCAACGTAGGACCTTTTTTGGAAGACTTGGTCCTCACATGTCACAACACCGAAGTCGTGCTGTATCTCAACAGGTGACGTTGCTGCCTTTTGGGGTGCGTCGTACCTATACCATGTCGAGACCTTCGTCACATGATCTGCAATCGAAACTCGATCGCCGTTACAGACAGCAAGACGGTCGTGTCCACATCGAGCGTGCTCGTGAGAGGCGAGAAGCTCGGGACAACCCTGCTCCAGTGGGTGTAGGGGGAGGTTGTTCTGCCCTTGCCATGCACCTACGCATGGTACATTGGCTAAGTTCCAACCTCACTTGCCGTAGAAATTCGATGGTACTGTTAACACCGCCGAATTCCTTCAAATCTACTCCACTGCTATACTTGCAACGGGTGGGGGCAATGAGGCCATGATGGCCAACTACTTCCCGGTGGCTCTCACTGGGACCGCTAGGTCCTGGTTCATGAGTCTTCCACCCAAATCCATCAACAGTAAGGCGGAATTATGCCAACAATTCACTGCGAACTTCAGGAGTTCTTGCACCCAGCCTAACATTGAACTGGACTTGTTTGCTGTGAAGCAAACAACGGGGGAATCGCTGCGATCATTTATCTAGCAGTTTTCATAGGTACACAATACCATTCCCTCCATCTCGAATGCTTCTATTATTGTTGCATTCAGGCAGGGTGTCCGATACAAGAAAATGCTGGAAAAGCTGGCGATAAAGGAAGTCACCAGTGTTACGGAGTTGTTCAGCTTGGCTGATAAGTGCGCTTGGGCCGCAGGGGGGCGAGAAATGCACTCAAAGCTAGATCCAGAGGTTAACAAAAAACCTTCTAAAGCTGAAGCCGCTACCTCCGATGGTGGAAAAAAGAAGAATAAGACCAACGACAAGAAGAAGTCGTCGGCCGGTGCACCTAATGCTGCGGCTGCAGCAACTCCTTGTGACCAGGGGTCACGCCCCAAAAAACAACCTCGGCCATCATCAAAGAACGGTAATAGCTCCAGAATGTGGCGTATGATCTACAAGATGGACAATCACAGTCTGGAAGAATGCCGAGAGGTCTAGAACCTTGTAGAGCGCTACAACAAGCGCCGAGAAGAAGCTCCTTTCGGTCAACATAAAGGAAAACGTAAAGTTGACAAAGCTCCGGCTGAGCCAGAACTAGGCTTTTAGGATCCCAAGAAGGTCTTGAAGGCTATCTACAACACAGTAGACCATGATTCTGACATCTCTGACAACGAGTGTCGGAAGACCCTGGACACCATTTATGGTGGTTCCTGGGACATCACTTCCCGCCGCGTACTCAAGACAATGCAGCGAGACATGGCCGCTACAGCTCCGTCCGCCAAGGCAGAACCCTATCGGAAGTGAATGGACACTCCCATCACCTTCGATGCTACAGATTGCCCCGGGAACATGATCGGAGCAGGCCAATTGCCGTTGATGGTATCACCTACCATCAATAATGTCCAACTCTACCATGTTTTGGTGGATGGAGGAGCGAGGCTTAACCTTTTAAGCTACAAAGCCTTCGTCAAGCTCCAGCTCTGAGCCTCGGACCTTCACCCCTCACGACCTTTCTCTGGGGTAGGTTCGGGGTCCATTAGCCCCCTTGGATCCATTACACTCCCGATGACCTTCGGAACTCGGAAGAAGTATAGGGCCGAGAAGCTGGTCTTCAACGTTGCGCAAATTAGCTTACCATTCAACGCCATTCTGGGCAGCCTACCTTGTACAGGTTCATGGTCGCTGCTCACTATGTCTACCTGGTGTTGAAAATGCCAACACCCTCTGGCGTTCTCCGCATCTGCAGGGACCGTACTGCACGAGTTACTGTACTGGAAGAACTCTACACGCTTGCAACAGCGCAGGAGGAGGCATCCGGCAAAGAGCAAGCTGCTCTACCTCCGAGCACTCGTCATTGAGGCTCACCTTCTGCACCACGTGTGCAACCAAGCGGCGACACTGACATTCCCGTCAAAGTCTTCCAAATCGATCCTGATGCTGCTCAGACCACCCGTATATCGGGAGGTCTAAACAACAAATAGGAACTCGGGCTCATCACTTTCCCCTGGGCGAATGTTGACGTTTTTGCCTAGCAACCATCACAAATGCTTGGGATCCCTAGGGAGGTGATTGAGCACAATCTGAAGATCTACCCCGACGCACGGCATGTACACCAGATGCCTTAGAATCAATCAGTCGAGCGACAAAACTTCATCCGATAGGAGATCAACAAATTGCTTGAAGCTAGTTTCATCCGGGAGGTTTTTGATCCAAAATGGCTTGCAAACCTAGTCGTTGTACCCAAGGCTAGTGGGAAGCTTCAGATGTGTATCGACTACACTACACTAAATAAGGCATGTCCAAAAGATCCATTTCCACTACCTAGAATAGATCAAATAGTGGGCTCCACCTCTGGGTGTGAGCTATTGTGTTTCATAGATGCATACTCTGGATATCATCAAATCCAAATGTCTAAGGAAGATGAAGAGCATACTGCCTTCATAACAGTAGATGGATTATATTGTTATACTGCCATGCCCTTTGGTCTAAAAAATGTTGCTTCAACCTTTGTGCGAGCTATGTACAAAATATTTGGAGAGCTAATTAGAGACATGGTGGAGGTGTATATCGATGACATCGTCGTGAAGATCAAGAACAAGGAGTCACTCCTAGATAACTTACAAGTCGTCTTTAACAAGTTGTGCAACACGCGCACTAAGCTGAGCCCAGACAAGTGTGTCTTCAGGGTCAGCTCCAGGAAACTCCTAGGTTTCTTGGTGACTCATCGAGGAATCGAGGCAAATCCGGCGAAGATCACGGCTATAGAAGATATGCGGAATCCAGCCCGCATCAAGGACGTCCAAAAGCTAACTAGATGTCTAGCTACGCTTAGCCAGTTTAATTCAAGAGTGGCAGAGTGAGTACTACCCTTCTTCAAGCTATTGAGGAAGTTCGGGCGATTTCATTGGTACGAAGAAGCGGAAAAGGCGTTTCAAGTGCTTAAACAACTCCTCACCACACTGCCAATCTTGGTAGCTCCGAATCCTGATGAGCCTTTACTGCTTTACATTTCTGCAACTACAGAAGTTGTCTGCATGGTCCTGGTCACGAAAAGACCGGAGCCACATTCAATTCAGGAGCTTCAGCCCTCTCGGGAGGGTACGGAGCTACCTGAAGGTGAGTCAGGGTCCCAGCCCCCAGACTTGGAACCTCAAGGTGAAATACCAAGAGATCAACACCTCTCGCCCGAGGAGATTCACCTGGCTGAGCAAGATGATTTGGACCTTTCCAACAAGGTCCGGGTCGAACAAGAAGAAATTCTGGACCCCTCAGGGAAGGTCTGGGAAGCTCAACAAGAAGGTTCGGATCCCTCTGAGAAGGTCCGAATCGATGGAGAGGAAGCCCCGGGCCCTTTTGAGAGGGTCCAGACCGTTCAGCGCCCAGTGTACTTCATAAGTGAAGTAGTCTACGATGCCAAGACCAGATACATTGAGGTGCATAAGTTACTTTACGCAGTCCTTATTGCCTCAAGGAAGCTTCGTCACTATTTTCAAGCCCACAAGATATCATTGGTAACTTCCTATCCACTGCGTGCTATTTTGCATAAACCTCATTCTACTGGGAACAATGCAAAGTGGGCAGCGGAGCTGGCTGAGTTCAATCTCGAATTTGTGTCGCGACAAGCAATCAAAAGTCAGGCATTGGCTGACTTCGTGGCAGAGTGTACTCCCTCTCCATCAAATCCTGGGGGACCCAGTGACCAGAAGTCGGAACCCAAGGTCCCGGTATTCACTGAGCCTCAGTGGACTCTCTACTTTGACGGCTCCGTGCAGAAGCAAGGGGCCGGAGCGGGAATCCTTCTCCTCGCTCCAACTGGGGAGAAGGTCAAATACATGGTCCACCTTGACTTCAAGGCGACCAACAACATGGCGGAGTATGAAGCTCTCATCTATGGGCTCAAGGTGGCACTATCCTATGGTGTCAAGCAACTATTGGTAAAGGGTGACTCACAACTCATCATAAAGCAAGTCAAAGGTGAATGATGCTACAACAACCCTCAACTGGCCGCATATCTCCTTGAAGTCCAGAGGCTCTAGAAGGACTTTGAAGTCCTGGATCTCTGCCATGTCCAGTGTTTACACAATGCTGAAGCCGACGAACTCTCGACGAAGGCCTTAACCGGAGCTCTGGCTCCAGAAGGAATCTCCGTCCGGAGGTTGTCAAGATCAATAGTTCAGCCTATCGAACTGAGCGAAGGGGGTGAGACTAGCACATCAAAGCTGGTGGTCTCGGTGGCCCTGTTACCATGTTGTCCACCAAGGGTCGTAGTGCTGTCGGGAGCTCTGAGCAACCGAACACACAAGACTTAGAAGATCAAGTTAGCTCTGATGCATGGATCTCGGAGATCCGGAGCTACTTGAAAGACAACGTCCTTCGTGAAGACGGTGTATCCACTGACCAGATTGTCAAATTGGCTAAAAGATACACGTTGGTAGAAGGGGATCTCTACCGACGTGGTGCCAACGGCGTCCTAATGCGATGAATTGCAAGGGAAGAAGGCCGAGAGCTCCTTGCGGGAATCCATTGAGGTGAGTGCGGAAACCACGCGTCTTCCCGCACGTTGGTTGGTAAAGCCTTTCAACACGGATTCTACTAGCCTACAACACTCTAGGACGCAGTGGAGTTGGTGAAAAAATGTGAAGCGTGCCAGTTCCACGCAAAACAAATTCACACACTGGCTCAACCACTGCAAATGATACCTCCTACATGGACGTTCGCTGTGTGGGGTATGGACATCTTAAGACCATTCCCAAAAGCCGTCGGAGATTACAGGTTCCTGTACGTTGCCATCGACAAGTTCAGCAAGTGGCCGGAAGATACTCCAGTTGTGACAATCAACAATCAAGTTCTTGAAGTCAATAATATGCATGTTTGGAGTTCCGAACAAAGTCATAACTGACAATGGAACCCAATTTACTAGTGCTGCATTCCAAGAATATTGCGAAGACCTCGGGATTCAAGTCAGCTATGCATCAGTAGCCCACCCAACAAGCAATTGTCAAGCCGAGAGAGCAAATGCCGAAATTTTAAAGGGACTCAAGACGCGTACATATAAGCGCATAAAAAAGCACATAACCAATTGGATTGAAGAGCTTCCATCCACACTGTGGGTGAACACGACAACACCTAACCAGTCAACTGGGGAAACACCCTTCTTCCTGGTGTACGGAGCTGAAGCAGTCCTTCCTCCGGAGATTACCATGGGGTCGCTTCGTGTCCGGACCTTCGATGAAGCCATGCAGGACCAGCTCCAGCATGAAGACCTTGACCTCATCGACGAGGGAAGGTGCCAAGCAGCGGTTCGAAGTGCACGCTATCGCCAAGCGCTACGGCGCTATCATCAAAGGCATGTGCACAACCGACAGCTCGAGAAAGGTGATTTGGTGTTGTGGAGAATACTAACTCACGAAGGGATGAACAAACTCTCCCCCACCTGGGAAGGTCCTTTCCGAGTTATCAAAGTATCCCGTCCCGGATGCGTTCACTTGGCAACTGAGGATGGGACCCCGCTTCCCTATCCTTGGAACATCGAGCACCTCCGTAAGTTTTATATTTAATTTCACAGAGGTAAGTCTATAATTATACATAATGTATGTTATAGGATCAATATACAGAGTCGGGTAGGTCCTCTGGGAGAACACCCAGACCCCTCCAGGAGGGTCCGCAAGTTCAAGCAACACTTGATACAGTCCCAGTACTAAAAGTGTGGCTACCTGCCCTGGGTTAGAACAAGTGAAATAGCACATTTAGCCTGGTTCCGTACCCTAAGTGTGGCCTTGTCTCCTCTGTAATCCGAACCTATAATGAAAGACATTGTCGTGTGAAAACAGACTCCACATGCATTTATATTGTCTCGGCTTATTTCTTTTGAATTATCAATCTTTTCATTCTCATCTGTAATAATGTTTTGCAATTGTTTTGACTTTAAATCCAAGTTACTCATATGTTGTACAAGTTACATTGAAGGTCTCTTCTGATCTTAGCACTGTTTTATGGTCTACTCGCTTGAACGGCAAGCCAACACAGGTCCGGAGTGAGCTATTCACTTAGCCTGGTCCTGCACCCTAAGTACCCCACTCTACCTACATTCTAGCATGCCTTAGTAGGGCGAGTCCTAAAGGAATTAACATTTGGAAAGATTACATTAATGTATTTGTTGTCATATAGAGTTTCTTCAGATCTAAAACTCAAATGTCACAAGAGAGTTATAGACAAGAGGATGAATTTTACAGTATTTCTTGCCTTTGATGTGCAGGAAAAATGAAAACTCATAGTGATGGTGGACGACGCCGGAGCTACTAGGCTCCGACATCCTCCCAGGGGAAACGCCGTCGACATTTTATATGTTGATGATGGCACCCGTCGGAACTACCAAGCTCCGACAACCCCAGGGGCCTGCCGTTGACGATTTGTGCATTAACATTGGGTGCTACCTGACCTATCAAGCTCCAATAAATCCCAGGGGGGCCGTTGTTGATGTGTTATATGTTGATGGTAGGTGCCGTCAGAGCTATCAAGCTCTGACAACCCCATGGGGCCCACCATCGACTTGGCAAATGATATCGGAGATAAATACTTCGGACCTAAAATCTACAAGTTCAAAGCGTTCAAGTCATCAACATACTGGCAAAACCTATTGGTACATGTTAACAGTTGAATTGTGCACATATACCAGGGGGCCAACAAGAAAAAGTACAATATTTTAAAGACAAGACAAAAAATAAAGTGAAATTCATGGCAAGAAGAGTGAATTTCATTCATTCAAGTACTGGATTAAAAAATTAGGGATACAGCAAAAGGCAGAACGAAAAGACCTAACTACTGGAGGATCTAAGTCCTGCGGAAGAATGAGGCGCCCTCTTTGGCAACTTCTTGGACCCTGGCCTTGGCGGCGCCCTCCTCTTCAGCAACGGGACCTTTGAGCACCGGGTCCAGGGAGAATTGGGGATCTTGGCTCACATAACACATCAGCACATATTCTACGACGTTCATAGCCAAAGATTTCCCCTCTGTCTCCAGCTGGTCCACAATGATGTCACCCATCGCGTCGAGTTTGCCGCCAGCAGCATTGAGGGCCACCAGCGCTCGGTCCAAGTCCAACTCCGGATTGTCCGGACGTACAGGACTGAAGCCTAGTGGTGTCAACACGTCATTGGCTCGCCCCAAGAAGTCCCACACTTGAATGGATTCAGTCTCCCTCAAACTCCGCAGCTCCTCTAGTGACCTCCGTGCGGACGCAAGCTCCGAACCTTCTCGAGCGAGGCGCTCGACCACTTTGGCATGCTGCATATTCTCAACAACATGCTTTTCCCGATTGGTTGGCTCCGTCTCCCGGAGGTGGATTCGGTTCCACCGTTCCACCAGGTCTTTCTCCCTGCCTCTTACTTTCCCTTCCCTGGTGGCAACATTAGCTTCTCTTTTCGAGAGCTCCTGCCCCAGTTTCCAGTATTTCTCCTCCTCCTCCTTACTCCGTAGTTGAAACTTCTTTGAGCGATCCGCCAAATTTTGCTCTCCCAGAGCCAACTTCTGGGCGAGTTCCTCCTCCCTCTTCAAAACATCCTCCTGTTGTTCCAGGAGTTTCTCTTCCCTCGCCTCAAGGTCCGCTCGACGCTTCAGGAGGACCTCATTTAATTCATTAAGGTTTTCGTGACGCTCATCAGCAGCATCACTCCTTTCCTTGGCTTGCTCGAGGATATCCTGAGAGTTAGCATCGAGCGCCCTGATGGCGGCTTCCTTCTCCTCTAGCAGTTTGCCCCAGTATTACATCCGGGCTGTTTCCCTCTTGACCCACTCCTTCTGGTCAGCGAGCCTCGTCTGAGCAAGCCTGGTCTCGAAATGGAGCATGTTGCGCCAACACATCAAGGTGTGGTGCTCCTCTTCAAGGACCTTGCTCTCATGATCGAAGGCGAGCTGAACTTGTCTGAGGCTTGAGCAGGCATTGTCTATAGACAACGCCAATGGGATAGGCTCTAGACCTGCTCGGGTCATCTCTACTAGTTCCAGGGGATTCTGCATAACAAAAGTAGGATCCCACTCTACAAGCGTGGTTCCCTGAGCTTCTACGGCACTAGGGCCGCCCGCCCGGAGCTCCTCGACAGCCGTTGAGGAAGATCCCACCGCAGGAACTTCTACCTCCGGAGCTGAAGCCGAAGGTCCTGCTTCCGGAGCTTTAGCTCCTGGCTCCGTGGGTATAGAGCCCGCCACTGCCTCTTCATGGTGTTTTGTCCTCGGGATGGACACCTCCAGAGCAATTACCTCCGGGGAGGTTGTTGGAATTTCACCCGAAGCCACTTCCACCACCGGCTCAGGCGCCGGTACACCAGCCACTTCCGGTTCAGTCGCCGGAGCTTCAAGCATCTCTAGCTCGGCAACTGGACCCTCAATAATCTCTGGCTCAAGGGCCGGAGCTTCAATTATCTCTGACTTAGTGGCCAGAGTTTCGACCATCTCTGGCTCAGCGGCCAGGACTTCAACGACTTCCGGCTATAAGGCCGGAGCTTCTAGCACCACAGGCCCTGCAACATGGACCGGAGCCTCAGTTTATTCTGGCTCAAACGTCGGAGCTACCGACACCTCCGAGTCCTGCACCAAAGTCTCAGCCTCTAGCATTGTTGCTGGTTGCGCATCTTCAACAACTTCTCCCCCGTGGTCTGACGCTACCACGGGAGCTTCTGGCGTTTCTTCTGGATCCAAGTCCACGAACGCTAGCGTTGGAGCCGTCTTTTGCCACCACTTGAGGAGGAGGCTCAATGGTCAAAGTCAGAACTTCAGCATGCGCAGCCATAGTCACTGCCACAGATGCCGAAGTCCTGGACTCCTTTCTCGATACCCTCGAAATAAAGTGACGAGAAGATTAAAAACATAATAAAAAATATTACCATTTCAAGGTGAGGCCACAATGATTACCTAGGGATGCTACCACCCCAGTTGTCGCATAATCTCTTCTTTTGAGGCCCGGAGTTAGAGCCCAACAAGTTTGGTGAGATAACAACTTCGGACCTCAGTTGGGGACCACTTGCAGCAGCTGGAGTCTTCTCGAACGGAACTTCCCTCGATCGGGAAGAACCTCCAGACCTGGAGCTCTTAGCTAGCACTCATGCTGTAGTTGACTATCCGGAGCTGGCACCTCTCGAGGACGCCTGCACCGGAGAAGGTGTAGCCGCAGAAGATCTCCCTCGCCGTGGAGAAGGGGTCGTTGTAGATGGAGCAGGCTTGACGGACCTCCCATTAGCGTGCTTCAGTTTTCTCTTGCGGTAGGAAGATTCGGCTGGCTCCTTGCCCTTGCCCTTGCCCTTGCCGATGTCTTAAACCCTTTGGCTCGGAGCAGAGGCAACCACTCCTTCAGAAGCTCCAGGGATTACAACCCTGGAGGTCCAACGCTTCTCCACTTCACCGAGGTCATCAAGCGCATGCATTCTCCTACAGAGCTCCCTGCTAAACTCTTGATTCATGTTCAGAGGAAGGAAAGCAGCCGACTGAGTCAGAGCATCATCGACAATAGCCCCGTGCTGAAGTTTCTTGAGGTGGAGCCTCAAAGCCTCATCATTCAAGTTGGATGTCAGCCCGATTTCAATCCAGTCATCATCCATCACACTATTGAAGGCCCAGGCGAGCTTCTCCCTTCCCCTAAATGGAGCCCACCTATTCACCAAGAAATTTCCGAAGATCGTCTGGGGGGGTCACTCCACCCTCCACGCACTATTGGATTCTGGCAGAACATGCTTGAACCCGTCCCACAGCTCCGGAACTACATTCCAGACATCGATGTCGACATTGAGGAGTCCTTGTGGTAGCTCCAGCCTATCATGCTCCTCCACTGCAATTACAACCCAATCCTTCTTCCAGTCATCCCATTTGCCGGAGGGAGACGACTTCAAGTACTTGAAGGGGCAGTTCTTGCGCCTCACGAAGTAGTAGAAGCCAAGCAGCTCTGTCCCCTTGCCAGTGGTATGGACCATGAAGAAGGTACGAAACAGGTCAACACAGGGAGGCACGCCCACCCACATCTCGCAGAAGTGGATGAAAGTCGCCACTAGCAAGAGAGAGTGGGGGCCGAGATGATGCAGTTGAAGACCGTAGAAGTCCAGCAGCATCAGGATGAAGCTCGAGAAAGGGGGGATCAGCCCCACCATGGCGTACGGCGAGAAGTACACCATCTCGCCACAACGCTTCTTCTTGAAGGGGAGCTCGCTGGCGCGCACCAAGGGATTGAAGGAACCACTAGACCATCCCATGTAGGTCCGGACCTTCATCAAATTGTCCTCGCTCTATTGTGGCTTTTGGGGAGACCCAACTCCATCACAGCAAAGTGGAGCAAAAGAGGAGAAAGCAACCAAACCGTGAGTTTGGGAGGCTCTGAGCGTGAGTTTGATTGAAAGCGCAAAGAGTCCCCAAACCATGCGGGCTTTCCTTCTTATGTAATCCTCCATGACGCTTGGATGGAAACTGCAATGAGAGCAAGTCCACAGTACAAAAAACCTACCCCGTCCATGACGAATGGGCCCAGGGCCACCCCGACGAAGAAGCTAAGGTTGTTACCCCAGGTGAACCGTTGTCATGATGGATGGCGGGAAGCACGAGGGCGACAGCCTGACAAGGCGCTCGTAACCGATAAGGTTTTCGTATTGGGAACCGACGACCTTCAATTGCGTGAGATTCACACTCAAAGATCTCATCTGCCACATTCAAAACAAGCCACGCAGCGATGGTTTAACCCGAACCATCATCCCAAAAGTACATCAGAAGTCCTTTGAAATTGCAGCGCAGGAATCAAGGATGGCCCCATCTCCGATAGAATAACCTAACCCAAAGGGTTTCTTTAAGAGGTAGGCCCGGGGGCCACTGTCGGTACCCTGCGTACCGGGTACCCATGATACCGCAAGAAGTGCAAGAGAGTTCCACCCATCAGAGTCGAAGGCTTCCTCAGGCCCACATGTCACACGACACTGGACCCACCACTCTCATGTGGGTAGCTCCTGGATTGCCACTTGTAATTTAAGTCCGGAGCTGAATTCCCAACAAAGGGAATCCCCGTAGTTGAGACGTGGATAATAACCCCGGACCTAACCCCCAGTAAAGGAACGCTCCAGTGCTGCCACGTGTATAACGGCTTCGGACTTATCTCTCCGCGAGAGGAAGCTCCGAAGCTGCCATGTGTGGATCCTTCGGACCTTACACCAACAGGAATATGGGTAGATCTCCAACAGCACAGACATTCAAGGGATAGTTAAAGCGACAGTTACAAGACCTGATTACGTGTCATTAATGCTATATTAATGACACACGATTAGTGGACTGTTAATAGGGGTAACTCTTCTATTAAGACACGTTATCAATCTATTAACTACACTTAATACCAGTAGACCGTCAATTAGGTTATCAAATACGCCAGGGCCACATGTCGGGCAAGACAAGTGTTGTAACGGTCAGTCCTTGGACTATAAAAGGACTGCACCGCGTGGTACATGGACATCCAATCTCATACGCACTCAAGCATTAGAGAACCCTCAATACAACACACACTCCGTGGAGTAGGGTATTACGCTCAGGCGGCCCGAACCACGTAAATCACCTGTGACATCATCTTGTTCTAGATCTCCGTGCGCCCAAACCGATACAAGAACCTCTGCGGGCTACAATTTAGTAGTACCGGGGGAAGTGTCATTTCAACACTTCGACAATATTCATTAGAGCTTGTATTTGAGGATGTTATGAATTTTGTAATAAAAGTACTTATTTAATAATTTGAGCTGTGGTAATTGTTTGTATTTCTTTTGTGATGCACTTGTGTATGTGTGTTGAACATCCTGGGCATACATATACTGCACTTGGTTCATTTTCAGAACTGAGTGTCACAAATTGGTATTAGAGCCACATGTTGACCTTAGAACGCAGCTGATGAGTAGGTTTAGGCCCGATCTTCCGAAAGGTATGTCGATTGGGGTGGAGAACTCGACGTTGATGATCCGCGGCACTCGAGCGGTTCGAGTACCCCTGCAACCACTACACCACGGCTCCGTTGGTTATCAACCGTACTGCACACGCTTGACCTCGCCAAGAAGGCTAATCCCTGCAAGTGCAACCGAGAACACGAGCAAGAACGTAGAAGACACGATCGGAAATCGTGAAGTTGGGGTCTCACAAACCGTAGAACGGCGATTTTATTGATCTAAGCAAAACCCACTGAATATGACCGGCAGCTGCAGTATTTATAGGCTAGGGTTCGACCAAAACACGATTAGACGCATCCCTAATGGACTCTTACGGGATACAAGGCCCAAAGGCCCGATTCGGTGGCGCAGCACCGGACAGAAATCTGTACTCGACTTGTTTCGACGATTCCCAATGACTCCGAAAGAATTTTGAGGTGGGACCAGAACCATTGGAAAGTTTATCTTCTCCTCTTTCCGTGCATATGTAGAACGTCGAAAACGGAGTTCGTATGCCTCCTGGGCGTCTGATTTAAGGTGGACTGCTCCTAGACTCCGAGTTGAACTCGAGTCCGAGTTGTAAACTGTTTCCATCAACTTGTGGACGTCCCGGGTGGTTCTCCACGCTCCCAAGGCCTCCTTCCTTCACTTGTTTATCTTTTCCATTATTCCTAATAACAATTAAATCATCACATAGCAATCTGTTCTCAAACTCACATGCAAAAGAAGTTAAGAACGAATTCACATGCTGATTTAATAACCGTGCCTGTGCTCTTGTGATTGGTCCTTGCAGTTCAATGTGCGTCTCCACTGTTGTGATGTCCTCATCATCCTCTCCCTCTTGAATTGGAGTCGTCCTCGACTCAAGTTCATCTTCTTCTCCCAAGTACTGTCGCAAATCTGAAATGTTAAATGTAGGACTAACCACAAAATTGGGAGGCAATTCAAGCTTATATGCATTATCATTAATCTTTTCAACAATCTTAAAAGGACCAGCAGCTCGTGGCATAAGTTTAGATTTTCTCAAGTCGGGAAATCGCTCTTTTATCAAATGTAACCACACCAAATCATCCGGTTCAAGTTTTACTTCTTTTCTACCTTTACTACCTGCAATCCTATACTTCTCATTCATCATTTCAATATTTTTCTTTGTAGTTTCATGCATCTTAAGAATGAATTCAGATCGTTGTGTAGCATCCAAATTTATAGTTTCAGAAGGAGGCAAAGGTAGTAAATCAATAGGAGCACGGGGATTGAAACCATACACAACCTGGAATGGACTTACCTTTGTCGTGGAGTGAACAGATCTGTTGTAAGCAAATTCTATATGTGGTAAACACTCCTCCCACAACTTCAAATTTGTTTTCAAGACAGCCCGCAACATAGTGGATAAAGTACGATTAACTACCTCGGTCTGTCCATCCGTTTGTGGGTGACATGTAGTTGAAAACAGCAACTTGGTTCCCAATTTATACCACAAAGTTCTCCAAAAATGACTTAAAAATTTTGCATCACGATCAGAAACAATGGTATTTGGCACACCATGTAAACGAACAATTTCTGTCATAGATAAATCAGCAATGTGTGAGGCATTATCATTCTTATGACAAGGTATAAAGTGTGTCATTTTGGAAAAACGATCAACAACTACAAAAATACTATCCCTCCCCCTCTTAGTCCTAGGCAATCCCAAAACAAAGTCCATAGAAATATCCTCCCAAGGTACACTAGGAACAGGAAGAGGCATATAAAGACCATGTGGGTTAAGGCGAGACTTAGCTTTGTTGCAAGTAGTGCATCGTGACACGTAGCGCTCGACATCACGCCTCATATTTGGCCAAAAGAAGTGTGTGGACAGCATGTCTTCAGTTTTCTTCACTCCAAAATGTCCCATCAAACCTCCTCCATGTGCTTCTTGCAAAAGCAATAGACGAACAGAGCTAGCTGGAACGCATAGCTTGTTAGCATGATAGAGGAAACCCTCTCGCAGCACATATTTATTCCAAGTTCTTCCTTCTCTACAATTTTCAAAAGCATCTTTGGAGTCCAAATCAGTAGGATATAATGCTTTAATTGTTTCCAAACCAAAGATTTTATGGTCAAGTTTGGACAGCATGGTATAACGCCTAGATAATGCATCGGCAATGATATTTTCCTTCCCTTTCTTATGCTTAATGATGTATGGAAACGACTCTATGAACTCAATCCATTTAGCATGTCATTTATTCAGATTGGTTTGACACTTAAGATACTTCAATGATCCATGATCGGAATGTATGACAAACTCCTTAGACCAAAGATAATGTTGCCAAGTTTGTAATACACGTACTAAGGCATACAATTCCTTATCATAAGTGGAATAATTAAGAGAAGGACCATGAAGTTTTTCACTAAAGAAAGCAACGGGTTTACCTCCTTGTATGAGAACGCCTCCAATACCAATGCCGCTTGCATCGCATTCTAGATCAAAGGTCTTGTCAAAATCAGGAAGTTGTAGTAATGGTGCTTGTGTAAGCTTCGATTTGAGAGCATCAAAAGCTTGTTGCTGCTGTTCGCTCCATCGAAATGGAACTCCCTTCTTCGTTAGCTCATGTAGAGGTGCTGCAATGGTGCTGAAATCCCGCACAAAGCGCCGATAAAAACCTGCAAGACCAAGAAAACTACGAACCTGTGTGACGGTTGTTGGGGCTGGCCAGCTGGTGATTGCTTCAATTTTTGCCTCATCCATCTCAATTCCCTGCGAGGAAACGACATAGCCAAGAAACGAGACTCGATTGGTGCAAAAGACGAACTTTTTGAGGTTACCAAACAAACGTGCATCTCTCAAAACAGTAAAAAAAAACACGTAAATGATCAAGATGTTCATCATATGACTTGCTGTAAATGAGGATATCATCGAAGTAAACCACCACAAATTGTCCAATGAAAGCACGTAAAACCTCGTTCATTAATCGCATAAAGGTGCTGGGTGCATTAGTTAAACCAAAAGGCATGACTAACCACTCATAAAGTCCAAACTTGGTTTTAAATGCAGTTTTCCATTCATCTCCTAGTGCCATTCTAATTTGGTGGTAACCACTATGCAAGTCAATTTTTGTGAAGATGATAGCACCACTCAATTCATCAAGCATGTCATCTAATCGAGGAATAGGATAACGATATCGAATGGTGATGTTATTAATCGCTCGACAATCAACACACATGCACCAACGACCATCTTTCTTAGGAACCAAAAGAACAGGAACAGAACAAGGGCTAAGGCTTTCATGAATGTACCCGCGGTCCAAAAGATCTTGGACTTGTCGCTGAATTTCCTTAGTTTCTTGTGGATTCGCCCTGTATGCTGCACGATTTGGCGAACTTGCTCCTGGAATCAAATCGATCTTGTGTTCAATGCCTCTCATCGGTGTTAAACCAGGGGGTATCTCGGAGGGAAACACATCCTCAAACTCCTGCAAAAGGTTAGCAACAGCAGGGGGCAATGCAATAGACAATTCATGAAGTGAAAACATGGCTTCTTTGCAAACTAAAGCATAGCACATCCCCTTAGCATCGAATAAATCAGCAAGTTCAGATTTAGTTGTGAGCAATGGTGATTTTAACTTAATAACTTGCTATTTTTCAGATTCTAATTTTGTTGCTTTGCCTTCACGAATTTTACTCTTCTCAAAATGCACAATTTCAGCAGGAGTCATGGGGAGCAAAGTGATTTTCTTTCCCTTATGCATGAGAGTATATTTATTGGTTCTACCATGATGAATAGCATCTGTATCAAATTCCCAAGGACGACCCAATAAAAGAGAACAAGCATCCATAGGAACAACATCAAAATCAGCAAAATCATGGTATGAACCAATTGAAAAATGTATTCTTGCTGTTTGTGTTACCCGAACCTTATCGCTGTTGTTGAACCATTGAATGTAGTACGGATGAGGGTGTGGTCTTGTTGTCAAACCGAGTTTCTTGACGACGTCCGTGTTTACCAAGTTATTGCAGCTACCTCCATCAATTATAGTGTGTACACGGCAGTCCTTGACGATGAGAAACATGTGGAAGAGGTTGTGTCGTTGTAGCTTGTCGTCGGTCTCCACTTTGGAGCTCAAGGCACGCTGCACAATGATGCTCCTATAGTTCTCCGTCGCCGCTGTACCAAGTACCTCTTCTTCGGTGTGTTCGTCATTTGGATCTGTAAAGTCAGTAGCAAGAGAATATTCATCTTCAACATCCGAAGTACTATCATACCCGCCATCGTCGCGTGCTATGTATGCTCGTTTGCTCGGGCAATCTCTCATCATATGACCAAGTCCCTGGCAGCGGTGACACTTAATGTCGGAAGTACGACCCGTAGAAGGAGTGGATGACGAAGGCTTGAATGATGTCGCCTTGCTGCCTTCCGGCACGCGAGAAGGTGGAGCAGCAGGTATAGTTCGTTGGCCGCCATTGGGTGGTGTAGTCGCTGCACGGGGGGTCGAAGATGGTGCTGTTTTCGATGGTGTAGTCGCTGCACGCGGCGTGAAGTTGCTCCTCGTGCGTTGTTGCTGTTGTTGTCGGCCCTGCAATTCTTTTTCTGCCAACATAGCAAGCTGAAACAATCTGTTAACAGTATCATATTCCTTGTAATCAACAATGTCCTGAATTTCACGCCTCAACCCCCCATAAAAACGAGCTATTTTATCATCCATGTCCTCTACTACCCCACAACGCAGCATACCCTTTTGTAACTCTTGATAATACTCCTCTACGGACATGTTACCTTGGTCTAAATGCTGCAATTTTTTGCGAAGGTCCCACTGAAAAGATGGAGGAACAAATCGAACACGCATAGCTTCCTTTAATCTATCCCATGTTGGAGGATCAGTTCTAGTTTTAACAAGTTCATTCCACCATATGATAGCAAAGTCCTTAAACTCACTAGTGGCTTGATGAACTCTATGTTGTTCAGGAACAAGATGGGAATTAAATTTTTGCTCTACTGTCATCTCCCAATCAAGATAAGCCTCAGCATCATAAGCACCAGAAAAAGAGGGTATAGTAAATTTCACTTTAGCAAAAGGATCATCAGGAGGGCGATTATAATTGTTATGATTATTACCTCCCATACCTCGACGATAAAGTGGCAGTCTTGGCTGATTATTGTGATCTTCCAGTTCATCATAAGCATTGTCTTCTTGTCTTCCAGCGAGAGGCAACCGAGCCTCAAAAGTATTCATCCGAAGAGCAAGGTCATCCAGTTGGCGAGTCAAGTTCGCCAATGACTCCTCTGTTGATGCGTTGTATTTGGTGAACATATCCGTCATGGTCTTCATCATATCACGTAACTCAGCATGTTGAACACATTCGTCATTATTGTCTTCTCCTGCCATTGTTAGTAGGAAACAAAAGACAACAAAAAAATATGTTATCCCTATCAACTACAGTGACAATGTGGAAGGTGGAAGAAAACAATCTCTCTCGCTCAAGCGTCTTACCATGCTCTTACAAGTGTTCTTACCGACACAGCAGGTGGTGTGGACGGTGAGATGAACCAATGAATCGTAGGGTGATTGCAAAGGTACCTGTTATGCTCAAGAGAAAGGTGGAGCTTGGATGGCACAATATGGTGGCTAATAAGCAGAAAATCGTTAACAGCTAAACAAAGTTGAATAAGTATTCAATGTAGGAAACTTTTGCTGGTCAACCGAGTGCCCTAGAGCCTAGCACAACACAAGGAAGTATTAAGGCAAAAGAAAGACAGAATGATATAACCAACAAAACAGCACCAAGTGGTATAGGCCAATTGCTTTAATATGCGTGCTCTTCACTATTTTTTTTTCTTTTTTGTAATATTTTTTTTACTCAGGAGCACAAATATAGGAAGCACACAAATTTGCAGCTCAATTTGATGTAATATGCGGCCTATAGAAAATAAAGAAGATTCTTTAAAATTCGTGCTAAAACTTCGGAGGCCGGATAGCCTATCTTCCGAGGGGAATTTGGGCAATCTAATTTCGCCGAACGCGGCTATGCCATGGAAAATCAGATGCGAAATTTCGCATAGATGAATTTGAAAAAAAGTTTCGCCTGATTTCAAGTTTGTATGCGACAGTTATGGCCGTTTTAAGGTAGGCTATCCGAGTTACGATTTTTTGGATGTTGATTCCAACTCGGTTTGAGAACAGAACTCGCAATCGGATACGGAAACGATCGGAATTTGCACAGCAACTAATGGGGTGGTGTGTGATGATTCAAGGATGAATGGCACAAAGATTTGTCACCTAATCTAGGGCTGGCGATGCGGGAGTTCACGCAAGGCGGCTAGCTAGGGCAAACCGATGACCGTGGCGGATCGGTTTGTTATTTAGGGATTGTGGAATAGGTGTCGAATAGCAAGAAAACAAGGACGAAACACGATAACTAGGACCCAAAAACACAAAGCTAAACCAGCAACAAGACTCAACCACACGAATGCAAACTCAACAATGCAAACTGAAAAATGAAACTGCAGGCACTATAGTCTGGGAAGCGGTAAAAACGATCTAATTTTTTTGTGGCTTTTCTGTGGACTCTGGGTACGAAACAAAATCGATCTGATGGAAGAAAGGAAAACAAAGATACCTCACGGGCAACCTGGAAATCTGATACCAATTGATGAGTAGGTTTAGGCCCGATCTTCCGAAAGGTATGTCGATTGGGGTGGAGAACTCGATGTTGATGATCCGTGGCACTTGAGCGGTTCGAGTACCCCTGCAATCACTACACCACGGCTCCATTGGTTATCAACCGTGCTGCACACGCTTGACCTTGCCAAGAAGGCTAATCCCTGCAAGTGCAACCGAGAACACGAGCAAGAACGTAGAAGACACGATCGGAAATCGCGAAGTTGGGGTCTCACAAACTGTAGAACGGCGATTTTATTGATCTAAGCAAAACCCACTGAATATGACCGGCGGCTGCAGTATTTATAGGCTAGGGTTCTACCAAAACACGATTAGACGCGTCCCTAATGGACTCTTACGGGATACAAGGCCCAAAGGCCCGATTCGGTGGCGCAGCACCGGACAGAAATCTGGACTCGACTTGTTTCGACGATTCCCAATGACTCCGAAGGAATTTTGAGGTGGGACCAGAACCATTGGAAAGTTTATCTTCTTCTCTTTCCGTGCATATGTAGAACGTCGAAAACGGAGTCTGTATGCCTCCTGGGCGTCTGTTTTAAGGAGGACTGCTCCTCGACTCCGAGTTGAACTCGAGTCCGAGTTGTAAACTGTTTCCATCAACTTGTGGACGTCCCAGGTGGTTCTCCACGCTCCCAAGGCCTCCTTACTTCACTTTTTTATCTTTTCCATTATTCCTAATAACAATTAAATCATCACATAGCAATCTATTCTCAAACTCACATGCAAAAGAAGTTAAGAACGAATTCACCTGCTGATTTAATAACCGTGCCCGTGCTCTTGTGATTGGTCCTTGCAGTTCAATGTGCGTCTCCGCTGTTGTGATGTCCTCATCAGCAGCCTAGATAGAATGGACACTTTAGAGCACATAGGAGCACTTAGGAATCGATGTGTTTTTGCTTGGTGTGCTGACTGCTATGTCTTGTTTCTTGTGTTTTTAGTAGAGGATTTTGGGATGCTTTAGCATTACCATGTCCACATAGGCTAGTGTAGGTAGTTGCTTCATTTCATATCCCTTGATGCATATAGTTGGGGATGTTTCTAAATTCCTATCTCCTACTTTTCCTCAGATGGTGAGGACTTGCAACCAGAGGGATGGCAGTGATGAGGAGGAGAACAATGGAGCACCTCAAAACAATAATGGACAAGGACCTGCTCAGGGAGCTATCAATATTGAGCAGCTATTGGCCTTGCAAAACTAGCTCATAAAGACCATGATATAGACTATGGGACTGCTGTGGGCTGGCAACAACAACAATCAGCCCCACATGCCTCCACCACCACTCCCGCCTCCTCATAACTGGTTGGGAGAATTCATGAGGACTAGGCCACCAACCTTTGCTCAAGCTGTTGACCCTATGGATGCCGATGATTGGCTCAAGTCGGTGGAGAAGAAACTCGCTATTGTCCAATGCAGTGATCTGATACCAATTGTGAGACCTATGTGTGCTGAATACATTGGCTTGTCGTGAATACACTTGGCCTTGATGATAAAAGTTTTGAATATCACCAAAACACCTTTTTATCAAGGTCCGACTCTAGCTCCGAGCTACAGCAAGGTCCGACTAGCTTTGGTCAGCTCCGGTTAAGTTTTGTCTTTAGCTCCGGCATGTCTTTGATAGCTCCGACATGTTTTTTGCTAAGCTCCGAGTTGATTTTTCTACCTCCGGCTTTTGGGTTTACTAGTTCTGACTAGTTCTGTTTAGCTCTGGTGCTAGGTCCTGCTAGCTTTGTAAGCTCCGGCGGAAGCTTGGTTATACTAGTTCTGGTAAGTTCCGGCGCTAGGTTCTACTAGCTTTTGTTAGCTCCGGCTCAAGGTACGGATTGCTCTGGCAAGGTCCAAAACGTGACTGTAGTGCTTCTGCTTTTCATTTGCAATGTTTCGTACTTGCTTTACATTGTTGGAAATTTGCTTAGTATTTTTTTACTAATTCTTTGGTGTGTTTTGGATGATATGGCTGATATCGTTTTGCTATGCTTTGCAACATGCTTATGTGAGGTTCTCACGTAAGGTGTTGTGTTCGGAACTAACTTGAGTCAAGTCGAGGACTTGGACTCGTATGGATTGGTTGTTTATTCATGTGCAGGTGTTGCTTGAGTTCAAGACATGGATGGTGACGGGATCCATTGGACTAGTCTCAGGGAGGAGATGAGGTTCCAACAACCAAATTCAGGAGGAATTGTGGTTGAGTTGATCAGGAGGTTGCGCAACATGATTTAATAAAGAAGAATGCATATGAAGGTATCATGGACGTCATTGGAAGATGTTTGCACGTGTGCAAGGAGTGCATGGACATGGCTACATAATTCCAAGACGTGATGAAGAGATGTGGATGTAAAGAGTTGGTTGGAAAGGTCCAACCGACTAGGTTATGGACTCAGGCTGTGGCTGAGTCGGGCTTGACTCAAATATGGAAATATTTGAGTTGGTTATGATAGGATTTCGTGTGGGTCACGAATTTGAGTTGTTTAGGAATGTGAGATACGTTCCTAAGGTGTTTGTAAGTCTTAATATTGCTTCTATATGCGTATAGAAGAATCCTAAGCAGTTATGGGAACTTACGATTCATGAACAAAGTAGGATTAGGTTCCTGATATGAGTTGAGCTGGATTTCGAGCCGGTTATAAAAGCAAGGGAGCCCAGAGCTCATGGTGCACGACTTTGGGGCTGTTCCTCTTGTGTTCTATTGAATAAAATTCATAGTTTGAAGGAACTTTTGTGCCTTGTTCGTCAGACTTGTTACAGACAAGTTTTACTCGTCGAGTTTCTGGACAACACTACCTTTCGTCGAAGGTTTTATCATAACTCGAGTTAATTTTTCAGATGCTGAAAATGCTAGGCAATTGCTAAGTGCATTAGATATGTCAATTTGGGAGATGAAAGTCACATCTATTCGTGAATCTACTGTCATGAGTTCACTTACTTTAGTTGTGCTATATTCCAAGTTAAAAACTCATGAAATTGACATAATCTCACGTAAGAACCCCAATAAGTCTATTGCATTTGTTTCACAACGTGATATGTCTAGCTCCGGCCAATCATCATCTTGCAATACTCTTGCTTTGTTGTCCTCACTAACCCTGGAGCAGATCGAAGAAATTCTAGAAGAGGAGATGGCACTCATCTCTACTAGATTCTCAAAAGCATTGCAAAATGTGAGAACTAGAAGGAGAGGAAGCTCCGGAACTCAACGCTATTTTGAATGTGGTAAAATAGGACACTTTCGTACAGAATGCCCTAACCTTTCAGGTCCGACCACCCGGGAAGAAAAACAAAGCAAGGTTCGGACCTCCTCTGGAAATTCCAACAAGAAGAAGAAAGGTAGCATAGAACGCAAGATGATCAACAGTTTCATCACCGCGCTTCAAGAATTCAGTTCAAGTGACGTGGACATTTGAAGTGATGAAGATGAAGATGATTTGGCAAACTTGTGCTTTATGGCGGCAAGTCAAGATCAAGTATGGAGGAGGCAGAACACAACAGCGACAATGAAGAGGTATATCCTACTTGCAAAGAAATGTGTGATGCTATTTCTCGTGCCACTATTATTGTTAAGAAAAAGGACAAAAAGCCTAGGGATAGTGCTACTAAAATTGAATCACTCTGAAATCAACCGTTTAAAAACCTTGATTCCTAGTGATGATGCATGTTCCTCATGTGATTTGATATATGAACAATTGTCCTCATTAAGAAGTGCGCACACCTCCACACTTGATAAACTTGTGTTAGAAATTGAAAAGAACAAAGAGCTTGCTGCACTTAATGATAAAAACTTGACAGATGCTAGCTGTTCTACAATTGATTTGCATTGTTCTACTTGTGATGATCTTGATAAGAAACTACAGGATACTATGAATGAAATTTCTATATTGAACAATGCTTTACGTTCTCATGAAGTTAAATTTTGTTCCAATTGCAAACTAAAAGGAAAAACTTCATGTGAAAATTGCCTTGATCTGTCCAATAAACTTGATGACATGCATAGGACATTAGATCGGTTTTGTAATGGGAATAAGAACCTAAACTTACTGCTGAATTCTTCCAAGTCTTGCAATGATAAAAATGGTTTAGGTTTTGATTCTCATGCTCATGCTAAGGCACTTCCACCTAAAATTGTAAAGTCATTAGGAAGTGGTTTGATTCAAACAGTTTCTAAACAAAAAGGAGTGGTTTTCAAATCTACAGGAGTGTTGTCTCATTCGGTTTCAAATAAAAATATTGCTTGCTCATCTAGACATGAACACAAAGTTAAATTTCATTGTACCTACTGTGGTAGAGATGGTCATGTCATAAATTTTTGTTATAGACTAGATAAACAACAGAAAAGGGAAAGAATGGTTGCTAGATCTCATAACTTTCATGCAAAATTTGCTGCACATATTGAACTGAATGTACAACCTGCTATTTTGAGTCAAAAACATTCAAAGTTTACCTCCGAACCTTCTGTTTTTGCCTCCGGAGCTACTGATTTTTGTGCTACACAAGTAACACCTTATAGGTCAGTAGTTAAGAATAAAAAATCTCAAACTTTGACTCATAAACCTGCTGTTTTGTCTCAACTTTCGCGTGTTTTTCCTACTGCACGTCGCGTGACTCAGTACTAGACTCCTAAATGCCTTTTTGACTAACCCCAGTATTGAGTCATCGACGTATTGTGCCTTTATGTAGGTTACACGTTTGAGGAAGGAGAACATTTGGATTGTGGATTCAGGTTGCTCACGCCACATGACCGGTAACAAAGATTGGTTCTCCTCCCTCTCTTTTGTGTCACGTGTAGAAAATGTTACTTTTGCCGATAATTCTTCAACTCGTATAATTGCTAAGGGTTCGGTTAGAGTAAATGATCACTACACTCTGAAGGATGTGGCACTTGTCAAAAATTTGAAATACAACTTGCTTTCTGTTTCACAATTGCTAGATGAATCTGGAAATTATTTTCAATAAAAACTGCTGCAAAGTTGTAAGTTCAAATAGTGAGCTTATTTTTAACATGTCTCGGTTTGGAAGAGTTTTTAAAGCTGATTTTGATATGTCTTTCTCTAAGCATAGGTGTATAGTTGCTAGTGATTCAAAGGACTTATATTTTTGGCATCGTAGACTTGGTCACGTAGGCTTTGATCACCTAACACGTGTTAGTGCTCTTGATCGCATACGTGGGCTGCCTAAGCTTAAAGGGGACAAAGAAATTGTGTGCTCTTCTTGTAGACATGCTAAGATGGTTGCAGGTTTACATACTCCTCTCACAATGATCATGACAACTGAACCATGTCAACTTTTGAATCTTGACACCGTAGGACCTTCACGTGTTCAATCCTTCGGAGGTAAATGGTATGTTCTTATTATTGTTGATAATTATTCTAGATACTCTTGGGTTTACTTTATGGTGTCTAAGAATGAAGTTTTTAGTCACTTTAGAACTTTATTTCTTAGATTATCAATTGATCACCCAGGATCATTAAAAGCAATTAGAAGTGATAACGGAACTGAATTTAAAAATCAATCTTTTGATCATTTTTGTGCTGAAAATGGAATAGATCATCAACTTTCTTCACCATATGTACCTCAACAAAACGGTGTTGTAGAAAGAAAGAACGGAACCTTAGTTGAGATGGCTAGGACTATGCTTGATGAATATCAAACTCCTAGGAAATTTTGGGCTGATGCGTTAGCAACTGCTTGTTATGTCTCAAATCATGTTTTCTTGCGTGCTAAGCTAGGCAAAACACCATATGAGCTTCGGTTTGGACATAGGCCTAGTGTTACACACTTTCGGGTCTTTGGTTGAAAATGCTTTGTTAAGAAACATGGTAATCTTGATAAATTTGAACCTAGATCCATTGATGGCATGTTTCTTGGTTATCCATCTCATACTAGAGGCTACCGTGTGCTTTTACTTGACACTAACAAAATTATGGAGACTTGTGAAGTGTCTTTTGATGAATCTAGCCCAGGTACTAGCTCAAAAATTGCAGGTCCATATCCATATCCGCAGGGGGAGAGCATTTTCATTGAAGATGAGGAAGAATTGGAGTTGCTGCCAGAAAATTCAGCAGCTAAAGACTTTGGTTTAGCTCCGAATGTTAATTCTCAATCAGCACCGACAACCATCAATGCTGATTCAAATCATCCTCAAGCCACAAGCTCATCGATTTGTGATGAACATGAAGAAGAAGAAGCTTGTGAGACATCTGTTCCCCTACGGTTTTACAAAGATCATCCCCCACAACAGATGATTGGAAGCTTGCACAAACGAGTCACACAGTCCAGGTTTTGCGATCCAAACTCTCATGCTCATTCTGCTTTTGTTGCTTCTTTTGAACCCAAAGATATATCACACGCACTCACTAATGAATCTTGGATTATTGCCATGCAAGAAGAGTTAGAAAATTTTGAAAGAAATAATGTTTGGAAACTTGTACCTCCACCTCAAGGTCACACTTTAATTGGAACTAAATGGGTATTTAAAAATAAACAAAGTGAGGATGGGGTTGTGGTTAGGAATAAGGCTAGGTTGGTTGCTCAAGGTTTCACTCAAGTTGAAGGTCTAGATTTTGATGAAACTTTTGCTCCTGTCGCTAGATTAGAAGCCATAAGAATTTTGTTAGCTTTTGCAGCATCTAAAGGTTTTAAGCTATTTCAAATGGATGTTAAAAGTTCTTTTCTTAATGGCTACATAGATGAGGAGGTTTATGTCAAACAACCACCGGGTTTTGAAAATCCAGTTTCCTAATCATGTTTACAAACTGTCCAAAGCCTTATACGATCACAAACAAGCCCCTAGAGCATGATATGATAGGTTAAAAACATTCTTACTTGAAAAGGGGTTTACCATGGGCAAGGTTGATAAAACTCTTTTTGTGCTTAAACATGGCAATGACTCATTATTCGTTCAAGTGTATGTGGATGATATTATCTTTGGTTGTGCTTCTCATGATCTTGTGTCCAAGTTTTCAGCAATGATGAGTTCCGAATTTAAAATGAGTATGATGGGTGAACTCACTTACTTTTTGGGGCTGCAAATCAAGCAAACCAAGGAGGGTACCTTTGTGCATCAAATGAAGTATACCAAAGATCTCCTAAGGCGCTTCAACATGGACAAAAGTAAGCCACTTCGGACACCAATGGGAACAGCAACAACACTTGAACTTGATGAAGATGGTGAATTTGTGAATCAAAAAGAATATAGAAGCATCATCGGATCACGTTTGTACCTCACGGCATCAAGACCGGACATACAATTCAGCGTATGTCTTTGTGCACGGTTTCAAGCTTCACCACATATTTCACATCGTCAAGCCGTCAAAAGGATTCTCAGGTACTTACATGGAACCCAAGAATTTGGCATTTTTCTTCCTTCTTCCTCAACCGTTACTTTGAAAGCTTTTTCGGATGCTGATTTTGGGGGTTGTAGGATTGATAGGAAAAGTACTTCCGGTGCTTGTCATTTTCTTGGTAATTCTCTTGTTGCTTGGTCCTCTAGAAAACAAAATTTAGTTGCACAATCCACAGCCGAATCTGAATATGTAGCTGCTGCTAGTGCTTGCTCTCAAATTCTTTGGATTGTTCAAACACTTAAGGACTATGGGTTTGATCTAGATAGTGTTCCACTATTATGTGATAATACTAGTGCCATTTGCATTGCTAAAAACCCCGTGCAACATTCTAGAACTAAGCACATTGACATTAGGTATCACTTTCTCCGAGATAACGTTGAAAAAGGAAACATTGTGCTTCACCATGTAGATACAGAACAACAATTGGCTGACATTTTTACAAAACCTTTGGATTTCACTCGTTTTTGTTACATTCGTAGTGAAATAGGGGTTATGCATCCTCATGGCTTAAATTGAGGGGGATTTTTGAAACTTGGGAAGTCTATGTGTGAATCTGAAATAAAAATAATATGAGCATAGTATTTCATACATATATGACTTTGTGATTCCTTTTACATGCTGAAAGTTCTTACTACATTACTCGTGTTATACATTTTGTAGTTTTTGCCATGTCTAGTAACTGGAATAATTACTTACACTAAAACTGGTCATGATCGAACTTTCTTGCTATTTTGAACTTGTTACATGTTCACAAGTGCTTTTAATCATTAAGAATTAATCAAGTAATCAACTCACATGTTGAGTTTTTATGAATAAATATAAATTGAGAAAAGATCAAGAGAATATTCATGCATCGCACTTCTTCTTTTGAGATGGCTTATCATTGCACTTAGATTTGAACTTGGAAGAAGTTGTGTATGACTAAAACCATGTCCTTAAGCTTCTGATTGTCAAATGACATAGGCTTGGCTTGGTTGGTTAGAATAAGGCAGATGCGCATATAATCTCTTGCAAATATCATATGATCTAAATTTATGCTTTGAAAAATAATAAAATGCAGCAACAAGTGTCATGCTTTCAGGTTTTGAAATAGTTAAGTTTGTGAGATTATGACTTGCTTAAATTGAAAATTACATATGATCTCTAGCATGGCTTACACTACTTTATGTATATCATTGATTTGATAGTGTAAGTTACTTGATAGTATGACTTGGATGAGCTTTCTTTTATATGTATATGTTATAATATGCTCATAACAATTAAAATTTCTCTTTTACCTTGCTGAATACATTGTCAAAGGGGGAGAGATTAATCACACATTCAAAAAGGGAAAGACAATGTGCATGGGGAGAGATTATAAAGGGGGAGAAATATGTGAATTTTGAATTTTGAATTTTTGATTTTCTTCTTATTTTATTTCAGATTTACAAAAAGGGGAGAAATTGTCTTCAAAACTTTTAATGAGAATAAGCCAATGTTCGGATTTTAAGTGGTGTTGCCAATGCATTCATCAAGGGGGAGATTGTGAGACCTATGTGTGCTGAATACATTGGCTTCTCGTGAATACACTTGGCCTTGATGATAAAAGTTTTGA
The DNA here is from genome assembly GCA_036927565.1 of Tuctoria greenei. Lineage (NCBI taxonomy): Eukaryota > Viridiplantae > Streptophyta > Magnoliopsida > Poales > Poaceae > Tuctoria > Tuctoria greenei. Next base: position 167,924,525 of record JAYESD010000004.1, read on the forward strand.
ATATCATCAAAACACCTTTTTATCAAGGTCTGACTCTAGCTCCGAGCTACAGCAAGGTCCGACTAGCTTTGGTCAGCTCCAGTTAAGTTTTGTCTTTAGCTCCGGCATGTCTTTGATAGCTCCGATATGTTTTTTGCTAAGCTCCGAGTTGATTTTTCTAGCTCCGGCTTTTGGGTTTACTAGTTCCGACTAGTTCTGTTTAGCTCCGGTGCTAGGTCCTGCTAGCTTTGTAAGCTCTAGCGGAAGCTTGGTTATACTAGTTCTGGTAAGTTCCGGCGCTAGGTTCTACTAGCTTTTGTTAGCTCCGGCTCAAGGTCCAGATTGCTCTGGCAAGGTCCAAAACTTGACCGTAGTGCTTCTGCTTTTCATTTGCAATGTTTCGTACTTGCTTTACATTGTTGGAAAGTTTGCTTAGTATTTTTTTACTATGTTTTTGGTGCATTTTGGATGATATGGCTGATATCGTTTTGCTATGCTTTGCAACATGCTGATGTGGGGTTCTCACGTAAGGTGTTGTGTTCGGAACTAACTTGAGTCAAGTCGAGGACTTGGGCTCGTATGGATTGGTTATTTATGCATGTGCAGGTGTTGCTTGAGTTCAAGACATGGCTGGTGACGGGATCCATTGGACTAGTCTCAGGGAGGAGATGAGGTTCCAATAACCAAATTCAGGAGGAATTGTGATTGAGCTGATCAGGAGGTTGCGCAGCATGATTGAATCAAGATGTTTGCACGTGTGTGAGGAGTGCATGGACGTGGCTACATGTTTCCAAGAAGTGATGAAGATATGTGGACGTAAAGAGTTGGTCGGAAAGGTCCAACTGACTAGGTTATGGACTCAGGCTGCGGCTGAGTCGGGCTTGTCTCAAATATGGAAAGATTTGAGTTGGTTATGATAGGATTTCGTGTGGGTCACAAATTTGAGTTGTTTAGGAATGTGGGATACGTTCCTAAGGTGTTTGGAAGTCTTAAGATTGCTTATATCTGCATATAGAGGAATCCTAAGCAGTTATAGGAAGTTACAATTCGTGAACAGAGTAGGATTAGGTTCCTGATCTGAGTTGAGTTGGCTTTCGAGCCGGTTATATAAGCAAGGGAGCCCAGAGCTCGTGGTGCACAACTTTGGGGCTGTTCCTCTTGTGTTCTATTGAATAAAATTCGTAGTTTAAAGGTTCTTTTGTGCCTTGTTCGTCAGACTTGTTCCAGACAAGTTATACTCGTCGAGTTTCTGGACAGCACTACCTTTCGTTGGTGGTTTTATCATAACTCGAGTTTTATAGATCCAATTGACGTGATTCTTTTTGGTTGTCTTAAAAACTTGATTGTATATCATCTGTCAAAATTTCACGGTCATTGGATTTGTGGTCTATGATCTACACGACTTTCTTTGCAGCGTTCCAGAACTGTTTTTTCTCGGGTAGGGCAGATTGACCATTTTTTGATCTTTCGATTATAACTTGAGTTTTTCTCGACGGATTTGAGTGATTATTTTTGTGTTGTCTTCGTGACTTGATTCTCTCTGATATATATCACTTTTGTCATGGTGAAACTCGTTTAGATTAGTCTCACACACGATTTCTTTAACAGATCGTTTTTCTGCCGAAAGGGTTTGGGGTTTAATTATTTCCGCTGCGTAAGATTTTTATAATCTACCATTCACCCCCCCCCCCTGGTAGATTTTCACGTGCTCTTCGATCCTACAGGGAGAAGGTGCTCTTCGCATGTCAACAACTCATTAGAGTGGCTGCCGATTGGTGGGATTCGCTATGCAATGCCCATGAGAATCAAGAGAGGATCACTTGGGCAGAATTCAAAAAGAGTTTCCATTCTCACTTCGTGCCGGAAGGTGTTATGATATTGAAGAGGCAGGAATTTGAGAACTTGAGGCAGGGAAGATTGAGTGTGGGTGAATATCTCAATAAATTCACTCAACTCTCAAGGTATGCGCCTAAGGATGTCAGCCGGGACAGCCGGAAGCAATACTTGTTCATGAGAGGCTTGAACAATGAGATCCAAGTGCAATTGCTCAACTGTGATTATGCTAACTTCCAAAATCTTGTGGACAAAGCAATTTTTGTGGAGAACAAGGTCCGTGAGATGGAGCCAGACATCAAGAGGAAGGCGCCATATCAAGGACGACAACAACGAAGCAATGTGCGCCCTCGCTTTGTGCCACCCAATGCGCCTTATTACAGCTCTTCTGCGCCTGCTTATCGCTCTGGATATGCACCATGCCCAGCTCATATTGTGCAGCAGTGCCCTGTCATGCAAGCACCTAGGCCTCCAATGCCTTTTGCGCCTCGTGCCAACTTTCCTAGAGCAAATGTTCAGAATCAAGCTCGTCCCAATAATCCTGGTGCACCAAAGAAGTTCTATACTTGTGGAGAAGCTGGACACTTTGCACATCAATGTCCTAAGTCAGGCCTTGGTCAAGGAAGCAATGCCCGAGATAGAACCCAAGACCCAATGGAGGACAGCCGCAAGGAAACCATGGACAGCAGAATTTTGCTCATGGCAACATGAACCATGTATCTACGGAGGATGCTCAACATGCGAATGATGTGGTCATTGGTATGTTTCTCGCAAACTCCAACCCAACGACTATGTTATTTGATTCTGGAGCATCATATTCATTCATTGCATCAAAATATGTTGCCAAGTATAGTTTACCTATCTCTCATATGAAGTTTACTCTATTGGTTAAGTCTCCTGCAGGAGATATGAGGACAAATATAGTATGTACAAAAGTAAGCCTTAGAATAAGGGGGGTAGATTTCCTCGCCAACCTCATTGTTTTGGACTCTCAAGGATTGGACACTATACTTGGTATAGACTAGTTAAGGAAGCACAATGGATTCATTGAATGTGCCACGAAGACGGTGAAGTTAACCAATGAGGAAGGGATCACCATAGAATTTGAAGCATCACAACACGCACTGAAGAAATTGGAGCTGAATCATATGGATGGTGCCGCAATTGAGGAGATTTCGATGTTATGTGAATTTTTGGACGTGTTCCCAGATGAGTTGCCAGGTATGCCACCTGATCGATACATTGAGTTTGTTATTAATTTAATACCTTGAACTGCAGCTATAGCTAAGAGGCCATATAGGATGCCTCCTAAGGAGTTAGCGGAGCTCAAGAAGCAGATTCAGGAGTTACTAGAGAATGGTTTTATTCGCCCAAGCTTTTCACTTTTTGGAGCGCCAGTTTTATTCGTGGACAAGAAGGATGGATCCCAAAGGATGTGTGTGGATTACCGAGCTCTCAACGAGGTGACGATCAAGAACAAGTACACCTTGCCCCGTATAGAAGAAACATTTGATCAAATGAAGGGTGCTTTTGTTTTTTCCAAGATTGATTTGAGGTCAGGTTACATTCAAATGAAGATTAGACTGTCGGATATACCCAAGACAGCTTTCAGGACACGATATGGATCTTATGAGTACATCGTGATGTCCTTTGGATTGACCAACGCACCTACCTATTTTATGTACCTCATGAATAAGGTCCTCATGGAGTACTTGGATAAGTTCGTTGTGCTGTTCATTGATGACATTATGATCTACTCGAAGGATGAGAAGGAACATGAGGAACACTTGAGGCTTACATTGCAGAAATTGAGAGAGCATCAATTGTATGCCAAGTTCAGCAAATGATAGTTTTGGTTGAAAGAGGTGTCGTTTTTGTGTCATATTATCTCAGGAGGAGGAGTTTCGATTGACCCCAGAAAGGTGAGAGACGTGTTGAAATTGAAACCGCCACATAACGTAAAGGAAATAAGGAGTTTCCTTGGGATGGCTGGATATTACCAACGATTCATCAAGAACTTTTCCAAGATAGCTAAGCCAATGATGGAGTTGGTAATGAAGGGGAAAGCTTTCCAATGGACTCAAGATTGTCAAGAGAGTTTTGAGGAGTTGAAGAAAAGGTTAACAACAGCGCCTGTCTTAGTTTTGCTGGATGTGAGCAAGAGTTTTGATATATATTGTGATGCATCGAGATAAGGACTTGGATGCGTGCTTAAGCAAGAAGTTCAAGTGGTTGCCCATGCATCGAGACAATTGAAGAAACATGAGCAGAATTACCCAACACATGATTTGGAACTTAAAACCGTGGTACACACAATGAAGATTTGGAGACTCTACATCCCTGGTCATAGGTGTGAAATTTATACAGATCATAAGAGTTTAAAGTATATTTTCACACAAACGGATCTGAATTTGAGGCAACGAAGATGGTTGGAACCCATCAAGGATTATGATGCGGGCATCAACTATCATCCAGGGAAGGCCAATGTAGTGGCCGATGCTTTGAGTCGGAAAGGAGTAAGTCACCAACTCACAGTTCTAGAATTGCCATACAAGTTATGCAAGGAGTTCGAATGGTTGAATCTTGGATTTGTGAAATATATGGGGATAATAGAGTTAAATCCAACCTTGGAGCAAGAAATTCGAGAAGGTCAGAAAAAGGAAATCCAGGAAAGGACCCAAGAGGGGAGAGAATTCAGATTTGATGAGGATGAACATGGTACCCTATGGCTTGGGAAGAGGATTGTCGTGCCTAATGATAAGCATATCCGAGAGACAATACTAAAAGAGGCACATGACTCGCCATACTCAATTCACCTTAGTTGTATGAAGATGTATAAAGACTTGAAGATTTGTTATTGTTGGGCTAGCATGAAAAAGGACATAGCCGAGTACGTAGCCTTATGTGATGTGTGTCAACGAGTCAAGGCGGAACATCAAAGGCCAGCGGGATTACTGCAGCCATTGAAGATCCTGGAATGGAAGTGGGAAGAAATTGGTATGGACTTCATAGTTGGTTTACAGCGATCTCAGTCTGGTTATGACTCAATATGGGTAATTGTGGATCGATTAACTAAGTCAGCTCATTTTATTCCCATCAAGACCACCTTCAATAGAGAGAAATTGGCAGAACTGTATATGGAAAGAATAATATGTTTGCATGGAGTTCCGAAGAAGATAGTGTCAGATAGAGGTTCTCAATATACCTCCAGGTTTTGGCAAAAATTGCATGAAGCTTTAGGAACAAGGTTGAATTTTAGCTCAGCATATCACCCTCAAACGAATGGACAAACTGAGAGGACCAATCAAATTTTATAGGATATGTTAAGAACGTGTGCTTTGAAGCATGGGAAAAGTTGGGACAAGAGTTTGCCGTATGCGGAATTCTAATACAACAATAGTTATCGGGCAAGTTTGAAAATGTCACCCTATGAAGCACTTTATGGAAGGAAGTGTAGGACACCTTTGTTCTGAAATGAGAGAGGGGAAACTCAAGTATTTGGTCCGGATGTGTTGCTAGAAGCTGAAAAGCAAGTTCAAATTATTCGTGAAAACTTGAGGGCTGCTTAATCAAGGCAAAAAGGCTATGCGGATAATAGGCAAAGGAAAATAGCCTTCGAAGTGGAAGACTTCATATATCTCAAAGTGTCACCAATGAGAGGTCATAAGAGGTTTAACATAAGACGCAAGCTAGCACCTCGATACATTGGTCCATTCAAGATTCTGGACAAAAGAGGAGAAGTAGCATATAAATTGGAGATGCCAACTCATTTATCCAATGTTCAAGATGTGTTTTTCATGTCTCCCAACTCATGAAGTGCTTGAGAGTGCCGGAAGAACAAATGACAATTGAAGAATTGGAATTAGAGGCAGATTTGACTTATGCCGAGCAACCGGTCAAAATCTTGGAAACCAAGGAGAGAGTCACAAGGAACAAGGTTATTAGATGGTGTAAGGTTCTATGGAAACATCATACAGAATCGGAAGCAACATGAGAGCTATAAGATGATCTCAAGAAGGAATTCCCCTATCTTTTCTCTTCCGCGTCGAATCTCGAGGGCGAGATTCATTTTAAGGGGGGTAGGTTTGTAACACCCTCATTTATATGCATCCTACCCTGCACCCATCATTAAATATGTCTAACATTAATCCACATAAAAAAGAACAAGTTTAAAATGAATTAATAGCAAGACCGCACTTAAGAATTCTGGAAAGTGCGGACTAGTCCAATTTTGTGTGGACTAGTCCGATTTCTCTCTGACTATCATCGAACTTGTCTGTTTTGCTGCGGACTAGTCTGTATTTTCTCTCTGGACACTTTTGGACTTGTCCGTTCCAGTGCGGACTAGCCCGGTGTTCCAAATTCTTGGAAAGTTTGCTAAGTCCCTGGAATTGTCCGGACTTTCCCGGTAATCCAGCGAACTTGTCTGTTTTCCCTCTGACTAAAATCGGACTTGTCTGAGAAATCGTGACCCCAAATTGATCTTTTGTTTTACGACTTGTTTCATGGGTTTTACGTTAAGTGGCCCTAGGGACGTCGTGTCAAACTCTTTTAGAGCCCATGTGGGACTCCAAACCGACACCTATTCATCTCAAACTCGAAATCCACCCAACAGTAGCCTCCACCTCTATATAAACAACCCCACCCCTTGGCTTGACATCTATTTTCCACTTTTGAACCACACCCAAACCCTAGATCATGAATAGCTGCCACCAAGGAGGGAGAAAGAGATCTAGAGCAAGAAGAAGAAGAAGAGGAGGAAACGAAAGAGGATCAAGATCTCCATCAAGTTTCGTTCTCCATCGCCAATTCACCATCAAGTTCTCCATCAACCCTAGATCGTCAAGAATCGAGTGTTGCCTCCAAAAACCCTTGATTCTTTAGAGTCTTAGACACCTGGTATACCTTCTACTTCCTTTTCCTTACGTGAATTCAACCCCAAATCTCCAAATTCATGTCAATCTAGAAAACCGTAGTGCAATAGTTCTGCGAAGTGCGGACTAGTCCGGTCCCTAGTGGACTAGTCCAATTTTCCTGATTAATCTGTGTCGAATTAATTCTTAAATTAATTTGAATCAATCCCAAACATGTCCAAACTTGTTAAATACTGTTAGAACTAGTTGGTAGAAATTATTAACAACTTATTAACTAGTTTTGTCTTGCATTTGCAGTAGCCATGCACGTCATGTCATGTTGAGTAATATTTGTGCACTCTTTGATTGTAATTATTGTCTTGTATGTTGTGCGGATTAGACGGATTTGCGCTAGAGAGTGCTGCAGAGGATCTCCAACACCAGGAGTTTGAAGCCTTTGATCCTAATCAAGCCCAAGAGCAAGGCAAGTGTCCTTGAACATATTGATCTTGTTTTGACAATAAATGTTTTGCTTTCAAAACTGCATGCTTGTGTCAATTTGAATGGAAATCCTAAGATAGGAAGTTTACTAGTTTTGTTTAACCACTCTTGTCACCTGGAATTCATGGTAGAGAGTCGGGATGGGCTTTTTACCCTTTTTGCTTTGCTTAATTAGGTGGGATGGGAAAACAACTATACCACTTAACTAAATTATGCAGTTATGAGATTTTGATCAACATGAACTGGTTAATATGATATGGTAATGGGTGATCTAAGCAATCCTGGTATGTGGATGGGTTGGATGTTACGGTGGTTTCGCTTGCTTTAGATCTAAGGACTGGTTCGTGGAGCGATCATCCATGATTTACAGTGCCACCACGAGGCCAAGTATGGGTGCAACGTAGCTGATTAATTAGGTCTTTGCCAGTGCTGTTTGGACCATTAAGGATGCTCGGGGAAGGGGTAGTTGGATTGGGTTTGTTGATGACTGGTGGGACTACTCTGGGATCCGAATGACTCAAGAGGGTACCCTTGGTTGAAGATGTGCTCAGTTGGAGACATCACCACCAGTGAATCTTCAGTGGGGTCTAAATAGGCTAGTAATACCTTTGTAAAGGCTATTTTGTGATCTCTTGGGCACACACCGATGGAAGTGTGAGATGGCATGATAGAGGTTCTAGTCAATGAAAAGTGATGAAATCAAAAATACGTGGGCAAAGTGGCACAAACTCTGCAGAGTGAGTCTAAAACTATCATGATAGCCGTGCTACCGGTCAATAGCAACCTAGACCCTCACATGATTAGGGAAAAACTTGGGATTTGGGGTGGTTTGGTTATGGTGATGGTATGGTACTGGTTATGAATGGTAACACGGTTGTGGCTGGTTATGGATCGGTTTATGGCAATGGATATGATTAATCGTAATGGTGAAATCTGGTATAACGGTGATGGATATGGATTATGGACTTGTACTATATTAGTAATTATGGTTTATGATGGGTTACTTCACATGCATATAATATATTGCTTTTAAAATGTTTTAATGTACTTTTCAACACTTAGCCATTATTATTGTCGTCATTTCTCAAGCTACATGTCATACTTTCCACACTTGCTGAGTACGACATGTACTCACCCTTGCAATTTCCCCACCAACAGTTGCAGGTCAGGATTGGTAGTATAATGGTGATAATATGGAGTTCTTGGTCGTGTCTGCTGTCAGCTTTGCCTGTGGAGTTGATTGGAGTTGCGCTATCCCATTTGCTTAGTTGCTTAACTAGTAATTTCCGCTGCATTAGTTGAAACTTGTCATAACTATTCATTAGAGCTTATATTCGAGGATGTTATGAATTCTGTAATAAAAGTACTTATTTAATAATTTGAGTTGTGGTAATTGTCTGTATATCATTTGTGATGCACTTGTGTATGTGTGTTGAACATCCTGGGCACACATATACTGCACTTGGTTCATTTTCGGAACCGGGTGTCACAGGTGTGTGGCCAAGAGATCACAAAATAGCCTTTACAAAGTGATTGCTAGCCTATTTAGACCCCACTGATATTTCACCGGTGGTGATGTCTCCAACTGAGCACATCCAACCAAGGGCTCCCTCTTTGAGCCATTCAGATCCTAGGGTAGTCCCACCAATCTCTACAAATCCATTCCGACTACCCCTTCCTTGAGCATTCTTAATGGTCCAAACAGCACTAGCAATTCACTAATTAGTCAGCTAAGCTGCACCCATACTTGGCGCTGTGGTGGCACTGTAAATCCTGGATGGTCACTCCATGAATTGGTCCTTAGATCTAAAGCAAGCAAAACCACCAAAACAGTCCAACCCATTCCACATTACCAACTTGATGAGATCCCAAGGCACCATGTTTCTAAAGGGTCATTAATACCAATTCTCATCATTCACATGTTTGATAGTTCATAAGTAGGTAGTATGTGTATTTCCCAAACCCGATTAAGCATTGTTGGGCAAAAAGTGCAAAATACCCTTCCCGACTCTCTATATTGTGTTCAAGTGACAAGGGTGGTCATACAAAGATAGTAAACTCCTACAGTTGGGTTTTCCCATCATATTGACACAAGCATGCAATTTTGTAAACAAAAGCTTTAAAGCAGGATCACTATGGTCAAAGGACACTTGCCTTACTCTTGAGCTTGATTTGGATCAAAGGCTTCATAGTTCTAGTTCTGCAGATCCTCGAAAGCACTCTCTATGATAACTCCTATTTCGAGTGACGATCATGCAAAACACACAATTCAATCAAATAATGCTCATATAGTACTCAATATGCCATGATATGCATGATTAATGAAATTGTGAGGTAAATTTTGTCAATGAGTTGCTTTTAATGTTTACTAACTAGTTCTAATAGTTTTTAACAAGTTTGGAATTAAATTGAGTTGATTTGGAATTAATTCAGCATAGTTCATATTCAGAAGCCTAACTAGTCCGTATACAGGGGTCGGACTTGTCCGTACTACGTAGACTGTAGAATTAGGGTTTTTCTCATATGACAGAATTGGGGTTGAATTTGCATGAAAACTCGAATGTAGAGGGTATACCACGTGTTTAGAGATCCAAAGATCAATGTTCTGACATGAGGCTTTGGATTTTGGCAATCAGGGCTTGATGGAGATGAGTTGATGAAGAGTGGTGATGAAGAGCGTCAATTGGTCGAAGAATCGATGAAGATTGATCTTGACTGGTCCTTCTACGTGTTTCTCCCCTCCTCCTTGCCTCTGGACTTGATCTTGTCGACGACAATAATGCAAAGGTGGCAGCAAGGTGTTTTCAAATGGGGTGGAGAGGTATGAGGCATTGGGTTGTTTATATAGGGGTGGAGAATTATGGTTTTGGGTGAGTTCCAAGTGGTATTCGGTGGGGGACGTATAGGGGCCATGGTGGGGTCCACTTGGGCTCCTTTGAGGTTGGGCACAAAGTCCTTGGGCCCAATTAATGCAATTACCCAAAAACAAATCGTGGAGAAATAAAGGAAACCGAGTGGGATTCAGGAGGCCGGACTAGTCTGCATAAGAGAACGAACAAGTCCGTTGTGGAACAAACGCAAAATCGGACAAGTCCGGTTCAAATAGCCGGACAAGTCTGGGGTGACTAGAAAGGGACTGAGATTTAGACATATTCGGACTAGTCCACCCGAAATCGGACAAATTTGGACAAACATAAGAAGCTAAATTGGACTAGTCCATGCAATGTGCCGGACAAGTCCGTAGTCCTAAAAAAACTAAATTTTTTGAACCATAAGCGGATTACCGGACTAGTCCGGGTTTTGGGGCCAAACAAGTCCGTACCATGACAGATTTAATTTCTTGATTGAGCCTAATTTAATTTCATTCTTGTTCCTTTTAAGGTTGATTTATGTTAACATGTATGAGGATGTATGCAACGCATGATGCTTGAAAATGAGGGTGTTACAGTTTTTAACACTCTGTAGAGGTTGTACCACTTTACCCACACGTTCATGATTTCATCACCTTTCGGTGACTAAGAACCTCCCTTATGCCCATGACCCATCGGTCACATTACACTCTTCTGTTGGTGTGTGGCCAAGAGATAACAAAATAGCTTTTACAAAGGGACTACTAGCATGTATGAACCCACTGAGGTTTCACTGGTGGCAATGCCTCCAACTGAGCACATCCTAAACCAAGAGCCCCCTCTTGTGCCGTTCGGATCCTAGGGAGTCCCGCCTCTATTACCAACCCAATTCGACTCCCATTCCCCACTCTTTTAAATGGTCTGCACAATACTAGCAATACACCTAATTAATCAGCTACGGCGCACCCATACTTGGCCTCGTGGTGGCACTGTAGTCCTGGCTTATTCTCGCATGAACCCTAAGATCCCAAGCAAGCATACCACCATAACATCCAACCAATACCACAAACCATGCTTGCTTGGATCACCCAAGTCCCATATTACCATTAACCATGTTCATCATCTACATTGTCCACAATCTCATTAATTCATAATAAAGTTATTTGGTTGTTTTCCCATCCCAATTTATTTGAGCGAAGCAGAAGTAAAATGCCCTTCCCGACTCTCTACCATGTGATACAAGCGACAAGGATGGTTCAACAAATCTAGTAAACACCTACCATATGTTTTCCCATCAAATTGTCACAAGCATGCAGTTTTGCAACAAAAAATTTAATAAAAATTGGAGTAATATGTTCAAGGACACTTGCCTTGCTCTTGAGCTTGGTTAGAGTCAAACGATTTGAAGTCCTGGTGCTGAAGGTCCTCAGCAGCACCCTCTAGGGCGAATCCTTCTATTCCGCACAACGAACATAGAAAACAATAATTACAATCAATAGATGCTCATATGTTACTCAATATGGCATGACTTGCATGATCAATGCAAATGCAAAGTTACTATTATTGTTCATCAATCAGTTACAATGGTCTTTAACAAGTTTGAATTGGTTTCAAGTTTATTTATATCAATCTAGAATTAACTTAGCACCAATTAAATCTAGAGACCGGACAAGTCCGCTAGGTATCGGACTAGTCTGCCCTTCGCAGAACCAACAAATTAGGATTTTCTAATGTTTTCTTGAGCTGCGAGATTTGGGAGAATTGGGGTTAAATTCACATGAAAAAAGAGAAAGTACAAGGTGTACCACGTGTTTGGAACTCCAAGGATCGAGAGTTTTGAGTTAACACTTGGATCTTGACAATCTAGGGTTGATGATGAAGAGTTGAGGGTGAATTGGTGATGAAGAACGAAAACCCGATGAAGATCTTGTTCACTTGATCCTCTTTCATTTCCTCCTCTTCTTCTTGCTGCTGGATCTCCTCTTGGTGGTAGCTCCCACGAACTAGAGTTTGGTGGTCTTTCAAAAGTGGCAAAGAGATGAGAAGTTGGGGTGTTGGATTGTTTATATAGGGGTGGAGGTGTAGGGTTTGATTGATTTCGAGTTTGGGGATGGGTGGAGGCCGGTGTGGCATCCCACATGGGATTCAAAAAGGTTAGACACGATGTCCATGTGCCCACTTAAGTTAAAAACCCAAAACAAGTCGTGGAGGAAAAGATTGAATCAGAGTCGCGAATACTGTACAAGTCCACAATAGACCGGACTATTCCGATAGCTAGTCAGAGAGAAAACAAACAAGTCTGGCCAAAATCACACAAGTCTGATATTAGTCAGAGAGCAACACAAACAAGTCCGACAGAAAATGGACAAGTCCAGACAAGTCTGGGGACTTGGTGAAATTTTCGAAGGATAAGGTGAACGGACTAGTCCGCACTAGACCACACAAGTCCAAAAACAGAACAGAGAGAAAACGGACTAGCCTGCAGCAAAAATAGACATGTTCGAAGAGAGGTAAGAAAAATCGGACTAGTCCGCACCTAAAACGGACAAGTCCGGAAATCTCAGAACTTTTGAGTACAGTTTTGCTTCTAATTCATTTTAAACTTATTCCTATTTAGATTACTTAATTTTAAACATGTATTAGAATGTATGCAATGCATGATGGATGAAAATGAGGTTGTTACAAACCTACGCCTCTTAAAATGAATCTCCCCTTGACATTCGACGCAGAAGAAAAGAATAGGGAAAATCATTCTAGAGATCATCTTCCAGCTCCCAAGTCGCTTCCAATTCTGTATGATGCTTCCATTGTACTTTACAGCATCTAATGACCTTGTTTCTTGTGACCCTCTCCTTGGTTTTCAAGATTTTGACCGGTTGCTCGGCATAAGTCAAATCTGTCTTTAATTCCAATTCTTTCGTTGTCACTTGTTCTTCCGGTACCCTCAAGCACTTCTTGAGCCGTGAAACATGAAACACATCATCCACATCTGAGAGGTGTCTTGGCATATCTAGTTTATATGCTACTTCTCCTTGTTTGTCCAAAATCTTGAATGGTCCAATATAGCGAGGTGCTAACTTGCCTCTGACATTAAACCTCTTATGACCTCGCATTGGTGACATTTTGAGGTAAACGAAGTCTCCAACTTCAAAGGCTAGGTATCTCGGTCTATTACCTGCATATCCTTTTTGTCTTGATTGGGCAGCCCTCAAATTTTCAAGGATTATTTGGACTTTTTTTCAGCTTCTTGCAACACGTATGGTCAAAATACATGGTTCTCCTCTGTGTCACTCCAAAACGAGGGTGTCCTACACTTACTTCCATATAGTGCTTCAGATGGTGACATCTTAGAACTTGCTTGGTAACTAATGTTATATGAGAATTCCGCATATGGCAAGCTTTTGTCCCAACTTCTTCCATGCTTTACAGCACAAGCTCTTAACATGTCCTCTAAAATCTGATTCGTTCTCTCGGTTTGTCCATCGGTTTGAGGGTGTTATGCCAAACTGAAATTCAACCTTGTACCCGATGCTTTATGCAATTTCTGCTAGAACCTAGAGGTGAATTGAGAACCTCTATCTGAAACTATTTTCTTTGGAACTCCATGTCAACACAATATGCTGCATATATAGGTTTGCCAGTTGTATTGCGGTATACATTGTCTTGACAGGGATGAAATGAGCTGACTTGGTTAACCGATCCAAAATAACCCATAGTAAGTCATAACTAGACTGGGTATGTGGTAGTCCAACTATGAAATCCATTCAAATTTCTTCCCACTTCCACTACGGAATCTTCAATGGCTACAATAATCCTATTGTCCTTGATGTTCAAGTTTGACTCGTTGGCACACATAACACGAAGCTACATTGTTGAACACATAGCTGAATATTTAGCTTTATGTCCTTTGGTGATTACTGTGACGCATCAAATTTCAAAGTTGACTCCCTCATAATTGTCAATTTTACAGTATTGGTGGCACAATGATTTACTCCATCGTGCTTCCGTAGCCAATCCACCCCCCTAGAACACCGACGTCCTCGTTGGTCAAACTCCCAAGACAGGAACATCCCCTCTTGTCTAATCCTTGTGAATCCAAAACATTAAGGTCGGCGAGGAGTTCTACCCCCCTTATGGAAATACTTACTTTTGGACATACTATCTTTGTTCTCATCTTCCATATAGCTTCGTCTGAAATGGTCAATCTTCTAGTTGTGTCCATCTTCCATCGAGAGAGGTTCAACGAGATATAAAAGAGAAAGAGAACGAATTCCCAACTATATGCATCAAGGGATATGAAACTAAACAACTAACTATACAAGCCTATATGGACATGGCAATGCTAAAGCATCTCACAATCCTCTACTAAGCACACAAGCAACATATATAGCAATCAGCACACCAAACAAATCACAATGCTTCCTGAGTGCCCCTATGTGCTCTAAAGTGTCCATTCTATCTAGGTTGTATCCTACGGTCAACCTGTAGCTCTGATACGAATTTTTGACACCCCGGTTCCGAAAATGAACCATGTGCGACACATATGTGTGCCCAGGACGTTCAACACACATATACAAGTGCATCACAAATGATAACCAAAAAATTACCACAAAGCAAATTAATTAAGTACCTTTTATTACAATATTCCAATAATCCTCAAGATACAAGTCTAATGATTATTATTAAAGGCTTGAAAGTAAAGTAGCGGAACAATCTAATTAAGCAACTAAGCAAGCTGAGTGAAAGGGAATGCACGGCTCCAAGCAACACCACGGGCAAGCTGACGGCAGCACACAACCTAGAACTCCGCATTAATATCGTGATACTCCCAATCCTGACCTGAAACTGTTGGTGAGGGAATTGCAAGGGTCGGTACATGTCGTACTCAGCAAGTGTGTGAAAAGTATGACATGTAGCTTAACAAATGATGATAATAAATAAAGGCTAGTTGCTGAAAAGTACATTTAAAACATGTAGAAAAGAATTATATTATATATATGTGAAGTAATCCCATCATATCCCACACAATTATCATGATACAAATCCATATTCAATATCCATTACCATTATTCTAGATTTTTACCATCATTATTATTAATATCCATAAACATACCATTACCAATACCATAACCATCCTAGAACCATCCAGATACCAAGTTCCCTCTCGTCATGGAAGTTGTCCAGGTGCTCTTAACAGGGAGCACGACTATCATGATAGTTTTTAACACTCTGCAGAGGTTGTACCACTTTACCCACTTGTTCGTGATTTCATCACCTTTCAGTGACTAAGAACCTCCCATATGCCCATCACCTGTCGGTCACATTACACACTTCCGTTTGTGTGTAGCCAAAAGATCACAAAATAGCCTTTACAAAGGGACTACTAGCATGTACTGACCCACTGAGGTTTCACTGGTGGCAATGCCTCCAACTGAGCACATCCTAAACCAAGAGCCCCCTCTTGTGCCGTTCGGATCCCAGGGAGTCCCGCCACTATTACCAACCCAATTCGACTCCCATTCCCCACTCTTTTAAATGGTCTGCACAATACTAGCAATACACCTAATTAATCAGCTACGGCGCACCCATACTTGGCCTCGTGGTGGCACTGTATTCCTGGCTTATTCTCGCATGAACCCTAAGATCCCAAGCAAGCATACCACCATAACATCCAACCAATACCACAAACCATGCTTGCTTGGATCACCCAAGTCCCATATTACCATTAACCATGTTCATCATCTACATTGTCCACAATCTCATTAATTCATAATTAAGTTGTTTGGTTGTTTTCCCATCCCAATTTATTTGAGCGAAGCAAAAGTAAAAAGCCCTTCCAGACCTCTACCATGTGATACAAGTGACAAGGATGGTACAACAAATCTAGTAAACACCTATCATAGGTTTTCACATCAAATTGACATGAGCATGCAGTTCTAAAAAAAAATTTAATAAAACTAGGATCAATATGTTTATGGACACTTGCCTTGCTCTTGAGATTAGTTAGGGTAAAAGGCTTCAAAGTCCTGGTGCTGAAGGTCCTCAACAGCACCCTCTAGAGCGAATCCTACTATTCTGCACAACGAACATACAAAACAATAATTACAATCAATAGATGCTCATATGTTACTCAATATGACATGACATGCATGATCAATGCAAATGCGAAGTGAAACTAGTTAATGAGTTACTATTATTGTTCATAAATCAATTACGATGGCCTTTAACAAGTTCGAACAGGTTTCAAGTTTATTTACATCAATCTGGAATTAATTTAGCACCAATTAAATCTATAGACCGGACAAGTCCACTAGGGACCGGACTAGTCTGCCCTTCGCAGAACCTAGAAATTAGGGTTTCCTGATCTACGAGATTTGGGAGAATTGGGTTGAATTCACGTGGAAAAAGAGAAAGTAGAAGGTGTACCACGTGTTGAGAACTCCAAGGATCATGACTTCAGAGGAAACACTTGGATCTTGACGATCTAGGGTTGATGATGAAGAGTTGAGGGTGAATTGGTGATGAAGAACAAAACTCGATGAAGATCTTGTTCACTTGATCCTCTTTCTTTTTATCCTCTTCTTCTTGCTGCTGGATCTCCTCTTGATGGCGGCTCCCACAAACTAGGGTTTGGTGTTCTTTCAAAAGTGGCAAATAGATGAGAAGTTGGGGTGTTGGGTTGTTTCTATAGGGGTGGAGGTGTAGGGTTTGATGGATTTCGAGTTTGGGGTGGGTGGAGGCCGGTGTGGGGTCCCACGTGGGCTTCAAAAAAGTTAGACACAACGTCCTTGGGCCTATTGCAGGTAAAAACCCAAAACAAGTCGTGGAGGAAAAGATTGAATCGGAGTCGTGAATAGTGGACAAGTCTGCAATAAATGGACTAGTCTGATAGCTAGTCAGAGAGAAAATGGACAAGTCTGGCCAAAATCAAACAAGTGTAATTTTTGTCAGAGAGCAACACGAACAAGTCCGACAGAAAATAGACAAGTTCGGACAAGTTCGGGGACTTGGCAAAATTTTCGAAGGATGGGGTGAACGGACTGGCCCGCACAAGACCGGACAAGTCCGAAAATAGAACAGAGAGAAAACAGACTAGTCCGTAGCAAAAATAGACATGTTCGAAAAGAGGTCAGAGAGAAATTGAACTAGTCCGCACCAAAAAGGACAGGTCCAAAAATCTCAGAACTTTTGCGTGCGGTTTTGCTTCTAATTCATTTTAAACTTGTTCCTTTTTATGTTACTTGATTTTAAACATGTATTAGAATGTATGCAATGCATGATGGATGAAAATGAGGGTGTTACAAACCTACCCCCTTTAAAATGAATCTTGTCCTCGAGATTCAACGTAGAAGGAAAGAGATGGGGAAAATCCTTCTTGAGATCATCTTCCAGCTCCCAAGTTGTTTCCAATTCTGTATGATGGTTCCATTGTACTTTACACCATCTAATCACCTTGTTTCTTGTGACCCTCTCCTTGGTTTCCAAGATTTTTACCGGTTGCTTGGCATAAGTCAAATATGCCTCTAATTCCAATTCTTCCATTGGCACTTGTTCTTCTGGTACCCTCAAACACTTCTTGAGCTGTGAAACATGAAACACATCATGGACATCTGAAAGGTGTGTTGGCATCTCCAGTTTATATGCTACTTCTCCTCGTTTGTCCAAAATCTTTAATGGTCCAGTATAGCAGGTGCTAACTTGCCTCTGACATTAAACCTCTTATGACCTCGCATTGGTGACACTTTGAGGTAAACGAAGTCTCCCACTTCAAAGGCTAGGTCTCTCCGTCTATTATCTGATATCCATTTTGTCTTGATAGGGCAGCCCTCAAATTTTTGCAGATTACTTAGACTTCTTTTTCAGCTTCTTGCAACACATCAGGTCCAAATACTTGGTTGTCCCATGTCTCACTCCAAAACAAGGGTGTCCTAAACTTCCTTCCATATAGTCCTTCATATGGTGACATCTTCAAAGTTGCTTGGTAACTAATGTTATATGAGAATTCCGCATATGGCAAGCATTTGTCCCAACTTCTTCCATGCTTTAAAGCACAAGATTTTAACATGTCCTCTAAAATCTGATTCATTCTCTTGGTTTGTCCATCGGTTTGAGGGTGATATGCCAAACTAAAATTCAGCCTTGTACCCAATGCTTCATGCAATTCTGCCAGAACCTGGAGGTGAATTGAGAACCTCTATCCCAAACTATTTTCATTGGAACTCCATGTCGGCACACAATATGTTGCATATATATGTCTGCCAGTTGTATTGCTGTATACTTGGTCTTGACAGGGATGAAATGAGATGACTTGGTTAACCGATCCACAATAACCCATACTGAGTCATAACCAGACTGGGTACGCGGTAGTCCAACTATGGAATCCATTCCTATTTCTTCCCACTTCCACTCCGAAATCTTTAATGGCTGCAATAATCCGGTTGTCCTTCGATATTCAGCTTTGACTCGTTAGAGCACATCACATGGAGCTACATTGTTGAACACATAGCTGAATATGTAGCTTCATGTCCTTCGATGATTACTGTGACACATCAATTTTCAAGGTTGACTCCCTCATCATTGTCAATTGCACAGTCTTGGTGGCACACTGATTTACTCCATCGTGCTTCTGTGGGCAGGGCCCACGTGTCCTCCTCCGGGACCCACGACGCTATTTGCGACGGCCCGAGCGTCGCAATTAAAGCTTATTTGCGACGGCCAGGCTGTCGCAAATAACAGTTGCTTAATTGCGATGGCCTCGCTCCTTATTTGCGACGGTACTGTATAAAAAGCCGTCGCAAATAAAGTTTTTTATTTTTTTAAAAATCATAAAATACTACCCGGCTCGATGGCCAGAATCACAGAACAGATACAATAAACACAGTATATACACACAATCACAGTATACACAAACATCATCACAATCACAAACTAAAATTCCGATACATCTCACATCGTCATCAACAAAGCAAATAAAAGGGCTCACTCGCCCATCTAACCTCCGGAGCCACCTCCGAAGTCGAAGTCGTCGTCGCGCCTCATTCCAGGCGGCGGTAGCGAAGGCGGCGGCGTTTGTGCAGCCGTCGCGGATCCCTGCAATTAATGAAACTTAGAGTTAGAATATAAATGCATCAACATCTCTCTCCCTCCCTTCCTCTCTCTCTATCTTCATCTAGACCCCCCTCTCTTCGTCTCTCTTTTCATTTCTCTCTTTGTCTCTCACTCTATCTTTCTCTCTCACTTTATCTCTCTATTGCTATCCTTTTCCCTCTATCTTCCTCCCTCTATCTCCATCTACATCTCCCTCCCTCTATCTTCCCCTCTCTCTATCTCCATCTACATCTTACTCTCTCTCTTCATTCCCCTCTTACTCTATCTAACTATCTTTCACTCTTTCTTCTGTCTCTCTTTCTTCTATCTCTCTCTTTCTTCTATCTCAATCATTTTCTTCTATCTAACTATCTCTCTCTTTCATCTATCTCAATCTAATTACGCTGGAGAAGAAGGATTACAAAGAAACTTACCTAACCCGCTGAAGAAGGATCGCCAGGAAGGACCGGTGGTAGTACCGGTAGCTGGATTCCCAGACCTTGCGCCCGAGCCATGGCCTGACATTGCAAACATTAAATGATATCTATTAGTAAGTCATTTACGCTGAATTAATGAGAAATTTAGTTTTTATTTTGTTACCTCCATTGCTTCCTGCATCTGCGCCAACGCTGCTGCTTGGCTTTGGATCATGGCCTCCATCATGATCCTTTGGCGTTCCGACTCCTCCTGACGCCATAAGAGGGACTGCATCTCAATGTCCCTCTGCGAGGCGCGACGACTAGTCGTGCCCACCGAAGAAGCCTGCGTGGAGCTGCCTCTCGCAGGTCTTCCCGCCCTCGAGTCGACGACTCCGTCGAATATGGCGAGCCTATAAAAAAGAGAGTCAGTAATATGAAATTGAAATATCTTGAAAACTTTGAATTGAAAATGATAAAATGACTTGTAAACTCACCTTCCATGTGCTTTTCCACCACTGGTTGCATACGCGGCTTGAGGATCGATCGGTTGACGTTCCCAATCAAAATCCTCGCGGTGTATCTTCCTGGCCTCCTCTCCGTACTTAGCCTGCAAAACAAGAAAACCGTGTAAGTTCAACAATCTATATAGTTATATTTAATATGAATGATTTCTAAACTTACCAACCGCTCGGCTGCAGCCTGACTTCAACCCGTCGGCTGAGAAGGGTCCCTGTGACCTCTCTTCCAGACCTCAGCAGGGGTGGGCGGCACCCCCATCTCGCGCTCCTGTCAATACGTGTTAGTACGAACGATATATTATTAATATATAAACATAAGTTACACACACTTACCATGCGTTTAGCTAAACGCAAGTGGTTATCTTGCCCATGCCTGCTCTTCCCCTCGACCCCTCTGCAGTCTCGAGCCTTCTCAGACTTAGCTTTAAACTCATCGCTAGCCCAGTAGCGACAAAGGGCCCGAAATGCATCGGTCCGACCCTGCAAGCAGCTCACGTGGCCCTGCACATAGTTGGAAGTCATTAAAAATACCATCGAGGCAATTATCAAAAAAAAATACTTACTACACTCCACGTACCTGCGCGTACTCCTCCTCCGTCAAGTGCATCTCGCTCGCTTGCTGGAAGTGTAGCACGGGCTGCTGGTGCGCCTTCAAGTGCTCATTAACAAGTTGAACACGGGTGTTCGACAAAGCTTGTCGAAGCGCCTTGGCAGCGTTGTAGTGAAACACTCGCCTCGCATCCTCAAACTGGCGATGGTCATTCGGGTCCTCTAAAGTATATCTTGCCTGCGATAAAGAATATATTGAAGAGATGTTTACTAAAAGAGTTTAAGATTTGAAACTTAGAAACTTTTTTAACATACTTACCATAAAATCGGCCCATACGGCCTCCTGAAGGTTGCCGTGCTCCTGGTGATGGACTCGTGCGTAGTCGTCCCACGAAAGAGCAGGCACCCCATCGATGACCCCGGGATAGTGCAAACGCACTATGGACCTGAGGACACCGTTCACCGGTCTGTGGTGTCTCTCACCGTTGAAAGACGTGTCGTCCCAAACCCTGCAAGATATTTATGCATTCATTACTTAAGTAATCAAAAGAAACTAAAATTGAACAAATAATTTTTATTACCTGTCTCCGACTGGACGAATCACGATCCTTTGTGAAGGGACCGCAGGAGGACTGACAAAGTGAGTCCTCCTCGTCCTCCGCAACAGACGCCACGTCAGGTGACCCAGACGGCTCCTCACCAGCCGAGTCAAAGGCCTCAGGAACAAACTCATCGCCAGCCGGGGGCTGGCTGGCCGAGGGCTGGCTCGCCGAGGGCTGGCTGGCCGAGGGCTAGCACGCCGAGGGCTGGCACGCTGAGGGTTGGCTCACCAAAGGCGCCGCAGCCTCTGAGTCAGCCAGTGAGGACTACAACATTCAAATGATTCATAAGTAAGTTTAATGTGAAATTGAATTTAAAGAATTTGTCAAAAACGAGTGACATTTACCTGTGACGAAGCTCTAGAGCTGGTGTGAACGTGCCCCAGCAGCTGAGAGCGTCTGCTGCCAGTCGACGAGGCACCAACGAAAGCATCCTCAGGTCTAGAGGGGTAGAACCCCCTCGTCGGCGGCACCTTCTTACCCTTCTTTGACGCCATCCTATTGTAATTAGATAATTAGTAAATATGCAAATAAAATATATAAAATTCATGTTACTATCTTCAAGAAAACATTACTTGTAGTCACTTTCAAAATTCATCAACATCATTGTCATGTGTCTGTGCCCTACTCCTTAAGCCAGCCTAACGATCTTCCACCATGGCCTGTTCTAATTTTCGTTTTCGCGTATCATCTGCCTCTACATCTTCAACGTCTTCAACATCTCCAACTAATTGATCGAGTCCTGCACCAAGCTCGACGATAAAAGTGTCTAGCAACTCTTCTTCTTGGTACACTTCTTCAACGTCTTCGCTATCATGGTAACCATCATCCCCAGGAGTATATAGCCGCTCACGAGGATTCACCTTATATACCACCCACCAAGCACTGAGCTTCGTGCATGGATAAGGTAGATAATACACTTGTTCAACTTGATGCGCAAGAACAAATGTATCGTAACCTCGTAGTCGGTCCTTATGTTTCACTTCCACCATTCCAAATTGGTTTTCTCGAGTTCCATGAGTACGATCAAACCAGTCACAGTCAAAGAAGACAACTCGAAGGGTCTTATTTCCGGTAAAAGTAAATTCAAGGATTTTGTTAATGATCCCATAATAATCGGTTAAATTCCCTTGAGTGTCCATTGCTCTCGTCACAACACCGGAATTTGATGTTGCCGCAAGAGGACGATGAGCTTCAAAATGAGTTGTACGGAATCGGAAGCCATTTACGTCATATCGACCATAGCTTCTAACATTCGCCAATCCATAAGATAGCTGCCGCAAATCTTCAAGGACATTGTGAGTCTGACACTGTTATAAAAGACGAGAGAATATTACATAATACTTCTTTAATAATAGTAATTTATAATACATAGAAGATGAGAGAATATTACATATTCTTGAAACCAAGATATAAAACTCTGCCCCCCATTTATTCCTTCCTTTCACATCGCTTCTACTTGTTTGGCCGTAGGTTGATGCCTATGTGGCCAATATTGTCTGTGGAACTCGCTGCACATGAAAAAACATCTTTTAGAGTACATGTGTAGCAAAATATGTCGATTAGCATAAATGTAGGAGAAACACTTACTCGAAGTATTCTTGCATGCCTTCTATATTTGCGTACATGTAGAGTAAAGCAACAGTCCTTTCCTGTTCGGATAGCACGTAGGTCGTGTAGCTACCAACGGTTGCGCCTCTCGTTTGAAAAATGGAAAGGTCGCTTAGAGGGGGTGTTTCGTCCACATTATACTACATCGCCGAAGTATTGATATTGTTTTCTTCCGCAAAGTAGACACTTGAAAAGTATCCTACTTCCTTAAGAGCATATGCTTCAGCGATGCACCCTTCCACCCTTGCCCTGTTGCCAACCATTGGTTTCAGATATCGTAGCGCTCTTTCAATGTGATACATCCACCTATATTGCACAGGACCGCCAACTTTAGCTTCGAATGGAAGATGGATAAGCAGATGTTGCATTGGATTGAAGAAACCCGGTGGAAAATTTTTTCCATCTTACATAAAAGTATGGGTATCTCCTTCTCTAACTTATCCATCATCCCGATCTTGATTTCATTAGCACAAAGCTGTCTATAGAAATAACTGAGCTCGGCTAAAACCTTCCACACCGCATCATCTAGATAGCCTCGAAACATAACAGGTAGGAGTCTTTCCATTATAATGTGATAATCATGACTCTTCAATCCAGTGAGGTTTCCTGTGTTAACATTTACGACTCGTTTCAGGCTAGCTGCGTAACCATCTGGGAATTTCAAAGTTTTCATCCATTTCATAACTTCTTTCTTTTCTTTCGATCAAAGACAGAAAGAAGCATGTGGCTTTCCACCACTTTCAGAGATTTCAAGAGTTGGACGGTGACAAATGTCTGCCAAATCTAGTCTAGCTTTATAATTGTCTTTCGTTTTGCCAGGCATATCCATGCAAGTGCTTATGATACTTTCGCTCATATTACGCTCCTGATGCATGACATCAATGTTGTGCATTAGAATCAACGACTTCACATATGGTAGCTCCCAAAGTCCACATATGTGAGTCCAATGGTGTTCCTCTCCATAACCTACGAAATATCCAGGACGACCTTCATCAGGCACCAGTTTGTCCAACATATCGGAAATTTCTGACCCGTTGAGACGCTTCGGTGGTCCTTTAGTGACAACAATGTTCTTTCGAAAGACATGCCTCTGCTGCCTAAATATATGATTTGAGGGCAGCCAACGTCTGTGACAATCGAAGTAAGATATTTTGCCTCCATGAGTTAGTCGAAAGCAATCCGTGTCTGAAGCACATATCGGACACATCAGACGACCGCGAGTGCTCCATCCGGAAAACATGCCGTATGCCAGCAAATCATGGACGGACCACAAATACGCAGCTCAAAGGTTGAATTTCTGCTTCTTATAACTGTCGTACGCTTCAACTCCTGTCCACAAGACTTTCAATTCTTCGATCAGCGGTTTTAACATCACGTTGAAACGTGACCCGAGATGATCAGGTCCAGGTACAATGAGGCTGAGAAACATGAACTCGTTCTTCGTACAAAAAGCAGGTGGCAGGTTGTACGGAATGACAAAGACAGGCCAACATGAGTATGGTGTGGCGTTCGTACTGAACGGTGAGAATCCGTCTGTCGCTAATCCGATGCGAACATTCCTCGCATCACGAGAGAAGTTTGGATCGAAACGGTCTAGCGCCTTCCATGCATCACCGTCGGACGGATGCGTCAAGAATTCTTTGTTCTCACGTTTACCTTCTTTGTGCCATCTCATGTGTCTTGCAGTTCTTTTTGAGAGAAACATCCGCTTCAACCGAGGTGTCACAGGCAAGTAACAAAGCTGCTTATGTGCGACATCTGTCATCACATTATCGCCATCGTCATTAACAACTTCGACATACCTCGATTTACCACATTTCAAGCACATCTTCTCATTGGCATGCTCTTTCCAGAATAGCATGTAGTTGTCTGGGCACACATCGATTTTCTCATACTTCATACCGAGACTAGATATCTTGATCTTTGACTGATACATATCTGGTGGCGCTTTGTGAGGTTGTGGAAGGATATCGCTGATAAATTTCATGAGATCATTGTAGAAGTTGATGGAAAAAAGTACTTGGACTTAATTGCCATAAATCTGGTCAAGAAAGCAAGTACGGTCACAGCCGTGTGTTCATGCAACGGTTCTTGTGATTTCTTCAGCTCCTCGAAGAACTTCTCTGCCTCATTTGTAAGAGGATCCTCCGCTTCCAGAGCTTCTAGCATCTCATCCATCCTATCAACCTCTGTTATATCATCATCCTCATCCACTTCGACTATGACTCGAGAATTAGTCTCGCCGTGAAAGGTCCACACTTCATAATGTGGAGTGAAACCGTTTCGACATAAGTGAAACGAAAGCTCCAATCTTCTCAAAAACTTGGTGTTCCGGCATTTTGTACATGGGCACCGCACCATATCTTCCGTTGACAATGAAAATGCTCGATCCAAAAATTGATCTAACTTGATAAACCACTCATCGGAGTGACCACCAGTTCTGCTCTTCCAGCCAGTATACATCCAACTGCGGTCTTCACCCATGTTTGGCTCTGCAGTTTAATGCGAAAGAAATTGTCGTTAATGTATTGTTGTGTTATGTCACGGCCCTACAACCTAGGCAGATAGATCCTAAACCCACCCAAGAGTGACCGAGTGGAGCGTGCTCATGACGAGACGCGTGATCCGGATTCGAACAAAATTTCGGCAGCATAACCCCGTTGTTCTCCACTGCACGCCCAAAAATGGTGCAGCAGAGAACAACAGGGTTACGCCACCGAAATCTCCTCCAAATCCGGACCCGCGTCTCGTCACAAGACACGCCCCCTCGGTCACTCCGAGGCTGTCCAAAAAGGGACAATTCCGAACCTGCACGTCTCACATGCCAATGGCATGTGAGACGTGCCGATCCAAAACGGGTAATACATTGCTATAGGTTATGTTGCACATTTTCATTTTCAGATCATTTAAGAGAGAGGAAAGAACTAGAGAAAGAGTGAGAGGAAAGTTGCTCTTAGATGACAATTCCACATCCATTTCCACAGTCCACGCAATCGCGGGTCATTGACGTCCTGACCAACCCATTCGCTTCCGTGTTGACTTGACACATACGGTACCACTACAATGGTCTACACGGCACGATCACACTTATTACGTGTCGTGCCCTTCCGGGTTGGTCCGAGCTGACCCAAAACCCCTTTATTTATATATATTAAGTAGTCACTCAAAAACATTTTATGAATGCACTACAGTCCAAACATACACTAAACAGAATAGAAATTCAGAATGACAGACTAAGCTATAGACAAAAATATATAAAGCATATAAAGCATATACAAAATTTAATTATGCATTTACTACAAAATCTGAACAAAAAACATATTAGCCACAATGGACAAGTGTGAAATCACAAGTGTAATACAAGACAACATATAAAGCATATTAGTCAATTATGCAAGACAAAAAGCATATTAGCCAAAATAGCCTAAAATCCAACTATGCTAAACCTAATACAAGACAACCTTATAGCACAGGTGTGAAATTTTGCATACTGCACAATAGACAATTAGCCACAATGTAAAAACAAATTCGAGTAAACCTAATACCTAAAAGGGGGCGGGGGCGGGCGCAGCAGGGGGCGGGGCCGGGGGTACACAGATTAAGTGACAAGGGTACATTGTACACAGATTTGATCATGACAAAATGAATACTGGCACTCTTAATCTAAGACAAAACCAATCACTATTACGCTTGGGTGCAATGATCCATTTTAAGATGTTTCAAACCGAATATATGCAGCCTATAAGAAAAATGTTTAATAAACTTGCTCATCTGTGGAGACCAATGAAACCAGCAATATAGCACAGAAGTTGTTTTATTGTGTTTGCTAGGTAGGGTTATTTATATTTTAGTGGCTGGGATAATAGATTTTAATTCTTTCTAATTGCTTGATTCCATTGTACACCATATGCCCTCTTACATAAACAATTGACCCCCAAAACCTTAATCTATCCCTAACACCATATGACCAAGCTGGTTGCCCATGACAAATCATTCATCAACTAAAACAATCATTATATACTGATTATGTACCAAACTCAAACAAGAGTTACTTGATTATTGAATGTTTGCCTCTTTACAAAATATTATTCGTATGTTGCCCAACTAAAATGAAAGCATAAAAACCGAGCTCACCTCGGTGCCGGAGTCGTCAGGGGCGGGGGCGGCGGGGCGTGGAGGGGGAGCGGCGGTCCAGGGCCGGCGAGGCCCAGGGCGCGGCGGGCCGGGGCGACGGGGGCGCGGCGGGCTGAGGCTGGGGGCAGCAACCCCGGGGCGCGGCCGACCGGGGGCGGCGAGGCCGGGGGCGGCGATGCCAGGGGCGAGACGGACCGGGGGCGGCGAGGCCGTGGGCGCGGCGGGACGGCGGCGGGAGCGGGAGCAGGGGCGGCGGGGCCGGGGGCAGAGCGGAGCGGGGCGGCGCGCGTAAGGATAGGACGAAGAAAATGAGCTCGACCCGACGGTATAGGACTTTAACTTGCGACAGCCTGTTTAATTGCGACGGCCCTAGGGTTAGCCGTCGCAATTAACACTATTTGCGATGGCTAACGGAAAAGGCCGTCGCAAATAAGCTTTATTTGCGACGGCCCGCTTATTTGCGCCGGCCATTTTAGACGGCCGTCGCAAATAAGTGTATATTTGCGACGGTTCATCTAATTTGCGACGACCATCTGCGGGCCGTCGCAAATAGGTTTATTTGCGACGGCCAGCAGTCGCAAATACGGTTGGGCGTCGCAAATGACCGCGTTTCCTGTAGTGCCCCCCCCCCACCCTTAGAACACCGATGTCCTCGTCGGTCAAACTCCCAATTCAAAAACATTCCCTCTTGTCCAATCCTTGTGAATCCAAAACATTAAGGTCGGCGAGGAATTCTACCCCCTTATGGAAATACTTACTTTTGGACATACTATCTTTGTTCTCATCTTCCATATAGCTTTGTCTGAAATGGTCAATCTTCTTGTTGTGTCCATCTTCCATTGAGAGTGGTTGAATGAGATAGAAGAGAGAGAGAGAACGAATTCCCAACTGTATGCATCAAGGGATATGAAACTAAACAACTAACTATACAAGCCTATATGGACATGGCAATGCTAAAGCATCCCACAATCCTCTACTAAGCACACAAGCAACATATATAGCAATCAGCACACCAAACAAATCACAATGCTTCCTGAGTGCCCCTATGTGCTCTAAAGTGACCATTCTATCTAGGCTGCGTCCTACGGTCAACCTATGGTTCTGATACCAATTTGTGACACTCGGTTGGGAAAATGAACCAAGTGCAATGCATATGCGTACCCAGGACGTTCAACACACATAGACAAGTGCATCTCAAATGATAACCAGATAATTACCACAGAGCAGATTAATTAAGTACCTTTTATTACAATATTCCAATAATCCTCAAGATACAACTCTAATGATTATCAGTAAAGGTCTGAAAGTAAAGCAGCGGAACAATCTAATTAAGCAACTAAGCAAGCTGAGTGAAAGGGAATGCACGACTCCAAGCAACACCACATGCAAGCTGACGGCAGCACATAACCTAGAACTCTACATAAACGTCGTGATACTCCCAATCCTGAACTGAAACTGTTGGTGGGGGAATTACAAGTGTGAGTACATGTCGTACTCAGCAAGTGTGGGAAAAGTATGACATGTAGCTTAACAAATGTAGACAGTAAATAAAGGCTAGTTGCTAAAGTACATTTAAAACATGTAGAAAAGCATTATATTATATATATGTGAAGTAATCCTATCATATCCTACATAATTATCATGATACAAAGCCATATTCAATATCCATTACCATTATTACAGATTTTTACCATCACCATTATCCATATCTATAACCATGCCAGTACCAATACCATAACCATCCCAATACCAAGTTCCCTCTAGTCATGGAAGTTGTCCAGGTGCTCTTAACCGGGAGCACGACTATCATGATAGTTTTTAACACTCTACAGAGGGTGTACCAATTTACCCACGTGTTCGTGATTTCATCACCTTTTGTTGACTAAGAACCTCCCTTATGCCCGTGACCCGTCAGTGACATTACACACTTATGTTGGTGTGTGGCCAAGAGATCACAAAATAGCCTTTACAAAAGGACTACTAGCATGTATGGACCCACTAAGGTTTCACTGGTCGTGATGCCTCCAACTGAGCACATCCTAAACCAAGGGCTCCCTCTTGTGCCGTTTGGATCCAAGGAGTCCACCACTATTGCCAACCCAATTTGACTCCCATTCACCGCTCTTTCAAATGGTCCGCACAATACTAGCAACACACCTAATTAATCAGCTACGTCGTACCTATACTTGGCCTCGTGGTGGCAATGTAGTCCTGGCTTATTCTCACATGAACTCTAAGATCCCAAGCAAGCATACCACCATAACATCCAACCCATACCACAAACTATGTTTGCTTGGATCACCCAAGTCCCATATTACAATTAACCATGTTCATCGTCTACATTGTCCACAATCTCATTAATTCATAATTAAGTTGTTTGGTTCTTTTCCTATCCCAATTTATTTGAGCGAAGCAAAAGTAAGAAGCCCTTCCCAAGTCTTTACCATGTGATACAAGCGACAAGGATGGTTCAACAAATCTAGTAAACACCTATCATAGGTTTTCCCATCAAATTTACATGAGCATGCAATTTTGAAACAAAACATTTAATAATAATAGGATCAATATGTTCAAGAGCACTTGCCTTGCTCTTGAGCTTGGTTAGGGTCAAAGGCTTCAAAGTCCTAGTGTTGAAGGTCCTTAGTAGCACCCTCTAGAGGGAATCTTTCTATTCCGCGCAATGAACATACAAAACAATAATTAAATCAATAGATGCTCATATGTTACTCAATATGACATGGCATGCATGATCAATGCAAATACAAAGTGAAACTAGTTAATGAGTTACTATTATTGTTCATAAATCAGTTACAATGGTCTTTAACAAGTTTGAACAGGTTTCAAGTTTATTTACATCAATCTAGAATTAATTTAGCACCAATTAAATCTAGAGATCGGACAAGTCTGCTAGAGATCGGACTAGTCCGCCCTTCGTAGAACCAGCAAATTAGGGTTTTCTTGATCTTTGTTGGGAGAATTGGGGTTGAATTCATGAGGAAAAAGAGAAAGTAGAAGGTGTACCATGTGTTAAGAACTCCAAGGATCAAGAGTTCGGAGGCAACACTTGGATCTTGACGATCTAGGGTTGATGATGAAGAGTTGAGGGTGCATTGGTGATGAAGAATGAAAACTCGATGAAGATCTTGTTCACTTGATCCTTTATCGTTTCCTCTTCTTCTTGTTGTTGGATCTCCCCTTGATGGTGGCTCCCACAAACTAGGGTTTGGTGGTCTTTCAAAAGTGTCAAAGAGATGAGAAGTTGGGGTGTTGGGTTGTTTATATAGGGGTGGAGGTGTAGGCTCTGATGGATTCTAAGTTTGGGGGTGGGTGGAGGCCGGGGTGGGGTCCCACATGGCTCCAAAAAGGTTAGACATGATGTTCTTGGGCCACTTAAGGTAAAAAACCAAAACAAGTCATGGAGGAAAAGATTGAATCAGATTCGCGAATACCGGACAAGTCCGCAATAGACCGGACTAGTTCGATAGCTAGTCAGAGAGAAAAGGGACAAGTCTGACCAAAATTGGACAATTCCGATATTAGTCAGAGAGCAAAACGGACAAGTCTGGTAGAAAACCGACAAGTCCGTACAAGTCCGGGACTTGGCTTAATTTTGGAAGGATGGGGTGAACGGACTAGTCCGCACCAGACCCGACAAGTCCGGAAATAGAACAGAGAGAAAACGGACTAGTCCGCAGCAAAAACAGACATGTCCGAAGAGAGGTCACAGAGAAGTCGTACTAGTCCGCACCAAAAATGAACATGTCCGAAAATCTCAGAACTTTTGTGTGCGATTTTGCATCTAATTCATTTTAAACTTGTTCCTTTTTATGTTACTTAATTTTAAACATGTATTAGAATGTATGTAATGCATGATGGATGAAAATGAGGGTGTTAAAAACCTACCCCCCCCCCCCCTTAAATTGAATCTCGCCCTTGAGATTCAACGTAGAAGGAAAGAGATAGGGAAAATCCTTCTTGAGATCATCTTCCAGCTCCCAAGTTGCTTCCAATTCTGTATGATGGTTCCATTGTACTTTACACCATATAATCACCTTGTTTCTTGTGACCCTCTCCTTGGTTTCCAAGATTTTGACCGGTTGCTCGGCATATGTCAAATCTGCCTCTAATTCCAATTCTTCCATTGGCACTTGTTCTTCCGATACACTCAAGCACTTCTTGAGCTGTAAATCATGAAACACATCATGGACATCTGAAAGGTGTGTTGGCATCTCCTATTTATATGCTACTTATCCTCGTTTGTCCAAAATCTTGAATGGTCCAATATAGTGAGGTGCTAACTTGCCTCTGACATTAAACCTCTTATGACCTCGCATTGGTGACACTTTGAGGTAAACAAAGTCTCCCACTTCAAAGGCTAGGTCTCTCCGTCTATTATCAACATATCTTTTTTTTTCTTGTTTGGGCAGCCCTCAAACTTTCGTGGATTATTTGGACTTATTTTTAAGCTCCTTGCAACACATCACGTCCAAATACTTGGTTCTCTCCTATTTCATTTCAAAACAAGGGTGTCCTACACTTCCTTCCATATAGTGCTTCATATGGTGACATCTTCAAATTTGCTTAGTAACTATTGTTATATGAGAATTCCGCATATGGCAAGCTTTTGTCCCAACTTCTTCCATGCTTTAAAGCACAAGCTCTTAACATGTCCTCTAAAATTTGATTCGTTCTCTCAGTGTTTCCATCGTTTGAGGGTGATATGCCGAACTGAAATTCAACCTTGTACCCAATGCTTTGTACAATTTCTGCCAGAACCTAGAGGTGAATTGAGAACCTCTACCCGAAACTCTTTTCTTCGGAACTCCATGTTGGCACACAATATGCTGCATATATAGGCCTGTCAGTTGTATTGCGGTATACTTGGTCATGACAGGGATGAAATGAGCTGACCTGGTTAACCGATCCACAATAACCCATACCGAGTCATAACCAGACTAGGTATGCGGTAGTCCAACTATGAAATCCATTCCAATTTCTTCCCACTTCCACTCCTGAATCTTCAATGGCTGCAATAATGCGACTGACCTTTGATGTTCATCTTTGACTCGTTGGCACACATCACACGAAGCTACATTGTTGAAAACATAGCTGAATATGTTGCTTTATGTCGTTTGATGATTAATGTGACACATCAATTTTCAAGGTTAACTCCCTCATCATTGTCAATTGCAGTCTTGGTGGCACACTGATATTCTCCATCGTGCTTCTGTAGTCAATCCACGCCCCCTTAGAACATTGACGTCCTCGTCGCTCAAACTCCCAAGCCAGGAACATCCTGTTTTGTCCAATCCTTGTGGATCGAAAACATTAAGGTTGGCAAGGAATTCTATCCCCCTTATGGAAATACTTACTTTTGTACATACTATCTTTGTTCTCATCTTCCATATAGCTTCGTCTGAAATGGTCAATCTTCTAGTTGTGTCCATCTTCCATTGAGAGAGGTTGAATGAGATAGAAAAGAGAGATAGAGTGAATTCCTAACTATATGCATCAAGGGATATGGAACTAAACAACTTACTATAGAAGGCTATATGGACATGGCAATGCTAAAGCATCCCACAATCCTCTACTAAGCACACAAGCAACATATATAGCAATCAGCACACCAAACAAATCACAACGCTTCCTGAGTGACCCTATGTGCTCTAAAGTGTCCATTCTATCTAGGATGCATCCTATAGTAAACTTATTGCTCTGATACCAATTTGTGACACTCGGTTCCGAAAATGAACCAAGTGTGACGCATATGTGTGCTCAGGACATTCAACAAACATATACAAGTGCATCACAAACGATAACCAGAAAAATACCACAGAGCAGATTAATTAAGTACCTTTGATTACAATATTCCAACAATCCTCAAGATACAACTCTAATGATTATTATTAAAGGTCTGAGAGTAAAGCAGCGGAACAATCTAATTAAGCAACTAAACAAGCTAAGCGAAAGAGAATGCGCGGCTCCAAGCAACACCACAGGCAAGCTGACGGCAGCACGCAGCCTAGAACTCCGTATTAACATCGTGATATTCCCAATCCTAACCTGAAAATGTTAGTGGGGGAATTGTAAGTGTGAGTACATGTCGTACTTAGCAAGTGTGGGAAAAGTATGACATGTAGCTTAACAAATGACGACAATAAATAAAGGCTAGTTGCTGAAAAGTACATTTAAAACATCTAGAAAAGCATTATATTATATATATGTGAAGTAATCCCATCAAATGCTACATCATTATCATGATACAAATACATATTCAATATCCATTACCATTATTCCAGAATTTTACCATCACCATTATCCATATCCATAACCATACCAGTACAATTACCACAACCATACCAGTACTAATACCATAACCATCTCAATACCATGTTCCCTCTTGTCATGGAAGTTGTCCAGACATTCTTAACCGGGAGAACGGCAATCATGATAGTTTTTAACACTCTGCGAGGTTGTACCACTTTACCCACATGTTCATAAATTCATCACCTTTTGGTGACTAAGAACCTCCCTTATGCCCGTGACCCGTCGGTCACATTACACACTTCCGTTGGTGTGTGGCCAAGAGATCATAAAATACCCTTTACAAAGGGACTACTAGCATGTACGGACCCATTGAGGTTTCACCTGTGGCGATGCCTCCAACTGAGCGCATCCTAAACCAAGGGCCCCCTCTTGTGCTGTTTGGATCCCAGGGAGTCCCGTACTATTGCCAACCCAATTCTACTCCCATTCCCCGCTCTTTCAAATGGTCCGCACAATACTAGCAACACACCTAATTAATCAGCTACGCTGCACGTCCTCATGGTGGCACTGTAGTCCTGGCTTATTCTCGCATGAACCCTAAGATCCCAAGAAAGCATACCACCATAACATCCAACCCATACCACAGACCATGCTTGCTTGGATCACCCAAGTCCTATATTACCAGTAACCATGTTCATCATCTACATTGTCCACAATCTCATTAATTCATAATTAAGTTGTTTGGTTGTTTTCCCATCCCCATTTATTTGAGAGAGGGAAAAGTAAAAATCCCTTCCCGACTCTCTACCATGTGATACAAGCGACAAGGATGGTTCAACAAATCTAGTAAACACCTATCATAGGTTTTCCATTCAGATTGACACGAGCATGTAGTTTTGAAACAAAAAATTTGATAAAAATAGGATCAATATGTTTAAGAACACTTGCCTTGCTCTTGAGCT
The DNA here is from genome assembly GCA_036927565.1 of Tuctoria greenei. Taxonomy (NCBI): domain Eukaryota; kingdom Viridiplantae; phylum Streptophyta; class Magnoliopsida; order Poales; family Poaceae; genus Tuctoria; species Tuctoria greenei. The sequence goes on from JAYESD010000004.1 coordinate 167,958,686, forward strand.
TGGTTCGGGTCAAAGGCTTCGAAGTCCTAGTGTTGAAGGTCCTCAGCAGCACCCTCTAGAGCGAATCCTACTATTATGGGCAACGAACATACAAAACAATAATTAAAATCAATAGGATCTCATATGTTACTCAATATGACATGACATGCACGATCAGTTCAAATGCGAAGTGAAACTAGTTAATGAGTTACTATTATTGTTCATAAATCAGTTACAATAGTCTTTAACAAGTTTGAACATGTTTCAAGTTTATTTACATCAATGTGGAATTAATTTAGCACTAATTAAATCTAGAGACTGGACAAGTCCTAGGGACTGGACTAGTCCGCCCTTTGGAGAACTAGCGAATTAGGGTTTTCTTGGGTTTTCTTAATTTACGAGATTTGGGAGATTTGGGGTTGAATTCACGTGCAAAAAGTGGATTTTTCTTGCTGGGAGAATTGGGGTTGAATCCACCTTTTTTGTTTCCTCTTCTTCTTGCTGCTGGATCTCCTCTTGATGGCGGCTCCCACGAACTAGGGTTTGGTGGTCTTTCAAAAGTGCCAAGGAGATAAGAAGTTGGGGTGTTAGGTTGTTTATATATGGGTGGAGGTGTAGGCTTTGATGGATTTCAAGTTTGAGGGTGGGTGGAGGCCTATGTGGGGTCCCACATGGGCTCCAAAAAGGTTAGACACGACATCCGTGGGCCCACTTAAGGTAAAAACCCAAAACAAGTCGTGGAGGAAAAGATTGAATCAGAGTCGTGAATACCGGACAAGTCTACAATAGACCAGACTAATTCGATAGCTAGTGAGAGAGAAAATGGACAAGTCTGGCCAAAATCGAACATGTCCGATATTAGTCAGAGAGCAACACGGACATGTCTGGCAGAAAACGGACAAGTCTGGGACATGGCAAAACTTTCGAAGGATGATGTGATTGGACTAGTCCGCACTATACTGGACAAGTCCGAAAACAGAACAGAGAGAAAACAGACTTGTCCGCTGCAAAAACGGACATGTCCCAAGAGAGGATAGAGAGAAATCGGACTAGTTCGCACCAAAAATGAACAAGTCCGAAAGTCTCAGGACTTTTGAGTGCAGTTTTGCTTCTAATTCATTTTAAACTTGTTCCGTTTTATGTTACTTAATTTTAAACATTGATTAGAATGTATGCAATGCATGATGGTTGGAAATGAGGGTGTTACAAACCTACCCCCCTTAAATTGAATATCGCCCTTGAGATTCAACATAGAAGGAAAGAGATAGGGAAAATCCTTCTTGAGATCATCTTCTAGCTCCCAAGTTGCTTCCAATTCTGTATGATGGTTCCATTGTACTTTACACCATCTAATGACCGTGTTTATTGTGACCCTCTCCTTGGTTTCCAAGATTTTGACCGGTTGCTCAGCATAAGTCAAATCTGCCTTTAATTCCAATTCTTCCATTAGCACTTGTCCTCCCAGTACACTGAAGCACTTATTGAGCTGTGAAACATGAAACACATCATGGACATCTGAAAGGTGTGTTGGCATCTCCAGTTTATATGTTACTTCTCCTCGTTTGTCCAAAATCTTGAATGGTCCAATATAGCGAGGTGCTAACTTGACTCTGACATTAAACCTCTTATGACCTCGCGTTGGTGACACTTTGAGGTAAACGAAGTCTCCCACTTCAAAGGCTAGGTCTCTCCGTATATTATCCGCATATCCTTTTTGTCTTGTTTGGGCAGCGCTCAAACTTTCGCAGTTTATTTGGACTTGTTTCAGCTTCTTGCAACACATTAAGTCCAAATACTTGGTTCTCCCCAGTCTCACTCCAAAACAAGGGTGTCCTACACTTCCTTCCATATAGTGCTTCATATGGTGACATCTTCAAACTTGCTTGGTAACTATTGTTATATGAGAATTCCGCATATGGCAAGCTTTTGTCCCAACTTCTTTCATGCTTTAAAGCACAAGCTCTTAACATGTCCTCTAAAATCTGATTCGTTCTCTAGGTTTGTCCATTGGTTTGACGGTGATATGCTGAACTGAAATTCAACCTTGTACCCAATGCTTCATGCAATCTCTGTCAGAACCTAGAGGTGAATTGAGAACCTCTATCCGAAACTATTTTCTTTGGAACTCCATGTCAGCACACAATATGCTGCATATATAGGTTTGCCACTTGTATTGTGGTATACTTGGTCATGACACGGATGAAATGAGATGACATGGTTAACCGATCCACAATAACCCATACTGAGTCATAACCAGACTGGGTATGCGGTAGTCCAGCTATGAAATCCATTCCAATTTCTTCCCACTTCCACTCTGGAATCTTCAATGGCTGCAATAATCCGGCTGATGTTTGATGTTCTGCGTTGACTTGTTGGCACACATCACATGAAGCTACATTGTTGAACACATAGCTGAATAGGTAGCTTTATGTCATTCGATGATTACTGTGACGCATCAATTTTCATGTTTGACTCCCTCATCATTGTCAATTGCACAGTCTTGGTGGCACACTGATATACTCCATAGTGCTTCTGTAGCCAATCCACCCCCCCTTAGAACACCGACATCCTCGTCGCTCAAACTCCCAAGCCAGGAACATCCCCTTTTGTCAAATCTTTGTGAATCCAAAACATTAAGGTCGGTGAGAAATTCTAACCCCTTATGGAAATACTTACTTTTATTCATACTATCTTTGTTCGCATCTTCCATATAGCTTCGTCTGAAATGGTCAATCTTCTAGCTGTGTTCATCTTCCATTGAGAGAGGTTGAATGAGATAGAAAAGAGAGAGAGAACGAATTCCTAACTATATGCATCAAGGCATATGGAACTAAACAACTTACAATAGAAGCCTATATGTACATGGCAAAGCTAAAGCATCCCACAATCCTCTACTAAGCACACAAGCAACATATATAGCAATCAGCACACCAAACAAATCACAACGCTTCCTGAGTGCCCCTATGTGCTCTAAAGTGTCCATTCTATATAGGTTGCGTCCTACGGTCAACTTATTGCTCTGATACCAATTTGTGACACTCGGTTCTGAAAATGAACCAAGTGTGACACGTATGTGTGCCCAGGACGTTCAACACAAATATACAAGTGCATCACAAACGATAACCAGAAAATTACCACAGAGCAGATTAATTAAGTACCTTTTATTACAATATTCCAATAATCCTCAAGATACAACTCTAATGATTATTATTAAAGGTCTGAGAGTAAAGCAGCGGAACAATCTAATTAAGCAACTAAGCAAGCTAAGCGAAAGGGAATGCGCGGCTCCAAGCAACACCACAGGCAAGCTGACGGCAGCACACAGCCTAGAACTCCGTATTAATGTCATGATATTCCCAATCCTAACCTGAAACTGTTGGTGGGGGAATTACAAGGGTGAGTACATGTCGTACTCAGCAAGTGTGAGAAAAGTATTACATGTAGCTTAACAAATGATGACAATAAATAAAGGCTAGTTGCTGAAAAGTACAATTAAAACATGTAGAAAAGCATTATATTATATATATGTGAAGTAATCCCATCAAATCCCACATAATTATCATGATACAAATCCATATTCAATATCCATTACCATTATTCTAGATTTTTACCATCACCATTATCCATATCCATAACCATACCAGTACCAAAGTACCAATACCATAACCATACCAGTATTAATACCATAACCATCTCAAAACCATCCCAATACCAAGTTCCCTCTAGTCATGGAAGTTGTCCAGGTGCTTTTAACCGGAAGCACGGCAAGAATGATATTTTTTAACACTATGCAGTGGTTTTACAACTTTGCCCACGTGTTCGTAAATTCATCACCTTTCAGTGACTAAGAACATCCCTTATGCTCGTGACCCGTTGGTCACATTACACACTCCTGTTGATGTGTGGCCAAAAGATTACAAAATAGCCTTTACAAAGCGACTACTAGCATGTATGGACCCATTGAGGTTTCACCGATGGCGATGCCTCCAACTGAGCACATCCTAAACTAGGGGCCGCCTCTTGTGCCGTTCGGATCCCAGGGATTCCCGCCACTATTGCCAAACCAATTCGACTCCCATTCCCCGCTCTTTCAAATGGTCCCCGTAACACTAGCAATACACCTAATTAATCAGCCACATCGCACTGATACTGGGCCTCGTAGTGGCACTGTAGTCCTGACTTATTCTCGCATGAACCCTTAGATTCCAAGCAAGCATACAACCATAACATCCAACCCACACCACAAACCATGCTTGCTAGGATCACCCAAGTCCCATATTACCATTAACCATGTTCATCATCTACACTGTCCACAATCTCATTAATTCATAATTAAGTTGTTTGGTTGTTTTTCCATCCCATTTATTTGAGCGAAGCAAAAGTAAAAAGCCCTTTGCGACTCTCTACCATGTGATACAAGCAACAAGGATGGTTCAACAAATCTAGTAAACACCTATCATAGGTTTTCCCATCAGATTGACACGAGCATGCAGTTTTGAAACAAAACATTTGAAAAAAATTGGATCAATATGGTTAAGGACACTTACATTGCTCTTGAGCTTGGTTAGGGTCAAAGGCTTCGAAGTCCTAGCGTTGAAGGTCCTTAGCAGCACCCTCTAGGGAGAATCCTTCTATTCCGCACAATGAACATACAAAACAATAATTACAATCAATAGGATATCATATGTTACTCAATATGACAAGACATGCATGATCAATGCAAATGCGAAGTGAAACTCGTTAATGAGTTACTATTATTGTTCATAAATTAGTTACAATGGTCTTTAACAAGTTTGAACAGGTTTCAAGTTTATTTACATCAATCTGGAATTAATATAGCACCAATTAAATCTAGAGACCGTGCATGTCCTAGAGACCGGACTAGTCCGCCCTTCGCAGAACCAGCGAATTAGGGTTTTCTTAATCTGCGAGATTTGGGGGAATTGGGGTTGAATTCATGTGGAAAAAGAGAAAGTAGAAGGTGTACCATGTAATTAGAACTCCAAGGATCAAGAGTTCGGAGGCAACGTGGATCTTGACGATCTAGGGTTGATGATGAAGAGTTGAGGGTGAATTGGTGATGAAGAACGAAAACTCAATGAAGATCTTGTTCACTTGATTCTCTTTTGTTTCCTCCTCTTCTTCTTGCTGCTTGATATCCTCTTGATGGCATCTCCCACGAATTAGGGTTTTGTGGTCTTTCAAAAGTGGCAAAGAGATGAGAAGTTAAGGTGTTGGGTTGTTTATATAGGGGTGGAGGTGTAGGGTTTGATGGATTTCGAGTTTGGGGGTGGGTGGAGGCCAGTGTGGGGTCCCACACGGGCTCCAAAAAGGTTAGAGACGACGTCCTTGGGCCCACTTAAGGTAAAAAACCAAAACAAGTCACGGAGGAAAAGATTGAATTGAAGTCACGAATATCGAACAAGTCCGCAATTGACCGGAATAGTCTGATAGCTTGTCAGAGAGAAAATGGACAAGTCTGGCCAAAATCAGACAAGTCCAATATTAGTCAGACAACAACACGGACAAGTCTCGAAGAAAACAGACAAGTCCAGACAAGTCCGGGGACTTAGTGAAATGTTTGAAGGATGGGGTGAACGGACTAGTCCGCACTAGACCGGACAAGCCTAAAAATAGAACAGAGAGAAAACAGACTAGTCCGCAGCAAAAATGTACATGTCCGAAGAGAGGTCAGAGAGAAATCGGACTAGTTCGCACCAAAAACGGACAAGAACTTTTGAGTGCATTTTTGCTTCTAATTTATTTTAAACTTGTTCCTCTTTATGTTACTTAATTTTAAACATGTATGAGAATGTATACAATGCATGATGGATGAAAATGAGGGTGTTACAGTCCAAGCACTCACAGCAGACCCGGCACCAGTCAGCCTCCGCCGAGCTCGAGCCAAAGCGGCTCACCTGCAGCACCCCGTAGCAGCCTTCTGACAGCATCGACACTCCCGTCAAAGCGCCAAGATCAGTTCTAGCTCTGCTCAGACCCTTCGCAAGGCGGCGGGGGGGGGGGGGGGCGGAAAGTAGGAACGCCTGCTCAATGCCCCACCAGTAGCCATCGACGACAAGTTGCCTGACAACCGTCATAGCTACCATCGAAGCTTTGGGCACCCTATATATATTAGCTTAATACGATAGTGTGAAGGTGTTCATAGTGTCTAGTAGCAGCATTTAGGACAACCATGCTCCGAGAGGGTCAGGTCCAGAGTGCACAGTCAGCTTAGCTTGGTCCCAAACCCTAAGCACGTGCACCCTACCTCCCTCGGCTCTCAGAAGCAGGCAGTTGCCCTCTTTTGTAAAAGTTTGTCTCCTCCTATGAATACCAATATAAAAGAATCACTGCCTTACTTCATGTTTCCCTAAATAATGTTTATTTAAATTACACGCTAATTTTATGATCAACTAGCCTAGGCTCATTTACTGTATGTTTCCTCTATATACACAGTTGTACACTCTGTATCTCTCACCCTTGTTAGAGTTGTGCAATCCTACTGCAGGCGGGCTTGCTTGAGGTACCTGCGATGTGTGAAGGGTTCTTGCGGCTGCCCCCATCCTTGGACTTCTGTGAAATCGGATGGCCTCCCAAGAAAGCCTAAGGCCAGGCCTGTTGTCCAAGGCATGTGAACTGCTTAGTCTGGTCCTGTGCCCTAAGCACACACACCCTGCCTCTCAACGTTGCGACCAAGTATTGGGGGCCGGAAGGATTGCATCCTAAGGACGAGGGGAGCTGGACCCCAAAGCGCTAATGCATTGAATAACCCAAGTCATGTGCGTTAACTCAGGACTGTAAGACACGACAAAGCTAAGGAAGAGGAACAGGTAAAAATGGCGAGCGAACTAGTCGCTCCTTTAATTTGTGAATATATCCTAGAGGGGGGTGAATAGGCTTTTTGAAACTTTGTCGGTACCTAAAACACTTAATAGATTGATCAATTATGAACAGATCGGACTAGTCTGTTACTGTGTGGACTAGTCTGGTATACATGGACAAGAAAGATCAAGATTGATTGATAAATTCACTTCTAGTACTCTATGCAGCGGAAATTAATTAGCAAATTAGATGTATGACCACAATGAAACAATGTATGACAAAGATCAACTTTAGTTCGAATGTTTCAACATGAGTTACACAAGATTATGTAAACCCAAGAATGAGATGAACAATAGAACAAAAGTGTGCGAGACAAGATTTATCCCATGGTTTGATTCCCACAAAGGAAACCTACATCCACGTTGAGGAGTCCACGGAGGACCGGGTCTTCACCAACCCTACCCTCGTCGAGTCGCCATGGAGGCTAATTCTCTTCCACTAATCACAAAGGGGCAAATAACTCACTCAAGTGCCCTTTCACAAGTTGAGGGCGCCCCAAGTATTACAATGAAGAACACCACCAAACACACTCGAAAAATATACAATAAACAACAAGAGTGTGTGAGAGATCAAACCCAAGAGATCAAGATATGTAGAACAAGTCTCTATTTGATCAATTGCTAATCCTCAAATATTTGATCCTTTTAGAGTTAGAATGTGTGGAGAGATGTGTATTCTGGACTCTTGGAAGGTGTGACGGCGCAGGGAGTCGAGAGCGATTGATGTATGGCCGTACACCTCTATTTATACTAGGGTTTCCAAAAGTTATCATTGGGGTTTGCGATGTCTGGACTAGTCCATGGTGGACTCCGAACTAGTCCGGTGTGCGGCATGTGGAAAACCCTAAGTGTTGAGATATACCGTATTAGTCCGTTTTTAGTCAGAAACTTTTTGGACTAGTCCGGTTGATATCGAACTAGTACGGTGTAGTGAATACCGAGTAGAACTGAGGACAAGTCCGCACTTGAAGGGACTTGTCCAATTTTAGTCAGAGAGTTTTCGGACTAGTCTGGTCAATATCGGACTTGTCCAGTGTCCTAGAAAATTGTAGGGCTAAGGACAAGTCCGGACTTGGAGGACTTGTCCGATTTTAGTCAGAGGATTATCGGACTAGTCCGATGGATATCGGTCTTTTCCGGTGTTGCGCAAGTGTGAAGTGCTGAGGACTAGTCCGCACTAGGGGGAACTAGTCCGATCTTAGTCATAGAGATATCAGACTAGTTCGGTTTACATGTGAATCGTGCAGTGAATAGAGTTATTTGATCACTTGAGCTCTTGGGGTGTGTTTCTCCAACACACTCCATACAAAATAATCTAATATTTCTAGCTCTTGAGCTCTTTTCACTTTAGATCCCCATTCTCTTTTCTTTTTGCGCTTTCTTCCTAATTTCTTTAAAACCTGCGTTCATCTCAACAATTTTGTCAGGATCTCATTAGTTTGTCATAAATCAACCAAAACCCACAAGGGATGCCTAGATGCACTTTCAATCTCTCCCATTTTTGGTGATTGATGACAACCAATTGAAATTTACACAAATGTGATAAAAATTCAGATTTTCATAAAGTGTGCACATATAAGCTTTGAGCAAAATAGGCAATTTAGACATAAGACATATGTGCACTCTTTATGGTGGGGTGCAAGACTATGTGTGTTAGAAATAATATTGATGTGAGTATCATAAGAGACATAATAACAATAACATCAACAATCTCAAGCATACATAGCAGTTTTAAACATATACCATTGATCATAAGCATAACGTAGTCATCATTTCACACCACATGTCCAAAAGAATGAGAGAGCATCATTAAAGTTATACAATACCAAAAGCAAGACAGAGTCACAACAAAGACACAAATAGAGCTCTCTCTCTCTCAAAATAAAGCTACAGCCTACGACTCCCCCTCAATCTCTCCACCTTTGGCATCAAGGCACCAAAAAGAAGGAGAGGAGGGATCTAATTGTTGCCGCCATCTCATTCATTACTATTGATCCTTTCATCATCTCTGTCATTAGGCTGAGGAGGAGGAGAGGAACCACTCGTCGTGCCCTGAATGCCAAAGTAAGAAAGCTCGAAAGGTGAAAGAGGAGGAAGCTCTGAGAAGTCACAGGCGGAGTCCTCTGAGATGACTGGTGATCCAATACGCTCAATCTCCAGCTTTTGGCATATTTCTTTAACATTGTCCTTCATGTATCTCAATTGCTCTTTTCTTGCCTTTTTCATCTTATGAACTTTCACCTCACTCTTGTGGCAAGAGCTAAAGATAGCTGCCAAGTACTTCATGATTCCACTGGTAGACCCTTTGTTAGAAGGAGGAGCCCTTGAGCTAGATGGAGGTCTTGCCTCTCCTTGGGCTCTCCTAGGAGTCTCTTCACTTGAAACAGGGGATGGAGGAGTTGGAAGAATAGCTTGAAAAATTCTCCTAGGCCTCAAAGCTTAGGAGAAAATGGAGAGAGATAATTTTTCAACACAATCAACATGATTTTGAAGATGGCATACAGGTATGCAAGTTTTCAAGCCACATTCCGAGCATCGAGGATATTTAGTTCATTTCAGAGCTCACAAAAGCGTTTTTCATCAAGTGGTTTGGTAAAGATATCAGCTAGTTGTTTTTCAGTGTTGACATGGGAAATGGCTATGTCTCCTTTCATTGAGTGATCTCTCAAAAAGTGATGCCGGATGTCTATGTGTTTGATTCTAGAGTGCTGAACAGGATTATGGGCAATTTAAATGGCACTCTCATTATCACAAAGGAGTGGAATATGGCTCATATTGTAACCGTAATCCCTTAGAGTTTGTCGCATCCAAAGGAGTTGTGCACAACAACTCCCGGTTGCAACATACTCCGCTTCGGCCGTGGATAAGGCAATTGAATTTTGTTTCTTGGAGGACCAAGAAACTAGGGATCTACCTAGGAATTGGCTAGTACCGGAGGTACTTTTTCTATCTACCTTGCATCCGGCATAATCTCCATCGGAGTATCCAATGAGATTGAATTTTGATCCTTTGGTATACCAAAGGCCTAGGTTGGGTGTATGAACTAAATATCGCAAGATCCTTTTTACGGCTGTCAAATAGCATTCCTTAGGATTAGCTTGAAATCTTGCACACAAACATACACTCAAAATGTATCAGGCCTAGATGAACATAAATAAAGTAAGGATCCAATCATGGAGCGATATACCTTTTGGTTCACATTTGGTCCGTCTTCATTGAGATCCAAGTGTCCATTTGTTTCCATGGGAGTCTTTATGGGCTTTGCTTTGTCCATTCCAAACTTCTTGAGAATGTCTTGAGTGTACTTTGTTTGTCTTATGAACGTCCCATCCTTTTGTTGCTTCACTTGGAATCCCAAAAACTATCTCAACTCTCCCATCATAGACATCTCGAATCTATGTGTCATAATCTTACTAAATTCTTGACAAAAAGGATTTGTTAGTTGAACCAAATATAATATCATCAACATAGATTTGGCAAACGAAGAGATAATCATCAAAGTGTTTGGTAAACAAGGTGTAATCATATTTACCAATATTGAATCCATTTTCAATCAAAAAATCGCTAAGGCACTCATACCAAGCTCTAGGAGCTTGTTTGAGGCCATAGAGAGCCTTACATAGCTTGTACACATAGTCGGGATACTCTTGATCTTCAAAACCAGGAGGTTGCTCCATGTACACCTCCTACTTGATCAGTCCGTAGAGGAAGGCGCTTTTCACGTCCATTTGATAAAGCTTGAAATCATGGTGAGTATCATATGCAAGTAATATACGAATTGATTCAAGCCTAGCTACGGGAGCAAAAGTCTCATCGAAATCCAGACCTTTGACTTGTGAGTACCCTTTGGCCACAAGTCGTGCCTTGTTCCTTGTTACCACTCCATGTTCATCTTGCTTGTTGTGGAAGACCCATTTAGTGCCGACTACGTTGGATTTGGGTCTTTCAACAAGCTCCCACACTTTGTTCCTTTTGAAGTTGTTCAATTCTTCTTGCATCGCCATCACCCAATCCGGATCTTTTAATGCATCTTCAACCCTGTATGGTTCCAAAGAAGATACAAAATAATAGTGTTCACAAAAATTAGCTATGCAAGATCGAGTTATTACTCCCTTTTGGATGTCACTGATTATATTGTCGACAGAGTGATCTCTTTGGATGCTTTGGTATACTCTTGGATGTGGCACTTTTGGTCTTGAATCTTCATTATTTTCATCTTCTTCTCCCCATGGATAGTTGCCCTCATTGATGTTTTGATCATCTTGATGTTGATCTTGTGTGGAAGCTCCCCCTTGATCATTTTCCTCCACTTGTGGTTCATCTTCTTCATTCACATTTGGAGGTGGTGCTTCCGGTCGAATATCGCCCAACGCCATTCTTATCCATGCTTGACATGGAGCTCCTTCTCGATCTAGCACACATTGATCAACTTGCTCTTCTTGAGAGCCGTTAATTTCATTGAACACTACGTCACGTGCTACTTCAACAAGTCCAGAGGTCTTGTTGAAGACACGATAAGCGTAGGAGTTCGAATCATAGCCAAGTAAGAAACCTTCATCGGACTTCGAAGCAAATTTCGAAAACCTAGGCTTCTTATTGAGAATATAGCATTTTGAACCAAAAATTCGAAAGTAAGAAATGTTTGGTTTGTTACTAGTGAGTATTTCATAAGAGGTTTTCTTGAGTAGACGATGAAGATATAGTTGGTTTATGGCATGACAAGCGGTGTTAACCGCTTCAGCCCAAAACCTGACCGAAGTCTTGTATTCATCGAGCATTGCCCTCGCCATTTCAATGAGTGTTCGGTTCTTCCTTTCGGCTACTCTGTATTGTTGAGGGGAATATGGTGCTGAAAATTTGTGCTTTATCCTTTCTTCGTCTAGATATTCCTCAACTTGGGTATTCTTGAATTCTTTCCCATTGTCACTTCGTATGTTCTTGATCTTCAATGAGAATTCATTTTGGGCACGCTTGATGAACTTCTTGAGGGTTCCTTGAGTTTCTGTCTTATCATGCAAAAAGAAAACCCACTCAAAGCGTGAAAAATCATCAAGAATGAATAAACTATATTTATTACCGCCGATGCTTATGTAAGCAATTGGACCGAGTAGATCCATGTGGAGGAGCTCGAGCGATCTTGTTGTATTCATGACATTCTTTGCGGGATGGGGTGCTCCTACTTGCTTCCCGGCTTGGCACGCTCTACAAGCCCTGTCTTTCTCAAAACAACATCCTTTAAACCTTGAATGTGAGCGCCTTTAAGGTGTTCTTAAAGATTCCTCATACCAACATGTGCTAGCCGTCTATGCCACAACCATCCAGTGTTGGTCTTTGCAATCAAGCATGTGTCAAGTTTGCCTTTATCTTTGTTGAAGTCAACTAGATAAAGTTTTCCCTTTAACACACCCTTGAATGCAACCAAGTTATCATTCCTTCTAGAGACGGTCACACCCTCATTAGTGAATAAACCATTATAACCCTTGTGACATAATTGAGATATGGACAAAAGGTTATAATCCAAAGAATCAACGTGTAAAACATGAGAAAGAGTATGTTGTGATGAAATTGCAATTTTACCGGTACCGAGCACTCTTCCTTTACTATTATCACCAAAGTAAATGCCTTCGCTTGGATCTTCATTTTCTTCATATTCCACGAACATTCTTCTTTCTCTGGTCATGTGATTGGTGCATCCACTATCTAGGACCCATTTTGCTCCACCGGATGAATAAGCCTGCAAAAAACAAATTATGATTTGGTCTTAGGTACCCAAGCTTGCTTGGATCCTTTGAGGTTAGTCACAAGTGTTTTGAGAACCCACACATGAGACTTGGTGTTCCCATGGTGTGGCCCAACATATTTGGCATAAACTCTTCCAAGATTACTTTTCATGAGTACATATGAAGCATAAAATGTTCTATATAAAACTTTTTGTTCATATGAGTTAACAATGTTAAATTTATCACCATTATTAAGTTTTCTAACTTGAGAAGAGTATCCCTTGACAAAGGCAATGTAATCCTTGTTATTCTTGTGGCTTCTGGCATTTTGCTTTTCACCATAAGAATATCTGATGCCATATTTGACATTAGGAGGTCTTGCGACCGAGTATGCACTGCGTGCATACTTGACCTTCTTCTTGTCAAATATGCCACTTTGAGAAGAAGGCTTGTCCTTTGTCAAGTTTGGCTTTTGCTTCAAGTTAGTGTCATTTTTAGCACATGTACAAGCAATGACAATTTGATATTTTATATGTTGAGAAGGTGAGCTTGAAGACGATGAAGAACCACTTTGATTGAGTGACTCAACTTGTATCTCAAGTATCTTGTTAACTTTGGTTAAGTTAGCAAGTTCATCCTTGATGGTGTCATTTGAGTCTTTTAACTTCAAGCAAGCTTCCTTGCTTGAAGCTAGCTCAAGTTCTAGTGATTTACTTCGCTCCTTTTCAAGTTCGAGAGGCTTTTCAATATCAAGATATTCCTCCTTTTGAGAGATGATCGTATCTTCCTGACGATTGACCAACTTCTCCTTATCAACAATCTTATCAAGTAAAAATTTCATTTTAGCAGCAGTCTTTTTGTCTAAACCCCTAAGCATGTATTCACTTTCATCACTGCTATCATCCTCACTAGAGTTATCACTATCACTAGTAAAAGAATGCGAGGAGGAAGATTTAGGTTTTACCTTTCTTTCACCTTCCTTGGCCATTAGACATTTGTTGTCGTTGTCTATCTATGTGCCCATTGTTGGGAAGAGAGTGGATTTCTTGGTAGTCTTCTTGATGGCTATGGTGGCCATCTCCTCTTCTTCTTCAGATGAGGATTCATCACTGGAGTCCCTCTCCTTCCCTAGATGCGCTTGACCATATTGATTCTTCTTCTTGAACATCTTCTTCGGTTGAGGCTTGTTGTCCTTAGTCGTCCTCTTATTTTCTTCATATGGACAATCCACTATGAAGTGATCATATTCTCCGCAATTGTAGCATGCCCCATCTTGGGTCTTTGTTTGTCCCTTGGTTTTCCTTCGTTTGAGCTACCACCCTTTCTTCTTCTCATCATTTTCTTGAACTTCTTCATGAACAAGATCATGTCTTCTTCATCGATATCACTGCTTTCATTATCGATGTCATCTTCTCCATGAGCTTCTCGAGCTTCTTTTGACACGGGTTTACATGTTGACTTCAAGGCAACTCCTTTCTTCTTTGCCGATGTAAGATCGACAATTTCTTTGACATGCTTGGCTTGCTTTGCCATCATTTCAAAGTTGATAATCTTGCCAAGAAGTTCATCCGGTGTCATTTTCCGATACCCGTGGCTTTCTCTAATCATGGAGCAAAGGGTCACGCTGCGAGGCATGAATGCTCTAAGTATCAACTTCAGAACTTCATGATCATTCCACTTATTACTGTCGTATGCTTGAACATTGTTGACTAGGGACTTCAATCGATTGTACATATCTTGTGGTGATTCATCTTCTTCTATAGCGAATCTTCGCAATTCGCCTTCAATGATTTCAATCTTGGCTTCACGCACATGACGATCACCTTCATGTGTGGTTTGTAGAGTGTCCCATATCTCCTTGGCAATTTCGATTCCATCTACCTTGGTGAACTAGTCTTGGCTCAATGAAGAAGTGATCACAGCTGCGACTTGGGCGTTTCAATGAATGGCTTGTTCTTGTCCTGGAGTCAACTCTTCATCATCATCAGGGATATCTATTCCTAGACACAATATATGCCACAAACTTGGGTTAAGAGATATGAGGTGCATTTTCATGTTTTGCCTCCACATTGAATAATCATTGCCATCAAAATAAGGCGCTTTCCCTAAAGGAATTGATAAATAATGACTATTGTTAGAATTCAAACATTCATAGTTAAAAGGATACCGGGAGTAGTTGGTGTGACTACACCCCTTCTTCTTTTCATCGTCGATCTTCTTCCTCCCTTTTGGGGAGAGAGCCTTCTTCCGTAGAAGAGCCTTGAGTTGAAGCATTTCCTCATCATCGTCCTCACAGTCCTGAATTGCATCGAGGAGCTTCTCCAATTCTTGGGTCTTTTAGTCATCACCCTTCTCATTGTTGAAGTGCTTGTTTACATCCTCAACATCCGACATCGTCTCTTCGAGCAGTGAGTCTCTTTTGAAGAGTTTTGCTCTGATACCAATTGAATGTAGCCTAGAGGGGGGGATGAATAACCTTTTTAAAACATTGTTGGTCCTTAAAACACTTAACATATTGATCAAATATAGATAGATCGGACTAGTCCGGTACTGTGTGGACTAGTCCAGTGTACGTGGACTAGAAAATCAAGATTGATCAATAAATTCACTTCTAGTACTCTATGCAGCGAAAATTAATTAGCAAATTAGATGTATTACCACAATGAAACAATATATTACAAAGATCAACTGTAGTTTCAATGTTTCAACGTGAGTTACACAAGATTATATAAACCCTAGAATGAGATGAACAATGAAACGAAAGTACGCGAGACAAGATTTTATCCCGTGGTTCGATTACCACAGAGGAAACCTACATCCACGTTGAGGAGTCCACGGAGGACCGGGTCTTCACCAATCCTACCCTCGTCGAATCGCCACGGAGGCCGATTCTCTTCCACTAATCACAAAGGGGAAAATAACTCGTTCAAGGGGCCTTCTCACAAGTTGATTGCTCCCCAAGAATTACAATGAAGAACACCACCAAACACACTCGAAAAATATACAATAAACAACAAGAGTGTGCGGGAGATCAAACCCAAGAGCTAAAGATGTGTAGAACAAGTCTCTCCTTTGATCAGTTGCTAATCCTCAAAGATTTGATCCTTTTAGGGTTAGAATGTGTGGAGAGATGTGTATTTTGGGCTCTTGTAAGGTGTGATGGCGCAGGGAGTCGAGAGCAATTGATGTATGGACGTACACCTCTATTTATACTAGGGTTTCCAAAAGTTACCGTTAGGGTTTGCGATGTTCGGACTAGTCCGTGGTGGACTCCAAACTACTCCGGTGTGTGGCGTGTGGAAAACCCTAAGTGTTGAGATATACCAGACCAGTCCGTTATTGGTGCGGACTAGTCCGTTTTTAGTCAGAAACTTTTTGGACTAGTTCTTTTGATATTGAACTAGTCTGGTGTAGTGAACACTGAGTAGAACTGAGGACAAGTCCACACTAGAAGGGACTTGTTGGATTTTAGTCAAAGAGTTTTCAGACTAGTCGAGTCAATATAGGACTTGTCTGGTGTCGTAAAAAATTGTAGGGCTAAGGACAAGTCCGGTCTTAATCCGATTTTAGTCAGAGGATGGTGTTGTGCAAGTGTGAAGTGCTATCATACTAGTCCGCACTAGGGGGGACTAGTCTGATCTTAGTGAGAGAGATATCGGACCAGTCCAGTGTATATCGTACTAGTCCGGTTTTCTGTGAATCGTGCAGTGAATAGAATTATTTGATCACTTGAGTTCTTGGGGTGTGTTTCTCCAACACACTCCATAGAAAATAATCTAATATTTCTAGGTCTTGAGATCTTTTCACTTTAGATCCTCATTCTCCTTCCCTTTTACACTTTATTCCTAATTTCTTTAAAACCTGCGCTCATCTCAAGAATTTTGTCAGGGTCTCATTTGTTTGTCATAAATCAACCAAAATCCACAAGGGATTCCTAGATGCACTTTTAATGTGTGCAGGACAGCCAGCTCCAGAACCACCCAATGGGCTCACTGTCGACGTCCTAGCATGTTGATGACAGCAACAACCGCTGCTAAGTGAGTACACTCTCCTGCCCCACTCTTGTTGCTAACAGGGTTCTTTTGTGATAGCCTGTATGACAAGGGCCTACCGTTGACGAATCCACGATGATGGTGGGCGACGACGGAGCATCCAGCTCTGGCACCTCCCAGGGGGTCTGCCATCAACGAATCCACGACGATGGTGGGCGACACCAGAGCATCCAAGCCCAGTACCTCCCAAGGGGCCGGCGTTGATGTCCAAGCATGTTGACGACAGCAACAAGTGCTGCTAAGTGAGTACACTCTCTTGCCCCACTCTTATTGCTAATAGGGTTCTCTTGTGATGACCTGTACACCAGGGCCTACCATCAAAGAATCCACGATGATGGTGGGCGACATCAGAGCATCTAGCTCCGGCACCTCCCAGGGGGCCTGTCGCCAATGAATCCACGACGATGGTGGGCTACATCCGAGTAGCAAGCTTCGGCACATCCTAGGGGGCCTGCCGTCGACGAATCAATGACGATGGTGGGCGACGCTGGAGCATCCAACTCCGACACCTCCCAAGGGCCTGCCTCGACATCCCAACATGTTGACGACAGCAACAAGCGCTGCTATGTGAGTACACTCTCCTGCCCCACTCTTGTTACTAACAGGGTTCTCTTATGATGACCTGTACACCAGGGGCCTGCTGTCCATGAATCCACGATGATGGTGGGCGACGCCGGATCATCCAGCTCTGGCAACTCCCAAGGGGCCTGCCGTCGACGAATCCATGATGATGGTGGGCGACGCCGGAGCAGCCACCTCCGGCACCTCCCAGGAGGCCTGCCGTCGACGTCCCTACGACGATGGTGGGTGACGCCAGACCAGCCAGCTTCAGCACCACCCAAGGGGCCTGCCGTCAACATCAACACTCAGACAAAGCTTAGCGCCCCTCGAGGGGCCACATCGATGTCAACCACTCATGCTCCCCTGCTCCGCTGGGGGGCCAGTCGAAGACATCCTGCGCTCAATTTGTAGGCGTGGCCAGCAACCTGGCCACAACTACCAGCGAACCTCTAAGGGGGTTCCATAGGCACGACGTCAACTAACGACAAATCGGCCATGTCTACTGTGCAAGCGTTGGCCCCTCAAAAGTTAACAACATCATCAAAATATCTTTAGGACACTACGCAGCTAAGGACTTGGGGTAACAAGTTGAGAAGAACAAGACGAGCCAAACAGACACAAAGTCAAATTCGTTGAAGAATATTTACAAAGGTGCGAACCCCAGATACAAAGGCGGGCAGCCAGCTTCAGTCCCTGGCAAATTGCGCGACGACATGCTTGGCGGCCTCCTTGACCTCCGCCACTATCATTTCATTGTGCTCTTCGACGGGACCTTCAAAAACTGGCTCCAGTGGCAGCTCAGGGTGCCGACTCTGGTAGCACACCATTACATGAGATTCCATTGTCTCTGCCACCGCTCTACCCTCAGCTTCCAGACGCTAGGCCAGTTGACACTCCTGCAGATCGAGCTCCCGGGTGCTGTAACACCCTCATTTTCATGCATCATGCCCTGCATCAATCATTAAATAAGTCTAACATTAATTCGCATAAAAAGGAACAAGATTAAAATGAATTAATAGAAAAACCGCACTTAAGAATTCTGGAAAGTGCGGACTAGTCCGATGTTGGTGCGGACTAGTCCAATTTCTCTCTGACCTCGCTCAGACTTGTCTGTTTTTTCGCGGAATAGTCTATATTTTCTCTTTGGACACTTTCGGACTTGTCCGATCCTATACAAACTAGTCTGGTATTCCGATTTCTTGGAAATTTTACAAAGTCCCTCAACTTGTCCGAACTTGTCTGGTGTTCCAGCGGATTTGTCTGTGTTTCCCTCTGACTAATATTGGACATGTACAATTTTGGCTAGACTTGTCTGTTTTTCCCCTCTGTATAAGTTCGTACTTGTCTAATGTCCAGTCCGGACTTTTCCGATTTTCCCTCTGTCCAACTTCGGACTAGTCCGGTCCTTTTTCGGACCTATCCGATAAATCGTGACTCTGAGTTGATCTTTTGTTTCACGACTTATTTCTTGGGTTTTACGTTAAGTGGGCCTATGGACGTCATGCCTAACTCTTTTAGAGCCCATGTTGAACTCCAAACCGACCCCTGCTCATCCCAAAACTCAAAATCCATCTAACCCTAACCTCTACCTCTATATAAACAACCCCACCCCTTGGCTTGACATCTATTTGCCACTTTTGAACAACACCCAAACCCTAGCTCATGAATAGCCGCCACCAAGGAAGGAGAAGGAGATCTAGAGCAAGAAGAAGAAGAGGAGGAAATGAAAGAGGATCAAGATCTCCATCAACTTTGCATTCTTCATCGACGATTCACCATCGAGTTCTTCATCAACCCTAGATCGTCAAGAATCGAGTGTTGCCTCCAAAACCGTTGATTCCTTGAAGTCTTATATACCTGGTATACCTTCTACTTCCTCTTCCTTATGTAAATTCAACCTAAATCTCCAGATTCACGTCGATCTAGAAAACCCTAGTTCGCTAGTTCTGCGAAGTGTGGACTTGTTCGGTCCCCAGCGGACTAGTCCGATTTTCCTTGTTAATTTGCATCGAATTAATTCTATAAATAATTAGAATCAATTCCGTACCTTTCCAAACTTTTTAAAAACTATTAGAACGAGTTGGTAGACATTATTAACAACATATTAACTAGTTTTGCCTTGCATTTGCATTAATCATGCATGTCATGTCATATTGAGTAATATTTGTGCACTCTTTGATTGTGATTCTTGTCTTCTATGTTTATTGCATGGATTATACGGATTTGCGCTAGAGAGTGCTACGGAGGATCTCCAACACCAGGAGTTTGAAACCTTTGATCCTAATCAAGCCCAAGAGCAAGGCAAGTGTCCTTGAATATATTGATCCTGTTTTTGACTATAACCGTTTTGTTTGCAAAATTGCATGCTTATGTCAATGTGATGGGAAATCCTATGATAGGAAGTTTACTAGCTTTGTTTAACCACCCTTGTCACCTGGAATTTATGGTAGAGAGTCGGAAAAGGTTTTTATACCTTTTTGGTTCGCTTAATTAATTGGAATGGGAAAACAACTATACCACTTAACTGAATTATGCATTTATGAGATTATGATTAACATGAGCTGGTTAATATGATATGGTAATGGGTGATCTAAGCAAACCTGGAATGTAGATTGGGTTGGATGTTATGGTGGTTTGCTTGCTTTAGATCCAAGGACCAGTTCATGCTAGAATAAGCCAGGACAACAGTGCCACCACGAGGCCAAGTATGGGTGCGGCATAGCTGATTAATTAGAGCTTTGCCAGTGTTGTTTGGACCATTAAGGATGCTCGGGGAAGGGGTAGTTGGATTGGGTTTGTTGATGATTGGTGGGACTACCCTGGGATCCGAATTGCTCAAGAGGGGGCCCTTGGTTGAAGAGGTGCTCAGTTGGAGACATCACCACCGGTGAAACCTCAGTGGGGTCTAAATAGACTAGTAATCCCTTTATAAAGGCTATTTTGTGATCTCTTGGACATACACCAAATGAAGTGTAATTGGTATAAGAGAGGTTCTTTAGTCGCTGACGGGTGATGAAATCACAAACACGTGGGTAAAGTGGTACAAACTCTGCAGAGTGTATTAAAACTATCATGATAGCTGTGCTCCCGGTTAAGAGCACCTGGATGACCTGCATGATTAGAGGGATCTTGAGATTTGGGATGGTTATAGTTTGATACTGGTTATGGATGGTTTATGGTTTATGGTGTATGGTTATGGATATGAATTTGAGTTATGATAACTGGACATGAATAATGATGATGATGGCAATAATTGGATATGGTTTCACATTCTAGTAATATGATGGATATGATTGGATTATTTCACATAAGTATATTATAATGCTTTTCAAATGTTTCGATGTACTTTATAGCACTTAGCCATTATTATATTCATCATTTGAATCAGCTCATGTCATACTTTCCACACTTGCTGAGGATGACATGTACTCACTTTTGCAATTGCCCCACCAACAGTTGTAGGTCAGGATTGTGAGTATAACGGTGATAATGCAGAGTTCTAGGCCATGTCTGCCATCAGCTTTGCTTGTGGTGTTGATTGGAGTTGCGCAATACCCTTATGCTTATTTGATTAGATGCATAGTTTGCTTTAATTAGTTATTTCTGCTGCATTAGTTGAAACTTGTCGGTAACATTCATTAGAGCTTGTATTCGAGGATATCATGAATTCTGTAATAAAGTACTTATTTAATAATTTGAGCTGTAGTAATTGTCTGTATATCTTTTGTGATGCACTTGTGTATGTGTGTTGAACATCCTGGGCACACATATACTGCAATTGGTTCATTTTTGGAACCGTGTGTCACAAATTGGTATCAGAGCCACAGGCTGACCGTAGGATGCAGCCTAGATAGAATGGATACTTTAGAGCACATAGGAGCACTCAGGAATCGATGTGTTTTTTTTGGTGTGCTGTTTGCTATATATGTTTGTTGCTTGCGTGCTTAATAGAGGATTTTGGGATGCTTTAGCATTGCCGTATCCATGTAGGCTAGTATGGTTAGTTGCTTAGTTTCATATCCCCTGATGCATATAGTTGGGGATGTTTTCTATATTCTTCTCTCTTGCTTTCTTCAGACGGTGAGGACTCGCAACCAGAGGGATGGCAATGATGAGGAGGAGAACAATGGAGCCCCTCAGAACAACAATGGACAAGGATCTGCCCAGGGAGCTATCAACATTGAGTAGCTATTGGCCATGCAAAACTAGCTCATGCACACCATGATACAAACTGTGGGACAGCTGTAGGCTGGTAACATCAATAATTAGCCCAACGTGCCTCCACCGCCACCTCATAACCGACTGGGAGAGTTCATGAGGACTAGGCCGCCAACCTTTGCCCAAGTTGCCGACCCTATGGATGCTGATGATTGGCTCAAGTCCATGAAGAAGAAGCTTGCTATTGTCCAGTGCAGTGACTGGAAGAAGGTTTTATTTGCTTCTCATCAACTTGTTGGAGCAGCTGCCGATTGGTGGGATTCACTATGTAATGCTCATGAGAACCAAGAGAGGATTACTTGGGCGGAATTCAAGGAGAGTTTTCGTTCTAATTATGTGCAGGAAGGTGTTATGATCTTGAAGAGGCAAGAATTTGAGAACATGAAGCAAGGAAGATCGAGTGTGGGTGAATACCTCAATAAATTTACTCAACTCTCAAGGTATGCGCCTGAGGATGTCAGCCAAGACAGTCGGAAGCAATACATGTTCATGAGGGGATTGAACAATGAGATCCAAGTGCAATTGCTCAATTGTGATTATGCCAACTTTTAGAAGCTTGTGGACAAAGCAATTGTGGTGGAGAACAAGGTCCATGAGATGGAGCAAGACACCAAGAGGAAGACACCATATCAAGGACAGCAACAAGGAAGCAATGTGCGCCCTCGCTTTGCGCCACCTAATGCGCCTTACTACAGCTCTTCTGCGCCTGCTAATCGCCCTGGATATGCACCGCACCTAGCTCAGTTTGTGCAGCAGAGCCCTGTCATGCAAGCACCTAGGCCTCCAATGCCTTATGCACCTCGTGCCAATTTTCCTGGTGCAGACGTTCAAAATCAAGTCTGTCCGAATTCTGGTGCAACGAAGAAGTGCTATACTTGTGTAGAAGATGGACACTTTGCACATCAATGTCCTAAGTCAGGCCATGGTGAAGGAAGCAATGCTCAAAGACAAAACCCAAGACCCAATGGAGGACAGCTACAAGGGAATCGTGGACAGCAGAATTTTGCTTGTGGGAACGTGAACCATGTCTCTACGAAGGATGGTCAACAAGCGGATGGCGTGGTCATTGGTATGTTCCTCGCAAACTCCAACCCGACAACTATGTTATTTTATTCTGGAGCATCACATTCATTCATTGCATCGAAATATGTTGCCAAGTATAGTTTGCCTATCTCTCATATGAAGTTTACTCTATTGGTTAAGTCTCCTAGAGGAGAGATGAGGACAAATATAGTATGTCCAAAAGTAAGCCTTAGAATAAGGGGGGGTAAATTTCCTCGCCAACATCATTGTCTTGGATTCTCAAGGATTGGACATCATACTTGGTATGGACTGGTTAAGGAAACAATTTGGTCATTGAATGTGCCACGAAGATGAGGCAGGGATCACCATAGAATTTGAAGCATCATACAGAATCGGAAGCAACATGGAAGCTAGAGGATGATCTCAAGAAGGAATTTCCCTATCTCTTCTCTTCCGCGTCGAATCTCGAGGGTGAGATTTATTTTAAGGGGTGTAGGTTTGCAACACCCTCATTTTTCATGCATCATTCCCTGCATCCATCATTAAATATGTCTAACATTAATTCACATAAAAAGGAACAAGTTTAAAATGAATTAATATCAAAACCGCACTTAAGAATTCTGGAAAGTGTGGACTAGTCCAATTTTGGTGCGGACTAGTCCGATTTATCTCTGACCTCGCTTGAACTTGTCCATTTTGTCGCGGACTAGTCTATATTTTCTCTCTAGACACTTTCATACATGTCTGGTCCTATGCGAACTAGTCCGGTGTTCCAGTTTCTTGGAAATTTTGCTAAGTCCCTGGGCTTGTCCGGACTTGTCCGGTGTTCTAGCAGACTTGTACGTTTTTCCCTCTGACTAAAGTCGGACTTGTCCGATTTTGGCTAGACTTGTCTGTTTTTCTCTCTGGATAAGTTCGGACTTGTCCGATGTCCAGCCCGGACTTGTTCAATTTTCCCTCAGTCCAACTTCGGACTAGTCCGGTCCTTTTTCGCACTTGTCCGATATATCGTGACTCCGAGTTGATCTTTTGTTTCATGACTTATTTCTTGGGTTTTATGTTAGACCAAGGGACATCGTGCCTAACTCTTTTAGAGCCCATGTGGGACTCCAAACCAGCCCCTACTCATCCAAAAACTTGAAATCCATCTAACCCTAGCCTCCACCTCTATATAAACAACCCAACCCCTTGGCTTGGCAACTATTTGCCACTTTTGAACCACACCCAAACCCTAGCTCGTGAATAGCCACCACCAAGAAAGAAGAAGGATATCTAGAGCAAGATGAAGAAGAGGAGGAAACAAAAGAGGATCAAGATCTCCATCAACTTCGCATTCTTCATCGACGATTCACCATCAAGTTCTTCATCAACCCTAGATCGTCAAGAATCGAGTGTTGCCTCCAAAACCTTTGATTACTTGGAGTCTTAGATACCTAGTATACCTTTTACTTCCTCTTCCTTACGTGAATTCAACCCCAAATCTCCAAACTCACGTCAATCTAGAAAACCCTAGTTTGCTAGTTCCGTGAAGTGCGGACTTGTTCGGTCCCCAGTGGACTAGTCTGATTTTCCTGGTTAATTTGCATCAAATTAATTCTAAAATTAATCGGAATCAATTCCATACCTGTCCAAACTTGTTAAAATATTCATTCCTTCAAATAATTGAGTTATATTGATGGTCGAAATTTGTATATAACGACCATCAACAAACTCCCCCAATCTTACCCTTTGCTCGTCCCGAAGCAAAGATAAAGACTTAAGTTGTTGATCAGGAGTTACTACAATATCCTATTTTGCAAAAGTACCAAGTGCACAACAAAATATTCTCCCTTGCATTGAATAAATTGGCTATGGTACCTCACCCTTTTTCTTAGTTTTTATGGGGCTTATGCCTCATCCTTTTCTTGGGTGGTTGAAGGATAGAATAACAAAATGAGCATGCATCACCTAATATATGAGTTCCACTCGAATTTCCGAAGAATTTAAAATGGTGTTTGAAATTAAGTTCCTCAAATAATGCACTCAATCACTCCTATGTGGGAAGTTGTATTTGTATCTTTGTTGACGTTTCTTACATCACAGATCATCTCAAGTGGTACATCACTCGACATCGTAGTCGCTTTGCGCTGTTTGATGTCCTGCCTATGGAACCCCTTTTGGCCACACCTACCACTTAGACGTAAGATGTCATCAACAGGCCCCCCGTGAAGCAGGGAAGCTTGGGTAGTTGACATCGGCGGCCTTCCTGGGTTGCGCCGGACTTGAACGTTGATGCTGGTGGCCGCCTGGGGAGCGCTGGACTTGATTGGAGATGCGTGGTCGTCGTCGAAGAGGTCTCCAGTGCGATGGCGACAAGGCAGCTGCTGAACCGAGGTGAATGTCAACGGCGGCCCCCTGGGAGGTGTCAGAGCTAGATGCTCTGGCGTCGCCCACTATCAACACTAAGAACATCGACGGCGGGCCCCGTGGGAGGTGCCAAAGTTGGATGCTTCGGTGGCACCCACTATCAATGTTAATAACGTCGACGGAAGGCCCTCTGGGAGGTGCTGGAGCAGGATGCTCCCGCGTCACCCACCATCAGCGCAAAAAAACATCGACGGCAATCCCCTTAGGAGGTTCCAGAGCTGGATGCTCTGGCGTCACCCACCATAAACACGTTGAAACATCGACGACAGGCCCTCTGCCCCCCTAGGAGGTGCCGAAGCTGGATGCTCCAGCATCACCCACCATCAACATGTAGAAACGTCGACGGCAGACCCTTTGGGAGGTGCTGGAGTTGGATGCTCCGGTGTCGCCCACCATCCACACTAAGAAACGTCGACGACAGGCCCATTGGCAGGTGTTGGAGCTCGTTGCTCCGGTGTTGCCCACTATCAACGCGTCTAAACATCAACGGCAGGCCTCCCGGGAGGTGCCAGAGCTGGCTGCCCTGGCGTCTCCAATCAGCAACATGGGGAAACGTCGACGACGGGCCCCTTGGGAGGTGCCGGATCTGGCTGCTCCGGCATTGCCCAACATCAATGCATAGAAACACCGACGGCGGACCCCTTGGGAGCTACCGGAGCTGGATGCTCCAGCGTCACCCATCATCCACTCTAAGAAACATCGATGGCGGGTGTTGATAGTTCTTAACACCACATATCATCTCTCGAAAGAGATGAGGTCCGCCAGCGCACGAAAGATACCTGTTGACGGCTGTTATATACCAATTTCACCCGTTAATATAACTCAATTAAGTGAAGAAAATGTCATTTCTTGCACACATCACCTTTCTATTTAACCTATTTCCACTTGTCCTTGGAGAAAGTAGTGCATGCAGGGATTCTATGCAGAATTGAAGTGAAACAAGGGGATGGATCCTATAAAATATCATTACAGCAAATCAGGCGACGACATGTGGCAACATGGATCAAATGGCCCACAAGAAGAAGTATCCGAGGCCATCCAATGGTGTACACCCATATCATGGAATAGGACCCACCTGTGAGTCTCCTGGAGGAAGAACCGGCCGTTTGGAGCCAGGACCTGGTTGGTCGACCCCACTAGTCAGCCGACTAGGTCCTGGCACCAAACGCGGTCAAACACCACATGTTGGCTCCTCCCAGCTTGAAGAGGTCATGGGTGCCTGATTCACGCGCTTTTGGTGGCGGGAACCAACCCTTCTCCAAGCTGTAAACAGGACCACTCACCTCTCACTTCAACACACACCACTTGAGTATTCTTCCATTGTATCCACTACTCCCCATAGGTTTAGAGGAGTAAAGGCTGTAGAGAGGAGAGTCTCTAGTCCATAGTCCAAGTAGGAGAGGAGTATAAAGAGTCTCTTCCCAATTTCCAATTGGGAAAGGTATGTCTCCCATATTCCTATTTGTATTTGTGACTTTATTCTTAAGAAAGATGTTATCTTTAGTCTTCTATTGTTCATATACTTGGATGAAGCGTTTCTATTTGATTGTGGATTCCATGTATGTGGTAGGAACAGTATTTATGATTATGCTATACCATTATCCATATATCATCATAAACACTATAAACCTCCACTATAGTCTAATTAGCTACGACATGATTATGTTAACATGAATCACTTATGCTATGAATTAACATTGGTTCAACGATGACTTAGTTCATTGCCTTAGGATGGCTCGTGCCTAGGCTCTTAAGGTAATTACTTAATATGCTAGGATGGTGCTAGGATAGAGAGTAGCGCTGAATGTCTCGTGGACCCACAGATTGAAGAGGTAGGCAGTAGGTGGTGAGAGCCCTATCTGTCCTTTGTAATCCTCCACGTTCGTCTATGTCACAGGCTCTTGGCGGGAGTCGCCTAGTGTTGCTAGGGGTAAACCCATGCCTGGTGTGTTAATCCACTTGCATGAGAATTCATAATTAATATAATCATTAGTAACTAACTTAGGCTATGTATATGTACATTAGAAGCATAGTAGGAGTATCTACCTAACTATTAGTCTAGTTCCTCTATTCCCTCGTTTATACCCTTAGGATAGGATGCTCTTGTATGTGTCACACTACCTCAATTACCCTTTATCCATTATTGCTAGAACCCTACCTTGACCAACCTAGCCTCTCCATCTGATGAATGCTTTGCTTCCACCTAGCCTTCCTTTGGGAAAATATAAATGACACCCTTTGGGAATACTCTTTAAAGGGGAAATGTTACACAGATAGTTTCTGTGCGATTGCAGACGTTCATCTAAGATTTAGAACCTACCAACAAGCATTTCTGGCACCATTGCTAGGGATGAATTGTTAGTAGTGCGTAGGAAATATCAACAAGCATTTCTAGCGCCGTTGCCGGGGAAGGCAGCCGAAGTATTGCATGATTGAGTGAATAGGATAGGACCCTGGTAGGTTTTGTAGGATGACCCTTCATTGTTCTCGCATTTTATGTGAAAAGAGAATAGTGTATGTCTGGTTTCCACTTGCCGGAAAACTTTGTTGAAGATACCAAATCCCTTCTGAGAGATCGACCTTGTGTCGTTACTCTTCAGAAGCTTCGAGCGGCAAAGCAAGCCAGCACAACTGCACCAACAACCCAAACACCAATAGCCCAAAAGACCCTTCGTGGGTTTTCAAAGCTCCCTCTGCTAACAATGTGCCTGTTGGGCCCACTGTTAATGCGGGAGATGTAAACTTCGAAAACAAGACTGGCCTTATCACTATGGTGCAAGCCAACCCATTTTGTTGGAAGACGAACAATGATGCAAGTGCTCACTTGCAACAGTTCCTTGAGATCTACAGCACTTTTAAGATAAAGGACGTATCTCACGATGTTGTCCGTCTTAGGTTGTTTCCATTCTCTCTTCTTGGGAGAGTGAAACAGTGGTTCTACGTGAACCGAAGTGCTGTAGATACTTGGGAGAAATGTTCTACGACATTCCTCGCCAAGTTTTTCCCATTGGGCAAGACCAATACCCTACGTGGAAGAATTTCCAGCTTCTAGCAAGATGCCAAGGAATCTATTCCCGAGGCTTGGGATAGGCTTCAGGATTATATCCTAGCCTGCCCCCACCATGGTATGGACGATTGGCTAATTATCCAAAACTTTTACAACAGGCTGATCCCTTTCGCCCATGACCATGTTGATACTGCTGCTGGAGGTGCCTTCTTCTCATTGATGTTGCCCAAAGCCAAAGATTTGATTGAGAAGATGGTGTCAAACATGGGTTGGAGCTACGAGCGTCTCCACACCCGCCAGCGAGGCATGCACACCTTGAAGGAGGTGGACATGATCGCTGCCAAATTGGACCTCCTTATGAAGAAAATTGATGGATAAGGCAATGGTGAGGTATGTGGCAATACCTATGCCTTAGACTCTCACATCACTTGTGAATTCTGTGGCAACAAAGGCCATTTGGGTAATGAATGCCAAGAAACCCGTGAGGATGCCTTATATGTAGCCAACAATGGAAACAACAATGGCTATCGTCCAGGAGGTCAAGGGTGGGTCCAAATAGTAAGAGCGCACATTCACTTGAGCCAGGACATCAAATAAATAAAATTTGTGCCATATTTGTAGGTGCAATGATTACGTGCATGATCCCGTCACCAACATGCCCATTCTTTCAAGGAGGGTACAACAACAATGACAACAATGGACATCAACCCAACTTGAGAGAATTTGCCATTGGCTAGCTGAAGATCAATGAGGTTATATCTAAGAAGTTGTCGGCCAATGACAAGACCCTAGAGAGCATAAATGCCAAGATTGAAGGACTATCCTCAGCCTTCAAGAATCAATTTAGTTTCAACAAGATGTTGGAAACTCAATTGGCTCAACTTGCTGCAGTTGTTCCTCCAATGGAGAAAGTGAGTGTGGTGGCTATGAGAGGTGGCAAGACCACTCGTGACCCACCGTATCCCACACAAGAGAAGAGGACAACTACAAGTGAGAAGGAGGATGTCCCAGTTGGCATAAGTGAACCACTTAGTGAGAGAATGGCCAAGCACTTTGAGGACACCAACTTATTGCCATTCCCTCATAGACAAAGGAAGCCAATAGTGGATGAGCAATTCAATTGCTTTGTTGAGATCATCCAGAAAATCCACATCAATGTGCCCTTGATTGATGCGATGCAAGTACCCACTTATGCTCGCTATCTCAAGGACATATTGAATAACAAGCGGCCATTGCCCACCACTAAGGTTGTCAAGCTTACGGAAGACTGCAATGTAGCCATCCTCTGTAGGGTTTCAGAAAATAAGGACACTGGATGTCCTACAATCTCATGCTCAATTGGGGCACACCACTTTTACAAGGCCATTTGTGACCTTGGAGCAAGTGTGAGTGTGATGTCCAAGGTGGTTTTTGACCAGCTAAACTTCACGGAACTTACTCCAACACCAATACAGCTACAACTGGCTGATTTCTCAGTACGTTATCCAGCGGGTATTGCCGAAGATGTCCTGGTGAAAATCCAGAACTGCTTCATACCTGTGGATTTCGTGGTGCTCGACATGGAGGTCGAGAAGGATATGCTGCTCATTATTGAGCACCCGTTCCTAAGCACCGCGAAGGATCACATAGATGTGGTAGCTGGAGAAATCCACTTCCATATCAATGGCAATGAGGAGAATTTTAACTTCTACCCAAAATTGGAGCAATGCTCCATGATCCACATTGGGCCGAATGTTAAACACATTCAAGAGGTCGATATCACACTCCCAAAGATGGACCCGCTCATTACATTCATGAGAAAATTGATCTATGAGGAAAACCCGTCTTATCGCCACGTCAACACCCCAAGAAGACAGAGAAGTTCGGGGCTCCCCAAAGGGCCAAGTCCACCAAGCCACCAAAGAAGGTATGGTGGAAGAAATAAGACAAGCTGTCCGAGCCCATCCCTCTAGGCCCGGATGTCAAGAAATGAAGAAGGAGGAATGTCCATCTCGTCGGACAGTGGTGAGACCTAGACAATAGGTTAAATTGGTAGTTATCCTTTTCTTTCTTTTTTCTCTTTATTTGGTTTTCCCCATTTAGTCTGATTTTCCCCACTACATATTTGATTTTCCAAGTTGAGAATCTTATATTCTCAACTATCATTTTTATTTCTTTATGTTTTCACAAAAATAAAATTGTTGGGTTTTGAAAAAAGAGTTTTTATTTGGAAAACAATTTTTCCGAGCTGCAAAAGTAGTATTTCACCAACATGCTAATTTCATAGCCGTTGGGGAGCCACCTGCCAAAAGGGGGAACAGGGGGGCCCACCTGTCAGGTTGGCCAACCCCCTTGTTTGGCTAAATAGGGGAAAGAGCCATTTTGGCTCTCTCTCCTCCAACGGCTACATTTGGCTCCCAAGTGACGTTGGGGATTCCACACTATAAATGGTGGCCGTGAGGAGCTCTTCTCCTCACACTTCACCTCATTTGATACCTCTCCAAAGTCACTCTTGCTCACATTGTTTTTCTTGCTCTTCATTGAAGCACTCTTGCTCGAAATCCAACTCAAAAAGATTTCCTTTTGTTTGCATTTGCAATTTGCTCTCAAGTTCTTCGAGGGAAAATTTGTCGGGGTTTTGCTTTCACTAACATCACCTCTTTCGAGTTTTTGCCTTGTTGTGTTCTTGTTTGTTGTGGCCATGAAATAAATGAAGAGGCTGTTTGGAAAGAGGAAGGAGGCTGCAAGCTCAAGCCATGGTGGAGACTCAAGTGCACGCCCCTCTTCCATTGCTACAACAAGTTCACGGAGGACGAGCTAGGAGAGGACACTCCCATGGGTGAGAGGAGCAACCCTCATCAACTTCTTCTCGACGACGACCTCGACATCCAAAGTGAAGTTGAAGATCAAGCACGCAAGCTCCTCCAAGATCGTGAGTTTTCCCATACGAAAGCTTATGATCCAGATTTTATCTCCAAAATAGGTATGGATTCCAAATTCTTTTGCACTTGGCGTGCACTAGGACGGGAAAACTTTGCTCACATAGAGGAGAAAGGTTCACACCTTCTCTCCATACAATTCCTTTGCACACTCAAAATAGGATTTGATGGTATTATTTTTGATTATTTCAAAAAGAATACAACACCCTATGGAAAGAATTAAGTGAAATCCTAGGCTTCTATAAATGTTGTTTGCTAGATTTAGACACTTTGCCTAAGTTTAACAAACAACGTTTTTGACAAGATTTAGCTGGTGAGGTCAGATGTAGTGCACCTAAGAATAGCCACTTGCACAACCCTACTTTACGCTTCATGCATAGATGGGTGGCTATGACTATGTTCCCTAGAGGAGATGTAAGGATAATACGTGATGATGAGCTGAAAATCTTATTTGCCATGATTAAAAAGATAAAAGTTGCTTCAATTATTGCCATAATGACACAATGGTTAGATTACATTCCAAGGGTAGGGCCAATTGAATGTACTTCATTAATTA
The DNA here is from genome assembly GCA_036927565.1 of Tuctoria greenei. Classification (NCBI taxonomy): domain Eukaryota; kingdom Viridiplantae; phylum Streptophyta; class Magnoliopsida; order Poales; family Poaceae; genus Tuctoria; species Tuctoria greenei. Next base: position 167,990,007 of record JAYESD010000004.1, read on the forward strand.
CTCGTATTGCTACTAGGGTAGGAGCACTAGAATATTCTTCATTTGAGTATATTGGAAATGAAAGAGAATTAATTGATGAAGATTATTTAGTGCAAGGACATACCCATAAGCATGATCAAGATGGGTCTTTGATATTTTGTTATCCTGGCTTTGCCAATGAAATTTGGTTGCCTAACCAGGATTATCATTTGTACAAATGCCATAGGCTAACCATTGACCTTCTTCCCCTCGAGGAAGCCGGAAGAAGTAATGTCTCTGGCAGGGTAACTAGAAGTCGTACAAGGAGAGCGGCTATGCCTCCGACAACCTTTACGGTCCATGAGTATGAAGAGAAAGAGAACCAAACGGGTGATGCACCCGAATGGACTCAACCTCCATCGTATGATACCGAAGGTCCGTCTTGGCATGGATGGCCAGGTGCTGCATGGGAGCCACACCTATCCACTTCAAGCTCTAGCAGCTTGCCTCCATCGTCCATGAGAAGATGTCGTTCCTCTTCGGCTAGAAGTCATCATGACTATAGCCAAGGAATGACAAATCTCACTAGACGTATGGATGAGCTTGAAGTATGAATGGGTGACATCTACAACACTCTCCAAGGGCATGTCCAAGGTACCCAAGACTGGCAACAACACATGGATGCTCAATTGATCAACATCAACTCCCTGCTACAACAACAACAAGTCGATCTCGTGACATACTTCCGTCATCAAGGATTCAACCCTCGACACTGAGGTGAGTGAAGAACAAGCTTGGGGGAGGACCCCCACTTGAAGTAAATTGTATCAACCCATTTCCATATTTATTTTCCATTATACCATCACTCACCTTGCAACAACAACAACAACAACCAAGCCTTTGTCCCAAACAAGTTGGGGTCGGCTAGTAATGAAACCCAACAATTTTGAAAAAAAGTAATAGAAAATAAGATGAAAGTAAAAAATAATAATAAAAAATACAAATAAAATAAGATTCTACATTTTATTTATTTTAGAAATGGGTTAATAAGAAAGAAGATAAGAGTAACAAATTACGAATAAACTAAGATTCTGGCACATGAATTGCTAATTTCCATGCAGTGCTATCATGAATTGCTAATTGCTAATTATGAATAACCATCATTCACCTTGCATATTAAAAAAATGTAGGATAGATTTGTTTTTCAACAAAATAAATGATGTGCGGTAAGAATAATTTGGAATTCACATAGATGAAATGATGAATAGTTGCTCTGTTTTAATTTTCCTAAGTCCCTAGTTTACAACTTACTACTCTCAAACATATTGCTCTCATTGGCTAAAATTCTTTTGCCTTGATTTGGAAATTGTGGGTAGCAAAAGCTTAATCCATTCTAAGTTGTTGTCAGATATGATATAGTGATAGGACTAATATTCCAATTTAGAAGTGAAACTTAGATTTTCGGAGAAATCCTAAAAATATTTAAGTTACTCTCATTTGATTGGAAATACCTACCAAAGCCATATGATACATTACATTGATAGACCTTATGCGTATGCTATTTGTCTTTGCATTGAGCTTTGTCAAACTAGTATAGACCTATGTGAGGTTTCATTCAATACTTTTTGAATTCAAGACTTCACTTGCACATGCTATACTTCTACACTAGAAGTAAGCAAAATCCCATCATACCACCATTCCACAATAAAAAGAAAAACACCATATCATTCATGTTTAGTAATCTCTCCAAAATTCATTGCATAAAAAAGGGAGTAGAAGACATGGCTACAAGAAAAAGAAAAAGAAAATGCATGCTTACATTATAAGCATGAGAAAAAAAGTATCCATGTTTCATTCCTGCAAAAAAAGAGAGCCCACTCAAAAGGAGTCATCTCAAGATCCACATCCACTCCATTCCATAACATGCACAAGTCTTGAATCAAATTGTTTTGAATTAATTTCTCCTAAGGCTTATTTTTTTGACTTAGCAATATTATGTGTCGCAAATATGCCTATTATATTCCCTACCAAGCTCCACATACAAGCCTTATGCAGAGGTAGGATGAATTTAGGCAAAATGCCTTGGTGAGGATATATTTCCACTACACACAAAGGAGAGACTTGAGAGAATCAAACTAAAATACTTAAAATCTAAAATGAACTCTCCGTAATTTCAGTGGAACTTGACTTCTAGGGTATGTGTGCTCCATTTGTTGTTCTATCTTTCAACCACCCATGAATAGGAGATGGCATAAGCCCCATAGTGACTTAAGATGGGTGAAGTACCGTGCCAATTTTTGCAATACTAGGTAGAGTATTTTGTTGTGCATAGTAGCAACTCCTGATCATCAACCTAAAGGCTTGACTTTGCTTGGGACGAGCAAAGGATAAGCTTGGGGGAGTTTGTTGACGGCTGTTATATACCAATTTTACACGTCAATATAACTCAATTATGTGAAGGAAATTTCATTTCTTGCACACATCACCTTTCTATTTAACCTATTTCCAATTGTCCTTGGAGAAAATAGTACATGCAAGAATTCTATGCAGAATTGAAGTGAAACAAGGGGATGGATCCTATAAAATATCTTTATAGTCAATCAGGCGATGACATGTGGCACCACATGGATCAAATGGCCCACAAACAGAAGTATCCAATGCCATCCAACGGTATAGCACCCATACCATGGAATAGGACCCACCTGTCAGTCATTTGGAGGAAGAACTGGTTGTTTGGAGCCAGGACCAGGTCGGCCGACCCCCCTAGTCGGCTGACTAGGTACTGGTGCCAAACAAGGTCAAACGCCACGTGTTGGCTCCTCCCGGCTTGAAGAGGTCATGGGTGACTGATTCGCGCGCTTTTGGAGGCAGGAACCAACCCTTCTCCTAGCTATAAATAGGTCCCCTCACCCCTCACTTCAACACACACCACTTTGAGTATTCTTCCATTGTATCCACTACTTCCCATAGGTTTAGAGGAGTATAGGTTGTAGAGAGGAGAGTCTCTAGTCCATAGTCCAAGTAGGAGAGGAGTAGAAGGAGTCTCTTCCCAATTTCTAATTGGGAAAGGTATGTCTCCCATATTCCTATTTTTATTTGTGACTTTATTCTTAATAAAGATGTTATTATTAGTCTTCTATTGTTCATATACTTGGATGAAGCGTTTCTTGTTTGATTGTGGATTCCATGTATGTGGTAGGAATAGTATTTATGATAATGTTATACCATTATCCATATATCATCATAAGCACTATAAACCTCCACTATAGTTTAATTAGATATGACATGATTATGTTAACATGAATCACTTATACTATGAATTAACATTGGTTCAACGATGATTTAGTTCATTGTCTTAGGATGGCTTGTGCCTAGGCTCATAAGGTAATTACTTAATATGCTAGCATGGTGCTAGGATAGAGAGTAGCATTGAATGTCTTGTAGATCCATGGATTGAAGAGGTGGGTAGTAGGTTGTGACAGCCCTATCTGTGCTTTGTAATCCTCCACGTTCGGCTACGCCACAGGCTCTCCGCGGGAGTCGCCTAGTGTTGCTAGGGGTAAACCCGTGCCTGATGTGTTAATCCACTTAGAATGAGAATTCATAATTAATATAATCATTAGTAATTAACTTAGGCTATGTATATGTACATTAGAAGCATAGTAGGAGTTTCTACCTAACTCTTGGCCTAGTCCCTCTATTACCTCATTTGTCCCCTTAGGATAGGATGCTCTTGTGTGTATCACACTACCTCAATTACCCTTTATCCATCCTTGCTAGAACCCTACCAAGACCAACCTAGCCTCTCCATTTGATGATTGCTTTGTTTCCACCTAACCTTTCTTTGGGAAAATATGAATGACACCCTTTGGTTATACTCTTTGAAGGGGAAATGCTACATCAATATTTTCCATGCGCTTGCGGTTGTTCATCTGAGATTTAGAACCTACCAACAAGCCATTCTGGCACCACTGCTAGGGTTGAATTGTTAGTAGTGCGTAGGAAATATTAACAATACCGTGGTAGCATTTCACCCATGAGTATTCCCAAGGGTATTGTAGTTATCCCAAAGGAAGACAATGGAGTAAAGCAAACACTATCCTGATGATCAAGCTAGAGGATACTAATCAATTATTGTGACAGGGGTAAGTTGATAATATGGGTAGTGTGACACACACCTGAGCAATCTATTCTAAAGGGTAAATGGCTCCTAATGGATATTGGACTAAGAGTTGGAGAGTTGCTCCTACAATGCTTCTAGTGTACATATACATAGCCTAGGTTAGGTATTAATGAGCGTGTCAATGGTGAATCCTTATGATAAGTTGTTCAACACATCGGGCACGGGCTTACCCCTAGAAATACTAGGGCGACTCCCGCCAAGAGCCTATGACATAGCCGAACATGGAGGATTACAAAGGACAGATGGCGTTGTCACCACCTACTGCCAGCCTCTTCAATTTGTAGGTCTACGAGACATCCAACGCGACTTACTATCCTAGCACCATACTAGCATACTAAGTAAATACTTTAGAGGCTCGAGTACAAGTACCTCTCTAAGGCAATGACTAACCTAAACATCGTTGAACCAATGTTGAGACATAGCATAATTTATTCATATCAACATGACCATATCATAACTAATTAGACTATAGTTGGGGTTTGTAGTGTTTATGACAATAAGTTATGATCATTATGGCATAATTGTTGACAGCTATTATATACCAATTTCAGCTGTACACATAACTCAATTATGTGAAGGAAATATAGTTTCTTGCACACGTCACCTTTCTATTTAACTATTTCCACTTGTGCTTGGTGAAATTGGTGCATGCAGGTATTTTATACAGAATTGAAGTAAAATAGGGGGATGGATCATATAAAAATCATCCCAGCCAATCAAGCACTGACATGTGTCACCATAGGATTAAATGGCCCACAAACAAAAGTTTTTGAGGCCATCCAACGGTGTAGCACCCATATCAAGGGATGGGACCCAGCCGGCAGAGACTTGGAGAAAGCACACGCAAAATGGTGCAAAGACAAGGTCGGCTGACCCCCCTGGTCGGCCGACATGGTCCTGACGCCAAACTCGGTTAGCTTCCACGTGTTGGCTCCTAACGGCTTGAAGAAACCAGTGATGACTGATTCACGCACTTTTGGTGGCTGGAACCGACCCTGCTCCACCTATAAATAGGACCCCTCACCCATCACTTCAACACACACCACTTGAGCATCATTCTATTGTATACACTAGTTCTCTTAGTCCTTAGTGGATTTAGGCTATAGGGAGGAGAAACTCTAGTCCCAAGTCCAAATTGGGAAAGATATGGCTCATATATCTCTTCTTATATTTGTGACTTTATGCATAATAAAGATGTTATCTTTAGTCTTCTTTTATTCATATACTCGGATGAAGCGTTTATTATTTGATTGTGGGGTCCATGTATGTGGTAGGAGTAGTCATTATGATTATGCCATATCACTCTTAATCTATCATCATAAACACTACAAACCCCCACTATAGTCTAATTAGTTATGATATGATCATGTTGATATGAATAACTTATGTTATGTCTCAACATTGGTTCAATGATGTTTCGGTTAGTCATTGCGTTGAGATGGTTTGTGTCATGACTCTTAAGGTGTTTACTCAATATGCTAGTGTGGTGCTAGGATAGTTAAGTAACGTTGGATGTCTCATAGACCAACGAATTGAAAAGGTAGACAGTAGGTGGTGACAACCCTATCTGCCCTTTGTAATCCTCCACGTTCAGCTATGCCACAAGTTGTTGGCGAGAGTCACCCTAGTACTGCTAGGGGTAAACCCGTGCCCGATATGTTGAACAACTTAGCGTAAGTATTCACCATTGACATGCTCATTAGAACCTAACCTACGCTATGTATACGTATATTAGAATCATTGTAGGAGTAAATCCCCAACTCTTAGTCTAATCTCCTTTAGGACACGTTTACCCTTTAGAATAGATTGCTTAGGTGTGTGTCACACTATCCATATTATGAACTTACCCCTGTCTTGATAAATGATTAGTATCCCATACCTTGATCATAAGAGTAGTGTCTACTTTACTTCATTGTCTTCCCTTGAGATAAATATGATACCCTTGGGAATACTCTTGGGTGAAATGCTACACAATAGTTTCCGTGCGCTTGCAGATTTTTATCTGTGACGTAAGAAACGTCAATAATTATTTCTGGCGCCGTTGCCGGGGATGATTTGTTAAGGTTTCTTAGTAGTTTTCAACAAGCATTTCTAGTGCCGTTGCCGGGAAGGGCAAGGGAAGTGACGAATAGCTATCACTTGTGATCAAGACAACATTTACACGAACCTCTTGGCGAAGGACAAGAAACTTAAAGAGCATCCAAGATCCAAGATGTCCCACAATCACTTGTTGGGATTCATACCCTTCGACCAAGCCCGTGCAACCTAAGGCAAGTGACATTGTGGATGAAGCATTTCTTGTTTGATTGTGGAGTCCACATGTCACCATGCCCAAGGAAGCTTTTGATCCATGATCAAAGTATGGGTTAACTCAAAAGAACATCAAGAAGGTCGAAGTGACGACCCTAAAGAAGGACAAGCCTCACAATTCTCGTAAGAGATTATCTTCAAGATTGAGAAGCCGTCACTACATCAACAAGTCTTCATCAAGACGACGGAGAGGCTAGGGACATCTTGTGATACACACGTCCAACTGACATGCCAAAGTAGATTTGGCATGTCAATCAAAAGAAGTTGTCCACATCTTCAACTCTGGGATTGGACAAAAAAAACACACTAAACAGGACAGAGGTAAGCCCCTATCATCGCACTTTAAAAATTTTGTGAGTCCTTGCCAATAGGTTAATTGGTAGTTATCTCATATTTGTTTTCCTAATTGCATATTTGAATTTCCCATCAATCTTTGCGTTTGCATTTAGCTTGTTTGAATTTTCACACTTGCACGTTGAAAAGTAAAATTTCCAACCTTCCTAAAACTAAAATTTTGAATTAGGAATTAAATTTATTTGGATAAGAACCTTGGGCATAACCACTTGAATTCATCTACATAATTCAAACCAAAAATATTTCCCTTAATATTCGTTGCATTTGCAAGTTGTTTCAAGTTGGACAAAACAATTTGACAAAGGCGTACAACATGCTCTTGAGCTAACATAACCTGTTTTCAAGTTGTTTTGTTTTCTTGATTTTTAGTGTAGCTAGGACAAAATTTGTAAAGAGGTTGGAAGGCCCCATCAAATGCATATCCCTCCATCGATCTCATTTTGAGATTATGATGGAAAAATGCTCAAGATGGTGGTCCAATGGTGGAACAAGATGAAGCTCACTCAACTCCAACCTAAACTTGGTAGGAGACATTGAACATGAAGGCTACACCAAAATCCATGGTTGTCAGTTTCTCACACAATGACCTTCAAACAAGACTACTCCTCAATTGAGGTACAAGTTCAAATTTCCCGTTGTTTGAATTACATTAGTATTGAATGATTTTTTGCTTACATTGGTATAGAAGGTTTACACCTTCGCATCATTCAATTCTTATGAATCCTCACGTGAGTAAGCGTTGGCATTACTCTTTTTGATTCTTCAAAAAGGTATGTCACCTTACTTGGGAATAAATTTAAACAAGTACCTAGAATTTCATAAACATTGCTAAAATTGACTTAGACATTTTTTGCCTATATAATGCTCATGGAATTACTTAATGGTTGAATTAGTATGTAGCAACCTAGGAGTATTGATGTCCATAATTTTATTTGTAACTCATTAATGCATGAATAACTAAATTTCTAATTCCTAGGCAAGAAATTAAAAATGTTTAGGAGGATAAAATTGAGAATCATGTTTGCCATGACTGAAATGATAAATATTTGCTCTTGTAAAAAAACTATAATGGTTAGAAATTTTACAAGATGAAGGGATCCATATATTGTATTTATATCACTTGCATTTCTATGAGTAGGAGCATTAGAAAGTGTTCAACTTTATTTATCCATAAAGCCCCACTCCTAGCAATGATTCATACATTATTCATGGATACACTGGAAATTGGACCCAATGCATCTTTGGTCTTGTTCTTCTCCGTGCGTACAAATGAAGATTCGGTTACCTAACCTGAAAATTCATTTGTACAAGTATCGGGAGCTAACCATCTCTCTCTATCATAGAGAAGAAGATTGCGGGAGTAAAATAACTTTGCAAGCATTTAAAGATCCAATTGTTGGAAACCCTAAGAGGGTTCCATTTCAATATCTCTTGGCCATGGAGTACATTTGGATGGTTGCTACCTATCAGAAATTAAGCCCGAACGTCAACCATAACTATACGAGGTCAGAGATTTGACATGGATACCCTCCGTGAGCAACCAATGGGCTGCTACAAATATGTGAGAGCATTATGCTCTCAACTATTCTAAGCACTCATTCAAGCTCAAGAGAATTGCCACCATCATTGGGTGTATGTTATTCCTCGTGGCTAAAAGTTATGATGTACCTTAAACAAGGAATGACAAGATCACAACGAATGTATATTGGGTGTAAGTTGTTCCTATGTGGCCAGAAGGTATTTTATACCTTAGCCAAGAAACAATGGATCACACTCAACCCATGTTGAGTGCACGTCATCCCCTTGTGGTTATAGGTATATTGTACCTTAGCCAACGAATAACGGATCGTACTAAACACATGTTGGGTACATGTCACTCCTTTGTGGCTAAAGGTTATCATTACCTTAGCCAAGGAATGATGGATCACACCCAACGTGTGAGGGGTACAAGTTATTCCTTTATGGCAAGAAGGTATGATACACCTTGGCCAAAGAATGACGGAACACACTCAAACACATATTGAGTGCATGTCATGGCTTTGTGTGAAGGGTTATCACTACCTTAGCCAAGGAATAACAAGGTACATCCAACCTACGAAAACCTTGAAGTGTGGATGAGAGACATCAACAACACTCTCCTCGACCACACTCATGAACCCATGGAAGGCAATCCAACATTGACACCTAACCCTCCAATGCCAAAGCCATGCTGCAAAAAGGTCAGGCCAACCTCATGACATACATCCATCGTTAGTGTTTCAGCCCCTATCGCGGACCTTGAACAAGAACAAGCTTGGGGGAGGACCCCCCACTTGAGGTAACTTGTATCACACCCCTTGCATATTTATTTTCCATTCACCCATCATCCACCTTGCATATAAAAAACTTAAGAATAAGTAGAGTAGATTTGCTTCCAAAATAAAATAAAAGATGTGTGGTAAGAATGGTTTGGAATTCACATAGATGAAATGTTGAATAGTTGCTCTGTTTTAATTTTCCTTAGTCCCCAGTTTACAACTTACTACTCTCCAAAATATTGCTTTCATTGGCTAGAATTACTTTTGCTTTGATTTAGAAATTGTGGGTAGCAAAAGGTTAATCCAATTCTAAGTAGTTGTGAGATATGATATAGTGATACGGCTGCCATTCCTAGTTTGAAAGTGAAACTTAGATTTCCGGAGATATTCTAAAAAGATTTAAGTTACTCTCATTTGATTGGAAATACCTACCAAAGCCATATGATACATTACATTGATAGGCCTTATGCATATGCTATCTGTCTTCACATTGAGCTTTGTCAAACTAGTATAGACCTATCTGAGATTTCATTCATTACTTTTTGAATTCAAGACTTTACTTGCACATGTCGTACTTATACACTAGAAGTAAGCAAATTCCCGTCATACCACCATTCCACAATAAAAAGAGAAACTCCATACCATTCATGCTTAGTACTCTCTCCAGATTTATTGCATAAAAAGGGAATAGAAGACATGGCTACAAGAAAAAGAAAAAATGCATGCTTACATTAAAAGCATGAGGAAAAAAGGAGAAAAGTAGCCATGTTTCATCCCCGCAAAATAAGAGAGTCCGCTCAACAAAGAGTCATCTCAAACATCCACCTCCATTCCATAACAATTGCAAAAATCTTGAATCAAATAGTTTTGAATTGATTTATCCCAAGGCTTGCTTTTTTGACTTAGAAATATTATGTGTTGAAAATATGCTTACTATATTCCCTACGAAGCTCCACATACAAGCCTTATTTAGCGGTAGGATGAGTGTAGGCAAAATGCCTTGGTGAGGAAATATTTTCACTACACACAAAGGAGAGACCAAGAGAATCAAATCGAGGTACTTCAAATCTAAATTGAACTCTCCAGAATTTGAGTGTGTCGGTACCCTGCGTACCGTATACCCCTCGGGACTACAAAAAGACCAAAGAGACTTCACCTGACCGAGTTGAAGACCTGCGAAGGCCCCACTTGTCATACGGTACTGGACATGCCTCCCATCTATGGTTAGCTCCAGTACTGCCATGTGTACACTGCAGCCGGAGCTATACCCCACACATGGGATAGCTCTGGGCTAAACACTTGTACGGCACCCCCGAACCTAACCTTCGACAGAGGGAAGCTCCAGTACCGACACGTGTACATCTACACCGGACCTACCCGTCCCAGACAGATAGCTCCAGAGCTGCCACGTGTCCAAACCGCCGGACCTTTAACCTTGGCAATCAAGCTGGTGAACCCCCAACGGCTCAGACCTCCAAGGGGCAATCAAAGACCTCAAAACCTGATTAAGTGTCATTAATACCATATTAATGACACACAATCAGTAGGCCCTTACTACTAGTAACGACACTGTCAGGTCCCGTTACCACGCTATTAAGGGTAATTAATCTCATTAATTATGTATTAAACATGAGTAACCGCCGGGGCCACATGTCGGGCCAGGCTAACTGTGTAATGACCAATCTTTGTACTATAAAAGGACTGGTCGACGGGAGACTCATGGACAGACTCTCTGACGCCCTTAGACACACATACAGTCTCTGACTGAAAGCTCTTAGACGCTCAATACAACAGCTACACATCCCGTGGAGTAGGGTATTACGCTCAGGCGGCCCAAACCACGTAAATCCTTGAGTCCATTTGCCATATTCTTTGAAATCTCTATGCACCCAATATCGAACTACAAACACCTTGATCTACCAACGGTAGTATCAGGAGAATTGCCAGAAAAACAATCCTACAGTTGGCGCGCCAAGTAGGGGGAGGCTGCCCGAGATTTCAAGAATGGTGAACTCAGCTGCTGGATCATCCAACGGCAACCTCGCTGCGCAACCTGCTGGAGGCAATCCCTCCAACATGCAACAACCAGCAGGTGCCGCAGCTCTAGCAGGAGTCATGCCTCCGCCGCCACCATCTGCACCAGCAAATCAAGCTGGACAACGGGATGGAACATCTGCGTCGGTCATGGCATCGACGAATAACAACAATCTTGAACACGCGCTCTATGTAGAACGTGCTCTCCTCCAACACCCGCCACCTCCGGATGCATCCCAGGGTGCAATGGAGCAGTGGAGGGCTGATGTGGAACATCTGGTTGTAGCAGTAGCCGATCGCATCAGCAACCAAGGTCCTCCACCCTCGGGGCAGGCCCCATTGCAGCATCGGACTTTGTCAGGCAGACTTGATCCACACGCTTCCCAAAATAGGAGGTGTGTTGCGTCTCAACAAGAGACGTCGTTGTCTGCCGGCCCGCGGTGCACCCATACAGTAACCAGGCTTTCAACTCACGACCTCTGGGTGGAGCTTGATCGCCGTTACCGTCAACAGGACGACCGCGTCCATATTGAGCGTGCTCGCGAAAGGCGAGAAGCTCGAGATTGTCCTGTTCGTGAGGGAATAGGAGGAGGTTGTTCTGCCCTGGACATGCACTTGCGCATGGTCAGATGGCCACAAAAGTTCTGGCCTCACCTTCCGGAGAAATTTGACGGGACTGTCAATCCCGCTGAGTTTCTCTAGATTTACTCTATGGCAATCCTTGCAGCCGGAGGTAACGAGGCCGTAATGGCCAACTACTTCCCCGTGGCTTTAACTGGGACCGCCAGGTCCTGGTTCATGAGCCTCTCACCCAACTCCATCAATAGTTGGGCGGAATTGTGCCAACAGTTCACCGCCAATTTCGGGAGTTCATAGACCCGACCAGGCACCAAACTGGACCTTTTTGTTTTAACGCAGAAGGGGGGAGAATCCTTGTATTCCTTCATCCAGAGGTTCGCCCAGGTATGAAACACTATTCCTTCTATCTCTAGCACCTCTGTTATTGTGGCATTTAAATAGGGCGTACGAGACAAGAAGATGTTGGAGAAGCTGGCGATCAAGGAGATCACCAACGTCACGGAGCTCTTCAGCTTGGCAGAAAAGTGTGCTAAAGCTGCAGAGGGCCATGAAATGCACTCCAAACCACCTCTGAAGGATAACAAAAATCCTCCAAAGGCGAAGACACTACCTATGTGAATGGCAAAAAGAAGAAAAAGTCCAACGGCAAGAAAAAGCCGTCGGCTGGCACACCTACTGTTGCAGCTCCGGGTGGCCAGGGGCCACACCCTGAGAAATGACCTCGACCTTCATCTGAAGATGGTGGCAACTCCAAAATGTGGTGTCCTATTCATAAGTCGAACAGCCACAACCTGCAAGACTTCCGAGAGGTCCAGAACCTTGCCGAACGCTACAACAAGCGCCATGAAGAAGTTACTTTCTGACAAAGGGAAGGAAAACAGAAAGTCGACGAAGCTTCGGCTGAAGAAGAATTAGGCTTTAAGGATCCGTAAAAGGTCTTGAAAGTTGTTTACACTTCGGTCGATGACGACTCCGATGTCTCTAACAATGAATGTCGGAAAACCATGAACACCATTTTTGGTGGTTTGTGGGACATCAACTCCTGCCATGTCCTCAAAACCATGCGGCAGGACATGGCCTCGGTGGCTCCCACCGCCAGGGCAGAACCGCACCGGAAGTGGATGGACACTGCCATTACTTTTGACGCGTCAGACTGCCCTCGGAATATGATCAGAGCTGGTCAACTCCCATCAATGGTATCTTCGACCATCAACAACATACAACTCCACCACGTGATGGTAGACGGAGGTTCGGGGCTGAACCTCATAAGTTTCGAAGCTTTCGTCAAGCTTCAGCTCCGACCTTTGGACCTTCGCCCCTCCTGACCTTTCTCCGGAGTAGGTCCGGGGGCCATAACCCCACTTGGTGCCATTACTCTCCCCGTGACCTTCGGGACTCGAGAGAACTATCGCACTTAGAAGTTGGTCTTTGACGTTGCTCAGATCAACTTACCCTTCAACGCCATTCTGGGCAGGCCAGCCTTATACAAGTTCATGGCTGCTGCTCATTACGGCTACTTGGTGTTGAAGATGCCAACACCAGCTGGTGTTCTCTGTATCCGTGGAGACCGCACTACTGGGGTGACTGCACTTGAAGAACTTCACGCACTTGCTATAGCGCAGGAGGAAGAGTCCAGGAAGGAGCAATATCCGAAACCCCCGAGCATTCGTCATTGAGGCTCAACCTCTACACCTCGCGTGCAACCAAGCAGCGACACCGACATTCCCATCAAAGTCATCCAAATTGGTCCCGACGCCGCTCAGACCACCCGCATATTGGGAGGTCTAAATGACAAATAGGAACTCGCGCTCATCACTTTCCTCCGGGCTAATGTCAATGTGTTTGCATGGCAACCATCACAAATTCCTGGGATCCCTAGGGAAGTGATCGAGCATAATCTGAAGATCTATCCCGATGCTTGGCCTGTACACCAGAAGCCTCGGAAGCAATCAGTAGAGCGACAAAACTTCATACAGCAAGAAGTGAAGAAGTTGCTCGAAGCTGGATTCATCTGAGAAGTCTTCCACCCAAAATGGCTGGCAAACCCAGTCGTTGTACCCAAGGCTGGAGGGAAGCTTTGGATGTGTATCGACTACACAACACTGAATAAGGCATGTCCAAAAGATCCTTTCCCACTACCTAGAATAGATCAGATAGTGGATTCCACCTTCGGGTGTGAATTACTGTGTTTCCTAGATGCATATTCTGGGTACCATCAAATCAGAATGTCTAAGGAAGATGAAGAGCATACCTCTTTCATCACAGTAGATGGATTGTATTGTTATACTGCCATGCCATTTGGTCTCAAGAATGCAGCTTCAACATTTGTACGTGCTATGTACAAAACCTTTGGAGAGCTCATCAGAGACGTAGTGGAAGTGTATGTCGATGACATCGTCGTCAATATTAAGGACAAGGAGTCACTTCTTGACACCTTGCAAGCTGTCTTCGACAAGTTGCGAGTCACTCACATGAAGCTGAAACCGGACAAATGTGTCTTTGGGGTTAGCTCCTGAAAGATTCTTGGTTTCCTGGTAAACAACCGAGGCATAGAGGCAAATCTGGCAAAGATTAAAGCCATTGAAGATATGCGGCCACCAGCCCGCATCAAGGATGTCCAGAAGCTGACTGGATGTCTGGCTGCCCTCAACCGGTTCATCTCAAGACTGGCAGAACGAGGACTACCCTTCTTCAAGCTATTGAGGAAGTCCAGACCATTCCAGTGGTCTGAAGAAGCAGAAAAGGACTTCCAGGAGCTGAAGCAGCTCCTCACCACTCTACCAACCTTGGTAGCTCCGAACTCCGGTGAGCCTTTACTACTTTACATTTCGGCAACTGACGAAGTTGTCAGCATGGTCCTGGTTGCGGAGAGACCAAAACTATTACAAGGTCAGGAATCCAGACTCTTCCAGGAGAGTCAGGAGGTTCCTGAAGGCGAGTCTGGGTCCCAGCCCCCAGACTCGGGTCAACAAGGAGTTACTCTTGTTGAGAAAGAAGAGCCAGACCCTCCTGGGAGGGTCCAAGTCACTCCTGAAGAAGCTCCGGGTTCCTCTAACAAGGACCCGACGATCCTTGAAGAAGGTCCGAACCCCTCCGGGAGGGTCCGGGTCGATGAGGAGGAAGTTTCGCGCCCCTCCGGGAGGGCCCGAACAATCCAATGCCCAGTGTACTTCATCAGTGAAGTACTCCACGACGCCAAAACTTGGTACCTGGAAGTACATAAACTGTTATATGAATTTCTTATTGCTTTCAGGAAGCTCCGCTACTATTTCCAAGCTCACAAGATCTCGGTGGTGACTTCATATCCACTGCGAGCGATTGTGCATAATCCCAACTCCACTGGGAGTATTGCAAAGTGGGCAACAGAATTGGCCGAGTTTGACCTTGAATTCTTCTCAAGACAAGCAATCAAAAGTCAAGCATTGGCGGACTTTGTGGCGGAATGGACCCCTTCTCCATTAAACCCTGGGGGCCCCAGTGAGCAAAAGATGGAACTCAAGGCTCCGGTCTTCACCGAGCCTCACTGGACTCTTTACTTCGACGGCTCCATGCAGAAGTAGGGGGCCGGAGCAGGAGTCCTTCTCCTCGCTCCGACCTGGGAGAAGTTTAAATACATGGTGTACCTTGACTTCAAGGCGACCAACAACATGGCGGAGTATGAAGCACTCATTTACGGACTAAAGGTGGCACTATCATATGGTGTCAAGCAGCTGTTGGTAAAGGGAGATTCGCAACTCATCATTAAACAGGTGAAGGGTGAATGCTCCTGCAACAATTCCTAACTAGCTGCTTATCTCCTTGAAGTCTAGAGGCTTTGAAAGGACTTTGAAGTCCTGGACCTCCACCATGTACAACGTCTCCATAACGTTGAAGCTGACGAACTCTCGACGAAAGCGTCAACCAGAGCTCCGGCTCTCAATGGAACCTTCGTCCGGAGGTTGTCTAAACCGACGGCTCCGCCTGCCAAACTGAGCGAAGGGGGCGAGACAAGCATCCCGAAGCTGACAGTCCCAATGGCCCTGTTACCATGGCAGCCATGAAGGGTCGTAGGTGCTGCCGGAAGCTCTGAGCAACCCAGCACGCAAGACTCAAATGCTCAAGCTAGGTCCGATGCATGGATCTCAAAGATCCGGAGCTACTTGAAAGACAATTTCCTTCCTGACGATGATGTATCCGCTGACCGGATAGTCAGATTGGCTAAAAGATACACGTTGGTAGAAGGGGATCTCTACTGGCGTGGTGCCAACAACTTCCTAATGCGGTGCATCACAAAAGAAGAAGGTTGCGAGCTCCTCACAAAAATCCATGGAGGCGAGTGTGGGAACCATGCGTCTTCCTGCATGCTGGTCGGTAAAGCCTTTCGGCATGGCTTTTACTGGCCTACAGTGCTCCAGGATGCAACTGAGCTGGTGAAGAAATGTGAAGCATGCCAGTTTCATGCAAAACAAATTCACACACCAGTTCAGCCTCTACAAATTATAACTCCTACATGGCCTTTTGCTTTGTGGGGGATGGATATCTTGGGACCTTTCCCAAGAGCCGTTGGAGGTTACAAGTTCCTATACGTCGCCATTGACAAATTCACCAAATGGCCGGAAGCTACTCCAGTTGTGACAATAAACAAGCAATCAACTATCAACTTCTTACAGTCCATTGTATGCAGATTTGGAGTCCCAAACAAAATCATAACCGATAATGGGACCCAATTTACAAGCTCTGCATTCCAAGGATATTGCGAAGACCTTGGCATTCAAGTCAGCTACGCTTTCGTAGCTCACCCGGCAAGCAATGGCCAAGCCGAAAGAGCAAATGCAGAATCCTAAAAGGACTCAAGACGCGCACATATGAGCGTTTGAAAAAACATGGATCCAACTGGATCGAAGATCTTCCGCCCACTCTATGGGCCAACAGGACAACTCCGAACCGGTCAACTAGAGAGACCCCCTTTTCCTGGTGTATGGAGCTAAAGCAGTCCTTCCTCCAGAAATCACCCTGGGGTCACTCCGGGTCCGGACCTTCGACGATGCCACGCAGGACCAGGTCCGGCGTGAAGACCTTGACCTCCTTGAAGAGGGAAGGTGCCGAGCAGCTGTTCGGAATGCTCGATACCGCCAAGCTCTCCGGCGCTATCACCAAAGGCATGTTCACAGCTGATAGCTCGAGGAAGGCGATATGGTGCTACAGAGAATACAGTCCAGATAAGGGTTAAATAAACTCCCCCCTAGCTGGGAAGGACCCTTCCGAGTGATTAAAGTATCCCGTCCTGGATGTGTTCGCTTGGCAACCGGGGATGGGACACCTCTCCTTAATCCTTGGAACATTGAGCACCTCCGTAAGTTTTACGCTTAATATCACGGAGGCGAGTCTGTAGTTACACGAGATGTATGTTATAGAGTCATTGTACAGAGTCGGGTAGCTCCTCCGGGGGAACACCCGGACCTTCCCCGGAAGGTCCGCAAAGTTCAGGCAACACTTGTCACAGTCTCAGAACTAAAAGTGTAGCTAGCTACCCTGGGTCAAACAAGAAACAAAACACACTTAGCCTGGTTCCGTACCCTAAGAGTGTACTTGTTTCCCCTGTAACCCAGACCTATAATGAAAGACATCATTGTGTGAAAACAGACTCCACGTGCATTTACTTTGTACAAGCTCATTATTTTTTATTTTTCTCTTTCTTGTCTATAACAAAGTTGTGCGATTCTCAAGAATTTTTTAGACCGACTAATTCATGTACAACTCGAGTCGCATTGTTAATTTCTTCGGGTTTTCACTTTGTTGAATGAATCACTCGCCTGAATGTCGCCAGCCAATCTAGGTCCGGAGTGTGCTATCGACTTAGCCTGGTCCTGCACCCTAAGTACGCCACTCTACCTACACCCCGGCAGGCCGAAGTAAGGCGGGTCCTGAAAGCAATTGGACCTTGAAAAAACAACTCAATGCACTTGATTGTATGAAGAATTGTGCTCGACCTAAAAATTTCTTATGAGAATAGTAAGTCCAAACTGAGTTATATATAGGAAACAAATTTTACTATTTTTCTTGACTTCAGTGTGCAGGCAAAATAAAGATCTCATGATGATGGTGAATTAAGCCAGAGCTATTACAGCTCCGACATCCCCTAGATGGCTTGTAATCGATGTTTTAGACATTGATAGCAAGTATCGTTGGAGCTACTTAGCTTCGGTAAACCCAGGGGGCTAGCCATCAAAGCAAACAAAAGATGGTGGGAAGACTCCATAGGACCAACTGCCGACGCTCTACGCATTGATGGAAACCACTGCTTGAGTTACCAAGATCCAATGATGGTCAGAGCCGGAGCCCTTAAGCTCCAACAACCTCAGGGAGCCTTCACTACCGAAGACTTCAGACCTACGCTCTACAAGTCTGAAGCACACGGGTCTTCAACAACAGTTACATCCTCTTGGTACATGTTCACAATCAAAATGTGTACATCTACCAGGGGGCCAAGTGGGACAAAAGTGTTGAAGATAAAAAATGAAATTCATAAAAAACTTGGATTTCATTCATCTGGAGACAAGAGATTACAAAATTGGAGATGAAGAAGAGAGAATACAAGCGGGAGCTACAAAGAGATGGTCCTAGACCCTATGGAAGAACGAGGCGACCTTCTGGGCAACCTCAGAAACGCTGGCCTGAGCAGCTTCTCCCTCTCCGTCGATGGGACCTTGGAGCACCGGGTCCAGGGGGAATTGGGGGTCCCAGCTTGTGTAGCACGACAGAATAAATTCTGCGACACTCTTGGCCAGGGATTATCCCTCGGTTTCCAACTGGTCTGCAATGACATCACCCATCTTGGTGAGCTTGTTGCCTGCTGAACTTAGTGCCTGCAATGCCTAGTCCATCTCCGGTTCCGGATCATCCGGACGCACGGGACTAAAACCCATTGGCGTTAGCGCGTCATTGGCTTTGCCCGGGAAGTCCCAAACTTGTTGGGAATCTGCAACCCTGCCGCTTCGCATCTCCTCCAAGGATCTTCTGGCCGCTGCAAGCTCCGAGTTCTCTCGAGCAAGACACTCCACCTCTTTGGCGTTCTACTGAATCTTTTCAGCAACCTGCCTTTCGAGTTTACTGAGCTCTTCCTCCTGGAGGTGGATCTCATTTTGGCGGTTAACCAGGTCCTTCTCTCAGCCCCGCACCTTCTTCTCCCTGGCAGCAACGTCAGTTTCCCTCCTGTGGAGTTCCTATCCTCGCTGCCAGGCCTTCTTCTCCTCTCTCTCGCAGCGCTCATCCAATTTCTTGGTGCACTCCTCGAGATTCTTGTCACCCAGAGCTAGCCTCTGAGTAAGCTCTTCTTCTCTCTTCACGACGTCGTCCCGCAGCTCTAGGAGTTTTTGCTCTTCATCCTCGAGCTTTCTCTCCCGCTCCTCAAGAGCCTCCCGGCGCTTAACGAGACTAGTGTGGATGGCGTCGAGCCTCTCTTGGTGATCATCAGCTGCACTATTAGCAGCCTTGGCCTATTCATAGATGGCCCGAAACTAGTTGTCAAGGGATCGCATCATGCTTTTCCTCTCATCCAGCAACTTATCCCAGTACTCCAGGCGGATCTTCTCCTTCCTCACCCACTCTTTGTCATCAGCCAGCCTCAACTGCACCAGCTTGGTCTCGAATTGGAGCCGGTTGCGCCACCTCCTAAGAGTTTGACGCTCCTCCTCGAGAACCTTGCTGTCGTGGTAAAAAGTCAGTTGAACCTAGCGAAGACTGGAGCAGGCGTTGTCAATAGACAACGACAGAGGGATCGGGCCCGGACCTGTTGGGGCCATCTCTGTTGGTTCCAGCGGGTTCTTCGTGACAAAAATTGGGTCCCACTCAACAAGAGCAGTTCCCTGAGCTTCTGCAGCACTAGGGCCGCCCTCTAGAATAACCTCGAACGCTGTCGAGGAAGGTCCTGCTACAGGAGTTTCAACCTCCGGAGTTGGCTCCGAAGGTCCCATCGCTAGGTCGTCAACAACTGGTCCCTCAAGCGGGGGGCCAACAACTTCATCTCGGCACCCTGGTTCAGGCGCGGGCACCTCCGAGACCACCACCTCTGGGGCAGGAGTTGAAGGTTCGATCAGAGCTGGAGCCACTTCCGGCTCCGACATTGGCGCTTCCTCCAACACCGGACCAGATGCTGACGCTTCAACCACCATGGGCTCAAGCGCCGGCACCTCCGCGGCGATTGGTTCAGGCGCCAGAACCTCTCCGACGACCGGCTCTACCGCCGAAACTTCTTCAGCAGCCGGCTCTACCGCTGGAACTTCTTCGATAACCGGCTCAGGCACCGGAGTTTCATCAACCACCGGCTCTACCGTCGGGGCATCTTCAACCATCGACTCCACTGTCGGGGCTTCAACAACATCTGGATCTGGGGCCGGAATCAGAGATGTCTCCGGTTCTGAGACTGGAGCGTCCGCCATTTCAGCGTCCAAGCCCGGAGCTTCAACCTCCGGGGCAGGTGCCGTTGGTACATCTTCATTCCCGTGGTCCGGTGCTACCACGGGAGCTTCTGGGTATGAATCAAGGTCCAATACCATGACAGCTGGCGCCGGAGCTATCGCAGCTTCAGCCACTCCTTGGGGCGGCGCTGGGATTGGAGCCGGAGCCTCCACTTGCAAAGCTTCAGGTGTTGTGGCAGGAACAGGAGCTTCAGCCCCTCTCTTGGGTACCCTGTGGATGGAGGACAAAGACACTTAAAACGCAGTTACAACACAAAACAACCAATTTAGGTAAAAAACAAAAATTACCTCGAAAGGCTTCCGCACCAGTTAGCACGGAACCACTTCTCCGGATGCTCAGGACTGGACCCTGGCGCCACTGGCATGTCTGTTCCGGAAGGTTCCCCGGAGCTTGCCGCAACTATCGGCGCTGCTTTGGTCGACGTCCCCCTCGATTGGTAAGAACTTTCGGATCCAGAGCCTTCAGCTGGTGTCGTAGCCACACGGCCGGAACTAGAACCCTGGGAAGGTGCTGATGCTGGAGTGGCTGTTGCCGTTGAAGACCTCCCCCTCCGGGGAGAAGGAGTTGTTGGGGAAGGAGCAAGCCTGACGGACCTCCCATCAGAATGCTTCAGCTTCCTTTTCCGGCTCGAGGGCTCGGCCAACTCTTTTCCCTTGCCCGAGACTTCAATTCTTTGTTCCGGGACAGAGGTGGGACCACCCTCGAAGGCCCCGAAGATCACCAACCTAGTGGTCGAATGTCTCTCAATGACACCAAGGTCATCAAGCACCGGCATCTTACGTCGGAGCTCCCTGCTGAACTCTGCCTCCATGTTCAGAGGGAGGAAAGCCGCCGGCGGAGACAAATAGCCACCCTCGACGTCGATGTCGTGCTAGAACTTCTTGAGGTGAAGCTCCAAGGTTGCGCCTTCCAGGTTAGACTTCAAACCGGTTTCGATCCGGTCATCATCCATCACGCTGTTGAGGGCCCAAGCAAGCTTCTCCCTCTTCTTCAGCGAAGCCCACCTGTTGGCCAGGAAGTTGCAAAATACCGCCTGAGGAGTCACCCCTCCTTCCACGCAATGGCGGATCCTGGTCAGAGCAGGGTTGAAGGCGTCCGACAACACCGGAACTTCGCTCCAAGCTTCAGTGTTGACATTGGGGAGGCCTACGGGCAACTCCAGCCTCTCATGCTCCTCTGCCCTGATGACGATCCAATCCTTCTTCCAGTCGTCCCACTTGCCAGAAGGGAACCACCGCAAGTACTTGTACGGACACTTCTTGCGCTTCACAAAGTAGTAGAAGCCAAGGTACTCGTCACTCTTGCCAGTGGTATGGATGGTGAAGAAATGCAGAAGAGCTCGACGCAGGGAGGAATACCCACCCACATCTCGCAGAAGTGGACAAAGATCAACACCAAAAGAATGGAGTGGGGACCGAGGTGGTACAGCTGCAGACCATAAAAGTCTAGCAGCATCAAGAGAAAAGAATAAAAGGGTTGGATCAGTCCCACCATCGCGTACGCAGAGAAGTACACCATTTCGCCGGTGTGCTCCTTCTCGAACGGAAGCTTGCCGGCGCAGACCTAGTGATTGAAGAAGTCACTGGACCACCCCATGAGGGCCCGAACCTCCTTCAACTTGCCGTCGGTCTTCAGTCGGCTCTCTGAACGTGGCCTAGAGGGGGGGGTGAATAGGCCTTTTGAATTTCCTACACACTTAATAGAGTTGTCAAAAACTTGATTGACCGGACTAGTCCAGTTATGTGGGCGGACTAGTCCGGTGTGCTGAAATATGTGAATTGATTAAGTGTTGTTTGGGAAACTAGGTTCTTCTAGCAGTGGAAATGAGAACAACAGATTCTTTGATTTAAGATTAGTTTATGAATGCACGAGAAGACTTGCGAGCAACTTAAATTGTTGTTTATCAATCAAGTGATCTAGTGAACAAAAAGTAAAGTAAATGAGGCACAAGAGACAATGAATTTTTATCGAGGTTCGATCTCACCACGAGATCTATGTCCTCGATGAGGAAGCTCAGAAAGAGCCGGGTCTCCAACCCTTTCCCTCTTCAAGTCACCATGAAGGCTGATTTGATTCCACTATCATGGGTAATCACCGAGTTTGTGGGGCAACGTCACACGTTGAGGGATCCCATGAGAATTACAAAGAAAGAGGCGATCAAATACTCTTGAAAGTATTACAATGCAGAGTATAAGTGTAGAAAGATCAAACTATATGAGCTCGCAACAAAGGATCGACGATCTCCCAATCCCGAATCCAAGTGTTCTAATGATTTGACTCTTTTTGCACCTTCGATGTGTGGGGAGATGTGTTTTGGGCTCTTGGGACAAAGTGGCGGCACTAGGGTTTCTGTTTTCAGCAGTATTCGACGTGTATGTTCTTTTGAAAAGCCGTGGATTCTCTATTTATATGGTTTCCAAAAAGTTACCGTTGAAAAACCCTAATACCGGACTAGTCCGGTGCAAGTCCGAACTTGTCCGGTCACAGTGTAACTCGAAGTCCAGAAAGTCTGGCGGACTAGTCCGGTCAAAGCTCGGACTAGTCCGATGCTGTGTGAAGGTGGACTTCAGAAAGTTCAACAGACTAGTTTGTGGACTAGTCCGGTCTCCACAGATGGGAGACTCCAGAAAGTTCAACAGACTAGTCCGGTGGGCACACGGACTAGTCCGGTCTCCCGATATGAGAGACTCCAGAAAGTTCAACGGACTAGTCCGGTGGACACACGAACTAGTCCGGTCTCCTGAGAGGGGAGACTCCAGAAAGTGTAACGGACTAGTCCGGTCCATGATCGGACTAGTCCGGTGCATTGTTAAAGTTAGGTTAATTTTAAAGCCCTTACCCTCGTGCAAAGTTGTGAGATCTTGGAGTGTGTCTTTCATACACTCCCTATACATTTAGAATCTAATATGTTCTTCCAAGCTCCATCAAAGTATCCCTCTTTGGACACCACTCCATTTTTCACCTTTTTGTTTGCACTGAGCTGTTTCACTTTTTTTGTCCTGCAATCATCTCAATAGTTTCATTAGAATCTCATATGTTTGTCATCAATTAGCCAAAACCCACAAGGGATATCCTAGATGCAATTACAATCCCCCCCTTTTTGGTGATTGATGACAACCATTTGAGATATCACAAATGAGAGTAAAATTTTGATTTTCATAAGGTGTGCACATATGAGAATAACGATAAATCCACAAAAAGCTTCTTACATATGCACACACCTTATGGTGGGGTGCCTAACAAGTGAGTGATCAACAAAGTGTGATGAAATAAAGATAATCAATAATGAGCATAGAAATAAGCATTCGAGCAACAGTAAGCATCACACATAGGAAAAGAAAATAGTGCATTACAGAGTTTTAAAAATAAGTACATGTCCTCGATCACAAGGGCATAATAACTACTACTGGAGATAGTCTCAAACTAGTCTCAATCTCTCCCCCTTTGGCATCAAGGCGCCAAAAAGGGAAAAATTGAGGGGAATCACTCATCGCCGCTCCCTTCTTCAGTTTCGGTCCGATATTCATCTTCATCACCATCATCATTCACCGGAGCAGGATCTTCCTCGGAGTCCTCGAAGGCGGGCGGTGATCCAACCGGCTCAATCTCAAGCTTGTCACATATAGCTTTAATGTTGGCATTTACATATTGCTGATGTTTCTTCTGCGTGACTTCAATCTTGTGGCAATAGGCAAAGATGGAGGTGAGCATTTTGAGCACGCCACCGGAGGATTCATGTACAGGCGCAGAGCCAGGAGGAGCAGCTGCAGATCTTGTGGCATTCACATCCTGAGTTTGTTTAGTCCTCCTCTCAGCTCCGGGGGAGGAAGGGGCAGGTGGTGCTGAGGTAAGAGTGTACTCGGTGGGCTTTTGTGGCTTCAACCCCGTATGAGAGACATCCTTGACAAACTCAAGTACCGACACTTTCTCAATCATGAACATGATGTACGGGGCATACCCGCAAGACCTATTTGGAGTGATTGAGATGTTCACAATGTCGTTGTTGATATACTCAAAGACATTGAATGGTATCCTTCCACTAATGACCTTCATTAGGTTCCTCAAGGTTCCTTGTATAGTCCCCACATCTCCATCTTTCGGTGCTATTGTCTTCCTCAAGATTCTGTTGAGGACCACAAAGAAGGGCTTCAAATATTTGATGTTGGTAGGAGTATAGGGCATCCTTGTGTCATAGAGGAACTTGAGCTCATCCTTCTCCAAGGGTTGCAAATTGTGGATGACAAGATCATGATCCAGAGTGTGTTCAAGGTGAAGAATCCTTGCAAACTCATCATAAGTAACATTATACTTGGAACCATGAATCATCCAAGTAAGACTGTCTCCATCACCCCGAGCAAAGTAGAGCGTAGAGTAGAATTGGGTGATGATCTCATTTTTCCAATGATTCTCAAAGGAAAACAGTTCCTTCAGTTCGTGCCTCTCCAGGGCCTCAACCACCTCACGAAAGGCAGGATACCTCTTCGACTGCATGTATCCAATGTTCAACCATTGACTCTTCACAACGGGATTCTTCATCTTTATGTACACATGCTCGTATTAGTCAGCATGGAAGTTGCTCCAGAATCTTGGGTCTGAGCATTGCCGAGGTTGATTATACACATTAATCATCCTGAAGCTATTGGCAAGCTCACCCCTTTTTCCAGTGGAATCCTCACTGGAACGTTGCCTGTTGCGGTGACTTGGGTTTTTCATCTTCAGGGGCCCAATGAGACCGCTAGCAAGCCCCTTCCCTTTATTTAGAGCCCTCTTTGGCCCTGAGGAGCTCTCGGCAGCTTTTCCTTGGGCCTTCTTGACAACCACCTTCCTCTTCTTAAGCAAATTGTCGTCGGAGGGTGGAGAGTGGACATTGACATCATGTCTTTTCTTCATGCACCTCTCCTTGGCTCTCCTCGCTTTTTCACGTTCAACTTCTTCATCAACGTGGAAAGAGCTATCATCTGAGCTTGACGACATCGTGCCCAATAAGGAGTTCATGGATTAGATAAGAATGAACCAAGGATCGAGGTCAAATTAGGGATTCAGATGTCAGAGACCGGACTTGTCTAGGTTCAGAGTGCGGAATTGTCCGGCGTACCGGACTTGTCCATATCTGAGCGCCGGACTAGTCCGGCCTAGCAAAAACCCTAATGATTTCCTTGAATTCCAAAACATCTATCTAAGGATACAAAATGACATGAAGGTGGTAGGAATACATCTATGAAGCCAATGTACAACCTTGGAATCAAAGGAAACGAGGTAGAATGAGAAAAGTTGATATTTTGGTTTTAGGGTGAATTTTACCGAGATTTGAAGATTCGCATTGAGGAGGCTTGAATCTGTCTGGAGGGGAGGATCAACTCGTCGAGGAGAGGATTCCCCATGGAGGACACTTGATTTTTGAGGGCTCAACTCGAAGGTCTCTTCGGGGGGCTAGGGTTTAGGAGAGAAGAGGAGAGGTGAGGGAGAGCAAGTCCGGTCAAGTGGAGGGAGGTTTGAAATTTTGATTTGGGCCGGCCAACCGCTTATATACGCAGCCGACCGGACTAGTCCGGTCAGTGGACGGACTAGTCCGGTGCCCCTGGAAAACCTAAGTATTTTGAGATAATTAAAAGTGATCCAAGGACAAGTTTAGCAAATAATCTTGGTAATTATGACCAGAAGGCAATCAACAATGAAAAGTGGTCATAAACTGCAAGATTTCTTCATTAAAATAGTTTTCTTAGAAGAAAAAAGAGGTGAGGGGTAGTTTTCAACAATAAAATGCGATGTTTGAAGTTTCAACCAGGTATGCAACGTTTCAAGCCACATTTCGAGAGTCAAGAATATTAAGTTCATTTATAAGCTCACAAAACCTTTTCTCATCTAATGGTTTTGTGAAAATATCCGCAAGTTGTTTTTCAGTCCTAACATGTGAAATAGCAATGTCACCTTTTAACGAATGATCTCTAAGAAAATGATGACGGATATCTATGTGCTTAGTTCTTGAGTGCTCTACAGGGTTGTGTGCAATTTTTATAGCACTTTCATTATCACATAGAAGTGAGATTGGACCGTTTAAGAAAGCGCTTTTGACGTCCATTTTCTACAACTTAAAATTATGATGAGTAGCATATGCCAATGAAATGGGAATGGACTCAAGTCTAGCTATAGGAGCGAAAGTTTCATCGAAGTCAAAACCTTCGACCTGAGAGTAGCCCTTGGCCACCAATCTCGCTTTATTTTTTGTTACTACTCCATGCTCATCTTGCTTGTTTCGAAAAACCCATTTGGTTCCGACGATGTTCGCCCTTGGTCTCTCCACCAGCTCCCACACTTCATTTCTTTTGAAGTTGTTCAACTCCTCTTGCATCGCCATCACCCAGTCTAGATCCCTTAAGGCTTCTTCTACCCTGTATGGTTCCAGAAAAGACACAAAAGAATAGTATTCACAGAAATTGGCAACTCGAGATCTAGTAGTTACTCCCTTAGCAATATCTCCAATGATATTATTGACAGGATGGTCTCTTTGCACGCTCTGATGTACTCTTGGGTGTGGAAATTGTGTAGTTGCTTGTTCTTCATTATCTTCATGTTCATTGTCTCCCCCTAGATTATTGCTCCCATGATTATCTTGATATTTCTGATTTTCCTCATCTTGATCTTGTGAAAGAGCTCCCCCTTGATCATTGCCTCCGTGTTGAAGTTCATCTTGTGCATTTGAGTCAAAAGTTCGCTCTTATGGTAAGATATCACCAAGTCCCATTTTCTTCAATGCTTGATATGGAACTTCCTCTTTATCCAGAACACACTTATCAACTTGCTCCACTTGTGAGCCGTTAGATTCATCGAACATTACGTCACGTGCTACTTCAACAAGGCCGGACACCTTGTTGAAGATACGATAGGCGTAGGCATTCGATTCATAACCGAGCAAGGACCCTTCACCGGACTTTGAAGCGAACTTCGAGGCCCTCAGTTTCTTGTTGAGAATAAACATTTACAACCAAATACTTTGAAATAAGAAACATTAGGCTTTTTACCGGTAAGGAGCTCATATGGAGTTTTCTTCAGTAGTCGGTGGAGGTACAGCCGATTCGTGGCATGACAAGCGGTGTTCACCGCTTCTGCCCAAAATCGATTTGATGTATTGTATTCATCCAACATAGTTCTTGCCATTTCGATCAATGTTCTATTCTTCCTTTCGGCCACTCCGATTTGTTGAGGGGAGTAGGATGCCGAGAACTCATGCTTTATTCCCTCTTCATCGAGATACTCTTCAACTTGGAGGTTCTTGAATTCTGTCCCGTTGTCACTTCTGATGTTCTTTATGGTTGATGAGAATTTGTTCTGAGCTCTTTTCATGAACTTCTTGAGGATTCCCTGAGTTTGTGATTTATCATACAAGAAAAATACCCAGGTAAATCTTGAAAAATCATCAACAATTACTAAACCGTATTTGTTACCGCTGATGCTGATGTACGAAATTGGACCAAAGAGATCCATGTGGAGGAGTTTCAGCGGCCTTGCAGTAGTCATCACATTCTTGGCGGGGTGTGGTGCTCCGACTTGTTTTCCTGCTTGACAAGCGCTGCACGACCTGTCTTTTTCAAAAACCACATCCTTAAGACCACAGATGTGACCACCTTTTAGAAGTTTTTGCAGATTTCTCATCCCAACATGGGCTAGCCATCTATGCCACAGCCATCCCATGTTGGTCTTAGCAACCAAGCAAGTGTTGAGTTCGGCTTTATCTTTGTTGAAGTCAACAAGATAAAGCTTGCCCTTCAACATTCGCTTGAATGCAATTGAGCCATCGCTTCTTCTAAAAATGGTCACACCCTCATTAGTGAATAAACAGTTATAACCTTTGTCGCATAGTTGAGATATTGACAAAAGGTTATAATCTAGAGAATCTACATGTAAAACATTAGATAAGGTGTGTTGAGAGGATATTTCAATGTTACCGCTACCAAGGACCTGTCCTTGGTTGTTGTCTCCGAAGTATATGCCTTCACTTGGATCCTTGTTATACTCGTACTCCACAAACATACCTCTCTGTCCGGTCATGTGATTTGTGCATCCGCTATCTAGCACCCATTTAGATCCACTGGAGGAGTAAGCCTGCAAAAAAAGAATTATTCTTTGGTTTTAGGTACCCAAGCTTGCTTGGGTCCTCTCAGGTTAGTAACATGAGTCTTGGGCACCCACACACAAGTTTTCAAGTTCTTGTGGCGTGGCCCTGTATATTTAGCAATGACTTTTCCATGTTTGGCTTTCATAAGAACATAGGAAGCATCAAATGTACGAAACAATATTTGTAAATCAGATTCATGGGATTTTTCCTTAACAAAGACAATTCTATTCTTAACATGATTAGGAGTATACATGTGTTTGTTCCTGTCAAAACCAAGGCCATCTTTGACATTAGGAGGTCTAGTGACCATATATGCAGCGTGCATATTTGATCTTCTCCTTATCAAAGATGCCGCTTGGAGAGGCATGCATATTATTAGAAGTTGAAGTATTTGAAATAACATTCTTTTTTAATAGAGCAAGTGCAAGTTCCGATTGTTGTCGAACTCATATCTTTGGAGGAGGAGCTCTTGGAGGAAGAGGATTCACTTTGCTTGAGCGACTCAACTTGCACCTCAAGGATCTTGTTAACTTTCAACAAGTTAACAAGTTCTTCCTTGATTGCAATATGTGAGTCCTCTAGCTTTGAGTAAGTTTCCTTACTCAAGGCTAGCTCAACTTCAAGCGACTCATTCTTCTCTCTTTCAAGCTCGAGAAGCTTTTCAACTTCTTGATATCTCTTCCTTTCACGGATGAGTATATCTTCTTGTTGGTTAAGAAGTTCCTCCTTTTTGAAGATTTCATTCAACAACATTTCCATTTTCTTTAAGGCAATTTTACTTAGTCCTCTAAACACTTCTTCATTATCACTAGAGCTATCAAAGTCATCAGTAGAGGAATTTAGTGTAGGAGGAGTGAGTCAAACCTTTTTCTTGCCTTCCTTGGCCATAAGGCAAGTGTGGTTGTTCATATCTCGTCCTCCCATGTTTGTGAAGAGTGTGGCTTTCATAGTAGGTTTCTTGACTGCGATAGTGGCTATCTCTTCTTCTTCATTAGAGGAGGACTTGTCATTTGAGTCCCACTCCTTGCCAATATGATCTTGATGGGCTTGTCTTCTTTTTCTAAATTTTTTCTTTTCTTGAGTCTTGTTTCCTTCTTCTTTTTATTTTCTTCATAGGGGCAGTCCACCATGAAGTGACCATACTCTCCGCAGTTGTAGCAAGTGCGTCGAGCCTTGGATTTTCCTTTATCCTTGCTTTTGCCTTCATTTGAATTGTCGCCGTGTCTTCTTTTCATCATGCATATGAACTTTTTGATAAATAGTACCATTTCTTCATCATCAAGATCAGTGCTCTCGTCGCTTGTATGCCCATCGTCTTGGTCTTCACGAGTTTCTTTGAGTTTGGGTCTGCACGTTGCTTTGAGAGCAACTTCCTTCTTTTTGGAAGAGGTGAGTTCGGCTAAGTCTTTGACGTATTGAGCCTCTTTCTCCATCATTTCATGATTTATGATCTTCCACAATAACTCATCCGGAGTCATTTTGTGAAATCCGGGGCTTTCTCTAATCATTGAGCAGAGTGTGACATTTCTTGGCATGAAGGCTCTAATCATTCTGTTGACCACCTCGTGATCTGTCCATTTCTTACTTCCATAGGCACGAATTTTGTTGATGAGTGCCTTCATCCGGTTGTACATGCCTTGAGGTGATTCGCCTTCTTCAATAGCAAATCTCCCCAACTCTCCTTCAAGCATCTCAATTTTAGCTTCACGAACCGACCTATTTCCTTCGTGAGCTGTCTTAAGTGTATCCCAGATTTCTTTTGCACTTTCTAAACCATCGATCTTGGTGAATTCTTCTCTACTTAGTTATGATGTGATCACGGCGACGGCATGTGCATTTCCGTGAATCTCTTGTTCTTGTTCTGGAGTGAGTTCCTCATCCGTGTCTGGGATATCTATGCCAGTGCAAATGATGTGCCACAGACTAGGATTCAGGGATATTAGATGCATCTTCATGTTGTACTTCCACATGGTGTAGTCACTTCCGTCAAACTGTGGAGGCTTTCCCATAGGAATGGAGAGATAGTGATTGTTTGAATTGAGACGGTTGTAGTTGTAAGGATGTCGGGAGTAGTCGTGATGACCACTCCCCGTCGTCTTCTCTTCTTCTTTTCCTTTTTGTCCTAGCAGTTTCTTTCTCAGGAGTTCCTTTAGTTGTCGCACTTCTTCATCATCATGTGGGCTTTCTTTCAGCACATCGAAGGCTTTAGCTTCTTGTTCCTCCTCATTGATGTTCATCTTCGAGATATCATTGTTCTTCTCAGAGACCATTGATCTCTCCGAGATGTGAGTCTCGTTGGCGGAGAACCTTGCTCTGATACCAATTGAACGTGGCCTAGAGGGGGGTGAATATACCTTTTGAATTTCCTGCACACTTAATAGAGTTGTCAAAAACTTGATTGATCGGACTAGTCCAGTTATGTGGGCAGACTAGTCCGGTGTGCTGAAATATGTGAATTGATTAAGTGTTGTTTGGGAAACTAGGTTCTTCTAGCAGCAGAAATGAGAACAACAGTTTCTTTGATTTAAGATTAGTGTATGAATGCACGTGAACACTTGCGAGCAACTTAAATTGTTGTTTAGAAATCAAGTGATCTTGTGGACAAAAAGTAAAGTAAATGAGGCACAAGAGACAAGCAATTTTTACCGAGGTTCGATCTCACCACGAGATCTACGTCCTCGTTGAGGAAGCTCACACAGAGCCGGGTCTCCAACCCTTTCCCTCTTCAAGTCACCACGAAGGCCGACTTGATTCCACTATCACGGGTAATCACCGAGTTTGTGGGGCAACCTCACACGTTGAGGGCTCCCACGAGAATTACAACGAAAGAGGCTATCAAATACACTTGAAAGTATTACAATGCAGAGTATAAGTGTAGAAAGATCAAATCCAAAGAGCTCGCAACGAAGAACGACGATCTCCCAATCCCGAATCCAAGTGTTCTAATGATTTGACTCTTTTTGCACCTTAGATGTGTGGGGAGATGTGTTTTGGGCTCTTGGGACAAAGTGGCGGCACTAGGGTATGTGTTTTCAGTAGTATTCAACGTGTATGTTCTTTTGAAAGGCCGTGGATTCTCTATTTATATGGTTTCCAAAAAGTTACCGTTGAAAAACCCTAATACCGGACTAGTCCGGTGCAAGTCCGGACTTGTCCGGTCACAGTGTAACTCGAAGTCCAGAAAGTCTGGCAGACTAGTCCAGTCCAAGCTCGGACTAGTCCAGTGTTGTGTGAAGGTGGACTCCAGAAAGTTCAACGGACTAGTCCGTGGACTAGTCCGGTCTCCACAAATGGGAGACTCCAGAAAGTTCAACGGACTAGTCCGGTGGACACACGGACTAGTCCGGTCTCCGATATGAGAGACTCCAGAAAGTTCAACGGACTAGTCTGGTGGACACACGGACTAGTCTGGTCTACTGAGAGGGGAGACTCCAGAAAGTATAACGGACTAGTTCGGTCCTTGATCAGACTAGTCCGGTGCATTGTGAAAGTTAGGTTAATTTTAAAGCCCTTACCCCTGCGCAAAGTTGTGAGCTCTTGAATTGTGTCTTTCATACACTCCCTATACATTTAGAATCTAATTTGTTCTTCCAAGCTCCATCAAAGTATCCCTCTTTGGACACCACTCCATTTTTCACCTTTTTGTGTGCACCGAGCTGTTTCACTTTGTTTGTCCTGCAATCATCTCAATAGTTTCATTAGGATCTCATATGTTTGTCATCAATTAGCCAAAACCCACAAGGGATATCCTAGATGCACTTACACTCTCGCGGAGACCCAACTCCATCGCAGCACAAGCGGGGCTAGTGATGAAAAGCAAGCGAAAGTTTGGAAGGTTTGAGCGCAAGATCGAATGAAGGCGTAAAGAACCCCTAAACGGTGCATGCTTTCTTTCTTAAGTAAGCCCCCACAACGCTTGGATGGAAACCGCAAAGGAGCCGACATTACAAGTTAAAAACTTCACCCTGCCAATGACAAGGGGGCCCAGGGCCACCCCGACGATCAAGCTGAGGTCCTTACCAAGGCGAACAGTTGTAATCATGAAAGGCGGGAATATCGAAGGCGGCGGCCTGACAAGGCGCATGGAACCGATACAATTTTCGTATCGGGAACCATCGACCTTCAATTGCATGAGAACCGCACGCTAAGATCTCACCTGCCGCATCCAGGATATGCCACGCGGCAGTGGTTTAACTACGACACATCTGAAGATCCTTGAAGACATGACACAAAAATCGAAGGATGGACCCACCTCCGGCAAAACGACTCCTTCCGAAAGGTCTCTCCCGAAGGTGGGCCCAAGGGGCCACTGTCGGTACCCTGCGTACCGTATACCCCTTGGGAGTAGAAAAAGACCAAAGAGACTTCACCTGACCGAGTTGAAGACTGCGAAGGCCCCACTTCTCATACGGGACTGGACATGCCTCCCATCTATGGTTAGCTCCGGTACTGCCACGTGTACACTACAGCTAGAGCTATACCCCACACATGGGATAGCTCCGGGCTAAACACTTGTACAACACCCCTGGACCTAACCTTTGATAGAGGGAAGCTCCAGTACTAACACATGTACATCTAAACCGGACCTACCCATCCCAGACGGATAGCTCCGGAGCTGCCACGTGTCCAAACCGCTGGACCTTCAACCTTGGCAATCAAGCTGGTGAACCCCCAATGGCTCGGACCTCCAAGGGGCAATCAAAGACCTCAAAACCTGATTAAGTGTCATTAATACCATATTAATGACACACGATCAGTAGGCCCTTAATACTAGTAACAGCACTGTCAGGTCCCGTTACCACGCTATTAAGGGTAATTAATCTCATTGATTATGTATTAAACATGAGTAACCACTGGGGATACATGTCGGGCCAGGCTAACTGTGTAATGACCAGTCTTTGTACTATAAAAGGATTTGTCGACGGGAGACTCAGGGATAGACTCTCTGACACCCTTAGACACACATATGGTCTCTAACCGAAAGCTCTTAGACGCTCAATACAACAGCTACACATCCCGTGGAGTAGGGTATTACGCTCAGGCGGCCCGAACCATGTAAATCCTTGAGTCCATTTGCCATATTCTTTTAAATCTCTGCGCACCCAATACCGAACTACAAACTCCTTGAGCTACCAATGGTAGTATCGGGAGAATTGCCAGAAAAACACTCCGACAGAGTGGAACTTGATTTCTAGGGTATGTGTGCTCCATTTGTTGTTCTATGTTTCAACCACCCATGAATAGGAGACATCATAAGCCCCATAATGACTAAATATGGGTGAAGCACCATGCCAATTTTTTCTATACTAGGTAGAGTATTTTGTTGTGCACATTGTACTTTTGAAAAGTAGAACATTGTAGCAACTCCTGATCATCAACCTAAAGTCTTGACTTTGCTTGAGACAAGCAAAGGATAAGCTGGGGGGAGTTTATTGACGGTTGTTATATACCAATTTCACCCGTCCACATAACTCAATTATGTGAAGGAAATATCATTTCTTGCACACATCACCTTTCTATTTAACCTATTTCCCTTTGTACTTGGATAAATTAATGCATGCGGGTATTTTATGCAGAATTGAAGTGAAACAAGGGGGTGGATCCAATAAAATATCATCCCATCCAATCAAGCGCCAACATGTGGCACCACATGGATCAAATGACCTACAAACAGAAGTATCCGAGGCCATCCAACAGTGTAGCATCCATATCAAGGGATGGGACCCACCTGGCAGTGTCATGGAGAAAGCACACGCGAAAGGAAGCAAAGACCAGATTGGTCAACCCCACTAGTCGAGCGACCTGGTCCTGGCGCTGAACTCAGTCAGCTTCCACGTGTTGGCTCCCCCGGGCTTGAAGAAGATAGTGATGACTGATTCGCGCACTTTTGGTGGCGGGAACCGACCCTTCTCCACCTATAAATAGGACCCCTCACTTCAACACACACCACCTGAGAATCATTCTATTGTATACACTAGTTCTCTTAGTCCATAGTGGAGTTAGGCTATAGGAAGGAGAGCCTCTAGTACCAAGCCAAATTGGAAAAGGTATGGCTCATGTATCTTTTCTTATATTTGTGACTTTATGCATAATAAAGATATTATCTTTAGTCTTCTTTTATTCATATACTTGGATGAAACATTTCTTGTTTGATTGTGGAGTCTATGTATGTGGTAAGAGTAGTCTCCCAAGGCTATGTATATGTATATTAGAAGCATTGTAGGAGTAACTCCCCAACTCTTAATCAAATCTCCATTAGGACCCATTTACCCTTTAGAATAGATTGCTTAGGTGTGTGTCACACTACCCATATTATCAACGTACCATGTCTTTATAATTGATTAGTATCCCATAGATTGATCATAAGAGTAGTGTCTACTTTACTTCATTGCCTTCTTTTGGAATAAATACGACACCCTTAGAAATACTCTTGGGTGAAATGCTACAAGACAATTTCCGTGTGCTTGCGCATTTTATTTGTGACATAAGAAACGTCAACAAGCATTTCTGGTGCCGTTGTCGGGGATGATTTGTTAATATTTCTTAGTAGCTTTCAACAATAATCATAAAGAGTACTTCTACCACATATATGGAATCCACAATCAAACAAGAAACGCTTCATCTAAGTATACGAATAAAAGAAGACTAAAGATAATGTCTTTATTATGCATAAAGTCACAAATACAAGAAAAGATACATGAGCCATACCTTTCCCAATTTGGACTTGGGACTAGAGGCTAAGGAACTAGGAGAACAAGTGTATACAATAGAATGATGCTCAAGTGTGTGTTGAAGTGAGGGATGAGGGGTCCTATTTATACTAGTGTTGAGGTCAGTTCCCGCCATCTTTTGCGCGTGACTCAGTAACCATTCGTATCACCAAGCCACAGGAGTATGCCACGTTGAGTTTGTAAGACCTATGTGTGCTGAATACATTGGCTTGTAGTGAATACACTTGCTTTGACGATAAAAGTTTTGAATATCACCAAAACACCTTTTTATTAAGGTCTGACAAGTTTTGGTTAGCTCCGGTGAGTTTTGTCTTTAGCTCCAACATGTCTTTGATAGCTCCGATGTGTTTTTGCTAAGCTCCGAGTTGATTTTTCTAGCTCCGGCTTTTGGGTTTACTAGTTAATACTAGTTTTGGTAAGTTCCGGCGCTAGGTTCTACTAGCTTTTGTTAGCTCCAGCTCAAGGTCCGGGTTGCTCTTGCAAGGTCCGAAACTTGACCGCAGTGCTTATGATTTTCATTTGCAATGTTTCGTACTTGCTTTACATTGTTGGAAAGATTTCTTAGTATTCATTTGCTAAGTTTTTGGTGCGTTTTGGTTGATATGGATAGTATCGTGTTACTGTGGTTTTGCAACATGCTTATGTGAGGTTCTCACGTAAGGTGTTGTGTTCGGAACTAACTTGAGTCAAGTCGAGGACTTGGGCTCATATGGATTGGTTGTTTATTCATGTGCAGGTGTTGCTTGAGTTCAAGACATGGGTAGTGATGGATCCATTGGACTAGTCTCAGGGAGGAGATGAGGTTCCAACAACCAAATTCAGGAGGAATTGTGGTTGAGCTGATCAGGAGGTTGCACAACATGATTGAATCAAGAACAATGCATATGAAGGTATCGTGGACGTCATTGGAAGATGTTTGCACGTGTGAAAGGAGTGCATGGATGTGTCTACATGGTTCTAAGACGTGATGAAGATATGTGGACGTAAAGAGTTGGTCGGAAAGGTCCAACTGACTAGGTTATGGACTCAGGCTGCGGCTGAGTCGGGTTTGACTCAAATATGGAAAGATTTGAGTTGGTTATCATAGGATTTCGTATGGGTCAAGAATTTGAGTTGTTTTAGAAATATGGTATATGTTCCTAAGGTGTTTGTAAGTCTTAAGATTGCTTCTATCTGCATATAGAAGAATCCTAAGCAGTTATGGAAAGTTACGATTCGTGAACAGAGTAGGATTAGGTTACTGATCTGAGTTGAGTTAGCTTTCGAGCTGGTTATATAAGCAAGGGAGCCCAAAGCTCGTGGTAGATGACTTTGGGGTTGTTCCTCTTGTGTTCTATTGAATAAAATTCATAGTTTGAAGGAACTTTTGTGCCTTGTTCATCCGACTTGTTCTAGACAAGTTTTACTCGTCGAGTTTCTGGACAGCACTACCTTTCGTCGGTGGTTTTATAATAACTCGAGTTTTACAGATCCAATTGACGTGATTCTTTTTGGTTTGTGTTCACAACTTGATTATCTATCATCTGTCTAAATTTCACGGTCATTGGATTTGTGGTTTTTGATCTACACGAGTTTCTTTACAGCATTCCAGAAAATGTTTTTCTCGAGTAGGTCAGATTGACCATTGTTTGATCTTTCGATCATAACTTGAGTTTTTCTCTACGGATTTGAGTGATTCTTTTTGTGTTGTCTTCGTGACTTGATTCTCTCTGATATCTATCACTTTGTCATGGTGAAACACGTTTAGATTAGTTTCACACACAATTTCTTTAACAGATCATTTTTCTGCCGAATGGGTTGGGGTTTAATTGTTTCCGCTGTGTAAGATTTTTAAATCTACCATTCACCCCCCTCTGGTAGCTTTTCACGTGCTCTTTGATCCTACAATTGGCATCAGAGCCACGGTGCTCTAATCTTTCTGTTTTGCGCGTGTTTTTGACTAATCATCATGGAGAAGTACTCTGCCAAACCTTGTGTGTTCCCTGGTATTGATTTTCAGGATTGGAAGGCACGCATGGAGGCTTTCATCCAGGCACAAGGCTTTGCAATATGGGAGAAGGTATACAAGCCTTACGAAGTGCCATCAAACGATCAAGTTACAGCTACAAATCTGAGAGATGTCGACAACAACAACAAGGCTCAGAACTTGATCATACAAGGATTAACACAAAGCGACTTCGACCGTGTTGCACACCTCCGATCTGCATACGATGTGTGGAAAGCACTTTGTGACTACCACGAAGGATCCAACATGATCAAAGAGGTAAGGCAATACATGTTCAAGAAAGAATACATGCGTTTCGAGATGCAACCTGGTGAGTCCATTGATGATCTCTTTGGTCGCTTTAATAAAATTCTCAGCAACTTGCGTAGCGTCAATTTTAAATTTTCAGATGATGAAAATGCTAGGCAATTACTAAGTGCATTAGACATGTCAATTTGGGAGATGAAGGTTACATCTATTCTTGAATCTACTGTCATGAGTACACTTACTTTAGATGTGCTATATTCCAAGTTAAAAACTCATGAAATTGACATAATATCACGTAAGAACCCCAACAAGTCTATTGCTTTTGTTTCTTTATGTGACATGCCTAGCTCCGGTCAATCTTCATCTTGTGGTACACTTGCTTTTTTGTCCTCTCTAACCCTTGAACAGATTGAGGAATTTCCAGAGGAGGAGCTAGTACTTCTCTCTACTAGGTTCTCAAAAGCATTGCAAAATGTTAGAACTAGAAGGAGTGGAAGCTCCGGACCTCAACGATGTTTCGAATGTGGTAAGACAGGACATTTTCATTCAGATTGCCCTAACCTTTCAGGTCCTACTTCCCGGGATGAAAAGAAAACAAGAACGAAGCAATCCCCTGCAAAAGATACGAAGAAAAAGAAGGGTTTTACAGGACATCAGTTGGTGAGCAGTTTTATCTCAGCACTCCAGGAACTTGGCTCAAGTGACATGGACATTGGAAGTGATGAAGATGAAGATGATTTGGCAAACTTGTGCTTCATGGCGGGCAAGTCAAGATCAAGTATGGAGGAGGCAGAAAAAACAGTGACAATGAAGAGGTATGTCCTACTTGCGAAGAAATGTGTGATGCTATTTCTTGTGCCACTGTTATTGTTAAGAAAAAGGATAAAAAGCTTAGGGACAATGCTGTTAAAATTGAGTCACTAGAATCTGAAATTAATCGTTTGAAATCCTTGATTCCTAGTGCTGATTCTTGTTCCTCATGTGACTTAATATATGAACAGTTGTCCTCCCTAAGAAGTGCACATACCTCCACACTTGATAAACTTGAACTTGAAATTGAAAAGAACAAAAAGTTTGCTGCACTTAGTATTGGAAACTTAAAAGATGCTTCTTGTTCTACAATTAATTTGCATTGTTCTAGTTGTGATGATCTTGATAAGAAACTGCAAGATGCTATGAATGAAATCTCTATATTGAACAATGCTTTACGTTGTTCCAAATGCAAACTAAAAGGAAAAACTTCATGTGAAAATTGCCTTGATATGTCCAATAAACTTGATGACATGCATAGGACATTAGATCGGTTTTGTAATGGGAATAAGAACCTAAACTTGCTGCTGAATTCTTCCAAGTCTTGCAATGATAAAACTGGTTTAGGTTTTGATTCTCATGCTCATGCTAAGGAACATACACCTAAAATTGTAAAGTCATTAGGAAGTGGTTTGATTCAAATAGTTCCTAAACAAAAAGGAGTGGTTTTCAAATCTGCAGGAGTATTGTCTCATTCGGTTTCAAATAAAAATGTTGTTTGCTCATCTAGACATTAACACAAAGTTAAATTTCATTGTACCTACTGTGGTAGAGATGGTCATGTCATAGATTTTTGTTATAGACTAGCTAAACAACAGAAAAGGGAAATAATGGTTGCTAGATCTCATAACTTTCATGCAAAATTTGCTGCACATATTGAACCGAATGTACAACCTGCTGTTTTGAGTCAAAAATATTCAAATTTTACCTCCGGACCTCCTGTTTTTGCCTCCGGAGCTACTGATTTTTGTGCTACACAAGTGACACCATATAGGTCAGTAGTTAAGAATAAAAAATCTCAAACTTTGACTCATAAACCTGCTGTTTTGTCTCAGCTTTCGCGTGTTTTTCCTGCTGCACGTCGCGTGACTCAATACTGGATTCCTAAATGCCTTTTGACTAACCCCAGTATTGAGTAATCGGTGTATTGTGCTTCTATGTAGGTTACATGTTTGAGGAAGGAGAACATTTGGATTGTGGATTCTGGTTGCTCATGCCACATGACCGGACCTTCACGTGTTCAATCCTTCAGAGAAAAATGGTATGTTCTTGTGATTATTGATGAATATTCTAGATACTCTTGGGTTTATTTATAGCATCTGAGAATGAAGTTTTTAGTCACTTTAGAACATTATTTCTTAGATTATCAATTGATTACCCAGGATCTTTAAAAGCAATTAGAAGTGATAATGGAACTGAATTTAAAAATCAATCTTTTGATCACTTTTGTGCTGAAAATAGAATAGATCATCAATTTTCTTCACCATATGTACCTCAACAAAATGGTGTTGTAGAAAGGAAGAACAGATCCTTAGTTGAGATGGCTAGGACTATGCTTGATGAATATCAAACTCCTAGGAAATTTTGGGATGATGCGTTAGCAACCGCTTGTTATGTCTCAAATCGTGTTTTCTTGCATGCTAAGCTAGGTAAAACACCATATGAGCTCCGGTTTGGACAAAGGCCTAGTTTTACACACTTTCAGGTCTTTGGATGCAAATGCTTTGTTAAGAAACATGGTAATCTTGATAAATTTGAATCTAGATCCGTTGATGGCATGTTTCTTGGTTATCCATCTCATACTAGAGGCTAACGTGTGCTTTTACTTGACACTAACAAAATTGTGGAAACTTGTGAAGTGTCTTTTGATGAAGCTAGCCCAGGTACTAGCTCAAACATTGCAGGTCCAGATCCATGTCCGCAGGGGGGGGGGGAGCATTTTCGTTGAAGATGAGGAAGAATTGGAGCTGCTGCCTGAAAATTCAGCAGCTAAAGACTTTGGTTCAGCTATGGATGTTAATTCTCAACCAGCACCGACAACCATCAATGCTGATTCAAATCATCCTCAAGTCACAAGCTCATCGATTTGTGATGAACATGAAGAAGAAGAAGCTTGTGAGACATCTGTTCCTCTACGGTTTTACAAAGATCATCCCCCACAACAGATGATTGGAAGCTTGCACGAATGAGTCACACAGTCCAGGTTTTGCGATCCAAACTCTTATGCTCATTCTGCTTTTGTTGCTTCTTTTGAACCCAAAGATATATCACACGCACTCACTAATGAATATTGGATTATTGCCATGCAAGAAGAGTTAGAAAATTTTGAAAGAAATAATGTTTGGAAACTTGTACCTCCACCTCAAGGTCACACTTTAATTGGAACTAAATGGGTATTTAAAAATAAACAAAGTGAGGATGGGGTTGTGGTTAGGAAATAAGGCTAGGTTGGTTGCTCAAGGTTTCACTCAAGTTGAAGGTCTAGATTTTGATGAAACTTTTGCTCCTGTTGCTAGATTAGAAGCCATAAGAATTTTGTTAGCTTTTGCTGCATCTATTGGTTTTAATCTATATCAAATGGATGTTAAAAGTGCTTTTCTTAATTTCTACATACATGAGGAGGTTTTTGTGAAACAACCACTGGGTTTTGAAAATCCAGATTTTCCTAATCATGTTTACAAACTGTCCAAAGCCTTGTACGGTCTTAAAGAAGCCCCTAGAGCATGGTTACATGAAAAAGGGTTTACCATGGGCAAGGTTGATAAAACTCTTTTTGTGCTTAAGCATGGCAATGACTCATTATTCGTTCAAGTGTATGTGGATGATATTATCTCTGGTTGTGCTTCTCATGATCTTGTATCCAAATTTTCAGCAATGATGAGTTCCGAATTTGAAATGAGTATGATGGGTGAACTCACTTACTTTTTGGGGCTGCAAATCAAGCAAACAAAGGAGGGTACCTTTGTGCATCAAACAAAGTATACAAAAGATCTTCTAAGGCGCTTCAACATGGACAAAAGCAAGCCTCTTCGGACACCAATGGGAACAGCAACAACACTTGGACTTGATGAAGATGGGAACCCGTGGATCAATAAGAATATAGAAGCATGATCGGATCACTTTTGTACCTCATGGCATCAAGACCAGACATACAATTCAGCGTATGTCTTTGTGCACGATTTCAAGCCTCCCCACGTGCTTCACATCGTCAATCCATCAAAAGAATTCTCAGGTACTTACATGGAACTCAAGAATTTGGAATTTTTCTTCCTTCTTCCTCAACCGTTACTTTGAAAGCTTTTTCGGATGCTGATTTTGGGGGTTGTAGGATTGATAGGAAAAGTACTTCCAGTTCTTGTCATTTTCTTGGTAATTCTCTTGTTGCTTGGTCCTCTAGAAAACAAAATTCAGTTGCACAATCCACAGCTGAATCTGAATATGTAGCTACTGCTAGTGCTTGCTCACAAATTCTTTAGATTGTTCAAACACTTAAGGACTATGGGGTTGATCTTGATAGTGTTCGACTGTTCTGTGATAACACTAGTACCATTTGCATTGCTAAAAACCCCGTGAAACATTCTAGAACTAAGCACATTGACATTAGGTATCACTTTCTCCGAGATAATGTTGAAAAAGGAAACATTGTGCTTCACCATGTAGATACCGAACAACAATTGGCTGACATTTTTACAAAACCTTTGGATTTCACTCGTTTTTGTTACATTCGTAGTGAAATAGGGGTTATGCATTCTCATGGCTTAAATTGAGGGGGAGTTTTGAAACTTGGGAAGTCTATGTGTGAATCTGAAATTAAAATAATATGAGCATAGTGTTTCATACATATATGACTTTGTGATTCCTTTTACATGCTAAAAGTTCTTACTACATTACTCGTGTTATACATTTTGTAGTTTTTGCCATGTCTTGTAATTGGAAAAATTACTTACACTAAAACTGGTCATGTCGAACTTTCTTGCTGTTTTGAACTTGTTACATGTTCACA
The DNA here is from genome assembly GCA_036927565.1 of Tuctoria greenei. Taxonomy (NCBI): domain Eukaryota; kingdom Viridiplantae; phylum Streptophyta; class Magnoliopsida; order Poales; family Poaceae; genus Tuctoria; species Tuctoria greenei. The sequence goes on from JAYESD010000004.1 coordinate 168,032,087, forward strand.
AGTGCTTTTAATCATTAAGAATTAATCAAGTAATCAACTCACATGTTGAGTTTTTATGAACAAATATAAATTGAGAAAAGATCAAGAGAATATGCATGCATCGCACTTCTTCTTTTGAGATGGCTTATCATTGCACTTAGATATGAACTTGAAAGAAGTTGTGTATGACTAAAACCATGTCCTTAAGCTTCTGATTGTCAAATGACATAGGCTTGGCTTGGTTGGTTAGAATAAGGCAGATGCGCATATAATCTCTTGCAAATATCATATGATCTAAATTTATGCTTTGAAAAATAATAAAATGCAGCAACTAGTGTCATAATTTCAGGTTTTGAAATAGTTAAGTTTGTGAGATCATGACTTACTTAAATTGAAAATTACATTTGATCTCTAGCATGGCTTACACTACTTTATGTATCTCATTGATGTGATAATGTAAGGTACCTGATAGTATGACTTGGATGAGCTTTGTTTATGTGTATATGTTATAATATGCTCATAACAACTAAAGGGGGAGAGATAATTTGTTTATATGCTCATGACTTGCTGAATACATTGTCAAAGGGGGAGAGATAAGCATGAAGAGAAAGAGAATATGTGCATAAGGAGAGATAATAAAGGGGGAGAGATAATATGGGGTAATTTTTGGATTTTCTTGGATTTTCTTCTCATTTTACTTTTGATTTACAAAGGGGGAGAAATTGCCTTCAAAACTTTTATGTGAATAAGCCAATGTTCGGATTTTAAATGGTGTTGCCAATGCATTCATCAAGGGGGAGATTGTAAGACCTATGTGTGCTGAATACATTGGCTTGTAGTGAATACACTTGCTTTGACGATAAAAGTTTCGAATATCACCGAAACACCTTTTTATTAAGGTCCGACTAGTTTTGGTTAGCTCTGGTGAGTTTTGTCTTTAGCTCCAACATGTCTTTGATAGCTCCAGCGTGTTTTTTCTAAGCTCCGAGTTGATTTTTATAGCTCCGGCTTTTGGGTTTACTAGTTCATACTAGTTTTGGTAAGTTCCGGCGCTAGGTTCTACTAGCTTTTGTTAGCTCCGGCTCAAGGTCTGGGTTGCTCTGGCAAGGTCCGAAACTTGACCGCAGTGCTTCTGCTTTTCATTTGAAATGTTTCGTACTTGCTTTACATTGTTGGAAAGATTTCTTAGTATTCATTTGCTAAGTTTTTGGTGCGTTTTGGTTGATATGGATAATATCGTGTTACTGTGGTTTTTCAACATGCTTATGTGAGGTTCTCGGTAAGGTGTTGTGTTCGGAACTAACTTGAGTCAAGTCGAGGACTTGGGCTCGTATGGATTGGTTGTTTATTCATGTGCAGGTGTTTCTTGAGTTCAAGACATGGCTGGTGATGGGATCCATTGGACTAGTCTCATAGAGGAGATGAGGTTTCAACAACCAAATTCAGGAGGAATTGTGGTTGAGCTGATCTGGAGGTTGCGCAGCATGATTGAATCAAGAACAATGCATATAAAGGTATCGTGGACGTCATTGGAAGATGTTTGCACGTGTGAAAGTAGTGCATCGACATGGAAACATGGTTCCGAGACGTTATGAAGAGATGTGGACGTAAAGAGTTGGTCGGAAAGGTCCAACTGACTAGGTTATGGACTCAGGCTGCGGCTGAGTCGGGTTTGACTCAAATATGGAAAGATTTGAGTTGGTTATGATAGGATTCGTGTGGGTCACAAATTTGAGTTGTTTTATAAATGTGGTATATGTTCCTAAGGTGTTTGTAAGTCTTAAGATTGCTTCTATCTGCATATAGAAGAATCCTAAGCAGTTATGGAAAGTTACGATTCGTGAACAGAGTAGGATTAAGTTCCTGATCTGAGTTGAGTTGGCTTTCGAGCTGGTTATATAAGCAAGGGAGCCCAGAGCTCGTGGTAGACGACTTTGGGGTTGTTCCTCTTGTGTTCTATTGAATAAAATTCGTAGTTTGAAGGAACTTTTGTGCCTTGTTCGTCCGACTTGTTCCAGACAAGTTTTACTCGTCGAGTTTCTGGACAGCACTTCCTTTCATCGGTGGTTTTATCATAACTCGAGTTTTACAGATCCAATTGACGTGATTATTTTTGGTTTGTCTTCACAACTTGATTATAATCATCTTTCTAAATTTCACGGTCATTGGATTTGTGGTTTTTGATCTACACGAGTTTCTTTACAGCATTCCAGAAACTGTTTTTTCTCGAGTAGGTCAGATTGACCTTTGTTTGATCTTTCGATCATAACTTGAGTTTTTCTCGACGGATTTGAGTGATTCTTTTTGTGTTGTCTTCATGACTTGATTCTATCTGATATCTATCACTTTTTCACGGTGAAACACGTTTAGATTAGTCTCACACATGATTTCTTTAACAGATCATTTTTCTGCCGAAGGGGTTGGGGTTTAATTATTTCCGCTGTGTAAGATTTTTAAATCTACTATTCACCCCCCCCCCCTGTGGTAGCTTTTCACGTGCTCTTTGATCCTACAGAGTTTGACCGAGAAAGGTGGGAAGAACATGTTAGCTGAACCACCTGTCTGGCTGACCTGGTAAACCCTGCAATCAGGTTGTGCTTTCTCCAGGTGACTGGCAGGTGGGTTCCATGACTGTTTCTGGGTGCTACGTCGTTGGATCTCCTCGGATACTCTTGTAAGTAGGCCATTTGATCCATGTGCTGCCACATGTTGGCGTCTAATTCGCTGAGAAGGTATTCTTGAGGATCCATCCTCTTGTTTCACTTCAATTCTATATAAAATACCTGCATGTACTAACTTATCCATGTACAAGTAGAATTAGGTTATTTCTAACTATGATGTGTCTAAGAAATATTCATTCATTCACATAACTAAGTTATATTGATGGTGGAAATTGGTATATAACGACCATCAACAAACTCCCCCAATCTTACCCTTTGCTCGTCCCGAAGAAAAGATAAAGACTTAGGTTGTTGATCAAGAGTTACTACAATATCCTAATTTGCAAAAGTACCAAGTGCACAACAAAGTATTCTACCTTGCATTGAATAAATTGGCTATGGTACCTCACCATTTTTCTTAGTCTTTATGGGGCTTATGCTTCATCCTTTTCTTGGGTGGTTGAAGGACAGAACAACAAAATGAACATGCATCACCTAATATATGAGTTCCACTCAAATTCCCGAAGAATTTCAAATGGTGTTTGAAATTATGTTCCTCAAATGATGCACTCAATCACTCCTATGTGGGAAGTGGTATTTGTATCCTTGTCGACATGTGCACAACAAAATACTCCACCGATTATTGCAAAAAATTGGCATGGTACTTCACCCATCTTAAGTCATTATGGGGCTTATGTCATCTCCTATTCATGGGTGGTCAAAAGATAGAACAGCAAATGGAGCACACATACCCTAGAAATCAAGTTCCACTCAAATTCTGTAGAGTTCAGTTTGGTTTTAAAGTACCTCAATTTTATTCCCTCGGTCTCTCTTTTGTGTGTAGTGGAAATATTTCCTCACCAAGTCATTGTGCCTACACTCATCCTACCACTAAATAAGGCTTGTATGTGGAGCTTGGTAGGGAATATAGTAGGCATATTTGCAACACATAATATTGCTAAGTCAAAAAAGCAAGCCTTAGGAGAAATCAATTCAAAACTATTTGATTCAAGACTTGTGCATGTGTGATGGAATGGAGGTGGACTGGATATTTGAGATGCCTCCTTCTTGAGTGGACTCTCTTATTTTGCAGGGATGAAACATGTCCACTTTAATTTTTATTTTCTTTATTTTCTTTTTTTTTCTCATTCTTATGATGTAAGTATGCATTTTCTTTTTCTTTTTCTTGTAGCCATGTCTTCTACTCCCCTTTTATGCAATAAACTTGGAGAGAGTACTAAGCATGAAGGGTATGGAGTTTCTCTTTTTATTGAGGAATGATGTATGATGGAATTTTGCTTACTTCTATTGTAGAAGTATAGCATGTGCAAGTGGCGTCTTGAATTCAAAAAAGTAATGAATGAAATCTCACATAGGTCTATACTAGTTTGACAAAGCTCAATGTGAAGACAAATAGCATATGCATAAGGTTTATCAATGTAATATCATATGGCTCTGGTAGGTATTTCCAATCAAATGAGAGTAACTTAAATCTTTTTAGAATTTCTCTAGAAATCTAAGTTTCACTTTCAAATTAGGAATAGAAGCCCTATCACTATATCATATCTTGCAACAACTTAGAGTTGGATTATTTTTTTGCTACCCACAATTTCTAAATCAAGGCAAAAGTAATTCTAGCCAATGAAAGCAATATTATGGAGAGTAGTAAGATGTAAACCAGGGACTTAGGAAAATTAAAACAGAGCAACTATTCATCATTTCATCTATGTGAATTCCAAACCATTCTTACCGCACATCTTTTATTTTATTTTGAAAGCAAATCTACTCTACTTATTTTTAAGTTAATTTTTTTTATATGCAAGGTGGATGATGGATGAATGGAAAAAAATATGCAAGGGTTGTGATACAAATTACCTCAAGTGGGGTTCCTCCACCAAGCTTGTTCTTGTTCAAGGTCCGCGCTAGGGGCAGAAACCCTAACGACGGATGTAGGCCATGAGGTTTGCCTAACCTTGTTGCAGCATGGCTTTCACATTGGAGGGTTGAGTGTTGATATTGGATTGCCTTCCATGGGTTACATGAGTGTGGTCGAGGAGAGTGTTGTTGATGTCGCTCATCCACACTTCAAGGTTTCCATAGGTTGGATGTACCTTGTTATTGTAACACCCTCATTTTCATGCATCATGCCCTACATGCACTCATATACATGTTTAACATTAACCCACATAAAGAGGAACGAGTTTAACATTGATTCGGAGAATTTAAAATTGATTTGGAGCAAAACCGCACTTAAAATGCAGGAAAGTGCGGACTAGTCCGATTTTACTGAGGACTAGTCCGATTTCTCTCTGACTAAAAACGGACTTGTCCGTTTTTGCTGCGGACTAGTCCGATTTTGGCTCTGGAAACTTTCGGACTTGTCCGATTTTGTGCGGACTAGTCCGATATTACATGAATCCTTGAAATTTTGCTAAGTCCCTGGACTTTTCCGGACTAGTCTGGTGTTCCAGCGGACTTGTCCGTTTTCCTTTCTGACTAAGATCGGACTTGTCCGATTTTTGGCCAGACTTGTCCGATTTTCTCTCTGGACGACTTCGGACTAGTCCGGTCCTGTCCGGACTTGTCCGATATTTCGTGACTCCGAGATTGACCTTTTGTTTTACGACTTGTTTCTTGGGTTTCACGTCAAGTGGGCCTAGGGACGTCGTGCCCAACTCTTTTAGAGCCCATGTGGGACTCTAAACCGGCCTCTACTCGTCCCAAAACTCGAAATCCATCTAACCCTAGCCTCCACCTCTATATAAACAGCCCCACCCCTTGGTTTGACATCTATTTGCCACTTTTCCACCCACCCAAACCCTAGTTCGCGGGGAGCCACCATCAAGGAGGGAGGAGAAGATCCCAAACAAGAAGAAGAAGAGGAGGAAACGAAGGAGGATCAAGATCTCCACCAAGTTTCGTTCTTCACCACCAATTCATCTCCAAGATCATCACCAACCCTAGATCATCAAGATCCAAGTGTTACCTCCAAGTTTCTTGGTTCATTGGAGTTCTAAACACCTGGTATACCTTCTATTCCCTTTTCCTTATGTGAATTCAACCCCTAATCTCCGAATTTACATCGATCTAGAAAACCCTAATCTGTTGATCTCGTCAAGTGCGGACTTGTCCGGTCCCTAGCGGACTAGTCCGATCTTTCTGGTTAAATTGTGTTGAATTAATTCTAAAATTTGATCTAATCAACTCCAAACCTGTATAAACTTGTTAAAATCTATCAGAGCTAGTTAGTGATCATTAAAAGCAATCTAGTAACAAGTTCTACCTTGCATTGCATCAATCATGCATGTCATGTCATATTGAGTAATATTTGTGCACTCTTTGATTGTGTTTCTTGTTTTGTATGTTTATTGTGTGGATTAGACGGATTTGCGCTAGAGAGTGCCACGGAGGATCTACAACCTCAAGAGTTCGAAGGCTTTGACCCTAATCAACAGCAAGAGCAAGGCAAGTGTCCTTGAAGCATATTGATCCTGTTTTTTTTAAATAAATGTTTGTTTGCAAAACTGCAAGCTGTGTCAATTTGATGGGAATCCTATGGTAGGAAGTTTACTAGATTTGCTAAACCACCCTTGTCACCTGGAATTTATGGTAGAGAGAGTCGGGAAGGGTTTTTACCTTTTTGCTTCGCTTAATCAACTGGGATGGGAAACAACTATATCACTCAATTTAATTATGCATGGATGAGATTATGGTTAACATGAACTGGTTAAACATGGTATGGTAATGGATGATCTAAGCAAGCCTGGTATGTGGATGGGTTGGATGTTATGGTGGTTTGCTTGCTTTAGATCTAAGGACCGGTTCATGCGAGAATAAGCCAGGACTACAGTGCCACCACGAGGCCAAGTATGGGTGCGGCGTAGCTGATTAATTAGGGCTTTGCTAGTGCTGTTTGGACCATTGTGGATGCTCGGGGAAGGGGTAGTCAGATTGGGTTTGTTGATGATTGGTGGGACTACCCTGGGATCTGAATGGCTCAAGAGGGGGCCCTTGGTTGAAGATGTGCTCTGCGGGAGACATCACCACCGGTGAAACCTCAGTGGGGTCTAAATAGGCTAGTAATCCCTTTGTAAAGGCTATTTTGTGATCTCTTGGCCACACACCAACGGAAGTGTGTAATGTGACCGACGGGTCATGGGCATAAGGGAGGTTCTTAGTCGCCGAAGGGTGATGAAATCACGAACACATGGGTAAAGAGGTACAAACTCTGCAGAGTGTTAATTAAAACTATCATGATAGCCGTGCTCCCGGTTATGAGCACCTGGACAACTTCCATGATTAGGGGGAAATTGGAATTTCGGATGGTTATGGTTTGGTAATGGTTATGGATGGTTACGGATTAATCTCTGGTATTGAATATGGTTATTGGCAATGGTGAAATCTGGACTTGTTGATGATGGTAATGAATTCAGTTTGGTATTATGGTATTACTTATGATTATGATGGGTTTATTTCACATACTTATACTATATTGCTTTTCAAATGTTTTAATGTACTTTTCAGCACTTTACCATTATTATTGTCGTTATTTGAATCAGCCACATGTCATACTTTCCACACTTGCTGAGTACGACATGTACTCACTCTTGCAATCCCCCACCCCAACAGTTGCAGGTCAGGACTGGGATTTTAATGGCGATAATGCGGAGTTCTAGGCTGTGTCTACCGTCAGCTTTGCCTGTGGTGTTGATTGGAGCTGCGCATACATACCCTGTCGCTTATGCTGCATAGTTGCTTAGTTTGCTTAGTTGTTTAATTAGTTTATTTCCGCTGCATTAGTTGAACTTGTCATTAATATTCATTAGAGCTTGTATTCGAGGATTTAATGAATTGTGTAATAAGAGTACTTATTTAATAATTTGAACTGTGGTAATTTTTTGTATATCCTTTTGTGATTTCACTCGTGTATGTGTGATGAACATCCTGGGCACACATATGCGTTAGCTTGGTTCATTTTCGGAACCGGGCGTCACAGATTGGTATCAGAGCCACAGGTTGACCGTAGGATGCAGCCTAGATAGAATGGACACTTTAGAGCACATAGGAGCACTCAGGAATCGATGTGTTCTTGCTTGGTGTGCTGTTTGCTATATATATTGGTTGCTTGTGTTCTTAATAGAGGATTTTGGGATGCTTTAGCATTGCCATGTCCACCTAGGCTAGTGTAGCTAGTTGTTTAGTTTCATATCCCTTGATGCATATTGTTGGGGCGTTTTCTAATTCTTACCTACTGCTTTTCTTTAGATGGTGAGGACTCGCAATCAGAGGGATGGCAATGATGAATAGGAGAACAATGGAGTGCCTCAGAATAACAATGGGCAAGGATCTACTCAGGGAGCTATCAACATCGAGCAGCTTTTGGCCATGCAAAACCAGCTCATGCAGACCATGATACAGACTATGGGACAGCTGCAGGCTGGCAATATCAACAATCAGCCCCACATGCCTCCACCGCCACCCCCACCTCCTCATAACCGATTGGGAGAGTTTATGAGGACTAGGCCGCCAACCTTTGCTCAAGCCGCAGACCCTATGGATGCGGATGATTGGCTCAAGTCCGTGGAGAAGAAGCTAGCCATTGTCCAATGCAGTGACCGGGAGAAGGTGCTATTTGCTTCTCATCAACTCGTTGGAGCAGCTGCAGATTGGTGGGATTCTTATTGCAATGCTCATGAGAACCAAGAGAGAATTACCTGGGCGGAATTCAAGGAGAGTTTCCGTTCTCATTATGTGTCGGAAGGTGTTATGATCTTGAAGAGGCAAGAATTTGAGAACTTGAGACAAGGAAAATCAAGCGTGAGTGAATATCTCAATAAGTTCACTCAACTCTCAAGGTATGCGCCTGAGGATGTTAGCCGGGATAGCCGGAAGCAATACTTGTTCATGAGGGGATTGAACAATACGATCCAAGTGCAATTGCTCAACTGTGATTATGTCAATTTCCAGAAGCTTGTGGACAAAGCAATTGTGGTTGAGAACAAGATCCGTGAGATGGAGCAAGAAATCAAGAGGAAGGCGCCATATCAAGGACAGCAACAAGGAAGTAATGTGCGCCCTCGCTTTGCGGCGCCCAATGCGCCTCATTACAGCTCCTCTATTCCTGCTCAGCGCCCTGGTTATGCACCGCGCCCAACTCAGTTTGTGCAGCAGCGCCCTGCCATGCAAGCACCTAGGCCTCCGATGCCTTATGCACCTCGTGCTGACTTTCCTGGAGCCAATGTTCAAAACCAAGCTCGTCCCAATAATTCTGGTGGAGTTAAGAAGTGCTATACTTGTGGAGAAGCTGGACACCTTGCGAATCAATGTCCTAAGTCGGGCCTTGGTCAAGGAAGCAATGCATCGAAGCAAAACCCAAGATCTAATGGAGGACAGCCACAAGGAAGCCGTGGACAGCAAAATTTTGCTCGTGGCAACGTGAACCATGTCTCTACGGAGGATGCTCAACAAGCGGATGACGTGGTCATTGGTATGTTTCTCGCCAACTCCAACCCCGCGACTATGTTATTTGATTCTGGAGCATCGCATTCATTCATTGCATCGAAGTATGTTGCCAAGTATAGTTTGCCTATCTCTCATATGAAGTTTACTCTGTTGGTTAAGTCTCCTGGAGGAGAGATGAGGACAAATATAGTATGTCCAAAAGTAAGCCTTAGAATAAGGGGGGTAGACTTCTCCGCCAACCTCATTGTTTTAGATTCTCAAGGGTTGGATATTATACTTGGTATGGACTGGTTGAGGAAGCACAATGGAGTTATTGAATGTGCCACAAAGACGGTGAAGTTGACCAATGAGGAAGGGATCACCGTAGAATTTGAAGCATCTCAAACCGCACCGAAGCAATTGGAATTGAATCATATGGACGGTGCCGCAATGGAGGAGATTCCGGTTGTATGTGAATTTTTGGATGTGTTTCCGGATGAGTTGCCAGGTATGCCACCCGATCGAGACATTGAGTTTGTTATTGATTTAATACCTGGAACTGCACCTATAGCTAAGAGGCCGTATAGGATGCCTCCTATGGAATTAGCGGAGCTCAAGAAACAGATTCAAGAGCAATTAGAGAAGGGTTTTATTCGCCCTAGCTCTTCACCTTGGGGAGCGCCCGTTCTATTTGTGGACAAGAAGGACGGATCCCAAAGGATGTGCGTGGATTACCGAGCTCTCAACGAGGTAACAATCAAGAACAAGTACACCTTGCCACGCATAGAAGACTTGTTTGATCAGATGAAGGGTGCTTGTGTCTTCTCTAAGATTGACTTGAGGTCGGGATACTTTCAAATGAAGATTAGACCATCGGACATACCCAAGACAGCTTTTAGGACACGGTATGGATCTTATGAGTACACCGTGATGTCATTTGGATTGACAAATGCACCTGCCTACTTTATGTACCTCATGAATAAGGTCTTCATGGAGTACTTAGATAAGTTTGTTGTGGTGTTTATTGATGATATTATGATCTACTCGAAGGATGAGAAGGAACATGAGGAACACTTGAGGCTTACGTTGCAGAAATTGAGGGAGCATCAATTGTATGCCAAGTTCAACAAGTGCCAGTTTTGGTTGAAAGAGGTGCCATTTTTTGGGTCATATAATCTCAGGAGGAGGAGTATCGGTTGACCCCGGAAAAGTGAGAGACGTGTTGAAGTGGGAACCACCGCAAAACGTCAAGGAAATAAGAAGTTTTCTTGGGATGGCTGGATATTACCGTCGATTCATCAAGGACTTTTCCAAGATAGCCAAGCCTATGACGGAGTTGCTAACGAAGGGAAAGGCGTTCCAATGGACTGAAGCTTGTCAGGATAGCTTTGAGGAGTTAAAGAAGCGGTTGACAACAGCCCCAGTTTTGGTATTGCCGGATGTAAGCAAGAGTTTTGACATTTATTGCGATGCATCAAGACAAGGGCTTGGATGTGTATTGATGCAAGGAGGTCAAGTGGTCGCCTATGCGTCAAGGTAATTGAAGAAACATGAGCAGAATTACCCAACACATGATTTAGAAATTGCAGCCGTGGTACATGCATTGAAGATTTGGAGACACTATATTCTTGGACATAGGTGTGAAATTTACACGGATCACAAGAGTTTGAAGTATATTTTCACACAAACGGATCTGAACTTGAGGCAACGAAGATGGTTGGAGCTCATCAAAGATTATGATTTGGGGATCAACTATCATCTGGGAAAAGCCAATGTAGTGGCCAATGCTTTGAGTAGAAAGGGAGTAAGCCATCAACTTACAGTTCGAGAGTTACCGTCCGAGTTATGCAAGGAGTTTGAACGGTTGAACCTTGGGTTTGTAAACAAGATGGAGATGATGGAGTTAAATCCGACCTTGGAGCAAGAAATTCGAGAAGCACAGACCACAGATGAGGAGATCAAGGAAATCAAGGAAAGAATCGAAGAAGGGAGAGAATTCAGATTTGACAAGGATGAACATGGTACCTTATGGCTTGGAAAGAGGATCGTTGTGCCTAATGTAAAGCATATTCGGGAGACAATATTAAAGGAGGCACATGACTCACCTTACTCGATTCACCCCGGTTGTACGAAGATGTACAAGGACTTGAAGGCTTGCTATTGGTGGGATAGCATGAAAAAGGACATAGCTGAATATGTAGCACTGTGTGATGTGTGCCAACGAGTCAAGGCGGAACATCAAAGGCCAGCCGGATTATTGCAACCGTTGAAGATTCCGGAATGGATGTGGAAAGAAATTGGTATGGACTTCATAGTTGGGTTACCGCGTACTCAGTCCGGGTATGACTCAATTTGGGTAATTGTGGATCGCTTAACCAAGTCAGCTCATTTTGTCCCTGTGAAGACCAAGTATACAGCTGCACAATTGACTGAAATATACATGGAGCATATTGTGTGTCGACATGGAGTCCCTAAGAAGATAGTCTCGGATAGAGGTTCTCAATTTACCTCCAGATTTTGGCAAAAATTGCACGAAGCTTTGGGAACGAGGTTGAATTTTAGTTCAGCATATCATCCTCAAACGGATGGACAAGCCGAGAGGACCAATCAGATTTTGGAGGACATGTTAAGAGCTTGTGCTTTAAAGCAGGGGAAAAGTTGGGACAAAAGCTTGCCATACGCAGAATTTTCATACAACAATAGTTACCAAGCAAGCCTGAAAATGTCACCATATGAAGCGCTTTATGAGAGGAAGTGTAGGACACGTTTATTCTGGAATGGGGCAGGAGAAACTCAAGTATTTAGTCCGGATGTGTTGCAAGAAGCCGAAAAGCAAGTCCAAATAATTCGTGAAAACTTGAGGGCTGCCCAATCAAGGCAAAAAGGCTATGCAGATAATAGGAGAAGGAAATTAGCCTTTGAAATAGGAGATTTTGTTTACCTCAAGGTGTCACCAATGAGAGGACATAAGAGGTTTAACATAAGAGGCAAGCTCACACCTCGTTATATTGGACCATTCAAGATTTTGGACAAAAGAGGAGAAGTAGCATATAAGTTGGAGATGCCAGCTCATCTTTCAGACGTACATGATGTCTTTCATGTTTCCCAGCTCAAGAAGTGTCTCAGGGTACCGGAAGATCAAGTGCCAATGGAAGAATTGGAACTAGAGGAAGATTTGACGTATGCCGAGCAACCGATCAAAATCTTGGAAACCAAGGAGGGAGTCACAAGGAACAAGGTGATTCGATGGCATAAAGTCCAGTGGAAGCACCATACCGAAAAAGAAGCAACTTGGGAGCTAGAAGATGATCTCAAGAAGGAATTTCCCTATCTCTTCTCTTCCGCGTCGAATCTCGAGGGCGAGATCCATTTTAAGGGGGGTAGGTTTGTAACACCCTCATTTTCATGCATCATGCCCTACATGCACTCATATACATGTTTAACATTAACCCACATAAAGAGGAATGAGTTTAACATTGATTCGGAGCATTTAAAATTGATTTGGAGCAAAATCGCACTTAAAACGCAGGAAAGTGCTGACTAGTCCGATTTTACTGAGGACTAGTCCGATTTCTCTCTGACTAAAAACGGACTTGTCCGTTTTTGCTGCGGACTAGTCCGATTTTGGCTCTGGAAACTTTCGGACTTGTCCGATTTTGTGCGGACTAGTCCGATATTCCATGAATCCTTGAAAATTTGCTAAGTCCCTGGACTTTTCCGGACTAGTCCGGTGTTCCAGCGGACTTGTCCGTTTTCCTTTCTGACTAAGATCGGACTTGTCCGATTTTTGGCCAGACTTGTCCGATTTTCTCTCTGGACGACTTCGGACTAGTCCGGTCCTGTCCGGACTTGTCCGATATTTCGTGACTCCGAGATTGACCTTTTGTTTTACGACTTGTTTCTTGGGTTTCACGTCAAGTGGGCCTAGGGACGTCGTGCCCAACTCTTTTAGAGCCCATGTGGGACTCTAAACCGGCCTCTACTCGTCCCAAAACTCGAAATCCATCTAACCCTAGCCTCCACCTCTATATAAACAGCCCCACCCCTTGGTTTGACATCTATTTGCCACTTTTCCACCCACCCAAACCCTAGTTCGTGGGGAGCCACCATCAAGGAGGGAGGAGAAGATCCCAAACAAGAAGAAGAAGAGGAGGAAACGAAGGAGGATCAAGATCTCCACCAAGTTTCGTTCTTCACCACCAATTCATCTCCAAGATCATCACCAACCCTAGATCATCAAGATCCAAGTGTTACCTCCAAGTTTCTTGGTTCATTGGAGTTCTAAACACCTGGTATACCTTCTATTCCCTTTTCCTTATGTGAATTCAACCCCTAATCTCCGAATTTACATCGATCTAGAAAACCCTAATCTGTTGATCTCGTCAAGTGCGGACTTGTCCGGTCCCTAGCGGACTAGTCCGATCTTTCTGGTTAAATTGTGTTGAATTAATTATAAAATTTGATCTAATCAACTCCAAACCTGTATAAACTTGTTAAAATCTATCAGAGCTAGTTAGTGATCATTAAAAGCAATCTAGTAACAAGTTCTACCTTGCATTGCATCAATCATGCATGTCATGTCATATTGAGTAATATTTGTGCACTCTTTGATTGTGTTTCTTGTTTTGTATGTTTATTGTGTGGATTAGACGGATTTGCGCTAGAGAGTGCCACGGAGGATCTACAACCTCAAGAGTTCAAAGGCTTTGACCCTAATCAACAGCAAGAGCAAGGCAAGTGTCCTTGAAGCATATTGATCCTGTTTTTTTTAAATAAATGTTTGTTTGCAAAACTGCATGCTGTGTCAATTTGATGGGAATCCTATGGTAGGAAGTTTACTAGATTTGCTAAACCACCCTTGTCACCTGGAATTTATGGTAGAGAGAGTCGGGAAGGGTTTTTACCTTTTTGCTTCGCTTAATCAACTGGGATGGGAAACAACTATATCACTCAATTTAATTATGCATGGATGAGATTATGGTTAACATGAACTGGTTAAACATGGTATGGTAATGGATGATCTAAGCAAGCCTGGTATGTGGATGGGTTGGATGTTATGGTGGTTTGCTTGCTTTAGATCTAAGGACCGGTTCATGCGAGAATAAGCCAGGACTACAGTGCCACCACGAGGCCAAGTACGGGTGCGGCGTAGCTGATTAATTAGGGATTTGCTAGTGCTGTTTGGACCATTGTGGATGCTCGGGGAAGGGGTAGTCGGATTGGGTTTGTTGATGATTGGTGGGACTACCCTGGGATCCGAATGGCTCAAGAGGGGGCCCTTGGTTGAAGATGTGCTCTGCGGGAGACATCGCCACCGGTGAAACCTCAGTAGGGTCTAAATAGGCTAGTAATCCCTTTGTAAAGGCTATTTTGTGATCTCTTGGCCACACACCAACGGAAGTGTGTAATGTGACCGACGGGTCATGGGCATAAGGGAGGTTCTTAGTCGCCGAAGGGTGATGAAATCACGAACACGTGGGTAAAGAGGTACAAACTCTGCAGAGTGTTAATTAAAACTATCATGATAGCCGTGCTCCCGGTTATGAGCACCTGGACAACTTCCATGATTAGGGGGAAATTGGAATTTGGGATGGTTATGATTTGGTAATGGTTATGGATGGTTATGGATTAATCTCTGGTATTGAATATGGTTATTGGCAATGGTGAAATCTGGACTTATTGATGATGGTAATGAATTCAGTTTGGTATTATGGTATTACTTATGATTATGATGGGTTTATTTCACATACTTATACTATATTGCTTTTCAAATGTTTTAATGTACTTTTCAGCACTTTACCATTATTATTGTCGTTATTTGAATCAGCCACATGTCATACTTTCCACACTTGCTGAGTACGATATGTACTCACTCTTGCAATCCCCCACCCCAACAGTTGCAGGTCAGGACTGGGATTTTAATGGCGATAATGCGGAGTTCTAGGCCGTGTCTACCGTTAGCTTTGCCTGTGGTGTTGATTGGAGCTGCGCATACATACCCTGTCGCTTATGCTGCATAGTTGCTTAGTTTGCTTAGTTGTTTAATTAGTTTATTTCTGCTGCATTAGTTGAACTTGTCATTAATATTCATTAGAGCTTGTATTCGAGGATTTAATGAATTGTGTAATAAGAGTACTTATTTAATAATTTGAACAGTGGTAATTTTCTGTATATCCTTTTGTGATTTCACTCGTGTATGTGTGATGAACATCCTGGGCACACATATGCGTTAGCTTGGTTCATTTTCGGAACCGGGCGTCACAGTTATTCCTTGGCTAAGATAGTGATAACCGTTCGCACAAAGGCATGAAGTGCACCCAATATGCGTTGAGTGTGTTCCGTCATTCTTTGGATAAGGTGTATCATACCTTCTTGCCATAAAGGAATAACTTGTACCCCTCATGCATTGGGTGTGATCCGTAATTCTTTGGCTAAGATAATAATACCGTTTAGCCACAAAGGAGTGACATGTACCCAACATGTGTTGAGTACGATCCGTTATTCCTTGGCTAAGGTACAACATACCTATAACCACAAAGGGATGACGTGCAATCAACATGGGTTGAGTTTGATTCATTGTTCAATGGCTAAGGTATAAATAATCTTCTAGCCACATAGGAACAACTTGCACCCAATATCATTGGATGTGATCTTGTCATTCCTAGATTAAGGTACATCATACCTTTTAGCCACAAAGGAATAACTTACACCCAATGATGGTGTCAATTCCCTTGAGCTTGAATGAGTGCTTAGAATAGTTGAGAGCATAATGCTCTCACATATTGTAGCAGCTTATTGGTTGCTCACGGAGGGTTTCCATGTCAAATCTCCGGCCCCGTATAGTTATGATTGACCTACGGGCTTAATTTTCGATAGGTAGGAACCATCCTAATTTACTCGTTGACCAAGAGATATTGAAAATGAATCCTCTTAGGGTTTCCAACAATCGGATCTTTGAATTCCTGCATAGTTATTTTACTCCTGCAAACTTCCTCTATATGATAGAGAGGGATGGTTAGCTCCCGATACTTGTAGAAATGAATTTTCGGGTTAGGTAACCGAATCTTCATTTGTACGCAGGGGGAAGAACAAGACCGAAGATGCATTGGGTCCAATTTCCAGTGTATCTATGAACAATGTATGAATCATTGCTCGGAGTGGGGCTTTATGGATAAATCAAGTTGAACTTTTCTAAAGCTCCTACTCATAACAATGCAAGTGATATACATACACTATATGGATCCCTTCATCTTGTAAAATTTATAACCATCATAATTTTTTACAAGAGCAATTATTTATCATTTGGGTCATGGCAAACAAGGTTTTCAATTTTATCCCCCTAAAAATTTTTAATTTCTTTCCTAGGAATTTGAAATTTAGTGATCCATGCATGAATGGGTTTCAAATCAAAATTATGGACATCACTATTCCTAGGTTGCTACATACCAATTCAACCATTAAGTCATTCCATAAGCATTACCTAGGTAGAAAATGTCTAAGTCAATTTTAGCAATGCTTATGAAATTCTAGGTACTTGTTTAAATTATTCCCAAGTAAGATGACATTCCTTTTTGAATAATCATAAAGAGTAATGCCATCACTTACTCTCATGAGGATGAATAAGAATCGAATGATGAGAAGGTGTAAATCTTCCTTACCAATGTAAGAAAAAATCATTCTATCCTAATGCTATTCAAATGACGGAAAATTTGAACTTGTACCTCAATTGAAGAGCAGTTCGGGTTGAAGGTTGTTGTGTTAGCCTTCATGTTCAATGTCTCCTGCCAAGTTGAGGTTGGAGTTGAATGATCTTCATCTTATTCCTGAATTGGACCACCATCTTGAATATTCCTCCACCATGAACTCAAAATGAGATCGATAGAGAGATATGTGCTTGATGGGGCCTTCCAACCTCTTGCAAATTTTGTCTTGGCTGCATTTAAATCAAGAACAAACAAAACAACTCGAAAATGGGTTACGTTAGCTCAAAAGCATGATGTACCCTTTGCTAAATTGTTTTTCCCAACTTGAAAGAACTTGCAAATGCAATGAATATTTAAGGGAAATATTTTTGGTTTGAATTACGAAGGTGAATTC
This sequence comes from Tuctoria greenei, assembly GCA_036927565.1. Classification (NCBI taxonomy): domain Eukaryota; kingdom Viridiplantae; phylum Streptophyta; class Magnoliopsida; order Poales; family Poaceae; genus Tuctoria; species Tuctoria greenei. The sequence continues at coordinate 168,049,264 of JAYESD010000004.1, forward strand.
AAGTGGTTATGCCCATGGTTCATATCCAAATAAACTTATTTCCTAATTCAAAAATTTAGTTTTATGATTCTTGGAAATTTTACTTTCCAATATGCAAGTGTGAAGATTCAAACATGCTAAATGAAAATGCAATGATTGATGGAAATTCAAATGTGCAATGGGGAAATAAAATATGAGATAACTACCAATTAACCTATTGGCAAGGACTCACCAAATTTTTGAAGTCCCATGAGTGGGACTTACCTCTGTCCATTTTAGTGTGATGATTTGTTGTCCGGTACCAGAGTTGAATATGTGGACAACTTATGTTAATTTACATGCCAAGTCTCCTTTGGCATGTTAGTTGGACATTTGGGACACATGGTGGCCCTAGACTCTCCATCGTCTTGATGAAGAGTTTTTGATGTAGTGACGGCTTCTCCATCTTTAAGGTATTCTCTTATGAGCATTGTGAGGCTTTTCCTTTCTTTTTGGGGTGCCATTTTGACCATCTTGATATCTCTTAAGGTTAACTCATACTTTGATCATGGATCAAAAGCTTCATTGGGCATGATGACGTGTGGACTCCATAATCAAACAAAAAACACTTCAGCCACATGTCACTTTCCCTAGGTTGCATGGGCTTGGTCGAAGGATAAGAATCCCAACAAGTAATTGTGGGACATCTTGGATCTTGAATGCTCTTTAATATTCTTGTCCTTGGCCAAGGGCTTCATGTGAATGTTGTCTTGATTTCTTGCTTGGCTATGGACAAGATACTTCAAGGTAGGCTAGTTGAACTAAATCCCTTGAAATCCTTATAGCCTCCTTGATTACAAGGGTGATATTGATTCCACCCTTGACCTCTTGGTAGGTGATAGACATTGGAGTTGTGTTTGGAAGGAAGAATTCCCATGGGTCTTAGGGAAATGATTCCCCGAGTGGCCCATGTTGACATGGATTTTTACAAATCATGTGAATATCCATGGCTTGGATCATCCAGACACTTCTCCATTGGCTTGATCTTCATGATACTTCAATGGGAGGTGTAGTTCCTTAGCTAGCATGTCCACCTTGTTAAGTGGTGTGCATTCCAAGCTAAAGGAACTAGAGCACTCTTCAATCCACCCCTTGAGTAGAGACCATATTCTCATCCATGATGAATGAGAATAGGACTACTTTAGCTCCAGCACAAAGGTGGTCATGGATTGGTGGACCAACCCATGTCATGAATGTTGGATGAGGAGCCAACTATCCACCCTATGGTGGAGGCAAACCAAGAAGAACTCTTGGAGCCTCCCCCAAGCTTGGGGATGGATGCCTTTGGCTCCTGCTAGAAGTTGAAATTCTTCCACGAAAGTCAATGGTGTTGCCTAGCGGATATTTGTTGAGGTACACCTTGAATCATCTTGCAGTTGAGCACTTGCGTCCTCGTTAGCCATCCCATAAAATGGATTAGCCAACACTACCCTGTTTTCACACAAAAGGAGAAAACAAGCAAGGGTAATCCTGTCTAATAACTATTAGTTCCTATATCTTAATCACAAGTAATAGCTATCCTTCACTTCCTCTGCCTTCCCTGGCAACGGCGCCATAAATGCTTGTTGACATTTCTTATGTCATAGATCATCTCTCGAAAGATATGAGGTCCACAAGCGCACAAAAACTATCATGTAGCATTTCACCCAAGATTATTCACAAGGGTATCATATTTATGCCAAAGGAAGGCAATGGAGTAAAGTAAACACTACTCTTATTATCAAGCTATGGGATACTAATCGATTAACAAAACAGGGGCAAGTTGATAATATATGGGTAGTGTGACACATACCTAAGCAATCCATTCTAAAGAGTTGATGAATCCTAATGGAGGTTAGACTAAGAGTTGGGAAGTTGCTCCTACAATTCTTCTAATATACGTATACATAGCCTAGGTTAGATACTAATGAGCATTTCAATGGTGAATCCTTATGCTAAGTTGTTCAACACATTGGGCACGGGTTTACCCCTAGCAATACTAGGACGACTCCCGCCAAGAGCATGTGGCATAGCCGAACATGGAGGATTACAAAGGACAGATAAGTATGTCACCACATATTGCCTACTTCTTCAATCCATGGGTCTACGATACATCAAACGCTACTTGACTATCCTAGCACCATGCTAGCATATTAAGTAAATACCTCAGGAGCTGCAGCACAAGCCATCCTAAGGCAATGACTAGCCTAAACATCGTTGAACCAATGTTGAAACATAGCATGGGGCATTCATATTAACATGATCATATCATAGCTAATTAGACTATAGTGGGGGTTTATAGTGTTTATGATGATAGTATAATGACATTAAGGCGTGATCATAAATACTATACCTACCACATACACGGAATCCACAATCAAACAAGAAATGCTTCATCCAAGTATATGAATAAGAGGAATGGTTAGCTCCCGATACTTGTACAAATGAATTTTTGGAATAGGTAACCGAATCTTTATTTGTATGTACGGGGAAGAACAAATTCAAAGATGCATTGGGTCCAATTTCAAGTGTATCCAAGAACAATGTATGAATCATTGATAGGAGTGGGGCTTTATGGATAAATCAATTTACACATTTTCTAAAGTCCATACTGATAGCAATGCAAATGATATAAATACACTATATGGATCCCTTCATCTTGTAAAATTTCTAACCATCATAGCTTTTTACAAGAGCAAATATTTATCATGTGGATTATGAAAAGCATGGATGAGTTTTAAATAAAAATTATGGATATCACTGTTCCTAAGTTGCTACATACCAATTCAACCATTAAGTTATTCTATAAGCATTACTTACTAAACCCAGGCAAAAAATATCTAAGTCAATTTTAGCAATGCTCATAAAATTCTAGGTACTTGTTTAAATTTATTCCCAAGTAAGGTGACATTTCTTTTTGAAGAATCAAAACGAGCTATGCCAGCACTTACTCTCATGAGGATGCATAAGAATTGAATGATGAGAAGGTGTAAACCTTCCTCACAAGCAAAAATCATTCAATCCTAATGCAGTTCAAACAACGGAAAATTTTAAACTTGTACCTCAATTGAAGAGCAATCTGGGTTGAGATTTGTTTTGTGAGAAACTCACGACCATGAATTTTGGTGTAGCCTTCATGTTCCATGGCTTCTTTCAAGTTGAGGTTGGAGTTGAATGAGCTTCATCTTGTTCCTCCATTGGGCCACCATCTTGAACATTCCTCCACCACGAACTCAATATGAGATCGATGGAGGGATATGTGCTTGATGAGGCCTTCCAACCTCTTTACAAATTTTGTCCTAGCTGCACTAAAATCAAGAACAAACAAAACAACTAGAAAACAGGTTACGTTAGCTCAAAAGCATGTTGTATCCTTTGTCAAGTTGTTTTGCCCAACTTGAAACAACTTGCAAATGCAATGAATATTAAGGGAAATATTTGGTTTGAATAAGGAAGATGAATTCAAGTGGTTACGCCCAAGGTTCATATCCAAATAAATTTATTGCCTAATTCAAAAATTTAGTTTTATGATGGTTGGAAATTTTACTCTCCAACATGCAATTGTGAAAATTCAAACATGCTAAATGCAAATGCAAAGATTGATGGGAAATTAAAAAATATGCAATTGAGAAAGCAAATATGAGATGACTACCAATTAAACCTATTGGCAAGGACTCACCAAATATTTGAAGTCCGGTGAGTGGGACTTACCTCCGTCCTATTTAGTTCGATGATTTGTTTGTCCAATCTCAGAGTTGAACATGTGGACAACTTCTCTTGATTGACATGCCGAATCTCCTATGGCATGTCAGTTGGACATGTGGACCACATGATGGCCCTAGCTTCTCCATCGTCTTGATGGAGACTTGTTGATGTAGTGAATGCTTCTCCCTTTTGAAGATATTCTTTCATGAGCATGGTGAGGCTTGTCCTTCTTTTGGGGTGCCACTTCAACCTTTTTGATGGTCCTTTGTGTTTACCCATACTTTGATCATAGATCAAAGACTTCCTTGGGCATGATGACATGTGGACTCCACAATCAAACAAGAAACGCTTCATGTACAATGTCATTTGCCTTAGGTTGCACGGGCTTGGTCAATGGGTAGGGATCCCAACCAGTGATTGTGGGATATCTTAGATTTTGAATGCTTTTTTAAGTTTCCTGTCTTTGGCCAAGAGCGTCATATAAATGTTGTCTTGATTTCTTGCTTAGTCATGGACAAGATACTTCAAGGTAGGCTAGTTGAAATTAAAATCCCTATAGCCTCCTTGATTACAAGGGTGATGTTGATTCCACAGTTGACCTCCTTGTAGGTGATAGCCATTGGAGTTGTGTTTGAAAGGAAGAATCCTCATGGGTCTTATGGAAATGATTCAACAAGTGGCCATGTTGACATGGATTTTCACAAATCATGTGAATATCCATGGCTTGGATCATCCAAACACTTCTCCATTGGCTTGATCTTCATGTTACTCAATGGGAGGTGTAGTTCCATAACTAGCATGTCCACCTTGTTAAGTGGTGTGCATGCCAAGCTCATGGCACTAAAGGACTGTTCAAGACATCCTTTGAGTCGAGACCATATTCTAATCCATGATGAATGAGAATAGGGCTGCTTCAGCTCTAGCATGAATGTGGTCATGGATTGGTGGAGCCAAAGCATGATATTAGTGTTGGATGAAAAGCCAAATATCCACCCTATGATGAAGGCAAACTAAGTAGAATTCTTGGAGCCTCCCCCAAGCTTGGGGATGGATGACTTGGGCTTCTACTGGAAGCTAAAATTCTTCTGCAAAAGGCAATGGTGTTGCCTAGTGGACATTTGTTGAGGTGCGCCTTGAATCATCTTGCAGGTGAGCGCTTGTGTCCTCGTCAGCTATCCCATGAAATGGGTTAGCCAACACTACCCTGTTTTCTCACAAAAGGAGAAAACAAACAAGGGTAATACTGTCTAATAATTATTAGTACCTATAGCTTAATCACAAGTGATAACTATTCTTTGCTTCCTTTGCCTTCCTCGGCAATGGCGCCAAAATGCTTGTTGACAGTTCTTAACACCACAGATCATCTCTTGAAAGAGATGAGGTCGGCAAGCGCACGAAAGATACTGTTGTAGCATTTCACCCATGAGTATTCCCAAAGGTATCGTATTTATCCTAAAGGAAGGCAATAGAGTAAAGAAAAAACTATCCTTATGCTCAATCTAGAGGATGCTAATCAATTATAATGATAAGGGTAAGTTGATAACATGGGTAGAGTGACACACACCTAAGCAATCTACTTTAAAGGATAAATGGGTCCTAATGGAGATTAGACTAAGAGTTGGGGGTTGCTCCTACAATGCTTCTAGTATACTTATACATAGCCTAGGTGAATCCTTATGCTAAGTTGTTCAACACATCGGTCACGGGCTTACCCCTAGTAATACTAGGGCAACTCTTGCCAAGAGCATGTGGCATAACCGAATGTGGAGGATTACAAAGGACGGATAGGACTGTCACCACCTACTGCCTACCTCTTCAATCCGTGGGTCTACGAGACATCCAACAATACTTACTATCCTAGCACCATACTAGCATACTAAGTAAATACCTTAGAGGCTCGAGTACAAGTGCCTCTCTAAGGCAATGACTAACCTAAATATCATTGAACCAATGTTGAGACATAGCATAAGTTATTCATATCAACATGACCATATCATAACTCATATAGTATAGTAGGGGTTTGTAGTGTTTTTGACGATAAGTTATGATTGTTATGGCATAATCATAAAGACTACTCCTACCACATACATGGAATCCACAATCAAACAAGAAGCGCTTCATCCAAGTATCAGAACAAAAGAAGACTAAAGATAATATCTTTATTATGCGTAAACTCACAAATACAAGAAAAGGTACATGAGTCATACCTTTCCCAATTTGGACTTGGGACTAGAGGCTCCTCTCTATGGGCTAACCCCCACTAAGGAACAAGGAGAACTAGTGTATACAATAGAATGATGCTCAAGTGTGTGTGTTGAAGTGAGGGGTGAGGGGTCCTTTTGCACGTGACTCAGTCACCATTCTTATCACCAAGCCACGAGAATGTGCCACGTAGAGTTTGACATAGAAAGGTTGGAATAGCAGGTCGGATGAACCACCTATTCGGCTGACCTGGTAAACCCTCCAAACAGGTTGTGCTTTCTCCAACTGGTTGGCACGTGGGTCCCATGATTGTTTCTCAGTGCTACGCTGTTAGATCTCTTTGGGTACTCTTGTAAATGGGCCATTTGATCCATGTGCTGCCACATGTTAGCATCTGATTGGCTGGGAAGGTATTCTTTAGGGTCCATCCCCTTGTTTCACTTCAATTCTGTACAAAATACCTGCATGCACTAATTTCTCCATGTACAAGTGTTACTAGGTTATTTCTAACTATGATGTGTGTAAGAAATAATCATTCCTTCACATAATTGAGTTACATTGATGGTCGAAATTGGTATATAATGACCGTCAATAGTGGGCCCCTTGGGAGGTGCCGGAGCTATCTTTCCGGCGTCGCCCACTATCCACGCTAAGAAATGTCGACGGCGGGCCCCTTGGAAGGTGCCAGAGTTGGGTGCTCCGGCGTTGCCCATCATGAATGCAAAGAGCGTCGACGGCGGACCCTTGGGAGGTGCCGGAGCTGGATGCTTCGGCATCACCCACCATCCACGCTAAGAAACATCAAAGGCGGGCCCCTTGGAAGGCATGAACCCTGCCAGTGCTGCTATTGATTGTGCCTGAACCAACCTGCCTTGTATGTCCTGCACACACGACGGAGGAGGAGTAGTTTTGCTCGCCGGACACCCCTTGTTCTCTTTAGTTTTGTTACATCTTACAGTCCTGGGATGGTACGTAGGGCTTGGGTAATTCGATGCGCTAGTGTCTGGGGCCTGACTCCTGCCTTACCTACGGTGTGAGCCTTCTGGCCCCCAATATTTAGCCGCAGCACGTAAAGTCACAGTGTGCACGCTTAGGGTACAAGACCAAACTATGCAGGCTACACACCCTAGACCATCTGGCACCATAGGACCCCAAGCAAGGGAATGACCGTGAGACCCCAAAACACATTGCAGGTACCTCAATCGGGCCCGCCTGTAGCAAGATTGCGTAATCCCACCAGTTGCAAGATAGAGAGAAAATGATCGATCATACAAAAATGATTTGCGAAAATGAGCATAGTTTGATGATCATAAAATTAATGAGTAATTAGATGAACATAAGAGAAAACACAGGGTAAGACAGTGATTCTTCACTTTGGTATTCATAGGAGGAGACAAACTTTACAAGAAAGCAACGAATCGCTCCGGATGATAGGGAGGCAGAGTGTACAAGCTTAGGGTACAGGACCAAGCTAAGCAGACTGCACACACTGGACCAGACCACCCCCCCCCCCAAAGCTTGGTTGTCTTGAGCACTGCTCCTGGACTCCATGAGACACCTTTACACTGTCCTACCACATTGCTTGGGGTAAAACTTACGGAGGTGCTCTATGTTCCAAGGGTTGGAGAGGGGCTCTCCTTCCTTTGTGGCTAGGCGGATGCACCCAGGGCGGATACCTGTGTCACCCAGAAGGGGCCCTACAAGCTGGGGGAGAGTTTGCTCGACCCTTCATGAGTATGTGTGCCCCGCAGCATCAAGTCGCCCACCTGCGGCTCTCTACTCCACACGAATTATTCTTGGTAGCACCAGAGCAGATGCCGATACCGCGCATTTCGGATGGCAGCATGCCATCTTGCTTTCTCGACGAGGTCGACATCTTCACGTCAGATTTGGTCCTGCTCGGCTTCGTCGAATGCCCGGACCCGGAGGGAGCCCATGGCGATCTATGGGAGGAGGATGACCTTGGTCCCATACACCAGGAAGATGGGCGTTTCCCCCATGGCCCGACTGGGTGATATCCGTCTTGCCCACAATGCGCACGGAAGTTCATCAACCCACTTGGCACCATACTTCTCCAAGTTTTCATAAGTGTGTGTCAAAGTGTTAATGCGACACTTCTACCGGATCTGCTAAGGAGCAGCCCACAGAGGTTCTTGTTCTATAGGGCTTAGGCCTCAATCAAGTGTACACGCGTATGAGAATGTATGAGACAGTGATTTTTACGTGGTTCGAGCTGCAAGGAGCATGACACCCTACTCCATGATGGATTGTATTGCTAGTGTGTATGCGTGTGTGTGTGTGTGTGTATCAGGGATTCGATGATTCGTCCTTTGTAACGGTGGTGGTCTGGTTCTTTTATAGTTAAGGTCGGGCGCCTTACAAGTGGGGTCCGGGGCCCGACAGGTGGTCCTGGGACAATATTATCCTAAAGATATATGCTTTCTGCATAAGCTTCCTCTGACCGTGGCAGTGAAGACTCGCCGTCATGCCGCCTCCCTCGTTAGTAGCCCACGCATCGTTGTTGTCGGTGGCAGAAGGTGTCCCGTCAGCCTGTCTTGTTGCCGCAAGCTACCCACTTGGCCGAGTGGGATAGGTCTGCAGCGCCTTCACTATAATGCGATTGGTCATAGCGGTCTTTGACCATTGGCGTGCTCTGTGTTGTGTGCTAGAGGTGGGTGCGTGTCTTCAATGCTTGACTTGGGCAAGGCGCACCATCCCTTAACTCCTACATCTTACCGTCCACGGCAAGTTGTAGGACGTGTGGCAGCATCGGGGCTGACCCCCGCTTGGGTTGCCAGCCTCGGTCCTTTGTGATGTGTGGCGGCTCCGGGGCTCTCAAAAGGATGTGGCAGCCCCGGGCCCTTTCCTGTGAGGGGTGCCGGACCTGGCGCTCCAAGCCATGTTGCTGCCCCGGCACTCTCCCCCAAGGTTGGGTGAGGTCCCATCCCTGCACGTGGCGTCTCAAGAGCCCGTCTCACTAGAGGGGCCGAGTCCCATCATCAAGGCTCACGTGGCAATGTTGGAGCTCGATCTTGTAGAAGGCCGAGGTCTTGGCACCTTCGGGACACGTGGCGCCACCGGACGTGCCTCGGTGTCTTCATCTTGTGTGCGAGGGTACCCCGTCTGTAGGGTACTGACAGTGGCCCCTGGATCTACCTTGGGGCAAGGTGAAGAGCCCAAACGTGGAGCCCTTTCCATGTTTTCCCGCACTGTTCTTTGAATTCTATCTTAGACAGCCAAAGCGGTGGGCGCTTCTGCCAATGTCGCCACACGTCCTCATCTTGTTGCGGGACTATGGAGACGTGATCTTTGCTCGCTGTAGTATCTCTGTCTTCTGCGTCGCCTTTAACCGGGATGGTTCCCGATGCAGCAATAGTACTTTCGTTCGCTCCGCCTTTATGGGAGCCGCTTCAGCTATTTTCATGGGTAGCTGACCGCCTGGGCCATTGCTTCTACCAAGGGGTGTAGTGCCCATTGTCATGGGTGCTGTGCGTTGAGTGGTGCGGGATGATCCTTTGCACGAAGTACTCAGGCATCGTGGGGGTTATCAAAAAGGAAGCCTTTGTTAGAGGGAACGGTTCCTTCCTTACTCACATCCTGGAGCCTAAGTTTTTGCCTTCTTCCTCGAGCGCCCGAGCCTTCATCCCTCAGCCAAAGCTCTCACCTACGCTTGCTCCAATGGCTTCCCAACTGCCTCTATCAGTACCCCGCAGACCGGGTACCCCGCGCACGAGGAGAAAACGGCTAAGGACTCGGACTATACTTGAGAGGACGAATCCGAGGCTGCCACGTCATGGAGGGAAGGACCAGATCCTTCCTCTCCGTCGGGGTAAGCTCCCGGGCTGCCGCGTGGCCAGCATAACTGGACCCTCACCTCCCTGCTGAGGCGGGCTCCAGGGCTGCCACGTGGCCAATTGGAACCTCGGGGCCAGGCCCACTTCCTCGCAGGGAAAGGCACCAGAACTACCACGTGGCCCACAGGGCTGAGCCTCCACCCCTCCACAGGGGTGGACTCCGGATGCGCCACGTGGCCTGTACCATCAAGTGTTCGACTCCCCACAGAGGCAGGCTCTGGTGCAACCACGTGGCGGACGGCCAACTCAGTGCGGTAGGAGGCCGCAGTAAAGGAAGACGTGCGCTGCTCGGCCAGGCATTAAAGTACGCGCGCCTTCCCCAGGCGAAGCAGAGTCGCGCATGCGTAAGTCAAGGCTCCAGTGTCCTGTCTTGTCCAAGTAGCCAGTACAGACCCGCATCGCAAGACGGACGAATGAGCTGCAAGGACAAGACGGGCGGGACATGCACCGCCATCATCACCAACTATGTGTAGCCCTGGCGTACGACGCGACGGGACGGCACATTGACGCCCCCGACAAAGGGAAGTAGATAGCATTTAATCCTAGATCTTGTATAGGATTTGGCTCCCCCCGGGACAACCTGTCGGGCCCCGGGGCCAACCTTGTGACTGCAGAGTCCTTGAACTATAAAAGGACTCGGCAGACGACCTTGGGAAGGGATCAAAAAATCAGACTAGGACTCATACACGCCCTAGCAAGGCAATACACAAACACTCCCGTGGAAGTAGGGTGTTACGCTCCGGCGGCCCGAACCACGTAAAACTCTCTGTGTTCACCATCTCGCTGCGCTCAATCTCCTAGGACTAGCCCTCGTGAATCCAAAGAACCTCGGCGGGCTGCTCTCTAAGCAGGTCCGGGGGAAGTGTCGTTTAAGACCTTCGACATTTGGCACGCCGGGTAGGGGGCTTTTTCCCCGAGAAGATTTCCACCAGCAGCAATGGTGAACGGCCATTCCAACGCCAGTACATCCAGGCCGCAGTCACGGCGACAGGCAGCAGCTGAGGACCAGGCATCTTCTCGCTCTAGAGCGGGATCCCGCAGTAGAGCAGCGAGGTCGGGACCTTCACGTCGCCCTGCTGTCACCTCGCTGGCTGCAGGTCGGCACGCCACACCATGGCGTACTCCAGCTGTGACGGCAGCTACAGCGCCGCCGGCAGCAAGCCCGGAGAGTGCGCTCGCAGCAGCGCGCGCGCTACTCCACAATCCACCTGCTAGAGATGCTCCCCGGGGAGCAGCTCAGCAGTGGATCAACGACGTCGACCACCTCGTCACCGCTGCACTCAACGGACCTCCACCGAGGGAGACACATGCCCAACTGATGCATGTGTCGTTGTCACGGACTCCAACCATCGACCGATGGACGGCGGACTCGCGATCGACCAAGATCTCGGCAACAGACCTGAGAACCGGGCTGCAGCGCCGCAGGTCAGGAGAAGACTGCCGAGTTACCATAGAGCGACAGAGGGAACGACGGCGCAACCTTGAGGTGGACTACAGTGCGCCGGGCCCTGTTCCCCAGGCTCACGCCGTGCCTCCACCGAACTTGGAGTATGTTACGCCACCTCCATATCAGGCGTACGTTGCGCCTCCACCTCCACAGGCGTACACTGCACCGCCCCAACATCAGGTGTATGCAGGCCCACCTGCTCACCCGGGGTATGCAATGCCACCACCAGCGCCAGTCAGCCCCACCCAAGGGTGTGCGGCTCTGGCACCTCACCTCCGTTTCGTGGTCTGGCCAAGAAAGTTCCAGCCACACATGTCGGAGAAGTATGACGGGAGTGTCAACATGAGTGAGTTCCTGCAGATCTACTCCACCGCGATACTAGCTGCAGGAGGCGATGAGGCCGTCATGGCCAACTACTTCCCCGTCGTCCTGACTGGCCCAGCCCAATCATGGCTCATGAACCTGCCCCTGGGGTCCATAACCTCCTGGGATGAACTGTGCTGACAGTTCATGGCGAACTTCGGCAGTTCCTACAAGCGCCCCGGCACAGAGCTTGACCTCCACGCCGTCAAACAGCGTGTTGGAGAGTCGCTACGATCATTCATCCAGCGGTTCTCTCAGGTACGGAACACAATCCCTCATATCGCTAGCGCATCAGTTATTGTTGCGTTCTGGCAGGGTGTTAGAGACAAGAAAATGCTTGAGAAGCTAGCCATGCATGAAGTGCATGATGTCTCCGAGCTGTTTGTCCTGGCAGACAGATGTGCCACGGCAGCTGAGGGACGCATCTGGCACTCCCAACCTTCCTCAGAGGCCAGGGAAGCCACGCCGACTGAAGAAGGAGCCTCTGCAAAGAGCAGCGGCAAGAAGAAGAAGAAGGGCAATGGTAGGAACAAGCCAAAGCCCGGAGCCCATGCAGTGGCAGTCGCGGCTCCCGGCGGAGCACGACCGCTACACCGAGACAAGCGCCCTCAGCAGTTGCCTGAACCCGAGGAGCCTGACTTCAAGTGACCGGTGCACCGCACAAATAGCCACAGCGCTAGCGAGTGCCGAGAAGTGAAGAAGTTCGCGGAGCACTTCCGTGAACAAAAGCAGAAGTAGCAGCGCCAGGAGGGTGCACCTACCGGCAAAGGGAGGGCAAACAGAAGGTCGATCCCGAAAGGGAGGATGACAGCGAGATGGGGTTCCACGAACCTCAGAGGGCGATGAAGGCCGTCTTCAAGGGTGGCGACTCCGACTCCAGCAGTGATAAGGAGCACCGCAAGACTCTCCACGTCATCTACAGGGGAGCCACGGATCCCACATCCCGGAACGCAGTGAAGACTCTGCGATAGGCAGTGGCCGCGGTGGCCCCCGCTCCGAGCTCAGCTTCCCACCACAAGTGGATGAGCACGGCAATCAGCTTCGATGCCTGTGACTGCCCGAAGAACATGGTAGGGGCAGGCGTACTCCCACTGCTGGTGTCCCCAACCATCGCCAACGTGAAGGTCTTTCACGCGCTGATTGATGGTGGGGCAGGCCTCAACCTCATCTCCACGGTAGCCTTCCAGAAACTACAGCTGACGATGTCCCAGCTCACACCTTCGAGCCCGTTCTCAGGTGTCGGACTAGGGCAGATTCTCCCGTACGGTAACATTCACCTCCCGGTGACCTTTGGGACCCCGGAGAATTACCGCACGGAGAGCGTTTTGTTCGACGTGGCAGACGTCGACCTCCCCTTCAACTCAATCATCGGGAGGCCGACGCTCTACAGGTTCATGGCCGTAGCCCACTATGGCTACCTCGTCCTGAAGATGCCGACGCCTTCTGGTGTCCTCAGGATCAGAGGGGGCCGCTCAGCAGCAGTATCCGCCTTGGAGCAGCTCCAGGCGCTCACAGTCGGGAGGGCTCCAGCTTCAGGGGGCGCGAAGGAGAGTCAACCAGAATAGGGTCTGACGCAGCGGGCCTCCACTTCTGCACCCCGTGTGCAACCAGCCAACAACGACGTCCTAGTAAAGGTCGTCAGGATTGGGTCTGAGGCTGCCCAGACAACCCGTATCGCGGGGAACCTGGACAACAAATAGAACTCGCGCTCACTACCTTCCTCCGGGACAATGTCAATGTGTTTGCATGGCAACCATCACAAATACCCGGGATCCCTAGGGAGGTGATTGAGCACCATCTGAAGATATACCCTGACGCCCGACTGGTGCAACAGAAGCCCAGGAAATAGTCCATCGAGAGGCAGAACTTCATCCGTGAAGAAATCAAGAAGCTGCTCGATGCTGGTTTCATCCGGGAGGTCCACCACCCACGGTGGTTGGCCAACCCTGTTGTCGTCCCCAAGGCTGGCGGGAAGCTCCGAATGTGCAACTACACCAACCTCAATAAGGCATGCCCAAAGGATCCATTCCCTCTTCCTAGGATAGATCAAATAGTAGACTCAACATCAGGTTGTGATCTTCTGTGTTTCCTAGATGTGTATTCTCGTTTTCACCAAATACCAATGTCTAGGGAAGATGAGGAACACACTACTTTCATAACAGTAGATGGCCTGTATTGTTATGTCTCCATGCCTTATGGACTCAAGAATGCTCTCCCCACATTTGTGCGTGCAATGCATAAGACATTTGGGGACCTCATTAGAGACCTGGTAGAGGTGTATGTTGACGACATCTTGGTAAAAATTAGAGCCCGCACATCCTTATTGGACGACCTGGTCCAAGTCTTCAGCAAGCTGCGCACGACGCGCACAATGTTGAACTGCGAAAAGTGCATCTTTAGGGTTTCTACAGGGAAGCTCCTTGGTTTCTTGGTCTCACACCGAGGAATTTAAGCTAACCCAGAGAAGATCAAGGCAATAGAGCTGATGCGGCTGCCGGCCCGTATCAAGGATGTGCAGAAGCTTGCAGGGTGTTTGGCGGCCCTCAACCGGTTCATCTCAAGACTGGCTGAGCGAGCCCTGCCCTTCTTCAAGATTCTGCGGAAGTCGGGTCCCTTTGAGTGGACCGAGGAAACGGAAGCTGCATTCCAGGAGCTCAAGAAGCATCTGACGATGCTACCCATTATGGTGGCGCCAGAACCCGAAGAACCGCTCCTGCTATACATCGCCGCAACAATGGAGGTGGTCAGCATGGTCTTGGTTGCAGAGCGGTCGGAGCTGCTGCCGCAACAAGCATCAAAAGGAGCCTCAGAGGGGGAGGCTGAGCCTCAGGGGCCGGACCCAGTAGAGAACCCCCCTGCTGCGTGCCCCGGCAACAAAGTGCCCTCCGGGTCCCAGCCCCCGGAGGTCCGACTAGACCCTGGGAGCCACATTCCCCAGGATACAGACGCATTGCAAGGAGCCCCAGACCCCCCAGGGAGGGTTCGGACCTCCCAACGGCCAGTCTACTACATCAGTGAGGTCCTCCATGAAGCAAAAACAAGATACTTGGAGGTACACAAACTGTTGTATGCAGTACTCATAGCGTCGAGGAAGCTCCGTCATTACTTCCAGGCTCACCGGGTTTCAGTGGTGACCTCTTTCCCACTAAAAATTGTGCTCCACAGCCCCAACTCGACTGGCAACATTGCCAAGTGGGCAGCGGAGCTGGCGGAGTTCGAGCTGGAGTTCCTACCTCGACATGCAGTCAAGAGCCAAGCACTGGCGGACTTCCTGGCAGAATGGACTCCATCGCCAAGCAACCCAGGGGACCCGGACAACGGAGAAACGATGCCCAAGGCTCCAGTTTTCACCAAACCTCCCTGGACGCTCTACTTCGACGGCTGCTCGCGGAAGCAGGGGGCCGGAGTTGGGGTCCTGCTCCCCACCCTGACTGGGGAGCATTTCAGGTACATGGTGCGCCTCGACATCAAGGCGACTAACAACATGGCAGAATATGAAGCCCTCATCTTTGGGCTAAAGACTGCCTTGACTCTCAATGTCCGTCAGCTTCTGGCTAAAGGTGATTCCTAGCTGACCATCAAGCAAGCCAAAGGGGAGTGCAGCTGCAACGACCCACAGCTAGCAGCATGCTTGCTGCACGTCCGGAAGCTCGAAAAGGACTTTGAAGTCTTGGACTTGTGCCATGTACCCCGAGCTGACAACTCAATCGCAGACGACCTGTCAACGAAGGCCTCCACAGGGGCCCCAGTGCTTGAAGGAGTCTTTGCAAGGACGTTACCGCGACCAACCACCCGAGCAGCCGAACCGGGCGAAGGGTGCGAGCCCAGCACCTCAAAGCTGGCAGTCCTGGCGGCCCTGCTACCATGGAGCCCGCCAAGGATCGTATGCGCCATCAGGAACTCGGAGCTACCGGGCGCCCAAGATACAGAGGCTGATATAAGTCCCGATGCATGGATCTCGGAGGTCCGGGACTACTTGCAAGACAACATCCTTCCCGAAGAACATTTCCTGGCAGAAAGGATAGTCCGCATGGCTAAGAGGTACACGCTGGTGGAAGGGGATCTCTACCAGCGTGGCGCCAACGACATCCTGCAGCGTTGCATTACCCGGGAGGAGGGCTACGACTTGCTCACAGAGATCCATGGAGGCGAGTGCGGGAACCACGCGTCATCCCGCACGCTAGTCGGAAAAGCCTTTCGGCACGACTTTTACTGGCCGACCGCACTCTAGCATGCCGCCGAGATGGTCAAGAGATGCAAGGCATGCCAGTTCCATGCCAAGCAGATCCACACACCAGCTCAGGCGCTGCAGATGATCCCACCCTCATGGCCATTCGCTTTATGGGGGTTGGATATCCTGGGACCCTTTCCCAGAGCCGTCGGAGGATTCCGGCACCTCTACATCGCCGTAGACAAGTTCACTAACTGACCGGAAGCTGCCCCAGTCGTGACCATCAACAAGCAGTCAGCAGTGAAATTCATCAAGTCGATCGTCTGCTGGTTCGGGGTCCCGAAAAGACTCATCACTGATAACGGGACCCAGTTCACAAGTGCGGCGTTCCAGGAATACTGCGAGGACCTTGGGATCCAAGTCTGCTACGCATATGTCGCTCATCCAAAGAGCAATGGACAAGTCGAGAGGGCCAATGCAGAGATCCTCAAGGGCCTCAAGACTCGCACATTCTCACGCCTTGAGAAGCATGGTGCAAACTGGGTAGACGAGCTTCCGTGTGCACTGTGGGCTAGCCGGACATCAACCAGCTGGGTTACGGGGGAAACGCCTTTCTTCCTGGTGTATGGGGCAGAGGATGTCCTCCCCCCAGAAATTACCAGGGGCTCCCCCCGTGTCCGGGTGTACGACGAAGGCAGGCAGAACCAGCTCCGGCGTGAAGACGTGGACCTCTTCGATGAGGGACGAGTGAGAGTGGCTCTCCGAAATGCACGGTACAGGCAGACACTCCGACGCTACCACTAGAGGACCGTGCAGAGTAGGGAGCTAAAGGTAGGCGACCTGGTGCTGCGTCGCATACTCTCCCGGGAAGGGGCTAACAAACTCTCCCCCAAATGGGAGGGCCCCTTCCGGGTTACGGAGGTATGCCGCCTTGGGTGCATCCGCCTAGCTATAGAGGATTAAGAGCGACTGCCCAACCCCTGGAACATCGAGCACCTCCGTAAGTTCTACCCCTACACCAACGTCAGGACATTTCTCTTTCATTGTAAAAGGTGCATGGTGCCTAGGAACGGTACTTAGGGTAACTAAGGCTACGGGGATGAGGCTCTGAGTGCACATCTCGCTTAGCCTGGTCCAGAACCCTAAGTAGGTGCACTCGACTTCCTTTGTCGCTCGAGCCAGGTCGTTCCCCTTGTAAAACATGTCCCACCTTGTGGGAGAACGCAATGAAAAGAATGTTGTCCTGTCCTGTATAGGTTTTCTCATTCCAAAAATTATCTTTAATTTTTTTTATGATATTGCTGTACGTTCGCTGTAGCTCGTGATCTATCGTGGGCGTTGTCATTTTTCCCTGCTCTAGCAATAGTGGGAGCCTTGCTGCCTGGTTGCAGGTGGGGTTGCTTGAGGTACCTGCAATGTGCCTGGGGCCTCGGATGTTCTCATACTCGGGGGTCTGTGTCTCCAGATGGTCTCCCCCGAGAAAAGCTTACGCCGAGCGGGAGGTCCAGGGGCACAGCGTGCTTAGCCTAGTCCTGCACCCTAAGCCTGTGCGCCCTGCCTCCCCAGCGCTGCAGCTGAGTACTGGGGGCCAGATGGACCACCCTTAAGTAGTATGGATAGCAAGCCCTAAGTGCAGACGCACTGAATTACCCAAGCCCCACGAGCCAGCCCAAGATCGTAAGTCAAGCAACACTAAAAAGGAGCAGGGAAGCAATGACCAGCGGACAGAATTACTTCTCCTATTTTTTGATCTATATGCAGGTCTTCAAGGAGTTATCACGGCGATAACCGTCAGAGTACCCACGAGGATGGTGGGCACCGAAGCTCTGGTGGAACCCTCAGGGGGCCCGCCACCGACGTTTCACCAAAGATGGTGGGCACCGCCGGGCTGAGGCTCCGGTGGCACCCCCAGGGGGCCCGCCATCGACGTTTCACAGAAGATGGTGGGCACCGCCGGACCGAAGCTCCGGTGGCACCCCCAGAGGGCCCGCCATCGACGTCGCTGCATACTCAGCTACAGCAATGCTACATACGCATCCTAAGCTCCCCTGCAACCGTCCGCCCTAACTTATAGGTATCTGACAGGTGTGCCCATAACAACTGGCCACACCTGGCAGGGGGCCGCACACTCCAGGGGACGGCAGGTCCTGGAAGCTAAGGAACAACAAGCAACTAGAAAATGTTGCTAGAAATAAAAGCATGCTAAGTATAAGAGGCACCACAGGTAGATTTTTTGTTCCAAAATAAAAAGTTTGCCACCACAAGCAACCACAGACAAAAGCTGAAAGAAACACAAAACATAAAGAGCACGGGGAGCCCTCAGCCGCTCCGCTGGAACCTTGAGGTGATGAGCGCCACCGCATCCAAAACTTCAGACTTCACGGCCTCTTCCCTCTCGGTGATGGGCCCCTCGAGGATCGGCTGCAGAGGGACGTCGGGGTACCAGCTCCGGTAGTAGGACAGGATATGCGTCGCCACCTCCTTCACCAGCATCCTCCCTTCTGCCTCCAGCTGGTTGTCGATGATGGCCCCCAGCGAACGCATCCATGAGCTGGAGGAGTCAAGTGCCGGGAACACCTGGCTCACCTCCTGCGCTGGTTCCCCCACGCGCACTGGGCTGAAGCCAAGCGGCACCAGAGCCGAGTCCGCGCCAAGGAACTCCCAGACCTTCCGGGCCTCAGCAGAGCGCAACGCCCGGAGCTCCTGCACCTCCTGCTGGGCCGCCGCCAGTGCCCGGGGGCCGCCATCCAGGAACCACTTCTCGTTGGCCGCCAGGGCCCCCTCGCGCTCGCTGACCTCCCTCTCGCGGTGGCTCAAGTCACCCTCCTTGAGGGCGACGTTGAACTCACGTTCTAGGAGGGCCTGGTGCTCGGCGAGCTGGGTTTGCTCCGCCTCAGCCAGGGCAGTATCCCGGTGGTCTAGCTCGGCGGCGCGAACCCTCGCTCCTTCCTGCTGAAGGACGAGCCAGCGGGAGGTAGCCTCCACCTCAGCCTGCTTCGCCGCCAACTCTTGCTCCCGTTTGGCAAGAGCAGCTTCCCAGCGAGATAGCAGCTGCTGGAGCTCCTCGTAGGACTAGAGGCGGGAGCTGGCCTCAGCGTGGATAGCCGTGGTGTCCGCCTTCAGCTTCTGGGTGACGGCGTCCAGTTGAGCGTTGAGATCGCGCTCCTGCTCGAGGATATTCATCTCCTCCCGAACAACCGCCTCCCGCTGAGCCGCTCGGCTCTTCGCCAGCCGGGTCCGAGCCTCCAGGGTCCTCGCCCATTCCCAGAGCCGGTCATCCTCGTCTTCAAGCCGCCCTTTCTCCCGGGCGAGGGCCACCTGAGCCTGTCGGAAGCCGGAGTAGGCCACGGCCATGGCCTCAGATAGGGGGAGGGGCACCACCGTAGCAGCAGGTCCTTGCCTCCCCACTTCTTCAATATCATCCTCCATTTGGAGGACCACTGGGGAGACAGGGACCAGAGCTCCCCCAATCGGAGAAGGCGGGGGGGGGGGGGGGGGGGATCACCCCCAGAAGCAGGCGCGTTGCCCCCAGGGGCCCCCTCCCTGGCGGCGGCACCCAGGGCGGCGGCGCCAGCCGACGTAGTGGTGTCGGACGGCACCGCGGCATCGGCCAACACGGAGTAGCCGGTGGATGCGGAGTCGTTGGCGGGTGCGGCAACAGTCGCTGGCGTGTGCGGCTGGGCTTCAGCAGCCGCTGTAAGGGTCTTGGGCACGGAGGCCCAGGGCACCCCGGCAGCAGCAGCCCGGTGCGTCGGAGCGGAGCCTGAGGCTACAGAGGAGCCCCGCAAGCCAGCTGGAGCTGCATACCCTCCAGTAGAAGGGCCCGTGGGCGGAGAAGGAGTAACTGTAGTGGTGCTAAAATCAAGCAAACCCGGATCATAAGAAAATGACAGGGTAAGCGCACAGCAAAGAGCACCCAAGATAAAATCTATGCTGACTTACCGGAGATGTTGAAGTTCCACTGCTTCCCGAAAGGGTTGGGGGGTTCGGGCCCCCCGAACCTGTGGCGGGGGCCACTGAGTGTGCTGGGGGCCCCTGTGGTGGGGCAGTCGGCGGCACCCCCGAAGTCAGGCGCTCCTCTAAATGGCGAGGGAACGCTGGGGTCCCGTCTGCGTTGAGGAGCCTCCCCCTCTTGCGCGTCGAGGACTCGGGCGGCAGAGTGGCGCCATCGGCGCCCCCTGTCGACGAACGCAACAGGGCTCCAGTGTCCTGACGAGGAGCGGAGGGGGTCGGCGGCGGCGACCGGGCGCGCTTCTTGGGGGTCAGGTCCGACACCGGAACCGGAGCTTTCCCTTTCCCCTTGTCAACAGAGGAGCCATCATCTCCCCTTTGACGGTGCTGGGGCCCGCGTGAGGCATCGTCGCTTGAAGGTTCTTCATCGCTTGAGGGAGTCCCGCCTCCCTTAGCGTCGTCGACAATGTTGACCCCCCGGAACGGGTCCCCAATCTGGCGCTGCGCCAGCCCGGACTCGTTGAGTGTTGGCATCGTCTTCAGCAGCTGCCTCCTCAGCTCGGAGTCTGAGCACAAGGGGCGGCAGGCCGCCGGAAGAGCCAGCTCCTCGGGGGAGATGTCGTCGGGGCAGACCCGGGTCAGCATGTCGTGCAGCTGCTGCTCGCCCAGGTTGGAGTCGGGGCCGGTCTCGAGCCAGATACAGTCCGATAGGCCGGTAAACATCCACGCCGGGCGGGTGCGGCGCTGGAGCGAAGCTATGCAGTGGGAAATGAAGTCCCTCAGCACCATGGCAGACGACAGCCTGTGGTCCGCCAGCATCTGGATCCTCTCCAACACCCGGTTGAATGCCTCCTCCAGCTCTGGGTGTTCCTCCTAGAATGACCGCTCGGAGTAGGGGATCCCGGTGGGAAGGCACATCTGGTCATGGGCTTCGACCTTGGCGATCATCCAATCTTTGCGTCACTACTCCCATCATGCAGAGTTGAAGGAAGCAATGTACCTCAAGGGGACCTTGGATCGGCGCTGGAAGTAGTAGGCACCGAGATGCTCCTTCGAGCTTCTGCCGGCGGCCCTCAGTACAAAAAAGTACCTGAAGAGCTTCACCGACGACATCAGCCCCACGAACATCTCGCAGAGGTGAGCAAAGACCGCCAGCATGGCGATCGAGTTCGGTGCGAGGTGGTGGAGTTGGAGGCCGAAGGTCTCTAGGAGCATGACCAGGAAGGCGGATGCAGGCGGGACGAAGCCAGCCAGCACGTATGACGAAAAAAGCACCATCTCCTTGGTGGAGAGGCTTAGTGGCAGTTTCTCGGGACAGAGCCACTTCTCCTGCTCAGGAGTGTGCCAGCCGAGAAGCCGGCCAATGGGGGCTAGGTCAGCAGACCTGGACAGCCGGGACTTGGGCAGGATGCTCGCCATGAGGATCGAAGGAGGAGGCTCTAGAAGGGGAGATCGGGAGCTAGAGCACAAGAACTGGGCTTGGGGCAAGAAGGCACGAGCGCAAGGATGCAGAAGTGGAAGAAAGGACCCTTAGAGCGAAAGGTCTCTTTTTATTCACCTCTGCAAGCCAACAGGCACGGCGTGTGAATCGCCACAGCCTCGGTAGAAGAGCAACAGACCCACACAGGCAATGACATGAGGGCCCGAGTCGCTCGACAAAGAAGGCGAGCCAGGTGGCCAACTGTGCGGGAGGTAACTCGGCGGTTTCTGAAAAGGCAAAAGCAGCGGAAGTGCAGGAGCCACCTTAGGAACCACCGCAGTTAAAGCACGATTGAAGGCGGAAGTCATGTCGCGCGGAGCCTGTCCAGTGCCTCCGCTTACCAGAAGGAGACGTGTCACCACAACGGCAGGGACGTGTCGCCCGGGGAACTACCCCGAATTGGAATCGAAAGAGTTGCGCGGGAAGATAAGGAAGAAGACCCCACCTGTGGTATCGACGACTATCCCGAGGTGGGCTCGGGGGCCACTGTCGGTACCCCGCAGACCGGGTACCCCCGCGCACAAGGAGAAAACGGCTAAGGACTCGGACTCTACTTGAGAGGACGAATCCAAGGCTGCCACGTCGTGGAGAGAAGGACCAAATCCTTCCTCTCTGCCGGGGTAAGCTCCCAGGCTGCCGCGTGGCCAGCAGAACTGGACCCTCACCTCCCCGCTGACGCGGGCTCCGGGGCTGCCACGTGGCCAATCGGAACCTCGGGGCCAGGCCCACTTCCTCGCAGGGAAAGGCACCAGAACTACCACGTGGCCTGCAGGGCTGAGCCTCCACCCCTCCACAGGGGTGGGCTCCGGATGCGCCACGTGTCCTGTACCATCAAGTGCTCGACTCCCCACAGAGGCAGGCTCCGGCGCAACCACGTGGCGGACGGCCAACTCAGTGCGGTAGGAGGCCACAGTAAAGGAAGACGTGCGCTGCTCGGCCAGGCATTAAAGTACGCGCGCCTTCCACAGCGAAGTAGAGTCGCGCATGCGTAAGTCAAGGCTCCAATGTCCTGTCTTGTCCAAGTAGTCGGTACAGACCCACGCCGCAAGACGAACGAATGAGCCGCAAGGACAAGACGGGCGGGACGTGCACTGTCATCATCACCAACTATGTGTAGCCCTGGCGCACGACGCGGCGGGAAGACACATTGACGCCCCTGACAAAGGGAAGTAGATAGCATTTAATCCTAGATCTTGTATAGGATTTGGCTCTCCCCGGGACCATCTGTCGGGCCCCGGGGCCCACCTTGTGACTGCAGAGTCCTTGAACTATAAAAGGACTCGGCAGACGACCTTGGGAAGGGATCAAAAAATCATACTAGGACTCATACACGCTCTAGCAAGGCAATACACAAACACTCCCGTGGAAGTAGGGTGTTACGCTCCGGCGGCCCGAACCACGTAAAACCCTTTGTGTTCACCATCCTGCTGTGCTCAATCTCCTGGGACTATCCCTCGTGAATCCATAGAACCTCCGCGGGCTGCTCTCTAAGCAGGTCTGGGGGAAGTGTCGTTTAAGACCTTTGACGGCCTCCTTCTCACTTCCAGCCGGACGATGACCTGTTGTCAATGTGGCGACTACTTGGCTAGTTGGCGGCAGAGTGTGCGTGGATGATCCACTGCGGATCTCCCATTCTCGAAGACCTGCGAAGATGAGACTGTCCTTTTTGCCGCCTACGTGTCTGCGGGGCTTGGGCTCCCGCCGTCAAGGTTCTTCCTCACAGTGCTGGAGGAGTACGAGCTGTAGCTTCACCACATATCTCCAAATTCGTTTGTCGTGATTGTTGTGTTTGTCCACTTCTATGAGGCATTTGTGGGTTGCAAGCCAACAGTGGAGATGTTACCGTTCTTCTTCACGATGAAGACTACCGGAAAGAGTGAGATGACCCAGGTGGGATCCTACTACTTTCGGCACCAGGACAAGACGTCCCGACTCTACATCCCTTCGCTTAAAGGGGCAAGTGGAAGACCTAGAGGGAAGATTGGGCGATTGTGCGGGTCAAGGCCCATCCTGTGCTGAAGATGCCCTCTGAAGGTCCGACTTCTGATCCCATCACCTGGGAATCTTTCCAGGGGTTGCCGAAGGAGTATACACTGATATTGAGGAGGATTCAGTTCCTGGCGAGCAAAGGCCAGACCTCCCTGATGGTGCTGGCCGACTTCTTCCACCGCTGCACAACCCCTCTCCAGAAGTGCCAGTACAGGTCCTGGCACTACACCGATACCCATGATCGGTGTCGCTGGCTCTGGACAACCTCACCCCTGATATGTTGGAGGGTTTGCTGAAGGTGGTGACTTGTGACACGGTCGATGACGAGCACGTCTCCATCCCGAACGATTGCCAGCCGATCTTCATGACCCCTGAGATGAGGGACGAACTGCTAAGCTTGATGCTGGCGGTCAACATGTTCGGTGTTACCCGCCTGCACTCCAAGGAGACATCTGGGGCTTTAGCGGTCCTGGCGTGGTGCCGCGCCATGATGCAATAAAGGTCAGAGTCCTCCTCCCTCTCTTTGGAAAGGGCGGTGGCAGGGCCCCCAACATCCCCCGTCAGGCTGGAGGGCAGCCAGCCAGCGCCAGTTCCGTTACCGAGAAAGCGTTCCCGCCCTCTGGTCGCGGTTTCCGCCACCACTGCGCCAAATAAGCGAAAGTTGACGCGGGGGGACGGTACCCCAATTTATCATCATGATGGGGCCAGAGCAGCCGAGGCCCCCGACATTGACTTGGTTTCCGATTCCAGCGGTGGTTCTAGTTCCGAAGGGGGCGCAGAGGGTTTTGCACAGGTGATCGTGCCTACGCGGGTCGACCAAGAGCCGGTGCCAGAGATGGTGGCGCTGGCCTTGTCATCTGGTCCCGGCGACCTCGATCTACAACATGAGGTGGGAAGCCAGGGTCACTAGAGCGGTCCGACCCTCCGGTAAGCCGCAGCTTCTTCCTTTGCTATTTCTCTTCTTTTTTTATTCTGCTATGACGGAGTTTTATCTTGGCTTTTTAGGGCGTCGTCATCTGACTTGGTGCCCTTGGTGCTTCCAGGGGTGGGCTTGATAGCCCCTGCCTCTCCCGGAGCTGGAACGAGGTCTGCCGCACCGCATCTTGCACCCGAAGGTGCTTCAGTCCCTGGTGATGTTGATGTCTCTGCAACTTCGTCCGTCAAGGTAGGCGGGGCAGAGGTGGCATCAAGCGAGGAAGTGCCAGGCGAGGAGGTGCCCGGCGAGAGGACGACTACCTTGGTCGTGGAGGCTTCTCTTGGCAGAGCTAACCCGCCCAACGTTGAAGCGGCACTTGCGCCTGATGTCATTGGCGCACAAGATGGCGAATCGCCACCGGTGGCCGGCGATGCCCTTGCAGCAGAGGAGGGGACTTCAGCGCCGAGCAGCGACGCGGTGGTTCCTAGAACTCCAGCTGGGGAGCCATCTTGTTCCCAGGCGCTGGTCCTAGCCGCGGCATCAGCACAAGGGGCGGAGGTGATAAGGACATCACAACAGCGGAGACACATTGAAATTCAAGGACCAATCACAAGAGCACGAGCACGGTTAATAAATCAGCAGGTGAATTCGCTCCTAACTTCTTTTGCATGTGAGTTTGAGAATAGATTGCTATGTGATGATTTAATTGTTATTAGGAATTATGGAGAAGATCAACAAGTGAAGTAAAGAGGCCTTGGGAGCATGGAGAACCAGTTGGGACGTCCACAAGTTGATGGAAACAGTTTACAACTCAGACTCGAGTTCAACTCGGAGTCCAGGAGCAGTCCACATTAAAACGGACGCCCAGGAGGCATACAAACTCTGTTTTTGATGTTCTACATATGCACAGAAAGAGGAGAAGATAAGCTTTCCAATGGTTCTGGTCCCACATCAAAATCCCTCATTAGTCATTAGGAATCGTTGAAACAAATCGAGTCCAGATTTCTGTCTGGTGCTGCGCCACCGAATCGGGCTTTTGGGCCTTGTATCCCGTAAGAGTCCATTAGGGACGCATCTAATCGTGTTTTTGCCAAAACCTAGCCTTTAAATACTGCAGCCGCCGGTCATATTCGGTGGGTTTTGCTTAGAATAATAATTTCGCCGATCTACGGTTTGTGAGACCCCAACTTCTCAATTTCAGATTGTGTCTTCTATGTTCTTGCTCGTGTTCTCTGTTCACTTGCAGGGATTAGCCTTCTTGGCGAGGTAAAACGTGTGCCGCACGGTTGATAACCAGCGAAGCAGTGGTGTAGTGATTGCAGGAGTGTTCGAACTGCTCGAGTGCCGTGGATCATCAACATCAAGTTCTCCACCCCAATCGACTTACCTTTCAGAAGATCGGGCCTAAACCTACTCATAAGGAGGGGTTGCCATCCATGGCTATGGTCACGCCGATCCCTCACACCAATGCTATTGCCACGGCCCAGTCCATCTTGTGCCAGACGGAAGCTGCTTTTGCGTGAGAGTGGGATCAGCTCGCGGAGGAGCAGCGCTTGGTGAAGTTGGTCAACGCCAAAAACAAGGAGCTCGAGGTGAAGGCCCATGTCATCTCCAATGCTCGCCTGAAGCTGTGCGAGGATTGTGGCTGGAGCGGGTCTGCCGCGAGGTTGCCATTGCTGATGTGGAAGGAGACTTGGCGGTGAAGGAGGAGGAGGTCTCCCGGAGCCTGGAGGAGAAGCGTCAGGCTATGCAGGACTTGGAGCTCACCATCAAGCGTCGGGAGGATGATCTGGAGCGTCGTGCTTGGGAGCTCGCCGATCGGGAGGAACCTTTGCGGAGAGAGGCAGAGATCCTCCAGGCCTCCCGTGCCACCAAGGCCCAAGGGGTCTGGGACTTCCTGGCCTATACTGGAGCAATGTTGGAGCCCCTCGGCCTTGGTCTCGTGCCACGCGGGGAGCCATCTCATGGGGTGGCCGAGCTGCTCCCAGCTTTGGAATCCCTGTGCTCGACGTTGGGGACGATGAACACTGTCCTTGCGAGGTGGCTGGAGGTCGAGGGAAGGGAGCTGGTTGAGCTGGTGGCCTCCCATGTCTTGGTGTGCTTCCAGAGCTGTTACCTGACGATCCCACTAGAGCCGATGGAGAAAGGCCCCCTTGTTGAGCTAGAGGAAGAGGTGAGAGCCGAAGTCTAGGACCTTGCCAAGCAGGTGGCATCTTCATTCCAGCAGTATTGAGACCGGCGGCACTCAGGCATAATGCTTTTTGTGTCCAGGGATGACCCCTTTGTATAAATAATTGTTTAATGAATTTGAATCTATGTTTTTCTGCTTGTTGGCTTGTCTTGTACTTCACAATTTGTTGCCCCAATTCCTTCACTGTGTAAGGTCTTGAAGAGCTTTTTGATGATGTCGTTAGCTTTGGAGGAATCAACGCTTGCACAGTTGATATGGCCAATTTGTCACTAGTTGACGTCCTGCCTATAGAACCCCCTTAGAGGCCCCTAGTAGGCGTGGCCAGGTTGTTGGGTATGCCTACCATGTGAGTGCAGGATGTCTTCGACTGGTCCCCCAGCGAAGTGGGAGAGCATGAGTGGTTGGCCTTGGTGTGGCCTTTCCAGGAGCGTCGAGCTTTGTCTGACTGTTAATGTTCATGGCAGGCCCCCTGGGTAATGCCAGAGCTAGATGCTCTGGCGCCGCCCAATATTGACGTAGATGCATCGACGGTAGGCCCCCTTGGAGGTGCCGGAGCTGGCTGCTCTGGAGCCACCCTCAGGCCCCTTGGGGGGTGCCGGGGTTGGATGCCCTGGCGTCATCCACCATCTTCATAGTGACGTCGACGGTACGCCCCTGGTGTACAGGCTATCACAAGAGAACCTTGTTAGCCACAAAAACAGGGCAGAAGAGCTTACTCACTTACCCACACTTGTTGTTGTCATCAACATGCTGGGACGTCGACGGCATGCCTCCTGGGAGGTGCCAGAGCTGGCTGCTCCAACGTTGTCCACCATCTTCGTAGAGACGTCGACGGCAGGCCCCTTGGGTGGTGCCAGAGCTGGCTGCTCCAGCGTTGCCCACCATCGTCGTAGGGACATTGATGGCGGACCCCTTGGGAGATGCTAGAACTGGATGCTCCGGCATTGTCCACCATCTTCGTAGAGATGTCGACGGCAGGCCCCTTGGGAGGTGCCAGAGCTGGCTGCTCCGGTGTCGCCCACCATCATCACAGAGACGTCGACGGCAGGCCCCTGGGAGGTGCTAGAGTTGGATGCTCCGACGTCGCCCACCATCATCGTAGATAAGTCGAGAGCAGGCCCCTGGTTTATAGGATACCATAAGAGAACCCCATTAGCAACAAAAGTGGGGCGGGAGAGCTTACTCACTTATCCACGCTTGTTGCTGTTCGTGAACATGATGGGACGTCAACGGCAGGCCTCTTGGGAGGTGCTGGAGCTTGCTGCTCCGGCGTTGCCCACCATCATCGTAGGGACATCGACGGCAGGCCCCTTGGGAGGTGCTAGAGCTGGATGCTCCGGCGTCATCCACCATCTTTGTACAGACGTCGACAGCAGGCCCCTTGGGGGGGTGCCGGAGCTGGCTGCTCTGGTGTCGCCCACCATCGTCGTAGAGGCATCGACGACAAACCGCCTAGGAGGTGCCAGAGCTGAATGCTCTGTATGTCCTACACATGTAACAGGGGTGTATATTTTTTGCTCGTTGGTGATCTTTTCATATTCTTTTAGCTTTGTCATATATTACAGTCCTGGGCTAGTACGTGGGGTCTGGGTATTCAGTGCGTTAGCACCCGAGATCCGGCTCCCACCTTATTCGTGGTGTGAGCGTTTTGGCCCTCAGTACTTAGCCATAGCACTGGGAGGCAAAAGGTGCACGCTTAGTGTGGGGACCGAATCCACACATTCCAAGAACCGCAGAGGGTGGTGACGTGCGATGTGGCACCCAACAGCACACACATAAAGAATACGACAAAATACAAAGTTTTATTTATATAAACAGCGGAAGTCTTTTACAATACTTAATGTACAGCAGAAGATAATACTCATAGCTAAACTCTCAGCCTAGCTATGCAAAACTACAGGCGTCCAGCCCATGGACGCTACACACTAGCCACACACAAATTTACGGCGGCGTGCAAGGCACCCACTCGGCGGTATACCCCGACGGGGGCATCGCCTCATCCTCGGGCCCTTCCTCATACGTCTCACCTGCAAACAACTTAATATAGCAACCGTGAGCACGAAGGCTCAGCAAGACTTACCCGCCTCACCTAAACATGGAACTCTACATGCATGGATACTTAACATAGGCATAGATACTGCAGTAAATGACTCGCCTACATGTTGATCCTTCATTTTCAGTTTATTAACAGCAGCTTACAAGTTTAATAAAAGTAACTTTAGTGATCATATTTGACAGCAATCAATGTTTCAAAACAATTATACTTCAATACATCATATTCTCCTGGCTTCTTCAGTATTTACTACATCACAGTGCAGTGAACAAGCGGTACTCAAATAACCATGAGGGATGGTGATTGCAATCAGGAGACACCCGAATAACACGTCACGTACGCCCGTGCCTAAGGAGCGTGTCGTGCTCCTCACCACGTCATACGCAACAACCTTTCACTAGAAACACAAATGCCGAACTGGTCATACCATCACGGGCACAAGGTCCCTGCATGGAGTGTGTCTTTGCCCACCGGTCGTTTTACACCTTGCTGCCCTAACCCACCCCTATCAACAGTGGTCTATGCCTCGACATCCAAGTTATCGAGTTACATTGGTTTCCTGGGTTCCATATGCCCAGTATGCATCCGGTACTGGTCAAACTTGTCCAGCAGGGCCGCACACGGATCGGTCCTCAATCGACACAAGCAGGGCTACGCACGTGAGACCACGTCTCATTGCATCCTACCCGCTGCTCGGTCTCAATTTCATATTCATAAACCATTATTTGATCAAATCTTTCCCGTGTGATAAAATCATATCTCGCGAGTAGATTCCAGCTACTCGACTTCTACCGGACTCCTGAAACTTAAGCATAACATTTTCTACTCGTCGGGCTGTAGACCTAGCCAATACTGCATGGGATTTGTGGGTCATGCAAGTGGAGTAACAAGCACCTTACTAATGCACAAGAATCATCCTTGACTTAAGTGATACAAATAGAAACTTTAAAATAGCACTTAAATACAAACCGAGGCTTGCCTAGTTGTGAGTCAGAGGGAAAGCTAGCTTCCGGGAGAATGCTTTCCAAGGGATCCGGGTCCTCCTCGATCTCGATCACTATATGATATGCAATATATAAAGTACATGAGTGATATAGAAACTATAGAGACAATATTATAACCACTGATCAAGTAATAAAAAGATTTTAATTGGCTTTTCGATTTTTACAGTGGACACTGGTTTCCATGAGGAAGATCTGGACCAAAAATTGGAGATGTTCAAGGAAGCTTGTTGTCTCTAAAATTCCAACAAGTAAAAGATTTCTCTGAATTTTGGTTGTAATTCTGGAGCTTTGTCATGGACAACAGTGGACGATCTTGGTAGAGGAGGTTCTTATGGTTCTGGGAAAATTTGTTTCACATTTTTCTAAGCTTTCTACAAGGATAAACTGATTTTACGAGTTTGGGGAAAATGCTGAAAAGCTTTCTGTACATTTTCCATTTTTCAATTGACATAGGTCATTTGAACACTGTTTGGTCCAGTAAATGAAGTCTAATGAACTTGAAATTTTTACTGAAGATCAAGTGTATGTTTAAAAGTGTTCTTACCAAAATTGGGAATTTTCCAATTAAACAGAACAGGAGTAATTAATTTCCCCAGCAGTTAGCTCAAATGAATTAATTATAAAAATTCTTGGATTTTCATGTCCAAAAAATTGCACCACTGCAAATTTGGGATCAAGATGACTCTACCAGAATTTATTGGGAATTATTTGAGCAAGTATGCTAGGAGTAATGGATTTTTAAAGTTTGATTGAAATCTGGAATTATTTTCCAATGGAAAAGTTTAAATAATCAGCCCGGCCCCACTAATTTAAAATTGGCCAATCTGGGCCGCACCGAGGGCCACGGGGTTAACCTGCACAGCCGCACCAGATCCGAAGGCCACAGCTGATCCGCGCGGTTGAATGAACCGTTGACAGGCGGGGCCCGCCACACTTCATCTACCTAGCACCAAGGGTGGCACTCCTTGCCGGAGCAGCGGCAGCGTGTGTCGGACTTGTTGCATCGACCTTCTCTCAGCTCGGCCGTGACTGCCTAGCTCTAAAATGGGACGCGCAACACTCTGGTGAGTTCCAATGCGACGGTGACGACCGGAGGTGAGCGTACGATGGCGGCAGCGGAGCTAGGGTTTCGACGATGGCCGGAATCACTCGGAAATTGTGCATGAAACTTGGGGAAAGGCTGGGAATGTTCCTGGGAGCCTGAGGAAGACAATTTGGAGGTGGAAAAAGAGTGAACTGGCCAGCAAGGTCAACTTCGACGGTGGACCGACGGGATTTTCTATGGCGGCCATGAAAACTCGAAAGCCGACTTTGTCTCTTGATGATTTCCTTTCATTTTTGGTGAGATGCTGCGCCTGGAGACCAAGAAGATAATCCTTAATTGGATTGAAGAATCGTTGCACATAGAAACAGAATTAAACCGATAATCTAGTGACCTCGGTATAAACTAGCTACGGGCTGAAACTTTACCATAAGCATCTATGTACCTTTGGACACCTAATTGATTTAAGGAAGGAGACGAGAACTTTCTTGTGGCGGACTGTCCTCATGGAGCAGAAGGTTTCCCGGCGGCTTCACCCGCGAGCTCCAGGGAAACTTCAAAATACCACGCCAATAAGTAGTGAATTAAGAAAGCAAGGGGATGGGAAGGAAGAGCACCAAGTTGTGCTACCTTTTTCTGTTGGGAGCACGGCAAAAGCTGGCTTCGTTTGGCTGGCAAAGTCAAGCGACGGGGAGGCGGTGCGGTTTTGTTTTTGCGGCGAGTAAAGGAGCGACGGCGGTGTGTGGGATGAGTATGGCCGACGAGACACAAGGGGAGGCGTCTAAATCCACTCTGGGTGCCACGGAGCTGCTTTCTTTGCATGCCTTGTCGCGGTGGCAAGTTTTACCGACGTTGAAGCACGGGGACAGCCGTAAACAGAGCATTCAGTCGGTTCCATCGAGTGGGAGAGGCTGACAGTGGGTCCCACTGCCCTTTTCATCCCAATCCTTCTCTGGAACATCAATTCTTCCACCTAAACATGTCCAAGAATGATAGATTTTTGTGGAGAGGCCAATTCAAATGTGTAGATTCAGATTCTGTAATTTGATTTCACAATTGGTTCTGTTTCAGATGAATTTCAAATTCAAATTTGAATTCGAATAGAATTCAATGTACCCATTGAATTAAATAGAATTTGAGTTCCAAATTTTATGAAAATTGACAGGGATGCTATTTGGAATATTTGAAAGTGAATTGTGAACTCAAATATTTATTTTGGCAAAGTTTGAACAGGAGCATGGTTTGAATTTTTGAATTCCCTCAATTGAGGTTTAAATTGGTTTGAATTTTTCAGATTCCAATTTGATTTCTTTTTCCCATCCCAATTTAATTTCTCCTATATAATCTTTGTACTTTGGATTTAGGGCTCTTACATTCCTCCCCCCTTAAAAGAATCTCGTCCCGAGATTATAAATAAAAGAGACGGAGGTAAAAAGATTACCGGATATGAGATGATAATAAATCCGGATAGTTTGATCCGAGATAATCCTCGCTTTACCATGTAGTTTTCTCAGCGGTATGGTTGCTCCACAAGACTTTGTAGAAGTACAAAGTCGTGTTTCTGGTGGTGCGAGTCTTTATATCGATAATCCAGATCGGATACTCAGAATAAGTGAGATCTGGTTGGAGAGCTTGGATGTCTTTGGTGCGGATTTCAGCTGAGGATTTAAGACACTTCCGCAGCTGAGAAATGTGGAATACATTATGAACTCCCAAGAGTGACGCCGGTAACTCCAAATGATAGGCCACGGTTCTGCATTTTTCTATGATGGAAAACGGACTGATGAATCGTGGAGCAAGTTTTCCCTTCACTCCGAAACGATGAATCCCGTTAATCAGAGAGGCACGGAGATAAACGTGTTCTTCGATGTCGAAGTGGAGAGGTCGACGTCTTTTATCTGCATAACTTTTCTGACGAGATTGATCAGCCTTGAGATTAGCTTGGATCACTCGCACTCGCTCTTCTGCTTCATTTACAAGATCAATTCCGTATATCACTCGCTCGCCGGATTCACACCAGTTCAGTGGGGTGCAACATTTCCGGCCGTAGAGAACTTCATACGGCGCCATATTGATGCTAGCTTTATAGCCATTGGTATATGAGAACTCCGCCAACAGTAAATGATCATCCCAAATTTTCACGTGGTGGATGGCACAAGCGCGTAGCATATCTTCGAGAACTTGATTCACCCGCTCAGTTTGACCATCAGTTTGTGGGTGATATGTGGAGCTTCGGATCAGTTTCATCCCCAATGATGTGTGCAGCTTGTCCCAGAAACGAGCAACGAACAGCGCACCACGATCGGAAATAATCGTTTGGGGAACTCCGTGCAAGCACATGACTCTTGCAATATACAATTCCACATACTTCTTGGCAATGTAGTTTGTATGTACAGGGATGAAATGAGCCGATTTGGTTAGTCGATCGACTATCACCCAAATCGAATTATGCTTGTGGAATGTGAGAGGTAATCCGATAATAAAATCCATAGTAATGTCCTCCCATTTCCAGGCCGGGATTTTCAATGGTTGCAGCTGGCTTTCCTCATGTGGTCGGCTTTCACCCGCCGGCACGTATCACACTCGGATACGTAATTTGCATTTTCTCTTTTCATCCATGTCCACCATAATCTGGTTTTTAAATCTTGATACATCTTGTTGCTGCCCAGACGAATAGAATACTTGGACAAGTGAGATTCGTCCAAAATTTTCTTCCGAAGTGTTATGTCACGGGGTACCATGATACGTCCTTGAACCAGAGGTACCATGTTCATCACTTCGGAAGCACTTCATTTCCCCATTCTTCATCCTCCTCCGAATGTGCGACGTACCCATGTCTTTCTTTTGAGCTTCCATAATCTCCTCTCAAATGCTAGGATGAGAGCAAGATTATATAACGCTCCATATGGAACCAAGTATAAACTTGGCTCATCCTCTTCCATCGGGGTAATGGACAGATTATTGACGTGAGACATGCGGCTCAGCGCATCGGCAACTAAATTTTCCTTGCCAGGATGGTAATGAATTTCAATCTCATAATTTTTTATCAGTTCCAACCATCTTCGCTGTCGCATATTCAGTTCCTTCTGAGTGAAGATATATTTCAGACTCTTGTGATCGGTGTAGGGTGCACTTAAATTCCGAGTAAATAATGCCTCCACATTTTCAAAGCGAGTACCACGACAGCGAGCTCAAGGTCATGAGTTGAATAATGATGCTCATGATTTTGGAGCTGCCGTGATCCATACGTGATCATGTGGCCTTCTTGCATTAGCACGCATTCGTGACCAATACCGGACGCATCACAATAAACGTCGGAAGATTTGGTCGTATCCGGTTGAGCTAACACCGGGGCTGTTGTGAGATGTCTCACCAATGCTTGGAATGCATCCTCACATGCCTTGCTCCAAACATATTTAGTCCCCTTTTTCAGCAGCTCTGTCATTGGCTTAGCAATTTTTGAGAAGTTCGGAATGAACCTCCGATAATACCCCGCTAATCCGAGAAAGTTGCGAACTTCGTGTACGGACATTGGAGACTTCCATTTCAACACTTGCACAATTTTGCTTGGATCCACAGAGATACCCTCCGCTGAAATAATGTGACCCAGAAATGGTACTTGGCTGATCCAAAATTCACACTTTCTTAATTTTGCATAAAGGTTGTGATCTCGCAATTGTTGGAGCACGATATGCAAGTGTTTGGCATATTCTTCCTCTGATTTTGAATAAACCAAAATGTCGTCGATGAAGACCATGACAAACTTGTCCAACTCCGGCATGAACACTGAATTCATCAAATACAAGAAGTGAGCCGGTGCGTTGGTAAGTCCGAACGGTATGACGAGATATTCATAGAGCCCATATCTCGGTTAGAATGTCGTCTTTGGTATATCCTCTGGTCAGATTTTTATTTGGTGATACCTGGACCGAAGTTCCATCTTTGAGAATACTCTAGCACCTACTAATTGATCGAATAAGATATTGATGCACGGTAGTGGATACTTATTTTTGATCATGATGGCATTGAGCGGACGATAGTCAACACATAGACGTAACGTCTTGTCCTTCTTTTTCACAAATAATGCAGAGCAACCCCAAGGTGATGAACTTGGGCGGATGAGACCTTTGTCCAGCAGGTACTTCAAATGCTCCTTTAATTCTGCCAATTCATTTGGTGCCATCTTGTACGGCCTTCGAGAAATAGGCGTGGTTCCTGGGATGAGTTCAATCTTGAACACAATATCCCTATCCGGTGGCATACCCAGAAGGTCGTCGGGAAACACGTCTGGATACTCACGGACCACACGAATGTCTTCAAGCTTTGTGGCTTCTGTGTTGTATGTGACTGGAATTTCTTGGATAAGGCGGTCTAGAATAAGAGTGTGTGGTTCATGTAGTGGAGCGTTTAGATGGACCACACGTGAAATGATGTCAAGATCAGCACTATGATGGTGCAGCCACGACATCCCTAAGATGACCTTGATCTTTTGACCCTCTAATATAATTAGAGAAGTCGGATAGATATTCCCACCCAACTTAAGTTGTTCTTTATGGACTTTCGTGTCCGCTGCTATTTTCCCACCCAGAGAGCAAATCAAATATGAACTTTCTTTGGGAGTGATAGATAATTGATGCTTGACAACATATGATTTGCTAATGAAATTATGGGTGGCACCAGAGTCAAATAATATGACTACGGGATGAGCAAGTAGAGAAAACATACCCGCAAGAATGGGTTCGCCTTCCAGCACGTTTTCGATGGCTATGTGGTGGACATTGCCGGGTTTTGGTGCTGGTTTGTTGGGCTGGTTGCGGGGTTGAATGGCACCCCGATATGGTGCTTGCCAGCTGCCTTGACGCTGCTCGGGGCAGTCCCTCGCAAAATGCCGGCACGGCCACACATATACCATGTGTACTGTGTAGGGTTCCCTCAAATCTGCAGATGGAATCCCGGTGCATGTGGTGGAAGTGGATATGCACACGGGACTATCCTTTGCTGCTGCTGCTGTTGTGGAGATGGCGGTTGAAAATGCAGCGCATTGAAAGATCGACCGCGGAATTGCTGCGGTCGTGCCGGTGGCTGCCATCGCTGACCGGATGGCGAGCGATACACCACACGGTACTTCTGGGGACCGCCACTGCTGCTGCCCGATGGCGCGCTCCGTTTCCTCTAATCAGAAACGAGCTCGCGCTGAGCATCTTCCTGTATAATCGCGGCATTAACTATGTCGTTGAAGGCGCCGCGATTGCTCTGTGCGAGTTGGACCTTCATCTTCGGATTCAGGCCCCAGAAGAATATGTCTCGCTTTCGGTCTTCCATCCCCACGTACTCGGGCGCGTACTGCGCCAAGTGGTTGAATGCTCGGGAGTATTCGTGGGCACTCCTCCCGCCTTGATTTAGCTCCAAGAATTCTTGAAGCTTCCTCGTCATTGTACCGGGAGGTATATGGTAGTTGCAGAATGCCTCCCAGAATTCGGTCCAGGTGACCCAATGACCGGCCGGCAGTGAGGCGATTAAGTTCTCCCACCAAGAACCGGTGGATCCTTGAAGTTGTTGCGCTGCAAACAGCGCCTTCTGCTGTTCGGTGCATCGCAGCAAACCGAACTTTGCCTCAAGAGTGCGGATAAAGTGGTCCGCTTCCAGAGGCTCTTCAGCCTCCGTGAAGACCAGTGGATGCATCGCCAAGAAATCCGTATACGAGCTTTGTTGGGGCTGGCGTTGCCCATTGTCTTGTCGCCCCCCTTGACGGGACGAATTCTGCACCAACATACGCAGTAACTCGGTCTGCTCGTCGCGCGAGCCGAGTACTGCGGCCAGAATCTCCGCGAGCATCCTCGGAGGTTTAGGTGGTGGTGGTGGAGGGACTTGTTGCTGTGGTTTCGTGGTTTTCTCCCGGGTCGGAGATTCATCCTCACGACCCCGGCTCGAGCCTCCCATCTCGGGCGTCGAACGCGTACGCACCATTCTGCATCCACATGAATTAAAATCAGCAACATGTTTGTTTGCTTCATCTATTCCATACCATAGTAGTGCGGTTATTGACAATGTGATAACTGCATAACATTCACATATATTGATAAAGTACAAAATTTATACAAGATATATTATCTCATGACCAAGTTTACAATAGTGAACTCCAAAATGACGGACTCCCGCTATGGAAGTGCATCTCAACTATACTTGGTCTCCATGAGTAGTCATACACACCTTGTCATCTTCTACACACCCACTACTATTTATAATATGACACAAACATGGCTACAAAATAAACACGAGCAACCACTAACTATACATTGCCCCGTGATGGCAGTAGTGCTGCCCCATTCTACTCTGATGCATTGCTATCAGCATACTCAAGTATCTCCGGATCTTCCTCCTCCTCAGAACCTGAAGGCACTTGCTCACCCATATTCAGCGGCATGTTATGAGCCAGTGGATACGCAACTGGTTGCAATTGTGCTTCGGCCTCAATCAAGTCATCCTGAAGTTGTTCTGCCTCGAACTCCCAATTCTGAGCTTCTTCGACGGCTTCATCTCGTGCCTCGGTGACTACCAACAGCTGCTCTTGCTGTTGTTGCACCTCCAACTGACTCGCCTGCAGTCCATCATGAGTTTGCTGCAGATCCTTGCGATCTTGCCGCAGTTCGGCATGAGCCTTCCGCAGTCTAGTGCGAGTGTGATGCAACTGATCCTCGCATTGATTTAGTCAGTGATTCATCGGAGCCAGGAATGAATGTAGGTTCTCATTGATATAATCAAGAGTGTCACCCCGTTCAGTCGCTTGCCTCAAGGCTTCGATTTGCTCCTGCAGGATTGCACCTTGTGCAAGAACCACCATGCTGGATGCAGCAGCATATGTCCCAAGTGTTGTCGAGGTTGTGTCGCCGTATGGTCGATAGGCCACAACCATACGACATTGCCATTCAAAACCAGCAGCACCACGGACCGGGAGATGAGAAAACTGTGTCCCATCCATGGCATCTTGATGAAGCTCGCAAATCTTCATAAGCGCTTCGCCCGATGCAAAGGCCCACGTGTCCTCCAAATGAGATCCTTGGATCGTGACCGAAAAAGGAGCCCATCCATAAAACGAGGACTGGCCGGGATGTCAACCAGGACGGTACATGACAGTACGCCTCTGTCAACTGCCTATTGATCCCAATAGCATGGCATCTCGATGAAGCCAAACTGTTGGAGCACCTCCCGCAGCATACTCGGGAAGCCCGGACGGTTGGCGCACGTGGAGAACACCCATCCGTCCGGTAACAGCATCATCACATCCGCCATCTATAAATAAATATTTGAATGGGTCAAATACTCAAATTCATAAACTTTTTTTGATAAAAAGATCATGGATGTGATAAATGAATTATGAAAGTGAATTCAAATTCAAATGCCAAATGAAACATAACACTGGAATTCTGTCTCAGTTTCTATTCATCCTGACCAGTCTGGAGAAATTCGAAATTTTCATCCCGTTAGAGGCACATTAAGGACTTTATTTAAACTACAAAGTTGTATAACACTCAAATATATTTCCAGAATGTATTTATTTGCCTCCAGATCATTTCTGTATAAGTAGATATGATTTTGGGAAGTTGACAGTTTTCTGGAAAATTTTTGACAGCATCTCCTTTGTTTAAGGCTGATTTTGTCCACATTTTTCCAGATACAAACCATCAATATATGAAAAAATCATAAATTACAAATTCTTTCATACATCCTCAGGATTACAGAAATGCATTACATGAAGTCATTCGTTGATTCTATGAAGAGATATGATCAAGACAGGGACAAGATAAAAAAACTGTCCAGTCTCTGTCCAGATTTGACAGAGTTTGGAAATTTGAAATTTTCATTAGTTTACAGGGGGATTCTGATATGGAGTTGAACATAAGAGTTTTAGATAACTCTCTAAAATTTCCAACCTTGTATGGTATACCTATAGGGGTGAAATATACAGGAAGTTGTGCTGTTCCAAACTTAGTTAATTTTTTGTCCAGTTCACAGTTTGAACCAGTAACTCGGCAATTTAAGTTCAATGAAGTTTTCAAGTTTTAAATCTGGAAATCAGTCTTGAAGCTGAAAATGAAACTTGTGGATGACTTCCTCAAGTTCTCTTATCGTAGTGACCACACGATTAATTGTAAATCTGACCAGCACGCTCCAAAACAGAGATACAAATTCAAACTTAACCCTAAGTTGGAAATTTTTACTTGTTGTCAAGTCACAACACCAGCACGGATAATGTCGTTGACTTGCCGGATGAAACTCGAATGCAATGCTGGTACTACGCCCTCACCAAAGAAAATCCTAAGCCGGTATTTCAGCATATGTCTCAACAGTGGCAGTAATGACATTCACTCGCAAACGTTTTCTACTCGAGCTACACACAAATAATAGATCAAACATATGGCACCGTACGGCACAGCCCGCACGGGCGTACAGTTCACAGTAATATATATGAAAGTAAAAACATTCGTCCCGTATCATTCCATATGGGCCGCCTCGAGCGAAGCCACGTCTCGAGGTACATGACCGGGTTTTCTACCACCCGACGGGGTCCCACGTCTTTGCATAGTGCTGCACCAGTAGGGGGCGCATCGGGTTATGTCCCACCCGACGGGGGCTCCCACTAATTTTGTAGAACGTTGGGGTAGCGCGTGTCATATGTTCTTAGAAATATGAAAAGTTTAAGAGACTCATATTAACATTTCCGCGCCAAGCCATGGAAATAATCACATGCTACCTCTCGCATGGTGAGCTTACTGCAATTGATCCGCTTGCGGTGGCATATCTTACCTCTTACCTGATGTCGGAGCGTCGTAATAGAATATAATAACACATAAGTTAGCTTGCCACCTTAAGTAACTAATACTATAATAGACCTTATGTGGGCATAGTAACTAATCCTCACTCGACTACTCTTAAGTTTTCAAAATAAGCTCTTTTCGAGTGTGATATTCCCAATGTGGCTCTGATACCAAGCTGTGTGGACTGGGCCCACACATTCTAGGAATCGCAGAGGATGGTGTCATGTGATGCGGCACCCAACAACACACACGAAAAGAATATGACAAAATACAAAGTTTTATTTATATAAACAGTGGAAGTCTTTTACAATACTTAATGTACAGCAGAAGATAATACTCATAGCTAAACTCTCAGCCTAGCTATGCAAAAGTGTAGCCGTCCAGCCCGCGGACGCTGCACACTAGCCACACACAAATTTACAGCGGCGTGCAGGGCTTCCACTCGGCGGTATACCCCGACGGGGACATCGCCTCATCCTCAGGCCCTTCCTCATACGTCTCACCTGCAAACAACTTAATATAGCAATCGTGAGCACGAAGGCTCAGCTAGACTTAACCGTCTTACCTAAACATGGAACTCTACATGCATGGATACTTAACATAGGCATAGATATTGCAGTAAATGACTCGCCTACATGTAGATCCTTAATTTTCAGTTTATTAACAGCAGCTTACAAGTTTAATAAAAGTAACTTCAGTGATCATATTTGACAGCAATCAAAGTTTCAAAACAATTATACTTCAATACATCATATTCTCCTGACTTCTTCAGTATTTACTACGTCACAGCGCAGTGAACAAGCGGTACTCAAATAACCGTGAGGGACGGTGATTGCAAACAGGACACACCCGAATAACACGGCATATACACCCGTGCCTAAGGAGCGTGGTGTGCTCCTCACCACGTCATACGCAGCAACCTTTCACTAGAAATTCAAACGCCGAACCGGTCCCACCATCGCGGGCAAAAAGTCACCGCACGGAGCGTGTCTTTGCCCGCCAGCCAATTTACACCTTGCTGCCCTCAACCCACCCCTATCGACAGTGTGCTATGCCTCGACATACAAGTTATCGAGTTACATCGGTTTCCTGGGTTCCATATGCCCAGTATGCATCCAGTACTGTTCAAACTTGTCCAGCAGGGCCGCACACGGATCGGTCCTCAATTGACACAAGCAGGGCTAAGAACGTGAGACCATGTGTCACTGCATCCTACCCGCTCCTCGGTCTCAATTTCATATTCATAAACCATTATTCGATCAAATATTTCCCGTGTGATAAAATCCTATCTCGCGAGTAGATTCCAACTACTTGACTTCTACCAGACTCCTGAAGCTTAAGCATAGCA
Source organism: Tuctoria greenei (assembly GCA_036927565.1). Classification (NCBI taxonomy): domain Eukaryota; kingdom Viridiplantae; phylum Streptophyta; class Magnoliopsida; order Poales; family Poaceae; genus Tuctoria; species Tuctoria greenei. The sequence goes on from JAYESD010000004.1 coordinate 168,089,793, forward strand.
TTTTCTACTCGTTGGTCTGTAGACCTAGCCAATTCTCCATGGGATTTGTGGGTCATGCAAGTGGAGTAACAAGCACCTTAGCCCTAATGCACATGAATCATCCTTGACTTAAGTGATACAAATAGAAACTTTAAAATAGCACTTAAATGCAAATCGAGGCTTGCCTGGTTGTGAGTCAGAGGGAAAGTTAGCTTCCGAGAGAATGTTTTCCAAGGGCTCCGGGTCCTCCTCTATCTCGATCACTATATGATATGCAATATATAAAGTACATGAGTGTTGTAGAAACTATAGAAATGATTTTATAACCACTGATCAAGTAAGAAAAAGATTTTAATTGGCTTTGGGATTTTTACAGTGTACACTAGGTTCTATGAGGAAGATCTGGACCAAAAATTGGAGATTTTCAAGGAATCTTATTGTCTCTAAAATTCCAACAAGTAAAAGCCTTCTCTGAATTTTGGTTATAATTCTGGAGCTTTGTCATGAACTACAGTGGGTGATCTTGGTAGAGGAGGTTCTTCTGGTTTTGGGAAATTTGTTTCACATTTTTCTGAGCTTTCTGCAAGGAGAAACTGGTTTACAAATTTGGGGAAAATGTTGAAAAGGTTTCTGGACATTTTCCATTTTTTCAATTGACATAGGTGATTTGAACACTATTTGGTCCAGCAAATGAGGTCCAATTAACTTGAAATATTTACTTGGGATCAAGTGTATGTTTAAGAGTCTTCGGACCAAAATTGGGAATTTTCCAATTAACAGAACAGGAGTAACTAGTTTCCCAAGCAGTTAGTTCAAAGGAATTAATTATGATAATTCTGGGAGTTTCATGTCCAACAAACTACACCACTGCAAAGTTGGGATCAAGATGATTCTACCAGAATTTATTTGGAATTATTTGAGCAAGTATGCTAGGAGTAATGGATTTTTGAAGTTTGATTGAAATCTGGGATTATTTTCCAATGGAAAAGTTTAAATAATCAGCCCGGCCCCACTCATTTAAAATGGGCCAATCAGATCTGGGCGGCACTGAGGGCCACAGGGTTAACCCGTGCAGCCGCACCGGGTCCAAAGTCCACAGCTGATCCGCGTGGTTGAATGAACCGTTGACAGGTGAGGCCTGCCACCCTTCGTCTACCTCGCGCCAGGGGCGGCGCTCCTCGCCGGAGCAGCGGCGGCGTGTGTCGGAATCGCTGCGTCGACCTTCTCTTGGCTTGTTCGTGACCGCCTAGCTCTAAAATCGTACGTACAACACTCTGGTGAGGTCCAATCGCGACGGCGACGACCGGAGGTGAGCGTACGACGGCGGTGGCTGAGCTAGGGTTTCGGCGATGGCCGGAATCACTCGGAAATGGCTCAAGAAACTCGGGGAAAGGCTGGGAATGTTCCTGGGAGAATGAGGAAGATGATTTGGGGGTGGAAAAAGAGTGAACTTGCCGGCAAGGTCGACTTCAACAGTGGACCGACGGGATTTTCCATGGCGGCCACGAAAACTCGAAATCTGACTTCGTCTCTCGATGATTTCCTTTTATTTTTGCTAAGATGCTGCGCCTGGAGACCTAGAAGATAACCCTTGATTGGATTGAAGAATCGTTGCACATAGAAACAGAATTAAACCGATGATCTAGTGACCTTCGTATGAACTAGCTACGGTGAAACTCGAGATACGGAATCTAGGAGGCACGATGGGGGCTGAAACTTTACCAGAAGCATCTATGTACCTTTGTGCACCTAATTGCTTTAAGGAAGGAGACGAGAACTTGCTTGTGGCGGCCTGTCTTAGTGGAGCAGAAGGTTTCCCGGCGGCTTCACCCACGAGCTCCTGGGAAACTTCAAAATACCATGCCGATAAGTAGTGAATCAAGCAAGCAAGGGGATGGGAAGGAAGAGCACCAAGTTGCGCTACCTTTTTCTGTTGGGAGCGCGGCGAAAGCTGGCTTCGTTTGGCCGGCAAAGTCAAGTGACAGGGAGGCGGTGTGGTTCTGTTTTTGCGGCGAGTAAAGGAGTGACGGTGGTGTGTGGGATGAGTATGGCCGACGAGACACGAGGGGAGGCGTCGAAATCCACTCTGGGTGCCACGGAGCTGCTTGCTTTGCATGCCTTGTCGTGGTGGCGAGTTTTACCGACGTTGAAGCACGGGGACAGCCACAAACGGAGCATTCAGTCGGTTCCATCGAGTGGGAGAGGCTGACAGTGGGTCCCACTGCCCTTTTCATCCCAAACCTTCTCTGGAACTTCAATTCTTCCACCTAAACATGTCAAAAAATGCTAGATTTTTGTGGAGAGGCCAATTCAAATGTGTAGATTCAGATTCTGTAATTTGATTTCAAAATTGATTCAGTTTCAGATGAATTTCAAATTCAAATTTGAATTTGAATAAAATTCAATGTACCCATTGAGTTAAATAGAATTTGAGCTCCAAATTTTATGAAAATTGACATGGATGCTATTTGGAATATTTGAAAGCGAATTGTGAACTCAATATTTATTTTGGCAAAGTTTGAACATGTGCATGGTTTGAATTTTTGAATTCCCTCAATCGAGGTTTAAATTGGTTTGAATTTTTCAGATTCCAATTTGATTTCTTTTTCCCATCCCAATTTAATTTCTACTATATAATCTTTGTACTTTGAATTTACGGATTTTACACTTATGGTATAGGACTAGGCTAAGCAGGTTGCACGCTCAGGACCTCTAGCTCGGCATAGGCCTTTCGTGGGGGACCATTTGGCACCACAGGACCCCAAGTAAGAGGGAAGTCGTGATGTCCCAGAACACCTTGCAGGTACCTCAAACAAGTCCGCCTTCAACAGGGTTGCATAACTCTACTAGGGGTGATAGAAAAAATTTCACCAGGTATATGAAGATAATATACGAAAGAACGAGACCAGACTGATGGACACAAAATTAACTGGTAATTAAGTGAACATAAGAGAAAACACATGGTAAGACAGTGATTTTTATCAAATTGGCATTCATAGGAGGGACTGGCTTTACAATAAGGCAACGACCCACCTCGGTTGGAAGGGAGGTAGAGTGTTCATGCTTAGTGTACGGGACCGAGCTAAATGGCTGAACGCTCTGGACCTGTCCCCCTCAGAGCTTGGTTGTCCTAAGTGATGTTCTTTGGAACCATGACACCCTACACTTTCTTACTATATGCTTAGGGATAGAACTTACGGAGGTGCTCTATGTTCCAAGGGTTGGGGAGGGGCTCTCCTTCTTCTGTGGCTAGGCGGACACACCCGGGGCGGGATACTTATGTCACTCGGAAGGGGCCCTCCCAGCTGGGGGAGAGTTTGTGCAACCCTTCTCGAGAAAGTATACGCTGCAGCACCAGGTCACCTGTCTGGAGCTCTCTACTCCGCACGAACTTCTCCTAGTAGCGCCTGAGTGTCTGTCGGTAGCGTGCGTTTCAGATGGTGGCGGGCCACCTTGCTTCGTCGACGAGGTCGACATCTTCTCGTCGGACGAACCACCTGTTCGGCCAACCTAGTAAACACTCCAAACGGGTTGTGCTTTCTCCAACTGGTTGGCACGTGGGTCCCATGATTGTTTCTCAGTGCTACGCTGTTAGATCTCTTTGGATACTCTTGTAAATGGGCCATTTGATCCATGTGCTGCCACATGTCAGCATCTGATTGGCTGGGAAGGTATTCTTTAGGGTCCATCCCCTTGTTTCACTTCAATTCTGTACAAAATACCTGCATGCACTAATTTCTCCATGTACAAGTGGATCTAGGTTATTTCTAACTATGATGTGTGTAAGAAATAATCATTCTTCACATAATTGAGTTATATTGATGGTCGAAATTGGTATATAATGACCGTCAACAGCGGGCCCCTTGGGAGGTGCCGGAGCTAGCTTTCGGGTGTTGCCCACTATCCACGCTATGAAATGTCGATGGTAAGCCCCTTAGAAGGTGCTGGATTTGGATGCTCCGGCGTTGCCCATCATGAATGCTAAGAACGTCGACGGCGGGCCCCTTGGGAGGTGCCAGAGCTGGATGCTCTGGCATCACCTACCATCCACGCTAAGAAAAATCAACGGCGGGCCCCTTGGAAGGCATGAGCCCTGCTAGTGCTGCTACTGAGTGTGCCTGAACCAACCTTCCTTGTATGTCCTGCACACACGACAGAGGAGGAGTAGTTTTGCTCGCCGGCCACCCCTTGTTCTCTTTAGTTTTGTTATATCTTACGGTCTGGGACTCGTACGCAGGGCTTGGGTAATCCGATGTGCTAGTCTCCAGGGCCCGGCTCCCGCCTTACCTAGGGTGTGAGCCTTCTGGCCTCCAGTACTTAGCCGCAGCGTGTAATGGCACAGTGTGCACGCTTAGAGTATTGGACCAAACTAAGCAGGCTACACACCCTGGACCATCTGGCACCACAGGACGCCAAGCAAGGGGGCAGCGATGAGACCCCAAAACACATTGCAGGTACCTCAAACGAGCCAACCTATAGCAAGATTGTGTAATTTCACCAGTTGCGAGACAGGGAGAAAATGACTGATCATACGAAAACGATATGCGAAAATGAGCATAGTTTGATGATCATAAAATTAGTGAGTAATTACATGAACATAAGAGAAAACACAGGGTAAGACAGTGATTCTTCAATTTGGTATTCATATGAGGATACAGACTTTACAAGAAGGCAACGAATTGCTCCGGATGATGAGGGAGGCAGAGTGTACAAGCTTAGGGTACAGTACCAAGCTAAGCAGACTGCACACTCTGGACCGGACCCCGCCCCTCACAGCTTGGTTGCCTTGAGCACTGCTCCTAGACTCCATGAGACACCTTTACACTGTCCTACCACATTACTTGGGGTAAAACTTACAGAGGTGCTCTATGTTCCAAGGGTTGGAGAGGGGCTCTCCTTCCCCTGTGGCCAGGCGGATGCACCTAGGGTGAGATACCCGTGTCACACAGAAGGGGCCCTCCAAGCTGGGGGAGAGTTTGTTCGACCCTTCATGAGTAAGTATGGGCCACAGCACTAGGTCGCCCACCTGCATCTCTCTACTCCGCACGAACCGTTCCTGGTAGCGCCGGAGCGCCTACCGATACCGTGCATTTCGGATAGCAGCATGCCATCTTGCTTCGTCGACGAGGTCGACATCTTCACGTCGGAGCTGGTCCTGCTCGGTGTCGTCGAGTGCTCGGACCCAGAGGGAGCCCACGGTGATCTTTGGGAGGAGGACAGCCTTGGCCCCATACATCCGGAAGAAAGGTGTTTCCCCCGTGGTCTGGCTCGGTGATATCTGGCTTGCCCACAGTGTGCACGGAAGTTCATAAACCCACTTGGCACCATGCTTCTCCAAGTTTTCATAAGTGTGTGTCGAAGTGTTAATGCGACACTTTCCCTGGATCTGCTAAGGAGCAACCCGTGGAGGTTCTTGTTCGACAGGGCATAGGCCTCAATCAAGTGTACACGCATATGAGAATGCATGAGACGGTGGTTTTTACGTGGTTCGGGCCGCAAGAAGCCTAACACCCTACTCAACGGTGTATTGTATTGCTAGTGTGTGTATGCGTGTGTGTGTGTGTGTATCGGGGATTTGATGATTTTTCCTTTGTAACGGTGGTACTCTGGTCCTTTTATAGTTAAGGTCGGATGCCTTAGAAGTGGGATCCGGGGCCCGACAGGTGGTCCCGGGACGATCTTATCCTTAAGATCTATGCTTCTTGCATAAGCTTCCTATGACCGTGGCAGTGAAGACTCGTCGTCTTGCCGCCTCCCTCATCAGTAGCCCACGCGCTGTTGCTATTGATGGCAGAAGGTGTCCCATCAACCTGTCTTGTTGCCGCAAGCTACCCACTTGGCCGAGTGGGATAGGCCTGCAGCGCCTTCACTGTGATGTGATTGGTCATAGCAGTCTCTGATCATTGGCGTGCTCCGCGTTGTGCGTCGGAGGTGGGTGCGCGTCTTCAATGCTTGGCTTGGGTAGGGCACACCATCCCTTAACTCCCGCATCTTACCATCCAGGACAAGTTGCAGGACGCGTGGTAGCATCGGGGCTGACCCCCGCTGGGGTGCCTAGCCCCCGTCCTTTGTGACGTGTGGCGGCTCTAGGGATCTCTAGGAGATGTGGCAGCTCCGGGCCCTTTCCCGTGGGAGGTGCCGGACCTAGTGCTCTGAGCCACGTGGTTGCACCGGCGCTCTCCCCCAAGGCTAGGTGAGGTCCCGTCTCTACATGTGGCGTCTCGGGATCCCTTCTCACCGGAGGGGCCGAGTCCCATCTTCAAGGCTCACGTGGCAATGCTGGAGCTCGATCTTGTGGGAGGCCGAGGTCTTGGCACCTTCGGGACACATGGTGCCACCGAACGTGCCTCGGTGTCTTCATCTTGTGTGCGAGGGTACCCGTCTGCAAGGTACCGACAGTGTGTCATGAGGCCCCTTAGGATCTCAGCATTGACCCTCTTGACTTGACCATTTCTCTTTGGGTGAGCCATGGACGCATAGCAAACTTGAACTCCAAGGTCTTCACAGTAGTCTTGGAATGTTGCACTGGTGAACTGGGTCCCGTTATCGGTGATGATCTTGTTCGGGACCCGAACCTGCAGACGATCGACTTGATAAACTTGACTGCAGACTCCGTGTGGATGGTGACCACTGGGGCTGCTTCCGGGCACTTGGTGAACTTGTCTACGATGATGTAGAGGAACTGGAACCCTCCAACGGTCCTGGGGAAGGGCCCTAGGATATCCAGCCCCCAGACCACGAACGGCCAGGAGAGCAGGATCATTTGCAGCATATGCACTCGTTTCTGAATAATCTTGGCATGGAACTAGCATGCCTTGCACTTTTCACCAGCTTCACGACATCTAGGAGTGTTGTCGGCCAGTAGAAGCCATGCCAGAAGTACTTACCGACCAGCGTGCGAGAAGCTGCATGGTTCCCACACTCGCCTCCATGGATCTCTGCAAGTAAGTTGCAGCCCTCCTCCCTGGTTATGCACCGCAATAGGATGCCATTGGCGCCACGCAGGCAGAGGTCTCCCTCTACCACCGTGTAGCATCGAGCCACCCTGACAATCCATTCGGTGGATACATGTTTTCGGAAAGGATGGTGTCCTTCAGGTAGTCTTGAATCTCCGTGATCCATGCATCGGGACCCTCCTAAGCTTATGGACCTTGGGCGCCGGGTTGCACGGAGTCCCTAATGATGCATACAATCCTTTGTGGGCACCATAGTTGCAGGGCCACTGAGACCACCAGCTTCGAGGTGTTGGGCTCGCCTCCTTCACTAGGCTCAGCAAGCCTAGTGGTTGGTCGTACAAACTTTCTCTCGAAGACACCCTCTGAGATCGAGGGCCTGGTGGATGCATTCGTTGAAAGGGCGTCGGCGACAGAGTTGTCGACGCGCAGCACATGGAAAAGGTCCAAGGCTTCAAAGTCCTTCAACTTCTTGACGTGCAGCGGGTACGCTGTGATTTTGGGGTCATTGTAGTAGAATTCTCCCCGGACTTATTTGATGATCAGTTGGGAGTCTCCCTTAACCAGCATCTGGCACACGCGGAGAGCCTGCGCAGCTGTTAGCCTGAAGATTAGGGCTTCATACTCCGCCATGTTGGTCGCCTTGAAGTCAAGGTGCACCGCGTACTTGAACTGCTCCCCCGTTGGCGAGAGGAGCAACACGCTGACTCCGGCTCCCTGCTTTCACAAGGAGCCATTGAAGAAGAGCGTCCATTGGAGTCCAGTGAGGATCGGGGCCTTGGTCTTTAGCTCACCGATGTCAGGACCCCCTCGGTTGCTTGGTGATGGCGTCAACTCAGCAACGAAGTCCGCCAGTGCCTGACTCTTGACTGCATGCCGTAGCAAGAAGTCGAGCTCACTTCTAACTCTGCTGCCCACTTAGCGATGTTGCCGATCACATTGGGGCTGCAAAGCATAGTCCCCAATGGGAACGAGGACACCATTGAAACCCTATGTGCCTGAAAGTAGTGGCGAGGCTTCCTCTATGCGATTAGCACTGCATATAGCAACTTATGAACTCCAAGGTCCTTGTTTTTGCTTCGTGCAGGACTTCTCCGATGAAGTAGACTTGGCATTAGATGGTCTGCACCCTCCCCTAGGGGATCTCGTGTGTCCTCTTCCATCGGCGCCGGACCTAGGGGCTCCAGGCTCCCGAGGTTCGGGACTTCCTCTCGGGGATGGGACCCAAAGGCATTTTGATCTTCGGGGCCCCCTAAGGGGACCTAGGAAACCTCCAGAGGTGAGGACCCAGAGGCAAATTGGTTGTTGAGGCCCCCTGTGGAGTCCAGGCCCTAGAGCTCAGGACCAGAGGCAGTGGCCTCGACCGCCTCTTGAGGCAGCTCAGGACCTGACTGCTCTGCGACTATGACCATACTTACTACCTTGCTTGTGGCAGCGATGTAGAGGTATTGAGGCTCTCTAGGCTCCAGAGCCGCCATGATGGGCAGCGACATGAGGTGTCGCTTCAGCTCACGGAACGCCTCCTTTGGTTCCTCGGTCCAGATGAATGGTTCAGTCTTACGCAGAGGCTTGAAGAACGGGAGTGTCCGCTCAGCCAGTCTAGAGATAAACCTGCTTAGCGCAGCCAGGCAGCCCCTGAGCTTTTGCACATCCTTGATGCAGGCTGGAGGCTGCATCAGCTCCACTGCCTTGATCTTCTCTGGGTTGGCTTCGATCCCTCGATGCGAGACCAAGAAACCGAGGAGCTTCCCTATTGAGACTCCGAACACACACTTGTGGGTTGAGCTTTATGCGTTTTGTTCGTAGCCTTTCGAAGACTAGGGCAAGGTTGTCTAGCAGTGATGTATGTGTTTGGATTTTGACTAGTATGTCATTGACATACACCTCTACCAGGTCTTGATGAGGCCCCCAAATGTTTTATGCATGGCACATACAAAAGTAGGGAGAGCATTCTTAAGACTGTAAGGCATGGATACATAACAATATAGGTCATCTACTATTATAAAAGCAGTATGTTCTTCATCCTCTTTAGACAAAGGGATTTGGTGGAACCCTAAGTAAGCATCTATAAAGCACAGTAGATCGCAACCTAAAATTGAGTCTACAATTTGATCTATCCTAGGGAGAGGGAAAGGATCTTTAGGGCATGCCTTATTGAGGTTGGTGTAGTCGATGCACATTCAGAGCTTCTCGCCAGCCTTAGGGACAACAACATGATTGGCCAGCCACCTGGGGTGGTGGACCTCTTGGATGAAACCAGCATCGAGCAGCTTCTTGATTTCTTCACAGATGAAGTTCTATCACTCGATGGATTGCTTCTAAGGCTTCTATTGTGCTGGTCGGGCATCGGGTAGATCTTCAGATGGTACTCAATCACCTTCTTGGGTATCCCGGGCATCTGTGATGGTTGCCAGGCAAACACGTCGACATTAGCCCATACGAAGGCGACGAGTGTGTATTCCTATTTGATGTACAGACTCCCCACTATGCGGGTGGTCTAGATAGCATCGGAACCAATCTGGACAGCCTTGATGGGGACGTCGTCACAGTCGGAGGGATGTGCTCAGGGTGCAGCAGTTGAGCCACGCTGGCGCAAGCTCAGTGGAGACTGACTTGGTCCAGCACTGCCCGGGGCAAGTGTTGGAGCTGCTGCAAGTGCTTAGAGCATCTTCAAGGCTGATATTATAGCATTGCGGTCCCCATGGATCTTGAGGATGCCAGAGGGAGTCGGCATCTTCAAAACTAGGTAGTCATAATGGGCTATAGCCATGAATCGAAATAGGGAGGGTCTGCCTATGATGGCCCTTCGCGATGTCGAACAGGGCGTTCTCCGTCCTGTAGTTCTCGAGTGTCTCGAAGGTCACCCAGAGGTGGATTTTGTCGTATGGGGTGATGTTCCCTGGTCCCACCCCCAAGAACGAGCTCGAGTGGGTGAGCTTGGACACGGGGATCTACAACTTGTCGAAGGTCGCACGGCTAATGAGGTTGAGGTCGGCTCCACCATCAATCAAGACGTGGTAGAGCTTGACGTTGGTAATGGTGGGGGCGACGAGGAGGGGCAGGAGCCTGGCTCCCACCATGTTCTTGGGGCAGTCGGAGGCATCAAAGCAGATTGGCGTCTCCATCCACTTCTGGTGCGGCGCAAGAGTGGGGATAGGAGCTACCAAGGACACCGTTCAGCGCAAGTTCTTGTCCGCATTCTGGGATGCGGGGTCCCAAGACCCCTGTAGATGACGTGGAGCACCTTGCGACGCTCGTGGTCGCTGCTGGAGTCGGAGTCCTCGCCCTGGTGGACCACCTTGATGGCCCGTTCGGGTTCCTGGAACTCCATCTCCTTGTCCTCATTGGCCTACGGGTCGACCTTCTGCTTGCCCTTTTGCCGCTAGGGTGCTGTTGTGCTCGCTCGTGGTATTGCGCTGCGAGCTTCTTGATTTATCTGCAGTTGCTAGCGTTGTGGCCACTAGCGCCAGGCACCGAGCATTGCTTGCTGCTGTCACCACCGGTTGGTGGCTGTCGCGGGTGTTGACGGCTGTTATATAGCAATTTCACCCGTCAATATAACTAAATTATGTGAAGGAAACATAATTTCTTGCACACATCACCTTTCTATTTAACCTATTTCCACTTGTCCTTGGAGAAAATAGTGCATGCAGGTATTTTACACAGAATTGAAGTGAAACAAGGGGATGTTTCCTATAAAATATCATTCCAACCAATCAAGTGCCGACATGTGCCACCGCATGGATCAAATGTCCCATAAACAGAAGTATCCGAGGCCATCCAACATTGTAGCATCAATATCAGTCAATGGGACCCACCTGGAAGCCAACTGGAGAAAGCACAGGCTATTTGGAGCCAGGACCAGGTCGGCTGTGACACTCAGTTCCGAAAAACGAACCAAGTGCAGTATATGTGTGCCCAGGATGTTTAACACACATACACAAGTGATTCACAAATGATAAACATATAATTACCACATCACAAATTAATTAAGAAGGTACCTTTATTACAATATTCAAATAATCCTCATAATACAATTCTAAAGATCATTAATAATAATACTACTGCAGCAGAAATAATCTAATTAAGCAACTAAGCAAACTAAGCATAAAGGGTAGCGCGGGTCCAAGCAACTCCACAGGCAAAGCTAACGGCAGCACACAACCTAGAACTCCTCATTAACGTCATCATACTCCCAATCCTGACCCAAAACTGTTGGTAGGGGAATTGCAAGGGTGAGTACATGTCTTACTCAGCAAGTGTTGGAGAAGTATGACATGTAGCTTAACAAATGACGACAATAGATAAAGGCTAGTTGCTGAAAAGTACATTCAAAAATAGGTAAAGAGCATTATACTAAGTCTATGTGAAGTAATCCCATCATATCCCACATAATTAACATAATACAAAACCATATTCAATTATGCATCCATATACCAGATTATTACCATCATCATCTTCCATGTTCGTTCATCATAACTCAATTCATAACCATAACCATAACTATAACCATCCCAAATCCCAAGTTCCCTCTAATCATGTAGTTCATCTAGGTGCTCTTAACCGGTAGCACGGCTATCATGGTAGTTGTACACTCTTCAAAGGTTGTACTACTTTACCCACAAGTTCGTGATTTCGTCACTCGTCGGCGACTAAGAAACCTCCCTTATGTCAATTACACTTCCTTAGGTGTATGGCCAAGAGATCACAAAATAGCCTTTACAAAGAGACTATTAGCATGTACGGACCCACTGAGGTTTCACCGGTGGCGATGCCTCCAACTGAGCACATCCTAATCCAAGGGCCCCCTCTTGTGCTGTTCGAATTCCAGGGTGTCCCACCACTCATACAAACCCAATCTGACTCCTCTTACCCGCTCTTCCAAATGGTCCGCGCAATTCCAGCAATCCCTAATTAATCAGCCACGCCACACCCATACTTGGCCTCGTGGTAGCACTATTGTCCTGGCCTATTCTCGTATGAACTGGTCCTTAGATCCAAGTCAAGCAAACCACCATATCATCCAACCCAATCCACAAACCATGCTTGCTTAGATCTGCCAAGTCCCATGTTACCAATTAACCATAATCATCAATTCTCATCATTCATAACTTCATTAATTCACAATTAAGCCATTTGGTTGTTTTCCCATCCCAATTAATTAGAGCAAAGCAAAAAGGTAGAAAGACCTTCCCGACTCTCTACAATGTATCCCAAGCGACAAGGATGGTCAAACAAGACTAGTAAACACCTATCATGGATTTACCATCAATTTGACATAAGCATGCAGTTTTGCAAACAAAACATTTAAAAATTGGATCAAAATGATCAAGGACACTTGCCTTGCTGTTGAGCTTGGTTAGGGTCAAAATCTTCAAAATTTTTGTACTAGAGGTTCTCGACAGCACCCTCTAGCGCAGTACCTTCTATTCCGAGCGATAAACATGCACAACCACACAATTCAATCAAATAATGCTCATATAGTACTCAATATGACATGTCATGGCATGATTAATGCAATTATGAAGTAAAACCTGTTAATGAGTTGCTATTAATGTTTACTAACTAGTTCTAATAGCTTTTAATGAGTTTGGACAGGTTTGGAATTAATTCGAGTCAATTTGGAACTAAATCAGCACAACTTAGATTCAGAGGCCGGACAAGTCTGGTGCCAGCACCGGACAAGTCCGCCCTGATCAAAACTGGAATTTAGGGTTTTTGTGATCTACGAGAATTTGGAGAATTGGGGTTGAATTCACGTGAGAAAGAAAAAGTAGAAGGTATACCACGTGTTTAGAACTCCAAAGGACCAAGAGTTTGGAGGCAACACTTGGATCTTGATGTTCTAGGATTGGTGATGAAGAGTTGGGGGTGAATTGGCAATGAAGAACGCAAAGTTGATGAAGATCTTAATTGCTTGATCCTTCTTCGTGATATCCTTCTCCTCCTTGTTGTTGGATCTCCCCTTGGTGGCAGCTTCCACAAACTAGGGTTTGTGGTGCTTTCAATTGTGGCAAAGAGATATAAAAGTGGGGTGTTGGGTTGTTTATATAGGGTTGGAGGGTTAGGGTTGGGTGGATTTCGTCTTCAAGGAGTTGGAGGCCGTGTAGGGATCCCACATGGGCTCCAAAGAGGTTAGACACGATGTCCTTGGGCCCAATTAAGATAAATACCCAATACAAATCGATTGAATCTGAGTTGTGCACACTGGACAAGTCCGCAAGGGGGTCGGACTAGTCCGATGTTGGACAGAGACGAAAACGGACAATGCTAGTAGGAGGTACGGACAAGTCCGGTCTTGTCCAGAGAGGAAAACGGACAAGTCCGGCATAGATCAGAGAAGTCCAAGGATTTGACAACTTATTCAAAAACTGGACCAAGTATCGGACTAGTCCGCACTCAAACACGGACAAGTCCGCAATGAAACAAATACTTAATCGGACTAGCCCGCAGCAAAACGGACAAGTCCGGAGGGGCTTCAGAGAGGATAATAAGACTAGTCTGGGGTACAAACCGGACAAGTCTGTACTTCTACAGACTTTTAAGTGTTGTTTTGCTTCTAGTTCATTTTAAACTTGTTCCTTTTTGTGTTACTTAATTTTAAACATGTTTAAGAGTGTATGCAATGCATGATGGATGAAAATGAGGGTGTTACAAACCTACCCACCTTAAAATGAATCTCACCCTCAAAATTCAACATAGAAGGAAAGAGATAGGAAAATTCCTTCTTGAGATCATCTTCCAGCTCCCAAGTTGCTTCCAATTTTGTATGATGCTTCCATTGCACTTTGCACCATCGAATAGCCTTGTTCCTTGTGACCCTCTTCTTGGTTTCCAAGATTTTGTCCGGTTGCTTGGCATAAGTCAAATTTGTCTCTAATTCCAATGCTTCCATTGTCACTTTTTTCTTCCGGTACCCTCAAGCACTTCTTGAGCTGTGAAACATGAAACACATCATCGACATCTGAGAGGTGTGATGGCATCTCCAGTTTATATGCTACTTCTCCTCGTTTCCCCGAAATCTTGAATGGTCCAATATAGCGAGGTGCTAACTTGCCTCTAACATTAAACTTATTATGACCTCGCATTGGTGACACTTTGAGGTAAACGAAGTCTCCCACTTCAAAGGCTAGATCTCTCCATCTATTATCCGCATATCCTTTTTTGTCTTGATTGGGCAGCCCTCAGATTCTCACGGATTATTTGGACTTGTTTTTCAGCTTCTTGCAACACATCAGGTCCAAATACTTGGTTCTCCCCAGTCTCATTTCAAAACAAGGGTGTTCTACACTTCCTTCCATATACTGATTCATATGGCGACATCTTCAAGCTTGCTTGGTAACTATTGTTATATGAGAATTCCAAATACGACAAGCTTTTGTCCCAACTTCTTCCATTCTTCAAAGCACAAGATCTTAACATATCCTCCAAAATCTGATCCGTTCTCTCAGTTTGTCCGTTGGTTTGAGGGTGATATGCCGAAATTAAATTCAACCTTGTACCCATTGCTTCATGCAATTTCTGCCAGAACGTAGAAGTGAATTGGGAACCTCGGTCAGAGGCTATTTTCTTCGAAACTCCATGTCGACATACAATATGCTCCATATACAATTCTACTAGCTTCGCAGTGGTATATGTGGTCTTAACAGGAATGAAATGAGCCGATTTTTTCAACCGATCCACAATAACCCAAATCGAGTCATAGTCGGACTCCATTCTAGGTAATCCAACTATAAAGTCCATACCAATTTCTTTACACTTCCATTCCAGAACTTTCAATGGCTGCAATAATCCAGCTGTCTTTTGATGTTTAGCTTTGACTCGTTGGCACACATCACACAAAGCTACATATTCAGCTATGTCCTTTTTCATGTTGTCCAATAACATGTCTTCAAGTCCTTGTACATCTTTGTACAGCCAGGATGAATTGAGTAAGGTGAGTCGTGTGCCTCCTTCAATATCATTTCTCGGAGATGCTTCACATTAGGCACCACAATCCTCTTTCCAAGCCATAAAGTACCTTGTTCATCCTCATCAAATCAAAATTCTCTCCCTTCTTGGATCCTTTCCTTGATTTCCTTAATTTCCTCATCCTTGGTTTGACTTTCTCGAATTTCTTGCTCCAAGGTAAGATTTAACACCATTATCACCATCTCATTCACAAATCCGAGATTCAACCGTTCAAACTCCTTACATAACTCAGATGGAAGCTCTCAAACTATGAGTTGGTGGCTTACTCCTTTCCGACTCAAAGCATCAGCCACTACGTTAGCCTTCCTCGGGTGATAGTTGATTCCCACATCATAATCCTTGATGAGCTTCAACCATCTCCATTGCCTCAAATTCAGATCCGTTTGGGTGAAAATGTACTTGAGGCTCTTGTGATCCGTGTAAATCCCACACCTATGACCAAGAATGTAATATCTCCATATCTTTAAGGCATGTTGTCGGTACCCTGCGTACTGGATACCCCTTGGAACTGCAAAGAGTGCAAAGGAACTCCACCTATCTGAGTGGAAGACCTCCAAAGGCCCCACGGGTCACTTGTAACTAGACCTGCCTCCCTCATATGGTTAGTCCCAGTGCCGCCATGTGTATCATGAAACCGGAGCTACAATCCCTACATGGAAATGCTCCGGACTGGATACATGTGTGGCACCCCCGGACCTAACCCCCGACAGAGGGAAGCTCTAGTACCGACACATGTACCACAGCACCAGATCTACTCGTCCTAGATTGTAAGCTCTGAAGCTGCCACGCGTCCAACCGCCGGACCTTCAACCTCAACAGGCAGATTGGTGTACCTCTAATAGCTCGGACTTTCAAGGGACATTTAAGGCTTCAAGACCTGATTATGTGTCATTAATACTATCTTAATGAAACACAATTAGAGGAGCCTTAATACTAGTAACGCCACTATTAAGGCGCGTTACCACGCTATTAAGGGGAATTAAGTACATTAAACTCTATATTAGACATCATTAACCGCCAGGGCTGCATGTCGGGCCAGGCTAACGATGTAACGGCCAGCCCTTGTACTATAAAAGGACTGGTCGAGCGATACACGGGAGACTGATTCCAGAGGGTCTAGAGGCTCTAGACGCTGACTCTGGCTCTCAATCCCACACGAGCTCACGCTCTCACACGCTGATACACTCAATACAACAACACCACACCCGTGGAGTAGGGTATTACGCTCAAGTGGCCCGAACCACATAAATCCTTGTGTCTAGTCACCATCTTGTTCTGAATCTCTGCGCACCCTAACCGAACTAAGAAACTCTGCGGGCTGCCAACGGTAGTACCGGGAGAATTGCCAGAACCAGACTCCGACATTTGGCTCGCCAGGTTGGGGGGTGCCTGAGATTCAAAGATGGTGAATTCTACTATTGGATCATCCAACGGTAACCACGCTGAGCAACCTGTTGGAGGCAATCCCTCCAACATGCATCAGCCAACAGGTGTTGTGGCCCCAGTAGGAGTCATGCCACGACCGCCCATCCGCTCCGGTGAAACAACCCGGACATCGAGATGGGGCATCCGCGTCGATCACTGCATCGGCGAACAACAACCCCGAACACGCGCTTATTGCTGTGCGTGCTCTTCTCCAACAACCACCACCTCCAGGAGCACCTCAGGGTGCAATGGAGCAGTGGAGAGCTGATGTGGATCATCTGGTCGCAGCAGCAGCCGATGGCATCAGCAATCAAGGTCCTCCCCCCTCGGGGCGGGCCCCATCACAGCATTGTACCTTGTCGTGGGGACTCCGTCCGCAAGCTTCGCAGCAAAGGAGACGTGCTGCATCTCAACAGATGACGTCGCTGCCTTCCGAGGCGCAATGTACTCACACGGTATCAAGGCTTTCGACTCATGACCTCCGGGCAGAGCTCGATCATCATTACCGGCAACAGGACGGTCGCGTCCACATTGAGCATGCTCGCGAGAGGCGAGAGGCTTGGGACAGTCCAGCTCCTGAGGGAGTAGGAGGAGGCTGTTCTGCCTTGGCCATGCACCTATGCATGGTCAGATGGTCGCACAAGTTCTGTCCTCAATTGCCGGAGAAATTTGACGGGACTATCAACCCCGTCGAATTTCTTCAAATTTACTCCTCCGCTATCCTTGTGGCTGGGGGCAATGAGGTCGTGATGGCCAATTATTTCCCTGTGGCTTTGACTGGGACCGCCAAGTCTTGGTTCATAAGCCTTCCGCCAGACTCCATCAATAGTTGGGCGGAATTGTGCCAACAGTTCACCGCCAATTTCGGGAGCTCATACACCCAACCAGGCACAGAACTGGATCTTTTTGCTATCAATCAAAAAGGGGGAGAGTCCTTACAATCTTTTATCCAGAGGTTCTCCCAGGTACAAAATACCATTCCTTCTATCTCAAGCGCTTCTGTTATTATAGCATTCAGACAGGGCAATCGAGATAAGAAAATGTTGGAGAAGCTAGCGACCAAAGAAGTCACTAGCGTCACGGAACTCTTCAGCTTGGCAAACAAGTGTGCCAAGGCTGTGAAGGGTCATTAAATGCACTCCAAACCACCTCCGGAGACCAACAAAGAGTCCTCAAAGGGTGAAGCCACTACCTCCAGGAGTGGCAAGAAGAATAAAAAGTCCAACGGCAAGAAAAAGTTGTCGGCCGACAAACCTACTGCTGCAGCTGCTGCAGCTCCGGGTAGCCGAGGGCCACGCCCTGAGAAACGACCTCGGCCGTCGTCTGAAGATGGTGGCAGCTCCAAGATGTGGTGTCCCATACACAAGACGGACAGGCACAACCTGGTAGACTGCTGAGAGGTCCGGAGCCTTGCCGAGCGTTACAACAAGCGCAGGGAAGAAGCTCCTTTCCGTCAAAGGGAAGGAAATTAGAAAGTCGACGAAGCTACGACTGAAGAGGAGTTAGGCTTTCAGGAACCCAAAAAGGTCTTGAAGGATGTTTGCACCTCTGTTGACGAAGACTCCGACGTCTCTGACAACGAGCGTCGGAAGACCATGAACACAATCTTTGGTGGTTCGTGGGACATCACTTCCCGTCGTGTCCTCAAGACAATGTGGCGGGACATGACCTCTGTAGCTCCCACCGCTAGGGCGGAGCCTCATCGGAAGTGGATGGATACTGCCACCACCTTCGATGCTTCGGACTACCCTCGAAACATGATCGGAGCTGGACAACTTCCATTGATGGTATCTCCGACCATCAATAACATCCATCTTCATCATGTAATGGTGGACGGAGGTTCGGGGTTGAACCTCATAAGCATCAGAGCCTTCGTCAAGCTTCAGACCTTCGGCTCTTCATCCCTCCCGACCTTTCTCAGCAGTAGGTCCGGGGGACATAACCCCACTCGGTGCCATTAATCTCATAGTGACCTTCGAAACTCAGGAGAATTACAGGACTGAGAAGTTGGTCTTCGACGTGGCACAGATCAACTTGCCATTCAACGCCATATTGGGCAGGACAGCTTTATACAAATTCATGGCTGCTGCTCATTATGGCTACTTGGTGTTGAAGATGCCAACACCCTAAGGATTTCTCTGGATCCGCGGAGATTGCACCGCCAGAGTTATGGCTCCGGAAGAACTCCACGCGCTTGCTACAGTGCAGGAGGAAGAATCTGGAAAGGAGCAAGCTCTGAAGCCTCCGAGCATTCATCATCGAGGATCAACCTCCGCACCCCGTGTGCAACCAAGCGGTGACACCGACATTCCCTTCAAAGTCGTCCAAATTGGTCCCGACGCTGCTCAGACCACCCGTATATTGGGAGGCTGAACGACAAATAGGAACTCGCGCTCATCACTTTCCTCCGGGCTAATGTCAACGTGTTTGCCTAGCAACCGTTACAAATGCCTGGGATCCCTAGGGAAGTGATTGAGCACAATCTGATCATTTATCCCGATGCTCGGCCTGTACATTAGAAGCCTCAGAAGCAATCAGTAGAGCAACAGAACTTCATACGCCAAGAAGTGAAGAAGTTGCTCAAAGCTGGATTCATCCGGGAAGTCTTCCACCCAAAATGGCTGGCAAACCCAGTCGTTGTACCTAAGGCCGGTGGGAAGCTTCGGATGTGTATCGACTACACAACACTAAATAAGGCTTGTCCAAAGGACCCATTTCCACTACCTAGAATAGATCAAATAGTGGATTCCACCTCCGGGTGTGAATTACTGTGTTTCCTAGATGCATATTCTGGTTATCATCAAATCAGAATGTCTAGGGAAGATGAAAACCATACTGCATTCATCACAGTAGATGGATTATATTGTTACACTGCCATGCCATTTGGTCTCAAAAATGCTGCTTCAACATTTGTGCGAGCTATGTACAAAACTTTTGAAGAGCTCATAGATTAGTGCCACCTTGAGCCCATAGATTAGTGCTTCATACTCCGCCATGTTTTTGGTCGCCTTGATGTCAAGGTGAACCATGTATTTGACCTTCTCCCCGGTCGAAGCAAGGAGAAGGATTCCATCTCCGACCCCTTGCTTCTGCATGGAGCCGTCAAAGTAGAGAGTCCAATGAGGCTCAGTGAAGACCAGAGCCTTAGGTTCCGGTTTTTGCTCACTGGGGCCCCCAAGATTTGATGGAGAGGGGGTCCAT
The DNA here is from genome assembly GCA_036927565.1 of Tuctoria greenei. Classification (NCBI taxonomy): domain Eukaryota; kingdom Viridiplantae; phylum Streptophyta; class Magnoliopsida; order Poales; family Poaceae; genus Tuctoria; species Tuctoria greenei. The sequence goes on from JAYESD010000004.1 coordinate 168,109,322, forward strand.
TCCGCCACAAAGTCTGCCAATGCTTGACTCTTGATCGCTTGTCTTGGGACGAATTCAAGATCGAACTCGGCCAATTCTGCTGCCCACTTTGCAATGTTCCCGATAGAGTTGGGGTTATGCAAGATTGCACGCAGTGGATAAGAGGTTACCACTGAAATCTTGTGAGCTTGGAAGTAGTGACGAAGCTTCCTAGAGGCAATAAGAACTGCGTAGAGCAGCTTATGCACCTCTAGGTATCGGGTCTTTGCATCGTGATGTACTTCACTTATGAAGTATACTGGGTGCTGAACTGTTCGGAACCTCCCAGAGGGGCCCGGAGCTTCCTCCTCATCAACCCGGACCCTCCCGGAGGGGTCCGGACCTTTTTCGTGGACCTCCCAGCTCTTGCTAGAGGAATTCGAAGCTTCTTCTGAAGTGACTCGGACCCTCCCGGAAGGTTCCGGGTCTTCTTGTTCAGCAACATTAACTCCTTCATTTGAAGGAGGTTGATCCTCTGACTTCTCACCTTGAGGATCCGGGTCTGGGGGCTGGGACCTAGACTCGCCTTCAGGTAGCTCCGGACCTTCCCGGAGGGGTCTGGATTCCTGAACTGGAGATGGTTCTGGTCTTTTCGCAACCAGGACCATGCTGACAACTTCGTCAGTTGCTAAAATGTAAAGCAGAAGTGGCTCACCAGGATTAGGAGCTACCAAAGTTGGTAGAGTGGTGAGGAGTTGCTTCAGCTCTTGGAATGCCATTTTTGCTTCTTTAGACCATTGGAATGGTCCGGTCTTCCTCAATAGTTTGAAGAAGGGTAGCGCCCGTTCCGCCAGTCTTGAGATGAACCGACTGAGGGCAGCTCGACACCAAGTCAGCTTCTGGACATCTTTGATGTGAGCTGGTGGACGCATGTATTCAGTAGCTTTAATCTTTGCCGGATTCGCCTCTATTCCTTGGTGGTTCACCAAGAATCCAAGAAGCTTTCTGGAGCTAACCCAAAAGACACACTTGTCTGGGTTCAGCTTTGTGCATGTGATTCGCAACTTGTCGAAGACAGCTTGCAAGGTGTCAAGAAATGACTCCTTGTTCTTGATCTTGATGACGATGTCATCGACATACACTTCCACTACATCTCTAATGAGCTCTCCAAAAGTTTTGTACATAGCTCGCACAAATGTTGAAGCAGCGTTTTTGAGACCGAATGGCATGGCAGTGTAACAATATAATCCATCTACTGTGATGAATGCAGTATGGTCTTCATCTTCCCTAGACATTCTGATTTGATGATACCCAGAATATGCATCTAGGAAACACAGTAATTCACTCTTGTGTTCTATTGAATAAAATTTGTAGTTTGAAGGAACTTTTGTGCCTTGTTCGTTAGACTTGTTCCAGACAAGTTTTACTCGTCGAGTTTCTGGACAGCACTACCTTTCGTCGGTGGTTTTATCATAACTCGAGTTTTACAGATCCAATTGACGTTATTCTTTTTGGGTTGTCTTCACAACTTGATTGTCTATCATCTGTAAAAATTTCACGGTCATTGGATTTGTGGTCTATGATATACACGAGTTTCTTTGCAGCGTTCCAGAACTGTTTTTTCTCGGGTAGGGCAGATTGACCATTGTTTGATCTTTCGATCATAACTTGAGTTTTTCTCGACGGATTTGAGTGATTCTTTTTGTGTTGCCTTCGTGACTTGCTTATCTCTGATATCTATCACTTTTGTCACGGTGAAACACGTTTAGATTAGTCTCACACATGATTTATTTAACAGATCGTTTTTCTGCCGAAAGGGTTTGGGGTTTAATTATTTCCGCTGCGTAAGATTTTTATAATCTACCATTCACCCCCCCCCCCTCTGGTAGCTTTTCACGTGCTCTTCGATCCTACAATTGGTATCAGAGCCACGGTGCTCTAATCTTTGTGATTTGCGCGTGTTTTTGACTAATCATCATGGAGAAGTACTCTGTCAAACCTTGTGTGTTCGCTGGTATTGATTTTCAGGTTTGGAAGGCACGCATGGAGGCTTTCATCCAGGCACAAAGCTTTGCAATATGGGAGAAGGTATACAAGCCTTACGAAGTGCCATCAAACGATCAAGTTACAGCTACAAATCTGAGAGATGTCGACAACAACAACAAGGCTCAGAACTTGATCATACAAGGATTAACCCAAAGCGACTTCGACCGTGTTGCACACCTTCGATCTGCATACGATGTGTGGAAAGCACTTTGTGACTACCACGAAGGATCCAACACGATCAAAGAGGTAAGGCAAGACATGTTCAAGAAAGAATACATGCGCTTCGAGATGCAACCCGGTGAGTCTATTGATGACCTTTTTGCTCGCTTTAATAAGATTCTCAGCAACTTGCGTAGTGTCAATGTTAATTTTTCAGATGTTAAAAATGCTAGGCAATTGCTAAGTGCATTAGATATGTCAATTTGGGAGATGAAAGTCACATCTATTCGTGAATCTACTGTCATGAGTTCACTTACTTTAGATGTGCTATATTCTAAGTTAAAAACTCATGAAATTGACATAATCTCACGTAAGAACCCCAATAAGTCTATTGCATTTGTTTCACAACGTGATATGTCTAGCTCCGGCCAATCATCATCTTGCAATACTCTTGCTTTGTTGTCCTCACTAACCCTGGAGCAGATCGAAGAAATTCCAGAAAAGGAGTTGGCACTCATCTCTACTAGATTCTCAAAAGCATTGCAAAATGTGAGAACTAGAAGGAGAGGAAGCTCCGGACCTCAACGTTGTTTTGAATGTGGTAAAACAGGACACTTTTGTACAGAATGCCCTAACCTTTCAGGTCCGACCACTCGGTAAGAAAAACAAAGCAAGGTTCGGACCTCCTCTGGAAATTCCAACAAGAATAAGAAAGGTACCATAGGACGCAAGATGATCAACAGTTTCATCACCGCGCTCCAAGAATTCAGTTCAAGCGACGTGGACATTGGAAGTGATGAAGATGAAGATGATTTGGCAAACTTGTGCTTTATGGCGGGCAAGTCAAGATCAAGTATGGAGGAGGCAGAACACAACAGCGACAATGAAGAGGTATGTCCTACTTGCGAAGAAATGTGTGATGCTATTTCTTGTGCCACTATTATTGTTAAGAAAAAGTACAAAAAGCTTAGGGATAGTGCTACTAAAATTGAATCACAAGAATCTGAAATCAACCGTTTAAAAACCTTAATTCCTAGTGATGATGCATGTTCCTCATGTGATTTGATATATGAACAATTGTCCTCATTAAGAAGTGCGCACACCTCCACACTTGATAAACTTGAGTTAGAAATTGAAAAAAACAAAGAGCTTGCTGCACTTAATGATAAAAACTTGAAAGATGCTAGCTGTTCTACAATTGATTTGCATTGTTCTACTTGTGATGATCTTGATAAGAAACTAAAGGATGCTATGAATGAAATTTCTATATTGAACAATGCTTTACATTCTCATGAAGTTCAATTTTATTCCAATTGCAAACTAAAAGGAAAAACTTCATGTGAAAATTGCCTTGATCTGTCCAATAAACTTGATGACATGCATAGGACATTAGATCGGTTTTGTAATGGGAATAAGAACCTAAACTTACTGCTAAATTCTTCCAAGTCTTGCAATGATAAAACTGGTTTAGGTTTTGATTCTCATGCTCATGCCAAGGCACATCCACCTAAAATTGTAAAGTCATTAGGAAGTGGTTTGATTCAAACAGTTTCTAAACAAAAAGGAGTGGTTTTCAAATCTGCAGGAGTGTTGTCTCATTCGGTTTCAAATAAAAATATTGCTTGCTCATCTAGACATGAACACAAAGTTAAATTTCATTGTACTTACTGTGGTAGAGATGGTCATGTCATAAATTTTTGTTATAGACTAGCTAAACAATAGAAAAGGGAAAGAATGGTTGCTAGATCTCATAACTTTCATGCAAAATTTGCTGCACATACTGAACCGAATGTACAACCTGCTATTTTGAGTCAAAAACATTCAAAGTTTACCTCCGGACCTTCTGTTTTTGCCTTCGGAGCTACTGATTTTTGTGCTACACAAGTAACACCTTATAGATCAGTAGTTAAGAATAAAAAATCTCAAACTTTGACTCATAAACCTACTGTTTTGTCTCAGCTTTCCCGTGTTTTTCTGCTGCACGTCGCGTGACTCAGTACTGGATTCCTAAATGCCTTTTGACTAACCCCAGTATTGAGTCATCGACGTATTGTGCTTTTATGTAGGTTACACGTTTGAGGAAGGAGAACATTTGGATTGTGGATTCAGGTTGCTCACGCCACATGACCGGTTCACATAGTCCTCTCACAATGATCATGACAACTGAACCATGTCAACTTTTGCATCTTGACATCGTAGGACCTTTACGTGTTCAATCCTTCGGGGGTAAATGGTATATTCTTGTTATTGTTGATGATTATTCTAGATACTCTTGGGTTTACTTTATGGTGTCTAAGAATGAAGTTTTTAGTCACTTTAGAACTTTATTTCTTAGATTATCAATTGATCACCCAGGATCATTAAAAGCAATTAGAAGTGATAATGGAACTGAATTTAAAAATCAATCTTTTGATCACTTTTGTGCTGAAAATGGAATAGAGCATCAACTTTCTTCACCATATGTACCTCAACAAAACGGTGTTGTAGAAAGCAAGAACAGAACCTAAGTTGAGATGGCTAGGACTATGCTTGATGAATATCAAACTCCTAGGAAATTTTGGGCTGATGCATTAGCAACCGCTTGTTATGTCTCAAATTGTGTTTTCTTGCGTGCTAAGCTAGGTAAAACACCATATGAGCTTCGGTTTGGACATAGGCCTAGTGTTACACACTTTCGGGTCTTTGGTTGCAAATGCTTTGTTAAGAAACATGGTAATCTTGATAAATTTGAACCTAGATCTATTGATAGCATGTTTCTTGGTTATCCATCTCATACTAGAGGCTACCGTGTGCTTTTACTTGACACTAACAAAATTATGGGGACTTGTGAAGTGTCTTTTGATGAATCTAGCCCAGGTACTAGCTCAAACATTGCAGGTCCAGATCCATATCCGTAGGGGGAGAGCATTTTCATTGAAGATGAGGAAGAATTGGAGTTGCTGCCAGAAAATTCAGCAGCTAAAGACTCTGGTTTAGCTCCGGATGTTAATTCTCAATCAGCACCGACAACCATCAATGCTGATTCAAATCATTCTCAAGCCACAAGCTCATCGATTTGTGATGAACATGAAGAAGAAGAAGCTTGTGAGACATCTGTTCCCCTACAGTTTTACAAAGATCATCCCCCACAATAGATGATTGGAAGCTTGCACAAACGAGTCACACAGTCCAGGTTTTGCGATCCAAACTCTCATGCTCATTCTGCTTTTGTTGCTTCTTTTGAGCCCAAAGATATATCACACGCACTCACTAATTAATCTTGGATTATTGCCATGCAAGAAGAGTTCGAAAATTTTGAAAGAAATAATGTTTGGAAACTTGTACCTCCACCTCAAGGTCACACTTTAATTGGAACTAAATGGGTCCTTAAAAATAAACAAAGTGAGGATGGAGTTGTGGTTAGGAATAAGGCTAGGTTGGTTGCTCAAGGTTTCACTCAAGTTGAAGGTCTAGATTTTGATGAAACTTTTGCTCCTGTCGTTAGATTAGAAGCCATAAGAATTTTGTTAGCTTTTGCAGCATCTAAAGGTTTTAAGCTATTTCAAATGGATGTTATAAGTGCTTTTCTTAATGGCTACATAGATGAGGAGGCTTATGTCAAACAACCACCGGGTTTTGAAAATCCAGATTTTCCTAATCATGTTTACAAACTGTCCAAAGCCTTATACAGTCTCAAACAAGCCCCTAGAGCATGGTATGATAGGTTAAAAACATTCTTACTTGAAAAGGGGTTTATCATGGGCAAGGTTGATAAAACTCTTTTTGTGCTTAAACATGGCAATGACTCATTATTCGTTCAAGTGTATGTGTATGATATTATCTTTGGTTGTGCTTCTCATGATCTTGTGTCCAAGTTTTCAGCAATGATGAGTTCCGAATTTGAAATGAGTATGACGGGTGAACTCACTTACTTTTTGGGGCTGCAAATAAAGCATACCAAGGAGGGTACCTTTGTGCATCAAACGAAGTATACCAAAGACCTCCTAAGGCGCTTAAACATGGACAAAAGCAAGCCTCTTCGGACACCAATGGGAACAGCAACAACACTTGAACTTGATGAAGATGGTGAATCTGTGAATCAAAAAGAATATAGAAGCATGATCGGATCACTTTTGTACCTCACGGCATCAAGACCGGACATACAATTCAGCGTATGTCTTTGTGCACGGTTTCAAGCTTCCCCACATATTTCACATTGTCAAGCCGTCAAAAGGATTCTCAGTTACTTACATGGAACCCAAGAATTTGGCATTTTTCTTCGTTCTTCCTCAACCGTTACTTTGAAAGCTTTTTCGGATGCTGATTTTGGGGGTTGTAGGATTGATAGGAAAAGTACTTCTGATTCTTGTCATTTTCTTGGTAATTCTCTTGTTGCTTGGTCCTCTAGAAAACAAAATTCAGTTGCACAATCCACAGCCGAATCTGAATATGTAGCTGCTGCTAGTGCTTGCTCTCAAATTCTTTGGATTGTTCAAACACTTAAGGACTATGGGGATGATCTAGATAGTGTTCCACTATTCTGTGATAACACTAGTGCCATTTGCATTGCTAAAAACCCCGTGCAACATTCTAGAACTAAGCACATTGACATTAGGTATCACTTTCTCCGAGATAACGTTGAAAAAGGAAACATTGTGCTTCACCATGTAGATACCGAACAACAATTGGCTGACATTTTTACAAAACCTTTCGATTTCACTCGTTTTTGGTACATTCATAGTGAAATAAGGGTTATGCATCCTCATGGCTTAAATTGAGGGAGATTTTTGAAACTTGGGAAGTCTATATGTGAATCTGAAATAAAAATAATATGAGCATAGTATTTCATACATATATGACTTTGTGATTCCTTTTACATGCTGAAAGTTCTTACTACATTACTCGTGTTATACATTTTGTAGTTTTTGCCATGTCTAGTAATTGGAATAATTACTTACACTAAAACTGGTCATGATCAAACTTTCTTGCTATTTTGAACTTGTTACATGTTCACAAGCTCTTTTAATCATTAAGAATTAATCAAGTAATCAACTCACATGTTGAGTTTTTATGAACAAATGTAAATTGAGAAAAGATCAAGAGAATATGCATGCATTGCACTTCTTCTTTTGAGATGGCTTATCATTGCACTTATATTTGAACTTGGAAGAAGTTGTGTATGACTAAAACCATGTCCTTAAGCTTCTGATTGTCAAATGACATAGGCTTGGCTTGGTTGGTTAGAATAAGGCAGATGCGCTTATAATCTCTTGCAAATATCATATGATCTAAATTTATGCTTTGAAAAATAATAAAATGCAGCAACTAGTATCATGCTTTCAGGTTTTGAAATAGTTAAGTTTGTGAGATCATGACTTGCTTAAATTGAAAATTACATATGATCTCTAGCATGGCTTACACTACTTTATGTATCTCATTGATGTAATAGTGTAAGTTAATTGATAGTATGACTTGGATGAGCTTTGTTTTATATGTATATGTTATAATATGCTCATAACAATTAAAATTTCTCTTTTACCTTGCTGAATACATTGTCAAAGGGGGAGAGATTAATCACACATTCAAAAAGGGAAAGATAATGTGCATGGGGAGAGATGATAAAGGGGGAGAAATATGTGAATTTTGAATTTTGAATTTTTGCTTTTCTTCTCATTTTATTTCTGATTTACAAAAAGGGGAGAAATTGTCTTCAAAACTTTTAATGAGAATAAGCCAATGTTCGGATTTTAAGTGGTGTTGCCAATGCATTCATCAAGGGGTATATTGTGAGACCTATGTGTGCTGAATACATTGGCTTGTCGTGAATACACTTGGCCTTGATGATAAAAGTTTTGAATATCACCAAAACACCTTTTATCAAGGTCTGACTCTAGCTCCGAGCTACAGCAAGGTCCGACTAGCTTTGGTCAGCTCTGGTTAAGTTTTGTCTTTAGCTCCGACATGTCTTTGATAGCTCCGACATGTTTTTTGCTAAGCTCCGAGTTGATTTTTCTAGCTCCGGCTTTTGGGTTTACTAGTTCCGACTAGTTCTGTTTAGCTCCGGTGCTAGGTCCTGCTAGCTTTGTAAGCTCCAGTGGAAGCTTGGTTATACTAGTTCTGGTAAGTTCCGGCGCTAGGTTCTACTAGCTTTTGTTAGCTCCGGCTCAATATCCGGATTGCTCTGGCAAGGTCCGGAACTTGACCGTAGTGCTTCTGCTTTTCATTTGCAATGTTTCGTACTTGCTTTACATTGTTGGAAAGTTTGCTTAGTATTTTTTTTACTAAGTTTTTGGTGCGTTTTGGATGATATGGCTGATATCGTTTTGCTATGCTTTGCAACATGCTTATGTGAGGTTCTCACGTAAGGTGTTGTGTTCGGAACTAACTTGAGTCAAGTCGAGGACTTGGGCTCGTATGGATTGGCTGTTTATTCATGTGCAGGTGTTGCTTGAGTTCAAGACATGGCTGGTGACGGGATCCATTGGACTAGTCTTAGGGAGGAGATGAGGTTCCAACAACCAAATTCAGGAGGAATTGTGGTTGAGCTGATCAGGAGGTTGCGCAGCATGATTGAATCAAGAACAATGCATATGAAGGTATCGTGGACGTCATTGGAAAATTTTTGCACGTGTGCAGGGAGTGCATGGACGTGGCTACATGGTTCCAAGACGTGATGAAGAGATGTGGACGTAAAGAGTTGGTCGGAAAGGTCCAACCGACTAGGTTATGGACTCAGGCTGCGGCTGAGTCGGGCTTGACTCAAATATGGAAAGATTTGAGTTGGTATGATAGGATTTCGTGTGGGTCACGAATTTGAGTTGTTTAAGAATGTGGGATACGTTCCTAAGGTGTTTGGAAGTCTTAAGATTTCTTCTATCTGTGTATAGAAGAATCCTAAGAAGTTATGGGAAGTTACGATTCGTGAACAGAGTAGGATTAGGTTCCTGATCTGAGTTGAGTTGGCTTTCGAGCCGGTTATATAAGCAAGGGAGCCCAGAGCTCGTGGTGCACGACTTTGGGCTGTTCCTCTTGTGTTCTATTGAATAAAATTCGTAGTTTTAAGGAACTTTTGTGCCTTGTTCGTCAGACTTGTTCCAGACAAGTTTTACTCGTCGAGTTTCTGGACAGCACTACCTTTCATTGGTGGTTTTATCATAACTCGAGTTTTACAGATCCAATTGACGTAATTCTTTTTGGGTTGTCTTCACAACTTTATTGTCTATTATCTGTCAAAATTTCACGGTCATTGGATTTGTGGTCTATGATATACACGAGTTTCTTTGCAGCGTTCCAGAACTGTTTTTTCTCGGGTAGGGCAGATTGACCATTGTTTGATCTTTTGATCATAACTTGAGTTTTTCTCGACGGATTTGAGTGATTCTTTTTGTGTTGTCTTCGTGACTTGATTCTCTCTGATATCTATCACTTTTGTCACTGTGAAACACGTTTAGATTAGTCTCACACACGATTTCTTTAACAGATCATTTTCTGCCGAAATGGTTTGGGGTTTAATTATTTCCGCTGCGTAAGATTTTTATAATCTACCATTCACCCCCCCCCCTCTGGTAGCTTTTCACGTGCTCTTCGATCCTACACTCCGGCGTGAAGACCTTGACCTCGTTGAAGAGGGAAGGTGCCGATCAGCTGTTCGAAATGCACAATACCACCAAGCGCTCCGGCATTACTAGCAAAGGCATGTGCATAGCCGACAGCTCGAGGAAGACGATCTGGTGCTACAGAGAATACAAATTCAGGAAGGGTTAAACAAACTTTCCCCCGGCTGGGAAGGACCCTTTTGAGTGATCAAAGTATCCCGTCCCGGATGCGTTCTCTTGGCAACCGAGGATGAGACACCGCTCCCTAATCCTTGGAACATTGAGCACATCCATAAGTTTTACACTTAATATCATAGAGGTGAGTCTATAATTACATATGTTGTATGTTATAGCATCATTGTACAGAGACGGGTAGCTCCTCCAGGAGGACAGCTGGACCTTTTCAGGAAGGTCGACAAAGTTCAAGCAACACATGACACAGCCTCAGAACTAACAGTGTAGCTAACTACCCTGGGTCAAACAAGAAATGTAACACACTTAGCTTTGTTCCGTACCCTAAGAGTGTACTTGTCTCCCTTGTACCCCGGACCTATAATGAAAGACATCGATATGTGAAAACAGACTCCACGTGCATTTATTTTGTATAGGATCATTCTTTTTTATTTTTCTCTTTTTTGTCTATAGCAAAGTTGTGCAATTCCTAAGAAGCTTTAGCTCGAACAATTCATATATAATTCAAGTTGCATTGTTATTTCTTTCGGGTCTTAACATCGTTGAATAGCCTACTCGCCTGAACGCCAAGCCAATCTAGGTCCGGAGTGTGCTATCGACTTAGCCTGGTCCTGCACCCTAAGTATGCCACTCTACCTACACCCCGGCAGGCCTAAGTAAGGTGAGTCCAGAAAATGATTGGACTTGGAGAAAATAAACAAACGCGCTTGATTGTATATAGAATTGTTGTCGACCTAAAATTTCATATGGGAATAGTAAGTTGCAAATGAGTTATAGATAAGAAATGGATTTTTACTGTTTCTTGACTTCAGTGTGTAGGAAAAATGAAAATCCCACGATGATGGTGGAAAATGCTGGAGCTATCAAAGATTCGACATCCCTTAAGGGGACCCACCGTTGATGTTTTAAACATTGATAGTGGGCGTCGCCGGAGCTATCAAGTTCCGACAAATCTAGGGGGCCAGCCGTCCACGTGAAGAAATAAAAGGAGTTGAAGAAAATATGGTAGAGGGACACCCCAATGGGGTCTGCTGTCGACGCTCTTTGTGTTGACGGTGGTCGCTGCTGGAACTATCAAGCTCCGACAACCCCAGGGGCCAGCCGTCGACACTCAACGTGTTGACAGTGGTTGCTGCCGGAGCTACTAAGCTCCGACAACCCGAGGGGGCCCCTGCAGTCGATGCAACAAAACTTCGGACCTATACTCTACAAGTTCGAAGAACTCAAGTCTTCAACAAAATGCTACATCCTTTTGGTACATGTTCACAATCAAATTGTGTACATCTACCAGGGGGCGAGTAAGACAAAGGTTGAAGACAGAAAATGAAATTCATAATTTTTTTGGATTTCATTCATCTGAAGACAAGGGATTACAAAATTGGAGAAAAGAAGAGAAGATACAAGTGGGAGCTAAAAGGAGAAAGTCCTAAGTTCTATGGAAGAACGAGGCGACCTTCTGGGCAACCTCCGACGCGCTGGTCTTGGCGGCATCTCCCTCTCCGTCGATGGGACCTTCAAGCATCGGGTTTAGTCGGAAATGAGGATCCCGGCTTGTGTAGAACGTCAGCATGTATTCTGCAACGTTCTGCGCAAGGGATTTTCCTTTAGTTTCCAACTGATCCGCGATGACATCGCACATCGCGCCGATTTTGTTGCCAACCGAGCTCAGCGCCCCCAACACATGGTCTAGCTCTAACTCCAGATTGTCCATACGCACGGGGCTAAAGCCCAATGGCGTCAGCGCAACATCGGCTTTGCCCACGAAGTCCCATACTTGTTGAGACTCCGCAGCCATTGAGCCTTGAATCTCCTCCAAGAACCTCTTGGCTGCCGCAAGCTCCGAATCCTCCTGGGCAAGGCGCTCGACCTCCTTGGCATGCTGCTGAATCCTCTCAGCAACTTGCTTTTCAAGGTCACCAAGCTCCTTCTCCCGGACGTGGATCCGGTTCTGACGGTCAATCATGTCTTTCTCCCAGCCTCGCACCTTCTTCTCCGTGGCAAGGACTTTGACCTCCCTCTTGGTAAGGTCATGTCCCCGCTGCCAGGCCTTCTCCTCCTCGCTCTTGCAGAGCTCCTCTAGATTTTTGGTGCGCTCTGCAAGGCTCTTTTCACTCAGAGCCAGCCTTTGGGCGAGATCCTCCTCCCTCTTCACGAGGTCATCCCTTAGTTCCAGGAGTTTTTGGTCTTCCTCTTCGAGCTTTTTCTCTCGCTCGTCGAGACCCTCCCGGCGCTTGACGAGACCTTCGTGGATGGTATTGAGGCTCTCCTGGCGATCATTCGCCACATCATTAGCAGCCAGGGCTTGTTCGTATATAGCCCGGGACTGATTGTCAAGGGATCGCACCATGCTTTCCCTCTCATCCAGCAACTAGCCCTAGTACTCCATCCGGGCCTTCTCCCTCTTGACACACTCCTTGTTGTCGGCCAACCTTGTTTGCGCCAGCTTGGTCTCAAATTGGAGTCGGTTGCACCACCTCCTAAGAGTTTGGCGCTCCTCCTCGAGGGCCTTGCTGTCGTGAAAAAATGCAAGTTGGACCTGATGAAGGCTGGAGCAGGCATTGTCAATAGATAACGACAGGGGGATTGGCTCCAGACCTGTCGGGGTCCTCTCCGCTGATTCCAGCGGGTTCTCTAGAACAAAAATTGGGTCCCAGTCTACAAGAGCGGTCCCCTGAGCTTCCACGACACTAGGGCCGCCCTTCGAGAGTGCCTCGGTCGTCGTCGAGGTAGGTCCTGCCACGGGAGTTTCTACCTCCAGAGTCGGCTCCAAAGGTCCCGCTGCCAGTTCATCATCAACTGGCCCCTCGGGAAAGGGACCGGCCGCTTCGTCTTGGCACCCTGGCTCAGGAACGGGTACCTCTAGAACTACCTCCTCCGGGGCAGGTAGTGAAGACCCAACCGGAGCTGAGGCCATCTCTAGCCCCGACGCTGGAGCTTCCTCCACTGCCGGTTCAGGCACCGACGCTTCGACCTCCATGGCGCCTGCCGGTTTAGGCACCAGCGCTTCGACCTCCACCGGTGTAGGTTCCAACACCCCCACGTCAACTGGCTTTGGCACCGAAACTTCATCAACCACCGGCTCCGCCGCCGGGGCTTCAGTAACATCCGGTTCGAAGACCGGAACTGCAGCTACCTCCGGCTCTGAGGCCGGAACGTCCATCATCACAGCATCCAAAACCGGAGCTTTAGCCTCTGGAGCTGGTGATGCTGGTACATCTTCATTTCCGTGGTGTGGCACTACCACAGGATCTTCAGGAGATGAGTCGAGGTCCAGAACCATGATAGCTGGTGCCGGAGCTGCCGTGACCTCAGCCACCACATAGGGCGGTGCTGGAATTGGAGCCGGAGCCTCCGCCTGTACAACATCAGTTGCTGTCGCAAGAACCGGAGCTTCAGCCCCTTTTTTGGATACCCTATGTATGAAGGATAAAGAAGCTCAAAATATGGTTACAACAAAAATAACAAACTGAGGAAAAAAACAAATTTAACTTGGAAGGTTTCCACTGGCGCGGAACCTCTTCGTTGGACGCTCAGAGCCCGACCCAGTTGCAACTGGTGTAGTAACTCCGAAAGGCTCTTTGGAGCTTGCTACCACCGTCAGTGACGTCACGGTTGGGGCCTCCTTCGACCGGGAAGGACCCTTGGACCTAGAGCCCTTAGCTGGCCCCGGCGCCGGAGTCACCTGGTCGGAGCTGACATTCCGGGGAGACGCCGATGCTGGAGTTGGTGTCGCTGTCAAAGACCTCCCCCGCCGGGAAGAAGGAGCTGTTGTGGAAGGAGCAGATCTGAAGGGCCTCCCGTCAGAGTGCTTCAACTTCCTCTTTAGGTTGGAGGACTCAGCCAACTCTTTGCCCTTGCACATGACTTCAGCTCTTTGTCTCGGGGTGGAAGCAGGGCCACCCTTGGAAGCTTCGGGGATCACCAGTCTGGTGGTCGGACGCCTGTCTACCTAACCAAGGTCTTCAAGCACTAGCATGCTCCTACGGAGCTTTCTGCTGAACTCCGCCTCCATGTTCAGTTGGAGGAAAGCCGCCGGCGGAGTTAAGTCGTCGCCCTCAAAGTCAATGACATGCTGGAACTTCTTGAGATGAAGCTCCAAAGCATCGCCATCCAAATTGGACCTCAGATCGGTTTCAATCCGGTCATCATCCATCACGGTGTTGAGGGCCCAGGCGATCTTCTCCCTCTTCTTCAGCAGAGCCCACCTGTTGACCAGGAAGTTGCAGAAGACCATCTGGGGGCTCACCCCTCCTTCCACACATTCGCGGATCCGGGTCAAGGCAGGGTTGAAGGCCTCTAACAGCACCGGAACCACACTCCATGCGTTAGTGTCAACATTGGGAAGACCTTCAGGCAGCTCCAACTTCTCGTGCTCCTCTGCTGTGACGATAATCCAATCCTTCTTCCAGTCGTCCCACTTGTCGGAAGGAAACGACCTCAAGTACTTGTAGGGGCATTTCTTGTGCTTCACAAAATAGTAGAAGACAAGATACTCAGAACTCTTTCTGATGGTGTGGATGGTGAAGAAGGTACAGAAAAGCTCGACGCAGGGGGGGGGGTACCCACCCACATCTCGCAGAAGTGGACGAATGTTGACACAAGAAGAATAGAGTGGGGTCCGAGGTGGTATAACTGCAGACCATAGAAGTATAACAGCATCATGAGGAAAGTTGAGAAAGGTGGGATCAGCCCCACCATGGCGTACACAGAGAAGTACACCATGTCGCCGCCGCGCTTCTTCTTGAACGGGAGCTGGCCGGCGCAAACCAAATGGTTGAAGGAGTCGCTGGACAACCCCATGTAGGTCCGGACCCTCTTCAAATCGTCATCGCTCATGAGACGGCTCTCGCGGAGACCCAACTCCATCGCGGCAAAGTGGAGCAAAGGATGGAAAGTTAGGTGGAGGTTGAGAGTCTCTGAGCGCAAAGATGATCAAAGGCGTAAAGATTCTTCAACCCGTGCGCACTTTCCTTCTTAAGTAATCCTCCGCAATGCTTGGATGGAAACCACAAAAAGGCCAAGGATACATTTCAAAAATTACACCCTGCCAATGACAAAGGGGGCCTGGGGCCACCCAGACGATCAAGTCGAGGCCCTTACCCCAGGCGAACAGTTGTCATGATGAGAGGCGGGAAACCCAAGGGTGGCGGCCTGATAGGGCGCGCGGAACCGATACGATTTTTGTATTGGGAACCGACGACCTTCAATTGTGTGAGATCCGCACACGCAAATCTCACCTGCCACGTCCAGAAGATGCCACACGGCGATGGTTTAACTACGAACTATCACCTCAATGGTACATCCAAAAACCCTTGAAGACTCGGTGCAAAAATCAAAAGATGGACCCACCTCCGGCAGAACGACTTAATCCAGAGGGTCTCTCCCAGAGGTGGGCCAGGGGGCCACTGTCGGTACCCTGCATACTGGATACCCCTCAGAACTGCAAAGAGTGCAAAGGAACTCCACCTATGTTAGTTGAAGACCTCCGAAGGCCCCACGTGTCACTTGTAACCGGACCTGCCTCCCTCATATGGTTAGTCCCAGTGCCGCCACGTGTATCATAAAACCGGAGCTACAATCCCTACATGGGAATGCTCCGGACTGGATACCTGTGTGGCACCCCCGGACCTAACCCCCGACAGAGGGAAGCTCCGGTACCGACACGTGTACCACAGCACCGGATCTACTCGTCCAAGACTGTAAGCTCCGAAGCTGCAACGCGTCCAACCGCCGGACCTTCAATCTCAACAGGCAGATTGGTGGACCTCCAACGGCTCGGACCTTCAAGGGACATTTAATACTTCAAAACCTAATCATGTGTCATTAATACTATCTTAATGACACATGATTAGAGGACCCTTAATACTAGTAACGCCACCATTAAGGCACGTTACAATGCTATTAAGGGGAATTAAGAACATTAAACTCTGTATTACACATCAGTAACCGCCAGGGCCACATGTCGGGCCAGGCTAATGATGTAACGGCCAGTGTCGGTACCCTGCGTACCGTATACCCCTTGGAACTGCAAAAATACCAAAGGAACTTCACCTGTTTGAGTTGAAGACCTCCAAAGGCCCCACGTGTCATACGGGACCGAACCTGCCTCCCTTCTATGGTTAGTCCTGGTGCTGCCACGTGTATACTGCAACCGGAGCTACGTCCCACACATGGGAAAGCTCTGGGCTAAATACCTGCGCAGCACCCCTGGACCTAATCCCCGACAGAGGGAAGCTCCAGTACCGACACATGTACAATTGCACCAGACCTACCCGTCACAGACGGTAAGCTCCGGAGCTGCCACATGTCCAGCTGCCGGACCTTCAGCCTCAACATGTAGACTAGTGGAACTCCAACGGTTCGGACCTTCAAGGGACAATCAAAGACTTCAAGACCCGATTAAGTGTCATTAATACCATCTTAATGACACACGATCGGAGGGCCCTTAATACCAGTAACGGCACTACAAGGAGCATTACGACACTATTAAGGGTAATTAAGCTCATTAATTGTGTATTAAGCATCAGTAACCGCCAGGGCCACATGTCAGGCCAGGCTAACGATGTAACGACCAGTCCTTGTACTATAAAAGGACTGGTCGAGCGACACACAGGAGGACTCTTCCAGAGAGACTTCTTCCAGACTCGGCTCTTACACACGCTCACAAGTGCTCAGACGCTCAATACAACAACCACACACCCCGTGGAGTAGGGTATTACGCTTAGGCGGTCCAAACCACGTAAATCCTCGTGTCAAATTGCCATCGTGTTTTGAATCTCTGCGTGCCAAATATCGAACTACAAACTCCGCGGGCTATCAACAGTAGTATTGGGAGAATTGTCGGAACCAAACTCCGACAGTTGGCACGCCAGGAAGGGGCGCCCGAGATTCAAACATGGTGAACTCTACTGCTGGATCATCCAACCGCAACCCTGCTGCGCAACCTGCTGGAGGCAACCCCTCCAACATGCAGCAGCCAACAGGTGTTGTGGCTCCAGTAGGAGTCATGCCAACGCCGCCACCCTCCGCACTGGCGAATCAAGCTGGACAGCGAGATGGGGCATCTGCGTCTCTCACGGCATCGGTGAACAACAACCCTCAACACCTGCTCCATGTCGCGCATGCTCTTCTTTAGCATCCACCGCCTCTAGGAGCATCCCAGGGTGCAATGGAGCAGTGGAGGGCTGATGTGGAACATTTGGTTGTAGCAGCAGCCGATCGCATCAGCAACCAAGGTCCTCCCCCCTTGGGGCGGGCCCCATCGCAGCATCGGACTGTGTCAGGTAGACATGGTCTTCATGCTTCACAACACAGGAGGCATTTTGCGCCTCAACAGGCAACGTCGCTGCCTTCCGGGGCGCGACGCACCCATACAGTAACAAGGCTTTTGAATCACGAACTCCGGGCGGAGGTTGATCGTTGTTACCGTCAACAGGACAGCCGCATCCATATCGAGCATGCTCGCTAGAGGCGACAGGCTCGGGACAGTCCTGCTCCCGAGGGAGTTGGAGGAGGCTATTCTGCCCTGGCCATGCACCTACGCTTGGTCAGATGGCCGCAGAAGTTCTGGCCTCACCTGCCGGAGAAATTTGACGGCACTGTCAATCCCGCTGAGTTTCTCGAAATCTACTCCACCGCAATCCTTGCGGCTGGAGGCAATGAGGCCGTAATGGCCAATTATTTCCCCGTGGCTTTGACTGGGACCGCCAGGTCCTGGTTCATGAGCCTTCCGCCTGACTCCATCAACAGTTGGGGGGAACTATGCCAACAGTTCACCGCCAATTTTGGGAGTTCATACACCCGACCAGGCACCGGACTGGACCTTTTTGCTGTCAAGCAGAAGGGGGGAGAGTCCCTGGGATCCTTCATCCAGAGGTTCTCCCAGGTACAAAACACCATACCTTCTATCTCAAGTGCTTCTGTTATTGTGGCATTTAGACAGGGCGTACGAGACAAGAAGATGCTGGAGAAGCTGGCGACCAAGGAAGTCACCAGTGTCACGGAACTCTTCAGCTTGGCAGACAAGTGCGCCAAAGCTGCAGACGGCCATGAAATGCACTCTCAACCACCTCCGGAGGACAACAAAAAGTCCTCCAAGGGAGAAGCCACTACCTCCGGGAGTGGCAAGAAGAAGAGAAAGTCCAACAGTAAGAAAAAGTCGTCAGTCGGCACACCTACTGCTTCCGCTGCTACAGCTCCGGGTGGCCGAGGGCCACGCCCCGAGAAACGACCTCGGCCGTCGTCTGAAGATGGTGGCAGCTCCAAGATGTGGTGTCCCATAAACAAGACAAAAAGCCACAACTTGGAAGGCTGTCGAGAGGTCCCGAACCTTGCCGAGCGCTACAATAAGCGCCGCGAAGAAGTTCCTTTCCGTCAAAGGGAAGGAAAATAGAAAGTTGACAAAGCTCCAACTGAAGAGGAGTTAGGCTTTCAGGACCCTAAAGGTCTTGAAGGTTGTTTACACCTCCGTCAACGATGACTCCGACGTCTCAGACAACGAGCGTCGGAAGACCATGAACACCATCTTTGGTGGTTCGTGGGACATCACCTCCAGCCGTGTCCTCAAGACCATGCGGCGGGACATGGCCTCAGTAGCTCCCACCGCCAGGGCGGAGCCGCACTGGAAGTGGATGGACATTGCCATCACTTTCGATGTTTCGTACTGCCCTCGGAACATAATCAGAGCTAGCCAACTCCCATTGATGGTATCTCCGACCATCAACAACATCCAACTCCACCATATCATGGTAGACGGAGGTTCTGGGCTGAACCTCATAAGCATCGAAGCTTTCATCAAGCTTCAGCTCCGACCTTCAGATCTTCGCCCCTCCCGACCTTTCTTCGGAGTAGGTCCAGGGGCCATAACTCCACTCGGTGCCATTACTCTCCCGGTGACCTTTGGGACCCGGGAGAATTACCGCACTGAGAAGTTGGTCTTTGACGTGGCGCAGATCAACTTACCATTCAACGCCATCTTGGGCAGGCCAGCCTTGTACAAATTCATGGCTGCCACCCATTATGGCTACTTGGTGTTGAGGATGCCAACACCAGCAGGTGTTCTTCGGATCCGCAGGGATCGCACCACCGGAGTGACTACTCTGGAAGAACTCCATGCGCTTGCTACAGCACAGGAGGAAGAATCCAGAAAGGAGTAATCTCCAAAAACCCTGAGCATTCGTCATCGAGGCTCAACCTCCGCACCTCGCGTGCAACCAAGCAGCGACACTGACATCCCCGTCAAAGTCGTCCAAATCGGTTTCGACGCTGCTCAGACCACCCGTATATCAGGAGGTCTGAATGAGAAATAGGAACTCGCGCTCGTCACTTTCCTCCGGCCTAATGTTGACGTGTTTGCCTGGCAACCGTCACAAATGTCTGGGATCCCTAGGGAAGAAATCGAGCACAACTCCAAACCGGTCAACGGGAGAGACACCCTTCTTCCTGGTGTACGGAGCTGAAGCAGTCCTTCCTCCGGAAATCACCTTTGGGTCACTCCGGGTCCGGACCTTCGACGATGCCACGCAGGACCAGCTCCGGCGTGAAGACCTTGACCTCCTTGAAGAGGGAAGGTGTCGAGCAGCTGTTCGGAATGCCTGATATCGTTAAGCTCTTCGGCGCTATCACCAAAGGCATGTTCACAGCTGACAGCTCGAGGAAGGCGATCTGGTGCTACGGAGAATACAAACTCGAGAAGGGTTAAACAAACTCTCCCCCAGCTGGGAAGGACCCTTCCGAGTGATCAAAGTATCCTGTCCCGGATGCATTCGCTTGGCAACTGAGGATGGGACACCTCTCCCTAATCATTGGAATATTGAGCACCTCTATAAGTTCTACGCTTAATATCACGGAGGTGAGTCTGTAGTTACATGTGATGTATGTTATAGAGTCATTGTACAGAGTCGGGTAGCTCCTCCGGGAGAACAGTCGGACCTTCCTCAGAAGGTCCGCAAAGTTTAGGCAACACTTGTCACAGTCTCAGAACTAAAAGTGTATATAGCTACTTTGGGTCAAATGAGAAACGCAACACACTTAGCCTGGTTCTGTACCCTAAGAGTGTACTTGTTTCCCCTGTACCCCGGACCTATAATGAAAGACATCATTGTGTGAAAACAGACTCCACGTGCATTTATTTTGTACAGACTAAATATTTTTTATTTTTTTTCTTTCTTGTCTATAACAACGTTGTGCAATTCATAAGAAACGTTAGTTCGACCAATTCATATATAATTCAAGTTGCATTGTAAATTCCTTCGGGTCTAAACATTGTTAATGGTCTACTCGTCTGAATGCCGCAAAGCCAATCTAGGTCTGGAGTGTGCTATCGACTTAGTCTGGTCCTGCACCCTAAGTACGCCATTCTACCTACACCTCGGCAGGCCGAAGTAAGGCGAGTCCTGAACGATCGGACGTGGAGAAAACAAGCCAGTGCACTTGATTGTATTTAGAATTGCGTTCGACCTAAAAATTTCTTTTGGGAATAGTAAGCCGCAAACGAGTTATAGAGAAGAAATGGATTTTACTGTTTTTCTTAACTTCAATGTGTAAGAAAAATAAAGATCTCATGATGATGGTGGATGAAGCCGGAGCTATCAAAGCTCCGACACCCCCTAAGATGGTCTACTGTCGATGTTCCAAACATT
This sequence comes from Tuctoria greenei, assembly GCA_036927565.1. Classification (NCBI taxonomy): domain Eukaryota; kingdom Viridiplantae; phylum Streptophyta; class Magnoliopsida; order Poales; family Poaceae; genus Tuctoria; species Tuctoria greenei. The sequence continues at coordinate 168,129,891 of JAYESD010000004.1, forward strand.
GATAGTAGACATCACCGGAGCTACAAAGTTCTGGCAAATCCAGGGAGCCAGCCGTCAACGTGAAGAAAAGATGGTGGGAAGACTCCCCAGTGGGGTCTGCTGTCGACGCACCGCGTGTTGACAAAGGTCGCTTCGGGAGCTACCAAGCTCCGACATCCCCAGAGGACTAACCGTCAATGCTCTACGTGTTGACAAGGGTCACTGTCGGAGCTACTAAGCTCCGAAACCCTCAGGGGGCCCCTACTATCGGCGACTTCAGACCTACAAACTACAAGTTCGAAGCGCGCAAGTCTTCAACAAAATTTTGCATCCTCTTGGTACATGTTCACAATCAAATTGTGTACATCTACCAGGGGGCCAAGTGGGACAAAGGTGTTGAAGACAAAAAATGAAATTCACAAAATTCTTGGATTTCATTAATCTGGAGACAAGATATTACAAAATTGGAGAAAAGGAAGAGAGGATACAAGCGGGAGCTACAAAGAGAGAGTCCTAGACCCTATGGAAGAATGAGGCGACCTTCTGGGCAACCTCCGACACGCTGGCTTTGGCGGCTTCTCCCTCTTCGTGGATGGGGCCTTCAAGCACCGGGTCCAGTGGGAAGTGAGGGTCCCGGCTTGTTTAGCACGTCAGCATGTACTCTGTGAGGTTCTTCGCAAGGGATTGTTCTTCGGTTTTTAGATGGTCCGCGATGACATCGCCCATCTTGGTGAGCTTGTTGCCCGCCGAGCTCAACGCCTGCAACACCTTTTCCAGCTCTAGCTCCGGATCATCCGGACGCACGGGACTAAAACCCATTGGTGTCAGCGTGTCATTGGCTTTGCCCAAGAAGTCCCAAATTTGTTGGGACTCCGCAGCCCTTGAACCTCGCATCTCTTCCAAGGATCTCTTGGTCACCGCAAGCTTCGAATTCTCCCGGGCAAGGCGCTCAACCTCTTTGGCATTCTGCTAAAACTTTTCAGCAACCTGCCTTTCAAGTTTACCGAGCTCCTCCTCCCGGAGGTGGATCTTGTTTCGGCGGCCGACCAAGTCCTTCTCCCGACCCCACACTTTCTTCTCCCTGGCAGCGATTTCATTTTCCCTCGTGATGAGGTCCTATCCTCGCTGCCAGGCCTTCTTCTCCTCCTTCTCGTAGCGCTCCTCCAGCTTCTTGGTGCACTCCGCGAGACTCTTGTCACCCAGAGTCAGCCTCTGAGTAAGCTCCTCCTCCCTCTTCACGAGGTCATCCCGTAGCTCCAGGAGTTTTTTCTCTTCATCTTTGAGCTTTTTCTCCCGCTCCTCAAGAGCCTCCCGACGCTTGATGAGGCTGTCGTGGATGGCGCTAAGCTTCTCTTGGCGTTCATTCACTGCTTCATTAGCGGCCACAACCTGTTCGTGGATGGCCCAGGATTGGTTGTCAAGGGATTGCATCATGCTTTCCCTCTCATCCAGCAGCTGACCCCAGTACTCCAGCCGGACCTTCTCCCTTTTCACCCACTCCTTATCGTCGGCCAGCCTCGTCTGCGCCAGCTTGGTCTCGAATTGGAGCCGGTTGCGCCACCTCCTAAGGGTTTGGCGCTCCTCCTCGAGGGCATTGCTGTCATGGTAGAAGGCCAGCTGAACTTGACGAAGGCTAGAGCAGGCATTGTCGATGGATAACAACAAAGGGATTGGCTCCGGACCGGCCGGGGTCCTCTCCGCTGGCTCTAGCGGGTTCTCCATAACAAAAATCGGGTCCCAATCTACAAGAGAGGTCCCTTGAGCTTCCACGGCAATATGGCCGCCCTCCGAGATAGCCTTGGCCGTCGCTGAGGAAGGTCCTGCAACAGAAGTTTCGACCTCCGGAGTCGGCTCTGAAGGTCCCGCAACCAGGTCATCAGCAACTGGTCCCTCAGGCGGAGGACCGGCAGCCCCCTCTTGGCACCCTGGCTCAGGCGCGGGCACCTCCGGAACCACCAACTACGAGGCAGGCGTTAACGGTTCGGCCGAAGCTGAACGCACTTCCGGCTCCGACGTTGGCGCCTCCTCCACCGCCGGTTCAGGCACAAGCGCTTCGACCGACATTGGCTCGGGCGCCGACACTTCTGTGACAACCGGCTCAGGCGCCGGAACTTCATAAAGACCGGGCTCCGACGCTGGAACTTCATCAACCACCGGCTCCACTGTCGGGGCTTCAACAACATCCGGCTCTAGGGCCAGAACTGCAACTACCTCCGGCTCTGAGGCTGGAGCATCCATCATCTCAACACCCAAGCCCAGAGCTTCAACCTCCGGGGCTTGTGCCGCTGGTACATCTTCATTCCTGTGGTCCGGCGCTACCACGGGAGCTTCAGGGGATGACTCGAGGTCAAGGACCACGACAGCTGGCGCTGGAGCTGCCGCGGCCTCAGCCACCTCTTGGGGCGGTGCTGGAACTGGAGCTGGAGCTTCCGTCTGCGCGGCATCAGTTGCTGGTGCAAGAACTAGAGCTTCAGCCCCTTTCTTGGGCAGTCTGTGGATGAAGGACGAAGAAACTCAAAACATAGTTACAACAAAAAAACAATCAACTGAGGTAAAAAATCAAATTTACCTCTGAAGGCTTCTGCTCCAGCTAACACGGAACCTCTTCACTGGACACTCGGGGCCGGACCTTGATGCCATTGGCATAGTAGCTCCGGAAGGCTCCCCGGAGCTTGCTGTCGCCGTTGGCGTTGCCTTGGTTGAGGCCCCCCTCGACTGAGTAGGACCTCCGGACCTAGAGCCCTCAGCTGGCCCTGGTACCGGAGCCACATGGCCGGAGCTAGCGTCCTGGGGAGATGCTGATGTTGGAATGGTTACCGCCGTTGAAGACCTTTCCCTCCAGGGAGAAGGAGCTGTTGCGGAAGGAGCAAGTCTGACGGACCTCCTGTCAGAGTGCTTCAACTTCCTCTTACGGCTCGAGGGCTCGGCCAATTCTTTGACCTTGCCCACGACTTCAACTCTCTTTCTCGGGGCGGAAGGGGTACCACCCTCGGAAGCTCCGGGGATTGCCAACCCGATGGTCGAACGCCTCTCAACTTTACCTAGGTTGTCAAGCACCGACATCTTCCGCCGGAGCTCCCTGCTGAACTTTGCCTCCATGTTTAGAGGGAGGAAAGCTGCCGGTGGAGTCAAGTCGTCACCCTCGACGTTGATGTCGTGCTGGAACTTCTTAAGGTGAAGCTCCAAAGCTGCACCTTCCAGGTTGGACTTCAAACGGGTCTCGATCCGGTCGTCGTCCATCACGCTACTGAGGGCCCAGGCAAGCTTCTCCCTCTTCTTCAGCAGAGCCCACCCGTTGACCAGAAAGTTGCAGAATACCACCTGGGGAGTCACCCCTCCCTCCACACATTGGCGGATCCTGGTCAGAGTAGGGTTCAAGGCGTCCGATAGCACCGAAACTTCGCCCCAAGCTTCAGTGTTGACGTTGGGGAGGCCTTTCGGGCAGCTCCAGCTTCTCATGCTCCTTTGCCCTGATGACAATCCAATCCTTCTTGGTACAGCTGCAGACCATAGAAGTCCAGAAGCATCAAGAAAAAAGTGGAGAAGGGTGGGATCAGTCCCACCATGGCATACGCGGAGAAGTACACCATGTCGCTGGCGCGCTCCTTCTCGAATGGAAGCTTGCCGGCGCGGACAAGGTGGTTGAAGGAGTCACTGGACCACCCCATAAGGGTTCGAACCTTCTTAAAATCACAGTCATTCTTAAGACGGCTCTTGTAGAGACCCAACTCCATCGCAGCACAGCGGGGCGAGAGATGAAAAGCAGGCTAAACTCTGGAGGATTCGAGCGCAAGTTCAAATGAAGGCGTAAGGAATCCCCAAACGGAGTGCGCTTTCCTTCTTAAGTAAGCCCCCGTAATGCTTGGATGGAAACCGCAGAAGGGCCGACAATACAGTTCAAAAACTTCACCCTGCCAATGACAAGGGGGCCCGGGGCCACCCCGACGATCAAGTCGAGGACCTTACCCCACGCGAACAGTTGTCATCATGAGAGGCAGGAAGCCCGAGGGCGGCGGCCTGACAAGGCACGCGGAACCGATACAGTTTTTGTATCGGGAACTGGCGACCTTCAATTGCATAAGATCCGCACGCTCAAATCGTACCTGCTGCATCCTGGATATGCCACACGGTGATGGTTTAACTGCGAATTACCGCCAACTGCACATCCAAAGACCCTTGAAGACACGACTCAAAAACCAAAGGATGGACCCACCTCCGGCAGAACGACTTCATCCAAAAGGTCTCTCCCAGAGGTGGGCCCACGGGCCACTGTCGGTACCCTGCGTACCGTGTACCCCTTGGGACTGCAAAAAGACCAAAGGAACTTCACCTGTTTGAGTTGAAAACCTCCAAAGGCCCCACGTGTCATACGCGACCGGACCTGCATCCCTTCTATGGTTAGTCCCGGTGCTACCACGTGTATACTGCAACCGGAGCTATGTCCCACACATGGGAAAGCTCCAGGCTAAATACCTGCGCAGCACCCCCGGACCTAACCCCCGACAGAGGGAAGCTCCGGTACCGACACGTGCACAACTGCACCGGACCTACCCATCACAGACGGTAAGCTCTGGAGCTGCCACATGTCCAGCCGTCAGACCTTCAGCCTCAATAAGCAGACTAGTGGACCTCCAACGACTCGAACCTTCAAGGGACAATCAAAGACTTCAAGACCCGATTAAGTGTCATTAATACCATCTTAATGACACACGATCAGAAGACCCTTAATACCAGTAACGGCACTTTCTAGGCGCGTTACCACACTATTAAGGGTAATTAAGCTCATTAATTGTGTATTAAGCATCAGTAACTGTCAGGCCACATGTCGGGCCAGGCTAACGATGTAACGACCATTCGTTGTACTATAAAAGGACTGGTCGAGCGATACATAGGAGGACTCTTCCAGAGAGACTTCTTTCAGACTCGGCTCTGACACATGCTCACAAGTGCTCAGATGCTCAATACAACAACCACACACCCGGTGGAGTAGGGTATTACGTTTAGGCGGCCCAAACCACATAAATCCTCGTGTCAACATGCCATTGTGTTTTGAATCTCTGCGCGCCCAATACCGAACTACAAACTCCGCGGGCTATCAACAGTAGTACCGGGAGAATTGCCAGAATGAAACTCCAACAGCCAGCCCTTGTACTATAAAAGGACTGGCCGAGCGATACACAGGAGAAAGACTCCAGCGGGGCTAGAGGCTCTAGACGCTGACTCTGGCTCTCAATCCCTCTCGGGCTCACGCTCTCACACGCTGATACACTCAATACAACAACAACAACACACCCGTGGAGTAGGGTATTACGCTAAAGCTTCTGGAACCACGTAAATCCTTGTGTCTAGTCACCATCTTGTTCTGAATCTCCGCACGCCCTAACCGAACTAAGAAACTCCACGGGCTGCCAACGGTAGTACCGGGAGAATTGCCAGAACCAGACTCTGACACATGCACTACGGCTGCAAGTTCGAGATCATGTGTAGGATAATTCTTCTCATGTTTCTTCAATTGTCTTGATGCATAGGCTACCACTTGACCTTCTTGCATGAGCACACATCCAAGTCCTTGCCTTGAGGCATCGCAATAGATATCAAAACCTTTGCTCACATCCGACAATATCAAGATTGGGGCTATAGTTAACCTCTTCTTCAACTCCTCAAAATTGTCTTGACAAGCTTGAGTCCATCGAAAAGATTTCCCCTTAATTAGCAATTCTGTCATTGGCTTGGCTATCTTGAAAAATCCTTGATGAACCTACGATAGTATCCAGCCATCCAAAGAAAACATCAGATCTCCTTTACATTCTGCGAGGGTTCCCATTTCAGCACGTCCCTCACATTTCTAGGGTCGACCGATACTCCTCCTCCAGAGATGATATGGCCCAAAATTGACACCTCCCTTAATCGAAATTGGCACTTTCTGAACTTTGCATATAATTGGTATTCCCTCAATTTTTGCAACGTGAGCCTCAGATGCTCTTCATGTTCCTCTTCGCTCTTCGAGTAGATCATAATATCATCAATGAAAACCACAACAAATTTATCCATGTACTTCATGAAGACCTTATTCATGAGGTACATAAAGTACGCAGGTGCATTAGTCAATCCAAAAGACATAACGGTGTACTCATAAGACCCATATCGTGTCCGAAAAGCTATTTAGGGTATATCCGACGGTCTTATCTTTATTTGGAAGTAGCCTAAGCTCAAATCAATCTTGGAGAAAACACATGCGCCCTTCATTTGGTCAAAAAAATCCTCGATGTGGGGCAATGTACACTTGTTCTTAATTGTCTTCTTGTTGAGAGCTTGGTAGTCCACACACATCCTTTGGGACCCATCCTTCGGTGTGTAGGAAGAATAAAGATCTCATGATGATGGTGGATGAAGCCGGAGCTATAAAAGCTCCGACACCCCCTAAGATGGTCTACTGTCGATGTTCCAAACATTGATAGTAGACATCGCCGGAGCTACAAAGTTCTGGCAAATCCAGAGGGCCAGCCGTCAACGTGAAGAAAAGATGGTGGGAAGACTCCCCAATGGGGTCTGCTGTCGACGCACCGCATATTGACAATGGTCGCTTCGGGAGCTACCAAGCTCCGACATCCCGAGAGGACTAACCGTCAATGCTCTACGTGTTTACAAGGGTCACTGTCGGAGCTACTAAGCTCCGACAACCTCAGGGGGCCCCTACTATCGGCGACTTCAGACCTACAAACTACAAGTTCGAAGCGCGCAAGTCTTCAACAAAATTTTGCATCTTCTTGGTACATGTTCACAATCAAATTGTGTACATCTACCAGGGGGCCAAGTGGGACAAAGGTGTTGAAGACAAAAAATGAAATTCACAAAATTCTTGGATTTCATTAATCTGGAGACAAGATATTACAAAATTGGAGAAAAAGAAGAGAGGATACAAGCGGGAGCTACAAAGAGAGAGTCCTAGACCCTATGGAAGAATGAGGCGACCTTCTGGGCAACCTCCGACACGCTGGCTTTGGCGGCTTCTCCCTCTTCGTGGATGGGGCCTTCAAGCACCGGGTCCAGTGGGAAGTGAGGGTCTTGGCTTGTGTAGCATGTCACCATGTACTCTATGATGTTCTTCGCCAGGGATTGTCCTTCGGTTTCTAGCTGGTCCACGATGACATCGCCCATCTTGGTGAGCTTGTTGCCCGCCGAGCTCAACGCCTGCAACACCTTCTCCATCTGTGGCTCCAGATCATTCAGACGCACGGGACTAAAACCCATTGGTGTCAGCGCGTCATTTTCATTGCCCAAGAAGTCCCAAACTTGTTGGGACTCCGCAGCCCTTGAACCTCGCATCTCTTCCAAGGATCTCTTGGTCACCGCAAGCTTTGAATTCTCCTGGGCAAGGCGCTCAACCTCTTTGGCATTCTGCTAAATCTTTTCAGCAACCTGCCTTCCAAGTTTACTGAGCTCCTCCTCCTGGAGGTGGATCTTGTTTCGGTGGTCGACCAGGTCCTTCTCCCGACCCCGCACTTTCTTCTCCCTGGCAGCGGTTTCATTTTCCCTCGTGGTGAGGTCCTATCCTCGCTGCCAGGCCTTCTTCTCCTCCTTCTCACAGCGCTCCTCCAGCTTATCGGTGCACTCCGCGAGACTCTTGTCACCCAGAGTCAGCCTCTAAGTAAGCTCCTCCTCCCTCTTCACGAGGTCATCCCGCAGCTCCAGGAGTTTTTTCTCTTCATCTTTGAGCTTTTTCTCCCGCTCCTCAAGAGCCTCCCGGCGCTTGATGAGGCTGTCGTGGATGGCGTTGAGCTTCTCTTGGCGTTCATTCGCTGCTTCATTAGTAGCCACAGCCTGTTCGTGGATGGCCCGGGATTGGTTGTCAAGGGATCGCATCATGCTTTCCCTCTCATCCAGCAGCTGACCCCAGTACTCCAGTCGGACCTTCTCCCTTTTCACCCACTCCTTGTCGTCGGCCAGCCTCATCTGCGCCAGCTTGGTCTCGAATTGGAGCCGGTTGCGCCACCTCCTAAGGGTTTGGCGCTCCTCCTCGAGGGCATTACTATCATGGTAGAAGGCCAGCTGAACTTGACGAAGGGTGGAGCAAGCATTGTCGATGGATAACAACAAAGGGATTGGCTTCGGACCGGCCGGGGTCCTCTCCGCTGGCTCCAGCGGGTTCTCCATAACAAAATCGGGTCCCACTCTACAAGAGAGGTCCCTTGAGCTTCCACGACACTAGGGCCGCCCTCCGGGATAGCCTTGGCCGTCGCCGAGGAAGGTCCTGCAACAGAAGTTTCGACCTCCGGAGTCGGCTCTGACGGTCCCGCCGCCAGGACATCAGCAACTGGTCCCTCAGGCGGAGGACCGACAGCCCCCTCTTGGCACCCTGGCTCAGGCGCGGGCACCTCTGGAACCACCACCTCCGGGGCAGGCGTTGATGGTTCGGCCGAAGCTGAAGGCACTTCCGGCTCCGACGTTGGTGCCTCCACCGTCGGTTCAGGCGCTGGCGCTTCGACCGAAATTGGCTCGGGCGCTGACACTTCTGTGACAACCGGCTCAAGCGCCGGAACTTCATCAATGCCAAGCTCCGCCGCTGGAACTTCATCAACCACTGGCTCCGCTGTCGGGGCTTCAACAACATCCGGCTCTAGGGCCGGAACTGCAACAACCTACGGCTCTGAGGCCGGAGCATCCATCATCTCAGCACCCAAGCCCGGAGCTTCAACCTCCGGGGCTTGTGCCGCTGGTACATCTTCATTCCTGTGGTCCGGCGCTACCACGGGAGCTTCAGGGGATGACTCTAGGTCAAGGACCACGACAGCTGGCGCTGGAGCTGCCCCGGCCTCAGCCACCTCTTGGGGCGGCGCTGGAACTGGAGCCGGAGCTTCCGTCTGCCCAGCATCAGTTGCTGGTGCAAGAACCGAAGCTTCAGCCCCTTTCTTGGGCACTCTGTGGATGAAGGACGAAGAAACTCAAAACATAGTTACAACAAAAAACAATCAACTGAGGTAAAGAAATAAATTTACCTCGGAAGGCTTCTGCTCCAGCTAACGAGGAACCTCTTCACTGGACGCTCAGGGCCAGACCCTGATGCCATTGGCATAGTAGCTCCGGAAGGCTCCCCGGAGCTTGCTGCCGCCGTCGATGTTGCCTTGGTTGAGGCCCCCCTCGACTGAGAAGGACCTCCGGACCTAGAGCCCTCAGCTGGCCCTGGTACCGGAGCCAAATGGCCGGAGCTAGCGTCCCGGGGAGATGCTGATGTTGGAATGGTTACCGCCGTTGAAGACCTTCCCCTCCAGGGAGAAGGAGCTGCTGCGGAAGGAGCAAGTCTGACGGACCTCCCGTCAGAGTGCTTCAACTTCCTCTTACGGCTCGAGGGCTTGGCCAATTCTTTGACCTTGCCCACGACTTCAACTCTCTTTCTCGGGGCGGAAGGGGGACCACCCTCGGAAACCCCGGGGATTGCCAACCCGATGGTCGAACGCCTCTCAACTTTACCTAGGTCATCAAGCACCGGCATCTTCCGTCGGAGCTCCCTGCTGAACTCTGCCTCCATGTTCAGAGGGAGGAAAGCTGCCGGTGGAGTCAAGTCGTCACCCTCGACGTCGATGCTGTGCTGGAACTTCTTGAGGTGAAGCTCCAAAGCTGCACCTTCCAGGTTGGACTTCAAACCGGTCTCGATCCGGTCGTCGTCCATCACGCTGTTGAGGGCCCAGGCGAGCTTCTCCCTCTTGTTCAGCAGAGCCCACCCATTGACCAGAAAGTTGCAGAATACCACCTGGGGAGTCACCCCTCCGTCCACACATTGGCGGATCCTGGTCAGAGTAGGGTTCAAGGCGTCCGATAACACCGGAACTTCGCTCCAAGCTTCAGTGTTGACGTTGGGGAGGCCTTTCGGGCAGCTCCAGCTTCTCATGCTCCTTTGCCCTAATGACAATCCAATCCTTCTTGGTACAGCTGCAGACCATAGAAGTCTAGCAGCATCAAGAAAAAAGTGGAGAAGGGTGGGATCAGTCCCACCATGGCATACACGGAGAAGTACACCATGTCGCTGGCATGCTCCTTCTCGAACGGAAGCTTACCGGCGTGGACCAGGTGGTTGAAGGAGTCACTGGACCACCCCATGAGGGTTCGAACCTTCTTTAAATCACTGTTGGTCTTAAGACGGCTCTTGCAGAGACCCAACTCCATCACAGCACAGCGGGGCGAGAGATGAAAAGCAGGCTAAAGTTTGGAGGATTCGTGCGCAAGTTCAAATGAAGGCGTAAGGAATCCCCAAACAGAGTGCACTTTCCTTCTTAAGTAAGCCCCCGCAATGCTTGGATGGAAATTGTAGAAGGGCCGATGATACAGTTCAAAAACTTCACCCTGCCAATGACAAGGGGGCCTAGGGCCACCCCGACGATCAAGTCGAGGACCTTACCCCAGGCGAACAATTGTCATCATGAGAGGCGGGAAGCCCGAGGGCGGCGGCCTGACAAGGCGCGCGGAACCAATACAGTTTTTGTATCGGGAACCGGCGACCTTCAATTGCGTGAGATCTGCACGCTCAAATCTCACTTGTTGTATCTTGGATATGCCACACGGCGATGGTTTAACTGCGAACTACCGCCAACGGCACATCCAAAGACCCTTGAAGACACGACTCAAAAACCGAAGGATGGACCCACCTCCGGCAGAACGACTTCATCCAAAAGGTCTCTCCCAGAGGTGGGCCCAGGGGCCACTGTCGTTACCCTGCGTACCGTGTACCCCTTGGGACTGCAAAAAGACCAAAGGAACTTCACCTGTTTGAGTTGAAAACCTCCAAAGGCCCCACGTGTCATACGGGACCGGACCTGCATCCCTTCTATGGTTAGTCCCGGTGCTACCACGTGTATACTGCAACCGAAGCTATGTCCCACACATGGGAAAGCTCCAGGCTAAATACCTGCGCGGCACCCTCGGACCTAACCCACGACAGAGGGAAGCTTCGGTATCGACACGTGTACAACTGCACCGGACCTACCCGTCACAGACGGTAAGCTCCAGAGCTGCCACATGTCCAGCCGCCAGACCTTCAACCTCAACAACCAGACTAGTGGACCTCCAACGACTCGAACCTTCAAGGGACAATCAAAGACTTCAAGACCCAATTAAGTGTCATTAATACCATCTTAATGACACACGATCGGAACACCCTTAATACCAGTAACGGCACTGTCTAGGCGCGTTACCACACTATCACGGGTAATTAAGCTCATTAATTGTGTATTAAGCATCAGTAACTGCCAGGGCCACATGTCGGGCCAGGCTAACGATGTAACGACCATTCCTTGTACTATAAAAGGACTGGTCGAGCGATACACAGGAGGACTCTTCCAGAGAGACTTCTTTCAGACTCGGCTCTGACACACGCTCACAAGTGCTCAGACGCTCAATACAACAACCACACACCCGATGGAGTAGGGTATTACGTTTAGGCGGCCCAAACCACATAAATCCTCGTGTCAACTTGCCATTGTGTTTTGAATCTCTGCGCGCCCAATACCGAACTTCAAACTCCGCAGGCTATCAACAGTAGTACTGGAAGAATTGCCAGAACGAAACTCCGACAGCCAGCCCTTGTACTATAAAAGGACTGGCTGAGCGATACACGGGACACTGACTCCAGAGGGGCTAGAGGCTCTAGATGCTGACTCTGGCTCTCAATCCCTCTCGGGCTCACGCTCTCACACGCTGATACACTCAATACAACAACAACAACACACCCGTGGAGTAGGGTATTACGCTCAAGCGTCCCGAACCATGTAAATCCTTGTGTCTAGTCACCATCTTGTTCTGAATCTCCGCGCGCCCTAACCGAACTAAGAAACTCCGCGGGCTGCCAACGGTAGTACCGGGAGAATTGCCGGAACCAGACTCTGACACATGCACTACGGCTGCAAGTTCGAGATCATGTGTAGGATAATTCTTCTCATGTTTCTTCAATTGTCTTGATGCATAGGCTACCACTTGACCTTCTTGCATGAGCACACATCAGAGTCCTTGCCTCGAGGCGTCGCAATAGATATCAAAACCTTTGCTCACATCTGGCAATATCAAGATTGGGGCTATAGTTAACCTCTTCTTCAACTCCTCAAAATTGTCTTGACAAGCTTGAGTCCATCAAAAAGATTTCCCCTTCATTAGCAATTCTGTCATCGGCTTGGCTATCTTGCAAAATCCTTGATGAACCTACAATGATATCCAGCCATCCAAAGAAAACTTCAGATCTCCTTTACATTCTGCGGGGGTTCCCATTTCAGCACGTCTCTCACATTTCTGGGGTCGACCGATACTCCTCCAGAGATGATATGGCCCAAAAATGACACCTCCCTTAACCAAAATTGGCACTTTCTGAACTTTGCATATAATTGGTGTTCCCTCAATTTTTGCAACGTGGGCCTCAAATGCTCTTCATGTTCCTCTTCGCTCTTCGAGTAGATCATAATATCATCAATGAAAACCACAACAAATTTATCCAAGTACTTCATGAAGACCTTATTCATGAGGTACATAAAGTACGCAGGTGCATTAGTCAATCCAAAAGACATAACGGTGTACTCATAAGACCCATATCGTGTCTAAAAAGCGGTTTTGGGTATATCCGACGATCTTATCTTTATTTGGAAGTAGCCTAACCTCAAATCAATCTTGGAGAAAACACATGCACCCTTCATTTGGTCAAAAAAATCCTCGATGTGGGGCAATGTACACTTGTTCTTGATTGTATTCTTGTTGAGAGCTTGGTAGTCCACATACATCCTTTGGGACCCATCCTTCTTGTCCACGTAGAGAACTGGCGCTCCCCAAGGTGAAGAACTTGGGCGAATGAAACCCTTCTCTAGTTGCTCTTGAATTTGCTTATTGAGCTATGCTAACTCCTTAGGAGGCATCCTATATGGCCTCTTAGCTATAGGTGCAGTTCCAGGTATTAACTCAATAACAAATTCTATGTCTCGATCCGGTGGCATACCTGGCAACTCGTCCGGAAACACATCCAAGAATTCACACACCACTGGAATCTCCTCAATTGTGGCACCGTCGATGTGATTCAACTCCAATTGCTTCGGTGCATGTTGAGATTCTTCAAATTCTATAGTGATCCCTTCCTTTATTGGTCAACTTCACCGTCTTTGTGGCACATTCAATGACTCCATTGTGCTTCCTCACCAGTCCGTACCAAGTATAATGTCCAATCCTTGAGAATCCAAAATAATGAGGTTGGTAAAGAAATCTACCCCCCTTATTCTAAGGCTTTATATTTGTCCTCATCTCTCCTCCAGAAGTTTTAACCAGAAAAGTATATTTCATATGAGAGATAGGCAAACTATACTTGGCAACATACTTCGATGCAATGAATGAATGCGATGCTCTAGAATCAAATAACATAGTTGCTGGGTTGGAGTTTGCAAGAAACATACCAATGAACACGTCGTCCGCTTGTTGCGCTTCCCCCGTAGAGACATGGTTCACATTGCCACGAAGAAAATTCTGCTGTCCACGGTTGCCTTGTGGTGCTCCTCTATTCGGTCTTGGGTTCTGTCTTGGAGCATTGTTTCCCTGACCAAGGCATGACTTAGTGTAGGATCGAAGACCACGTGAAAACCTACCAGAGGGGTGGTGAATGGTAGATTTAAAAAATCTTACGCAGCGGAAACAAATAAATCCCAACCCCTTCGGGAGAAAAACGATCTGTTAAAGAAATCGTGTGTGAGACTAATCTAAATGTGTTTCACCGTGACAAAAGTGATATATCAAACGTGTTTCACCATGACAAAAGTGATATATATCAGAGATAATCAAGTCAATAAGACGGCACAACAAGAATCACTCAAATCCGTCGAGAGAAACTCAAGTTATGATCGAAAGAACGAACAAAGGTCAATCTGTCCTACTCGAGAAAAACAGTTCTGGAACGCTGCAAAGAAACTCGTGTAGATCAAAAACCCCAAATCCCTAAGACTAGTTCAATGGATCCCGTCACCAGCCATGTCTTGAACTCAAGCAACACCTGCACATGAACAAACAACAAATCCGTACGAGCCCAAGTCCACGACTTGACTCAAGTCAGTTCCGAACACAACACCTTACGTGAGCACCTCACATAAGAATGTTGCAAAGCATATCAAAACGATATCAGCCATATCAACCAAAATGCACCAATAACTTAGCAAATGAATACTAAGCAATCTTTCTAAGAATATAAAGAAAGTTTGAAACATTGCAAGATAAAAGCAGGAACATTGCAATCAAGCTCCGAATCTAGCCAAAGCTAACTGGAGCTTGAGCCGGAGCTTACCAAAGCTAGTACAACCTAGCGCAAGAGCTTACCAAAGCTAGCCGGACCTAGCGCCGGAGCTAACCAAAACTAGTCAGAACTAGTCATCCCGAAAGTCAGAGCTAGAAAAAATGTCGGAGCTAACCAACATAAGTCGGACCTAGGAAAACATATCGGAGCTTAACAAAGACATGCCAAAGATAAAGACAAAGCTCACCGGAGCTACCCAAAAACATGTCGGACCTAGACAAAGAAAGTCGGACCTATTGTCGGACCTTACAGAAGCTCGAAGCTAGAGTCGGACTTTGCTAAAAAGATGTTATGGCAGCATTCAAAACTTTTATTGTCAAAGCCAATGTATTCAACACATATGTCTCACAATCTCCCCTTGATGAATGCATTGGTAACACCATTTAAATCGGAACATTGGCATGAAAAGTTTTGAGAACAATTTTCCCCTTTTTTGAAAATCAAATGAGATAGAAATAAATTTCTCCCCCTATACATATTTCTCCCTCTTGCATAGTTCACCATATTATCTCTCCCCCTTTGACAATGTATTCAGCAAGATTCAAAAGACAAATTTTAATTGTTATGAGCATATTATAACATATACATATAAAACAAAGCTCATCCAATTCATACTATCAAGTAACTTACACTATCACAATAATGAGATACATAAAGTAGTGTAAGCCATGCTAGAGATCAAATGTAATTTTGAATTTAAGCAAGTCATGATCTCACAAACTTAACTATTTCAATACCTGAAAGCATGACACTTGTTGCTGCATTTTATTATTTTTCAAAGCACAAATTTAGATCATATGATATTTGCAAGAGATTATATGCGCATCTGTCTTATTCTAACGAACCAAGCCAAGCCTATGTCATTTGACAATCAGAAGCTTAAGGACATGGTTTTAGTTATACACAACTTCTTCCAAGTTCATATCTAAGTGCAATAATAAGCCATCTCAAAAGAAGAAGTGTGATGCATGCATATTCTCTTGATCTTTTCTCAACTTATATTTGTTCACAAAAACTCAACATGTGAGTTGATTACTTGATTAATTATTTATGATTAAAAACACTTGTGAGCATGCAACAAGTTCAAAACAGCAAGAAAGTTCAACCATGACCAGATTTAGTGTAAGTAATTATTCCAATTACTAGACAAGGCAAAAACTACAAAGTGTATAACACGAGTAATGTAGTAAGAAATTTTAGCATGTAAAAGGAATCACAAAGTCATATATGTATGAAATACTATGCTCATATTATTTTAATTTCAGATTCACACATAGACTTCTCAAGTTTGAAAAACTCCCCCTCAATGTAAGACATGAGGATGCATAACCCCTATTTCACTATGAAAAAACGAGTGAAATTCAAAGGTTTTGTAAAAATGTCAGCCAATTGTTGTTAGGTATCTACATGGTGAAGCACAATGTTTCCTTTTTCAACATTATCACGGAGAAAGTGATACCTAATATCAATGTGCTTAGTTCTAGAATGTTGCACAGGGTTTTTAGCAATGCAAATAGCACTAGTGTTGTCACAAAACAGTGGAACACTATCTAGATCAACCCCATAGTCCTTAAGTGTTTGAACAATCCAAAGAATTTGTGAGCAAGCACTAGCAGCAGCTACATATTCTGATTCGGCTGCGGATTGTGCAACTGAACTTTGTTTTCTAGAGGACCGAGCGACAAGTGAATTACCAAGAAAATGACAAGCATCGGAAGTACTTTTCCTCTCAATCCTACAACCTCCAAAATCAGCATCGGAAAAAGCTTTCAAAGTAACGGTTGAGGAAGAAGGAAGAAAAATGCCAAATTCTTGAGTTCCATGTAAGTACCTGAGAATCCTTTTGATAGCTTGACGATGTGAAGCACGTGGGGAGGATTGAAAACGTGGACAAAGACACATGCTGAATTGTATGTCCGGTCTTGATGTCGTGAGGTACAAAAGTGATCCGATCATGCTTCTATATTCTTTTTGATCCACAGGTTCACCATCTTCATCAAGTTCAAGTGTTGTTGCTGTTCCCATTGGTGTCCGAAGAGGCTTGCTTTGGTCCATGTTGAAGCGCCTTAGGAGGTCTTTTGTATACTTCGTTTGATGCACAAAGGTACCCTCCTTGGTTTGCTTGATTTGCAACCCCAAAAAGTACGTGAGTTCTCCCATCATACTCATCTCAAATTCTGAACTCATCATAGCTAAAAACTTGGACACAAGATCATGAGAAGCACAACCAAAGATAATATCATCCATATACACTTGAATGAATAATCAGTCATTGCCATGCTTAAGCACAAAAAGAGGTTTATCAACCTTGCCCATGGTAAACCCCTTTTCAAGTAAGAATGTTTTTAACCTATCATACCATGCTCTAGGGGCTTGTTTGAGACCGTACAAGGCTTTGGACAGTTTGTAAACATGATTAGGAAAATCTGAATTTTCAAAACCCGGTGGTTGTTTGACATAAACCTCCTCATCTATGTAGCCATTGAGAAAAGCACTTTTAACATCCATTTGATATAGCTTAAAACCTATAGATGCAGCAAAAGTTAACAAAATTCTTATGGCTTCTAATCTAGCAACAGGAGCAAAAGTTTCACCAAAATCTAGACCTTCAACTTGAGTGAAACCTTGAGCAACCAACCTAGCCTTATTCCTAACCACAACCCCATCCTCACTTTTTATTTTTAAACACCCATTTAGTTCCAATTAAAGTGTGACCTTGAGGGGGAGGTACAAGTTTCCAAACATTATTTCTTTCAAAATTTTCTAACTCTTCTTGCATGGCAATAATCCAAGATTCATTAGTGAGTGCGTGTGATATATCTTTGGGTTTAAAAGAAGCAACAAAAGCAGAATGAGCATGAGAGTTTGGATCGCAAAACCTAGACTGAGTAACTCGTTCGTGCAAGCTTCCAATAATCTGTTGCGGGGGATGATCTTTGTAAAACCGTAGGGGAACAGATGTCTCAGAAGCTTCTTCTTCTTCTTCATGTTCAGTACAAATCGATGAGCTCGTGACTTGTCGACTATTTGAACCAGCATTGATGGTTGTCGGTGCTGGTTGAGAATTAACATCTGGAGCTGAACCAAAGTCTTTAGCTGCTGAATTTTCGAGCAGCAGCTCCACCTCTTCCTCATCTTCAACGAAAATGCTCTCCCACTGTGGATATGGATCTGGACCTGCAATGTTTGAGCTAGTACCTGGGCCAGCTTCATCAAAAGACACCTCACAAGTCTCTACAATTTTGTTAGTGTCAGGTAAAAGCACACGGTAGCCTCTAGTATGAGATAAATAACCAAGAAACATGCCATCAATGGATCTAGGTTTAAATTTATCAAGATTACCATGATTCTTAACAAAGCATTTGCAACCAAAGACCTGAAAGTGCGTCTGTGCTCACCCAAAGGGTTCAATTATGAAAGGATACACCACTGAAGAATTAATTGGGGGTGCGCTGATTACATCAAAGATGGAAAGCGGATAGGTGTGCCTGTACGAGTACATGAGGGCAGACTATGTGGGAGAGGTAAAGTGGGTAAGAAAACTTTATCATTCACGATTACAAATTACTACACTGTGCACATTTTGGTGTACTACAACAGCTCACAGTAGCCTAGTCATACATCGAGGAACACCAAATTGAGCTTCGTAGAAAAAAACCAAGACTGCATAGAGGACTGGATCATGAAAGAGCATAGAAGAAGTTTCACTGAATTGTTAATGGACAAAAATATACTATTGGTACCCAGCATACCGTGTACCTCCGCACACAAGCTAAAACCGCCTAGGTGCCCTATCCCAAGCCAAGGCAAGGTCCAAGAGCGCCACGTGTCCAGAAGGCCCGAACCTCTCAACCTTAGATACGGGGTCCGGAGTACCCACATGGACCTCAAGGAGGAGTCCAGCTCCCCCTCAGGGACGAGCTCCCAAGCGGCCACGTGTCCAGCAGGACGGGATCACGCCCCCCCATGGGGGTGGGCTCCAGAGCTGCCACGTGGCTCGAGAAAACATACAAGCCACCTCCTCGAAGAGGCGGGCTCCAGCCCAGCCACGTGCCTCGCGACCCTGGAGCCCCCGCTCTACTCAGGAGTAGGCTCCAGAGCTGCCACGTGGTCAGCGGATCAGGACCTAGCCTCCCCAGAAGAGGCTAGCTCCCGATCCGCCACGTAGCATGCAATTTGCCCTGGGCGATGGGTTGCGGGAGTACAGAGGGAGATGCCCCTTGTATACATCAGGCATAGAAGGCTCGCATTTTCCCCAAGCACGTGACGTGGCGCACGCCTCCTGTCAGGTACCGCTGCGTCCAATCGCATCATAGTGAAGGCGCAACAGACATACCCCACTCCGCCAAGTGGGTAGCTTACGCCGCCATTGACAGATCGATGGGATATTTCTAGCCATCATCAACGACTACTTATGGGCCACTGGCGACCGAGGCGGCAAGACGGCAAGTCATCAAAGCCACGGCCAGAGGAAGCTTACGCGAGAAGCCTTAGATCTCTACGATCAGATCACCTCGGGCCACCTATTGGGCCCCGGACCCCACTTGTAAGGCATATTACCTTGTCTATAAAAGGACCAGACCGCCACCGTTACAAAGCATCCGAAGATCCACAATTGAACATCCACTCCCCAATACACACACACACCAGCAATACAACCGCACCATAGAGTAGGGTGTTACGCTCTTGCGGCCCGAACCACGTAAAAACCACTGTCTCATACTCTCATAAGCGCAACCACTGCATTGAGAACTAAGACTTGCCGATCAAGAACCTCCGAGGGCTGCTCCTTAGCAGATTCGGGGGAAGTATCGCATTAACACTTCGACATTTGGCGCCAGGTAGGGGCTTTTTCCCCCAAAAAAGTTGTTGTGTTTTCACCGCCATGGTGTTCATCAAACCCGTAGACGGCGGTTTTCGAGGCCGTTGTCCGGTGAACAGATCCATCGCCCGAGCGGTGCACTCTGGTTCGTCACGCCACCGCACAGATGCAGGGGGCCACGGTGGTGCCTCCGGGCAGCGAGTCCGGAGAGTGCTCTGGCGGCGGCCAGGGCCCTGCTTCACCATCCACCATCTATGAAAGCTTCTTAGGGAGCGGCTCAGCAGTGGGTTCATGACATCGACCACTTAGTCATGGCGGCCCACAACTCTCCAACAGAGGGCGACGTCACATGTCGCTATTGTGCATGTCTTCCTTCGATCGTAACACAGCCGACTCCAGATCTACCAGGCCTACCAGCGCTGGAAAGATCCCCACAGAGGACCTGAGGGCTAAGCTTGACTGTCGTCAAGCTCAGATAGATGGTTGCGTCATTATCGAGTGGCAAAGGGAGATGCGGCGCAACCTTGACGTCGAGTACGGCCCTCAAAGGCCTGAGCAGGAGGCATCCTCCATCTGAGGAGCACCTCAGGTAAACCCTCCCCCGCCGCCATCAAACAAGAACTACACTGGGTCGACTGCACCCCTGCACTGCTCTGTACACCAGGTGCCGCAGCAGTACTTGCCACAACAGCAGGCTCCAATGCAGCCGCACGTGGCGCAGCAAACCCCTCCTGGCGTATGCTGTCCCGTATGCCTCTCTGGCGAAGCCTGTCGAAGGGTGCATGGCCTTGGTGCCATACCTCGGGCTGACAACGTGGCCGCACAAGTTTTGGCCACACCTGCCGGAGAAGTTCGATGGGAGCTTCAACCCAGCCGAGTTCCTACAAATCTACACATTGACGTTCCTTGCTACAGGAGCGAATGAGTCCGTCCTGGTAACTACTTCCCCGTCACCCTAATCGGCTCGACCCAGTCATGGCTGATGAACCTGCCTGAGGGGTCCATAACCTCTTGGGATGAGCTATGCCGACAGTTCATGGCGAACTTCCGTAGCTCCTACACGTGCCCCGACACCGAGCTCGACCTCCACGTCGTGCGCCAGCAACCCAAGTAGACGGTGCGATCAATCAACCAGCGCTTCTCCTAGGTACACAACTTCATCCCCAACATCCCAAATTCTTCTATCATATTAGCCCTCCAGCAGGGAGTACGTGACCGAAAGATGCTCGAGAAACTAGCCATGCACAACGTGCAATATGTCTTTGAGCTCTTCTCCATTGTCGACCGATGTGCTTGGGCCACAGAAGGCCGTGACTGGCACACCCAATCCACCCCCAGAGTGGGAGGAGTCGACCAGACCAATGAAGGTGCCGCAACCCCAGATAGCGGCAAAAAGAAGAACAAGAATCGAGGCGGCAGCCAGAACAAGCTGTTGCATGGGTCTCTCATCGTCGCAGCAGCGGCGATCAGAGGGGGAAGACCCCCATGCTCCAAAAAGCGTCCACGTCATCCACTTGTAGCTGACTATGATTTCTAGCCCTACTCGGTACACAAGGCTCGCGAGCACACTGCGAGCAAGTGCCAGGAGATCAAGAGATGTGTCGAGAGATACCAAGAGCGGACGCAGCAGTAGCAACGTCCTGATGGCACCTCGTTTCGCCAGCAGGAGGGCAAGCAAAAGGTCGACCCCAAAGTTGATGATGACGAGGAGATGGAATTCCAGAAGCAGGAACATGCCATCAAGGTGGTCCACCAAAACAAGGACTCTGATGCCAGCAGCGACCACGAGCGTCAAAAGACTCTCCACGTCATCTTTGGGTGGTCTTGGGATCCCTCGTCCCAGAACATGGCCAAGAACCTGCTCCAAGCAGTGGCTTCGATAACCCCTGCTCTCGCTCCGGTGCTACACCACAAGTGAAAGGAGACGCCGATCAGCTTTGATGCCTCCGACTGCCACAAGAACATGGCGGGAGCTGGGATCCTACCACTCCTGGTTGCCCCCACCATTGCTAATGTCAAGATCCATTTTGTCTTGATAGATGGCGTTGTCGGCCTCAACCTCATCAGTTGTGCTCCTTTCAACCAGTTGCAGATCTCGGTGTCAAAGCTCACACCCTCGAAGCCATTCTCAGGGGTGGGGGCAGGGAACATTATCTTGTACGGCAACATCAACCTCTGGGTGACCTTTGGGACGCCCAACAACTATAGGACTGAGAGCATCCTGTTCAACATCCCAGACGTCAGCCACCGCTTCAACGCCATCATCGGCAAGCCAGCCCTATACCGTTTCGTGGTCGTAGCTCACTACGGCTACCTTGTCCTGAAGATGTTGACCCACTCCGGCATCCTCAGGATCCGCTGAGACTGCACTGCTGTGGTGTTATCCTTCGAGAAGCTCCAAGCTCTCACAGCATACCCAGCTCCAGCCGAGGACGGCGCTGGGCCAAGTCAGCCTCCACCGAGCTTGCACCAGCGCAGCTCACCTGCAGCACCCCGTCTACAGTCTTCAGACAGCACCAACACTCCCGTCAAAGCTGTCAAGATCAGTTTTGGCTCTGCTTGGACCCTTTGCAAGGCGGGGGCCAAGGCAGCAAGTAGGAACGCCTGCTCAATGCCCCACCGGTAGCCATCAACGACAAGTTGCCCAGCAACTGTCACATCTACCATCGGAGCTTTTGGGCACCCTCTATATATTAGCTTAATAGGACAGTGTGAAGGTGTTCATAGGGTCTAGGAGAAGAATTTGGGAAAACCAAGCTTCGAGAAGGTCAGGTCCAGAGTGCACAATCTGCTTAGCTTGGTCCCAAACTGTAATCTTGTGCGCCCTGCCTCCCTCGGCATCCGGAAGCACGAAGTTGCCCTCTTTTGTAAAAGTATGTCTCCTCCTATGAATACCGATATAAAAGAATCACTTTCTTACATCATGTTTCCCTAAAACAATGTTCATTTAAATTATGCGCTAATTTTATGATCAACCATGCTAGACTAGTTTACTGTATATTCCCCCCATATACACAGTTGTACACTTTGAATCTCTCACCCATGCTAGAGTTTTGCAATCCTACTGCAGGCGAGTTTGCTTGAGGTACCTGCGATGTGTGAAGGGCTCTCACGGATGCCCTTATCCTTGGAGTTCTGTGAAGCCGGATAGCCTCCCAGAAAAGGACTAAGCCAAGCCAGAAGTCCAGGGCGTGTGAAATTCTTAGCTTGGTCCTGTACCCTAAGCACGCACATCCTGCCTCTCAGCACTATGGCTGAGTACTGGGAGCCGGAAGGATCACGCCCTAAGGACGGCGGGAGCTGAGACCCGAAGAACTAAAGCATTGAATTACCCAAGACCCGTATGTCAACTCAGGACAGTAAGACATGACAAAGCTAAGGAAGGGAGATAGGTAAAACCGATGAGCAAACTAGTTCACCCTTGAATGTGTGCAGGACAGCCAGCTCCAGCGTCTCCCAAGAGGCCCACCGTCGACGTCCCAGCATGTTGACGATAGTAACAAGTGCGGATAAGTTAGTACACTCTCTTGTCTCACTCTTGTTGCTAACAGGTTTCTCTTGTGATAGCCTGTAAACCAGGTGCCCACCGTCAACGAATCTCCAGCTCCGGCACCTCCCAACGGGCCTGCCGTCGACGAATCTCCAATGATGGTGGACGACGCTAGAGGATCCAGCTCTGGCACCTCCTAGGGGGGCTGCCGTCAACGAATCTACGATGATGGTGGGCGACATTGGAGCATCCAGCTCTGGCACCTCCCAAGGGGCCTGCCATCGACGAATCTTTGACAATTATGGACGACGCTGGAGCATCCAACTCCGGCACCTCCCAGGGGGCCTTCCGTCGACGAATCTACAATGATAGTGGGCGACGCTGGAGGATCCAGCTCTGGCACCTCCCAAGGGGCCTAGTATTGTAAGACCTTTGTGTGCTGAATACATTGGCTTGTAGTGAATACACTTGCTTTGACGATAAAAGTTTTGAATATCACCAAAACACCTTTTTATTAAGGTCCTGCTAGTTTTGTAAGCTCCGGCGGGAGTTTGGTTATACTAGTTTTGGTAAGTTTCGGCGCTAGGTTCTACTAGCTTTTGTTAGCTCCGGCTCAAGGTCCGGGTTGCTCTGGCAAGGTCCGGAACTTGACCGTATTGCTTCTGTTTTTCATTTGCAATGTTTCTTACTTGCTTTATATCTCTGGAAAGATTGCTTAGTATTCATTTTCTAAGTCTTTTGTGAGTTTTTGGTTGATATGGATGATATCGTGTTACTGTTGTTTTGCAACATGCTTATGTGAGGTTCTCACGTAAAGTGTTGTGTTCGGAACTAACTTGAGTCAAGTCAAGGACTTGGGCTCGTGTGGATTGGTTGTTTATTCATGTGCAGGTGTTGCTTGAGTTCAAGACATGGCTTGTGACGGGATCCATTGGACTAGTCTCAAGGAGGAGATGAGGTTCCAACAACCAAATTCAGGAGGAATTGTGGTTGAGCTGATCAGGAGGTTGCACATCATGATTGAATCAAGAACAATGCATGTGAAGGTATCATGGACGTCATTGGAAGATGTTTGCACGTGTGCAAGGAGTGAATGGACGTGGCTACATGGTTCTAAGACGTGATGAAGAGATGTGGACGTAAAGAGTTGGTCGTAAAGGTCCAACCGACTAGGTTATGGACTCAGGCTGCGGCTGAGTCGGGTTTGACTCAAATATGGAAAGATTTGAGTTGGTTATGATAGGATTTCGTGTGGGTCACGAATTTGAGTTGTTTAGTAATGTGGGATACGTTCCTAAGGTGTTAGGAAGTCTTAAGATTGCTTCTATCTGCATATAGAAGAATCCTAAGCAGTTATGGAAAGTTATGATTCCTGAACAGAGTAGGATTAGGTTCCTGATTTGAGTTGAGTTGGCTTTTGAGCTGGTTATATAAGAAAGGGAGCCCAGAGCTCGTGGTGCACGACTTTGGGGCTGTTCCTCTTGTGTTCTATTTAATAAAATTCGTAGTTTGAAGGAACTTTTGTGCCTTGTTTGTCCGACTTGTTCCAGACAAGTTTTACTCGTCGAGTTTCAGGACAGCACTACCTTTCATCGGTGGTTTTATCATAACTCGCGTTTTACAGATCCAATTGACGTGATTATTTTTGGGTTGTCTTCACAACTTGATTATCTATCATCTGTAAAAATTTCACGGTCATTGGATTTGCGGTCTATGATCTACACGAGTTTCTTTGCAGCGTTCCAGAACTGTTTTTTTCTCGGGTAGGGCAGATTGACCTTGTTTGATCTTTCAATCATAACTTGAGTTTTTCTCGACGCATTTGAGTGATTCTTGTTGTATTGTCTTCGTGACTTGATTCTATCTGATATCTATCACTTTTGTCACGGTGAAACACGTTTAGATTAGTCTCACACACGATTTCTTTAACAGATCGTTTTTCTGCCAAAGGGGTTGGGGTTTAATTGTTTCTGCTGCGTAAGATTTTTAAATCTACCATTCACCCCCCCCTCTATTAGCTTTTCACGTGGTCTTCGATCCTACAATTGGTATCAGAGCCATGGTGCTCTAATCTTTGTGATTTGCGTGTGTTTTTGACTAATCATCATGGAGAAGTACTCTCCCAAACCTTGTGTGTTTACTGGTATTGATTTTCAGGTTTGGAAGGCACGCACGGAGGCTTTCATCCAGGCACAAGGATTTGCAATATGGGAGAAGGTATACAAGCCTTACGAAGTGCCATCAAATGATCAAGTTACAGCTACAAATCTGAGAGATGTCGACAACAACAACAAGGCTCGAAACATGATCATACAAGGATTAACACAAAGCGACTTCGACCGTGTTGCACACCTCCGATCTGCATACGATGTATGGAAAGCACTTTGTGACTACCACGAAGGATCCAACATGATCAAAGAGGTAAGGCAAGACATGTTCAAGAAAGAATACATGCGCTTCGAGATGCAACCCAGTAAGTCTATTGATGACCTTTTTGCTCGCTTTAATAAGATTATCAGCAACTTGCGTAGTGTCAATGTTAATTTTTCAGATGCTGAAAATGCTAGGCAATTGCTAAGTGCATTAGATATGTCAATTTGGGAGATGAAAGTCACATCTATTCGTGAATCTACTGTCATGAGTACACTTACTTTAGATGTGTTATATTCCAATCTAAAAACTCATGAAATTGACATAATATCACGTAAGAACCCCAACAAGTCTATTGCTTTTGTTTCTCAACGTGATATTCCTAGCTCTGGCCAATCTTCATCTTGTGGTACACTTGCTTTGTTGTCCTCTCTAACCCTTGAACAGATTGAGGAGTTTCCAGAGGAGGAGCTAGCACTTCTCTCTACGAGGTTCTCGAAAGCATTGCAAAATGTGAGAACTAGAAGGAGAGGAAGCTCCGGACCTCAACGATGCTTTGAATGTGGTAAGACAGGACATTTTCGTTCAGATTGCCCTAACCTTTCAGGTCCTACTTCCCGGGATGAAAAGAAAACAAGAACGAAGCACTCCTCTGCAAAAGATACGAAGAAAAAGAAGGGTTTTACAGGACGTCAATTGGTGAGCAGTTTTATCTCAACACTCCAAGAACTTGGCTCAAGCGATGTGGACATTGGAAGTGATGAAGATGAAGATGATTTGGCAAACTTGTGCTTCATGGCGGGCAAGTCAAGATCAAGTATGGAGGAGGCAGAACACAACAGCGACAATGAAGAGGTTACACATTTGAGGAAGGAGAACATTTGGATTGTGGATTCAGGTTGCTCACGCCACATGACCGGTAACAAAGATTGGTTCTCCTCCCTCTCTTTTGTGTCATGTATAGAGAATGTTACTTTTGCCGATAATTCTTCAACTCCTATAATTGCTAAAGGTTCGGTTAGAGTAAATGATCACTACACTTTGAAGGATGTGGCACTTGTCAAAAATTTGAAATACAACTTTCTCGGTACCCTAAAAACCATACACCCCCTGAGATTACGAAGATCTCGTGGGAAGGACGACTACTTGAATTGAGGACCCTCGGAGGCTCACTTGTCAGACATGACCGGACCTGCTTCTCCAACATGGTTAATCCCTAGGTCGCCACGTGTACTGCCGAACCGGAGCTACCGCCCACAAGGGGGAGGCTCCGGATCAAGTACCGAAATGGCACCTCCGTACCTAACCCCTGACCGAGAGAAGCTCCGGAACTGACACGTGTCAGGTAGCCCCGGAGCTTCCTGCTTCCCACAGCAAGCTCCGGAGCTGCCACGTGTCTAAACATCGGAGTTGGCAGCCTCTAACCTCCGGGAGACCTTGTAACGGCTCTGGATCTTCAAAGGAGAGCCAAGGACTTAAAGACCCATTTAAATGTCATTAATGCCATATTAATGACACTTAAACGGACGATCTTAACACCTGTAACAGCACTGTCGAAGCCCGTTACAGGATCATTAACAACAATTAATCGTGTATCAATACTAGTAACCGCCGGGGCCACATGTCGGGCCAGGTAGCTTGTAACGGCCTATCTTTGTACTATAAAAGGATAGGCCGACGATACACAGACACACGTAGAGGTACAGACACAGACGTAGAGATATACGTGACAAACTAATACAACACCAACACACCCGTGGAGTAGGGTATTACGCTCAGGCGGCCCGAACCACGTAAATCCTAGTGTCTCCTGTGTTAAACCGCAATTCACCTTCTTGAGTCTCCGCGCGCCCACACCGAACTACGAACTCCTTCAACACTTTAGCAGTGTCAGGAGATCTGCCGACTCCAACAGTCGACAGTTGGCGCACCAGATAGGGGGGCGCCTGAGATTTTCGAGAATGGTGAACTCCGCGGCTGGATCATCCAATGGCCAACCTGCTGCTCAAGCTGTTGAGGGCAATCCCTCCAACAGGCAGCCACCCGCAGGAGCCTCGGCACCAGCAGGAGCCACTCTCCCACCACCACCATCTTCTCCGGCAAATCATGCTGGACAACATGATGGTGCTCCGGCGTCACTGACTGCGTCAGCTAGTCATGACAACCCGGAACACGCGCTCCATGCAGCGCGTGCTCTTCTCCAACGACCACCACCTCCGGACACATCTCGAGATGCAATGGAGCAGTGGAGGGCCGATGTGGAGCATTTGGTCGCAGCAGCGGCCGAACGCCTCAACAACCAGGGTCCTCCTCCTTTGGGACGAGCCCCGTCGTAGCGACGGACTTTTTCTGGACGACTTGGTCTGCACGTCTCCAACAACAGGAGACGGTCTGCGTCACAGCAGGTGACATCGTTGCCCTCTGGGGCACGACGTACCCATACGGTATCTAGGATTTCGACTCATGACCTTCGGGCGGAGCTTGATCGCCGATACCGCCAACAAGATGCCCATGTCCATATCGAGCGTGCTCGTGAAAGACGGGAAGCTCAGGACCTTTCTACTCTGGAAGGAGTAGGAGGAGGCTGTTCAGCCCTAGCCATGCACCTACGTATGGTTAGATGGCCACAGAAGTTCCGACCACATCTGCCGGAAAAATTCGACGGGACTGTCAACCCCGCTGAATTCCTTCAGATATACTCCACTGCAATCTTGGCAGCTGGAGGAAACGAGGCTGTAATGGCCAATAAATTTCGAGTGGCCTTAACCGGGACCGCCAGGTCCTGGTTTATGAGCCTTCCACCCAACTCTATCAACAGTTGGGAAGAGCTGTGCCGACAGTTCACTGCCAACTTCGGGAGTTCATACACCCGACCAGGCACTGAACTCGACCTTTTTGCGGTCGTGCAAAAAGGGGGAGAATCTTTGCGGTCCTTCATCCAGAGGTTCTCTCAGGTACGCAATACAATACCTTCTATCTCAAGCGCTTCTGTCATTGTGGCATTCAGACAGGGCGTACGGGACAAGAAGATGTTGGAGAAGCTGGCGATCAAAGAGATCACCAGCGTCACGGAACTCTTCAGCCTGGCAGATAAATGTGCCAGAGCTACGGAGGATCACAAGAAATCCTCCAAACAAGAAGCCACTACCTCCGAGGGTGGCAAGAAGAAAAAGAAGACCCACGGCAAGAAGAAGTCGTCGGCCGGTACATCCAACATTGCAGCTGCTGCAACTCCTGGTGGCCGGGGGCCACGCCCCGAGAAGCGACCTCGACCGTCTTCCGAAGACGGTGGCAAACCCAAAGTGTGGTGTCCCATTCACAAAACGGGCAGCCATGGTTTGGAAGACTGCCGAGAGGTCCAAAACCTTGCCGAGCGCTACAGCAAGCGCCGGGAAGGGTCTCCTTTCCGACAGAGGGAAGGAAAACAGAAGGTCGACAAAGCTCTGGCTGAAGAGGAGTTTGGGTTTCAGGATCCCAAAAAGGTCCTGAAGGCCGTCTACACCTCCGTCGACAACGACTCTGATGTCTCTGACAACGAGCGTCGAAAAACCATGAACACCATTTTTGGTGGATCATGGGACAACACCTCCCGTCGCGTCATCAAGACTATGCGGCGGGATATGGCCGCTGTAGCTCCTACAGCTAGGCCGGAGCCACATCGAAAGTGGATGGACACATCCATCACTTTTGATGCTTCGGACTGTCCACGAAGCATGGTCGGAGCTGGACAGTTACCTTTGATGGTATCTCCCACCATCAATAACATCCAGCTCCATCATGTTATGGTGGACGGAGGTTCAGGGCTGAACCTCATAAGCTTTGAAGCTTTTACCAAGCTTCAGCTCCGGCCTTCGGATCTCCAGCCCTCTCGACCTTTCTCCGGAGTAGGTCCGGGGGCCATTACTCCACTCGGAGCTATAACTCTCCCTGTTACCTTCGGGACACGGGAGAAGTATCGCACCAAAAAGTTGGTCTTCGACGTCGCTCAGATCAACTTACCCTTCAACGCCATCTTGGGTACCTGCCCTATACAAATTTATGGCAGCTGCTCATTATGGATACCTGGTGTTGAAGATGCCAACACCAGTAGGCGTTCTCCGAATCTGCGGAGATCGCACTGCCGGAGTAACTGCTCTGGAGGAGCTCCATGCACTCACCACGGCGCAAGAAGAGGACTCCAGACAGGAGCAAGCTCCGAAACCCCCAAGCATTCGTCAACGGGGCTCAACCTCTGCACCCCGTGTGCAGCCAAGCGGCGACACCGACATTCCCGTCAAGGTCGTCCAAATTGGTTCCGATGCCGCTCAAACCACCCGTATATCGGGAGGGTTGAATGACAAATAGGAACTCGCGCTCATCACTTTCCTCCGGGCTAATGTTGACGTGTTTGCCTGGCAACCGTCACAAATGCCTGGGATCCCCAGGAAAGTGATTGAGCACAATCTGAAGATTTACCCCGATGCTCGGCCTGTGCATCAGAAGCCTCGGAAGCAATCCGTAGAGCGGCAGAACTTCATCAGACAAGAAGTGAAGAAGTTGCTTGAAGCCGGATTCATTCGAGAAGTCTTCCATCCAAAATGGCTGGCGAACCCAGTCGTTGTGCCCAAGGCCGGCGGGAAGCTTCGGATGTGCATCGACTACACCACACTGAATAAGGCATGTCCAAAAGATCCATTTCCACTACCTAGAATAGATCAGATAGTGGATTCCACCTCCGGGTGTGAGTTACTGTGTTTCCTAGACGCATATTCTGGGTATCATCAAATCAGGATGTCTAGGAAGGATGAAGAGCATACTTCATTCATCACAGTAGATGGATTGTATTGTTACACAGCCATGCCATTTGGTCTCAAGAATGCAGCTTCAACTTTTGTACGAGCTATGTACAAAACTTTTGAAGAACTCATCAGAGACATAGTGGAAGTGTACGTCGATGACATCGTGGTCAAGGTCAAGAACAAGGAGTCCCTCTTGTACACCTTGCAGGCTGTCTTCAACAAGTTGCGGGCCACCCACACGAAGCTAAACCCAGATAAGTGTGTCTTCGGGGTTAGCTCCGGAAAACTTCTTGGTTTCCTGGTAAGTCACCGGGGCATAGAGGCTAATCCGGCGAAGATAAAAGCCATTGAAGACATGCGACCACCAACCCGCATCAAAGACGTCCAAAAGTTAACTGGGTGTCTAGCAGCCCTCAGCCGGTTCATATCAAGACTGGCGGAACGGGCACTTCCTTTCTTCAAGTTGTTGAGAAAGTCCGGACCATTCCAATGGTCCGAAGAAGCAGAGAAGGCATTCCAGGAGCTGAAACAGTTCCTCACCACCCTATCAATTCTGGTAGCTCCAAACCCTGGTGAGCCTTTGTTGCTTTACATTTCAGCTACTGACGAAGTTGTCAGTATGGTTCTGGTTGCGGAGAGACCAGAACTACCCCATACTCAGGAATCCAGACCCCTTCAGGAGGGTCCGGAGGTCCCTGGAAGTGAGTCTGGGTCCCAGCTCCCAGACTCAAATCCACGAGAAGTCACTTCAGAAGACTCAGACCCCTCCGAGAGGGTCCAGGTCATTTCTGAAGAAGCTCCGGGTTCCTCCAGCCAGAACCCGGAGGTCCCCGAAGAGAATTTGGACTCCTCCGACAGGGTCCGGATCAATAGAGAGGAAGCTCCGGACCCCTCCGGGAGGGTCCGGACCATTCAACGCCCGGTATACTTCATCAGTGAAGTATTACATGATGCCAAGACTCGATAACTAGAGGTGCATAAGCTGCTTTATGCAGTACTTATTGCCTCCAGGAAGCTCCGACACTACTTCCAAGCTCACAAAGTCTCGGTGGTGACCTCCTATCCACTTCGAGCGATCTTGCATAATCCCAATTCAACTGGGAATATTGCAAAGTGGGCAGCGGAATTGGCTGAGTTCGATCTTGAATTTATTTCGAGACAAGCAATCAAGAGTCAAGCGTTGGCAGATTTCGTGGCGGAATGGACTCCCTCTCCATCAAACCCTGGGGGCCCCAGCGAGCAAAAGACGGAACATCAAGTTCCAACCTTCACCGAGCCTCACTGGACCCTTTACTTCGATGGCTCCATGCAGAAGCAGGGGGCCGGAGCTGGAATCCTTCTCCTCGCACTGACTGGGGAGAAGGTAAAATACATGGTACACCTTGAGTTCAAGGCAACCAACAACATGGCGGAGTATGAAGCACTCATCTGCGGGCTAAAGGTGGCACTGTCATACGGTGTCAAGCAACTGCTGGTTAAAGGAGATTCACAGCTCATCATCAAGCAGGTGAAGGGTGAATGCTCCTGCAATAGTCTCCAGCTAGCTGCTTACCTCCTTGAAGTCCAGAGGCTTCAGAAAGACTTTGAAGTCCTAGATCTCCACCATGTTCAGCGTGCCCACAACGCTAAAGCCGACGAACTCTCGACCAAAGCATCAACCGGAGCTCCGGCTCCTAACGGAATCTTTGTCCGGAGGTTGTCAAAACCCACAGTTCAGCCTGCCGAACTGAACGAAGGGTGCGAGATCAGCATCCCGAAGCTGACGGTCCTGATGGTCCTGTTACCATGGCAGCCATCAAGGGTCGTAGGTGCTGCCGGAAGCTCCGAGCAACCCAGCACGCAAGACTCAAATGCTCAAGGCAGTTTCGATGCATGGATCTAAGAGATCCAGAACTACTTGAAAGACAACATCCTTCCTGACGATGATGTATCCGCTGACCGGGTAGTCAGATTGGCTAAAAGATACACACTGGTAGAAGGGGATCTCTACCGGCGCGGTGCCAACGGCATCCTAATGCGGTGCATCACAAGGGAAGAAGGCTGCGAGCTTCTCGCAGAAATCCATGGAGGCGAGTGTGGGAACCACGCATCTTCCCGCACGCTGGTCGGAAAAGCCTTCCGGCATGGCTTCTACTGGCCTACAGCGCTCCAGGATGCCACTGAGCTGGTGAAGAAATGCGAAGCATGCCAATTTCATGCAAAGCAAATTCATACACCTGCTCAGCCCTTACAAGTGATACCTCCTACATGGCCCTTCACTGTGTGGGGGATGGACATCTTGGGACCCTTCCCAAGAGCCGTCGGAGGTTACAAGTTCCTGTACGTCACCATCGACAAGTTCACCAAGTGGCCAGAAGCAACTCCAGTTGTGACGATCAACAAGCAATCTGCTATCAACTTTCTGCAATCCATTGTAAGCAGATTCGGAGTCCCAAACAAGATCATCACTGATAATGGGACTCAATTTACAAGCTCCGCATTCCAAGGGTATTGCGAAGACCTCGGCATACAGGTTTGCTACGCTTCCGTAGCTCATCCCGCCAGCAATGGCCAAGCTGAGAGAGCAAATGCAGAAATCCTTAAAGGACTCAAAACGCGCACCTATGAGCGTTTGAAAAAGCACGGAGCCAATTGGATCGAAGAGCTTCCGCCCACTCTATGGGCCAACAGGACTTCTCCAAACCGGTCAACCGGAGAAACACCCTTCTTTCTGGTGTACGGAGCTGAAGCAATCCTTCCTCCGGAAATCACCTTGGGTTCTCTCCGGGTCCGGACCTTCGACGAAGCCATGCAGGACCAGCTCCGGCGTGAAGACCTAGACCTCCTCGAGGAGGGAAGGTGCCAAGCAGCTGTTCGGAATGCCCAATATCGCCAAGCTCTACGGCGTAATCACCAGCGGCATGTACACAACCGACAGCTCGAGGAAGGCGATCTGGTGCTATGGAGAATACTATCCAGAGAAGGGCTAAACAAACTTTCCCCCGGCTGGGAGGGGTCCTTTCGAGTGATCAAAGTATCCCGTCCCGGAAGCGTTCGCTTGGCTACTGAGGATGGGACACCTCTCCCAAATCCTTGGAACATCGAGCACCTCCGTAAGTTCTACACTTAATTCCACAGAGGTGAGTCTTGAGTAACTTGAGATGTATGTTATAGAGTCATTGTACAGAGTTGGGTAGTTCCTCCGGGAGAGCAGCCGGACCTTTTCTGGAAGGTTTGCAAAGCTCAAGCAGCACTTGTCACAGTCTCCGGACTAAAAGCGTGGCTAACTACCCTGGGTCAAACGAGAAACCAAGCACACTTAGCCTGGTCCCGTACCCTAAGAGTGTACTTGTTTCCCCTGTACCCCGGACCTATAATGAAAGACATCTTCATGTGAAATAGACTCCACGTGCATTCATTTTGCGCAGGCTCGACATTTTTATTTTTCTCTTTCTTGTCTATAACAGAAACGTGCAATTCTTAAGAAATTTTAGTTTGACCAGTTTATATACGACTCGAGTTGAATTGTCAGATCTCTTGGATTTTAATATCGTTTATGGCCAACTCGCCTGAAGGCCGCCAAGCCAATCTAGGGCCGGAGTGCGCTATCGACTTAGCCTGGTCAAGCACCCTAAGTACGCCACTCTACCTACACCCCGGCAGGCGGACAGTTAGATCTAAGAGAAAAGACAACGTATCCAGTTGTATTTAAAATCGCGTTCAACTTAAAATTTTCCTGAGAATCATAAGCCGCGACGAAATTATAGACAAGGAACAAATTTTACTGTTTTTCTTGGCTTAAGTGTGCAGGAAAAATAAACTCTACGTTGATGGAGAAAAGCCGGAGCTAACCAAGCTCCGACCCCCCCCCCCCCCCCCAAGGGGGTCAACCGTCGGCAATGAGTAACAGATGGTGAGAAGACCCCGTACACGGAGTCTGTTGCCAACTAACCAAGTGTTGGCAAAGGACATTGCCGGAGCTACTAAGCTCCGACACCTTGGAGTACTAACTATCAGCGCTCTACGTGTTGATAGAGGCTATTGCCGGAGCTACTAAGCTCCAGCGATGGACAGTACCGGAGCTTCTAAGCTCCGACAACTTCAGGGGACCTTCACTATCAAAGACTTCGGACCTAAATTCTACAAGTTCGAAGCAAATTTGTCTTCAACAAAACTCAGTATCCTTTTGGTACATGTTCACAATCAAATTGTGTACATCTACCAGGGGGCCAAGAGAAGATAAAGATGTTGAAGACAAAAAATGAAATTCGCAAAAATTTGGGGATTTCATTCATCTGGAGACAGGAGATTACATCTGGAGACAAGGGAGTACAAAATTGAGGAAGAAGAGAAAATACAAGCGAGAGCTAAAGAGATGGTCCTAGACCCTATGGAAGAACTCGGCAACCTTCTGGGCGACCTCCGATACGCTGGCTCGGGTAGCTTCGCCTTCTCCTTCGACGGGGCCTTCAAGCACCGGGTCCAGAGGAAATTGAGGGTTCCGGCTGGTGTAGCACGTCAACACATATTCTGTGACGTTCCTCGCCAAGGATTGCCCCTCGACCTCCAGTTGGTCCACGATGACGTCGCCCACCTTGGAGAGCTTGCTGCCTGCTGCGCTCAACACTTGCAGCGCAAGGTCCGGCTCCGGCTCCGGATCATCCGGGCGCACGGGGCTGAAACCCATCGGCGTCAGCGCATCGTTGGCCTTGCCTAGGAACTCCCAAATCTGCAGGGAGTCTGCCGTCCTCAGGCTCTTCACCTCTTCCAAGGATCTCTTGGCCGCCGTCAGTTCGGAATTCTCACGGGCGAGGCGCTCAACTTCTTTGGCGTTTTGCTGAATTTTTGCAGCAACCCACCTCTCAAGTCTTCCGAGCTCCTCCTCCCAGAGGTGGATCTTGTTCCGACGATCGACCAGGTCCTTCTCCCTAGCCTCCACTTTCTTCTCCCGGGCAACAAGGGCACACTCGTATTCGTAGAGTTCCTGCCCTCGCACCTAGGCATTCTCCTCTTCCTCGAGGCAGCGCTCTTCCAACTTCTTAGTGCGCTCCTCGAGGCCCTTGTCAGCCAGAGCTGTTTTCTCAGCGAGCTCCTCTTCCCTTCTCAGGACGTCATCCCGCAGCTCCAGGAGTTTTTGCTCTTCGTCTTCGAGCCGTCTCTCCCTCCCTTCAAGTGCCTCTCGGCGCTTGATGAGCGCTGCGTTGATGGCCTCAAGCTGCTCGAACCGAGCATTCGCCGCGTCGTTGGCAGCCTTGGCCTGATCGTGGAACTCCCGGGAATGAGCGTCGAGGGCATGGGTCATGCTCTCCCTCTCATCCAGCAGCTTCTCCCAATACTCCAGGCGGATCTTCTCCCGCTGGATCCACTCCTTGTCATCCGCTAGCCTCGACTGCGCCAGCTTAGTCTCGAAGTGGATCCGATTACGCCACCGCCTAAGGGTTTGGCGCTCCTCTTCAAGAGCCTTGCTGTCATGGAAAAAGGCCAGTTGGACCTGACGTAGACTGGAGCAGGCGTTGCCGATAGACATCGACAGTGGGATGGGCTCTGGACCTGCTGGGGTCTCCTCCGCTGGTTCCAGCGGGTCTTCACATACAAAAATTGGGTCCCACTCTACGAGAGCGGAACCCTGAGCCTCCAAGGTGCTAGGGCCGTCCTCCG
Source organism: Tuctoria greenei (assembly GCA_036927565.1). Lineage (NCBI taxonomy): Eukaryota > Viridiplantae > Streptophyta > Magnoliopsida > Poales > Poaceae > Tuctoria > Tuctoria greenei. The sequence continues at coordinate 168,165,269 of JAYESD010000004.1, forward strand.
TGATAGCCTCAGTCGCCAACGAAGAAGGCCCCGCCGCCAAGTCTTCATTCGCCCCCTCAGACAGGGGGCCGGCGACTTTGCTTAGGCACTCTGGTTCGGCCACAGGTACCATCGACGTCGTCGCCTCCGGAGTAGGAGCTACTACTGGCTCCGACCGGGGCACCTCTTCCGAGGGAGACTCGATCTCCCTCGCCTCTTCAACCGCCGGCTCTGTGACTGGCGCTCTAACAACAACCGGCTCAGTGACCGGTGCTTCAGAGGTAACCGGCTCCACTGTCGGAACTGCCTCAACTTCCGGCTCGCATGCCGGAGCTCCCGTCACCTCCGGTTCAATCGCCGGGGCTTCAACGAGTTCCGGCTCCGAGGCTGAGACTACTACTTCTTCCGGCTCTGCAGCCGGAGCTTCTATTACTGCAGCACCAGGACCCCGAGCTTCAACCTCCGAGACAAGTGCCGCTGGCGTGTCTTCACTCCCGTGGTCCGGCGCTACCACGGGAAGTCTGGGGACGAGTCGAGGTTCATGACCACGACAGCCGGCGCCGGAGCTGTCGTAGCCTCAGCGACCACCTGGGGCGGAGCTGGGACAGGAGTAGAAGCTCCCACGACCTCGGAAATCATGGCCGAGGGTGGAGCTTCACTCCCCTTCTTAGGGACGCTGCAGAGGATGGATAAAGAGAATTAACAAACAATCGCTACAACTAAAAAGTTAACCAGGGTAAACATCAGAAATTACCTTGGAAGGCTCCCGCACCAGCTTGCGCGGAACCTTTTTCCCGGACGTTCCGGGCTGGCCATGGTCGGCGTAGGAGCTCCAGAAGGCCCTCCAGAACTCGCTGCAGCCACGGGAGATTCCCGGGTCGAGGCTCTCCTCGATCGGGAGGAACCCCTGGACCTGGAGGCTCCAACTTCCCCGAGGGCCGGAGTCGTACACCCGGAGCTAGCACCACCGGAGGGCTCTACCACGGAGACAGACGCGCTCCGGGAGGAGCCCACTGCAGGAACAGTCTCGTTCCGGGAGGACCCCACCACGGGGACAGTCGCCACGGCAGCAGAAGATCTTCCCCCCTGGGGAGAAGGAGCCAAGGTGGAAGCAGCGGGCATGATGGACCTTCCATCGGCATGCCGTAGCTTCCTCTTCCGACTCTCCGGCTCCTCCGCCAGCTCCTTGCCTTTGCCGATGACTTCAACCCTCGGCTGTGGAGCAGGGACCGAGCCATCTTCGGGCACCCCAGGGATTGCCACCCGGGTGGTTGGTCTTCTCTCGACGACACCAAGGTCGTCAAGCGCAGGCATCTTCCGTCGGAGCTCTCGGCTGAACTCCACTTCCACGTTCAGAGGAAGAAAGTCCGACGGCGGAGTCAAGTAATCTCCGTCGACGTCGATGTCGTGCTGGAACTTCTTGAGGTGGAACTCCAAGGTCTTCCCCACCATGTTGGACTTCAACCCGATCTCAACCCGGTCCTCATCCATCACGCTGTTGAGGGCCCAGGCGAGCTTCTCCCTCCTCTTCAGCGGCGCCCACCTGTTGGTCAGGAAGTTGCAGAACACCGCCTGGGGAGTCAATCCTCCCTCCACACAGCGGCGGATCCTGGTCAGGACAGGGTCGAAAACTTCCGCCAGCACCGGAACTTCACTCCATATCGACGTGTCGATGCCGGGCAGACTGTCTGGCAGTTCCAACCGCTCATGATCCTCCACCCTGACGATTATCCAATCTTTCTTCCAGTCATCCCACTTCCCGAAAGGGAACGACCGGAGGTACTTGAATGGGCACTTCTTGCGCTTCACGAAGTAGTAGAAGCCAAGGTACTCATTGCTCCGGCCGGTGGTGTGAACGGTGAAGAAGGTCCGGAAGAGCTCGACGCAGGGGGGGATACCCACCCACATCTCGCAGAAGTGGACAAAGATGGACACAAGGAGAATGGAGTGAGGGCCAAGGTGGTATAGCTGCAGACCATAGAAGTCTAGCAGCATCAAGAAGAAAGAAGAAAACGGTGGGATCAGCCCCACCATGGCGTACGAAGAAAAGTACACCATCTCGCCAGCGCGCTCCTTCTCAAAGGGGAGCTCTCCGCCGGCACGGACCGAGCGGCTGAAGAAGTCCGAGGACCACCCCATAAGGGCCCGGACCTTCTTCAAATCGTTGTCGGTCTTCAGGTGACTCTCGCGCAGACCCAACTCCATCGCAGCACAGCTAGGCAAGAGAAGAGGAGCAAAGTACGAGTCGGGAGTTTGAGCGCAAGATCAGATGGGAGGCGTAAAGAACTCCCGACGGTGCGCGCTTTCCTTCTTAAGTAAGCCCTCGCAACGCTTGGATGGAAACTGCCAGGGAGTCGAAAATACTACTCAAGAGTTCAACCCAGCCGATGACAAGAGGGCCCGGGACCACCCCGACGATCAAGTCGAGGTTCTCACCCAGGCGAACGGTTGTCATCACGAGGCAGGAAACCCAAAGGCGGCGGCCTGACAAGGCGCGCGGAACCGATACGGTTTTTGTATTGGGAACCGGCGACCTTCAATTGCGTGAGATCCGCACGTCAAAGATCTTATCTGCCGCCTGAGGTGTGCCACGCGTCGGGATTTAACTGTAAAATCTTGCCAACGGCACCTTCGAAGACCCTTGAAGACCCAGTTCAAGAGTCGCAAAGATGGACCCACCTCCGATGGAACGACTTCACCCCAGTGACCTTCCTCAGAGGTAGGGCCAGGGGGCCACTGTCGGTACCCTAAAAACCGTACACCCCCTGAGATTACGAAGATCTCGTGGGAAGGACGACTACTTGAATTGAAGACCCTCGGAGGCTCACTTGTCAGACATGACCGGACCTGCTTCTCCAACATGGTTAATCCCTAGGTCGCCACGTGTACTGCCGAACCGGAGCTACCGCCCACAAGGGGGAGGCTCCGGATCAAGTACCGAAATGGCACCTCCGGACCTAACCCCTAACTGAGAGAAGCTCCGGAACTGACACGTGTCAGGTAGCCCCGGAGCTTCCTGCTTCCCACAGCAAGCTCCGGAGCTGCCACGTGTCTAAACATCGGAGCTGGCAGCCTCTAACCTCCGGGAGACCTTGTAATGGCTCTGGATCTTCAAAGGAGAGCCAAGGACTTCAAGACCCGTTTAAATGTCATTAATGCCATATTAATGACACTTAAACGGACGATCTTAACACCTGTAACAGCACTATCGAAGCCCGTTACAGGATCATTAACAACAATTAATCGTGTATCAATACTAGTAACCGCCGGGGCCACATGTCGGGCCAGGCAGCTTGTAACGGCCTGTCTTTGTACTATAAAAGGACAGGCTGACGATACACAGACACACGTAGAGGTACAGACACAGACGTAGAGATATACGTGACAAACTAATACAACACCAACACACCCGTGGAGTAGGGTATTACGCTCAGGCGGCCCGAACCACGTAAATCCTAGTGTCTCCTGTGTTAAACCGCAATTCACCTTCTTGAGTCTCCGCGCGCCCACACCGAACTACGAACTCCTTCAACACTTTAGCAGTGTCAGGAGATCTGCCGACTCCAACAGTCGACAAACTTGCTTTCTGTTTCACAATTGCTAGATGAAAATCTAGAAATTATTTTCAATAAAAACTGCTGCAAAGTTGTAGGTTCAAATAGTGAGCTTATTTTTAACATGTCTCGGTTTGGAAGAGTTTTTAAAGCTGATTTTGATATGTCTTCCTCTAAGCATAGGTGTCTAGTTTCTAATGATTCAAAGGACTTATATTTTTGGCATCGTAGACTTGGTCACGTAGGATTTGATCACCTAACGCGTGTTAGTGCTCTTGATCGCATACGTGGGCTGCCTAAGCTTAAAGGGGACAAAGAAATTGTGTGCTCTTCTTGTAGACATGCTAAGATGGTTGCAGGTTCACATACTCCTCTTACAATGATCATGACAATTGAACCATGTCAACTTTTGCACCTTGACACCGTAGGACCTTCACGTGTTCAATCCTTCGGAGGTAAATGGTATGTTCTTGTGATTGTTGATGATTAATCTAGATACCCTTGGGTTTACTTTATGGCGTCTAAGAATGAAGCTTTTAGTCACTTTAGAACTTTATTTCTTAGATTATCAATTGATCACCCAGGATCTTTAAAAGCAATTAGAAGTGATAATGGAACTGAATTTAAAATCAATCTTTTGATCACTTTTGTGCTGAAAATAGAATAGATCATCAATTTTCTTCACCATATGTACCTCAACAAAATGGTGTTGTAGAAAGAAAGAACAGAACCTTAGTTGAGATGGCTAGGACTATGCTTGATGAATATCAAACTCCTAGAAAATTTTGGGCTGATGCGTTAGCAACCGCTTGTTATGTCTCAAATCGTGTTTTCTTACGTGCTAAGCTAGGTAAAACATCATATGAGCTCCGGTTTGGACATAGGCCTAGTGTTACACACTTTCGGGGATATGGTTGCAAATGCTTTGTTAAGAAACATGGTAATCTTGATAAATTTGAACCTAGATCCATTGAGTGCGTGTTTCTTGGTTATCCATCTCATACTAGAGGCTATCGTGTGCTTTTACTTGACACTGACAAAATTTTGGAGACTTGTGAAGTGTCTTTTGATGAAGCTAGCCCAGGTACTAGCTCAAACATTGCAGGTCCAGATCCATATCCGTAGGGGGAGAGCATTTTGGTTGAAGATGAGGAAGAATTGGAGCTACTGCCCGAAAATTCAGCAGCTAAAGACTTTGGTTCAGCTCCGGATGTTAATTCTCAACCAGCACCGACAACCATCAATGCTGATTCAAATCATCCTCAAGTCACAAGCTCATCGATTTGTGATGAACATGAAGAAGAAGAAGCTTGTGAGACATATGTTCCCCTACGGTTTTACAAAGATCATCCCCCACAACAGATGATTGGAAGCTTGCATGAACGAGTTACACGGTCCAGGTTTTGCGATCCAAACTCTCATGCTCATTCTGCTTTTGTTGCATCTTTTGAACCCAAAGATATATCACACGCACTCACTAATGAATCTTGGATTATTGCCATGCAAGAAGAGTTAGAAAATTTTGAAAGAAATAATGTTTGGAAACTTGTACATCCACCTCAAGGTCACACTTTAATTGGAACTAAATGCGTATTTAAAAATAAACAAAGTGAGGATGGGGTTGTGGTTAGGAATAAGGCTAGGTTGGTTGCTCATGGTTTCACTCAAGTTGAAGGTCTAGATTTTGATGAAACTTTTGCTCTCGTTGCTAGATTAGAAGCTATAAGAATTTTGTTAGCCTTTGCAGCATCTAAAGGTTTTAAGCTATATCAAATGGATGTTAAAAGTGCTTTTATTAATGGATACATATATGAGGAGGTTTATGTCAAACAACCACCGGGTTTTGAAAATCCAGATTTTCCTGGTCATGTTTACAAATTGTCCAAAGCCTTATACGGTCTCAAACAAGCCCCTAGAGCATGGTATGATAGGTTAAAAACATTCTTACTTGAAAAGGGGTTTACCATGGGCAAGGTTGATAAATCTTTTTTTGTGCTTAAGCATGGCAATGACTCATTGTTCGTTCAAGTGTATGTGGATGATATTATCTTTGGTTGTGTCTCTCATGATCTTGTGTCCAAGTTTTCAGCTATGATGAGTTCAGAATTTGAGATGAGTATGATGGGAGAGCTCACGTACTTTTTGGGGCTGCAAATCAAGCAAACAAAGGAGGGTACCTTTGTGCATCAAACGAAGTATACAAAAGATCTCCTAAGGCGCTTCAACATGAACAAAAGCAAGCCTCTTCGGACACCAATGGGAACACCAACAACACTTGGACTTGATGAAGATGGTGAACCCGTGGATAAAAAATAATATCAAAGCATGATCGGATCACTTTTGTACCTCACGACATCAAGACCAGACATACAATTCAGCGTATGTCTTTGTGCACGGTTTCAAGCCTCCCCACGTGCTTCACATCGTCAGGCCATCAAAAGGATTCTCAGGTACTTACATGGAACTCAAGAATTTGGCATTTTTCTTCCTTCTTCCTCAACTGTTACTTTGAAAGCTTTTTCAGATGCTGATTTTGGGGGTTGTAGGATTGATAGGAAAAGTACTTCCGGTGCTTGTCATTTTCTTGGTAATTCTCTTGTTGCTTGGTCCTCTAGAAAACAAAATTCAGTTGCACAATCCACAACCAAATCTGAATGTGTAGCTGCTGCTAGTGCTTGCTCACAAATTCTTTGGATTGTTCAAACACTTAAGGACTATGGGGTTGATCTAGATAGTGTTCCACTGTTCTGTGATAACACTAGTGCCATCTGCATTGCTAAAAACCTCGTGCAACATTCTAGAACTAAGCACATTGACATTAGGTATCACTTTCTCCGAGATAATGTTGAAAAAGGAAACATTGTGCTTCACCATGTAGATACCGAACAACAATTGGCTGACATTTTTACAAAACCTTTGGATTTCACTCGTTTTTTTTACATTCGTAGTGAAATAGGGGTTATGCATCCTCATGGCTTAAATTGAGGGGGAGTTTTGAAACTTGGGAAGTCTATGTGTGAATCTGAAATTAAAATAATATGAGCATAGTATTTCATACATATATGACTTTGTGATTCCTTTTACATGCTGAAAGTTCTTACTACATTACTCGTGCTATACATTTTGTAGTTTTTGCCATGTCTAGTAATTGGAATAATTACTTACACTAAAACTGGTCATGGTCGAATTTTCTTGCTGTTTTGAACTTGTTACATGTTCACAAGTGCTTTTAATCATTAAGAATTAATCAAGTAATCAACTCACTTGTTGAGTTTTTATGAACAAATATAAATTGAGAAAAGATCAAGAGAATATGCATGCATCGCACTTCTTCTTTTGAGATGGCTTATCATTGCACTTAGATATGAACTTGGAAGAAGTTGTGTATGACTAAAACCATGTCCTTAAGCTTCTGATTGTCAAATGACATAGGCTTGGCTTGATTGGTTAGAATAAGGCAGATGCGCATATAATCTCTTGCAAATATCATATGATCTAAATTTATGCTTTGAAAAATAATAAAATGCAGCAACTAGTGTCATGCTTTCAGGTTTTGAAATAGTTAAGTTTGTGAGATCGTGACTTGCTTAAATTGAAAATTACATTTGATCTCTAGCATGGCTTACACTACTTTATGTATCTCATTGATGTGATAATGTAAGGTACTTGATAGTATGACTTGGATGAGCTTTGTTTATATGTATATGTTATAATATGCTCATAACAACTAAAGAAGGAGAGATAATTTGTTTATATGCTCATGACTTGTTGAATACATTGTCAAAGGGGGAGAGATAAGCATGAAGAGAAAGAGAATATGTGCATAAGGAGAGATAATAAAGGGCGAGAGATAAAATGAGATAATTTTTGGATTTTCTTCTCATTTTACTTTTGATTTACAAAGAGGGAGGAATTTCCTTCAAAACTTTTATGTGAATAAGTCAATGTTCGGATTTTAAATGGTGTTGCCAATGCATTCATCAAGGGAGAGATTGTAAGACCTTTGTGTGTTGAATACATTGGCTTGTAGTGAATACACTTGCTTTGACGATAAAAGTTTTGAATATCACCAAAACACCTTTTTATTAAGGTCCTGCTAGTTTTGTAAGCTCCGACAGGAGCTTGGTTATACTAGTTTTGGTAAGTTCCGGCGCTAGGTTCTACTAGCTTTTGTTAGCTCCGGCTCAAGGTCCGGGTTGCTCTGGCAAGGTCCGGAACTTGACCGCATTGCTTCTGTTTTTCATTTGCAATGTTTCGTACTTGCTTTATATCTCTGGAAAGATTGCTTAGTATTCATTTGCTAAGTCTTTGGTGCGTTTTTGGTTGATATGGATGATATCGTGTTACTGTTGTTTTGCAACATGCTTATGTGAGGTTCTCACGTAAGGTGTTGTGTTCGGAACTAACTTGAGCCAAGTCAAGGACTTGGGCTCGTGTGGATTGGTTGTTTATTCATGTGCAGGTGTTTCTTGAGTTCAAGACATGGCTGGTGACGGGATCCATTGGACTAGTCTCAGGGAGGAGATGAGGTTCCAATAACCAAATTCAGGAGGAATTGTGGTTGAGCTGATCAGGAGGTTGCGCAGCATGATTGAATCAAGAACAATGCATGTGAAGGTATCCTGGACGTCATTGGAAGATGTTTGCACGTGTGCAAGGAGTGCATGGACGTGGCTACATGGTTCCAAGACGTGATGAAGAGATGTGGACGTAAAGAGTTGGTCGGAAAGGTCCAACCGACTAGGTTATGGACTCAGGTTGCGACTGAGTCGGGTTTGACTCAAATATGGAAAGATTTGAGTTGGTTATGATAGGATTTCGTGTGGGTCATGAATTTGAGTTGTTTAGGAATGTGGGATACGTTCCTAAGGTGTTTGGAAGTCTTAAGATTGCTTCTATCTGCGTATAAAAGAATCCTAAGCAGTTATGGAAAGTTACGATTCGTGAACAGAGTAGGATTAGGTTTCTGATTTGAGTTGAGTTGGCTTTCGAGCTGGTTATATAAGCAAGGGAGCCCAGAGATCGTGGTGCACGACTTTGGGGATGTTCCTCTTGTGTTCTATTGAATAAAATTCATAGTTTGAAGGAACTTTTGTGCCTTGTTCATCCGACTTGTTCCAGACAAGTTTTACTCATCGAGTTTCTGGACAGCACTACCTTTCGTCGGTGGTTTTATCGTAACTCGAGTTTTACAGATCCAATTGACATGCTTCTTTTAGGGTTGTCTTCAAAACTTGATTATATATCATATGTCAAAATTTCACGGTCATTGGATTTGTAGTCTATGATCTACACGAGTTTCTTTGGTGCGTTCCAGAACTGTTTTTTTCTCGGGTAGGGCAGATTGACCTTGTTTGATCTTTCAATCATGACTTGAGTTTTTCTCGACGGATTTGAGTGATTATTGTTGTATTGTCTTCGTGACTTGATTCTCTCTGATATCTATCACTTTTTTCATGGTGAAACACGTTTAGATTAGTCTCACACACGATTTCTTTAACAGATTGTTTTTTCTGCCAAAGGGGTTGGGGTTTAACTGTTTCCGCTGCGTAAGATTTTTAAATCTACCATTCACCCCCCCCTGGTAGATTTTAACGTGCTCTTCGATCCTACAACTATCGATGTATCAGCATGTTGACGACAGCAACAAGCGCGAATAAGTGAGTACACTCTCCTGCCTTGCTCTTGTTGCTAACAGGTTTCTCTTGTGATAGCCTGTATACTTGAGGACTACCATCGACATCTATGCGACAACGGTGGGCGACGCCAGAGCATCCAGCTTTGGCACCTCCCAAGGGGCCTGCCATCGACGAATCTCCGACAATGGTGGACGATGTCGAATCATCCAGCTCCGGCACCTCCCAGGGGTCCTGCTGTCGACAAATCTACGGCGATGGTGGGCAACGTCAAAGCCTCCAGCTCCGTCACCTTCCAAGGGGCCTATCGTCGACGTCCCAGCATGTTGACAATAGCAACAAGTGCAGATAAGTGAGTAAACTCTCCTGCCTCGCTCTTGTTGCTAACAGGTTTCTCTTGTGATAGCCTGTAAACCAAGGGCCTGCTATCGACGTCTCTGCCACAACGGTGGACGACGCTAGAGCATCCAGCTCTGGCACCTCCTAGTGGGCCTGCCGTCGACGAATCTACGATGATGGTGGGCGACGCCGGAGCATCCAGCTCCAGCACCTTCCAAGGGGCCTGCTGTTGATGCATTTACGACGATGGTGGGCGGCGCTGGAGCAGTTAGCTCTAGCACCACCCAAGGGGCTTGCCGTCGAAAAATCTACGATGATGGTGGGTGACGCTGGAGCATCAAGCTCCAGCACCTCCCAAGGGGCCTGCCATCAACATCCCAGCATGTTAACGACAACAACAAGTGTGGATAAGTGAGTACACTCTGCTTCCTTGCTCTTGTTTCTAACAGGTTTCTCTTATGATAGCCTGTACTACAGTGGCCTGCTGTCGACGTCTCTGCGACAACGGTGGACGATGCCAGAGCATCCAGCTGTGGCACCTCCCAGGGGGCCTACTGTCGATGAATCAACGACGATGGTGGGCCGCCAGAGCATCCATCTCGGGCACCTCCCAAGGGACCTACCATCGATGCATCTATGACGATGGTGAGCAAAGACAGAGCAGTCAGCTCTGGTACCACCCAAGGGGCCTACCGTCGATGAATCTACAACAATGGTGGGCGACGCCGGAGCATCCAGCTCCGGCACCTCCCAAGGGGCCTGCCGTTGACAAATCTACGACAATTGTGGGCGATGTCGGAGCATCCAGCTCCGGCACCTCCCAAGGGGCCTGCTGTCGACGTCTCTACGACAACGGTGGGCGACGCTGGAGCATCCAACTCTGGAACCACTCAAGGGGCATGCCGTCAACGTCTCTGCAACAACAGTGGGCGACGCCAGAGCAACCAGCTCCGGCACCACCCAAGGGGCCCACCGTCGACGCCAACACTCAGACAAAACCCAGCGCCCCTGGAAGGGCCACAACGAGGCCAACCACTCATGCTCCCTCGCTCCATTGGGGGGCCACTCAAAGACATCCTGCGCTCAAGTGGTAGGCGTGCTCGACAACCTAGCCACACCTACCATGGGGCCTCTAAGGGTGATCCATAGGCAGGACATCAACTAATGACAAATCAGCCATGTCAACTGTGCAAGCGTTGGTTCCTCAAAAGCTAACGACATCAAGAAAAGCTCTCCAATACCTTAAGCGGCTAAGGACTTGGGGTAACAAGTTGAGAAGCACAAGACAATCTAGGAAAACAAACACAAAGTTAAATTCATTGAAGAATATTTAGAAAGGGGTGAACCCCAGATACAAAGATGAGCTGCCAGCCTCAGTACCTGGCAAATTGCACGACGACATGCTTGGCGGCATTCATGACCTCTGCCGCTGTTGTTTCCTCACGCTCTTTGACGGGACCTTCAAAAACCGGCTCCAAGGGCAGCTCAGGGTACTGACTCTGGTAGCACACCAAGACATGGGATACCACTGTCTCCGCCACCGCTCTGCCCTCGGCTTCCAAACACTGAGCTAGCTGACGCTCCTGCAAATCGAGCTCCCATGTGTGATGCTCCGTCGTGTGCTCTCGGGCTTGGACATTGAGATCGCGCAGGAGGAGTTCCTTACGCTCAGCTTAGTGTTGCACCTGATCCTGAGCCAAGTCGCTCTCCCGGTGCTCAAGGTCTTCCAGGCGGGACTGCAGCTTGTCCCGATCCTCCTAAGCCTGAGCCATCATCGCCTGGGCTGCCACGTCATGTTCAGCAACAGCAGCTTCTCGCTCAGCAACAGTGGCTTCGCGGCAACCCAGGGCCTCTCGACCCTCTTCAAGGGCACGCATGCAGGCGTCAGCCGTATCACTGGCCACCTTGGCATCAGCCAGAATCTTCCGAGGCATTGCGTCCATGGCCTTTGCCAAGCGGCACCACAGCTCTAGCTCCTCGCTCTCCCTCTAGTACTTCGCCTTCGCCTCGGTGATCCTGGACCTCAGAAGGTCCTCCAAGGATCGGAGGCGCTCGTCCTCAACACGCAGTTTCTCCCGCGCTGCGGCGAGAGCCCTTTGCACCTAGCGGAGGTTGGATTGCACCAGGTTGATGCTGGACTGCGTCGACTCCATGATGTCGAAGAGGCGCTCTGGCTGCACCGAAGTTATGGAGGGCCGCTCGGTGACCATCTTGGGGACCTCTTCCTCCTGTGGTGGCGAAGGCGAGACCACCAATACCGGGGACCTCATCCCCAGGGACTGAGCGGGAGTTGCTGCACTATGCGAAGCGACAACGCCATCATCGCCCAAGGAACCTCTATGACCGCGGCAGCTGGAGATGCTTCACTGCTCACGAGGGTTATGGAGACTGGAGCAGCACTTTCCTATACGGGCTTGGAGGTCTTCTCCGCCGGTACAGCCGTAGCCTCCTTGGCTAACTTCTCAGCACTCCGGAACACAACCTCCAACGGTAGAGGCATCACAATGGCTGACGTACACTTGCAGGTCAAAATCACAATTTGCCCAAGCTAGGAGAACGGGCGAGATAACAAAGCAAGCATTGGTAATATTGCCTTACCGACGTCTCCAGAAGCTCCAGCGGGCCTCCACCTTCGGTAGCCCTAAAGCTACGGACCCTGACGACGGTATGGCAGGCGAGGTCGTCCTAGCCGAGCCTCCACTAAAACCTCCAGCGACGCCGCCACCCCGCGTCGGCGTATCTCCACCAACTCCAATGGTGCCACTCCTGGAGTCTCCACCCGAGCTACCACCGATGTCGGCCCGAGGCCTTTTGGCCTGAGGCTATGTAGGTGTAGTGCTCCCGGAGCCCCTATGGCGCTTTGGACTTCGCTGGGGGCGGGGATGCTGGATGGTGTGCTGGCTGCAGACGATGGCGAAGCCACCGCTTGGTGGACTGAGCCTCCCACTGAAGAACCGTTGACATCTGATGCTGGGGAGGGGCGTGTCGGGGGATGTTGACTTGGAGCGAAGATCGCCTGCAGCGGTGCCTTCGGTGGTGACCGAGGGCGTTTCTCCTTCACAACCTCGATCACCGGCGACTTCCCATTCCCAGCGTCAGGGACCTGCGTTTTCCCCTTCCATGAGTCGGGGACCGGCACCTTGCCCTTCCCCCCGTTGGAGGGCGCCATCCACCCTTGACATCGTAGAGCCTGGGCATGTGTAGTCTCCAGTGGCGCGTCGACGATGGCCGGTCCATGGTACACATTGCCATCCTGTCGCGGTGCAAGACCGAGCGCGTCCATGTTTGGCATCTCCCTCAGGATCTTCATCTGAAGGTTCCGATCTGAGCAATGCGACAGACAGGACCCCGGAAGGTTGAAGACGTCGGGGGTCAGCGGGCCGTCACACGCCTTTGCCATTACGTTGAGCATATCTTGCGGGGTCCTCTTTATGTCATGACCCCGCATTAGTCGGGTGCTTTCCTGTGGCCCAAAGTAAAGCCATGCAGGGCGGCTACGATGCTGGAGGAGGGCTAGGCGTCAATGAAGGAAGTACGCCATCACCATCAGCTCCGACAGACCATGATTCGCCAAGAATTGGATCCTCTCCATCACCGGGGTGTATGCCTGCTCCAACTCCGGGCGCTCCTCCTAGATCTTCTTCTTGAGTATCGGCCAACCAGTGGGCATGACTATGCGATCGTGGGCATCGACTTGTACGATCACCCAGTCACTCCTCCAGGTGGCCCACTTCGCTGTGGAGAGCAGGGTGATGTACTTGAAGGGGCTATTGGCCCGATGCTGGAAGTAGTAGCCGCCAAGGAAGCTTGTGGTGGACTTCTTCCTAGTCCGTCTCAGCACAAAGAACTGCCGAAACACTGGCACAAACGGATAGACCCCGACGAACATCTCGCGAAGTGCGAGAACACCACCGGCGCCACTAGAGAGTTCGACGACAAGTGGTTAATATGGAGCCCGAGGACCTCCTGGAGTGTCAGCAAGAAGGAGGAAACGGAAGGAACAAACCCAGAGTACGCATACGCTTGGAAGAAGACGATCTCCTTCTCCCCCAACTTCAGCGGCAAGGTACCCGGATGGATCAGATCCCGCCCCGCCTCGTCCTACCAGCCGAACAGGCGCCTCACAGGCGCTACGTCAACTATGAGAGAAGGAGGCAAGGCTGAGTCCATTGGGGCAAGAGTCGAGAACCAAGAAGGTGGGGAGAGAGTGGGTGCTCAAGGAGGAAGATGAAGGATCGAACGTTGGGGAGTGCGTAAGGAAGAACCACCTTTGCTTCCAAAGGTTTCCTTTTAACACCCCGTTAGGCGTTTGAGCACACCGAGCAAATTGCTTGCGGACGGAACCCACTGCTCAACCCATAGCGTCCCTGACAGCGGGGCCGAGGTCTCCTATCAGAGAGATCAGCCTGAAGGGGCATCAACCCGAGAAGGAAAACCGGTAGTTCCCATAAAGGCAGGAGTGGAAAGAGCAGAAGTGCAGCAATCGCATTGGGAACTATCGCAGTAAAGAAGTTGCATCAAGCAAAGATCCCGTCACCACGAGCCCTCAACCAAAGAGGGACGCGTGGCCACGATGGCAGAGGCGCACAATGTTTCGGTTGATCAAGGCAAAATTGAAAGACAGCACGGGAAAGCAGGAATAAGGCTCCACCCTCGAGCTCATCGCCTCCCCCCAGTGTGGACCGAGGGGCCACTGTCGGTACCCAGCATACTGGGTACCTCCGCGCACAAGCTAAAACAGCCTAGGTGCCCTGTCCTCGGCCAAGGCGGGGTCCAAGGGTGCTACATGTCCAGAAGGCCCGGATCCCTCAACCTCAGATACGGGGTGCGGAGTACCCACATGGACCTCAAGGTGGAGTCCAGCTCCCCCTCAGCGAATAGCTCCCAAGCGGCCACATGTCTAGCAGAATGGGATCCCACTCCCCCCATGGGGGTGGGCTTCAGAGCTGCCACGTGGCTCGAGACAAAAGACAGGCCACCTCCCTGAAGAGGCGAGCTCCGGCCCAGCCACATGTCGCGTGGCCCTGGAGCCCCCGCTCTACTCAGGAGCAGGCTCCGGAGCTGCCTCGTGATTAGCAGATCGGGACCCAGCCTCCACATAAGAGGCTAGCTCCCGATCTGCCATGTACCCTACAACTTGCCCTAGGCGGTGGGTTGCGGGAGTGAAGAGGGAGGTGCTCCTTGTCTAGATCAAGCATTGAAGGCTTGCATCTTCCCTAGGCGCGTGATGCGGCGCATGCCTCATGTGGGTTGCGGGAGTGAAGAGGGAGGTGTGCCTTGTCTAGATCAAGCATTGAAGGCTTGCGTCTTTCCCAGACGTGTGATGTGGTGCACACCTCCTATCAGGTACCACTGCGTCCAATCGCATCGCAGTGAAGGCGCAAGAGGCCTACCCCACTCCGCCAAGTGGGTAGCTTACAGCCAGGGACATATGGATGGGACCTTCCCTGCCATCATCAACGACTACGCATGGGCCACTTGCGACTGAGGCGGCCAGACGACAAGTCATGAAAGCCACGACCAGAGGAAGCTTATGCGAGAAGTCTTAGATCTTTAGGATCAGATCGCCCCGGGACAGCCTGTCGGGACTCGGACCCCACTTGTAAGGCGTCTGGCCCTGTCTATAAAAGGACTAGACCGCCACTGTCGGTACCCTAAAAACCGTACACCCCCTGAGGTTACAAAGATCTCGAGGGAAGGCCGTCTACTTGGATTGAAGACCCTCAGAGGCCCACTTGTCAGACATGACCGGACCTGCTTCTCCAACATGGTTAATCCCTAGGTCGCCACGTGTACTGCCAAACCGGAGCTACCGCCCACAAGGGAGAAGCTCCAGGCCAAGTACCGAAATGGCACCTCCGGACTTAACCCCTGACCGAGAGAAGCTCCGGACCTGACACGTGCCAGATAGCCCCGGAGCTACCTGCTTCCCACAACAAGCTCTGGAGCTGCCATCTGTCCAAATGTCGGAGCTGACAGCCTCTAACCTCCGGAAGACCTTGTAACGGCTCCGGATCTTCAAAGGAGAGCCAAGGACTTCAAGACCCGATTAAGCGTCATTAATGCCATATTAATGACGCTTAAACGGACGATCTTAACACCATTAACGGCACTGTCGGAGCCCGTTACAGAATCATTAACAGCAATTAATCGTGTATCAATACTAGTAACCGCCGGGGCCACATGTCGGGCCAGGCTAGCTTGTAACGGTCTGTCCTTGTACTATAAAAGGACAGGCCGACGATACAGACGTGGACAGACGTTCACAGACGTGGACAGACGTTCACAGACGTTGACAAGCAATCATACGTGACAAGCTAATACAACACCAACACACCCGTGGAGTAGGGTATTACGCTCAGGCGGCCCGAACCACGTAGATCCTTGTGTCTCCTGTGTTAAATCACAATTCACCTTCTTGAGTCTCCGCGTGCCCACACCGAACCACAAACTCCTTCAACACTTTAGCAGTGTCAGGAGATCTGCCGACTCCAACAGTCGACAGTTGGCGCACTAGGTAGGGGGGCGCCTGAGATTTTCGAGAATGGTGAACTCTGCGGCTGGATCATCCAATGGCCAACCTCTGCTCAGACTGTTGGGTGCAATCCCTCCAACAGGCAGCCACCAGCAGGAGCCTCAGCACCAGCAGGAGCCACACTCCCACCACCACCATCTTCTCCGGCAAATCGTGCTGGGCAATGTGATGGTGCGCCGGCGTCACTTACTACGTCGGCAAGTCATGACAACCCGGAACACGCGCTCCATGCAGCGCGAGCTCTTCTCCAACGTCCACCACCTCCAGATGCATCTCGAGATGCAATGGAACAGTGGAGGGCTGATGTGGAGCATTTGGTCGCAGCAGCGGCCGAACGCCTCAACAACCAGGGTCCTCCTCCTTCAGGACGGGACCCGTCGCAGCGGCGGACTTTGTCTGGAAGACTTGGTCCGCACGTCTCCAACAACAGGAGACGATCTGCGTCACAGCAGGTGACGTCTTTGCCCTCTGGGGCACGACGCACCCATACGGTATCCAGGCTTTCGACTCATGACCTTCGGGCGGAGCTTGATCGCCGATACCGCCAGCAAGATGGCCATGTCCATATTGAGCGAGCTCGTGAAAGACGGGAAGCTCAGGACCTTTCTACTCTGGAAGGGGTAGGAGGAGGTTGTTCAGCCCTAGCCATGCACCTGCGCATGGTTAGATGGCCACAGAAGTTCAGGCCACACCTGCCGGAAAAATTCGACGGGACTGTCAACCCCGCCGAATTCGTTCAGATATACTCCACTGCAATCTTGGCAGCTGGAGGAAACGAGGCTGTAATGGCCAATTACTTTCCAGTGGCCTTAACTGGGACCGCCAGGTCCTAGTTTATGAGCCTTCCACCCAACTCTATCAACAGTTGGGAGGAGATGTG
The DNA here is from genome assembly GCA_036927565.1 of Tuctoria greenei. Lineage (NCBI taxonomy): Eukaryota > Viridiplantae > Streptophyta > Magnoliopsida > Poales > Poaceae > Tuctoria > Tuctoria greenei. The sequence goes on from JAYESD010000004.1 coordinate 168,182,192, forward strand.
CCGTCAGTTCACTGCCAACTTCGGGAGTTCATACACCCGACCAGGCACTGAACTGGACCTTTTTGCGGTCGTGCAAAAAGGGGGGGAATCTTTGCGATCCTTCATCCAGAGGTTCTCTCAGGTACGCAACACAATCCCTTCTATCTCAAGCGCTTCTGTCATTGTGGCATTCAGACAGGGCGTACGGGATAAGAAGATGTTGGAGAAGCTGGCGATCAAAGAGATCACCAGCGTCACGGAACTCTTCAGCCTGGCAGACAAATGTGCCAGAGCTGCGGAGGGCCGTGAGATGCACTCCAAACCAACCTTGGAGGATCACAAGAAATCCTCCAAAGAAGAAGCCGCTACCTCCAGGGGTGGCAAGAAGAAAAAGAAGACCAACGGCAAGAAGAAGCCGTCGGCAGGCACATCCAACGTTGCAACTGCTGCAACTCTGGGTGGCCGGGGGCCACGCCCCGAGAAGCGACCTCGACCGTCTTCCGAAGATGGTGGCAAACCCAAAGTGTGGTGTCCCATTCACAAAACGGGCAGCCACGGTTTGGAAGACTGCCGGGAGGTCCAAAACCTTGTCGAGCGCTACAACAAGCGCCGAGAAGGGTCCCCTTTCCGACAGAGGGAAGGAAAACAGAAGGTCAACGAAGCTCCGGCTGAAGAGGAGTTAGGGTTTCAGGACCCCAAAAAGGTCCTGAAGGCCGTCTACACCTCCGTCGACGATGACTCTGACGTCTCTGACAACGAGCGTCGGAAAACCATGAACACCATTTTTGGTGGATCATGGGACATCACCTCCCGTCGCGTCATCAAGACTATGCGGCGGGATATGGCCGCTGTAGCTCCTACAGCTAGACCGGAGCCACATCGAAAGTGGATGGACACATCCATCACTTTTGATGCTTCGGACTGTCCTCGAAGCATGGTTGGAGCTGGACAGTTACCTTTGATGGTATCTCCCACCATCAATAACATCCAGCTCCATCATGTTATGGTGGACGGAGGTTCGGGGCTGAACCTCATAAGCTTTGAAGCTTTTACCAAGCTTCAGCTCCGACCTTCGGATCTCCAGCCCTCTTGACCTTTCTCCGGAGTAGGTCCGGGGGCTGTTACCCCACTCGGAGCTATAACTCTCCCCGTTACCATCGGGACACGGGAGAAGTATCGCACCGAGAAGTTGGTCTTCGACGTCGCTCAGATCAACTTACCATTCAACGCCATCTTGGGTAGACCTGCCCTATACAAATTTATGGCAGCTGCTCATTATGGATACCTGGTGTTGAAGATGCCAACACCAGTAGGCGTTCTCCGGATCCGCGGAGATCGCACCGCCGGAGTAACTGCTCTGGAGGAACTCCATACACTCACCACGGCGCAAGAGGAGGACTCCAGACAGGAGCAAGCTCTAAAACCCCCGAGCATTCGTCAACGAGGCTCAACCTCTGCACCCCGTGTGCAGCCAAGCAGCGACACCGACATTCCCGTCAAAGTCGTCCAAATTGGTTCCGATGCCGCTCAAACCACCCGTATATCGGGAGGGTTGAACGACAAATAGGAACTCACGCTCATCACTTTCCTCCAGGCTAATGTTGACGTGTTTGCCTGGCAACCGTCACAAATGCCTGGGATCCCCAGGGAAGTGATTAAGCACAATATGAAGATTTACCCCGATGCTCGGCCTGTGCATCAGAAGCCTCGGAAGCAATCTGTGGAGCGGCAGAACTTCATCCGACAAGAAGTGAAGAAGTTGCTCGAAGCCGGATTCATCCGAGAAGTCTTCCATCCAAAATGGCTAGCGAACCCAGTCGTTGTGCCCAAGGCCGGCGGGAAGCTTCGGGTGTGCATCGACTACACCAAACTGAATAAGGCATGTCCAAAAGATCCATTCCCACTACCTAGAATAGATCGGATAGTGGATTCCACCTCCGGGTGTGAGTTACTGTGTTTCCTAGATGCATATTCTGGGTATCATCAAATCAGGATGTCTAGGGAGGATGAAGAGCATACTTCAATCATCACAGTAGATGGATTCTATTGTTACACAACCATGCCATTTGGTCTCAAGAATGCAGCTTCAACTTTTGTACGAGCTATGTACAAAACTTTTGAATAACTCATCAGAGACATAGTGGAAGTGTACGTCGATGACATCGTGGTCAAGGTCAAGAACAAGGAGTCCCTCTTGGACACCTTGCAGGCTGTCTTCGACAAGCTGCGGGCCACCCGCACGAAGCTAAACCCAGACAAGTGTGTCTTCGGGGTTAGCTCTGGAAAACTTCTTGGTTTCCTGGTAAGTCACCGGGGCATAGAGGCTAATCCGGCGAAGATAAAAGCCATTGAAGACATGCGGCCACCAACCCGCATCAAAGACGTCCAAAAGTTAACTGGGTGTCTAGCAGCCCTCAGCCGGTTCATATCAAGACTGGCGGAACGGGCACTTCCCTTCTTCAAGTTGTTGAGGAAGTCCGGACCATTCCAATGGTCCGAAGAAGCAGAGAAGGCATTCCAGGAGCTGAAACAGTTCCTCACCACCCTACCAATTCTGGTAGCTCCGAACCCTGGTGAGCCTTTGTTGCTTTACATTTCAGCTACTGACGAAGTCGTCAGTATGGTTCTGGTTGCAGAGAGACCGGAACTACCCCATACTCAGGAATCCAGACCCCTTCAGGAGGGTCCGGAGGTTCCTGAAAGTGAGTCTGGGTCCCAGCTCCCAGACTCAAATCCACAAAAAGTCACTTCAGAAGACCCAGACTCCTCTAAGAGGGTCCAGGTCATTTCTGAAGAAGCTCCGGGTTCCTCCAGCCAGAACCCGGAAGTCCCCGAAGAGAATCTGGACTCCTCCGACAGGGTCCGGATCAATGAAGAGGAAACCCCGGACCCCTCCGGGAGGGTCCGGACCATTCAACGCCCGGTATACTTCATCAGTGAAGTATTACATGATGCCAAGACTCGATATCTAGAGGTGCATAAGCTGCTTTATGCAGTTCTTATTGCCTCCAGGAAGCTTCGACACTACTTCCAAGATCACAAAGTCTCGGTGGTGACCTCCTATCCACTTCGAGCGATCTTGCATAATCCCAATTCAACTGGGAATATTGCAAAGTGGGCAGCGGAATTGGCTGAATTCGATCTCGAATTCATTCCGAGGCAAGCAATCAAGAGTCAAGCGTTGGCAGATTTCGTGGCGGAATGGACTCCCTCTCCATCAAACCCTGGGGGCCCCAGCGAGCAGAAGACGGAGCATCAAGCTCCAACCTTCACCGAGCCTCACTGGACCCTCTACTTCGATGGCTCCATGCAGAAGCAGGGGGCCGGAGCTGGAATCCTCCTCCTTGCACCGACTGGGGAGAAGGTAAAATACATGGTACACCTTGACTTCAAGGCGACCAACAACATGGCGGAGTATGAAGCACTCATCTATGGACTAAAGGTGGCACTATCATACGGTGTCAAGCAACTGCTGGTCAAAGGATATTCACAGCTCATCATCAAACAGGTGAAGGGTGAATGCTCCTGCAATAATCTCCAGCTAGTTGCTTACCTCCTTGAAGTCCAGAGGCTTCAGAAGGACTTTGAAGTCCTAGACCTCCACCATGTTCAGCGTGCCCACAACGCTGAAGCCGACGAACTCTCGACGAAAGCCTCAACCGGAGCTCCAGCTCCTGAAGGAACTTTTGTCCGGAGATTGTCGAAACCCACAGTTCAGCTTGCCGAACTGAACGAAGGGGGCGAGATCAGCATCCCGAAGCTGACGGTACCGATGGCCCTGTTACCATGGCAGCCATCAAGGGTCGTAGGTGCTGCCGGAAGCTCCGAGCAACCCAGCACGCAAGACTCAAATGCTCAAGTCAGTTCTGATGCATGGATCTCGGAGATCCGAAACTACTTGAAAGACAACATCCTTCCTGACGATGATGTATCCGCTGACCGGGTAGTCAGATTGGCTAAAAGATACACGCTGGTAGAAGGGGATCTCTACCGGCGCGGTGCCAATAGCATCCTAATGCGGTGCATCACAAGGGAAGAAGGTTGCGAGCTCCTCGCAGAAATCCATGGAGGTGAGTGTGGGAACCACGCATCTTCCCGCACGCTGGTCGGAAAAGCCTTTCAGCATGGCTTCTACTGGCCTACAGCGCTCCAGGATGCCACTGAGCTGGTGAAGAAATGCGAAGCATGCCAATTTCATGCAAAGCAAATTCATACACCTGCTCAGCCCTTACAAATGATACCTCCTACATGGCCCTTCGCTGTGTGGGGGATGGATATCTTGGGACCCTTCCCAAGAGCCGTCGGAGGTTACAAGTTCCTGTACGTCGCCATTGACAAGTTCACCAAGTGGCCGAAAGCAACTCCAGTTGTGACGATCAACAAGCAATCTGCTATCAACTTTCTGCAATCCATTGTGAGCAGATTTGGAGTCCCAAACAAGATCATCACTGATAATGGGACTCAATTCACAAGCTCCGCATTCCAAGGATATTGCGAAGACCTCGGCATACAAGTTTGCTACGCCTCCATAGCTCATCCAGCCAGCAATGGCCAAGCCGAGAGAGCAAATGCAGAAATCCTTAAAGGACTCAAAACGCGCACCTATGAGTGCTTGAAAAAACACGGAGCCAACTGGATCGAAGAGCTTCCGCCCACTCTATGGGCCAACAGGACTTCTCCAAACCGGTCAACCGGAGAAACACCCTTCTTTCTGGTGTACGGAGCTGAAGCAATCCTTCCTCCGGAAATCACCTTGGGTTCGCTCTGGGTCCGGACCTTCGACGAAGCCGCGCAGGACCAGCTCCGGCGTGAAGACCTAGACCTCCTCGAGGAGGGAAGGTGCCAAGCAGCTGTTCGGAATGCCCGATATCGCCAAGCTCTACGGCGTTATCACCAGCGGCATGTACACAACCGACAGCTCGAGGAAGGCGATCTGGTGCTACGGAGAATACTATCCAGAGAAGGGTTAAACAAACTCTCCCCCGGCTGGGAGGGGCCCTTCCGAGTGATCAAAGTATCCCGTCCCGGAAGCGTTCGCTTGGCTACCGAGGATGGGACACCTCTCCCAAATCCTTGGAACATCAAGCACCTCCGTAAGTTCTACACTTAATTCCACGGAGGTGAGTCTTAAGTAAATTGAGATGTATGTTATAGAGTCATTGTACAGAGTCGGGTAGTTCCTCCGGGAGAGCAGCCGGACCTTTCCTGAAAGGTCTGCAAAGCTCATGCAGCACTTGTCACAGTCTCCGGACTAAAAGTGTGGCTAACTACCCTGGGTCAAACGAGAAACCAAACACACTTAGCCTGGTTCCGTACCCTAAGAGTGTACTTGTTTCCCCTGTACCCCGGACCTATAATGAAAGACATCTTCATGTGAAATAGACTCCACGTGCATTCATTTTGTGCAGGCTCGACATTTTTATTTTTCTTTTTCTTGTCTATAACAGAGACGTGCAATTCTTAAGAAATTTTAGTTTGACGGGTTTATATACGATTCGAGTTGCATTGTCAGATCTTTTGGATTTAAATATCGTTTGTGGCCAACTCGCCTGAAAGCCGCCAAGCCAATCTAGGGCCGGAGTGTGCTATCGACTTAGCCTGGTCAAGCACCCTAAGTACGCCACTCTACCTACACCCCGGCAGGCCGAAGTAAGGCGGGTCCATGGACAATTGGATCTAAGAGAAAAGACAACGCATCCGGTTGTATTTAAAATCGCGTTCAACTTAAAATTTTCTTGAGAATCGTAAGCCGTGACGAAATTATAGACAAGGAATGAAGTTTACCATTTTTCTTGGCTTAAGTGTGCAGGAAAAATAAACTCTACGTTGATGGAGAAAAGCCGGAGCTAACCAAGCTCTGACTCCCTCAAGGGGGTCAACCGTCGACGATGAGTAAAAGATGGTGAGAAGACCCCGTAAATGGAGTCTGCTGCCAACAAACCAAGTGTTGGCAAAGGTCACTGCCGGAGCTACTAAGATCCGACACCTCGGAGGACTAACTATCGACGCTCTACGTGTTGATAGAGGCTATTGCCGGAGCTACCAAGCTCCAGCGATGGACAATGCCGGAGCTTCTAAGCTCCAACAACCTCAGGGGACCTTCACTATCGAAGACTTCGGACCTAAATTCTACAAGTTCGGAGCAAATGCGTCTTCAACAAAACTCAATATCCTTTTGGTACATGTTCACAATAAAATTGTGTACATCTACCAGGGGGCCAAGTGAAGATAAAGATGTTGAAGACAAAAAATGAAATTCGCAAAAATTTGGGGATTTCATTCATCTGGAGACAGAAGATTACATCTGGAGACAAGGGATTACAAAATTGAGGAAGAAGAAGATAAAATACAAGTGAGAGCTAAAGAGATGGTCCTAGACCCTATGGAAGAACTCGGCGACCTTCTGGGCGACCTCCGACACGCTGGCTCGGTAGCTTCGCCTTCTCCTTCGACGGGGCCTTCGAGCACCGGGTCCAGAGGAAATTGAGGGTTCCGGCTGGTGTAGTACGTCAGCACATATTCTGTGACGTTCCTCGCCAGGGATTGCCCCTCGACCTCCAGTTGGTCCGCGATGACGTCGCCCACCTTGGAGAGCTTGCTACCTGCTGCGCTCAACGCCTGTAGCGCAAGGTCCGGCTCCGGATCATCCGGGCGCACGGGGCTGAAACCCATCGGCGTCAGCGCATCATTGGCCTTGCCCAGGAACTCCCAAATCTGCAGGGAGTCCGCCATCCTCAGGCTCGTCACCTCTTCCAGGGATCTCTTGGCCGCCGTCAGTTCAGAATTCTCACGGGCGAGGCGCTCAACTTCTTTGGCGTTTTGCTGAATCTTTGCAGCAACCCGCCTCTCAAGTCTTCCGAGCTCCTCCTCCCGGAGGTGGATCTTGTTCCGACGATCGACCAGGTCCTTCTCCCTAGCCTCCACTTTCTTCTCCCGGGCAACAAGGGCACACTCGTATTCGTAGAGTTCCTGCCCCCGCACCCAGGTCTTCTCCTCTTCCTCGAGGCAGCGTTCTTCCAACTTCTTAGTGCGCTCCTCGAGGCCCTTGTCAGCCAGAGCTACTTTCTCGGTGAGCTCCTCTTCCCTCCTCAGGACGTCATCCCGCAGCTCCAGGAGTTTCTGCTCTTCGTCCTCAAGCCGTCTCTCCCTCCCTTCAAGTGCCTCTCGGTGCTTCATGAGTGCGGCGTTGATGGCCTCAAGCTGTTCGTGCCGAGCATTGGCCGCGTCGTTGGCAGCCTTGGCCTGATCGTGGATCTCCCGGGATTGAGCGTCGAGGGCATGAGTCATGCTCTCCCTGTCATCCAGCAGCTTGCCCCAGTACTCCAGGCGGATCTTCTCCCGCTTGATCCACTCCTTGTCGTCCGCTAGCCTCGACTGCGCCAGCTAAGTCTCGAAGTGGAGCCGATTGCGCCACCGCCTAAGGGTTTGGCGCTCCTCTTCAAGAGCCTTGCTGTCGTGGAAGAAGGTCAGTTGGACCTGACGCAGACTGGAGCAGGCGTTGTCGATAGACATCGACAGCGGGATGGGCTCCGGACCTGCTGGGGTCTCCTCCGCTGGTTCCAGCGGGTCTTCACATACAAAAATTGGGTCCCACACTATGAGAGTGGAACCCTGAGTTTCCAAGGCACTAGGGCCGTCCTCCGAGATGGCCTCAGTCGCCAACGAAGAAGGCCCCGCCGCCAAGTCTTCATTCGCCTCCTCGGGCAGGGGGCCAGCGACTTCGTTTAGGCACTCCGGCTCGGCCGCATGTACCATCGACGTCGTCGCCTTCGGAGCAGGAGCTACTATTGGCTCCGGTCGGGACACCTCTTCCGAGGGAGGCTCGAGCTCCCTCGCCTCTTCAACCACCGGCTCTGTGACCGGCGCTCCAACAATAACCGGCTCAGCGACCGGTGCTTCGGAGGTAACCGGCTCAACTGCCAGAACTACCTCGACTTCCGGCTCGCATGCCGGAGCTTTAGTCACCTCCGGCTCAATCGTCGGGGCTTCGACAAGTTCCGGCTCCGAGGCCGGGACTACTACTTCCTCTGGCTCTACAGCCGGAGCTTCCACCACTGCAGCACCAGGACCTGGAGCTTCAACCTCCGAGACAAGTGCCGCTGGCGTGTCTTCACTCCCGTGGTCCGGCACTACCATGGGAAATTCTGGGGACGAGTCGAGGTTCATGACCACGACAGCTGGCGCCGGAGCTGTCGCAGCCTCAGCTACCACCTGGGGCGGCACCGGGACAGCAGCAGAAGCTCCCCCGGCCTCAGACATCATGGCCGAGGGTGAAGCTTCACTCCCCTTCTTGGGGACGCTGCAGAGGATGGATAATGAAAATTAACAAACAATCGCTACAATTAAAAAGTTAACCAAGGTAAAGATCAAAAATTACCTTGGAAGGCTTCCGCACCAGCTTGCGCGGAACCTTTTTCCCGGACGTTCCGGGCTGGCCATGGTCGGCGTAGGAGCTCCGGGAGGCCCCTCAGAACTTGTCGCAACCACGGGCGTTTCCCGGGTCGAGGCTCTCCTCGATCGGGAGGAACCCCTGGACCTGGAGGCTCCCACCGTCCCTGATGCCAGAGTCATGCGCCCGGGGCTAGCACCCCAGGAGGGCTCCACCACGGGGACAGACACGCTCCGGGAGGATCCCACTGCAGGAACAATATCGTTCCGGAAGGACCCCACTACGGGGACAGTCGCCACGGTGGCAGAAGATCTTCCCCCCTGGGGAGAAGGAACCAAGGCGGAAGTAGCGGGCCCGACGGACCTTCCGTCGGCATGTCGCAGCTTCCTCTTCCGACTCTCCGGCTCCTCCACCAGCTCCTTGCCCTTGCCGACGACCTCAACCCTCGGCTGTGGGGCAGGGGCGGAGCCGTCTTCGGGCACCCCGGGGATTGCCACCTGGGTAGTTGATCTTCTCTTGACGACACCAAGGTCGTCAAGCGAGGGCATCGTCCGCCGGAGCTCCCTGCTGAACTCCACTTCCACGTTCAGAGGGAGAAAGGCCGACGGCGGAGTCAAGTCATCTCCGTCGATGCCGTGCTGGAATTTCTTGAGGTGGAACTCCAAGGTCTTCCCCACCATGTTGGATTTCAACCCGGTCTCAACCCGGTCCTCGTCCATCACGCTGTTGAGGGCCCAGGCGAGCTTCTCCCTCCTCTTCAGCGGCGCCCACCTGTTGGCCAGGAAGTTGCAGAACACCGCCTGGGGAGTCAATCCTCCCTCCACGCATCGGCGGATCCTGGTCAGGGCAGGGTCGAAAGCTTCCGCCAGCACCGGAACTTCACTCCAGATCGACGTGTCGATGCCGGGCAGACCGTCTGGCAGTTCCAACCGCTCATGCTCCTCCACCCTGACGACTATACAATCTTTCTTCCAGTCATCCCACTTCCCGGAAGGGAACGACCAGAGGTACTTGAATGGGCACTTCTTGCGCTTCACGAAGTAGTAGAAGCCAAGGTACTCATTGCTCCGGCCGGTGGTGTGAACGGTGAAGAAGGTTCGGAAGAGCTCGACGCAGGGGGGATGCCCACCCACATCTCGTAGAAGTGGACAAAGATGGACACGAGGATAATGGAGTGAGGGCCAAGGTGGTATAGCTGCAGACCATAGAAGTCTAGCAGCATCAAGAAGAAAGAAGAAAAAGGTGGGATCAACCCCACCATGGCGTACGAAGAAAAGTACACCATCTCGCCAGCGCGCTCCTTCTCAAAGGGGAGCTCCCCGCCGGCACGGACCAAGCGGTTGAAGAAGTCTGAGGACCACCCCATGAGGGCCCGGACCTTCTTCAAATCGTTGTCAGTCTTCAGGCGACTCTCACGCAGACCCAACTCCATCGCGGCACAGCTAGGCAAGAGAAGAGGAGCGAAGTACGAGTCGGGAGTTTGAGCGCAAGATCAGATGAGAGGCGTAAAGAACTCCCGACGGTGCGCGCTTTCCTTCTTAAGTAAGCCCTCGCAATGCTTGGATGGAAATTGCAGGGAAGTCGAACATACTACTCAAGAATTCAACCCAGCCGATGACAAGAGGGCCCGGGACCACCCCGACGATCAAGTCGAAGCTCTTACCCAGGCAAACGGTTGTCATCACGAGGCGGGAAACCCAAAGGCGGCGGCCTGACAGGGCACGCGGAACCGATACGGTTTTCGTATCGGGAACCGGCGACCTTCAATTGCGTGAGATCCGCACGTCAAAGATCTCATCTGCCGCCTGAGGTGCGCCACACGGCGGGATCTAACTGTAAAACCCTGCCAACGGCACCTCCGAAGACCCTTGAAGACCCAGTTCAAGAGTCGCAAGGATGGACCCACCTCCGACGGAACGACTTCACCCCAGTGACCTTCCTCGGAGGTAGGTCCAGGGGGCCACTGTCGGTACCCTAAAAACTGTACACCCCCTGAGGTTACAAAGATCTCGAGGGAAGGCCGTCTACTTGGATTGAAGACCCTCGGAGGCCCACTTGTCAGACATGACCGGACCTGCTTCTCCAACATGGTTAATCCCTAGGTCGCCACGTGTACTGCCAAACCGGAGCTACCGCCCACAAGGGAGAAGCTCCGGGCCAAGTACCGAAATGGCACCTCCGTACTTAACCCTTGACCGAGAGAAGCTCCGGACCTGACACGTGTCAGATAGCCCCGGAGCTACCTGCTTCCCACAGCAAGCTCTGGAGCTACCACGTGTCCAAACGTCGGAGCTGACAGCCTCTAACCTCCGGAAGACCTTGTAACGGCTCCGGATCTTCAAAGGAGAGCCAAGGACTTCAAGACCCGATTAAGCGTCATTAATGCCATATTAATGACGCTTAAACGGACGATCTTAACACCATTAACGGCACTGTCGGAGCCCGTTACAGAATCATTAACAGCAATTAATCGTGTATCAATACTAGTAACCGTCGGGGCCACATGTCGGGCCAGGCTAGCTTGTAACGGTCTGTCCTTGTACTATAAAAGGACAGGCCGACGATACAGATGTGGACAGATGTTCACAGACGTGGACAGACGTTCACAGACGTTGACAAGCAATCATACGTGACAAGCTAATACAACACCAACACACCCGTGGAGTAGGGTATTACGCTCAGGCGGCCCGAACCACGTAGATCCTTGTGTCTCCTGTGTTAAATCACAATTCACCTTCTTGAGTCTCCGCGTGCCCACACCGAACCACAAACTCCTTCAACACTTTAGCAGTGTCAGGAGATCTGCCGACTTCAACAGTCGACAGCCACCGTTACAAAGCATCCGAAGATCCACAATTGAACATCCAATCCCCAATACACACACCAGCAATACAACGGCATCGTGGATTATGGTGTTACGCTCTTGCGGCCCGAACCACGTAAAAACCACCGTCTCATAATCTCATATGTGTGACCACTGGATTGAGAACTAAGCCCTGTCGATCAAGAACCTCCACAGGTTGCTCCTTAGCAGATCCATGGGAAGTGTTGCATTAACACTTCGACATATACCATACGGAAACTCTAAAGAAGAAGCAACAATGAAGAAGTTGGCTTCTAGCCCATCTGCTTCGATGACATCATGGCAAGCATATGACATCAATGGTTACACATTTTACACTAAGAAAAAAGACGATAAGAATGTTGCACAAAATATTGGTGTTCATATAGAGGCTTATGATCCACAAGGGCAGAAGACCACATACTCCGGGTTCATAGAGGAAATATTGGAACTCGACTATGGCAAAAGAATGCTAATGACCATATTTAATTGTCAATGGGTCAAATATCCTGATGTTGTGAAAGTGGACAACTAAATGCTAACACTGGTAGACTTGAACAAAGTCAGTTATAAAGATGACCTGTGGGTTCTCGTCGATCGTGTTGCACATGTTTTTTATGTACATGATTCAGGAACTGAGAAGATGCAGATAGTTGTTTCTGGAAAGCCAAATATTGTTGGAGTTGAGAATGTGGGAGATAATGAAGAGAAATATAATTAATATGAAGATATGTACCTTTTCACCGAACCAGAAAACATCAAGTGCGTAGAGAGAAGCATTAAAAAAGATTTGAAACCTTATATGCGAGAAGATATCAATGCTGAAAACAATGTATGATATATATTGTATATATTTATAATATTACAATGAAGCTTTAATATTTCAATTTGACATTTTTTCTTTTTATGAATTTGTTCATATATATAGGTATATGTATATCATGTATATGTATATATTATTATATATACATATAAATGATATATATATATATATGTATATATATATAGTATAATATATACATATATATAATATATTACTATAGAATGTTCTGAAAAATATTATTAGATATTTTACTTTTAGTCTCCTTCACAGTCGTCAGTAAGTAAAATCCGTTTGTGATAACATAGGGGGCATCACACGCGGTTCGTATAAAAGACCGCATGAAATATATGCGCCACTACAGACGGTTCTTTATTAATAGCTGCCTAGGAAAACATTATCTTTACCCAGACAGTTATTTATTAAAAACCCTCTGGGATGTTTGAACCAGTACATGTGGTTCTTTATTAATAATTGCCTATGAAGATCATGTATTTACCCAAGTAGTGGTTTATGAAAAACCGCTTGTGATGTTTTTCGACATCACAAACGCACTTTTTTACGGACCGCTTGTGTCTGAAAAACGAGACGTCTGTAATAATGTTTTTTGTAGTAGTGGATCAAGTGCTCACCAAAGGGAGATTCCACATGTATACACTTTGTTACGTTTCACCAACAACTCTGTCGTCTTGCCTTTAATTTTTATCCAGGACAAAAGGAAAACGAAGTAAACTGCCAGTCATACATGTGCTACAGTTAGTGGCCTGTAAACCATCCCGTTCTCTGTGCTACAGCTAGAGGGAGCGGAGTGCGAAATCCAGAACGGCTACCAGGCGAATCACCGTTTGCATTGCTTGTCAACCGGTGTACAGCCACGGTCATGGCGGGTGACAGCCCTGCGCAACACACGGGACATGTTTCGTTTCACCTCGTGGCCTAACCATCGATCAGCGTCAGGTACAGGACCATGCGCGCACAGCACCATGAAGGTCACTGACGAATAAGAGACCACTATATCTGGATCACCAGTGTCAACCTCCCTTTCAGGATCCCACGTCTCATGTTTGGATCTGCATGGGGATCCGGGCGCAGACTGAGGGGATGATAGCTGGAAGACAGTTGGTCATCGGAAGTTCTGGGTGGATGTGGGATTTCTGCCACTGCAAATTGCTTTGGGAGAGATACGGTCAAGATAAGGGATGCCCATAGAGCTACCCAACGACGGCTTGAGGAGTGAACTGTGAGCCCTTCATGAAGATTGTGAAGAAGGCCTGGTTGTTCTTGTGAGAGGTTTATGCTTACCTGACCAGAGCTATGAAGAGCAACACTAGTGGAATCGAGGTTTGAGAGGTTTAAGAGATTGAATCAGCTTAAGGTAAAGTTGCTCTTGCGAGCCCTTCATGCATGTTGAAGAAGTGCATACTCGATAGTGAAGCTATCCACTACAAGAAACGCGATCATACGCGATCATTTGTGACGGCCGACCATCGCAAATAGGATAATTTGCGACGGACCGCACTCGGCCGTCGCAAATAGAAGCAGTCGTCGCAAATAAGTAATTAAATAGGGCTTATTTGCAACAGCCAGAAAAACAAGCCGTCGCAAATACCTTTAATTGCGACGACCAACCCTAGGACCGTTGCAATTAAAGAGGTCGTCGCAAATTAATACGATATACCCTGGTCCTCCCTTGGCTCGACTCATTCCAACGCCGCCGCCTAAGTGCCACCGCCCCCAGCTCAGAGCGCACGCCACCGCCACCGTCGTCGCCGCCTCCCGTCGCGCCTTTCGGGTAAGCTCCTTCCCTCCCTCCATGGTCGCCCCCCTCCCCTCCATGGCTGACCCCCTCCCCTCCCTCCATGGCCCAGCTCCCCCTCCCCTTTCTCCATGGCCGACCCCCCCTCTCCTCCCTCCATGGACGACCCCCCTCCCCCTCCCTCCATGGCCAACCCCCCCCCCCCTCCATGGCCGACCCCCCTCCCCTCCCTCCATGGATTAGGAAATTCAATTTTGCAATTCAATTATACAACTCAATTTTGAATGCAATAGAATTATTGATTATGCAATTCAATTTTGAAATGCAATTGAATTTAGAAATTCAATTTAATTGTTGATTATGCAATACAAAATTGAATTATGTTAATTACATGTTTGTTAAATTGTTGATTATGGAATTAGATCTCAATGTTTAATTGTTAATATAATTACATGTTAATACTTACATGCAATTGCCTTCTTTAATGTTTTTTTATATTTAATTGCTTATGTTTAGGTCAATACTTAATTATGTCTATGTTTAGATAAAATTGTTTATGTTTAGATTTATGTTTATTAACTGATAAATTGCAATTTAGTAATTGTTATGCTTTTAAATTGTTTACGTTTAATTGAATTTCTTAGTGTTACTATATGTACAAAAATGGGATTCGGTTCGGCTTGACCCGACACAACCCATTTAGGGCCCGACAAGACCCATTTAGTTGGAAGTTTAAGTATGCAAAAACAGAAATTAGAACAGGTCACGATGGAAAATCGTTTGGTTGGTTTAAGGAGTAGGGCACATGATAATGATGTTGATGAATTTTGAAAGTGATTACAAGTAACGTTTTTTTGAAGATAGTAACATGAATTTTGTATATCTTTTTTGCATATTTACTGATTATCTATTAAAACAGGATGGCGTCAAAGAAGGGTAAGAAGGTGGTGCCGACGATGGAGTTCTTCCCCTCTAGAGCTGAGGACGCTTTCGTTGGTGCCTCATCAATCGGGAGCAGACGTCCTCAGCTGTTGGGGCACGTTCTGAGCAGCTTTAGGGCTTTGTCACAGCAGCCCACACACATAAATTTCACTATTCTTTGACAAATTCTTCAAATTCACTTTCCAATTAAACTTACTTATAAATTATTTGGATGTTGTAGTCCTCACCGACTGACTCAGAGGCTACGGCACCAGTTGAGCTTGGCTACCCTTCGGTGAGCCAGCCCTCAGCCAGCTAGCCATTGGGTGGCAAGCTGTGAGACCTATGTGTGCTGAATACATTGGCTTTGACAATAAAAGTTTTGAATACTACCAAAACACTCTTTTAACAAGGTTTGACTCTAGGTCCGAGCTCCTGCAAGGCCCGATGATAGGTCCGGCTTGTTTTGGGTAGCTCCGGCAAGGTCCGACGTAAGGTCTAACTTGCTTTGGCTAGGTTTGATTTCTTTGTCTAGGTCTGACTTATTTTGGTTAGGTCCGACTAATTGTGTCTAGGTTCGACTAGCTTTGGTAAGCTCCGGCGTTAGGTCCGTCTAGCTTTGGTAAGCTCCGGCACTAGGTTCGACTAGCTTTGGTTAGCTCCGGCGCTATGTCCTGCTAGCTTTGATAGGCTCCGGCTCAAGGTCCGGTTAGCTTTGGCAAGGTTTGGAGCTTGATCGCAGTGGTTCTGCTTTTAACTTGTAATGTTTCGAACTTGTTTTTTGGATTATGAAAAGCTTTCTTAGTATTCTTTTACTAAGTTTTTGGGGTGTTTTGGTGGTTATGGCTGATATCATTTTGCTATGGTTTGCAACATGCTTATGTGAGGTGCTCACGTAAGGTGTTTTGGTTTCAAAACTAACGTGAGTCAATCGAGGACTTGTGCTCGGAAGTATTGGTTGTTTATTTATGTGCAGGTGTTGCTTGAGTTCAAGACATGGCTGGTGACGGGATCCATTGATCTAGTCTTAGGGAGAAGATGAGGTTCAACAACCAAGTTCGGGAGGAATTGTGGTTGAGTTGATCGGGAGGTCGCGCAGCATCTTTGAATCAAGAACAATGCATATGAAGGTATCGTGGACGTCGTTGGAAGATGTTTGCACGTGTGCAAGGAGTGCATGGACATGGTGACGGGATCCATTGAACAAGGCGTGATGAAGAGATGTGGATGTAAAAAATTGGTCGGAAAGGTCCAACTGACTTGGTTATCGACTCAGGATGCGATTGGGTCTTATTTGAATCAAATATGAAAAGTTTTGAGTTGGTTATGATAGGATTTCATGTGGGTCACAAATTTGAGTTGTTTTAGGAATGTGGGATACGTTCCTAAGGTGTTTGGAAGTCTTAAGATTGCTTCTATCTGCGTATAGAAGAGTCTTGAGCAGTTATGGAAAGTTTTGATTCGTGAATTGAGTAGGATTAGAGTCCTAGTTAGGTTTGGGTTGGCCTAAGGGCTGGTTATATAAGCAAGGGAGGTCAGAGCTCGTGGTTCACGACTTTGGGGGCTGTTATTCTTGTGTTTGGATCAATAAAATCCATAGCTTGAAAGAACTTTTGTGCCTTGTTCGTCCGACTTGTTTCACACAAGTTTTTCTCGTCGATTTTCTGCATAACACTACCTTTCTTTTGTAGTTTTACCATAACTCGAGTTTTACAGATCCAATTGACGTGATTCTTTTTGGGTTGTCTTCACAAAATGATTATCTGTCATCTGTAAAAATTTTATAGTCATTGAATTTGTGGTTTCTGATGTACACGAGTTTCTTTGCAGTATTCCAGAAATGTTTTTCTCGGGTAGACAAGATTGACCTTTGTTCGATCTTTCGATCTTAACTTGAGTTTTTCTCGACGGTTTTTTGTGATTCTTGTTGTCGTGTCTTTGTGACTTGATTTTCCACAATCTATACTGGTTTTGTCACGATTGATCACGTTTAGATTAGTCGCACATACGATTTCTTAACATATTGATTTTCTACCAATGGGTTTTTGTTGCTTCCACTAAAAAAGTTTTAAATCTACCATTCACCCCCCTCTGATATATTTTCACCTGCTCTTCAGTACTACACAAGCCTTCTGTTCCTGAGCCCTTTGGCTCGACTGGTGACGAGCCTTCTGGGTCACCAGACTTGGTGCCCAGCAGATGCGGAGGACGAGGACTCACTTTGTCTGTCCTCCTGCGGTCCCTTCACATTGGATCGTGATTTGTCCGGTCGGAGACAAGTAATAAAATCGTAGTGTTCAATTATGGTTTCTTTTGGTTACTTAGGTTATGAATCAATAAATGTCTTGCAGCAGTTGGTACGACGTGTCTTTCACCAATGAGAGACACCACAGACCGGTGAACGGTGGTCTCGGATCCTTAGTGCGTTTTCACTATCAAGGGGTCATCCACGGGGTGTTTGTTACTTCGTGGGGGGACTACCTACGCGCCCATCACCAGAAGCACAACAACGTTCAGGAGGCTGTATGGGCCAATTTTTAAAAAAAGCAATCACAAATAGGATCGTGATTATACTGTTCGTACTAACACGTATTGATAGGAGCACGAGACAGGGGTGCCACCGACCCCTGCTGAGATCTGGAATAGAGGTCATAGGGACCCTTCTCAGCCGCAGGGGTGCAGTCACTCTGCAGCCGAGCGGTTGGTAAGTTTAGAAATCATTCATATTAAATATAACTATATGGATTGTTGAACTTATAAGGTTTTCTTATTTTTTAGGCTAGGTACGGGCAGAAGGCTAGGAGGATACGCGGTGCAGATTTCGATTGGGAACATGAACCAATTGATCCTCAAGCCGTGTATGCAAGCGGAGGTGGAAAGGGCCATGGAAGGTGAATTCATAAGTCATTTTATCATTTTCAATTCAAAATATTCAAGATATTTCAATTCAATATTACTGATTATTTTTCTATAGGCTCGCCATATTCGATGGAGTTCTCGACTCGAGGGCGGCGAGACCTGCAAGAGGCAGCTCCACGTAGGCTTCGTCGGCGGGCCCGAGTTGCCGTGTCTCGCAGGTGGAAATCTCGCCTGTCAGGTTCAGGAGAGCTGCGAGCTGTACCAATCGGACATGGAGGCGCAGAGGGCGGGGATGTAGGCTACCATCTCCTACCAGCGAGCCTGCATAGAGCAGATGCGACAGACGATGGAGATGCAGAGGCAGGCGAAGGTAAGCTAAAGTAATTTAAATTTATCGCATTCTTAATAATATGTAATAACATGTAACGTTTGCAGTGATAGAGTTACTTTCGAGGCTATGAAGTCCAGGGGTTGCACCTCGAGCTACCTCCACTGCCACCACCAATTCCACCGCCAAAAGTGGAGCTACCGCCACCAGTGCACATTTCCCCGGGTTTTTAGGTAATCAAAAACGTTCTTACTTAGTCTTAATTCATCAAATGTAGGCAAATCTAATTCAACTTAGCTATTGTAGTCTTACTTAGTCTTAAATAATCAAACATAGCAAATCTAACTCAAATTAACTAAAGTAAGTTCAATATGATCAATTCTAGTTTGTTTAATCAATTTTAGTCAAAAACGAAGTTCCAAACTAATCAATATGTCAAATAATTTCT
Source organism: Tuctoria greenei (assembly GCA_036927565.1). Taxonomy (NCBI): domain Eukaryota; kingdom Viridiplantae; phylum Streptophyta; class Magnoliopsida; order Poales; family Poaceae; genus Tuctoria; species Tuctoria greenei. The sequence goes on from JAYESD010000004.1 coordinate 168,200,534, forward strand.
ATGTGTTCCAGGGATCGGCGACGGAGGCTCAAACTCCGTCGCCATCTATCGGCGCCTGGACTGACACGCGGCGAGGTCGTTGGCGGCTCTGGAGTTAGTGGACGCTAGCGGATAGCCTCTCTTCTTTATTTTCCGTTTTTGTGATGATATGTGAGACACTTTTGTGTTGTGAAGGATGGAGATGTTATATATTGTGTTTTGGAGATGCATTTGTGACTATTGCTGTTGCTATTATGTGTTGTTATATATTTTGTTTCTGTCATGTTTATTGCCATCGAGCTGGGAAGAATGTTCGGTTTTTTAGAAAAATAAAAAACCTTATTTGCGATTGCTTTTTATACAGTACCGTCGCAAATAAGGGTTCGAGCTAGCAAATTAACCTATGTTATCTGTGATGGCCGTGCCATTGCAAATTGAACCTGTGTTATTTGTGACGGCCATGGTAAGCCGTCGCAAATATGTCCTTATTTGCGACGGCTGCCGCCAGCCATCGCAAATTGTTGGGTCGGGCCCATCCGCTAGGCCCGGCCCCTTATTTGTGACGACCGTTGCGAGCCGTCGCAAATAACCTTATTTGTGACAGTGACCATCACAAATAACCTTAATTGTGACAAAGCACGAGCGACGGCTGGAAACCGTTGCAAATAAGGAAAACTATCACAAATAGCTTATTTGCATGGCTCTGGCCATCGCAAATCGTCGGGATTCCTGTAGTGATAAAAGACTTGAATCCACCTCGATGTGGATTAGGAGTGATTTGTAAATCACCAAAACCACAAGAAAATTATTTCTCTCTCCTGATTTATTTGAGCACTTTACTTTCCTAGAAATTGATTGTTGCATTCACCATAGGATTGCAAAACTTACTCTCGTATCAACCTAGGATTAGCTTCATTATCTTGCTTGTTATTAATCTTTCTTAATTGTGCAATTTACATTGATAAAGTAGCGATTAAATTTTAAATCACCTATTCACCCTCTCTAGTCAGTATTCTACATCCTACACTGAGGACTAAAAGAAGCATGAGTTGTCCTCTCCCAAATAGTGTGTCTTATATTCTCATTTAATCCGGTGGTTCAACTCCACGAAGATTGGAGTCAGGGAAACACTATGTATTAGTAGTCACTGAAGTGTGGGCATAGAGACCCCTATAGCCCACATGTTAGTGACTGCTAATGCACATGTAGTATTGCAGAGTGAGATATGTGTCTCTAATATGCTCCCGCTCCGGCTCGTCCACAGACATTAATTTGAGTAGACACAAAGCTCAAACCGTTGCTCCCTCATCCCTCTCTGCTATGGCACTTGTCTCTTCACCTCATGCTATCTTGCACGCTTATGTTAAATGATCTTTCCTTTCCGACCTTCTTTGTTGATATCGATTATTTATTTAATTTCCCTTTTATCAAAAAAGGAATCAATAAGTGCAGGATCATAACAAATTATCGGAACCGATTTGCACTACGTAAAAAACTCAAATAGGAGACAAAGATGGGTGACGAGCTGAAAGGCGTCTCTGATACAGTTAAGCGAGACGAGCCCGCTTTAGCAAGGATTTGACATGGCTCGGTTGAATATACAAGGAGATGCGTTATTATACAGCCTGTCTCAGTTAAGTAAGTATTCGAGACGCGCTCTCTTCTCTAACAAATGGGGGACGGACTTTACTTGAGCGGCTCATATTTGTTTCGTAACTGAGACGATCTTTACTTTGCGTCCGTCTCCTTTCATAATAGAAGTCGGCGCGTCTTTCTTACCCACCGGTCAGGCGCGTCTTCTTTTTACATGGAAGCGAGCTCGTCTCCCATTCCCTCTATAGATAGACGTGCGTTAAATCGGTTCGTCTCAATTTTCTATTGCCCTTCTACGACCTCCTAGCTATGGCAGAACAAGTGGCTGCCAGATCTGCCCTGTTCTTGCCCTGTTCTTTCCCTCTTTAGGGCTACCCTTCTAAAAGTCTTGCAGTGATTATTAGTGGATCTTATAACAAAGATTTAGTCTTCTCCTCCTCTCTTGTTTCTTACTATTTCTTACCCCTTTATATCTTGACTATCAGTGACTTCGAATTTCTTTGATTTAACTCTTCTTTTCTGTACGTAGATATCGTCGGATCGAAGTTGGATGTATGGGTCGTGCCATTGCAATGAATATATCCAAGGGGTAGATGCATTTATCGATTTCATGAAAAAGACATGTTGAAAAACATTGGAGGGACTATTTGTTGTCCTTGCAAACATTACAAGAATAAGAAGAGATATCGCACTGATGAAGTATTGACGTCACATTTGATGATCCATGGATTCATTGTGGATTATCGATGTTGGAACAAACATGGGGAGGATGGGGCTTAATGAAGCAGAGATGATAGATTCATATCCGCATAGGGAGGTCCCTACCAGTGTCGAAGAAGATCACGACGATGATGTGAACATGCCAGATATATCAAGGTTCACCGATGATAATATTGAGTTTCAGGTGCATAACATAGTGGAGATGGTACGCAATGTCGAGAGACATGGCGATGATAATCTGTACAGTAATGGTGAACTTGCAAATTACAAGAAGATGCAGGAAGACTCGAAGAAGCAATTGTATCATGGTTGTGCGGCTAGGTACACCAGACTATTTGCGATGACAAAACTTTTCCAGTTGAAGGCGAGCGACGGATATTGGGTTTGGAGGTGGGGAAAATCTACGCGTGCAGGAATGATTGCATTCTATATTGTGGACCTAAGTACGAAAACCTTGAGAAATGCCTTATTTGTGGAGTGGACCAATTCAATGGTAGGAAAGACGACCGTGATGACGAGAACTGCAATAGAAGAAAAAGAGGGCCTAAAAAGGTGTTTTGGCACTTTACTATCATTCCTTGAAGCATTGGTTTGCAAACAAGGAGTCAAAATTATTGCAATGGCACAAGGAGAAGCATAAGCAGGATGCTGGAATGATAAGACATCCTGTTGATGCCACACAGTAGCGCACATAGCATGGGACATGAATCCTTTTTTGAACAGTAGCACACATATCACATGGCCAATTGTGCTAACATTTTTGAACCTTCTTCCTTGGTTGTGCAACAAACGGAAATATATTATGATGTTAGGACTAATATCGGGGCCACAACAACCTCAGAATGACATCAACACTTATTTCGGGCCTCTGGTTAAAGATCTGAAGTGGTTGTGATACAATGACAGAGTGGACGTCTGGGATGACCACAAGCGTGAGTACTTTGGTCTCAAAACCATTTAATTTGTGACTGTTAGTGATCCTCCAGCGGCACGTAGGAGTAAGAAAGTAGGTTGCGGATGTCCACATTGTTGGAGAAAAACAAACTCACAGTATTTGAGCGAGTCATGAAAAATAGTGTGCATGGGACATCGACGCTACATTCCAATGAAGCAACCATTTCAAAGTATGAAGGATAATTTCAAGGGTAACACTGAGAAGAGGCGTCCTCCACCTCATTTCACGGATCATGAAGTCTATGAAATGGTCAAGGATATCCATGTTGTCCTTAGTAAGCGGAAAATGACTGGCAAAAATACTGGCAAAGATGACATGTGAAAGAAGCATTCAATTTATTGAGAGCTACCATAATTGAAAGACTTAGACGTCCATCATTCGATTGATGTGATGCACATTAAGAAGAATATGTGCAAGAGCCTACTCGCGACATTGCTTAACACGGATGGGAAAACTAGGGACCATGAACATGCACGGGCATATCTAAAGAAAATGGAAATTAGGCTTGAGTTGTAGGTCGATGACTCAGTAAAAGGAACAGAACTACCCACATCATGCATCACCCTTTCAAAAAAATGTGAAGAAAGAGTTTTTTGGGTTCTTAAAAAAAGTGAAAGTATCATTTGGCTACTTGACGAACGTCTCAAGGCTTATTTCATTTCCAGATCTAAAAGTAGCTCCCGGTGTGAAGTCTCATGATTACCAAGTATTGCTTACGCATATGATTGTTGTTGGAATACGAAATATCCTACTAGTCAATGTTCGAGAGGCTATAATGAACTTTTGCTTTTTATTCAGTGCCATTGGTCAAAAAGTACTATGTGAAGATGATCTCGAATCAGTGGAAAAAGGCACAATGAAACTTTATGCTTCCTTGAGATGTATTTTCCACCTACCTTTTTTGACATCAGTGTCCATATCACAACTCATATTATTAAGGGGATAAAGCTACTTGGCCCTGTGTTCCTTCACCAGATGTATGCGTACGAGAGATTCAACGGCATACTGAAAGGCTTCGTTAGAAATCGAGCTTACCCTGAAGACAGCATGGTACATGGATACTCTACGGAGGAAGTTGTGGAGTGAGCTCTAAACTACACTGACCCGAGTAACCCGATTGGTTTTCCTAAGTCTCGTCATGAGGGGAGGCTCACAAGAAAAATGACCATTGAGAAGAAGGCTATAACTCTAGATCCACATTTATTCTCCTGTGCTCATTTCCACGTCTTGCAACAAATGTCCATTGTGTCGGAGTACTTCGATGAGCACAAGGAGGTTGTGCTTAGAGAGAATCCTCGTCGCAATAAATCATGGTTAGCAAATGAACACAAGAGAAAATTTCTTACACACATACTCAAACAAGTGAATACCTAAAAAAGTTGGCTCGTGGTACTATATTCACAGTTATTACATATCAGGGGTACAACATAAATGGATACACGTTCTACACTGCATAACAAGATAAGAAAAGCACGTATCAGAATAGTGGTGTCGGTGTTGATTCTTATAACGATGCGGGCCAAGACAAAAACATGTACTATGTTCAAATACAAGAGATCTGGGAGCTTGACTTGCAAGGATTTAAGATTCCTCTTTTCTATTGCAACTGGTTTGATGGAATCAAAGGTGTTGTACAAGACAAGTATGGGTTTACTAGCGTTGATCTTAACCGTCAAGGATATAAGTTAGAGCCTTTCGTGTTACCAGAACATGTTGCTCTAGTATTCTATGTTCCAGACACAACAAATAAAAGACTTAAGGTAGTTATACCTGGAAAACAACGAATCGCCGGAGTTGAGAATGTCGTCGATGAGGAAGATTTTGACCAACTTGATGAGATTCTTCCTTTTTTTCACCTTGATGATCAAGCCAAGAATACTATCGGCCAATGAACTTCCTTACTTGCAGAATGGCCACCATGAAAAAGTTAAGAATTTCAAAAAACCAAGACCGCGACGTAATTACCAAATTGATTGTGTGCAAATATGTGAAAATATGGTCAACGAGTCAAAAAATGACTTCCATCTGGATATTTGTGTGATATATGCTCAAATGTGTGAAAATTTTGCCATTTGTATGAAAATTTGACTTTCATTGGTCATATGTGTTATGTTTCTTATGGAGAAGTATTGTTACCTTTTGTTCTATTTCTTAAGGAAGCACTACTGAATATGGCATTTGCTCTATCTTGGAAAATGGGAGACGTACGTGATGCGAGACGAGCCTCACAACGACTCGTCTTGCATGTGTCTGTGAATTTATGCCGTAGTGAAGATCTTTTGTCCCATCTCAGAAAACTGAGCGCGTTACAACGAGCATATAAGGCGTGGCATTGCACAACACACAGTGGAAGTTGTTGTTCCGCATTTGCGCGTGCTGTGCGCTGATACGACATCATCAGCTTTGGCATATCCACAAGGTAATGGGAGATGCACCTTTCAAGAGATAGTCTCCTCCACAAGGTAATGAGAGATGAGCCTTCCAAGAGCACATCTCCAATTTCGACGCGCTCATTATGAGATCCTGAAGATCTTTTGTCCCACCTCGGAAATCTGAGCGTGTTGCAACGAGCATATAAGGCGTGGCATTGCACACAAAGAGAAAGTTGTTGTTCCCGCCTCGGCGCGCGCTGTGCACTGATGCTGGAACAGCAGCTTTCTCATATCCACAAGGTAATGGGAGACGCATTTTTCAAGAGGTCGTCTTCGATTTCGATGCGCTCGTTGTTCGATCGTGAAGATATTTTGTCCCACCTCAAAAATCTAAGCGTGTTGCAACGAGCATATAAGGTGTGACATTGCACAACACACCGCAAAAGTTGTTGTTCCCGCCTCGTCGTGTGTTGTGTGCTGAATTAGGAAGAACAACTTTCGCATATCCACAAGTTAATGGGAGACACCCTTTTCAAGAGGTCATCTTCGATTTTGACGCTTCGGATTACGAGCAAATGGCATTATTGGCAACGACTCGCATTAATTCAAGAGAAAAAAGACGTGCCCTTACAAAGCGCATCTCTGATATGGGCTTACATACGTGCGGGACCCAATTATTCTTTTTGTTGGAGCAAAAGGGAGATGCGCCCAGCGGTGGCTCTTCTGAGGCGCATCTCCGATTGTTGCCCTAAGGCACTTTTAGCTCTCTTGCGCGCTCTCTTCCCAACACTTAACAAAACGTTTCGACAATTTAGCTCTCGCGCGCTGATCACTTTTCACCCTAGAAACTACCGTCGCATCATCCCCTTCCTCGCAGCACGCCATCGCGTTGGTATCCTTTCTCGGAGCTCAGTCGCTGCCTCAACACTGTCATCTTGATCATTATCGCGCTTCTGCCATCGACCCTCGACTCCTCGATGACTAGCTCGGCAGTGCCCTAATAAGGTTTGTTTGCACTTTGGTTGGAGTCAAAATGGTCCGCGCTTTGGTGGTTTACCGGTCAATGTTTAGTATATTTGCGGAGTACTACGCTTAGCGTATTACACTTTGGCTTGTACCGGTCAATATTTAGTATATTTACGAAGATCTCGCGCACCTATAGCTTGTGTGATAGACTTGTGACAGTCTATTATTTAATGATTGCTTGGTTTGGATTGTTCTAACACTTGACACATAGATCTTTTTCTTATTAAGGTACAAATGTCAAGAGAGAATTTGTTCCCTTCTATGACTGTTTGTGCGAAATGTGACTGAAATTTGATAATGTTTTACAAGATTTCAGTGATTTTTTTTAATTTAAAGATGTCTCGGCTCAACAGTAGACTCATGATGAGGATGCATCAACCTCCGGTAACAGAAAAAAGAAAAGGTCGCGGACGACGTGGCCGATAGACGTTTTGACTATTGATGATGCTAATGACGAAGACTTATTATGAGGACATCACTCCTATAAATACAAGCAACTCTTTATTGAACATACAAGATGCAATCATTAGAGTTCACACACATCTATTAACTTCAGAGGTGAGCTTGTTCTTATATGTTTTGTTATATTATTTTGAGAATAGATTGATACCTAATGACTTAATTGTGATTAGAATCCATAGAGAGGTTCGAGGAGTACTTGCAAGAAGTCTTAGAGGCGTGGAGGACTAGAGAATATGTCCAAATAAGATGGAAACCGAGCCCAACTTAAAATCGAGTCCAACTCGGAGTCCAAAAGCACTTTGTACTAAAACGGACGCCTAAGATGCATACTAACTCCGTTTTGGTTGTTCTGCATACGCATGGAAAGGGGAGAGGATAAAATTTCTAATGCCACTGGTCTCATGTCAAAATTTCATTGGAGTAGACAGGAATCGTAGAAACAAAATCAAGCTCAAAATCTGTCAGGGTGTTGCGCCACTGTATTGGGCAATTGAGCCTTGTATCAAGTCTACATCTCTTATTTTCGTGTCTTAGGGTTAGGTCACGACTCCAACACACCCTTGGATGTCCTAACACCTATATATACTTCATAGTAGATGCCACAAACAATTGGATTTTGCTTGGATTCATAATATCGTCGTTTATCGGTTTGTGAAACCCTAATTCAGCAATTTCAGATTACTTCTTCTTTATTCTTGCTTGTGTTCTCGATTGCACTTGCAGGGATTAGCCTTCTTGGCGAGGTCAAGCGTGTAAAGCACGGTTGATAACCAATGGAGTGGTGGTGTAGTGATTGCAGGGGTTGTTCGTGTTCTACTCGAGAGCTTCGGATCATCAATATCGAGATCTTCATCAATCGACTTATCCACTACCTTTCGGAAGACTGGGGCTCATCCTCTTATCAATTGGTATCAGATTTCCAGGTTGTCCATTAAGTAATTCATCTATCCATTCGGTTAGTTTGTTTTCATACCTAGAGTCCACAAAAAGCCACAAAAACTTGTAGTTCATAGATCTATTCATCACTTTGTCCAAACCACCATTGAGCCTTTGTAACTTTGTTTTTCAGTTTGGTTGTGTTGAGTTTGTGTCCGTGGTTGAGTCATATTGCTGGTTTAGAAAATATTTTTAGTCTTAGTTTGAGTTTTGCATTGTGTTGATTCATCCTTTTGAATCACATCATCACGTCTAGATTAGATTCATCTCTGTCTAGATCGGTATTTTCATCATACGAACTCAAATTTTGGTGTTCTTAAACTTTCTGAAAAAGCTTAAAAAGTTTTCTATAACTTTCATTTTCATCAGTTTCCCATAAAAAAGAGTTATCTAGGTCAAAATTGCATTAGATCTGAATTTGTTATTGACCTAAAATTTCTGAATGAGTCTTTATTTCAGAGCAATATCTACTATTGTTCTTTTTCCAAAATAGATCTTCCATATACTCAAATTAAATAAGAGAGATAGATATATAATCTTGCTGTTGAAAAGTTTTAGATTTGGGGCGTTTAAGGTGTGAGGACCAGAGTCTAGACAAACCAAGAATCATATTAGGTGATGTTGTGCGATGCAACACCCAATAGCACAACACAGAGAAAAACAAAGAACTTATAACATAAGTGAGCAACTTATATTAATCATAGAATTTTATACAAAATATCTTACATCAGCAGAAGTCTTCATACTTCTCTCTCGAACCTACACGACAGCAGTAGCAGTCGTATCTAGCCGCGGATACTCCACTCTAGCAGCACAGAAGAAAGCAGCGGCATCCAGGGCTTCCATTAGCTATATACCCTAACGAGGGCAAAGCCTAGGAACCCATTATAGTCATATACCTGCAAAACTCTTATAAATGCAACTGTGACCACAAGGCTCGGCAAGACTTAACCGTCTCACCTAAACATAGAACTCTACATGCTAAGAGTGTAAGACTTGATTTAAACTGCAGTAAGTAAATATTCACTATTAGTAGATCCTTGCTTCAATTTTATAATAACAAATGAAGTTGCTTAGAATTATAACTTTATTTCTCCTATCAACTACTTCAACCAAGTTGCTTAACCATACAACAGGTTTCACCTAGTTCCAGTTGTTACTACGTCACAGCGTAGTAAACAAGTAAGCTCCCTTCCACGAGTGACGGTGATTTGAATCAAGATACACCCGGCTTGCACGTCATGTACACCCGTTTAGAAGAGGTGTAGGGACTCTCCCAATAACGCTGTACACAACCACCTTTCATAAGACACCCAAATGTTGAGCTGGTCCTACCATCTCGGAAGCAAGACTCACATGACGACCTATGCCGCAGTGGCCTCTGCTCTCCTCATGACGTGCATGGTGTCTAGTACGGTAGGGTAGGCCTCAACACCCAAGTTAACATGATCATTAGTTTGTTGGGTCCACTAGAGTCGGTATGCATCCAGTACATATTCAAACTTGTCCAGCAGGACCGCACATGGTATGGTCCTCAATCGACACAGGCAGGAACCATGCTCACAAAACCACGTTCTTGAGCGCCCCAAACTTCTTGCCTGGTCTCAGATCAATCTTTTCATCTTCATTCCTTTCCTCAACCCAATTCTATCCATAATCCTCAACTCACTTTCATCCAATTCTTCAACATTAATATATCAGTTGAAATCATATTAAGTCCTATTCTAACCAGACTCCAGGGATTCAGGGGTCATGCATGTGGAGCATCATACATACCTAGACTTAATGCACAATTACCATTGTATAAATTATAAAAGCAAAACATATTAACAACTTAAATGCAAATCAGGGCTTGCCTTAGGTTGTGGTTAGTGTAAATGTCAATAGTCAGGCTTGATCTTCCGACTGAAGCTTCTCGTCATTCTTCTACTTTTCTTGTCTTTACTGTTGTTTTAGCAATTCTTATGGTAGGGCGCTGCTTGATAACATCTTCTTCTTGTTGCGGGATCCACGCTAGTCCTTCTCCCTAAAGACGTACTAGTTGATCTTCATTCGTCACTTGATCTATCAGTATGATTATGCACATATTCAAAACAATGTAATTGAATATTCCATACTCTATAACTCTAATACACTACAAGAATAGATACTCTCAAAAGTGACAGTCAAGAGAGGTTATAACAGATTTAACTCTATAGCAATACAAGGTTTATTGGATTTGGAATGTTTACAGTAGAGTTCAAAGATGTTCAGCATGAATCAACTCATGCGGCCTATATTGTGCCTACCTGCGTTCTAGTGACTTCAGGCTGTCGCTGCATCTGCATCTTCAGCAGCTATTTACTCATCTTCAGTGGTAAGTACTTCAGTCAGTGAGATGTATGTATTGTCATCAGATGTTATCCTTCCCAACAATCTCATTGATCAGGTTCGGTGCATCATCTCTCTGAAAATGTTAGTGGACAAGTCAAATAAAAATTTCCCACTTAAGCCACCAGTTTCTGGAGCCGCTGGATGTGCATCTACAAGAGTTGGTTTGGAAACGGTGAATCATGGACTGTTAAGTAGGCAAAAGTGCTTAATTAACTCAGTTCAGATAGTCTCCTGCCTCGTATTAACCCAACAGCCTGTTAACCAGCATGCTGACATGTCAAAATGTGCTCCACCGACCACAACTACCATATTCATCTTAATTTGAATACATCCGATTTCTGTTCTGTCCCATAATCATTGTGACTCAGCAATGAAAAGCACAAAAGTCTCTCTTCTTCATTCAGATTGGTATCTCCTCATGCTCGAGTAGGACCTAGTCCGAAAGATAACATAAATATAGGATTCAAGTCCACAATACTTCACTCCAGAATCAGGATGAAATTGCCCAGGCATCAACTTAGTAAACTCATACGCATCTTCTAGGATGCCACAATGTTCAACAAGACTGACAAGGCAATAATAGTGCTTACCAGATGGCACACACGTACACCTTCCTCATCATATCAAAGCACTTCTTGCCTTCCTCTACTAGGCCAGCATGACTACAAGCTGTCAAATAACAGTGAATACAGCAGCATCAGGGGAAAAGCCCTCCAAATTACCAAACAATGATCATGCTGTTTTTATCCTCCCTGTCTTACTATACCCCTAAAGGGGCAGTCCGGTGCATGTAGCTCCCGCTTGCGCAGGCAGGGTCCGGGGAAGGGTCCGACCCATTTGGGTCTTTTGTACGTAGCCTTTCCCTGCATTTTTGCAAGAGGCTGAAGGCTGTTTTCAGGACTTGAACCCGTGACCTCATGGTCACAAGGCGACAGCCTATCAACAAAGTGCACGTTGTGGCACTTCGCTCAGGCATCACATCAAACAGCCTCCTTGCAGCTGCTATGTCACCGCTGTTGACATACGCCAGAATGAAGGTGGTCCAAGAAACCTCACTAGGCAAGGCGATTGAATCAAAAGCGCCCTCGATAAGCATTTCTTCAAACATGGCTTCGTCCACGATCCAATCAATCTTGCACCATACAGAGTTGACCTTGGAAAAAAAATCATTGCCGTATTGCGACACCACAACATCCCTGCATCGCATACCAGCACTGAACTTCAACACAGCCTTGTAAACATTTCATCGAACATCTTGACTGCACCGTTGACCCGATTGAACTTGCAACAAATCAAAGCTGACCATGGCCAAACTGTCCTTACCGTTGCGTCATCGACGTGTTCCCGCATCCTGTGCATCACATTCATACAGAGTAGAACGCCGTGACGATGTTCATGAAGGCGACGACGTGGATATGGCACATGACAAAACAATCCAAGCGCGATGGAAAGAGGCGGTCTGTTGGCATGCTGCAGCAGCACCGTGAGGTCGAGACGCGCAGCGTTGCCGCGAACGGCCTGCGCCTCGGAAGGAACGGGCGCTGACGGCGCGGCTGGCAGGTGTGGCCGCGGCGCGAGCGGTCAGCACTGCTGCTGGCGTAGGCGCAGCGCAGCAGGGACACGGCGGGCGGACGTCAGTGCCTGGTGCTGGGTCTAGACAGCGGCAAGGGCGGACGGCCGTCGCCGGCGCGGTCGTGGACGGACAGGGAGCAGGGCGGCGGTGCTGCTATGGGACGCGGCCGGCGAGCAGCAACCATGGCACATGGGCGAGGCAGAGGCGCGGACATGGCGCGGCGCTGCAGCGCTCAAGGCGCGTGGCAGATGGAGAGGAACGAGGCAGCGGTGCTGTGGCCATGGTGTGCCGGCGGAGCTGGGGAAGAGCCGGCGCTGGAGTAGCAAGGCGCACGGCGGCGCTAGGTATGCGCGGCCGCGGGCGAGCAGCCGGCGGAAAGTGGCGTGCTGCGCGAGCACGGTGTGCCGGAGCGGGAGGACGCGAGCAGAGGCAGCCAGGCGCGTTGCGGCAGCTAGGCAACTGGGAGCACGAGGAGACGCGGGCGCGGTGGTCGGGCGTCGCGCGGCCGGCGTGGGCGCAGCCCAGGAACGCTTGGGCGAGGAGGAGAGCTGGGCCCTGGCGTGCTGGAGCGAGGGAGGAAGAAGCAGGCGGAGCTGCCTCCTTGCTTGCGGTAGGGACGAGCAGAGGGCGTGGTCTGGCCATGGCCGATGCTAAAGCTAAAGCAAGAGGCAACACCAGCGTGTTCCTTCTGATAGAAGCTAGCAAGGGGATAAGACCGAGCGTTGCCATGCGCTGGAGTGCTTCGGTGGGCCGTGAGGCGCCATGTCGCCAGGGAACTGAGAGGCAAGGCTCGGTCAGGATAGGTCTGGCTGGTGGGGCCTGCTGCTAGGTGGGCCTCACCTGTCATAGATATTTCTCAGCTGCGGTTTTGAATAATCAAATCAAAATAGCAGACGATGTAAAAAATTCACCAAAATTTGTATGACAGCAACTTTGGTCATGATAAAAACAATGGTGCAGTCCATTTTACAATTTGATTGATCCAACTTGGATTTTTTTATTAGCAGTGATTATTTCTTTCATTTCTTTTGCATCGTATCAAATTATGATTTTTATTTATCCAAGCTGCACTATTTAATTTTGCATCAAATTCTTATTTAGATTTCGGTTTTATGTATTTGCTTTATTTTGTAACCTAAAATTGTGACATTCTCACAGGACCATCGATTAATATATTTAATAGTTTTAATAGCTATAACTATATTTTGGCCTAAGCCTTATTCATCACTAAATTTGGATTTGAAACCAAGTTCTATGGATCGATTTACACTCTAGTCAATGGAGGAAATTTTCTGACTTCCAAATTTTTGCTCTTGGCTTGAATACCTCGGATTGGGATTTTACATAAACGTGCCTAATTTTCTTTAGAAGATTGAGCAGAAAATATGTGACACACCAAGATATCTTTGATTGTTTTGCATTGTGCTATTTTTTTGCAGCATATTCTGAAAAAAAAGACAAATGAAAAAGGCAAGTGCAAAACAAGATACAAAAGTCGGACAAAAAGGAGAAATAAAAAAGGAAAAAAATAAAGAAGTGCTTACATCCTTTGTGTCCTCTAGTTTTGTCTCATGTCTTGCTAGCTTGAACAACTACGAACACATTTAGGTCAACAACTTTAACAAGTACTTTGGACACTTATTCAACTTTACTATCTGATTGCATTGATGCTAATCCTTGCTACATATAAAGTAGCACCATACTATACTTTTGTCTTGAGCAGAATCAATACACATTTGCAATCATACCACACTTCATTGGTTTTCACTCCGGTCACCGTTTGCCACCTGCAGTGTCGGTAAGAACACTTGTAAGAGCGTGATAAGACGTTTGAGAGTGTATGATTCTGCTCCCATCTTGCTATTACCCTTTGTAGTTGATACGGATATCATATATTTTTTGTTGTTTTCTGTTTGCTACTAATAATGTCAGGTAAAAGCAAGAATCATGCATTAAATGCTGAGATGATTGACATGATGCAGACGGCGATGGAGCTGCTCACTAAAAATCAAACAGCAAATCAAGTTTCACATGATATTACGACCACCTCCATAATTCTTTCAACAATAAGTAATTACATTCTCTCATATCTTCCTTCTTATGATGGTTTTGATTATGATGAATATATTGTTTGGGAAATAGAGTTGTATCAAATTTTTGGACAATGTCATTTGTGTAAGAGGAGAAAGATTAGAAGTGTTGCGAGTGCATTAGTAGATTGTGCATTAACTTGGTGGAACAATCTAAATGATTTAGAAAAACTTCAAACATGGAAAGATATGAAAATAAGCATGCGAGAAACTTTTGTAGATGTATCTAATTGCAAAGATGAAGTGCATAAATTTGAGGAGAAATTTCTTGTTGTGCCTCCTTTTGTGTCTAATGTTTTGCAGGACAATATAGAAAATAATGTAGATGATGCAAAAGAAAACGAGGTTTTCGACAACACTTGTGAATTTTAGATGGTTCAACTCATAATGCACTCGAAATCACTGCTGAAAATAAGGATAAAGGTAAGACACAACATTCTACAAAAACTGAAGGTGAGAAGTTTTTGGATGTGCTGAATTTTTCGACCAATCACACTATTGTAGAGACCAACTTATGAAAGCTTTTATAGATTTACCTTTGTCACAAGTTAATTTTTCTACTAGTCTTTGTGATAAAAAGAAGTTGGTTGTTGATAATGTTGTTATACCTATGCTAGAACAAGTGAATGATTATCACTCACATGTGCTGAAATTAAGCGTTTGATTCCCATTACTTGTGAAAATGATGAACTCAAATTGTTGTCTTCTCGAAATACCTTGGGATATATTGAATTTGATACTCTTTGTGATCTAGATATTGTAGAGAGGAGAATATTTTCAAAATCCGAATTGCCTTTTTTAAGTAGAAATATTTTTCATGCTATAGGCAACTATTAAGATAGTGGTGAATTTATGGTGCATAAAGTTTACATATGCTAAAATCAGAAATATCATTTTGTGTTGCAACAACATGGTGAAATAAATGGATACACTAAAACTAATAATTCTTTGTCATGTTTTTCTAGTTTGTTTTTCGTGCAACGGGAACAATTCATGAAAGACGAGTTTTGTTCGCTTCGGTTGTGCAATATGGATATCACTCATTCTATTCCCTTTGCAAGCTTCTTTACTATACATACGAGCAAGCCGAAGATGGCTTCTCATAAAGAAGGGGAGAATGATGGGATCATGCACATCATCACTACACATACAAGCTCATGTGAATATGCACACTCATTTGAAGGAGAACATTCAGATCATGCACTACGTCGTCCGCCATCGTGGCTGTGACACTCGGTTCCGAAAATGAACCAAGTGCAGTATATGTGTGCCCAAGATGTTCAACACACATACACAAGTGTATCACAAACGATATACAGACAATTACCACAACTCAAATTATTAAATAAGTACTTTATTATAGTATTCATAATAATCTCGAATACAAGCTCTAATGAATACTTATGACAAGTTCAACTAATGCAGCGGAAATAACTAATTAAGCAAAACTAAACAGCTAAGCAAACTAAGCAATAGGGTATAACGGAGCTCCAATCAACACTATTGGCAATGATGACGGTAGACACGACCTAGAACTCCGCATTATCATCATTATACTCCCAATCCTGACCTACAACTGTTGGTGGGGGAATTGCAAGAGTGAGTACATGTTGTACTCAGCAAGTATGGAAAGTATGACATGTAGCTGATTCAATTGATGAAAATAATAAAGGCTAAGTGCTGAAAAGTACATTAAAACATTGGAAAAGCAATATATTATATGTATGTGAAATAAACCCATCATAAACTATATAGTTATCATAATACTAGTTCATATTCCATATCCATCAACATTACCATTAACCACATTCATTGCCATAAACCAATCCATAACCATAAACCATGTTACCATTCATAACCAGTAACAAACCATAACCCTTATTAAACCATAACCATCCCAATCCCAATTCCAATTCTAATCATGTAGGTCATTCAAGCGCTCTTAACCGGGAGCACGGCTATCATGATAGTTTTAGTAGACTCTGCAAAGTTTGTACCACTTTACCCACGTGTTTGTGATTTCATCACTTTTCAGTGACTACAAACTTCCCTTATGCCCATTTCCCGTTGGTCACATTACACACTGTTGGTGTGTGGTCAAGAGATCACAAAATAGCCTTTACAAAGGGATTACTAGCCTATTTAGACCCCATTGAAGTTTCACCGGTGGCGATGTCTCCAGCTGAGCACATCTTCAACCAAGGGCCCCCTCTTAAGCCATTCGGATCCCAGGGTATTCCCACCAATCATCAACAAACCCAACCCGACTACCCCTTCCCCGAGCATCCTTGATGATCCAAATAGCACTGGCAAAGCCCTAATCAATCAGCTACGCCGCACCCATACTTGGCCTCGTGGTGGCACTGTAGTCCTGGCTTATTTTTGCATGAATCGGTCCTTAGATCTAAAGCAAGCAACCACCATATCATCCAAGCCATCCACATGCCAGGCTTGCTTAGATCACCCATTACTATATCATATTAACCAGTTCATATCAACCATAATCTCATTAATGCATAATTAAATAGTATAGTTATTTTGCCATCTCAATTAATCAAGCAAAGCAAAAAGGTAAAAAGTTCATCCCGACTCTCTACCATGAATTCCAGGTGACAAGGGTGGTGAAACAAAGCTAGTAAACTTCCAATCATAGGATTCCCATCAAATTAACACAAGCATGCAGTTTTGTAAACAAAACATTTATTTTAAGACTGGATCAATATGTTCAAGGACCCTTGCCTTGCTCTTGGGCTTGATTAGGATCAAAGGCTTCAAACTCCTGGTGCTGAAGATCCTCCGCAGCACTCTATAGCGCAAATCCATCTAATCTGCGCAACAACCATACAAGACAAGAAACACAAATCAAAGAGCGCACAAATATTACTCAATATGACACGACATGCATGATTAATGCAAATGCAAGGAAAACTAGTTAATAAGTGGTTAATAATATTTACCAACTAGTTCTAATAGTTTTTAACAAGTTTGGACAGGTTTGGAACTGATTTAAATCAATTTTAGAATTAATTCAACACAAATTAACCAGGAAAATCGGACTACTCTGCTAGGGACCGGACTAGTCCACACTTCGCGGAACTAGCGAACTAGTATTTTCTAGATCGACATGAATTTGGAGATTTGGGGTTGAATTCACGTAAGAAAAATCAAGTAGAGGGTATATCAGGTGTCTAAGATTCCAAAGAATCAATGGTTTTGGAGGTAACACTTGGATCTTGGCAATCTAGGGTTGATGAAGAACTTGATGGTGAATCGTTGATGAAGAATGCGAGGTTGATGGAGATCTTGATCCTCTTTCGCTTCCTCCTCTTCTTCTTCTTGCTCTAGATCTCCTTCTCCCTCCTTGGTGGCGGCTATTCACGAGCTAGGGTTTGAGTGTGGTGGAAAAGTGGCAAATAGATGTCAAGCCAAGGGGTGGGGTTGTTTATATAGAGGTGGAGGCTAGGGTTGGGTGTATTTCGAGTTTGAGATGAGTACGGGTCAGTTTGGAGTCCCACATGGGCTCTAAAAGAGTTAGGCACGGCGTCCCTAGGCCCACTTAACGTAAAACCCAAGAAAAAAGTTGTGAAACAAAAGATCAATTCAAAGTCACAATTTATCGGACAAGTCCGAAAAGGGCTAGACTAGTCCGAAGTTGGACAGAGAGAAATCAGACAAGTCCAGGCTGGACATCAGACAAGTCCAAACTTATCCATGGGGGAAAAACACAAGTCCAATTTTAGTCAGAGGAAAAACGGACAAGTCCGTTGGAACACCGGACAAGTCCAGGGACTTAGCAAAATTTCCAAGAAATTGGAACAACGGACTAGTCCGCTCCAAATCGGACAAGTCCGACAGTGTCCAGAGAGAAAAACAGACTAGTCCGTAGCAAAATGGACAAGTCCGAGCCAGGTCAGAGAGAAATCGGACTAGTCCGCCCAAAATCAGACTAGTCCGCACTTCCCAAAATTCTGAAGTGCAGTTTTGCTATTAATTCATTTTTAACTTGTCCCTTGTTATGTGGATTAATGTTAAACATATTTAATGATGGATGGAGAGCATGATGAATGAAAATGAGGGTGTTACAGTGGCCTCCTCCTTCCATGCATACAAGAGAATTTGATGGCGTTGCACTTTGGGATCCAAACATGAGAGAATATGAACTTGAGTCGAGGATGACTCCAATTCAAGAAGGGGAGGATGATGAGGACATCACTCCTATAAATACAAGCAACTCTTTATTGAATATACAAGATGCAATCATTAGAGTTCACACACATCTATTACTTTAGAGGTGAGCTCGTTCTTATATGTTTCGTTATATGTTTTTGAGAATAGATTGCTACCTAATGACTTAATTGTGATAGAATCCATGGAGAGGTTCAAGGAGTACTTCGAAGAAGTATTAGAGGAGTGGAGGACCAGAAAATACGTCCAAATAAGATGGAAATCGAGTCCAACTCAAGGTCCAGACGCACTTTGCACTAAAACGGACGCCCACATATGAACTCTGTTTTGGGTGTTCTGCATATGCATGGAAAGGGAAGAGGATAAAATTTCCAATGCCACTGGTCCCATGTCAAAATTCCATTGGAGTCGGCAGGAATCATCGAAACAAAATCGAGTTCAGAATCTGGTAGGGTGTTGCGCCATCGTATTGGGCCATTGGGCCTTATATCAAGTCTACATCTCTTATTTTTGTGTCTTAGGGTTAGGTCACGACCCCAACACACCCTTGGACATCCTACCACCTATATATACTTCATAGTAGCCGCCATAAACCATTGGGTTTTGTTTAAATTAATAATATCCCTGTTTATCGGTTTGTAAAACCCCAATTCAGCAATTTTAGATTGCTTCTTCTACATTCTTGCTTGTGTTCTCGTTTGCACTTGCAGGGATTAGCCTTATTGGCGAGGTCAAGCGTGTGAATCACGGTTGATAACTAACGGAGCGGTGTTGTAGTAATTGCAGGGGTTGTTCTTGTTCTACTCGAGAGTCTCAAATCATCAACGTCGAGATCTCCATCAATCGACTTATCAATTACCTTTCGGAAGATCGGGACTCATCCTCTTATCAGCTTACCCCTAGACCATAATGTGAATACGAGACTGTCCAGAGTTTGTGGTCTAGCTTCTCGAGAAAGGGTGCCGCTAAATCTGCAGGGATTCAATCACTTGACCAAAAATGAAAAGTATGAACTCTTCAAAAGCTCTATCCAACCATATGTTCAATATCTGGAACATATGAAACAGAAGGGGAAGAAGCTAGCTATGAAGATGATCTGTTATGCATGGAGGATCTACAAAACTAAGCTTGTGAATCTTTAGAGGTACCATGAAACCCCCTTCCATACGTATCCACATGTGTTAGAAGATGACTGGGTGAGATTTGTTGAAAAGTGCGAATCACAGGTTTTTGCCAAGAACAGTGAACATATGAAGTGGCTCCGATCGCAGAACGAGCTTGACCACCAACTCGGCAACACCGTTTATGCCAGAAAAAAGGAGTTGGGAAGAATAGGATGAAAGATTGGTCGAGCTAGGTCTTGAGAATCCATACGACAGTTTCAGTTGACGGCTGAAACCATTTATGCATACTCGTTCACAGTTGACTGAGTCAGGCCATATCAGCTTCTACAACCCGAGCACCTTACATGTTGCTCAAAGAGCCTGGAGCTTGAGCAGCGAAGGCTCAAATGGTGAGAGGGGAAACGATGCCCTCAGTGAGGCCCTACAAAGGCCAGAGCAACAAGGTTGTGGTCGTGGTGTTTCCAGTAAGTGGACCTGGAGGGAGGGTTTTCCGGAACACAAAAATACATATCGAAGGCGGAAAATGACCTCGACATCACATGTTAATGTCAAGGAGCTGAAAATACAGCTGAGACGTAAAGCATATGCTGGAGGGAGCAGGTATACCAATCCCTAACGCCTTTTTCATCTTAAGTAACAACGAGGAAAGTAGGAGTAGCTTTGCTTCTACAACAGCTGGGGGTGGACAACCACAGGAGGATCTTCAGGCACCAGCGTTTGTACCTTCAATTGAGCCAGACACAATAGATAACTTGGCTCAGCCAACAACATGCAGCCTTCTGCTAATGGTCGGAGGAATCGCTCGAACGGAGGTTGAGAGGGCTAGTGTATCCCGATTAGACCATGGTTGACGACATCCAGGTGGACACAACATCCTATGTTGTGGTCAAGGTGGACATGGTGCATGAAAATGCGAAACACCTGGAGCTCGAAGTGCCACCGGACGATACAACATTGACTATGCAAGATGCACTTACTAGAGCAGATGGATTTGTCTCCAATTACCAAGCTATCGTTGCCTCTAGTTATAGAGAAATAGTAAAAGTATCCAATTAGAGAGCAGTTGCCTCTAGTTATAGAGAAGACGCATTTGTCTCCAACCCTAGAGCTATCACAAAAGTCTCCACTTGAAGAGGAGCCGTGTCAGTCTCCACCTCGCACTCGGAGTGCCCTGCTCCTTACACCTGATCATACACCATTAAAGCCAACCAAGAATGTACGTGCCAAGAACAAGAGTCAGCCATAGTGGCGATTATCGTTGAAGGAAGCTTGTAAGAGACCAATGAAAGAGTCGTAATCTTATCTTGACCTGCAAGTACCAGCGAGAACTTATATTCAAATGTCGAGCGGCCGAAAAGATGTTGTTCAATATTTTGTGAAGGCAATGAAACACTATAGTGATAAGGAGTTCCTAGTCGTACCGTTGAAACCGAGTAACCATTGGGTAACCATAGCATTTTCTACAAAGTATGACCAAGTCTGGTACTGTGACTCCTCAAGGCCGAGAGATGAAAAAACTGGCGAGCGAATAACCCGTAAATAGAATGATATCTCTCCCGTTATTGACAAGTAAGTTCCTTCTTCACTTTGGTTTCTGTCTGTTTTGTCCTAGCACGATAATTTTACATTAACTGTGAATGTTTTTTGAGGGCTTTTATACAAGTAAAAGGAAAACACCTACAACTTAAACATCATACTGCATTTGACGTCCCACAACAGGCTCCAGACAACACGTGCGGCTTCCATGTCTGCTACACACAACTTTATTTGAAGAGCAGCCTAATTGCAATGTAAGTGTAAGTGCATTTATTTTACTTTATTACTAATATTTTGCTAAATCTCATTTTATTGTGCGGAAGGACTACAGACCCACCTTCAGGGAGGCTGAAGGTCGTAGCCTCGTGCAAATTAGAGATGTACTATGTAGGTTTCATCATTTCTGAAATCATTAATTCAAAGGGAGAATTTCATTACAAACTAGAGGATTAGATGACAGTTATTCTTTGTGTAATTAGTTACTTATTAAGCTGGATGAACATGGGAATTCTTTTATAAATAGTTACTTGGTAACCATGATTGACACTTCGTTAATATTTGATTGATCAATGTGTGTGATCTCCATTTGGCTATACATATGTTTCTATATGTGTATGTTGCCGACACTGACAATGTGGCTGCAAATCCTAGATAGCTCCAGGATGCAGCCGACTACCAGGATAATTAGGGGTGGGGGCACCTAATAGGAGATGTGCGTCTAGCAGGGAACGTCTCCCTATTAGTGCCGCAACGACCCTGCCTATAAACAATCTGCGATGAGTAGTAGCAGAGATGATGTCGGATTACCTAAATAAATGAGACCAGCTTCCTTAAAGCCATTCTCAGAGGAGTCAACAAATCTGCGACGAGCTACCATAAAGCCCATCTCGCATCAGAAAATAAATTTGAGATGCGCTATATTAGAGCTTGTCTCGCATGTATGCTGATGGTCGACGCGCGCAACACGCGTCTCCATTGACCCGTAAAGCTCATCTATTATGAATCAAAGAAAGGAGACGCGCTATCTTTGATCTTGTCTCGCACTTAGGCTGATCGGCGACGCGCAAGCCGCTCGTCTCTAATGACAACGTAATGCAAGACACGACCACAGAGACACACTCTTTGTTTGTCTCTCTTCTTCGTTCGGGCACATCTCAGATGAGCCTTTCTTACGTAGTGTTGCATAAATACCTGATATATATAATAGTTCTCTAAATAGGATTGCATACATAACTGACTCATATATTGCTTACTTTATGACAATTTGCTTTGTTTTGAGAAGAAAATAAGGTTTTTTCTTCATTTAGTACTAATTTTTACATTAAGACATCTAGGAGGTGAGTTTAACCATATTTGATGGCCACAAATCCTAAAGTACTCGCTACTTTAACTACATTGTGAGCTTGTACAATACATTCTTCCCCTACGTTCTCTTGTACCAATCATACATAATCAAATGATTTTTGTCTCAATTGAATGTCTTGAAGGATCATCATGTATGTGCATCTTGACAGGTGCATTACATTTGCTTTCCTCTATCTTTTTATTTTGACCATACATCACATTTACATTTGATTCTACATTATATTAGAAGCACATTTTTGCTTGTACATTACATGAGCTGTGGTTCGATATTTCTTATTTGTCCAATTTACATTGTATCATAATAGGAATCAACAAATGTATGATAATTTTATCATAGTACTATGTTGTTCCTTTAAAAAAACTCACACCAAAATATGAGAATCAGTTCGAGTTAATAACACTATGTAAGAAAGGCTCATCCGAGACGAGAACCGACGAAGAAGGGAGACGAACAAACTGCGCATCTCCGTCGTCGCGTCTTGCATTATGTTGTCATCAAAGACATGCTGTTGGTGCGTCGCCGATCGTCCTAAGTGCGAGACACGTTCAAAGGAAGTGTGTATCCTTTCTTCATGTCATAACAGATGTTCTCTACGGGGTCATTGGAGACAAGAGTGGTGCGCGCCGCCCATCAGCATACATGCCAGACAAACACTAACAAAGCCCATCATATATTTGTTTACTGATCTGAGACATGCTTTATAGAATCTTGTCTCCTTTTTTTAGGTAATCCAAGACGTTCTCTGTTACAGCTCGTCGCGGATTTTTTACAGGCAGGATCTCCTATTAGGGGCCCCCACGTCTGATTATCCTGATTGTCGGCTGCATCTTTGAGCTAGCCAGGATTTGGCAGCCGCATTGCCAGTGTCAGCAACATACATATACATGAACAAATGTATAGCCAAAAAGATCACATCTTAAATTATATTTATCAATCAAATATTAACAAAGTGTTCATTCTGATTACAATGTAACTAATTACGCGCATCATAACTGTCATCATCTAATCCTGTATATCGTAATGAAAATTCTCCCGATAAATGACTTCATTAACGATGAGCCTTCATAGCCTTTAATGCTCCAACTGAGACATCCTCAAATTCAATAACATTATCAAATTGCAGTCACATTCGCTTAACTAGTCACATAAGGTGGCAAATATTTGAAGGCTTAGGAACAAATTTGTATACAATTGTAATAAATATAGGAACTGTTAGTGAATGAAGAATCGAGCTTACTTATGTGAAGGCGGCGACATGCTCATACTGGTTACCGAGGTCGGGGTCGAGGCAGCGACATGCTATGGGGATAGGGGACGAGGCGACGTGCTCTAGCGTGCTCAACTCTCTGATGACGAAGGTCGGGGTTGACGGTGAGGTCAGGGTCGATGGTAGTAGTGCAACAATTATGAAGAGTGAGTTGAGGAAGAGGGACACCGGCAGCGTGCTCAGGAGCTGCAGTTTTCTAGGTCAAAAGAGCGCGCGAGAGCTAAAAATTTTCACCTAGTATTGGGAGAGAGCGCGCGAGAGATAAAAATAGCAAAACTCCAAGACGAGCCTCTATAACACCCGTCTCTCATTTCAGCGTCTCCCTTTGGTCAAGAGAGCGCGCGAGAGATAAAAATAGCAAAACTCCAAGATGAGCCTCTATAACACCCGTTTCTCATTTCAGCGTCTCCCTTTGGTCGAGAGAGCGCGAGTAAGTTTTGCGCAAAAATTTTTGCCAGAGAGCACGCGGGAGCTCAAATTAAGTCAAAAATTGGAGACGGACATATATAACACGCACCTTGCATTATTTTGTAGCTGGACGGGCACACAACATGCGAAAGATGTTGTTCGCAGGGTGCAACGCCATCTTTCGCATACTGGCATGTCTAATTGGCATCTGCGTGAAATGCCTTATATGATGGTTGCAACGTGTACAACTTTCCGAGGTGGGACAAAAATCTTCGGCATGAATCAGAGACGCGCCCTAGTAAGGCACGTCTCCCTTTTGTTGGATCTCACAAATCGGAGACGCACCTTTTTAAAGTGTTTCTCTCATGTGCTCGTCTCTCTATTGCCACTCGCACGACATCGTGAGCATCCATTGCCACTCGCACGTTATCATGAGCGTCCGTTGTAGGGATAAACAAACACAATGATATTGAATTAAGGGATATAATTGGAATTCAAGGATAAACAAACATAATGACATTGCAATTCATAGATAATTTGCAACTCAATAAATTTAATAGTTCATACACATTGCATTCTGTAACACCCTCATATTTATGCATCATGCCCTGATCCATCATTAAATAATGTCTAACATTAAACCACATAACAAGGAACAACTTTAAAATGAATTTAGAATAAAACTGCACTTAAGAATGCTGGGAAGTGCGGACTAGTCCGATTTTGGTGCGGACTAGTCCGATTTCTCTCTGACTTCGCTCAAACTTGTCCGTTTTGCTGCGAACTAGTCTGTTTTTCTCTCTGGACACTTTCGTACTTGTCCGGTCATATGCGGACTAGTCCGATGTTCCGATTTCATGGAAATTTTGCTAAGTCCCTGCACTTGTCCGGACTAGTCCGGTGTTCCAATGGACTTGTCTGTTTTTACCTTTGACTAAAGTCAGACTTGTCCGTTTTTCCCCTCTAGATAAGTTCGGACTTGTCCGATGTCCAGTCCGGAGTTGTCCGATTTCTCTCTGTCCAACTTCGGACTAGTCTGACTCTTTTCGGACTTGTCCGATAAATCGTGACTCTGAGTTGATCTTGTGTTTCACGACTTGTTTCTTGGGTTTTACGTTAAGTGGGCCAAGGGACGTCGTGCCTAAATCTTTTAGAGCCCATGTGGGACTCCAAACCGACCCCTACTCATCTCAAACTCGAAATCCATCCAACTCTAGCCTCCACCTCTATATAAACAACCCTATTCCTTGGCTTGACATCTATTTGCCACTTTCCCACCACACCCAAACCCTAGTTCTTGAATAGCCGCCACCAAGGAGGGAGAAGGAGATCTAGAACAAGAAGAAGAGGAGGAGGAAATGAAAGAGGATGAAGATCTCCATCAACTCCGCATTCTTCATCAATGATTCACCATCAAGTTCTTCATCAACCCTAGATCATCAAGAATCGAGTGTTGCCTATGAAAACCCTTGATTCTTTGGAGTCTTAGATACCTGGTATACCTTCTACTTTCCTTTTCTTTACGTGAATTCAACCCTAAATCTCCAAATTCACGTCGATCTAGAAAACCCTAGTTTGCTAGTTCTGCTAAGTGCGGACTTGTCAGGTCCCTAGCGGACTAGTCCGATATTCCTAGTTAAATTGTGTTGGATTAATTCTAAGATTAATTGAGATCAAATCCAAACCTATGTAGTCTTCTTAATAACCATTGTAATTGATTACTAAACATTATTAACAACTTATTAACTAGTTTTTCCTTGCATTTGCATTAATCATGCATGTCATGTCATATTGAGTAATATTTGTGCACTTATTGATTGTAATTCTTGACTTGTATGTTTATTGTGCGGATTAGGCGGATTTGCACTAGAGAGTGCTATGGAGGATCTCCAACACCAAGATTTTGAAGCCTTTGATCCTAATCAAGCCCAAGAGCAAGGCATGTGTCCTTGAATATATTGATCCTATTTTGATAATAAGTGTTTCGCTTTCAAATTGCATGCTTGTGTCAATTTGATGGGAAATCCTATGATAGGAAGTTTACTAGCTTTGTTTAACCACCCTTGTCACCTGGAATACATGGTAGAGAGTCAGGAAGGGCTTTTTACCTTTATTCTTCGCTTAGTTAATTGGGATGGGAAAACAACTATACTACTTAATTATGTATTAATGAGATTATGGTTAACATGAACTAGTTAATATGGTATGGTAATGGGTGATCTCAGCAAGCCTGGTATGTGGCCGGGTTGGATGTCATGGTGGTTTGCTTGCTTTAGATCTAAGGACCGGTTTAGGCGAGAATAAGCCAGGACTACAGTGCTACCACGAGGCCAAGTATGGGTGCGGTGTAGTTGATTAATTAGGGCTTTGCCAGTGCTGTTTGGACCATTAAGGATGCTCGGGGAAGGGGTATTCGGATTGGGTTCATTGATGATTGGTGGGACTACCCTGGGATCCGAATGGCTCAAGACGGGGCCCTTGGTTGAAGATGTGCTCAGTTGGAGACATTGCCACCGGTGAAACCTCAGTGGGGTATAAATAGTCTAGTAATCCCTTTGTAAAGGCTATTTTGTGATCTCTTGGCCATGCAACAAAGGAAGTGTAATTGGCAAAAGGGAGGTTCTTTAGTCGCCGACGGGTGATGAAATCACAAACATGTGGGTAAGGTGATACAAACTCTGCAGAGTCTAACAAAACTATCATGGTAGCCGTGATCCCGGTTATGAGCACCTAGACAACTTCCATGATTAGAGAGAAATTAGGATGATTTGGTTATGGTTATGGTGAATAATATGGTTGGTACTAGTTATGGATTGGTTTATGGCAATGGATATGGTTAATGGTAATGGTGAAATCTGGAATATGGATGATGGTAATGAAATATGGACTGGTACTATGATATTACTTATGGTTTATGATGGGTTTGTTTCACATACATATAGTATATTGCTTTTCAAATGTTTTAATGTACTTTTTAGCACTTAGCCATTATTATTATCGTCATTTGTATCAGCTACATGTCATACTTTCCACACTTGTTTAGTACGACATGTACTCACTCTCGCAATCCCCCCACCAACAGTTGCAAGTCAGGATTGGTAATTTAACTGTGATAATGCGGAGTTCTAGGCTGTGTCTACCGTCAGCTTTGCCTGTGGTGTTATTTGGAGCTGCGCCATATATACCCTTATGCTTATTGCTTAGCTGCTTAGTTGCTTAATTAGTTATTTTTGCTGCATTAGTTTCAGAACTATTAACATGGTCATTAGAGGTTGTAATATGAAGATTATTTGGATATTGAAATAGAAGTACTTATTTAATAATTTGAGCTGTGGTAATTGTCTGTATATCGTTTGTGATGCACCTATGTATCTGTGTTGAACATCCTGGGCACACATATACTGCACTTGGTTCACTTTTCAGAATCGGGTGTCATAAATTGGTATCAAAACTAGGTTGACCATAGGACGCAACCTAGATAGAATGGACACTTTAGAGCATATAGGAGCACTCATGAATCAATGTGTTTTTGGTTGGTGTGCTATTTGCTATATATATTGGTTGCTTGTGTGCTTAGGCTAGTATAGTTAGTTGCTTAGTTTCATATCCCTTGATGCATATAGTTGGGGACATTTTCTAAATTCTTATCTCTTGCTTTCCTTCAGACGGTGATGACTCACAACCAGAGGGATGACAATGATGAGGAGGAGAACAATGGAGTGCCTCAGAACAACAATAGACAAGGACCTACCCAGGGAGCCATCAATATTAAGCAGCTATTGGCCATGCAAAACTAGCTCATGCAGACCATGATATAGACTATGGGACAACTGTAGGCTGGTAACATCAACAATCAGCCCCACATGCCTCCACCGCCGCCCCCGCCACCTCATAACCATTTGGGAGAATTCATGAGGACTAGGTCGCCGACCTTTGCTCAAGTTGACGACCTTATGGATGCTGACGATTGGCTCAAGTCTATGGAGAAGAAACTTGCTATTGTCCAATGCAGTGACCAGGAAAAGGTTTTATTTTCTTCTCATCAATTAGTTGGAGCAGTTGCCGATTAGTGGGATTCGTTATGCAATGCTCATGAGAATCAGAAGAGGATCACTTGGGCGGAATTCAAGGAGAGTTTCCGTTATCATTATGTGCTGGAAGGAGTTATGATTTTGAAGAGGCAAGAATTTGAGAACTTGAGGCAAGGAAGGTCAAGCGTGAGTGAATATCTCAATAAGTTCACTCAACTCTCAAGGTATGCACCTGAAGATGTCAGCCGAGACAGCCAGAAGCAATACTTGTTCGTGAGAGGCTTGAACAATGAGATCCAAGTGCAATTGCTCAACTATGATTATGCCAACTTTCATAAGCTTGTGGACAAAACAATTGTGATGGAGAACAAGGTTCGTGAGATGGAGCAAGACAATAAAAGAAAGGTGCCATATCAAGGATAGCAACAAGGAAGCAATGTGCACCATCACTTTGCGCTACCCAATGCACCATATTATAGCTCTTCTACTCCTGTACAGTGCCCTGGATATGCACCACACCTAGCTCAGTTTGTGCAGCATCGCCCTGTCATGCAAGCACCTAGGCCTCCAATGCCTTATGCACCTCGTGCCAACTTTCCTGGAGCAAATGTTCATAATCAAGCTCGTCCCAATAATTCGGGTTTTGCTAAGAAGTATTATACATGTGGATAAGATGGACACTTTGCACATCAAAGTCCTAAATTAGGCCTTGGTCAAGGAAGCAATGCCCCAAGACAGAACCCAAGACCCAATGGAGGACAGCCGCAAGGAAACCGTGGACAACCAAATTTTGCTCGTGACAACGTCAACCATGTCTCTACGAAGGATGCTGAACAAGCGGATGACGTGGTTATTGGTATGTTCCTCCCAAACTCCAACCCGACGACTATGTTATTTGATTCTGGAGCATCGCATTCATTCATTGCATCAAAATATGTTGCCAAGTATAGTTTGCCTATCTCTCATATGAAGTTTACTCTATTGGTTAAGTCTCCTGGAGGAGAGATGAGGACAAATATAGTATGTCCAAAAGTAAGCCTTAGAATAAGGGGGGTAGACTTCCTTGCCAACCTCATCATTTTGGATTCTCAAGGATTGAACATTATACTTGGTATGGACTGGTTGAGGAAGCACAATGGAGTCATTGAGTGTGCCACAAAGACGGTGAAGTTAACCAATGAGGAAGGGATCACCGTGGAATTTGAAGCATCTCAACACGCACCGAAGCAATTGGAGCTGAATCTTATGGATGGTGCCGCAATTGAGGAGATTTCGGTGGTATGTGAATTTTTGGACGTGTTCCCAGATGAGTTGTCAGGTATGCCACCCGATCGAGACATTTAGTGTGTTGTTTATTTGATACCTGGAACTACACCTATAGCTAAGAGGCCGTATAGGATGCCTCCTAAGGAGTTAGCGGAGCTCAAGAAGCAGATTCAAGAGCAATTAGAGAAGGGTTTTATTCGCCCAAGCTCTTCACCTTGGGGAGCACCCGTTCTATTTGTGGACAAGAAGGATGGATCGCAAAGGATGTGTGTGGATTACCGAGCTCTCAACAAGGTGACCATCAAGAACAAGTACACCTTGCCCCGCATAGAAGACTTGTTTGATCAGATGAAGGGTGCTTGTGTTTTCTCCAAGACTTATTTGAGGTCGGGATACTTCCAAATGAAGATTAGACCATCGTACATACCCAAGACAACTTCTAGGACACAATACGGATCTTATGAGTACACCGTGATGTCCTTTGGATTGACCAATGCATCTACCTATTTTATGTACCTCATGAATAAGGTCTTCATGGAGTACTTGGACAAGTTTGTAGTGGTGTTTATTGATGACATGATGATCTACTCGAAGGATGAGAAGGAACATGAGGAACACTTGAGGCTTACATTGCAGAAGTTGAGGGAGCATCAATTGTATGCCAAGTTTAGCAAGTGCCAGTTTTGGTTGAAAGAGGTGTTGTTTCTGGGTCATATCATCTCAGGGGGAGGAGTATAAGTCGACCCCGAAAAAGTGAGGGACTTGTTGAAATGGGAGCCACCACAGAATGTAAAGGAAATAAGGAGTTTTCTTGGAATGGTTGGATATTACCATATTTTCATCAAGGACTTTTCCAAGATAGCCAAGCCCATGACAGAGTTGCTAATGAAGGGGAAAGCTTTCCAATGGACTCAAGCTTGCCAATAAAGTTTTGAGGAGTTGAAGAAAAGGTTAAAACAACCCAAGTTTTGGTATTGCCGGACGTGAGCAAGAGTTTTGATATATATTGTGATGCATCAAGACAAGGAATTGGACGTGTGCTCATGCAAGAAGGTCAAGTGGTTGCGTATGCATCGAGAAAATTGAAGAAAGATGAGCAGAATTATTCAACGCATGATTTGGAACTCGCAACCGTGGTACACGCATTGAAGATTTGGAGACACTACATTCTTGGTCATAGGTGTGAAATTTATACGGATCACAAGAGTCTCAAGTACATATTCACACAAATAGATCTGAATTTGAGGCAATGAAGATGGTTAAAGTTTATCAAGGATTATGATGTGGAAATCAACTATCATCCAGGGAAGGCTAACGTAGTGGCTGACACATTGAGTCGGAAAGGAGTAAATCACCAAATCACAGTTCGAGAGTTGCCATCTAAGTTATGCAAGGAGTTCGAGATTTGTGAATGAGATGGGAATAATGGAGTTAAATCCAACCTTGGAGCAAGAAATTCGGGAAGGTTAGACAAAGGATGAGGAGATTCTGGAAATCAAGGAAAGGACTCAAGAGGGAAGAGAGTTCAGATTTGATGAAGATGAACATGGTACCCTATGGTTTGGAAAAAAAATTTCGTGCCTAATGTGAAGAATATTCGAGAAACAATACTAAAAGAGACACATGACTTTCCATACTCAATTCACCCTGGTTGTACGAAGATGTACAAAGATCTGAAGACTTGTTATTGGTGGGCTAGCATGCAAAAGGACATAGCTGAATATGTGGCATTGTGTGATGTGTGTCAACGAGTTAAAGCTGAACATCAAAGGCCAGCGAGATTATTGCAGCCACTGAAGATCTCGGAATGGAAGTGGGAAGAAATTGGTATGGACTTTATAGGTTGTTTACCATGAACACAGTCTAGTTATGACTCAATATGCGTAATTGTGGACCAATTAACTAAATGAGCTCATTTTATTCCTGTCAAGACCAAGTATTGTGCAGTACAGATGGCAAAACTATATATGGAGCACATCGTGTGTCGACATGGAGTTCCAAAGAAGATAGTGTTGGATAGAGGTTCTCAATTTACCTCCAGGTTTTGGCAGAAACTGCATGAAGCTGTGGGAACAAGGTCAAATTTCAGTTCAGCGTATCACCCTCAAACGGATGGACAAACTGAGAGTACCAATCATATTTTGGAGGATATGTTAATAGCTTGTGCTTTGAAGCATGGGAATGGTTGGGACAAAAGTTTGCCGTATGCGGAATTCCCATATAACAATAGTTACCAAGCAACTTTGAAAACATCACCATACGAAGCCCTATATGGAAGGAAGTGTAGGACGCCCTTGTTTTGGAGTGAGACAGGGGAGAATCAAGTATTTGGTTCGGATGTGTTGCTAGAAGCTGAAAAGAAAGTTCAGGTTATTCGCGATAACTTGAGAGCTGCCCAGTCAAGGCAAAAAGGCTATGCGAACAATAGGCGAAGGAAACTAGCCTTTGAAGTAGGGGACTTCGTTTACCTCAAGGCGTCACCAATGAGAGGTCATAAGAGGTTTAACGTAAGAGGCAAGCTAGCACCTCGATACATTGGGCCATTCAAGATTCTGGACAAGAGAGGAGAAGTAGCATCTAAGATGGAGATGCCAGCTCATCTATCGGATGTTCATGTCTTCCATGTTTCCCAGGTAAAGAAGTGCTTGAGAGTGCTAGAATAACAAGTGCCAATGGAAGAATTGGAATTAGAGGAAGATTTGACTTATGCCGAACAACCGGTAAGAATCGTGGAAACCAAGGAGAGAGTCACAAGGAACAAGGTGATTGGATGGTGTAAAGTTCAATGGAAACATCATACAGCATCGGTAGCAACATGGGAGCTAGAGGATGATCTCAAGAAGGAATTTCCCTATCTCTTCTCTTCCGCGTCGAATCTCGAGGGCGAGATTCATTTTAATGGGGGTAGGTTTGTAACACCCTCATTTTCATGCATCATGCCCTGCATCCATCATTAAATAATGTCTAACATTAAACCACATAAGAAGGAACAAGTTTAAAATGAATTTAGAATGAAACCGCACTTAAGAATTCTGGGAAGTGCGAACTAGTCTGATTTTGGTGTGGACTAGTCCGATTTCTCTCTGACTTCGCTCGAACTTGTCCGTTTTGCTGCGGACTAGTCTGTTTTCTCTCTAGACACTTTCAGACTTGTCTGGTCATATGCAGACTAGTCCGGTGTTCCAATTTCTTGGAAATTTTGCTAAGTCCCTAGACTTGTCTGGACTAGTTCGGTGTTCCAGTGGACTTGTCCATTTTTCCCTCTAACTAAAGTCAGTCTTGTCTGATTTTTGGCCAGACTTATCTTTTTTCCCTTGTGGATAAGTTCGAACTTGTCCGATGTCCAGTCCGGACTTGTTTGCTTTCTCTCTGTCCAACTTCGAACTAGTCTGGCTCTTTTTGGACTTGTCCGATAAATCGTGACTCTGAATTGATCTTGTGTTTCATGACTTGTTTCTTGGGTTTTATGTTAAGTGGTCCTAGGGACGTCGTGCCTAACTCCTTTAGAGCCCATTTGGGACTCCAAACCGACCCCTACTCATATCAAACTCGAAATCCACCCAACCCTAGCCTCCACCTCTATATAAACAACCCCACCCCTTGGCTTGACATCTATTCACTACAGGAAACGCGATCATTTGCGACGGTCGTATTTATTTGCGATGGCCAGCCGCCGCAAACAGCTTAAATTGCGACGACCCGCCCCTGGCCGTCGCAAATAACAGGGCCGTTGCGAATAAGGACTTATTTGCGACGGCTGTAGGTCTGGCCGTCACAAATAAGACCTTATTTGCGACGGCCAACCCTATAGCCGTCGCAATTAAAGTAGCCGTCGTAAATAATGCCTTATTTGCGACGGCCAATACAAGGCCGTCGCAAATAGGCTTTAATTGCGACGGCCCTAGGGTAAGGCCGTCGCAATTAAGGCAGCCATCGCAAACAAGGTCTAATATCAGGACCCTCCGGCCCCGACTCTTCATTCACAATCCCTCCACCACCGCCCCCGACCCCGCCGCCCCCGCCGCCCTCGACCCCGCCGCCGGCCCGCCTCCGCGCGGCTCCGCCCCTGCGCCGCCGCCCCCGACCCCGCCGCGCCCCGACCCCGCCACGCCCCGACCCCGCCGCGCCCGCGCCGTCCCCGACCCCGCCGCCGGCCCGCCTCCGCGCGACTCCGCCCCTGCGCCGCCGCCCCCGACCCCGCTGCGCCCCGACCCCGCCGCCCCCGACCCCGCCGCCCCTGCCGCACCCGACCCCACCGCCCCCGACCCCGCCGCCCCCGCCGCACCCCCGCCGCCCCCGACCCCGCCGCCCCAGCGCCACCGCCCCCGACCCCGCAACAGGGCAAGGGTGGAAGGGTGCATCGCTGAAGCATATGCTCTTAAGGAAGTTGGATACTTTTCAAGTGTCTACTTTGCGGAAGAAAACAATATCAATACTTCGGTGATGCGGTACAATGTGGACGAAACACCCCCTCTAAGCGACCTTTCCATTTTTCAAACGAGAGGCGCCACCGTTGGTAGCTACACGACCTACGTGCTATCCGAACAGGAAAGGACTGTTGCTTTACTCTACATGTACGCAAATATAGAAGGCATGCAGGAATACTTCGAGTAAGTGTTTCTCCTATGTTTATGCTAATCTACATATTTTGCTACACATGTACTCTAAAAGATGTTTTTTCATGTTCAGCGAGTTCCACAGACAATATTGGCCACATAGGCATCAACCTACGGCCAAACAAGTAGAAGCGATGCGAAAGGAAGGAATAAATGGGGGGGCAGAGTTTTCTATCTTGGTTTCGAGAATATGTAATATTCCCTCGTCTTCTATGTATTATAAATTACTATTATTAAAGAAGTATTATGTAATATTCTCTCGTCTTTTATAACAGTGTCGGACTCACAATGTCCATGAAGATTTGCGGCAGCTATCTTATGGATTGGTGAATGTTAGAAGCTATGGTCGATATGACGTAAATGGCTTCCGATTCCGTACAACTCATTTTGAAGCTCATCGTCCTCTCGCGACAACATCAAATTCCGGTGTTGTGACGAGAGCAATGGACACTCAAGGGAATTTAACCGATTATTATGGTATCATTAACAAAATCCATGAATTTACTTTTACCGGAAATAAGACCCTTCGAGTTGTCTTCTTTGACTGTGATTGGTTTGATCGTACTCATGGAACTCGAGAAAACCAATTTGGAATGGTGAAAGTGAAACATAAGGACCGACTACGAGGTTACGATACATTTGTTCTTGCGCATCAAGTTGAACAAGTGTATTATCTACCTTATCCATGCACGAAGCTCAGTGCTTGGTGGGTGGTATATAAGGTGAATCCTCGTGAGCGGCTATATACTCCTGGGGATGATGGTTACCATGATAGCGAAGACGTTGAAGAAGTGTACCAAGAAGAAGAGTTGCCAGCCACTTTTATCGTCGAGCTTGGTGCAGGACTCGATCAATTAGTTGGAGATGTTGAAGACGTTGAAGATGTAGAGGCAGATGATACGCGAAAACGAAAATTAGAACAGGCCACGATGGAAGATCGTTGGATTGGTTTAAGGAGTAGGGCACGGGCACATGACAATGATGTTGATGAATTTTGAAAGTGACTACAAGTAATGTTTTCTTGAAGATAGTAACATGAATTTTATATATTTTATTTGCATATTTACTAATTATCTAATTACAATAGGATGGTGTCAAAGAAGGGTAAGAAGGTGCCGCCGACGAGGGGGTTCTACCCCTCTAGACCTGAGGACGCTTTCGTTGGTGTCTCATCGACTGGCAGTAGACGCTCTCAGCTGCTGGGGCACGTTCAGACTAGCTCTAGAGCTTCGTCACAGGTAAATGTCACTCTTTTTTGACAAATTCTTTAAATTCAAATTCACATTAAACTTACTTATGAATCATTTGAATGTTGTAGTCCTCACCGGCTGACTCAGAGGCTGCGGCGCCCTCGGCCAGCCAGCCCTCAGCGAGTCAGCCCTCGGTGAGCCAGCCCTCGGCCAGCCAGCCCCCGGCTGGCGATGAGTTTGTTCCTGAGGCCTTTGACTCGGCTGGTGAGGAACCGTCTGGGTCACCTGACGTGGCGCCCCAGCAGACGCGAAGGACGAGGAGGACTCACTTTGTCAATCCTCTCGCGGTCCCTTCACAGAGGATCGTGATTCGTCCAGTCGGAGACAGGTAATAAAAAATATAGTTTTCAATTTTAGTTTCTTTTGATTACTTAAGTAATGAATGAATGAATAAATATCTTACAGGGCTTGGGACGACTTGTCTTTCACTGGTGAGAGACACCACAGACCGGTGAATGGTGTCCTCGGCTCCATAGTGCGTTTGCACTATCTCGGGGTCATCGACGGGGTGCCTGCTCTTTCGTGGGAGGACTACGCACTCGTCCATCACCAGGAGAACGGCAACCTTCAGGAGGCCGTATGGGCCGATTTTATGGTAAGTATGTTAAAAAAGTTTCTAAGTTACAACTCTTAAACTCTTTTAGTGAACATCTCTTCAATATGTTCTTTATCGCAGGCAAGATATACTTTAGAGGACCCGAACGACCATCGCATGTTTGAGGATGCGAGGCGAGTGTTTCACTTCAACGCTGCCAAGGCACTTCGACAAGCTTTATCGAACGCCCGTGTTCAAATTATTAATGAGCACTTGAAGGCGAACCAGTAGCACGTGTTACACTTCCAGCAAGAGAGCGAGAGGCACCTGACGGAGGAGGAGTAGCGCAGGTACGTGGAGTGTAGTAAGTATTTTTTTCTGATAATTTCCTCGATGGTACTTTTAACGACTTCCAACTATGTGCAGGGCCACGTGAGCTGGTTGCAGGGTCGGACCGATGCATTTTGGGCCCTTTGTCGCTACTGGGCTAGCGACGAGTTTAAAGCTAAGTCTGAGAAGGCTCGAGACTGCAGAGGGGTGGAGGGGAAGAGCAGGCATGGTCAAGATAATCACTTGTGTCGACTGTTGGAGTCGGCAGATCTCCTGACACTGCTAAAGTGTTGAAGGAGTTCGTAGTTCGGTGTGGGCGCGCGGAGACTCAAGAAGGTGAATTGCGGTTTAACACAGGAGACACTAGGATTTACGTGGTTCGGGCCGCCTGAGCGTAATACCCTACCCCACAGGTGTGTTGGTGTTGTATTAGTTTGTCACGTATATCTCTACGTCTGTGTCTGTACCTCTACGTCTGTACGTCTACGTGTATCGTCGGCCTGTCCTTTTATAGTACAAAGACAGGCCGTTACAAGCTGCCTGGCCCGACATGTGGCCCCGGCGGTTACTAGTATTGATACACGATTAATTGTTGTTAATGATCCTGTAACGGGCTTCGACAGTGCCGTTACAGGTGTTAAGATCATCCGTTTAAGTGTCATTAATATGGCATTAATGACATTTAAACGGGTCTTGAAGTCCTTGGCTCTCCTTTGAAGATCCAGAGCCGTTACAAGGTCTCCCGGAGGTTAGAGGCTGCCAGCTCTGATGTTTAGACACGTGGCAGCTCCGGAGCTTGCTGTGGGAAGCAGGAAGCTCCGGGGCTACCTGACACCTGTCAGTTCCGGAGCTTCTCTCGGTCAGGGGTTAGGTCCGGAGGTGCCATTTCGGTACTTGATCCGGAGCCTCCCCCTTGTGGGCGGTAGCTCCCGTTCGGCAGTACACGTGGCGACCTAGGGATTAACCATGTTGGAGAAGCAGGTCCGGTCATGTCTGACAAGTGAGCCTCCGAGGGTCTTCGATTCAAGTAGTCGTCCTTCCCACGAGATCTTCGTAATCTCAGGGGGTGTACGGTTTTTAGGGTACCGACAGTGGCCCCCTGGACCTACCTCCGAGGAAGGTCACTGGGGTGAAGTCGTTCCATCGGAGGTGGGTCCATCTTTGCGACTCTTGAACTGGGTCTTCAAGGGTCTTCGAAGGTGCCGTTGGCAGGATTTTACAGTTAAATCCCGACGCGTGGCACACCTCAGGCGGCAGATAAGATCTTTGACGTGCGGATCTCACGCAATTGAAGGTCGCCGGTTCCCGATATGAAAACCGTATCGGTTCCGCGCGCCTTGTCAGGCCGCCGCCTTTGGGTTTCCCGCCTCGTGATGACAACCATTCGCCTGGGTGAGAACCTCGACTTGATCGTCGGGGTGGTCCCGGGCCCTCTTGTCATCGGCTGGGTTGAACTCTTGAGTAGTATTTTCGACTCCCCGGCAGTTTCCATCCAAGCGTTGCGAGGGCTTACTTAAGAAGGAAAGCGCGCACTGTCGGGAGTTCTTTACGCCTCCCATCTGATCTTGCGCTCAAACTCCCGACTCGTACTTTGCTCCTCTTCTCTTGCCTAGCTGTGCTGCGATGGAGTTGGGTCTGCGCGAGAGTCGCCTGAAGACCGACAACGATTTGAAGAAGGTCCGGGCCCTTATGGGGTGGTCCTCGGACTTCTTCAGCCGCTCGGTCCGTGCCGGCGGAGAGCTCCCCTTTGAGAAGGAGCGCGCTGGCGAGATGGTGTACTTTTCTTCGTACGCCATGGTGGGGCTGATCCCACCGTTTTCTTCTTTCTTCTTGATGCTGCTAGACTTCTATGGTCTGCAGCTATACCACCTTGGCCCTCACTCCATTCTCCTCGTGTCCATCTTTGTCCACTTCTGCGAGATGTGGGTGGGTATCCCCCCCTGCGTCGAGCTCTTCCGGACCTTCTTCACCGTTCACACCACCGGCCGGAGCAATGAGTACCTTGGCTTCTACTACTTCGTGAAGCGCAAGAAGTGCCCATTCAAGTACCTCCGGTCGTTCCCTTCCGGGAAGTGGGATGACTGGAAGAAAGATTGGATAGTCGTCAGGGTGGAGGAGCATGAGCGGTTGGAACTGCCAGACAGTCTGCCCGGCATCGACACGTCGATATGGAGTGAAGTTCCGGTGCTGGCGGAAGTTTTCGACCCTGTCCTGACCAGGATCCGCCGCTGTGTGGAGGGAGGATTGACTCCCCAGGCGGTGTTCTGCAACTTCCTGACCAACAGGTGGGCGCCGCTGAAGAGGAGGGAGAAGCTCGCCTGGGCCCTCAACAGCGTGATGGACGAGGACCGGGTTGAGACCGGGTTGAAGTCCAACATGGTGGGGAAGACCTTGGAGTTCCACCTCAAGAAGTTCCAGCATGGCATCGACGTCGACGGGGATTACTTGACTCCGCCGTCGGCCTTTCTTCCTCTGAACGTGGAAGTGGAGTTCAGCAGAGAGCTCCAGCGGAAGATGCCTGCGCTTGACGACCTTGGTGTCGTCGAGAGAAGACCAACCACCCGGGTGGCAATCCCTGGGGTGCCCGAAGATGGCTCGGTCCCTGCTCCACAGCCGAGGGTTGAAGTCATCGGCAAAGGCAAGGAGCTGGCGGAGGAGCCAGAGAGTCGGAAGAGGAAGCTACGGCATGCCGATGGAAGGTCCGTCATGCCCGCTGCTTCCACCTTGGCTCCTTCTCCCCAGGGGGGAAGATCTTCTGCTGCCGTGGCGACTGTCCCCGTGGTGGGGTCCTCCCGGAACGAGACTGTTCCTGCAGTGGGCTCCTCCCGGAGCGCATCTGTCTCCGTGGTAGAGCCCTCCGGTGGTGCTAGCTCCGGGTGTACGACTTCGGCCCTCGGGGCAGTTGGAGCCTCCAGGTCCAGGGGTTCCTCCCGATCGAGGAGAGCCTCAACCCGGGAATCTCCCGTGGCTGCAGCGAGTTCTGGAGGGCCTTCTGGAGCTCCTACACCGACCATGGCCAGCCCGGAACGTCCGGGAAAAAGGTTCCGCGCAAGCTGGTGCGGGAGCCTTCCAAGGTAATTTCTGATGTTTACCCTGGTTAACTTTTTAGTTGTAGCGATTGTTTGTTAATTCTCTTTATCCATCCTCTGCAGCGTCCCTAAGAAGGGGAGTGAAGCAACACCCTCGGCCATGATTTCCGAGGCCGTGGGAGCTTCTGCTCCTGTCCCAGCTCCGCCCCAGGTGGTGGCTGAGGCTGCGACAGCTCCGGCGCCGGCTGTCGTGGTCATGAACCTCGACTTGTCCCCAGAACTTCCTGTGGTAGCGCCGGACCACGGGAGTGAAGACACGCCAGCGGCACTTGTCTCGGAGGTTGAAGCTCCGGGTCCTGGTGCTGCAGTAATGGAAGCTCCGGCTGCAGAGCCGAAAGAAGTAGTAGTCTCGGCCTCGGAGCCGGAACTCGTTGAAGCCCCGGCGATTGAACCGGAGGTGACGGGAGCTCCGGCATGCGAGCCGAAAGTTGAGGCAGTTCCGGCAGTGGAGCCGGTTACCTCCGAAGCACCGGTCGCTGAGCCGATTGTTGTTGGAGCGCCGGTCACAGAGCCGGCGGTTGAAGAGGCGAGGGAGCTCGAGTCTCATGGTAACAGGTCGGAGCCAGTAGTAGCTCCTACTCCGGAGGCGACGACGTCGATGGTACCTGTGGCAGAGCCAGAGTGCCTAAGCAAAGTCGCCGGCCCCCTGCCTGAGGGGGCGAATGAAGACTTGGCGGCGGGGCCTTCTTCGATGGTGACTGAGGCCATCCCGGAGGACAGCCCTAGCGCCTTGGAGGCTCAGGGTTCCGCTCTCGTAGAGTGGGACCCAATTTTTGTATGTGAAGACCCGCTAGAACCAGCGGAGGAGACCCCAGCAGGTCCGGAGCCCATTCCGCTGTCAATGTCTATCGACAACGCCTGCTCCAGTCTACGTCAGGTCCAAATGGCCTTCTTCCACGACAGCAAGGCTCTTGAAGAGGAGCGCCAAACCCTTAGGTGGTGGTGTAATCGGCTCCACTTCGAGACTAAGCTGGCGCAGTCGAGGCTAGCGGATGACAAGGAGTGGATTCAGCGGGAGAAGATCCGCCTGGAGTATTGGGAGAAGCT
Organism: Tuctoria greenei; assembly: GCA_036927565.1. Lineage (NCBI taxonomy): Eukaryota > Viridiplantae > Streptophyta > Magnoliopsida > Poales > Poaceae > Tuctoria > Tuctoria greenei. The sequence goes on from JAYESD010000004.1 coordinate 168,240,663, forward strand.
GCTGGATGAGAGGGAGAGCATGACCCATGCCCTCGACGCTCATTCCCGGGAGTTCCACGATCAGGCCAAGGCTGCCAACGACGCGGCCAATGCTCGGTTCGAGCAGCTTGAGGCCATCAACGCAGCGCTCATCAAGCGCCGAGAGGCACTTGAAGGGAGGGAGAGACGGCTCGAAGACAAAGAGCAAAAACTCCTGGAGCTGCGGGATGACGTCCTGAGAAGGGAAGAGGAGCTCGCCGAGAAAACAGCTCTGGCTGACAAGGGCCTCGAGGAGCGCACTAAGAAGTTGGAAGAGCGCTGCCTCGAGGAAGAGGAGAAGACCTGGGTGCGAGGGCATGAACTCTACGAATACGAGTGTGCCCTTGTTGCCCGGGAGAAGAAAGTGGAGGCTAGGGAGAAGGACCTGGTCGATCGTCGAAACAAGATCCACCTCCGGGAGGAGGAGCTCGGAAGACTTGAGAGGCGGGTTGCTGCGAAAATTCAGCAAAATGCCAAAGAAGTTGAGCGCCTCGCCCTTGAGAATTCCGAACTGACGGCGGCCAAGAGATCCTTGGAAGAGGTGAAGAGCCTGAGGACGGCGGACTCCCTGCAGATTTGGGAGTTCCTAGGCAAGGCCAACGATGCGCTGACGCAGATGGGTTTCAGCCCCGTGCGCCCGGATGATCCGGAGCCGGAGCCGGACCTTGCGCTGCAAGCGTTGAGCGCAGCAGGCAGCAAGCTCTCCAAGGTGGGCGACGTCATCGTGGACCAACTGGAGGTCGAGGGGCAATCCTTGGCGAGGAACGTCACAGAATATGTGCTGACGTGCTACACCAACCGGAACCCTCAATTTCCTCTGGACCCGGTGCTTGAAGGCCCCGTCGAAGGAGAAGGCGAAGCTACCCGAGCCAGCGTATCGGAGGTCGCCCAGAAGGTTGCCGAGTTCTTCCATAGGGTCTAGGACCATCTCTTTAGCTCTCGCTTGTATTTTCTCTTCTTCCTCAATTTTGTACTCCCTTGTCTCTAGATGTAATCTCCTGTCTCCAGATGAATGAAATCCCCAAATTTTTGCGAATTTCATTTTTTGTCTTCAACATCTTTATCTTCTCTTGGCCCCCTGGTAGATGTACACAATTTGATTGTGAACATGTACCAAAAGGATACTGAGTTTTGTTGAAGACGAATTTGCTTCGAACTTGTAGAATTTAGGTCCGAAGTCTTTGATAGTGAAGGTCCCCTGAAGTTGTCGGAGCTTAGAAGCTCCGGTACTGTCCATCGCTGGAGCTTAGTAGCTCCGGCAATAGCCTCTATCAACACGTAGAGCGCTGATAGTTAGTACTCCAAGGTGTCGGAGCTTAGTAGCTCCGGCAATGACCTTTGCTAACACTTGGTTAGTTGGCAACAGACTCCGTGTACGGGGTCTTCTCACCATCTTTTACTCATTGCCGACGGTTGACCCCCTTGGGGGGGGGTCGGAGCTTGGTTAGCTCCAGCTTTTCTCCATCAATGTAGAGTTTATTTTTCCTGCGCACTTAAGCCAAGAAAAACAGTAAAATTTATTCCTTGTCTATAATTTCGTCGCGACTTATGATTCTAAAGAAAATTTTAAGTTCAACGCGATTTTAAATACAACTGGATACGTTGTCTTTTCTCTTAGATCTAACTGTCCATGAACCCGCCTTACTTTGGCCTGCCAGGGTGTAGGTAGAGTGGCGTACTTAGGGTGCTTGACCAGGCTAAGTCGATAGCGCACTCCGGCCCTAGATTGGCTTGGCGGCTTTCAGGCGAGTTGGCCATAAACGATATTAAAATCCAAGAGATCTGACAATTCAACTCGAGCCGTATATAAACCGGTCAAACTAAAATTTCTTAAGAATTGCACATTTCTGTTATAGACAAGAAAGAGAAAAATAAAAATGTCGAGCCTGCACAAAATGAATGCACGTGGAGTCTATTTCACATGAAGATGTCTTTCATTATAGGTCCGGGGTACAGGGGAAACAAGTACACTCTTAGGGTACGGGACCAGGCTAAGTGTGCTTAGTTTCTCGTTTGACCCAGGGTAGTTAGCCATGCTTTTAGTCCGGAGACTGTGACAAGTGCTGCTTGAGCTTTGCAGACCTTTCGGAAAAGGTCCGGCTGCTCTCCCAGAGGAACTACCTGACTCTGTACAATGACTCTATAACATACATCTCAAGTTACTCAAGACTCACCTCCGTTGAATTAAGTGTAGAACTTACGGAGGTGCTCGATGTTCCAAGGATTTGGGAGAGGTGTCCCATCCTCAGTAGCCAAGCGAACGCTTCCGGGACGGGATACTTTGATCACTCAGAAGGGCCCCTCCCAGCCGGGGGAAAGTTTGTTTAGCCCTTCTCTGGATAGTATTCTCCGTAGCACCAGATCGCCTTCCTCGAGCTGTCGGTTGTGTACATGCCGCTGGTGATAACGCCGTAGAGCTTGGCGATATCGGGAATTCTGAACAGCTGCTTGGCACCTTCCCTCCTCGAGGAGGTCTAGGTCTTCACGCCGGAGCTGGTCCTGCGCGGCTTCGTCGAAGGTCCGGACCCGGAGAGAACCCAAGGTGATTTCCGGAGGAAGGATTGCTTCAGCTCTGTACACCAGAAAGAAGGGTGTTTCTCCGGTTGACCAGTTTGGAGAAGTCCTGTTGGCCCATAGAGTGGGCGGAAGCTCTTCGATCCAATTGGCTCCGTGCTTTTTCAAACGCTCATAGGTGCGCGTTTTGAGTCCTTTAAGGATTTCTGCATTTGCTCTCTCAGCTTGGCCATTGCTGGCGGGATGAGCTACGGAAGCGTAGCAAACCTGTATGCCGAGGTCTTCGCAATACCCTTGGAATGCGGAGCTTGTGAATTGAGTCCCATTATCAGTGATGATCTTGTTTGGGACTCCGAATCTGCTTACAATGGATTGCAGAAAGTTGATAGCAGATTGCTTGTTGATCGTCACAACTGGAGTTGCTTCCGGCCACTTGGTGAACTTGTCGATGGCGACGTACAGGAACTTGTAACCTCCGACGGCTCTTGGGAAGGGTCCCAAGATGTCCATCCCCCACACAGCGAAGGGCCATGTAGGAGGTATCACTTGTAAGGGCTGAGCAGGTGTATGAATTTGCTTTGCATGAAATTGGCATGCTTCGCATTTCTTCACCAGCTCAGTGGCATCCTGGAGCGCTGTAGGCCAGTAGAAGCCATGCCGGAAGGCTTTTCTGACCAGCGTGCGGGAAGATGCGTGCTTCCCACACGCCTCCATGGATTTCTGCAAGAAGCTCGCAGCCTTCTTCCCTTGTGATGCACCACATTAGGATGCCGTTGGCACCGCGCCGGTAGAGATCCCCTTCTACCAGTGTGTATCTTTTAGCCAATCTGACTACCCGGTCAGCGGATACATCATCGTCAGGAAGGATGTTGTCTTTCAAGTAGTTCCGGATCTCCGAGATCCATGCATCGGAACTGCCTTGAGAATTTGAGTCTTGCGTGCTGGGTTGCTCGGAGCTTCCGGCAGCACCTACGACCCTTGATGGCTGCCATGGTAACAGGACCATCGGGACCGTCAGCTTCGGGATGCTGATCTCGCCCCCTTCGTTCAGTTCGGCAGGCTGAACTGTGGGTTTTGACAACCTCCAGACAAAGATTCCGTCAGGAGCCGGAGCTCCGGTTGACGCTTTGGTCGAGAGTTCATCGGCTTCAGCGTTGTGGGCACGCTGAACATGGTGGAGATCTAGGACTTCAAAGTCCTTCTGAAGCCTCTGGACTTCAAGGAGGTAAGCAACTAGCTGGAGATTATTGCAGGAGCATTCACCCTTCACCTGCTTGATGATGAGCTGTGAATCTCCTTTAACCAGCAGTTGCTTGACACCGTATGACAGTGCCACCTTTAGCCCGCAGATGAGTGCTTCATACTTCGCCATGTTGTTGGTTGCCTTGAAGTCAAGGTGTACCATGTATTTTACCTTCTCCCTAGTCGGTGCGAGGAGAAGGATTCCAGCTCCGGCCCCCTGCTTTTGCATGGAGCCATCGAAGTAAAGGGTCCAGTGAGGCTCGGTGAAGGTTGGAACTTGATGTTCCGTCTTTTGCTCGCTGGGGCCCCCAGGGTTTGATGGAGAGGGAGTCCATTCCGCCACGAAATCTGCCAATGCTTGACTCTTGATTGCTTGTCTCGAAATAAATTCAAGATCGAACTCAGCCAATTCCGCTGCCCACTTTGCAATATTCCCAGTTGAATTGGGATTATGCAAGATCGCTCGAAGTGGATAGGAGGTCACCACCGAGACTTTGTGAGCTTGGAAGTAGTGTCGGAGCTTCCTGGAGGCAATAAGTACTACATAAAGCAGCTTATGCACCTCTAGGTATCGAGTCTTGGCATCATGTAATACTTCACTGATGAAGTATACCGGGCGTTGAATGGTCCGGACCCTCCCGGAGGGGTCCAGAGCTTCCTCTCTATTGATCCGGACCCTGTCGGAGGAGTCCAGATTCTTTTCGGGGACCTCCGGGTTCTGGCTGGAGGAACCCGGAGCTTCTTCAGAAATGACTTGGACCCTCTCGGAGGGGTCTGAGTCTTCTGAAGTGACTTCTCTTGGATTTGAGTCTGGGAGCTGGGACCCAGACTCACTTCCAGGGACCTCCGAACCCTCCTGAAGGGGTCTGGATTCTTGAGTATGGGGTAGTTCTAGTCTCTCCGCAACCAGAACCATACTGACAACTTCGTCAGTAGCTGAAATGTAAAGCAACAAAGGCTCACCAGGGTTTGGAGCTACCAGAATTGGTAGGGTGGTGAGGAACTGTTTCAGCTCCTGGAATGCCTTCTCTGCTTCTTCGGACCATTGGAATAGTCCGGACTTTCTCAACAACTTGAAGAAAGGAAGTGCCCGTTCTGCCAGTCTTTATATGAACCGGCTGAGGGCTGCTAGACACCCAGTTAACTTTTGGACGTCTTTGATGCGGGTTGGTGGTCGCATGTCTTCAATGGCTTTTATCTTCGCCGGATTAGCCTCTATGCCCCGGTGACTTACCAGGAAACCAAGAAGTTTTCCGGAGCTAACCCCGAAGACACACTTGTCTGGGTTTAGCTTCGTGCGGGTGGCCCACAACTTGTTGAAGACAACCTGCAAGGTGTACAAGAGGGACTCCTTGTTCTTGACCTTGACCACGATGTCATCGACGTACACTTCCACTATGTCTCTAATGAGTTCTTCAAAAGTTTTGTACATAGCTCGTACAAAAGTTGAAGCTGCATTCTTGAGACCAAATGGCATGGCTGTGTAACAATACAATCCATCTACTGTGATGAATGAAGTATGCTCTTCATCCTCCCTAGACATCCTGATTTGATGATACCCAGAATATGCGTCTAGGAAACACAGTAACTCACACCCGGAGGTGGAATCCACTATCTGATCTATTCTAGGTAGTGAAAATGGATCTTTTGGACATGCCTTATTCAGTGTGGTGTAGTCGATGCACATCCGAAGCTTCCCGCTGGCCTTGGGCACAACGACTGGGTTCGCCAGCCATTTTGGATGGAAGACTTCTCGAATGAATCCGGCTTAGAGCAACTTCTTCACTTCTTGTCTGATGAAGTTCTGCCGCTCTACGGATTGCTTCCGAGGCTTCTGATGCACAGGCTGAGCATCGGGGTAAATCTTCAGATTGTGCTCAATCACTTCCCTGGAGATCCCAGGCATTTGTGACGGTTGCCAGGCAAACACGTCAACATTAGCCCGGAGGAAAGTGATGAGCGCGAGTTCCTATTTGTCATTCAACCCTCCTGATATACGGGTGGTTTGAGCGGCATCAGAACCAATTTGGACGACCTTGACGGGAATGTCGGTGTCGCCGCTTGGCTGCACACGGGGTGCAGAGGTTGAGCCCCATTGACGAATGCTTGGGGGTTTCGGAGCTTGCTCCTGTCTGGAGTCCTCTTCTTGCGCCGTGGTGAGTGCACGGAGCTCCTCCAGAGCAGTTACTCCGGCAGTGCAATCTCCGCGGATTCGGAGAACGCCTACTGGTGTTGGCATCTTCAACACCAGGTATCCATAATGAGCAGCTGCCATAAATTTGTATAGGGCAGGTCTACCCAAGATGGCGTTGAAGGGTAAGTTGATCTAAGCGACGTCGAAGACCAACTTTTCGGTGCGATACTTCTCCCGTGTCCCGAAGGTAACAGGGAGAGTTATAGCTCCGAGTGGAGTAATGGCCCCCGGACCTACTCCGGAGAAAGGTCGAGAGGGCTGGAGATCCGAAGGCCGGAGCTGAAGCTTGGTAAAAGCTTCAAAGCTTATGAGGTTCAGCCCTGAACCTCCGTCCACCATAACATGATGGAGCTGGATGTTATTGATGGTGGGAGATACCATCAAAGGTAACTGTCCAGCTCCGACCATGCTTTGAGGACAGTCCGAAGCATCAAAAGTGATGGATGTGTCCATCCACTTTCGATGTGGCTCCGGCCTAGCTGTAGGAGCTACAACGGCCATATCCTGCCGCATAGTCTTGATGACACGACGGGAGGTGATGTCCCATGATCCACCAAAAATGGTGTTCATGGTTTTTCGACGCTCGTTGTCAGTGACGTCAGAGTCGTTGTTGACGGAGGTGTAGACGGCCTTCAGGACCTTTTTGGGATCCTGAAACTCTAACTCCTCTTCAGCCGGAGCTTCATCGACCTTCTGTTTTCCTTCCCTCTGTCGGAAAGGAGACCCTTCCCGGCGCTTGCTGTAGCGCTCGGCAAGGTTTTGGACCTCTCGGCAGTCTTCCAAACCATGGCTGCCCGTTTTGTGAATGGGACACCACACTTTGGGTTTGCCACCGTCTTTGGAAGACGGTCGAGGTCGCTTCTCGGGGCGTGGCCCCCGGCCACCAGGAGTTGCAGCAGCTGCAACGTTGGATGTACCGGCCGACGACTTCTTCTTGCCGTGGGTCTTCTTTTTCTTCTTGCCACCCTCGGAGGTAGCGGCTTCTTCTTTGGAGGATTTCTTGTGATCCTCCGAGGCTGGTTTGGAGTGCATTTCACGGCCCTCCGCAGCTCTGGCACATTTATCTGCCAGGCTGAAGAGTTCCGTGACGCTGGTGATCTCTTTGATCGCCAGCTTCTCCAACATCTTCTTGTCCCGTACGCCCTGTCTGAATGCCACAATGACAGAAGCGCTTGAGATAGAAGGGATTGTATTGCATACCTGAGAGAACCTCTGGATGAAGGACCGCAAAGATTCTCCCCCTTTTTGCACGACCGCAAAAAGGTCCAGTTCAGTGCCTGGTCGGGTATATGAACTCCCGAAGTTGGCAGTGAACTGTCAGCACAGCTCTTCCCAACTGTTGATAGAGTTGGGTGGAAGGCTCATAAACCAGGACCTGGCGGTCCCGGTTAAGGCCACTGGAAAGTAATTGGCCATTACAGCCTCGTTCCTCCAGCTGCCAAGATTGCAGTGGAGTATATCTGAAGGAATTCAGCGGGGTTGACAGTCCCGTCGAATTTTTCCGGCAGATGTGGCCGGAACTTCTGTGGCCATCTAACCATACGTAGGTGCATGGCTAGGGCTGAACAGCCTCCTCCTACTCCTTCCAGAGTAGAAAGGTCCTGAGCTTCCCGTCTTTCACGAGCACGCTCGATATGGACACGGCCATCTTGTTGGCGGTATCAGCGATCAAGCTCCGCCCGAAGGTCATGAGTCGAAAGCCTAGATACCGTATGGGTACGTCGTGCCCCAGAGGGCAACGATGTCACCTGCTGTGACGCAGACCGTCTCCTATTGTTGGAGACGTGCGGACCAAGTCTTCCAGACAAAGTCCGTCGCTGCGACGGGGCTCGTCCCGAAGGAGGAGGACCCTGGTTGTTGAGGCGTTCGGCCGCTGCTGCGACCAAATTCTCCACATCGGCCCTCCACTACTCCATTGCATCTCGAGATGCGTCCGGAGGTGGTGGTCGTTGGAGAAGAGCACGCGCTGCATGGAGCGCATGTTCCGGGTTGTCATGACTAGCTGACGCAGTCAGTGACGCCGGAGCACCATCACGTTGTCCAGCACGATTTGCCGGAGAAGATGGTGGTGGTGGGAGAGTGGCTCCTGCTGGTGCCGAGGCTCCTGCGGGTGGCTGCCTGTTGGAGGGATTGCCCTCAACAGCTTGAGCAGCAGGTTGGCCATTGGATGATCCAGCCGCGGAGTTCACCATTCTCGAAAATCTCAGGCGCCCCCCTACCTGGCGCGCCAACTGTCGACTGTTGGAGTCGGCAGATCTCCTGACACTGCTAAAGTGTTGAAGGAGTTCGTAGTTCGGTGTGGGCGCGCGGAGACTCAAGAAGGTGAATTGCGGTTTAACACAGGAGACACTAGGATTTACGTGGTTCGGGCCGCCTGAGCGTAATACCCTACTCCACGGGTGTGTTGGTGTTGTATTAGTTTGTCACGTATATCTCTACGTCTGTGTCTGTACCTCTACGTCTGTACGTCTACGTGTATCGTCGGCCTGTCCTTTTATAGTACAAAGACAGGCCGTTACAAGCTGCCTGTCCCGACATGTGGCCCTGGCGGTTACTAGTATTGATACACGATTAATTGTTGTTAATGATCCTGTAACGGGCTTCAACAGTGCCGTTGCAGGTGTTAAGATCGTCCGTTTAAGTATCATTAATATGGCATTAATGACATTTAAACGGGTCTTGAAGTCCTCGGCTCTCCTTTGAAGATCCAAAGCCGTTACAAGGTCTCCCGGAGGTTAGAGGCTGCTAGCTCTGATGTTTAGACACGTGGCAGCTCCGGAGCTTGCTGTGGGAAGCAGGAAGCTCCGGGGCTACCTGACACGTGTCAGTTCCGGAGCTTCTCTCGGTCAGGGGTTAGGTCCGGAGGTGCCATTTCGGTACTTGATCCGGAGCCTCCCCCTTGTGGGTGGTAGCTCCGGTTCGGCAGTACACGTGGCAACCTAGGGATTAACCATGTTGGAGAAGCAGGTCCGGTCATGTCTGACAAGTGAGCCTCCGAGGGTCTTCAATTCAAGTAGTCGTCCTTCCCACGAGATCTTCGTAATCTCAGGGGGTGTACGGTTTTTAGGGTACCGACAACTTGCGTTTAGCTAAACGCATGGTAAGTGTGTGTAATTTATGTTTATATATTAATAATATATTGTTCGTACTAACACGTATTGATAGGAGCGCGAGACGGGGGTGCCGCCCACCCCTGCTGAGGTCTGGAAGAGAGGTCACAGGGACCCTTCTCAGCCGACGGGGTGCAGTCAGGCTGCAGCCGAGCGGTTGGTAAGTTTAGAAATCATTCATATTAAATATAACTATATAGATTGTTCAACTTACACGGTTTTATTGTTTTGCAGGCTAAGTACGGGGAGGAGGCTAGGAAGATACACGGCGAGGATTTCGATTGGGAACGTCAATCGATCGATCCTCGAGCCGCGTATGCAACCGGTGGTGGAAAAGCACACGGAAGGTGGGTTTACAAGTCATTTTATCGTTTTCAATTCAAAGTATTCAAGATATTTCAATTTCATATTACTGACTCTCTTTTTTATAGGCTCGCCATATTCGACGAAGTTGTCGACTCGAGGGCGGGGAGACCTGCGAGAGGCAGCTCCACGCAGGCTTCGGGCACGGGAGGTCGCCGCGTATCGCAGAGGGACATCGAGATGCAGTCCCTCCGAGAAACTGTAGAAGAAAACGAAAGGCGACATGAGGAGGAAAGGAGGGCGGCGGAACGCCAAAGGATCGCGATGGAGGCCACGATCCAAACCCAGGCAGCAGCGTTGGCGCAGATGCGGGAAGCAATGGAGGTAACAAAATAAAAACTAAAATTCTCATTAATTCAGCGTAAATGACTTACTAATAGGTAGCATTTAATGTTTGCAATGACAGGCCATCGCTCGGGCGCAAGGTCTGGGAATCCATCTACCGGTACTACCACCGGTCCTTCCAGGCGATCCTTCTTCAGCGGGTCAGGTAAGTTTCTATGTAATCCTTCTTCTCCAGCGTAATAAGATCGAGATAGATGAAAGAGAGAGATAGTTAGATAGAAGAAAATGATTGAGATAGAAGAAAGATAGAGATAGAAGAAAGGGAGACAGAAGAAAGTGTGAAAGATAGATAGAGTAGGATGGTAATGAAGAGAGAGAGTAAGATGTAGATGGAGATAGAGAGAGGGGAAGATAGAGGGAGGGAGATGTAGATGGAGATAGAGGGAGGAAGATAGAGGGAAAAGGATAGCAATAGAGAGATAGAGTGAGAAAGAAAGATAGAGTGAGAGACAAAGAGAGAAATGAAAAGAGAAGAAGAGAGGGGGATTTAGATGAAGATAGAGGGAGAGGAAGGGAGGGAGAGAGATGTTGATGCATTTATATTCTAACTCTAAGTTTCATTAATTGCAGGGATCCGCGACGGCTGCACAAACGCCGTCACCGTCGCTACCACCGCCTGGAATGAGGTGCGACGAGGACATCGACTTCGGAGGTGGCTCCGGAGGTGTATACGGAGGTCAAACCGGCGAGTGAGCCCATGTTTAGTTTGTTGATGTTGATGCGATGTTTGTACGATGTGTTTTGAAACTGTTGTGATGTGATGTGTTCTGTGAATCTGTTCTGTGAATCTGGCCATCGAGCCGGTTAGTGTTTTCTGTTTTTTTTAAAAAATAAAAAACCTTATTTGCGACGGCTTCTTATACAGTACCGTCGCAAATAAGGTACAAAGCCGTCGCAAATAAGCCACTGCTATTTGCGGCTGCCTGGCCATCGCAAATAAGTTTTAATTGCGACGGCCCGGCCGTCGCAAATAGCAGAGTGGGTCCTGGAGGAGGACATGTGGGCCCTGCCACTGAACTTATTTGCGACGGCCTGGTCGTCGCAAATAAGGTTGCGGGGCCCACTGGCCCGCGGCAATAACTTGCGACGACCAATCCTAGCTGTCGCAATTAAGCTTATTTGCGATGGTGGCCGTCGCAAATAAGCTTAATTGCGATGTTTTATTTGCGACGGCGAAAAACCGTCGCAAATAAGGAAAGCCGTCGCAAATCGTCGGGATTCCTGTAGTTATTTGCCACTTTTCACCACACCCAAACTCTAACTCATGAATAGCCGCAACCAAGGAGGGAGAAGGAGATCTAGAACAAGAAGAAGAAGAGGAGGAAATGAAAGAGGATCAAGATCTCCATCAACTTCGCGTTCTTCATCGACGATTCACCATCAAGTTCTTCATCAACCCTAGATCGCCAAGAATTGAGTGTTGCCTCCGAAACCCTTGATTCTTTGGAGTCTTAGATACCTGGTATACCTTCTACTTTCCTTTTTCTTATGTGAATTAAACCCCAAATCTCCAAATTCATGTCGATCTAGAAAAACCATAGTTTGCTAGTTCTGCTATAGATGGTGTCTGTACCCTGCGTACATATACCCTTTGGGACTGCAAAGAGCACAAAGAAACTCCACCTGTCTAAGTTGAAGACCTCCGAAGGCCACAGGTGTCATACGGAACCGGACCTGCCTCACTTCTATTGTTAGTACTAATGCCGCCACATGTATCATTGAACCGGAGCTACATTCCCTACATGGGAAAGCTCCGGACTAGATACCTTTGTGGCATCCCCGGACCCAACCCCCGACAGAGGGAAGATCCGGTACCGACACGTGTACAACGGCACCGGACCAACTCATCCAAGACAATAAGCTCCAGAGCTGCCACACGTCTAACCGCTGGACCATCAACCTCAACAAGCTTATTGGTGGACCTCCAACGGCTCGGACCTTCAAGGGACAATTAAAGCTTCAAGACCTGATTAAGTGTCATTAATGCTATCTTAATGACACACGATCGGAGGACCCTTAATACCAGTAACGCAACCATCAAGAGGCGTTACCATGCTGTTAAGGGTAATTAAGTACATTAATTGTGTATTAAGCATCAGTAACCGCCAGGGCCACATGTCGGGCCAGGCTAACGATGTAATGGCCAGTCCTTGTACTATAAAAGGACTGGTCGAGTGATACACAGGGGGGGACGGACACACCCATACGCGCTCAAGACACTCTGGTCTTACACACAAGTGCTCATACGCTTAATACAGCAACAACACACCCCGTGGAGTAGGGTATTATGCTCAGGCGGCCCGAACCACGTAAATACTCGTGTCAACTTGTCATCTTGTTCTGAATCTCTGCGTGCCCACAACCGAACTACGAACTTCACGAGCTGCTAACGGTAGTACCGGGAGAATTGCTGGAATCACACTCTGACAGTTGGCGCGCCAGGTAGGGGGGGGACCGAGATTCAAACATGGTGAGCTCTGCTGCTGGATCATCCAACAGTAACCATGCTGTGCAACCTGCTGGAGGCAATCCCTCCAACATGCAGTAGCTAGCAGGTGCCGTGGATCCAGCAGGAGTCATGCCACCGCCGCCACCATCTGCTCCTACGAATCAAGCTGAACGTCAAAATGGGGCATCTGCATCAGCCACTACATCGGCGAACAACAACCTTGAATACACGATTAATGCCGCGCGTGCTCTTCTCCAACGTCCACCGCCTCCAGGAGCACCCCAGGGTGCGATGGAGCAGTGGAGAGTTGATGTGGAACATATGGTTGCAGCAGCAGCCGATGGCATCAGCAATCAAGGTCCTCCCCCCTCAGGGAGGGCCCCATCGCAGCATCGGACTGTGTCGGGTAGACTTGGTCCGCACGTTTCGCAGTACAGGAGGCGTGCTGCATCTCAACAAGCAACATCGCTGCCTTCTGAGGCGCGACGTACCCACACGGTAACCAAGCTTTCGACTCACGACCTTTGGGCGGAGCTCGATCGTCTTTACCGGAAACAAGATGGTCGCGTCCACATCGAGCGGGCTCGTGAGAGGCAAGAGGCTCGGGACAGTCCTGCTCCTGAAGGAGTAGGAGGAGGTTGTTCTGCCTTGGCTATGCACCTACGCATGGTCAGATGGCCGCAGAAGTTTCGTCCTCATCTGCCAGAGAAATTTGACGGGACTGTCAATCCCGCCGAATTTCTTCAAATATACTCCACCGCAATCCTTGGGGGTGGGGGAAATGAGGCCGTGATGGCCAATTATTTCCCCTTGGCTTTAACTGGGACCGCCAGGTCTTGGTTCATGAGCCTTCTGCCCGACTCCATCAACAGTTGGGTGGAACTGTGCCAACAGTTCACCGCCAATTTTGAAAGCTCATACACCCGACCAGACACGGAACTGGACCTTTTTGCTGTCAAGCAGAAGGGGGGAGAGTCCCTGCGATCTTTCATCCAGAGGTTCTCCCAGGTACGAAATACCATCCCTTCTATCTCAAGCGCTTCTGTTATTGTAGCATTCAGACAGGGCATTCGAGACAAGAAGATGCTGGAGAAGCTGGCGACCAAGGAAGTCACCAGCGTCACAAAACTCTTCAGCTTGGCAGACAAGTGTGCCAAGGCTGCTGAGGGCCATGAAATGCACTCCCAACCACCTCCGGAGGACAACAAAAAGTCCTCCAAGGGTGAAGCTGCTACCTCCGGGAGTGGCAAGAAGAAGAAAAAGTCCAACGACAAGAAGAAGCCATCGGCCGGCACACCTACTGCTGCAGCTGCTGCAGCTCTGGGTGGCCGGGGGCCACGCCCCAAGAAACGACCTCGGTCGTCGTCTGAAAACGGTGACAGCTCCAAGATGTGGTGTCCCATACACAAGACGAACAGCCACAACCTGGAAGGTTGGTGAGATGTCCAGAACCTTGTCGAGCGCTACAACAAGCACCGGGAAGAAGCTCCTTTCTGTCAAAGGGAAGGAAAACAAAAAGTTGATGAAGCTCCGGCTGAAGAGGAGTTAGGCTTTCAGGACCACAAAAAGGTCTTGAAGGTTGTCTACACCTCCGTTGACAATGACTCCGACGTCTCCGACAATGAGCGTCGGAAGACCATGAACACCATCTTTGGTGGTTCGTGGGACATCACCTCCCATCGTGTCGTCAAGACCATGTGGCGGGACATGGCCTCTGTAGCTCCCACTGCTAGGGTGGAGCCTCATCGGAAGTGGATGGATATAGCCATCACTTTTGATGCTTCGGACTGCCCGTGGAACATGATCGGAGCTGGTCAACATCCACTGATGGTATCTCTGACCATCAATAACATCCAGCTCCATCACATAATGGTGGATGGAGGTTCGGGGCTGAACCTCATAAGCTTCAAAGCCTTCGTCAAGCTTCAGCTCCGATCTTTGGACCTTTGCCCCTCCCGACCTTTCTCTGGAGTAGGTCCGGGGGCCATCAGTCCACTCGGTGCCATTACTCTCCCGGTGACCTTCGGGACTCGGGAGAATTACAGGACCGAGAAGTTGGTCTTCGACGTGGCGCAGATCAACTTACCATTCAACGCCATCCTGGGCAGGCTAGCCTTGTACAAATTCATGGCTGCTGCTCATTATGGCTACTTGGTGTTGAAAATGCCAACACCATCAGGCGTTCTCCGGATTCGCGGAGATCGCACCACCGGAGTTACTGCTCTTTATGAACCCCACGCGCTTGCTACAACGCAAGAGGGAGAATCCGGAAAGGAGCAAGCTCTGAAGCCTCCGATCATTCATCATTGAGGCTCAACCTCCGCACCTCGCATGCAACCAAGCGGCGACATCGGCATTCCCGTCAAATTCGTCCAAATTGGTCCCGATGCCGCTCAGACCACCTGTATATCGGGATGTTTGAACGACAAATAGGAACTCACGCTCATCACTTTCCTCCGGGCTGATGTCGACGTGTTTGCCTGGCAACCGTCACAAATGCTTGGGATCCCTAGGGAAGTGATTGAGCACAATCTGAAGATTTATGCCGATGCTCGGCCTATACATCAGAAGCCTCAGAAGCAATCAGTAGAGCAACAAAACTTCATACGTCAAGAAGTGAAGAAGTTGCTCGAAGCTGGATTCATCCGGGAAGTCTTCCACCCAAAATGGCTGGCAAACCCAGTCGTTGTACCTAAGGCCGGCAGGAAGCTTCGGATGTGTATCGACTACACTACGCTGAATAAGGCATGTCCAAAGGATCCATTCCCACTACCTAGAATAGATCAAATAGTGGATTCCACCTCCGGGTGTGAATTACTGTGTTTCCTAGACGCATATTATGGGTATCATCAAATCAGAATGTCTAGGGAAGATGAAGAGCATACTTCCTTCATCACAGTAGATGGATTCTATTGTTACACTGCCATGCCATTCGGTCTCAAAAACGTTGCTTCAATGTTTTTGCGAGCTATGTACAAAACTTTTGGAGAGATCATCAGAGATGTAGTGGAAGTGTACGTCGATGACATCGTCGTCAAGATCAAGAACAAGGAGTCATTTCTTGACACCTTGCAAGCTATCTTCGACAAGTTGCGAATCACACGCACGAAGCTGAACCTGGACAAGTGTGTCTTCGGGGTTAGCTCCAAAAAGCTTCTTGGATTCTTGGTGAACCACCGAGGAATAGAAGCAAATACGACGAAGATTAAAGCTATCGAAGACATGCGGCCACCAGCCCGCATCAAGGACGTCCAGAAGCTGACTAGATGTCTAGCTTCCCTCAGCCGGTTCATATCAAGACTGGCGGAATGGGCGCTACCCTTCTTCAAATTATTGAGGAAGTCTGGACCATTCCAATGGTCTAAAGAAGCAGAAAAGGCTTTCCAAGAGCTAAAGAAACTCCTCACCACTCTACCAACTTTGGTAGCTCCGAATCCTGGTGAGCCACTTCTGCTTTACATTTCAGCAACTGACAAAGTTGTCAGCATGGTCCTAGCTGCGGAAAGACCAGAACCATACCCACTTTAGGAGTCCAGACCCCTCCGGGAGGGTTTGGAGCTACCTGAAGGCGAATCTGGGTCCCAGCTTCCAGACGCGGATCCTCAAGGTGAGACGCCAAAGGATCAACCTCCTTCAAGTGGAGGAGTTACTGTTGCCGAACAAGAAGATCCGGATCCCTCAGGGAAGGTCTGGGTCACTTAAGAAGAAGCTCCGGGTTCTTCTGACAAGAACCTGGAGGTCCCCGAAGAAGGTCTGGACCCCTCCGGGAGGGTCTGGGTTGATGAGGAGGAAGCTCCGGGTCCCTCTGGGAGGGTTCAAACAGACCAGCGCCCAGTGTACTTCATTAGTGAAGTACTCCATGATGCCAAGACTCGGTACTTGGAGGTGCATAAGATGCTCTACGCAGTTCTTGTTGCCTCTAGGAAGCTTCGACACTACTTCCAAGCTCACAAGATTTCAGTGGTAACCTCATCCACTGCGTGCAATGTTGCATAACCCCAACTCTACTAGGAACATTGCAAAGTGGGCAGCGGAACTGGCCGAGTTCGATCTTGAATTCGTCTCAAGACAAGCGATCAAGAATTAAGCACTGGCGGACTTCGTGGCGGAATGGACCCCTTCTCCATCAAATCCTCGGGGCCCCAGTGAGCAGAAGCCGGAACCCAAGGTTCCGGTCTTCACCGAGCCTCACTGGACTCTCTACTTCGACGGCTCCATGCAGAAGCAGGGGGCCAGAGCTGGAGTCCTTCTATTCGCTCCGACCGGGGAGAAGGTCAAATACATGGTTCACCTTGACTTCAAGGCGACCAACAACATGGCGGAGTATGAAGCACTAATCTATGGGCTCAAGGTGGCACTATCATATGGTGTCAAGCAGCTATTGGTAAAGGGTGACTCACAGCTCATAATAAGACAAGCCAAAGGTGAATGCTACTGCAACAACCCTCAGTTAGCTGCATATCTACTTGAAGTCCAGAAGCTTAAGAAGGACTTCGAAGTCCTGGATCTTTGCCATGTCCAGCGTCTCAACAATGCTGAAGCTGACGAACTCTCGACGAAAGCTTCAACCGGAGCTCTGGTTCCCGACGAAACATTCGTCCGGAGATTTTCATGACCAACAGCTCAGCCAGCCAAACTGAGCGAAGGGGGCGAGACCAGCACCTTGAAGCTGGCGGTCCCGGTGGCCCTGTTACCATGGCGTCCATCAAGGGTCGTAGGTGCAGTAGGAAGCTCTGAGCAACCCAACACGCAAGACTCAAATGCTCAAGTTTGCTCTGATGCATGGATCTCGGAGATCCGGAGCTACTTGAAAGACAATTTCCTTCCTGAGGACAATGTATCTGCTGAACGGATAGTCAGATTGGCTAAAAGATACACATTGGTAGAAGGGGATCTCTACCGGCGTGTTGCCAACGGCGTCCTAATGCGGTGCATTACAAGGGAAGAAGGTCGCGAGCTCCTCATGGAAATCCATGGAGGCTAGTGTGGGAACCACGCGTCTTCCCGCACATTGATCAATAAAGCCTTCCAGCATGGTTTTTACTGGCCTACAGCACTCCAGGATGCAACCGAGCTAGTGAAGAAATGCGAAGCATGCCAGTTCCATGCAAAGAAAATTCACACACCAGCTCAACCCTTACAAATGATACCTCCTACATGGCCATTCGCTGTGTGGGCGATGGATATCTTGGGACCTTTCCCAAGAGCCGTCAGAGATTACAAGTTCCTATACGTTGTCATCGACAAGTTCACCAAGTGGTCGGAAGCAACTCCAGTTGTGACAATAAACAAGCAATCATCTATCAATATCTTGCAGTCCATAGTATGAAGATTTGGAGTCCCAAACAAGATCATAACTGACAATGTGACCCAATTCACAAGCTCTACATTCCAAGGATATTGCAAAGACCTCGACATCCAAGTCTACTATGCTTCCGTAGCTCACTTGGCAAGCAATGACTAAGCTGAGAGAGCCAATGCAGAAATCCTAAAAGGACTCAAGATGCACACATATGAGCGCCTGAAAAAACATGGAGCCAACTGGATCGAAGAGCTTCCGCCCACCTTGTGGGCAAACAGGACAACTCCCAACCGATCAACTGGAGAGACACCCTTCTTCCTGGTGTACGGAGCTGAAGAAGTCCTTCCTCAAGAAATCACCTTGGGGTCACTCCGAGTCCGGACCTTCGACGAAGCCACGCAGGACCAGCTCCGGTGTGAAGACCTTGACCTCGTTGAAGAGGGAAGGTGTTGAACAGCTGTTCAAAATGCACGATACCGCCAAGCGATCTGGCGCTATCACCAAGGCATGTGCATAACCGATAGCTTGAGGAAGGCGATCTGGTGCTACGGAGAATACAAACTCGAGAAGGATTAAACAAACTTTCCCCAAGCTGGGAAGGACCCTTTCGAGTGATCAAAGTATCCCGTCTCGGATGCATTCGCTTGGCAACCGAGGATGGGACACCGCTCCCTAATCCTTGGAACATTGAGCACCTCCGTAAGTTCTATGCTTAATATCATGGAGGTGAGTTTGTAATTACATGTGATGTATGTTATAACGTCATTGTACAAAGACGGGTAGCTCCTCCGGAAGAACAGCCGTACCTTTCCCGGAAGGTCCGCAAGGTTCAAGCAACACCTGTCACAGTCTCAGAACTAAAGGTGTAGCTAGCTACCATGGGTCAAACAAGAAATGCAACACGCTTAGCCTGGTTTCGTACCCTAAGAGTGTACTTGTTTCCCCTGTACCCCGGACCTATAATGATAGACATCATTATGTGAAAACAGACTCCACGTGCATTTACTTTGTACATGCTCATTCTTTTTTATTTTTCTCTTTCTTGTCTATAACGAAATTGTGCAATTCTCAAGAAACTTTAGCTCAAACAATTCATATATAATTCGAGTTGCATTGTAAAATCTTTCGGGTCTTAATATTGTTGAATGGCCTACTTGCTTGTATGCTGCCAAGCCAATCTAGGTCCGGAGTGTACTATCTACTTAGCTTGGTCCTGCACCCTAAGTACGCCACTCTACCTACACCCCGGCAGGCCGAAGTAAGGCGAGTCCAGGAACGATTGGACCTGAAGAAAACAAAAAAAAATGCGCTTGATTGTATACAGAATTGCCGTCGACCTAAAATTTCTTTCGGAAATAGTAAGCCGCAATTGAGTTATAGATAGGAAATGGATTTTACTATTTTTCTTGACTTCAGTGTGTAGGAAAAATAAAGATCTCATGATGATGGTGAATGAAGTCGGAGCTATCAAAGCTCCGACACCCCCTAAGGTGGTTCAATGTCGATGTTTCAAACATTGATAGTAGGTGTAGCTGGAGCTACCAAGTTCCGAAAAATCCGGGGGGCCAACTGTCAACGTGAAGAAAAGATAATAAAAGGATATCCTAATGGGGTCTGCTATTGACGCTCTACGTGTTGACAGTGGACGCTGCCGGAGCAACTATGCTCCGACAACCTCAGGGAGCCCTACTATCGATGACTTCGGACCTACAAACTACAAGTTTGAAGCACGCAAGTCTTCAACAAAATGCTACATCCTCTTGGTACATGTTCACAATCAAATTGTGTACATCTACCAGGGGGCCAAGTGGGACAAAGGTGTTGAAGTCAAAAAATGAAATTCATAAAATTCTTGGATTTCATTAATCTGGAGACAAGAGATTACAAAATTGAGGAAAGGAAGAGAAGATACAAGCGGGAGATACAAGGAGAAAGTCCTAAATCCTATGGAAGAACGAGGCGACCTTCTGGGCAACCTCCAACACGCTGGCCTTGGCAGCATCTCCCTCTCCATCGATGGGACCTTCAAGCACCGGATCTAATGGGAAGTGAGGATCCCGACTTGTGTAGCACGTCAGCATGTACTTTGCGACGTTCTGCGCAAGGGATTTCCCTTCAGTCTCCAATTGATTCATGATGACATCGCCCATCTTGTTGAGTTTACTGCCCGTCGAGGTCAACACCTTCAACGCCTGGTCCAGCTCTGGCTCCGGGTCATCCGGACGCACAAGACTAAAACACAGCAGTGTCAGCGCGTCATTGGCTTTGCCCAAGAAGTCCCAAACTTGTTGGGACTCCGCAGCCCTTGAGCCTCGCACCTCTTCCAAGGACCTCTTGGTCGCCGCAAGCTCCAAATCCTCCCGGGCAAGGCGCTCGACCTCTTTGGTGTTCTGCTGAATCTTTTCAGCAACTTGCCTTTCGAGTTTAGCAAGTTCCTCCTCCCGGACGTGGATCTTTTTCTGGCGGTCGATTAGGTCTCTCTCCTGGCCCCACACTTTCTTCTCCCTGGCAGCAATTTCATTCCCCCTCTTGGTGAGGTCCTGTACCCGGTGCCAGGCTTTCTTCTCCTCTTTCTCGTAGAGCTCCTCCAACTTCTTGGTGCGCTCCGTGAGGCTCTTGTCACCCAGAGTCAGCCTCTGAGTAAGCTCCTCCTCCCTCTTCACGAGGTCATCCCGCAGCTCCAGGAGTTTTTGCTCTTCATCTTTGAGCTTTTTCTCCCGCTCCTCAAGAGCCTCCCAGCGCTTGACGAGGCTGTCGTGGATGGCGCTGAGCTTCTTCTGGCGATCATTCGCTGCTTCATTAGCAGCCACGACCTGTTCGTGGATGGCCCGAGACTGGTTGTTAAGGCATCGTACCATGCTTTCCCTCTCATCCAGCAGCTGACCCCAGTACTCCAACCGGGCCTTCTCCCTTTTCACCCACTCCTTGTCATCGGCTTGCCCCGTCTGCGCCAGCTTGGTCTCGAATTGGAGCCAGATGCGCCACCTCCTAAGGGTTTGGAGCTCCTCCTCGAGGGCCTTGCTGTTGTGGTAAAAGGGCAGCTGAACCTAACGAAGGCTGGAGCAGGCGTTGTCGATGGACAACGACAGGGGTATTAGCTCTGGACCTGCCGGGATCCTCTCCGCTGGCTCCAGCGGGTTCTCCATAACAAAAATTGGGTCCCACTCTACAAGAGCGGTCCCCTGAGCTTCCGCGGCACTAGGGCCGCCCTTCGGGATAGCCTCGGTTGCCGTCGGGGAAGGTCCTGCAATGGAAATTTCCACCTCTGGAGTCGGCTCTGAAGGTCCTGCCGTCAGGTCATCAGCAACTGGTCCCTCGGGCGGAGGACCGGCAGCTTCGTCTTGGCACCCTGGCTCGGGCAAGGGTACCTTCGGAACCACCACCTCCAGGGCAGGCATTGAATATTCGGCCGGAGCTGAGGCCACTTTTGGCTCCGGTGCTGGTGCCTCCTCTGCCACCAGTTCAGGCGTCGGTGCTTCGACCTCTACCGGTTCGGGGGCCGGCACCTCCGCGACAACCGGCTCAGGCATCGGAACTTCATCAACCACCAGCTCCATCGTCGGGGCTTCAACAACGTCCGACTCTAGGGCCGGAACTGCAGCTACCTCCGGCTCTGAGGGCGGAGTGTCTATCATCACAACATCCAAAACTGGAGCTTCAACCTCCGGAGCTGGTGCTGCTGGTACATCTTCATTCCCGTGGTCCAACGCTACCACGGGATCTTTAGGAGATGACTCGAGGTAAAGGACCACGACAGCTGGCGCCGGAGTTGCCGCGACCTCAGCCACCACCAGAGGCGACACTGGAACTGGAGCCGGAGCCTCCGCCTGCATAACATCAGTTGCTGTTGCAGGAACCACAGCTTCAACCCCTTTTTTAGGTACCCTGTGGATGAAGGACGAAGAAACTCAAAATATGATTACAACAAAAACAATCAAGTGAGGTAAAAAATCAAATTTACCTTGGAAGTCTTCCGCTCCAGCTAGCACGGAACCTCTTCACCGGACGCTCAGGACCGGACCCTGTCGCCACTGGCATAGTAGCTCCAGAAGGCTCCCCAGAGCTTGCTGCTGCCGTCAGCAACGTCTTGGCTGAGGCCCCCCTCGATTGAGAAGGACCCTTGGACCTAGAGCCCTTAACAGGACCTGGTACCGGAGTCACATGGACGGAGTTGGCATCCCAGGGAGACGCCGATGCTGGAGTAGGTGTCGCCATTGAAGACATCCCCCACCGGGGAGAAGGAGTTGTTGAGGAAGGAGCAGTCTAGACGGACCTCCCGTCAGAGTGCTTCAACTTCCTCTTATGGCTCAAGGGCTCGGCCAACTCTTCGCCCTTGCCCACGACTTCAACTCTCTGTTTCAGAGCAGGAGCAGGGCCATCCTAAGAAGCTCCGGGGATTGCCAACTTGGTGGTCGGACGCCTCTCAACTTCACCAATGTCGTCAAGCACCGGCATCTTCCGCCGGAGCTCCCTGCTGAACTCCGCCTCCATGTTCAGAGAAAGGAATGCTGCCGGTAGAGACAAGTCGTTGCCCTCGACGTCGATGCCGTGCTGGAACTTCTTGAGATGAAGCTCCAAAGCTGCGCCTTCTAGGTTGGACTTCAATCCGGTCTCAATCCGGTCATCGTCCATCATGCTGTTGAGGGCCCAGATGAGCTTCTCCCTTTTCTTTGGCGGAGCCCACCTGTTGACTAGGAAGTTGCAGAAGACGGCCTGGGGAGTCACCCCTCCTTCCACACATTGGCGGATCCTGGTCAGGGCAGGATTGAAGTTGTCCGACAGCACCGGAACTTCGCTCCAAGCTTCAGTGTCTACGTTGGGAAGGCCTTCGGGCAGTTCCAGCTTCTAGTGCTCCTCTGCCGTGACGAGAATCCAATCCTTCTTCCAGTCATCCCACTTGCCGGAAGGGAACGAGCTCAAGTACTTGTACGGGCACTTCTTGCGCTTCACAAAGTAGTAGAAGCCAAGATACTTGTCGCTCTTGCCAATGGTGTGGATGGTGAATAAGGTGCAGAAGAGCTCGACCCAGGGGGAATACCCACCCACATCTCGCAGAAGTGGACGAAGGTTGACACGAGAAGAATGGAGTGGGGGCCAAGGTGGTACAGCTGCAGACCATATAAGTCTAGCAGCATCAAGAGAAAAGTAGAGAAAGGTGGGATCAGTCCCACCATGGCGTACGTGGAGAAGTACACCATGTCATCGGTGCGCTCCTGGACGGGAGCTTGCCGGCGCACACCAGGTGGTTGAAGGAGTCACTGGACCACCCCATGTAAGTCCGGACCTTCTTCAAATTGCCGTCGGTCATGAGACGGCTCTCGCGGAGACCCAACTCCATCGCAGCACGGCGGGGCGAGAGAGGAAAAGTAAGTGAAAGTTTGGAGGATTCAAGCGCAAGTTCAAATGAAAGCGTAAGGAATCCCCAAATGGTGTGCGCTTTCCTTCTTAAGTAAGTCCCGCAATGCTTGGATGGAAACTGCAGAGGAGATGACAATACAGTTCAAAAACTTCACCCTGCCAATGACAAGGGGGCCCGGGGCCACCCTGACGATCAAGTCGAGGTCCTTACCCCGGGCGAACAGTTGTCATCATGAGAGGCGGGAAGCCCGAGGCTGGCGGCCTGACAAGGCGCGCGGAACCAATACGGTTTTCGTATTGGGAACCGGCGACCTTCAATTGCGTGAGATCCGCACGCGCAGATCTCACCAGCTGCATCCTGAAGGCGCCACGCGGCGGCGGTTTAACTGCGAACCACCACCTCAAAGGCACATCCAAAGAACCTTGAAGACACGGCGCAAAAATAAAAAATGGACCCACCTCCGGCAGAACGACTTAATCCAAAAAGTCTCTCCTAGAGGTGGGCCGAGGGGG
Organism: Tuctoria greenei; assembly: GCA_036927565.1. NCBI lineage: Eukaryota > Viridiplantae > Streptophyta > Magnoliopsida > Poales > Poaceae > Tuctoria > Tuctoria greenei. The sequence continues at coordinate 168,264,071 of JAYESD010000004.1, forward strand.
CCACTGTCGGTACCTTGCGTACCGGATACCCTTTGGGAATGCAAAGAGCACAAAGAAACTCCACCTGTCTGAGTTGAAGACCTCCGAAGGCCACACGTGTCATACGGAACTGGACCTGCTTCCCTTCTATGGTTAGTCCTAATGTCGCCACGTGTATCGTTAAACCGGAGCTACATTCCCTACGCGGGAAAGCTCTAGACTAGATACTTGTGTGGCATCCCCGGACCTAACCCCCGACAGAGGGAAGCTTCGGTACCGACACATGTACAACGGCACCGGACCCACTCGTCCAAGACAGTAAGCTCCGGAGCTGCCACACGTCTAACCACCGGACCTTCAACCTCAACAAGCTTATTGGTGGACCTCCAACGGCTCGGACCTTCAAGGGACAATTAAAGCTTCAAGACCCGATTAAGTGTCATTAATGCTATCTTAATGACACACAATCGGAGGACCCTTAATACCAGTAACGCCGCCATCAAGGGGCGTTACCATGCTGTTAAGGGTAATTAAGTACATTAGTTGTGTATTAAGCATCAGTAACTGCCAAGGCCACATGTCAGGCCAGGCTAACGATGTAACGACCAGTCCTTGTACTATAAAAGGACTGGTTGAGCGATACACAGGGAGGGACGGACACACCCATACGCTCTCAAGACACTCTAGTCTTACACACAAGCGCTCAGACGCTCAATACAACAACAATACACCCCGTGGAGTAGGGTATTACGCTCAGGTGGCCCGAACCACGTAAATACTCGTGTCAACTTGTATCCTTGTTCTGAATCTCTGCGCGCCCACAACCGAACTACAAACTCCGCAGGCTGCTAACGGTAGTACCGGGAGAATTGCCGGAATCACACTCCGACAAATGGCCAATGGGCCGTGCCGGGCCGGCCCGGCCGGGCTCGTGTCTAAAAACATTAGGCCCAACACGACCCGCAAGATAGCCGTGCTGGGTTGGGCCAGCACGACGGGTCGGAAGCCAAGCCCAAGCATGGCACGGATCCCATTTTCCCGTGTCGGGCCGTGCCGAGCCCGTTCTCAGGCCGAGCGCGCCGTGCCGGCCCAAAGCCCGACCGAGCCGTGGTCACCTCCTCGCGCCTCGTCGCCTCCTCCACAGCTTCTTTGCCAACAGTTTCATCGGCTCACAGTAGATCTACCGGGGTTCTCGCCTCGCCTCCTCTGGACGGGAGTCTAGGAGTCGTCGCTCGTCGGGTTCGCCTCGCATCCTCGTAGATTCAGGAAGGATCGGGTTGGGCATCACAGATGGCGGGCGGCAGCCGGCGACTCAATACGAGGCGAGGGAGCCAAGGGCGGCCGAGTGGGGTCCGGCGCCGGCGACCGTTTAGGGGCTGACCGGGAAGGGAGCCAGGGGACTCGACGACCGGTGAGGAGAGAGAAGGGTCGGGGTCAGGCAGAATTCGGGAGGTGGCGCTCGAAGTGTCGAACGGGGTGCTGGGTGTCGGGGCGGCGACCGAACAGGAGGAGTGGGAGGTTTTGTAGGGTTTAGAATTTCAGGTTACTACTTTTATATGCTAAGTGGGCTAAACGGGTCGTGCTTGGGCCGGGCTGGGTCAGTCGGGCTCATCGGGCAACATTGACGGGCCGACCAGGCCGCCCTTAACTAGGCCGTGTCGGGCTAGCCCGATGGGCTTGAGGTCAAGACCGAGCACGTCTCATGTCGGGCTTTAGGCCGGCCCGGGCCTAATTTTTTGGTGTCGGGCCGTGTCCGTGCCGTGCTTTTTTTATCGTGCTTCGGGCCGACCCGTTTGGCCCGGCCCATTTGGCCATCTATAAGTTCTGCTAAGTGTGGACTTGTCCGGTCCCTAGCGGACTAGTCTGATTTTCCTGGTTAAAATGTGTTGAATTAATTCTAAAATTAGTTGAGATCAATTCCAAACCTGTATAGACTTCTTAATAACCATTGTAATTGATTAATAAACATTATTAACAACTTATTAACTAGTTTTGCCTTGCATTTGCATTAATCATGCATGTCATGTCATACTGAGTAATATTTGTGCCCTTATTGATTGTAATTCTTGACTTATATGTTTATTGCGTAGATTAGACATATTTGCGCTAGAGAGTGCTGCGGAGGATCTCCAGCACCAAGAGTTTGAAGCCTTTGATACTAATCAAGTCCAAGAGCAAGGCAAGTTTCCTTGAACATATTGATACTGTTTTGACAATAAATGTTTTGTTTTCAAATTGCATACTTGTGTCAATTTAATGGGAAATCCTATGATAGGAAGTTTACTAGCTTTGTTTAACCACCCTTGTCACCTGGAATACATGGTAGAGTGTCGAGAAGGGCCTTTTTACCTTTATGCTTCGCTTAATTAACTGGGATGGGAAAACAACTATACTACTTAATTATGTATTAATGAGATTATCGTTAACATGAACTGGTTAATATGGTATGGTAATGGGTGATCTAAGCAAGCCTGGTATGTGGAAGGGGTCGGATGTCATGGTGATTTGCTTGCTTTAGATCTAAGGACCGGTTCATGCGAGAATAAGCCAGGACTACAGTACCACCACGAGGCCAAGTATGGGTGCGGCGTAGCTGATTAATTAGAGCTTTGCCAATGCTGTTTGGACCATTAAGGATGCTCGGGGAAGGGGTAGTCAGATTGGGTTCATTGATAATTGGTGGGACTACCCTGGGATCCGAATGGCTCAAGAGGGGGCCCTTGGTTGAAGATGTGCTCAGTTGGACACATCGCCACCGGTGAAACCTCAGTGGGGTCTAAATAAGCTAGTAATCCCATTGTAAAGGATATTTTGTGATCTCTTGGCCTGATGAGATCATGTAAATGCACATACAAATATTATACAATGTTTATTTGTTTGAGATCCTAGCTCAAATGAATGTGCGCTCTTATTTGATGGACAGGATCAAGATGGTGCACGAAGTCGTCCACCACCTTGGCCTCCTCCTTTCATACATACAAGAAGAATTGATGGCGTTGCACATTTGGATCAACACATGAGAGAAGATGAACTTGAGTCGAGGACGACTCCAATTCAAGAAGGGGGGAATGATGAGGACATCACTACTATGCATATACACAACACTCTATTCAACATCCAAGATGCAATCAATAGGATTCACATAGACCAATTAATTTCAGAGGTGAGCTCGTTCTTATGTGTTTCCTTATATATTTTTGAGAATAGATTGCTACCTAGTGACTTAATTGTGATTAGGATCCATAGAGAAGTTAAAGGAGTAATTGGAGGAAGATTTAGGGGCGTGGAGGACCAGAGGATACGTTCAAAGAGGATGGAAACCGACCCCAACTCAAAATCATGTCCAACTCGGAGTCCAGGAGTAGTAAGCACTAAAACCGACGCCCAGGACGCATACCAACTCCGTTTTGGATGTTCTACATATGCACGGAAAGGGGAGAGGATAACCTTTCCAATGGCACTGGTCCCATGTCAAAATTACTTCGTAGTCGACAGAAATCATAGAAACAAAATTGAGTTCAGAATCTGTTAGGGTGTTGTACCACCGTATTGGGCCATTGGGCCTTGTATCAAGTCTAAGTACATTATTTTTGTGTCTTAGGGTTATGTCACGACCCCAACACCCCCTTGGACATCCTCCCACCTATATATACTCCATAGTAGCCGCCATAAACAATTAGGTTTTGCTTAGATTAATCTGTTATACACAGTTTTACCGTTCATCGGTTTGTGAGACCCCAACTTAGCAATTCAGATTGCTTCTACCTTGTTCTTGCTTGTGTTCTCGGTTGCACTTGCAGGGATTAGACTTCTTGGCAAGGTCAATCATGTGCAGCACGGTTTATAACCAACGGAGCTGTGGTGTAGTGATTGCAGCGGTTTTTCGTGTTCTACTCGAGAGCCTCAGATCATCAACGTTGATATCTCCACCTCAATCGACTTATCTATTACCTTTCGGAAGATCGGGATTCATCTTTTTCCATCAGGGCCATTCACCAAAGGAAGTGTAATTGGCATAAGGAAGGTTCTTTAGTCGCCGACGAGTGATGAAATCACAAACACATGGGTAAAGTGGTACAAACTCTGCAGAGTCTAACAAAACTATCATGATAGTCGTGCTCCCGGTTATGAGCACCTGGACAACTTCCATGATTAGAGAGAAATTAGGATGGTTTCGTTATGGTTATTGTCAAAGTGCTTGATACGACACTTCCCCCGGACCTGCTAAGAAGCAGCCCGCTGAGGTTCTTTTATGGTTGGGATACGCAGAGATCAAGATCAAGATGATGACACTAGATATTTACGTGGTTTGGGCCGCCTGAGCGTAACACCCTACTCCGCGGGGTTTGTGTTGTATTGTGTGAGTCTGTTCGCTTGGATCAGCTCAACTGAGATGAGATGAGATGTGATGTGATGTGATGTGATGAGATGATATGTCCTTGGGTACGTGTGGCACAACCCTTTTATAGTTCTAAAGGCTAACCGTTACAAAGCTTGCCTGGCCCAACATGTGGCCCTGGTGTATTTAATGGACTAATACACTGTCTAAAGAGTATTAAGCATGATTAATAGTGCAATAACGTGCCTTAATGGCTATGTTACCCCTATTAACAGTGCTCTGATCGTGTGTTATTAATACAACATTAACGACACATAATTATATCTTGTAACTACCACTTTAATTATGCTTCATTGTTTGTGCTGAAGGAGATCTGCCAGCGTATACGTCGATGAAGGTCCGGAGGGTCCACACGTGGAAGCTCCGGAGATTTCCCTTACGGGAGGTTAGGTCCGGGGCTACTGTACATGTGTCAACACCGGAGCTTCTCTCTGCTGGGGGTTAGGTCCGGGGCTGTTGTACATGTGTCGCACCGGAGCTTTCCTTTGTTGGGAGCTTAGTTCCGATTTTCCTTCACACGTGTTGACCCAGGAGCTACCCATATGAGGGGAGTGGGTCTGGTGCAATGTGACATGTAGGGCCCTAGGAGACCTTCAACTCTGGCAGGTAGAACTCCCTTGTACTCTTCGCGGTACTAAGGGGTACCCGGTACTCAGGGTACCGACATTGGACCCCGGGCCCACCTCTGAGAGAAACCCTTTGGGTTAAGTTATTCTACTGGAGGTGGGCCACTCCTGATTCCCGCGCTTCAGTTTCAAGAGTCTTCTAATATGCTATTGGAGCAATGGTTCGGGAGTGAACCATTGACGCGTGACTTGTTATGAATGCGGCAGATGAGATCTTTGAGTGAGGATCTCACGCAATTGAAGGTCGCTGATTCCCAATACGAAAACCGTATCAGTTCTGCGTGCCCTCTCAGGGTGTCGCCATCGCGTTTCCCACTGCTCATCATGACAACGGTTCGCCTTGGGTAAGAACCTCTATCTCTTTGTTGGGGTGGCCCCAAGTCCACTCGTCATTGATGGGATAGACTTTTGAAAAATGCCTTCCTTCTTTCTACGGTTTCCATCCAAGCGTCGCGGAGGCTTACTTAATAGGGAAAGTGCGCTTCGTTTGAGGACTCTTTACGCCTTCGATCATATTTGCGCTCAGAGCCTCACAAACTCTGCCTAACCTCCCTTCCATTACTCTGCTTTGCCGCGATGGAGTTTGGTCTCCCCAAGAGCCGCCTCAAGAGTGACGATGATTTGAAGAAGGTCCAGACCTATATGGGGTGGTCCAGCGACTCCTTCAATCACTTGGTTCGCGTCGGCAAGCTCCCGTTCAAGAAGGAGCGCAGTGGCGACATGGTGTACTTCTCGGCATATGCCATGGTGGGATTCATTCCACCTTTATCTACTTTTCTTCTGATGTTGCTGGACTTTTATGGTTTGCAACTGTATCACCTTGGCCTCCATTCTCTTCTTCTCGTGGCGACATTCGTCCATTTTTGCGAGATGTGGGTGGGTATTCCCCCCTGCGTTGAGCTATTCCGCACCTTCTTCACCATCCACACCACCGGCAAGGGGACTGAGTTGGCTTCTACTACTTTGTGAAGCGCAAGAACTGCCCCTTCAAATACTTGGAGTCGTTTCCTTCTAGCAAATGGGATGTCTGGAAGAAAGATTGGATCATCATTGCAGCGGAGGAGCACGATAAGTTGGAGCTGCCCGAAGGTCTCCCCAACGTTGACACTGATGCTTGGAGTGTATTTCTGGTGCTGTCAGACGCCTTCAACCCCATCTGGACCAGGATCCGCGAATGCGTGGAGGGTGGAGTGACTCCCCAGATGGTTTTCTGCAATTTCCTGGTCAATATATGGGCTCCGCTGAAGAAGAGGGAGAAGCTCGCGTGGGCCCTCAACAGCGTGATGGATGACGACCAGATTGAAACCGGTCTGAAATCCAACTTGAATGACGAAGCTTTGGAACTTCATCTTAAGAAGTTCCAGCATGGGATAAACATCAACGGCGACAACTTAGTTCCACTGGCAGCTTTCCTCCCTCTGAACATGGAGGCGCAGTTCAGTAGGGAGCTCCAGAGGAAGATGCCGGTGCTTGACGACCTTGGTGAGGTAGAAAGGCATCCGACCACCAGGTTGGTGACCCCGGATCTTTTGAGGGTGGCCCTGCCTCCGCCCTGAGCCGAAGGATTAAAGACACCGGCAAGGGCAAGGGCAATGGTAAAGAGCCAGCTGAGCCCTCCAGCCGGAAGAGAAAGTTGAAGCACACTGACAGGAGGTCCATCAAACCTGCCCCTTCTACCACGGCTCCTTCTCCCCGGCGGGGGAGGTCTTCTGCAGCTACCCCTGCTCTGGTTCAAGCGTCTTCAAGAGGTGTCAGCTCCGAGTAGTCGACCCCGGCCTCATTGCCGGCTAAAAGCTCTAGGCCTGGGAGTTCTTACCATCCCAGAGAAGCTCTGGCCGAGAAGACTTCGGCTGCTGCAAGCGGCCCTCAACTGAGGTTCGAAGTCGTTGTCTCACCAGACTTTGTGGGCTCTGGCTTCGGGCCTCAAAAGAAGAGGTTCTGAGGCGACTGGGGTGGTAGCATCCCTAGGTAAGCGTTGATTGCTCACCCTAAAATGCTAGTCTTGTTTTTGACGTGTCTTTAATCTTCTCTTCCCATTATTTCTAGGGTGTCAGAGAAGGGGCCAGGAACTTCAGCGCCTGTCGAAGCGGCCGGGGCTGCACCTGCTGAAGATCCTGCTTCAAGCACTGAGCCTCCTCCTCAAGTGGAGGCAGGAGTTACGATAGCTCCAGCACCAGCTGTTGTGGACTTGGGCTCGGAGTCCTCGCCCGAAGCTTCTATGGTAGCGTCGAACCACAGGAGAGAAGTCGAAGATATACCCCTGGCGACGGTGGCGGAGGCTGATGCTCCAGCACCGGCGATGCCAGAAGTTCCAGCCTTAGAGCCGGAAGTTGTCAAAGCCCTAAACGTTGAGCCAGAGGTAATTGAAGCCCCGGCTATTGAGCCGGAGCTCACTAAAGTAGTTGAATGTCCGGCGGTTGAGCCGGAGACGCCTGAAGCTTCGGTCGTTGAACTGGAGGAGGCTGCCTTGCTGGCGCCTGAGCCGGCAGTGGTAGAGTCCCCATATGAAGCTCCTACCATTGCTCTGGAGGTAACCGAACCAGAGCCGAAGCTGCCTGAAGTGGTGGCCGCAGGTCCTCCGCCTTCGGAGCCAACAATTGAAAGCCTGGGGGCAGCACCTTCAGCTTCTGCTCCAGTGGTGGGAGTTTCCCTAGTGGGTTCCTCTTCTTCTGTTGCTGAAGGGCTCCCAAAGAGCAGCCCCAGTACCGCAGAAGCTCAAGGGTCCTCTCTTGTAGAGTGGGAGCCTATTTTGTGATGGAAAATCCTTAGGAATCTGCAGAGATGGTCCCAGCAGGTCCGGAGCCTATCCCTCTGGCGTTGTCCATAGACAATGCTTGCTCCAACCTCCGACAGGTCCAACTGGCATTCAATCATTAGAGTAAAACCCTGGAGGAGGAGCACAACACCTTGATGCGTTAGCGCAACAGACTCCATTTTGAGACCAGGCTTGCCCAGACGAGGCTGGCTGACCAGAAGGAGTGGATAAAGGGGGAGAAAGCCTGATTAGAGTACTGGGATAAGATGCTTGAGGAGAAGGAGGCTGCCATCCGGGAGCTCGACGCTAACTCCAGGGAAATCCTTGGGCAAGCTGTTGACGGCTGTTATATACCAATTTCATCCATCAATTTAACTCAATTATGTGAAGGATTTGTCATTTCTTGCACACATCCTCTTTCTATCTAACCCAATTCCACTTGGACTTGGAGAAATATGTGTATGCAACATTTTATGCAGGAAATGAGGAAATGTAGAGGGACCAATCCTATAAAATATCATCCTAGCCAATCAGGCGACGACACGTGGCATTTCATGGATCAAATGGCCCACAAACAGAAGTATCTAAGGAGATCTAATGGTGTATCACCCATATAAATCAATGGGACCCACCTGGCATCCACCTGGAGAAAGAACACGAGAAACGGTGCAATTACCAGGTCGGCCGAACTAGGGGGTCGGCCGACCTGGTCTTTGCACCAAACTCGGTCAGCCTCCACGTGTTGGCTCCTCCCGGCTCCCTGGAGTCAATGGTGACTGATTCACGCGCTTTTGGTGGCGAGAACTGACCTCAACACTAGTATAAATAGGACCCCCTACCCCTCACTTCAACACACACTACTTGGGCATCATTCTATTGTATACACTGTCTTCCATAGTCCTTAGAGAAGTTAGGATGTAGAGAGGAGAGCCTCTAGTCCCAAGTCCAAATTGGGAAAGGAGTAGAAGGAGTCTCTCTTCCCAATTCCACATTGGGAAAGGTATGGCTTATGTATTCTTTCTTGTATTCGTGACTTTGTGCTCAATAAAGATATTATCTTTAGTCTTATTTTATACGTATACTTGGACAAAACATTTCTTGTTTGATTGTGGAGTCCATGTATGTGGAAGGTATAGTCTTTATGATTTCACTCTCATGATCACATCATATGGTCATACACACTATAGACCCCCACTATAGTCTATCTAGTTATGATATGATTATGTTAATATGAATGACTTATGCTATGCTTCAACATTGGTTCAATGATGTTTAGATTAGTCATTACCTTAGGATGGCTTGTGCCATGGCTCCTAAGGTATTTGCTTAGTATGCTAGCATGGTGCTAGGGTATTTAAGTAGCATTGGATGTCTCGTAGACCCACAGATTGATGAGGTAGGCAGTAGGTGGTGACAACCCTATCTGTCCTTTGTAATCCTCCACGTTCGGCTATGCCACAGGCTCTTGGCGAGAGTCCTCCTAGTATTGCTAGGGGTAAGCCCGTGCCCGATGTGTTGAATAGCATTGCATAGGAATTCATCATTGACATGACCATTAGTATCTACCTCAGGCTATGTATCTGTATTAGGAGCATTGTAGGAGCAACTCTCTAACTTTCAATCCAATCTCCCTTTAGGACCCATTTTACCTTTAGAATAGATTGCCTAGGTGTGTGTCACACTACCCCTATTATCAACTGACCCCTGCTCGGATAATGGATTAGTATCCCATAGCTTGACCATAAGAGTAGTACATACTTTACTCCATTGCCTTCCTTTGGGATAAATACGATACCCTTGGGAATACTCATGGGTGAAATGCTACAACGGTATCTTCCGTGCGCTTGCGGATCTCATCTCTTTACCAGAGATGATCTGTGGTGTTATAAAATACCAACAAGCATTTTTGGCGCCGTTGCCGGGGATGATTTGTTAGTATATCTTAGGAGCCGTCAACAAGCATTTCTGGCGCCGTTGCCGGGGAAGGCAAAGGAAGTGAAGGATAGCTATCACTTGTGATTAAGCTATAGGTACTAATAGTTATTAGATAGGATTACCCTTGTTTGTTTTCTCCTTTGTGTGAAAACAGGGTAGTGTTGGCCAACCCATTGTATGAGATGGCCAACGAGGACGGAAGTGCTCAACTGCAAGATGATTTAAGGCGTACCTCAACAAATGTCCGCTAGGCAACACCATTGCCTATTGCGGAATAATTTCAGCTTTCAGTAGGAGCCAAAGTCATCCATACCCAAGCTTGGGGGAGGCTCCAAGAGTTCTTCTTGGTTTGCCTCCACCATGGGATGGATAGTTGGCTCTTCATCCAACACTCATGTCATGGGTTGGCTCCACCAATCCACGACCACATTCATGCTGGAGCTGAAGGAGTCCTATTCTCATTCATCATGGATGAGAAGAAGGTCTCCACTCAAGGGATGGATTGAAGAATGCTCGAGTTCCCATAGATTGTCATGCACACCACTTCACAAGGTGGATATGCTAGTTATGGAACTACACCTCCCATTGAAGTGTCATGGATATCCAAGTCGTTGGAGATTTGTTTGGATAATCCAAGTCGTGGATATTCACATGATTTGTGAAAATCCATGTCGTCATGGGACGCATGGGAATTATTTCCCTAAGACCCATGAGGACCTTTTTCAAACAACAACTCCAATGGCTACCATTCACAAGGAGGTCAAGGGTGGAATTAACATCACCCTTGTATTCAAGGAGGCTATGGCTTTCCATGGGATTTAAGTTCAACTAGCCTACCTTGAAGTATCCTAGCCAAGCAGAAATCAAGACAACATTCACATGAAGATCTTGGCCAAGAACTTAAGGAGCATTCAAAGTCCAAGATACCTGAATGTAGGCCTAGAGGGGGGGGGGGGTAAATAGGCCTTTTTTGAAAATTTGTCGGATCCTGCAACACTCAACAACCAGTTCAATACCAGAGATATCGGACTAGTCCGGTAAAGTGCGGACTAGTCCGGTGTTCACGGACTAAGCTGATTAAACTTGATTGATTGGTTTGATTCTTTTATGTGTACAACGGAAATATAGAATCAAATAACAGTTTAACAGCTATGTACTGAATTATATCACAATTAAGTCTTATGTTCAACAATTTAACGTAAGATGAGCAATGTGTATGAAACCCTAGATTAAGTTGATTAACTTGAATGATGAACACTAAAACAAGACACAAGTGTTTATCCCGTGGTTCGAGAGTGTGTAAAAGTGGGCCGTGCACCTCTATTTATATGGGGTTTCTAAAAGTGACCGTTTAGGTTCAGAAAGATCGGACTAGTCTGTGGTGGTCACCGGACTAGTTCGGTGTGTTGTGTGTGGCAAACCCTAAGTGTCCCGAAATATCGGACTAGTCCGGCTGAAAGCGGACTTGTGCGATTTCGCTACTGGAAATCTTCGGACTAGTCCGATGGTCATCGGACTTGTTCGGACATGTGAAACCCTAAGTGCGTTGGATGACAAGTTGCACTTGGAGGACTTGTCCAATTTAGATCAGTGGGTTATTTCGGACTAGTCCGTGTGAACATCGGACTTGTCCGAAGTGGATCAGAAAGGATATCGGACTAGTCCAGTTGATAACGGACTTGTCCGATTTTGTGTGACTTGTGTAGAGTTTTGAGGACTAGTCCGTGGTGGAGAGTACTAGTCTGATTCTAGTAAGAAAGATATCGGACTAGTCCAACAGATATCGGACTTGTCCGATCTGGTGTAGAAAGGTTTATCGCACTAGTCCGGTTGTGAACGGACTAGTCCGGTCCTGTGTAGCTCTGTGCAATGTATGTGTTTATTTATCATTGATCTCTTGGGGTGAGTTTCCTTAACACACTCCATACACAATAATCTGCTATTCTTTTTCTTTGAGCTCATTTCCACTTTGCTCCTCTTCATCCCTTCTTTTTGGTATTTTGCTCATTTTTCTATTATAGGCCTGCATTCATCTCAACAAAGAGGTTAGGATCCCAATTGCTTGTCATAAATCATCCAAAACCCACAAGAGAGTCCTAGATGCACTTTCAATCTCCCCCTTTTTGGTGATTGATGACAACCAATTGAGATTTCACAAAATATGACAAAAATTGAGATTTTCATAAAGTATGCACATATGAATCAAAAGTACATCAAGCAGTGAAAGAATTATCCATATGTGCATTCTTTATGGTGGGATGCATAACTAAGACATTAAGACATTGAGAGTGACATAATTTGCATTAATCAACCAAAACAAAGCACATATGTCATTCCAGGAGCGAAATTATAGATTTTAACAAATACTTCTCAAATTAAGTAAGCATTGCATCACATAACCAAAGTTAATCTTAGAAACACCGTTAAATCATTACAAGCACAAAGATAGATAAAAAGAAGAGCGCTCTCCTCGCATCCTACAGCTAAAGCTAAGACTCCCCCTCAATCTCTCCCCCTTTAGCATCAAGACACCAAAAAGAAGGAGAGGAGGGTCCTAGGGTCTTCACTCTTCACTGTCGGTCCTCTCGTCGTCGTCTTCATCTTCTTCATCATTATCTTGACGGGGAGGAGAAGGAGGAGGGACGGAGCCACTCGAGCCCCCAATGCCAAAGTAGGCAAGCTCGGAGAGGTTCAAGGGCGCGAGCTCAGTGAAGTCTGGGTCAGAGTCCTCAGAAATCACTGGAGATCCAATGGGGTCGATCTCCAGCTTTTGGCAGATTTGCTTCACATTGGCCTTTATGTACTTCATGTCCTCCCTTCTCTTCTGGTTGAGCTTGTGGGCCTTCACTTCGGCCTTCTTGCAGGAGGAGAATATAGAAGCCAGATACTTGAGGATCCCACTAGCTAATCCTCTCTGGGGGGCTTCCCTAGAAGTAGGGACAGCTCTGGCACCTTCACTTGATCTTGTCGGTGCCTCGGGACTGGAGGTCGGCGAAGGAGCAGCCTGGACACTCGGCTTTTGAGGCATTTGAGGCCTCAAGGGGAGATGCTCCAAATCTTTCACAAACTCAATTCCGGTGACTTTTTCAATCACAAACATTAGGTAAGGAGCATATCCGCAAGATCTGTTGGGAGTGTAGGAGATGTTTACCATATCATTCCAAATGTATTCCGCCACATCAAATGGGCGGTCCTTGCTTATGACTCTCATCAGAGTCCGGAGGTATCCTTGCACACTCCCTGCGTCCCCATCCTTAGGGGCAATGGTCTTCCTCAAATCTCGATTTAGCACCACAAAGAATGGCTTCATGTTCTTTGTGGAGGGAGGGATGAACTTTGAATTTGGCTCATAGAGAAACTTCATCCTCTCCTTGTCAATGACACCAATGTTGTGTATGACCAAGCAATCAGATCTTGTGGTGTCAAGATGAAGCAGGTTAGCGAAGTCTTCTTGAGTGATGCTGTACTTGGATCCATGGGTCATCCAAGTGACACTCTCTTCATCCTCACTAGAGAAGTGACAGGTCGCAAAGAACTGTGCAATCACTTCATCATTCCAGTTATTTCTGAAGGCAAACAGATCTCTCAGTCCATGCTTCTCAATAGCTCTCACTACATCACTGAACGGTGAGCATCCCTTCTTCTCAAAATGTGCCCAGTTAATCCACTGACTGCGCACCACGGGGGTCTTCATCGGTAGATACACCGATTTGTAGAAGTCAGCATGGAAGTTGCACCAGAACCTTCCATCTGCAGCTTGCTTCGGTCTGCCATACCAGTCAATGCTTCTGAATATAGCGGCCGAGTCACTGCCCTTGCCATTGAACTTCTCCTCAGTAGGGTCCCGGACCCCTTCCCTGGGAGCATGCAGCTTCAGAGGCCCGACTGGACCCGTCGCTATTCCTTTGCCCTTGCCCTTAGCTTGGCGGGCACTTGCCGAGCTAGGGCCACCACTGGCGGTTGCCCTAGAAGCTGGCACCTTGGAGGCCGGCTTCTTCGCTAGCACTTTCCTCCGAACCTGAGGAGGGGAAGGAGCAGGCTCGGAGGGTCTTTCTTGGCGCTTCTTGCCAAGACCCGTCGAGGTCCGAGGTGCCACCTTGTGGTCCATCTCGGCCTCAAAGTCGGAGATTTCATCATTTGAGTTCGACATGATCTGAGAATCATTTGCAAGAAAGATTATGAGTGATACAAGGCATAGGTATGAAGAGATAGCAAGGAAGTGCATTTAGGAATTGAAGAATTTGGTTTTAAGTTCAGAAACATCGGACTTGTCTGGTGCACAGGCACGGACTAGTCCGGGGGACCGGACTTGTCCGTGCATGGACCGGACTAGTCCGGTGTTCATCCTCAAAAACCTAACAGACTGGACAAATTCCTAATGCATAACAAGTCTAGCATACACGTAGTACATCAAAGAAGCATGTATCTAGTGAAAGGTGCTAGGATATTCGATCAACAATGGAGAAAAACAAGATTTCTAGGGTTTGGGAGAAAATTACCGAAGAAATCGATTGAAGCTTGAGGATTAGAGAGTTGGATCCCGGACAAGTACGCTAGCTTCAATCCGCACGAGGTCAAGCTTGATTTGTGCCCAAATGCGCACCCTTTTGATGGAGGGATCAAGGAATCGCCTTGGGAGCTCGGGCGCAAGAGAGAGAGTGCGTGAGGAAGAGTGGGGATGAGAGGAATTAGGGTTTGGTGGCGGCTAGGGTTATGGACATGAAAAATCGGACAAGTCCGGGGATGACCGGACTAGTCCGAACTCATCCAGAGAGCTATATCGGACTAGTCCGTGGTCTAACGGACTAGTCCGGCCTAACCGGCACTCAGCGGACTAGTCCGGGTAACCACGGACTAGTCCGTGGTCACCAGGAGAAATTGGCATAGCCCATTCATATATATTTGAAGGTTCATAAATGGAGTATAGAGGGGCAAAAACAAATCAATTAATCTTGATGAATTTGACCAGTAAGCATACATCAATAAAAATGATCATAATTCATCAAGATCTAGTAATTGACATAGTTTTTCGAGAAAAATTGAGAGAGATGATTTTCACAATTCAATCAACATTTTGAAGAAATCATACATGTATGCAACCTTTCAAGCCACACTCCGAGAATCAAGGATATTTAGTTCATTTCGGAGTTCGCAAAAACGCTTTTCATCAAGTGGCTTGGTGAATATGTCGGTCAATTGCTTTTGGGTGTTGACATGTGAGATGGTTATATCTCCTTTCATGGAATGGTCTCTCAAGAAATGATGTCTTATGTCTATGTGTTTAGTTCTAGAGTGCTCAACTAGATTGTGGGCAATTTTAATAGCACTCTCATTGTCACAAAGGAGAGGAATACAGTTCATATTGTAACCGTAATCCCTTAGAGTTTGTCGCATCCAAAGGAGTTGTGCACTACAACTCCCGGCTGCAACATACTCCGCTTCGGTTGTGGATAGGGCAATGGAATTTTGTTTCTTGGAGGACCAAGAAACTAAGGATCTCCCTAGGAATTGGCATGTGCCGGAGGTGCTTTTTCTATCTACTTTGCACCCGGCATAATCTACATCAGAGTAACCAATGAGATTGAATTTTGAGCCTTTTGGGTACCAAAGACCAAGGTTAGGTGTATGAACTAAATATCTCAAGATCCTTTTTACGGCTGTCAAGTGACATTCCTTAGGGTTGGCTTGAAATCTTGCACACAAACATACACTTAACATAATATATGGCCTAGATGCACATAAATAGAGTAGAGATCCAATCATGGAGCGATATACCTTTTGGTCGACGTTAGGTCCTTCTTTATTGAGATCCAAGTGGCCATTTGTTGCCATGGGGGTCTTTATGGGATTTGCCTTGTCCATGCCAAACTTCTTAAGTATGTCTTGCGTGTACTTGGTTTGGCTTATGAACGTTCCTTCCTTTTGTTGCCGCACTTGGAATCCCAAGAAGTATTTCAGTTCTCCCATCATTGACATCTCAAACCTGTCTCATGATTTTGCTAAATTCCTCACAAAAAGATTGGTTAGTTGACCCAAAGATTATGTCGTCAACATAAATTTGACAAATAGAAAGATCATTATCTAAATTCTTTGTAAATAATGTATAATCTACTTTGCCAATTTGAAAACCATTCTCAATTAAGAAATCTCTAAGACACTCATACCAAGCTCTAGGAGCTTGTTTGAGGCCGTAGAGAGCCTTACGCAATTTATATACGTGGTCGGGGAACTCTTCGTCTTCAAACCCGGGTGGTTGCTCCACGTACACCTCTTCTTTGATCGGTCCATTGAGGAATGCGCTTTTCACGTCCATTTGATACAGCTTGAAATCATGGTGAGTAGCATATGCAAGTAATATTCTAATAGATTCAAACCTAGCTACTGGAGCAAAAGTCTCATCGAAGTCCAAACCTTCGACTTGTGAGTACCCTTTGGCCACAAGTCGTGCCTTGTTCCTTGTCACCACCCCGTGTTCGTCTTGTTTGTTGCGGAAGACCCACTTGGTGCCGACGATGTTTGCATTGGGTCTTGACACAAGTTCCCACACCTCGTTCCGCTTGAAGTTGTTCAATTCCTCTTGCATTGCCACTACCCAGTCCGGATCCTTCAATGCATCCTCAATCCTGCGTGGTTCCAAAAAGGATACAAACGAATAATGCTCACAAAAGTTAGCTATGTGAGATCTAGTGGTTACTCCCTTTTGGATGTCACCGGTGATGTTGTCGATTGGGTGATCCCTTTGGACACATTGGTGTACTCTTGGGTGTGGCACTTGAGGAGTTGTGTCTTCATGATTATCCGCTTCTCCCCCTAAGTGGTTGCCTTCATTGACTTGTTGATCATCTTCGTACTCTTGTGGTTGATCTTGTGTTGAAGCCCCCCCTTGATTGATGATCTCCTCTTGTGGTTCATTTTCCTCATGTTCGTGTGAAGGTGACTCTTGTGGTCGAACTTCACCTAGAGCCATTCTTTTCAAACCTTGACAAGGAGCTTCTTCTTTACCTAATTCACATGGATCAACTTGCTCCTTTTGGGAGCCATTAGTCTCATCGAACACTACGTCACGTGCTACTTCAACAAGTCCGGAGGCCTTGTTGAAAATACGATAGGCGTAGGTGTTCGAATCATAACCAAGCAAGAAACCTTCATCGGACTTTGAAGCGAACTTTGAAGTCCTAGGCTTCTTGTTCAGGATATAACATGGAGAACCGAGAACTCGAAAATATGAAATGTTTGGTTTGTTACCGGTAAGTAGCTCATAGGGAGTCTTCTTGAGTAGTCGATGAAGATAGAGTCGATTTGCGGCGTGGCAAGCGGTGTTAATCGCTTCCGCCCAAAATCGATCCAAAGTTTTGTACTCATCGAGCATTGTTCTTGCCATCTCTATGAGTGTACGATTCTTTCTTTCGGCAACTCCGTTTTGTTGTGGCGAGTATGGTGCTGAAAATTCGTGCTTGATGCCCTCTTCATCAAGGTACTCCTCCACTTGTGTGTTCTTGAATTCCGTGCCATCGTCGCTTCGAATACTCTTGATTGTCAATGAAAATTCGTTTTGAGCTCGCTTGAAGAACTTCTTGAGTGTTCCTTGTGTTTCTGACTTATCATGCAAAAAGAAAACCCAAGTAAAGCGAGAAAAATCATCAATGATAACTAAACCGTATTTGTTACCGCCGATGCTTATGTAAGCAATTGGACCAAACAAGTCCATGTGAAGTAGTTCGAGCGGTCTTGTTGTCGTCATGACGTTCTTTGCGGGATGATGTGCTCCAACTTGCTTCCCGGCTTGGCACGCGCTACAAGGCCTGTCTTTCTCAAAAACAACATTCTTCAAACCTCGGATGTGATCGCCCTTGAGGAGTTTTTGAAGGTTCCTCATACCAACATGCGCTAGCCGTCTATGCCACAGCCAACCCATGTTGGTTTTTGCAATCAAGCATGTGTCGAGTTCGGCTTTATCCTTGTTGAAGTCAACAAGGTAAAGCTTTCCCTTCAACATACCCTTGAATGCAATGGAACCATCACTTCTCCTAGAGACGGTCACACCCTCGTTAGTGAACAAGCAATTATAACCTTTGTCACATAGTTGAGATATGTACAGTAGGTTATAATCTAAAGATTCAACATGTAAAACATGAGAAAGCATGTGTTCAGAGGATATTGCAATTTTACCGGTACCGAGCACCCTTCCTTGACTATTATCTCCGAAGTAGATGCCCTCGTTTGGGTCCTTGTTCTCTTCGTATTCCACGAACATCCTCCTTTATCCGGTCATGTGGTTGGTGCACCCACTGTCTAGCACCCATTTGGATCCACCGGAGGAATAGGCCTGCAAAAACAAATTATGCTTTGGTTTTAGGTACCCAAGCTTGCTTGGGTCCTTGGAGGTTAGTTATAATACATTTGGGCACCCACACATGGGATTTTGTATTCCCATGGCGTGGCCCAACATAATAAGCATAGACCTTGCCAAGGTTGTTTCTCAGTAACACATAGGAGGCATCAAAAGTTTTAAATAAAAGCTGCTGTTGTTTATGAGTCGGACTAGTCTGGGGGGCCGGACTTGTCTGGATGACCGGACTTGTCCAGACACCGACCGGACTAGTCCGGTATTCATGTGAGTTCAGGTTTTTATCCTTCGACTTACTAGTTTGAGAGGATATTCCCTTCACAAAGGAGATCCTTCCCATGTTATTCTTATGACTTCCAGCATGCTGCTTTCCATCATAGGAGTAACCAATGCCATATTTGACATTTGGAGGTCTTTGGACCAAGTATGCACTACGTGCATAGTTGATCATCTCCTTGTCAAATATGCCACATTGGGTAGGATTTTTATCCTTTGTGGAGGTTGATTTCCCTTTCAATCTGGTGTCAGTTTTACTACATGTGCACATATGAGCAAATTCAGTTTTAGTGGGATGAGAAGGTGAGTTTGAAGAGGAGGAAGGTTCACTCAGCTTGAGTGACTCAACTTGCACTTCAAGGATCTTGTTAACCTTGATCAGGTCAGCAAGTTGGTCCTTAATTGCAACATTTGAGTCGGTTAACTCCAAGCAAGCTTTCTTGCTTGAAGCTAACTCAAGCTCTAGTGAACTGTTTTCTCCTTTTCAAGCTCTAGAAGTTTGTCAAGTTCGACATACTCCTCCTTTTGGGAGATAATCATGTCCTCTTGACGATCAATTAACCTCTCCTTCTCAACAAGTTGGTCAAGTAAAAATTTCATTTTTGTTGCAGTTCTCTTATCTAGTCCACTAAACATATCCTCACCATCACTATCCATTTCATCATCACTAGAGTAGGAAAGCATGGAAGGGATTTTGATGTTTACCTTGCGTTTACTTTCCTTTGCCATAAGGCAAGTGCCATTTCCCTTTCTTGCAACGAGTGTGGGGAAGAGTGTTGATTTCTTGGACGTGCTCTCGATGGCTATGCTAGCCACCTCTTCTTCATCAGATGATGAGGACTCATCGTTTGAGTCCCACTCCTTCCCAATATGCGCTTGTTCGGCTTGTTTCCTCTTCTTGAAGAATTTATTAAGTTGAGGCTTGGATTCTTTAGTCTTCTTCTTGTTCTCCTCATATGGGCAATCACTATAAAGTGGTTATATTCACCACAATTATAGCACGCCCGTTTCAGTTTTGGCTTTGTTCTTTCCTTGTACTTGCCTTCACTTGATTTTGTCCCTTGCTTTTTCTTCATTATTCTCTTGAATTTTTTCATGAACAATATCAAATCCTCTTCATCTAGCTCACTGCTCTCGTCATCACTGTCCTCCTCTAGTTGTGCTTCTCTTGCTTCTTTGGATAGAGGCTTGAGGGTGGACTTTAAAGCAACTCCTTTCTTCTTAGCCGAGGTGAGGTCGGCAATTTCCTTGACGTGCTTTGCTTGTTTCTCCATCATTTCAAAGTTGATAATTTTACCAAGCAATTCATTCAGAGTCATCCTTATGTATCTGGGGCTTTCTCTAATCATGGAGCATAGCGTGACATTGCAAGGCATAAAAGCTCTAAGGATGAGCTTTACCACCTCGTGGTCATTCCACTTCTTGCTCCCATATGATCGAACTTTGTTGACGAGTGTCTTCAATTGATTGTACATATCTTGAGGTGACTCGTCTTCCTCGATTGCGAATCTTCCTAGTTCGCCTTCGATCATCTCATTCTTTGCTTCACGCACATGTCGGGCACCTTCATGTGCAGTTTGTAGTGTATCCCATATCTCCTTAGCAATTTCGAGTCCATCTACCTTGGTGAACTCATCTCGACTGAGTGAGGAGGTGATTAAAGCTGCGGCTTGAGCGTTTCTATGAATGGCCTACTCTTGACTTGGGGTGAGCTCTTCGTCGTCATCCGGAATATCTATCCCTGTGCATACAATATGCCATAAACTTGGGTTGAGGGAAATCAAATGCATTTTCATATTCTGCCTCCACATAGAGTAATCACTTCCATCGAAGTGTGGGGCTTTTCCAAGTGGGATAGATAAGTAATGGTTATTATTGGAATTTAGACGATCATAGTTAAAAGGATATCGGGAGTAGTCGGTGTGACTACTCCCCTTCTTCTTCTCTTCAACTTTCGCTTTCCCTTTGGAAAGTGCCTTCTTCCTGAGGAGTGCCTTCAGCTCCAGCGTCTCCTCATCATCATCCTCGAAGTCTTGAATGGCTTCGAGGTACTTCTCCACCTTTTGAATCTTGTCATTGTTAACCTCCTCTTGGTTGTTGATTTTGTGGACGTCCTTCATGTCCGACATGATCTCTTTGAGTGATTAGACTCTTTCTTGAAGAACCTGCTCTAATACCAATTGAATGTAGGCCTAGAGGGGGGGTGAATAGGCCTTTTTGAAAATTTGTCGGATCCTTCAACACTCAACAACCAGTTCAAAACCAGAGATATCGGACTAATCCGGTAAAGTGCGGACTAGTCCGTTGTTCACGGACTAAGCTGATTAAACTTGATTGATTGGTTTGATTCTTTTATGTGTACAGCGGAAATATAGAATCAAATAACAGTTTAACAGCTATGTACATCACAATTAAGTCTTATGTTCAACAATTTAATGTAAGATGGGCAATGTGTATGAAACCCTAGATTAAGTTGATTAACTTGAATGATGAACACTAAAACAAGACACAGGTGTTTATCCCGTGGTTCGGCTACCACAAAAGGCCACCTACATCCACGTTGAGGAGTCCACAAAAGGACTGGGTCTTCTCCAACCCTACCCTCGTTGGATCGCCACGAAGGCCAATCCTCTTCCACTAATCACAAAGGGGTGAATAACCGAATTCAAGGGGCGATCTCACACTTTGAGAGCTCCCTTAGATTACAAAACACAATGCCACGAAAACACACTCAAAAGTTACAATTAAAACGCAGGAGTGTGTTAGAGAATCAAACCAAGAGCTCAATGTGATGTTGCAAGTGTCTCTCCAATGATCTAAAGTGAATCCTCAAAGGATTGGACGATGTTGCTCTTGATTTCGTGGAGAGAGGTCGTTTTTGAGTCTCTTGGGAGGTGTGACGGCGCTAGGGTTCGAGAGTGTGTAAAAGTGGGTCGTGCACCTCTATTTATATAGGGTTTCTAAAAGTGACCGTTAGGGTTCAGAAAGATCGGACTAGTCCGGTGTGTTGTGTGTAGCAAACCCTAAGTGTCCCGAAATATCAGACTAGTCCGGCTGAAAGCGGACTTGTCCGATTTCGCTACTGGAAATCTTCGGACAAGTCCGATGGTCATCGGACTTGTCCGAACATGTGAAACCCTAAGTGTGTTGGATGACAAGTCCGCACTTGAAGGACTTGTCCGATTTAGATCAGTGGGTTATTTCGGACTAGTCCGTGTGAACATCGGACTTGTCCGAAGTGGATCAGAAAGGATATCGGACTAGTCCGGTTGATAACAGACTTGTCCGATTTTGTGTGACTTGTGTAGAGTTTTGAGGACTAGTCCGTGGTGGAGAGGACTAGTCCGATTCTAGTCAGAAAGATATCGGACTAGTCCGATAGATATCTGACTTGTCCGATCTGGTGCAGAAAGGTTTATCGGACTAGTCCGGTTGTGAACGGACTAGTCCGATCCTGTGTAGCTCTGCGCAATGTGTGTGTTTATTTATCATTGAGCTCTTGGGGTGAGCTTCCTTAACACACTCCATACACAATAATATGCTATTCTTTTTCTTTGAGCTCATTTCCACTTTGCTCCTCTTCATCCCTTCTTTTTGGTATTTTGCTCATTTTTCTATTATAGGCCTGCATTCATCTCAACAGAGAGGTTAGGATCCCAATTGCTTGTCATAAATCATCCAAAACCCACAAGAGAGTCCTAGATGCACTTTCAATACCCCACATCACTTGTTGGGATTCCCACACTTTGACCAAACCCATTCAACCTAGGGCAAGTGACATTGTGGATGAAGCATTTCTTGTTTGATTATGGAGTCCACATGTCATCATACCCAAGGAAGCCTTTGATCCATGATCAAGGTATGGGTTGATTCAATGGAATATCAATATGGTCAGAGTGGCACCCCTAAGAAGGACAAAGCCTCACCATGCTCATTAAGGAATACATTCAAGAGGGAGAACCTGTCGCTACAACAACATGTCTATATCAAGACAACGGGGAGAGGCTAGGGCCACCATGTGGCCCACATGTCCAAATGACAACCAAATGAGTTTGGCCTATCAAAACAGAAGAAATCGTCCACATCTTCAACTCCGGGATTGGACAACAAATCATCGCGCTGAACAGAACGGAGGTAAGTCCTACTTATCGGACTTCAAAAATTCGATGAGACCTTGCCAATAGGTTAATTGGTAGTTATATCATATTTGTTTTCCAAATTGCATCAACCCTTGCATTTTCATGTTTGAAATTCCACACTTGCATGTTGGAAAGTAAAATTTCCAACCCTCATAAAACTAAAAATTTGAATTAGGGGAGAAATTTAATTGGATATGAACTACCTGCATGACCACTTGAATTTATCTTCCTAGTTCAAACCAAAAAGATTTGCTTTGACCCTCATTACATTTACAAGTTATTTCAAGCCAGGCAAGACAATTTGAAAATTGGGTTCAATTTGCTTTTGGCTAACGTAACCCGTTTTCGAGTTGTTTTGTGTGTTCCTGATTAAAGTGCAGCTAGGTTAAAATTGTGAAGAGGTGGTTTGGCAAGAAAGTGGAAGGTTTCATCAAGCTCAAGTCACCATTGGGAGGATTTGAGAACACTTCTCTCCTTCAAGATCATTTTTAGTTTGAGGAAGAGAAATTTTCAAGAGGATGACCCAATGGAGGAGCCAGAACCAAATCCATCACCAAATCCAACCTCAACTTGGCATTTGACATCAACCATCAAGCCTACGCCAAAAATCAAGTGTAAAAGCCCGTTTTTCGGAAGAACAAAAACGCAAAAAATGCGAACTTAAAAATTTTGAAAATAGACTTGGAAATCCAAACTCACATGAGCCATATGAGTTAAACTATGTTCACTAAAGATAGGGACTTGTTAAAACTTTACATATAGAACATGGTTGCTGATGTGGAATGGAACTTAAGGTGAAGAATCCTTAATTTCCAAGTATTCACATTTTCAATGAAAAATTAAAGGAGAAAAGAAAACAAAATAGAGAGAAAGAAAAAGGAATTATTCCAACCCTAAAATGGGACATCCAAAAATATTCAAATCTCAGGCCGTAAATTTTTCCATGACCTACTAATATTCCAATTAGACTCTCGGTAAAGTTTCAAAATTTTTGAAGCCCATTTCCCATTTATTGGACACGTACTGAGAGTTTAATCAACGTCGACTTCAAATTTAAACTTTGTGCTCAACCTTGTCCAAATCAACTCCAAATTTTTCCTGAGGTCCCTTATGGTTCAAAAAGGTTAACTTCAAAGTTTCAGGATTTTTGAACCTAATCTACTATTTATTTCCTTGAGTCAAGTATCACCACTTGAGTTCAAATTCAAACCTGAGTTCAAATTCAACTTGCTCAGTTTTGAAATCTGATTGCACCATAAAATTCTCCACATTTTATTTAGTCATTGGGCCAAAGTTAAATATTTTTGAAGTATGTCTGCTAGCCCCATTTCAATTTTAAAAGAGAAGGGAGAAGACAGTGGGACCCACATGTCATACTTATCCTCAGTACTAGGAAAAGGGTGGGCCCCACTGGTAACCTACTCAATGGAGAGAGATGTTTTACACCTGGAATGAAGTGGATAAGGGGGAAATCGGAGTGGGCCCCACAGGTCAGTCTTACCCAGCTATAGAAAACCAAATTGGCTCCTTCTCCCGGTCCTTATCTTCTTCCTCCCACGCACGCGTATGCTTCTTCGCCTGCCCACCCCCGCTGGCCCGCATCGCCTGCTCCTCCCGTCGACCACCGGCTAGCTGCTCCCTGGCGCCGCTTCGCCGCCTGCGCCAGCCGCCTCCTCGCCTCCGGCCACCGGCTCCGCCCGCCTGTCTCGGCCGCACGCCCGCGCGCCTTGTCCGCGCGCCGGCCATGCGCCGCGTCCGAGCTCGCCTTGCTCAGTCCGCCGGTGCTCCACCTCCCTGCGCGCGACCGCTTTCTTCACCGCCCATGGCCCTGCGCTCCGGTCCGCCCACTCGCCTGACCACAGCGGCGCACCACCTCGCGACCGCCGCGACGCCGCCCCCATGCGCCGCCGTCCCAGCTGCCCCCTTTCCGCGCGTGTCTCTGTCGCGCCCCTCTGCGCCGCGCGCTCCCTCGCCCTGTCGCCGCACCTCCCTAGTGCCCAGCCCGCCGCTGGCCCGCGTCCCAGCTCACCCCGCCTGCAGCGCCGTCCCCTGTGTGCCGCTCGACGCCGGTCGCCTCTGCTCCGCGACATGGCTGAGCGCCGCCCTCCTGCTGCTCGCCCTACCTTGCTGCGTCCTGGTCCGAGTTGTTCGACAGCCCTGTTCGCTCCTACTGCAGTGCGTCATGGCCATGTCTCCAGCCTGTGCCACGCCACGCCCACCTCTTGGTCGCCCTACTGCCGGCCACTGCTCACCTCCACTGCTATGTTCAAACTGCAGCAGAGTGTCCCACCGCCCATGCGTCCCTGGGAAGTTCGCACATAAGCTGTGATGTGTTGCCTTGTGTCATTTACTTGGCATCATCATTTACATGGCGTCGACATGACGTTTTGATCACGTGCAAAGTCCAAACGGTGTTGCGAGTGATGTGTGGGATGAAGGATATGCAAGAACACGTGGATGACACAACGGCGACGACAATTGGCTCAAGGTTAGCTCTGATTTGTGCAAAGATTAGTTGGGACAGAGCTGCAGCCAAGGTGTTCGATGAAATGGTTACAAGGCGAAACTAAGTGTGTTGCTGTTCAATGTTGGTCTATGGATGTAGGTCTGTTGTGGTGTGGCAAACCGACAAGCCTAAGTGCCAAGATGCCCTTGGAAGGTGATGACGCGACGGAACTCAAGTACACACCCAACACGTTCGGCGAAATGCCTACAAGGTGAGCCTTACACTGAAATACCTTGCTCGACATCACCAACGTCCGTTCGTCATGATCGCTAAGGTTACTCATGTGTCGTCAAGTCGTACATCCAGTTTCCGCATTGATATCATTCCTATAGGAGTCCTTAAGTTGACCTCCTTTATCGTTTGTATCACGTTGGCCCGTCCGTGCGTGCTCGTGATGCTCCCCCATGAGCCGCGTCGACGTCGTTGACCATATGACGTCGTCGTGACGCTCTATCGTGCCCTGGCATCGAGATGGAGGGTTCTTGTAACGTGTGTGGTGCTGGAACACAACCACGACACAACGGTCGATAGTCCTTTAGCCAAATTAGGGTTTGGTCAAAGCGAGACTCTTCGAGTCCTGGGTGTAGCCAGGGTGCTCGATGAAATGCCTTCTAGGTCAAACCGAGTGTATTGGTGACCACCGATGACCTAGGGTAGAATACTGCGAGAATGTTGCGACCGACGAGGAGAACTAGTCCAAGTGGAACCTTGGATAAGAATTTCTTAGTCGAGTCGAGGACGTTTCCTTTCCGTTCGCAGAATTTCTTACCTAGGTGTACCTCTTCATCGACGGTAGGTTCGTCGAGTCTTTTGTCGACAACTAAGTCGAGTCCCTAACTCTTCGACTCATGAAGTGGTGTTCGGGATTCCGCTCACCCCCTTTGACGAGTCTGGGTCGATGTGGACGTGGCTAATCCGATCTTTCCGTGATGGCAAAGCATGACCGTCACGACAAGGTCTCGCATCATGTTCGAGTTCCAGGAGTTCACCGAGCTCATCTGGACAATCTTGCAAAGGACACTGCAATAGTGTCACGTAAGCACTTGAACGATGCTCGAGAAGCTTGCCGTAGAAACTACTTTATCTAAAGGTCATTTGAACATTGTCTCAATACTCATGTTAGGTTAACAAGGCTCGTTATGATGTCTTAAGTCCAAAGAATGTTGACCTCACTTCACTCCCAAGTGTCGCTAGGGTTTCACCCTGGTTCATCCTTATCAGGACCCTGCGACCACACTTGTCACGTAATTAGGTTTACTCCTTAATGAGTTTGTGTAACTTCATTGGTTGACTTCTAAGTCACAACCTCTGTTGCACAGTTCACTCATGCCTTAAGCTTTCAATGCTCCATCTTGATCGCTTAGTCTTCCTTACATCACACAGCCCAGCAATACTTCTTCACCATTCTACCTTATCACTCTTTGTGCGGCATAGCTCCAAGTGTCGAGTGCTAAATTGCGATGTGTCATTACATTGCACCTTTCAGTGCTTATCTCGACACTACTATGCCACCTTGACTCTTAGGTCATCCTTACCCTACCAGTCCAACACTTTCACACCATTCATCTGTATCGTCCTTGAGTGGCATAGCGTCGAGTGTTGAATGCCAAGTTGCAATGTGTGCTTACATTGCACCTTTCAATTCACATCTCGACACTACTATGACCACTTGACTTCATCCTTTGTTCATTCACACAACACAGGCATATCTGTCCTTCCTAGTTGAACTCCTCATTCTTAGAGTTTACACAACCCCGTGGAGTCTTTTCTTAAATTACTTAATTACTTAATTACTTATATGCATATCATGTCGATAGGAACGTGCTGATAGGTGATCGACAAGAAGCTTCACTTGGAGGAGAAGGCCAAGGTGTTTCCACTGAGGTTCCATGGCAGGTTCTCCGGAGGAAGATCGAGCCCTAACAATTGACATTTGTTCAGTCGCAAACTAAGGCAAGCCCCGGTTTGCATTTAAAAGCTTTACAGAATTTTTACAGTCTTTATCACCTTACGTCATAAGTATTGATATGTGCATTACGTATAGGGTGATTGATACTCCACATGCATGACCAAAAATCCCAGGGTTTATTTGGCACGAGTTACAGTTTGACCTGTAGTAACTGCTTTGCTAATGCATAGGAAATCCGGTAGAAGTCGAGTAGTTGGAATCTACTCGCGAGAGATGTATCTCACAGGATTGGTTGAATAGAAAATGGCTTAATATAATGAAATTGAGACCGGGCAGGGAATGGATAGGAAGCGGCGAGAATTGAGTCTCGGTCGCATAGCCCTGCCTGTGTTGATTAAGGCCCGTCCGTATGCGGCCCCGCTGGACAAGCTTGAATTGTACCGGCAATATAATGGACATATGGAATCCAATAAACTGACGTAGCTTGGTCACTTGGGTGTCGAGGCATACCGTTCCGTTTTATAGGTGTGGGTTGAGGGTAGCAAGGTGTAAATCCGCTGGTGGGCACGTCAGAGTACGCCCCACGCAGGGACCTCCTGCCCGTGACGGATCGACCGGTTCGGCATTTGAGTGTCTTGCGAAAGGTTGCCATATACGCCTAGTACTGAAGTGTTATGTAGGTACGGGTGTGCTCGCTGACACTTCCGAACGACGTATGTGTCGTGTTGTCCGGGTGAGTCCTGATTGCAATCACTGTCCCTCGCAGTAATAGAGTACCACTTGTTCACTGTGTCGTGACGTAGTAAATACTAAAGAAGTCAGAAAAGTTATATTGTATTGAATTATAATTACTTTGCAACCTTGTATGATTTAGAGATAGTACAATTAAAAGTTTACAGTTTCCCCATACTTTAGCTGTAATAGCACTATGTGCTTTGGGCATGTCATATCATCGGTAAAGCGTTTCTTGTTTGATTGTGGAGCCCATGATGTGCCGTGCTCAGAGAATGTCATTTGCTACTTAAAACTTGATTATAAGGATCCACTTGTAGGCGAGTCATTTATGCTATTCCTTACCTATGTTTAGTGTCCCCTTGCATATGTCTAGTGAGACGGTTAAGTCTTGCTGAGCCTTATGCTCACGTTTGCGCTTTAACGATTTTTGCAGGTATTAGTTTTATTTCTGCTGTTCAGGTTGTACATGAGACTCGAGGTGTCGAGATAAATCTCATGTGAGCCATGCCGCTGCTGTTTGTTCTTCGTGTTGCTAGTGAGAATCGTCCTAGGGCATGGACGTCTTCTCTCCTGCTTAGTTAGGTGAGATTATGAGTATGTATTTTCCGCTGCGTGTGTACCCTTGTTGTACACTCTTTTGTAATCTCTTCTTATTATGAAATGAAAACTTTATATGTTTTGGTATCCTTTTTGTGTGTGCTGTTAGGTGCCACATCGCACGGTACCACCCAATGAGATCCTCGGATGTGTGGACTCCGGTCCCCACAGACATGGTATCAGAGCTTCATTGGGAATAGCACGCTCGAAAAGAGCCTATTTTCGAAAACTCCGAAGTAGTCGAGTGAGGTTTAGCTATATGCCCATTAAGGACTATTACTAGTATAAGTTTTAAAGGTGGTGAACTAACTTGTTATATTACTCTGTAACGACGCTCTGTCTTCAAGGTAAGAGGTAAGGTACGCCGCCGAGAGCGGATCAATCTCGGTAAACTCTGCATACGAGATATGGTATGTGAAATTTCCGTGGCTTAGCACGGAAAGTCAATATGAGTCTCTGAAACTTTCCATGTTTCTGAGAACATATGACACGCGGTACCCCAGCGTGACACAAAATTAGTGGGAGCCCCCGTCGGGTGGTGTATAACCCGATAGTATGCATCTCTAGAACCATTCATGTTCTATGGGATCATGCGAAACACGTATGCCTGAGCGTGTATAAGCCGGATCGTACGGGAGTCTTTGCTGTACAGACGTATTTACAGCCATGTACCTCGAGACATGGCCTCGCTCGAGGGCGACTCACACCAGAGTCGTATGCATTTACTTTCATATATATTATTGTGACTGCCTGTCGTGTTTCCCCGTGCCGCCCTTGAGGTGTGAAGGTGTGAAAGGGGATTGTTTGTCTTCTGCAGGTACACTAACTCCGGTAGCGACCCGTGTAGAATACGTTTGCGAGTGATCGGTATTACAACCACCTATAGACGTATCCGGATATACCGGGTTAGACTTTTCTTTTGGTAAGACACGTAGTACCGTCAGTATCACAATTGATACTTTGACCATCCCCCACGAGAGAAATGGCTTCATATTCATATTAAGTCCAAGTGTCAGTTGCTGATATCTTGTGGACAAAGTAAAATGTTTCTTTTCAAGAGTAGGTGAACCAAAGTCCTTTGCTCCTGGCGAGAGTTTAGCTCGACTTCGCCGGAGTAAGACTTTGGTTAAGTTTGAAGATCCATAGTGATATGCTATGGATAAGAAGGTCGTCAAGTCTCTTTTAAGATTCCATTTGGTTCTAAAGGAAATGATTAGTTGTGAATCAAGTTCTAGCCATCGGACTTGAGTTTTGAGCTAAGTTTCGAAATTTGAGTTTGTTCCCCAAATTCTTGTGTTTCGAAGCCGGTGAGTTCTGTTTTCGAACAGAATTGACCCGACTTTGAAATTCCATATCTCTTCAACCTGGAGGGCTTTGGAGGCAAGTGAATACTTTTTGGAAAGCTTTTGAAGTCTTCTAATAGTTTCCTATTGACCTCCAAGCCAAAAGATGCTTTTATGGTGATGAAAATGCACCATTATCACAGCAGCTGCTGTTCTGAAACTACACGGACCAGCATCTGAACTTTTGTCATATTTCCTTGAAGAAAGCTCTTCTATTCCATTACGATACATTTCTGGAAAATGGAAAAGCTATTCTACAACTTTGTTATTCAGTGATACCTCAAATTCAGCTTATAACTAATTAGAAAACAGAGTTGAAGATAATACATGTATATAGGTGCTATCTGAAACAGTCAGAAAAATTCTGAACTTTGAACGGACATAACTCTTAAACTAGAAATGCAAACTATGCATGTTTATACATGCATGGAAAGCTTAAAGAGTCCTCTACCAACTTCCTAATAAACACGAAGGCTAAAACTCGCAATAACCAAGTCTAAATTGAAGTATCGTTTAAGGTGTCGAAACAGTTCAGAATATGAACCGTTACCTGTTCAGTTACTGTTTCGATTATAATTCCTAGTAGAATTGTCGAATGGATTCGTATTTTACATTTCTGGGATCCTGAGAATTTTTGCAACAAGTTTGCTATGTATTACTTTTGCAAATATTGATGTTTGTATATCTGAAATTGTGGACAAAATCAGCCTTAAACAAAGGAGGTGCTGTCCAAATTTTCAGAAAGACTGTCAACTTGCAAATGCCGTATCTTCTCAACCAGAAATGCTACGAGGGCAAGTAAATACTCTTTAGAAAGGTTTGGAAGTCCTCCACATGTTTTCTGTTCAACACCAGACCAGAATCCTTTTCTAAATGGGTGAAATTTGGATAATCGCAGAGACTGTCCAGGCATACCCAAACTGGACAGCAATCTGTACACCTCTGAATTTAATCCATAGCTCGCAGACCCTGGATCCAATGGTGTCGCGCGAGTAACCATTGGAGAGTTTAGAGAGTCAGCTACAATTTTTGCAATTGGCTCCAGACCTGAATCGGTCATCTACCTTTTCCAAATCGAGTTTGAATACAGAATGGTCAATCTGAACTGAATTCAGTTCTGAATACTGAAATTTTACCTGACTTCAAAAATTCATATCTTTTGAACTAGAGCTGATATGAAGACAAGTAAGTACATTATGGAAAGCTTATTACACTGGCTACAACTTTGTAAATCATAATATTTCCAGATTTCCATCAGAACAGCCTGAAAACTTTAGATCAAAACTGCTACTGTTTAAGCAGATTCTGCTGAAAGTGCAGAAAAATTCTGCTGACTTTAAAATATCATAACTTGCAAACCAGAGATGATCTAGTGGCAAACCAATACTTTTTGGAAAGGTATTGAAGTGTACTTTAACTTTGTTGTTCATCTCAAGACCTGATTTTGCCATTTACTTGGCCAAAAATCGAAGTTGCGTCCAAGCTGTTCATCCTCCACCAGGATTTACCCGGGTGATGACCCTTCAGGGTGTTTATGGATTTGGTTCTCGAGTTCAACTCGAGGAGTTCCATAACATCCCAGGTGTTGCGACCCAACAATATTTGCCATTAGAGTTGAGTATTACACTAAGGCAAATCCCTTTTTGCTCTGATGCACATGCTAGTGTTCTGACTATGCAACCTTGCATCTCACACTTTAGTTGTGCATTGAGCATGTATGACACTTCCCTTAGTTGGACGACCCTCCCCATAAAGATTGCTTGGAGTAAGTTTCTTGCTCACCTAGCTTGAATCTTAAGGGGGAAGGAGTTCATCTAGTAATTGAAGTGTTACGTTCACCTAGGTGTCATACCAAGGTACATCGACACCGAACCAACGTGCTGGGAGCAATGCTCAAGTAAGTAGGACCGAGTATACTATTGACTCATTAAGTCAATGCGAAGCTTAAGTAACGGATTGCCTTGAACCCCGTTTCTTGTGGAACTCGATCATCGAGTTAAAGGAGTCAGTTGATTCTTCACGCTAAACCACTCCTTTGCTTCAGTCTTTGAGACGAGAAGCCATAAGTGAGTAGTATGAGCTGGAAATTCTTTAGCAAGAACGTGGATTACTAACCAAGGTCGTGCCTAGCACAGTACCTTGTCAACCACTTAGTGCAACCTACGGAAGTGAGGAAAACCTTACTCTTCAAAGGTTACTCTCTTTGCCACTTCTGAAGGCAACCCTACCGCACCTTTTAAGGGGTAGACATAGTACTTTAAGAAAACTACGAGATGAAAAACCTGACCCATTGTTAAGGAACCACAATTACCTGTAGGTTGTGATTAACAAGCTTTAGGGAACTTCCGATCAACAAGAAGTTCAATCACTTTGTTCCATTTTGTATACTCCGTTGCCTTGAGATGAACCTCACCATTCCTTGCTAATACTTTTACCTTGAAACCATCGAACTTGGTCGAGATATGAAAGTAGCAAGTCTTCTCTAGCGCCTTTCATGACCAAGTTCAATCAATCCTCCTGTATTTGGGATACTTCTGACTGTGTTTGGATTGTCTTACCTATTTTTGCTCAAAGCATAATACTGAATGCACCATACCTTGCATAATTATCCGCGGAGTTGCATTGTGTCTGCATAACATCATCCGGTTTGTGATGCATCATAAAACGTAATTACTAATGAGTTTTGAGCAAGAATATGTGACCCCGTTCAGATACTTAAGTAGTGCCTAACATTTTTGAGTTGTGATCAATTTTATCGTTCGCAACGCCTTCAACTGGTTTCATTATCTTGAGTAGCACAAGGGACACCTTGTGACTAAAACACAGTTGAGTCCTTATCCTTGACTTGTTAGGTTCAAGTACCTTGATTGTTGCAACTATACCGTTCGTTTGTCAACCTCGTGAAACTCTTTGGATCTATCAAAGATCTTATGTTGTTATATGGTAACCTTGCTATACTAATTACCTTATAGTTACCATATGATTGAGTTCTTTGCTGTGTTGAAACATATGAGGATACTGAATCCTTACATCCTCATGTGCCACCGCAAAAAGGTCTTCATCTTCTGCTTCTATTGTTTGAAGACGTTGATATATCCAGAAACCTTGTAGTCGTCATATCTTCAATATTCCTGCTGTTTTGATTACATAAGAGTGTTGAGTGTCTTGCTACTCTTATGCTACGGCTAAGGAATCCTATGGTTGACTAAACGTCAAACGAGGTTAATGATTGTTGTTTAACCTCGTAAACCATCTTAACTCATGTCAAGGGAAACACCACATTAAGTTAAAAGGACCTATGCAAAACCAAGCAAGCAACCAAGAATCAATGCAAGAAAAGTTTCAAACTATCAAGGTGACCTAGAGAAGCAAAGAACAAGTGCAAATTCTTCAAATCAAGACTAGGACAGGACAAGATGTCATGTCAGTGCAAGAGTACAACAATAAAGGATCAGTAACAGACATGAAAGTTTTACGATGTGATATTGTCATGTCGAGCATCCTGTCAGGGCTATCAACCTAAAGACTGGAATCTCCTGAAGCAGACTTTAGAATTTCTTAAGATGCCTGAAGATAATCACTATTTCGTAGAACCCAAGTTTTTAAGGGCATTGCCATTTTCCTTAGTCAATGACCCTCTTTTACGGATCGTTCCCTCATCGTTCTGTTATTCTACCTGTTAGAATCTCGGGACGAGATTCCTTTAAGGGGGAAGGATTGTAAAAGCCCGTTTTTCGGAAGAACAAAAACGCAAAAAATGCGAACTTAAAAATTTTGAAAATAGACTTGGAAATCCAAACTCACATGAGCCATATGAGTTAAACTATGTTCACTAAAGATAGGGACTTGTTAAAACTTTACATATAGAACATGGTTGCTGATGTGGAATGGAACTTAAGGTGAAGAATCCTTAATTTCCAAGTATTCACATTTTCAATGAAAAATTAAAGGAGAAAAGAAAACAAAATAGAGAGAAAGAAAAAGGAATTATTCCAACCCTAAAATGGGACATCCAAAAATATTCAAATCTCAGGCCGTAAATTTTTCCATGACCTACTAATATTCCAATTAGACTCTCGGTAAAGTTTCAAAATTTTTGAAGCCCATTTCCCATTTATTGGACACGTACTGAGAGTTTAATCAACGTCGACTTCAAATTTAAACTTTGTGCTCAACCTTGTCCAAATCAACTCCAAATTTTTCCTGAGGTCCCTTATGGTTCAAAAAGGTTAACTTCAAAGTTTCAGGATTTTTGAACCTAATCTACTATTTATTTCCTTGAGTCAAGTATCACCACTTGAGTTCAAATTCAAACCTGAGTTCAAATTCAACTTGCTCAGTTTTGAAATCTGATTGCACCATAAAATTCTCCACATTTTATTTAGTCATTGGGCCAAAGTTAAATATTTTTGAAGTATGTCTGCTAGCCCCATTTCAATTTTAAAAGAGAAGGGAGAAGACAGTGGGACCCACATGTCATACTTATCCTCAGTACTAGGAAAAGGGTGGGCCCCACTGGTAACCTACTCAATGGAGAGAGATGTTTTACACCTGGAATGAAGTGGATAAGGGGGAAATCGGAGTGGGCCCCACAGGTCAGTCTTACCCAGCTATAGAAAACCAAATTGGCTCCTTCTCCCGGTCCTTATCTTCTTCCTCCCACGCACGCGTCTGCTTCTTCGCCTGCCCACCCCCGCTGGCCCGCATCGCCTGCTCCTCCCGTCGACCACCGGCTAGCTGCTCCCTGGCGCCGCTTCGCCGCCTGCGCCAGCCGCCTCCTCGCCTCCGGCCACCGGCTCCGCCCGCCTGTCTCGGCCGCACGCCCGCGCGCCTTGTCCACGCGCCGGCCATGCGCCGCGTCCGAGCTCGCCTTGCTCAGTCCGCCGGTGCTCCACCTCCCTGCGCGCGACCGCTTTCTTCACCGCCCATGGCCCTGCGCTCCGGTCCGCCCGCTCGCCTGACCACAGCGGCGCACCACCTCGCGACCGCCGCGACGCCGCCCCCATGCGCCGCCGTCCCAGCTGCCCCCTTTCCGCGCGTGTCTCTATCGCGCCCCTCTGCGCCGCGCGCTCCCTCGCCCTGTCGCCGCACCTCCCTAGTGCCCAGCCCGCCGCTGGCCCGCGTCCCAGCTCACCCCGCCTGCAGCGCTGTCCCCTGTGTGCCGCTCGACGCCGGTCGCCTCTGCTCCGCGACATGGCTGAGCGCCGCCCTCCTGCTGCTCGCCCTACCTTGCTGCGTCCTGGTCCGAGTTGTTCGACAGCCCTGTTCGCTCCTACTGCAGTGCGTCATGGCCATGTCTCCAGCCTGTGCCACGCCACGCCCACCTCTTGGTCGCCCTACTGCCGGCCACTGCTCACCTCCACTGCTATGTTCAAACTGCAGCAGAGTGTCCCACCGCCCATGCGTCCCTGGGAAGTTCGCACATAAGCTGTGATGTGTTGCCTTGTGTCATTTACTTGGCATCATCATTTACATGGCGTCGACATGACGTTTTGATCACGTGCAAAGTCCAAACGGTGTTGCGAGTGATGTGTGGGATGAAGGATATGCAAGAACACGTGGATGACACAACGGCGACGACAATTGGCTCAAGGTTAGCTCTGATTTGTGCAAAGATTAGTTGCGACAGAGCTGCAGCCAAGGTGTTCGATGAAATGGTTACAAGGCGAAACTAAGTGTGTTGTTGTTCAATGTTGGTCTATGGATGTAGGTCTGTTGTGGTGTGGCAAACCGACAAGCCTAAGTGCCAAGATGCCCTTGGAAGGTGATGACGCGACGGAACTCAAGTACACACCCAACACGTTCGGCGAAATGCCTACAAGGTGAGCCTTACACTGAAATACCTTGCTCGACATCACCAACGTCCGTTCGTCATGATCGCTAAGGTTACTCATGTGTCGTCAAGTCGTACATCCAGTTTCCGCATTGATATCATTCCTATAGGAGTCCTTAAGTTGACCTCCTTTATCGTTTGTATCACGTTGGCCCGTCCGTGCGTGCTCGTGATGCTCCCCCATGAGCCGCGTCGACGTCGTTGACCATATGACGTCGTCGTGACGCTCTATCGTGCCCTGGCATCGAGATGGAGGGTTCTTGTAACGTGTGTGGTGCTGGAACACAACCACGACACAACGGTCGATAGTCGTTTAGCCAAATTAGGGTTTGGTCAAAGCGAGACTCTTCGAGTCCTGGGTGTAGCCAGGGTGCTCGATGAAATGCCTTCTAGGTCAAACCGAGTGTATTGGTGACCACCGATGACCTAGGGTAGAATACTGCGAGAATGTTGCGACCGACGAGGAGAACTAGTCCAAGTGGAACCTTGGATAAGAATTTCTTAGTCGAGTCGAGGACGTTTCCTTTCCGTTCGCAGAATTGCTTACCTAGGTGTACCTCTTCATCGACGGTAGGTTCGTCGAGTCTTTTGTCGACAACTAAGTCGAGTCCCTAACTCTTCGACTCATGAAGTGGTGTTCGGGATTCCGCTCACCCCCTTTGACGAGTCTGGGTCGATGTGGACGTGGCTAATCCGATCTTTCCGTGATGGCAAAGCATGACCGTCACGACAAGGTCTCGCATCATGTTCGAGTTCCAGGAGTTCACCGAGCTCATTTGGACAATCTTGCAAAGGACACTGCAATAGTGTCACGTAAGCACTTGAACGATGCTCGAGAAGCTTGCCGTAGAAACTACTTTATCTAAAGGTCATTTGAACATTGTCTCAATACTCATGTTAGGTTAACAAGGCTCGTTATGATGTCTTAAGTCCAAAGAATGTTGACCTCACTTCACTCCCAAGTGTCGCTAGGGTTTCACCCTGGTTCATCCTTATCAGGACCCTGCGACCACACTTGTCACGTAATTAGGTTTTCTCCTTAATGAGTTTGTGTAACTTCATTGGTTGACTTCTAAGTCACAACCTCTGTTGCACAGTTCACTCATGCCTTAAGCTTTCAATGCTCCATCTTGATCGCTTAGTCTTCCTTACATCACACAGCCCAGCAATACTTCTTCACCATTCTACCTTATCACTCTTTGTGCGGCATAGCTCCAAGTGTCGAGTGCTAAATTGCGATGTGTCATTACATTGCACCTTTCAGTGCTTATCTCGACACTACTATGCCACCTTGACTCTTAGGTCATCCTTACCCTACCAGTCCAACACTTTCACACCATTCATCTGTATCGTCCTTGAGTGGCATAGCGTCGAGTGTTGAATGCCAAGTTGCAATGTGTGCTTACATTGCACCTTTCAATTCACATCTCGACACTACTATGACCACTTGACTTCATCCTTTGTTCATTCACACAACACAGGCATATCTGTCCTTCCTAGTTGAACTCCTCATTCTTAGAGTTTACACAACCCCGTGGAGTCTTTTCTTAAATTACTTAATTACTTAATTACTTATATGCATATCATGTCGATAGGAACGTGCTGATAGGTGATCGACAAGAAGCTTCACTTGGAGGAGAAGGCCAAGGTGTTTCCACTGAGGTTCCATGGCAGGTTCTCTGGAGGAAGATCGAGCCCTAACAATTGACATTTGTTCAGTCGCAAACTAAGGCAAGCCCCGGTTTGCATTTAAAAGCTTTACAGAATTTTTACAGTCTTTATCACCTTACGTCATAAGTATTGATATGTGCATTACGTATAGGGTGATTGATACTCCACATGCATGACCAAAAATCCCAGGGTTTATTTGGCACGAGTTACAGTTTGACCTGTAGTAACTGCTTTGCTAATGCATAGGAAATCCGGTAGAAGTCGAGTAGTTGGAATCTACTCGCGAGAGATGTATCTCACAGGATTGGTTGAATAGAAAATGGCTTAATATAATGAAATTGAGACCGGGCAGGGAATGGATAGGAAGCGGCGAGAATTGAGTCTCGGTCGCATAGCCCTGCCTGTGTTGATTAAGGCCCGTCCGTATGCGGCCCCGCTGGACAAGCTTGAATTGTACCAGCAATATAATGGACATATGGAATCCAATAAACTGACGTAGCTTGGTCACTTGGGTGTCGAGGCATACCGTTCCGTTTTATAGGTGTGGGTTGAGGGTAGCAAGGTGTAAATCCGCTGGTGGGCACGTCAGAGTACGCCCCACGCAGGGACCTCCTGCCCGTGACGGATCGACCGGTTCGGCATTTGAGTGTCTTGCGAAAGGTTGCCATATACGCCTAGTACTGAAGTGTTATGTAGGTACGGGTGTGCTCGCTGACACTTCCGAACGACGTATGTGTCGTGTTGTCCGGGTGAGTCCTGATTGCAATCACTGTCCCTCGCAGTAATAGAGTACCACTTGTTCACTGTGTCGTGACGTAGTAAATACTAAAGAAGTCAGAAAAGTTATATTGTATTGAATTATAATTACTTTGCAACCTTGTATGATTTAGAGATAGTACAATTAAAAGTTTACAGTTTCCCCATACTTTAGCTGTAATAGCACTATGTGCTTTGGGCATGTCATATCATCGGTAAAGCGTTTCTTGTTTGATTGTGGAGCCCATGATGTGCCGTGCTCAGAGAATGTCATTTGCTACTTAAAACTTGATTATAAGGATCCACTTGTAGGCGAGTCATTTATGCTATTCCTTACCTATGTTTAGTGTCCCCTTGCATATGTCTAGTGAGACGGTTAAGTCTTGCTGAGCCTTATGCTCACGTTTGCGCTTTAACGATTTTTGCAGGTATTAGTTTTATTTCTGCTGTTCAGGTTGTACATGAGACTCGAGGTGTCGAGATAAATCTCATGTGAGCCACGCCGCTGCTGTTTGTTCTTCGTGTTGCTAGTGAGAATCGTCCTAGGGCATGGACGTCTTCTCTCCTGCTTAGTTAGGTGAGATTATGAGTATGTATTTTCCGCTGCGTGTGTACCCTTGTTGTACACTCTTTTGTAATCTCTTCTTATTATGAAATGAAAACTTTATATGTTTTGGTATCCTTTTTGTGTGTGCTGTTAGGTGCCGCATCGCACGGTACCACCCAATGAGATCCTCGGATGTGTGGACTCCGGTCCCCACATCAAGGTTGTGAGTTTCTCACACAAAGACCTTCGTCACCAACTGCTCTTCAAATGAGGTATGAGTTTAGAATTTTCCATTGTTTGGTTTGCCATAGAATTGAATGTATTTGCTTGCATTTGTGAGGAATGTTGACACTTCCTCATCATTCAATTCTCAAGCATCCTCACAAGAGTAAGCGTGGGTATTGACTTTTGGATCTCCAAAAGGAAATCCCACCTTACTTGGAAAAATCTCAAACAAGTACTTAGAATCCATTAAGAATTGTTTTGTAAACTTAGGCATTTTTGTCGAGGTTTAGAAAACAAAACTTTTGGGCATGACTTAATAGGTGAATTGGCATATAGAAACTTGGGCATAGTGACAGCCATAATTTTTTATTGAGCTTCATGCATAGATGGTGTCACTTGATTTCAAACTCCTAGGAATAAGTGATATCCTTGCTCTGAAATTGAATTGCATTTTTAGGAGGAGTCACTAAGTTTCAAATTCCTAGTGAGGTTCAGGAGGATAAAATTGAGAATCTTGTTGGTCATGGTCTAAATGATAAAAATTTGCTCTTGAAAGCTAAGATGGTTAGAAACTTTAAAAGGTGTAGGGATCCATATAGTGTATTTCTATCACATGCATTGCTATGAGTAGGAGCTTTAGAAAATATGCAACATGAATTATCCATAAAGCTCCACTCTTATCAATGAATAACACATTGATCATAGATACACTTGACATTGGATCCAATGCATATTTGATTTTGTTCTTCCCCATATGTACAAATGAAAGTTCGGTTACCTAACTCGAACGTTCATTTGTACAGGTCTCGGGAGCTAACCATCCCTCTCCATTCAAGAGAGGAAGTTTGTAGGAGTAATATTACTATGCAGGCATTCATGAAGCTGATTGTTGGGATCCCTATAGGATTCCATTTCAACATCTCTTAGCCAAGGAGTAAATTAGGATGGTTGTTATCTATCAGAAATTATGGTCGAAAGTCAATCATAACTATACGAGGCTAGAGATTTGAAATGGGAACCCTCCATGAGCAACCAATGAGCTGTCACAAATGGGTGAGAGCATTATGCTCTCAACTATTTTAAGCACTCATTCAAGCTCAAGGGATTTGCCACCATCATTGGGTACAAGTTATTCCTATGTGGCTAAGATCTATGATGTACCATGATCAAGGAATGACAAGATCACAACCAATTTATATTGGGTGCAAGTTGTTCCTATGTGGCTAGAAGGTATGTCATGCCTTATCCAAGGAACAACAGATCACACTCAACCCATGTTGAGTGCATGTCATTTCTTTGTGGTTCTAGGTATGTTGTACCTTACCCCAGGAACAACTGATCTTACCCAATGCATGTTGGGCACATGTCACTCCCTTATGGAAAAAAGATATGATACACCTTAGCCAAAGAATGACGAACATACTCAATGTATGTTGAGTGCACGTCATTCCTTTGGATCTAAAGGTTATCATTATCCTAGCCAAGGAATGACAAATCACATCCAACACATGGAGAACCTGATGTGCGGACGATCAACATCATAAACACTCTATTCAACCACACTCATGGTGTCAATGGGAGGCAATACAACAGTGAACAGTCAAGCCTCCATTATCAAAGCCATGCTGCAACAAGCATAGGTCAACTCATGGCCTACCTTCGTCGTTAGGGTTTCAACCCCTATCACGGACCTTGATCAAGAATAAGCTTAGGGGAGGACCCCCACTTGAGGTAACTTGTATCACACCCACTACATTTTTATTTCAAATCATCCTTGCATATTTATTTTCCATCCATCCATCATCCACCTTGCAATTAAAAAAATAATAAAAAAATAGGTTAGATCTGCTTTCATCAAATAAAGATGTGTGGTAAGAATGATTTAGAATTCACATAGATGAAATGATGAATAGTTGCTCTATTTTATTTTCCTAACTCTCTAGTTTACAACTTGCTACTCCCTGAATATTGCTTTCATTGGTTTGAAATACCTTTACCTTAATTTGGAAGTTGTGGGTAGCAAAAGCTTAATCTAATTCTAGGTTGTTGCAAGACTAGAATTGGTAATAGGGCTGCTAGTCCTAGTTTGAAAGTAAAACTTAGATTTCCGGAGAAATTCTAAAAAGATTTAAGTTTCCCTCAATTGATTGGAAATACCTACCAAAGCCATATGATGTCCATACATAGACAAAACCTTATGCATATGCTATTTGCTTTCACATTGAACCTAGTCAAGCTAGTATAGACCTATGTGAGAAATTATTCAACTCTTTTTGAATTCAAGACTTCACTTGCACATGCTATACTTCTACACTAGAAGTAAGCAAAACATCCATCATATCCACCATATCAAAACAAAAAGAGAAACTCCATGTTATTCATGTTCAATACTCTCTTGAAAATTCATTGCAAAGAAAGGGAGTAGAAGACATGACTACAAAAAAAAAGCATGCTTACATCATAAGCATGAGAAAAAAAAAGAGAGAAAAGAAAAGTAGCCATGTTTCATCCCTGCAAAAGAAAGAGAGATTATACCAAAAAGGAGTTATCTCAAGTATCCACATCCACTTCCACTCCATCACACATGCACTAGTCTTGAATCAAAAAATTTTGATTTGAATTCTCCTAAGGCTTACTCTTTTGACTTAGCAATATATGTGATGCAAATATGCCTACTTACTTTCCCTACCAAGCTCCACATACAAGCCATATTCAATAAGTAGGAATAGTAGAGGCACAATGCTTTGGTGAGGAAATATTTCCACTATCCACAAAGGAGTGACTGAGAGAATCAAATTGAGGTACTTAATATCTAAATTGAATTCTCCGGGATTTAAGTGGAACTTGATTTCTAGGCTATGTTTGCTCCATTTGCTATTCAACCTTTCAACTACTCATGAATATGAAAAAGCATAAGCCCCATGATAACTTAAGTAAGGTAGAGTATCATAGCCAATTCTGCAATACTAGGTAGAGTATCTTGTTGTGCATTAGATACTTTTGAAAATAAGACATTGTAGCAACTCCTCATCATCAACCTAAAGTCTTTGAGTTTGCTCAGGACGAGCAAAGGATAAGCTTGGGGGAGTTTGTTGACGGCTGTTATATACCAATTTCATCCGTCAATTTAACTCAATTATGTGAAGGATTTGTCATTTCTTGCACACATCCTCTTTCTATCTAACCCGATTCCACTTGGACTTGGAGAAATATGTGTATGCAGCATTTTATGCAGGAAATGAGGAAATGTAGAGGGACCAATCCTATAAAATATCATCCCAGCCAATCAGGCAATGACACATGGCATCCCATGGATCAAATGGCCCACAAACAGAAGTACCCGAGGAGATCCAACGATGTATCACCCATATACATCCCACCTGGCAGCCACCTGGAGAAAGCACACGAGAAACGGTGCAATGACCAGGTCGGCCGAACCAGGGGGTCGGCCGACCTAGTCTTTGCACCAAACTCAGTCAGCCTCCATGTGTTGGCTCCTCCCGGCTCCCTGGAGTCAATGGTGACTGATTCGCGCGCTTTTGGTGGCGGGAACCGACCTCAACACTAGTATAAATAGGACCCCCTACCCCTCACTTCAACACACACCACTTGGGCATCATTCTATTGTATACACTATCTTCCATAGTCCTTAGAGGAGTTAGGATGTAGAGAGGAGAGCCTCTAGTCCCATGTACAAATTGGGAAAGGAGTATAAGGAGTCTCTCTTCCCAATTCCACATTGGGAAAGGTATGGCTTATGTATTCCTTCTTGTATTTGTGACTTTGTGCTCAATAAAGATATTATCTTTAGTCTTCTTTTATACATATACTTGGACAAAGCGTTTCTTGTTTGATTGTGGAGTCCATGTATGTGGAAGGTATAGTCTTTATGATTTCACTCTCATGATCACATCTTATGGTCATAAACACTATAGACCCCCACTATAGTCTATGTAGTTATGATATGATTATGTTAATATGAATGACTTATGCTATGCTTCAACATTGGTTCAACGATGTTTAGGTTAGTCATTGCCTTAGAATGGCTTGTGGCATGGCTCATAAGGTATTTGCTTAGTATTCTAGCATGGTGCTAGGGTATTTAAGTAGCGTTGGATGTCTCGTAGACCCACAGATTGAAGAGGTAGGCAGCAGGTGGTGACAGCCCTATCTGTCCTTTGTAATCCTCCACGTTCGGCTATGCCACAAGCTCTTGGCGGGAGTCGCCCTAATATCGCTAGGGGTAGGCCCGTGCTCGATGTGTTGAATAGCATTGCATAGGAATTCATCATTGACATGACCATTAGTATCTACCTTAGGCTATGTATATGTATTAGGAGCATTGTAGGGGCAACTCTCTAACTCCCAATCCAATCTCCCTTTAGGACCCATTTTACCCTTTAGAATAGATTGCCTAGGTGTGTGTCACACTACCCCTATTATCAACTGACCCCTGTCCGGATAATGGATTAGTATCCCATAGCTTGACCATAAGAGTAGTATATACTTTACTCCATTGCCTTCCTTTGGGATAAATATCATACCCTTGGGAATACTCATGGGTGAAATGCTACAACAGTATCTTCCGTGCGCTTGCGGATCTCATCTCTTTATCGGAGATGATCTGTGGTGTTAAGAAATATCAACAAGCATTTCTGGCGCCGTTGCCAGGGATGATTTGTTAGTATATCTTAGGAGCCGTCAACACAAGCCAAGGAGAGGCGTGATGCTGCCGATGAGCGTTACGAAAACCTAAAAGAATGGAACGAGGTTCTCCTGAAGCGTCGGGCGGACCTGGAGGCAAGGGAAGAAAAGCTCCTGGAGCAGTAGGAGGATATTATGAAAAGAGAGGCGGAGGTCACCCAGAAGTTGACTCTGGGTGAACAGAATTTGGCAGACCGCTCAAAGAAGTTTGAGCGGTGGAGTGAAAATGAAAAGAAGAAGTACTAGAAGATGGGGCAGGAGCTCTCAAAAAGGGAAGCTGTCGTTGCCACCAGGGAAGGGAAGGTGAAAGGAAGGGAGAAGGACTTGGCGGAGAGGCGGAACCGCATCCACCTCCAGGAGATGAAGCTGACTGACCGTGAAAAGCAAGTCGTTGAGAGTATGCAACAACATGCTGAATTGGTCGAGCGCCTCGCC
Organism: Tuctoria greenei; assembly: GCA_036927565.1. Classification (NCBI taxonomy): domain Eukaryota; kingdom Viridiplantae; phylum Streptophyta; class Magnoliopsida; order Poales; family Poaceae; genus Tuctoria; species Tuctoria greenei. Next base: position 168,307,788 of record JAYESD010000004.1, read on the forward strand.
CGAGAGGGTTCGGAGCTTACGGCTGCCCGGAACTCGCTAGAGGAGTTGTGGAACTTGAAGGAGACCGAGTCCATCCAAGTATGGGACTTCTTGGAGCGAGCCAATGACGCGCTGATGCCACTAGGGTTCAGTCCTGTACGTCCGGACAACCCGGAGCTGGACTTGGACCGAGCGCTAGTGGCCCTCAATGCTGCTGGCAGCAAACTTGACACGATGGGAGATGTCATCATGGATCAGCTGGAGACAGAGGGGAAGTCTCTTGCTACGAACGTGGCTGAATATGTGCTATCATGCTACGTAAGCAGAGACCCCCAATTCTCCCTAGACCCGGTGCTTGAAGGTCCCATTGCCAAAGAGGAAGATGCTGCCAAGGCCAGTGTCCAAGAGGTTGCTAAGGAGGTCGCCTCATTCTTCCGCAGGACATAGATCCTCCAGTAGCTAGGACTTCTTCCCTTTGCTTTTTACTATAATCCCAATTTTGTAATCCAGTGCTTCAAATTAATGAAATCCATTTTGCCCATGAACTTCACTTTATTTTCGTCTTCAATATAATGTGCTCTGTCTTGTTGGCCCCCTGATATATGTGTACAATTGGAATGTGTACATATACCAAAGGTTTTGACAGTATATTGATGACTTGAACACTTCTTACTTTTAGACTTTAGGTCCGAAGTCCTCATTTCTGAGGTGTCGACAGCAGGACCCCTGGGATTGGCGGAGCTTGGTACTCCGACAGTACCCAATATCAACATATACAACATTGACGATAGGAGCTCGGTGGCTCCTGAAGTCGCCACATGAATAGTTGACTTTAGGACTCCCAATTGTTGTCAGAGCTTAGAATTTGTGTTTTTCCTGCACATTAAATACAAGGAAAAAGTAAAATTCGTCCTCTTGTCTATAAATCACTTTGTGTCTTATTGTTCTTATTTCAGTTTTACCCCAAGCAATTCGATATGGCAACGAGTATATTGATGTAACTCTTCTGGACCCATATGTTTTTTAGTACTCACCCTACTGAGGCCTGCCGGAGTGTAGGTAGAGTGGCGTACTTAGGGTGCAGGACCAGGCTAAGTCGATAGCACACTTCAAACCTATGTTGGCTTGGCGTCCAGGCAAGTAGACTATACAACATGTTAAGACCCAAAGAGATTAACAATATAGCTTGCAACACATATGAACAATTTGGGTAAAAACTAAAAAAGAATTGCACAACTTCATTATAGACAAGAAGTTAAAAATGATAAATTGATAGATGGAGCCTTGTACAAAAACAAATGCACGTGGAGTCTGTTCTCACAAAATGACGTCTTTCATTATAGGTCTACTTTACAGGGGAGACAAGGACACACTTAGGGTGCGGGACCAAGCTAAGTGCGCTATACATCTTGTAGTAACCCAGGGTAGGTAGTTACACTTTTAGTGCAGTGACTGTATGAAGTGTACTTGAACTTCCGGGACCCTCCTGGAGGGGTCCGGATGTTCTCCCGGAGGACCTATCACTGTTTGTTTATCGACTCTATAACATACATCATGTGTAATTACAGACTCACCTCCATGATTCTAAGCATAAAACTTACGAAGATGCTCGATGTTCGAAGGATTAGGAAGTGGAGTCCCATCTTCAGTTGCCAAGTGAACGCATCCGGGTCGAGATACTTTGATCACCCGGAATGGACCTTCCCAGCTGGGGGAAAGTTTGTTCATTCCTTCACGAGTTAGTATCTTCCGAAGCACCAGATTGCCTTCCTTGAGTTGTCGGTTGTGCACATGCCTTTGATGATAGCGCCGGAGTGCTTGGCGATAATGTGCATTCCGAATAGCTGCTTGACACCTTCCCTCGTCGACGAGGTCAAGGTCTTCACGCCGGAGCTGGTCCTGAGTGGCTTCGTTGAAGGTCCGGACCCGAAGGGACCCCAAGGTGATTTCCGGAGGAAGGACTGCTTCAGCTCCGTACACCAGGAAGAATGGAGTTTCCCCAGTTGACCGGTTTGGAGTTGCCCTTTTCGCCCATAATGTGGATGGAAGCTCCTCAATCTAGTTAGCTCCATGCTTTTTCAAGCGCTCATATGTGCGCGTCTTGAGTCCTTTTAAGCTTTCTGCATTTGCTCTCTCAGCTTGGTCATTGCTTGTTGTATGAGCTACTGAGACGTAGCTAAGTTGAATGCCGAGGTTTTCACAATATTCTTGGAATGCAGCACTTGTGAATTGAGTTCCGTTGTCAGTTATGACTTTGTTTGGAACTCCAAATCTGCATATAATGGACTTCAAGAACTTGATTGCTGATTGCTTGTTGACTGTTACAACTGGAGTTGCTTCCGACCACTTGGTGAACTTGTCGGTGGCGACATACAGGAACCTGTAACCTCTGACGGCTTTTGGGAAAGGTCCCAAGATGTCCATGCCCCACACAACGAATGGCCATGTAGGAGGTATCATTTGTAGCGATTGAGCCGGTGTGAATCTGTTTTGCGTGGAACTGACACGCTTCACATTCTTTCACTAGCTCAACTGCATCCTGAAGTGCTGCAGTCCAATAAAAACCATGTCGAAAGGCTTTACCGACCACCATGCAAGAAGAAGCATGGTTCCCGCACTCGCCTCCATGGATCTCCGCAAGGAGCTCGCGGCCTTCTTCCCTTGCAATGCACCGCATTAGGATGCCATTGGCATCGCACCGGTAGAGATCCCCTTCTACCAATGTGTATATTTTAGCCAATCTAACAATCCGGTCAGCGGATACACTGTCTTCAGAAAGGATATTGTCTTTCAAGTAGCTCCGGATCTCCGAGATCCATGCATCGGAGCTAACTTGAGCTTCTAAGTCTTGCGTGCTGGGTTGCTCGGAGCTTCCAATAGCACCTACGACCCTTGGTGGATGCCATGGTAGCGCGGCCACCAGGACTGCCAGCTTCGTGGTGCTGGTCTCGCCCCCTTCGCTCAGTTTGGCAGGCTGTGCTGTTGGTTTTGACAACCTCCAGACGAAGATTCCATCAGGAGCCGGATCTCCGGTTGAGGCTTTTGTCGAGAGATCTTCGGCTTCAATGTTATGAAGGCGCTCAACATGGTAGAGATCCAGGACATCGAAATCCTTCTGAAGCCTTTGGACTTCAAGGAGGTAAGCAGCTAATTGAGAATTGTTGCAGGAGCATTCACCTTTGACTTGTTTGATAATGAGTTGTGAATCTCCGTTCACCAACAACTGTTTTACACCATAAGATAGTGCTACCTTGAGTCCATAGATGAGGGCTTCATACTCCACCATGTTGTTGGTTGCCTTGAAATCAAGGTGTACCATGTACCTAACCTTCTTCCAAGTTAGAGCCAGGAGAAGGATTCTAGCTCTGGCCCCTTGCTTTTGAACAGAGCCGTCGAAGTAGAGGGTCCAGTGAGGCTTGGTGAATACTGGAACTTTGAGTTCTGGTTTCTGCTCACAGTGGCCCCCATGGTTTGATGGAGAGGGAGTCCGTTTCACCACGAAGTCAGCCAATGCTTGACTTTTGATTGCTTGTCTTGACACGAATTCTAGATTGAATTCTACCAGTTCCGCTGCCCACTTTGCAATGTTCCCAGTAGAATTAGGGTTATGCAAAATAGTGCGCAATGGAAAAGAAGTTACCACTAATATTTTGCGGGCTTGGAAGTAGTGAAGAAGCTTCCTTGAGGCAATAAGAACTGCATAAAGCAATTTATGCACCTCAATGTATCTTGTTTTGGCATCGTGGAGTACTTTACTGATGAAGTACATGGGGCATTGGATGGTCCGGACCCTTTCAGAAGGACCCGGAGCTTCCTCTCCATCGATCCGGACCCTACTGGAGGGTTCCACACCTTCGGGCTGTGTTTCTTGGACCCTCCCAGAGGGGTCAAAAACTCCTTGTTCAACTCGGACCTCTCTAGGAGGATCCAGATCATTTTGGTCAGCCAGGTGAACCTCCTCAGACGAATGAGGTTGATCTCCTAGCATTTCGTTTTGAGGTTCCGTGTGTGGGAGCTGTAACCCAGTCATGTCTTCAAGTGATTTCGGACCCTCCCGGAGGAGTCTGGACTCCTGGATTGGATGTGGCTCCAGTCTATCCGCAACTAGGACCATACTGACAACTTCGGTGGTTGCCAAAATGTAAAGCAGTAAATGCTCACCAGGATTAGGGGCTACCAATATTGGTAGTGTGGTGAGGAGCTGTTTCAGCTCTTGAAACACCTTTTCTACTTCTTTAGACCAATGAAACGGTTCAGACTTCCTCAAGAGTTTGAAGAAGGGTAGTGCTCGTTCTGCCAGTCTTGAGATAAACCGGCTGAGTGCAGCTAGACATCCAATTAGCTTCTGGACATCTTTAATGCGGGCTAGAGGACGCATATCTTCTATGGCCTTGATCTTCTCCCTGGATTTGCTTCAATTCCTCGGTGAGTCACCATGAACCCCAAAAGCTTCCCGGAGCTTACCCTGAAGACACACTTGTCTGGGTTCAACTTGGTGCGCGTGGTGCGCAGCTTGTCGAAGACGGCTTGTAAGTTGTCAAGGAGTGACTCCTTGTTTTTGATCTTCACAACGATGTCATCAACATACACCTCCACCAAGTCTCTAATTATCTCTCCAAATGTTTTGTACATAGCTAACACAAATGTTGAAGCAGCACTTTTAAGACCGAACGGCATGGCAGTATAACAATACAATCCATCTACTGTTATGAAGGCAGTATGCTCTTCATCTTGCTTAGACATTTGGATTTGATGATATCCATAATATGCATCTAAGAAACACAATAGCTCACACCCGGAGGTGGAGTCCACTATCTGATCTATTCTAGGTAGTTGACATGGATCCTTTGGACATGCCTTATTTAAGGTGGTGTACTCGATACACATCAAAAGCTTCCCACCGACCTTGGGTATAACAACTGGGTTGGCCAACCATTTTTGATGGAACACTACCCGGATGAATCCAGCTTCAAGCAACTTCTTGATTTCCCGTCGGATAAAGTTTTGTCGCTCGATTGATTGTTTCCGAGGCTTCTGATGTACAGGTCGTGCATCAGGGTAAATCTTCAGATTGTGATCAATCACCTCCCTAGGGATCCCAGGCATTTGTGACGGTTGCTAGGCAAACACGTCAACATTAGCCCAGAGGAAAGTGATGAGCGCGAGTTCCTATTTGTTGTTCAGACCTCCTGATATACGGGTAGTCTGAGCAGCGTCGGAACCAATTTGGACGACTTTGACGGGAATGTCGGTGTTGCCGCTTGGTTGCACACGGGGTGCATAGGTAGAGCCTTTATGGCGAATGCTCGGAGGGTTTGGAGCTGGCTCCTTTCCGGATGCTTCCTCTTGTGCTTTGGTAAGCACATAGAGTTCTTCTAGAGCGGTAACTCCTATGGTGCGACCTCCGCGGATCCGGAGAACACCCATGGGTGTTGGCATCTTCAACACCAAGTAGCCATAATGGGCAGCAGCCATGAATTTGTATAAAGTTGGCCTGCCCAAAATGGCATTAAACGACAGACTAATCTGCGCAACGTCGAAGATCAATTTCTCAGTTCTGTAGTTCTCCTGGGTCCCGAAGGTCACTCGGAGTGTAATGGAACCGAGAGGAGTAATGGTTCTCGGACCTACTCCAGAGAAAGGTCGGGATGAGCGAAGGTCCGAAGGCCGAAGCTGAAGCTTAACAAAAGCTTCAAAGCTTATGAGGTTTATCCCAGAACCTCCGTCCACCATTACATGGAGGATTTGAATATTGTTAATGGTGGGTGACACCATCAACGGGAGTTGGCCAGCCCCGGTCATGTTTTGGGGGTAGCCTGAAGCATAAAAAATAATGGGAGTATCTATCCACTTGCGATGTGGCTCCACCTTAGCAGTGGGAGCTGCCACGACCATGTCCTGCCGCATTGTCTTGAGGATGCGGCGGGAGGTGATGTCCTAAGAACCACCATAGATGTTGTTCAGGGTCTTCCGACGCTCGTTGTCAGAGACGTCGGAGTCATTGTCGACAGTGTTGTAAATGGCTTTCAAGACCTTTTTGGGGTCCTGGAAACCTAGCTCCTCTTTGGCTGGAGCTTCGTCGACTTTTTGTTTTCCTTCCCTCTGACGGAAAGGAGCTTCTTCTCGGCGCTTGTTATAGCGCTCGGCAAGGTTCTGGACCTCCCGACACTCTTCCAAGCTGTGTCGGTTCGTCTTGTGAATCGGACACCATGCTTTGGAACTATTGTCGTCTTCTGATAAAGGACAAGTCTGCTTCTCGGGGCGTGGCCCCCAACTTCTAGGGGCTGAGGCAGCAGCAGCGGCTGGTGCACCGGCCGATGACTTCTTTTTGCCGTTGGGCTTCTTTTTCTTCTTGCCACTACCAGAGATAGCTGCTTCAGTTTTGGAGGACTTCTGGTTGGCCTCTGGAGCTGTTTTAGAATGCATTTCACGGCCCTCCGCAGCTCTAGCACATTTGTCGTCTAGGCTGAAGAGTTCCGTGACGCTGGTAACTTCTTTAATGGCCAGCTTCTCCAGCATCTTCTTATGTCGAACACCCGCCTAAATGCAACAATAACAGAAGAGCTCGATATTGAATGAATTGTATTTCGCACCTGAGAGAATCGCCGAATGAAGGATCATAGTGATTCCTCCGATGTTTGCTTCACAGCAAACAGATCCAATTAAGTGCCAGGCCGGGTGTAAGAACTCCCGAAGTTGGCAGTGAACTGTTGGCATAGCTCCGCCCAACTATTATTGGAGTCGGGTGGAAGACTCATGAACCAGGACCTTGCAGTCCCAGTTAAAGCCATCGGGAAGTAATTGGCCATCACAGCCTCATCTCCTCCCGCTGCCAATATGGCAGTAGAGTAGATTTGAAGGAATTCGGTGGGGTTGACAGTCCCGTCAAATTTTTCCGGCAAGTGAGGCCGGAACTTTTGGGGCCATCTGACCATACGCAAATGCATGGCCAGGGAAGAACAACCTCCTCCTACTCCTTGAGGAGCAGGGTTGTCCCGAGCCTCTCGCCTCTCACGAGCACGCTCAATATGGACACGGTCGTCCTGCTGCTGGTAACGGTGATCCAGTTCCAACCGTAGATCATGAGTCAGAATCCTGGTGATGGTATGGGTGCGTCGTGCCCCGAGAGGCAATTAAGTCACATGTTGGGAGGTAACACGTCTCCTTTGTTGTGAGACTTGTGGACTAAGTCAGCCGGACAAGGTCCGTCGTTGTGATGGTGCTTGCCCCGAAGGGGGAGGAACTTGATTGCTAATGCCTACAGCCGCAGCTGCGACCAGATGGTCAACATCAGCTCTTCACTGCTCCATAGCACCCTGGGGTGCACCTGGAGGCGATGGGTGTTGTAGGAGAGCTCGCGCAGTAATGTGCGCGTGCTCAAGGTTGTTGTTTGATGCAGTGATCGACGCAGATGCCCCATCTTGTTGACCAGCATTGTTTGCCAGAATAGATGGTGGTTGTGGTGCCATAGCGCCTGCAAGAACAATGGCACCTGCTGGTTGTTGGACGTTGGAGGGATTGCCTCTGGCAGGTTGTCCAGCATGGTTGCCATTGGAGGATCCAGCAGCTGAATTCGCCATCTTGTGATCTTGGGACTGCCCTTGCCCCTTCCTGGCGCGCCAAATGTCGAAGTGCTTGATACGACACTTCCCCTGGACCTGCTAAGAAGCAGCCCGCGGAGGTTCTTTTATGGTTGGGGTACGCAGAGATCAAGATCAAGATGATGACACCAGAGATTTACGTGGTTCGGGCCGCCTGAGCGTAACACCCTACTCCACGGGGTTTGTGTTGTATTGTGTGAGTCTGTTCGCTTGGATCAGCTCAACTGAGATGAGATGAGATGTGATGACATGATATGTCCTTGGGTACGTGCGGCACAACCCTTTTATAGTTCTAAGGGCTGACCGTTACAAAGCTTGCCTGGCCCGACATGTGACCCTGGCGTATTTATTGGCCTAATTGTAAGTGCATCTAGGATATCCCTTGTGGGTTTTGGCTAATTGATGACAAACATATGAGATCCTAATGAAACTACTGAGATGATTGCAGGACAAACAAGTGAAACAACTCGGTGCGCACAAAAAGGTGAAAAATGAAGTGGTGTTCAAAGAGAGATACTTTGATGAAGCTTGGAAGACTAAATTAGATTTTGAATGTATAGGGAGTGTATGAAAGACACACTCCAAGAGCTCACAACTTTGCGCGGGGGTAAGGGATTAAAATTAACCTAACTTTCACAAAGCACCGGACTAGTCCGATCATGGACCGGACTAGTCCGTTCATCTTTCTGGAATCTCACTTATTGGGAGATCGGACTAGTCCGTGCATCAACCGGACTAGTCCGTTGATGTTTCTGGAGTCTCACATATTGAGGGACCGGACTAGTCCGTTGTACCACCGGACTGGTCCGTTGACCTTTCTGGAGTCTCCCATATGTGGAGATCGGACTAGTCCGCGGACTAGTCCATTGAACTTTCTGGAGTTCACCTTCACACAGCACCGGACTAGCCCGAGCTTGGAGCGGACTAGTCCGACAGACTTTGTGGACTTCAAAATGCACTGAGACCGGACAAGTCCGGACTAGCACCGGACTAGTCCGGTGTTAGGGTTTTTCAACGGCTACCTTTTGGAAACCCTATAAATAGAGAGTCCACAGCTTTCCTATTGAAAATACACGTCGAACACTGATCAAAGAACAAACCCTAGCGCCGCCACTTCGTCCCAAGAGCCCAAAACACATCTCCCCACACATCTAAAGTGCAAAAAGAGTGAAATCAATTGAACACTTGGATTCGGGATTGGGAGATCGTCGTTCTTTCATTGCGAGCTCTTGGGGTTTGATCTTTCTACACTCATACTCTGCATTGTAATACTTTTGAGTGTATTTGATTACTTCTTTCATTGTATTTCTCGTGGGAGCCCTCAACGTGTGAGGTTGCCCCACAAACTTGGTGATTACCCGTGATAGTGGAATCAAGTCGGCCTTCGTGGTGACTTGAAGAGGGAAAGGGTTGGAGACCCGACTCTGTGTGAGATTCCTCAACGAGGACGTAGATCTCGTGGTGAGATCGAATCTCGGGAAAAATTCGTGTGTCTTGCGCCTCATTTCATTTAAATTTTGTTCATTAGATCACTTGAGTGCTAAAACATCAACCTAAGGCAAATATAAGTTTTACCTGCATTCTTATATTAATCTGAAATAAACATATTAGTTGTTCTCATTTCCGCTGCTAAAGAAATTTAGTTTCCCAAATAACACCTGATCAACACACATATTTTTAGCACACCGGACAAGTCCGCCCACACGACCGGACTAGTCCGGCCAACCAAGTTTTGACGATTCTATTAAGTGTGCAGGAAATTCAAAAGGCCTATTCACCCCCCTCTAGGCCACATTCAATTGGTATCAGAGCAAGGTTCTCCACCAATGAGACTCACATCTCGAAGAGATCAATGGCCTCTGAGAAGAACAACGATATCTCGAAGATGAACATTAATGAGGAGGAACAAGAAACTAAAACTTTTGATGTGCTGAAAGAGAGCCCACACGATGATGAAGAAGTGCGACAATTAAAGGCACTTCTGAGAAAGAAACTGCTAGGACAAAAGGGAAAAGAAGAAGAGAAGACGACGGGGAGTGGTCATCACGACTACTCCCGACAGCCTTACAACTACAACTGTCTCAATTCAAACAACCATTATCTTTCCATTCCTATGGGAAAACCTCCACAGTTTGACGGAAGCGACTATACAATGTGGAAGTACAACATGAAGATGCATCTAATATCCCTAAATCCTAGTCTGTGTCACATTGTTTGCACTGGCATAGACATCCCGGACACGGATGAAGAACTCACCCCAGAACAAGAACAAGAGATTCATAGAAATGCACAAGCCATTGCCGTGATTACATCATCACTAAGCAGAGAGGAATTCACCAAGATTGATGGCTTAGAAAGTGCAAAGGAAATCTGGGATACACTCAAGATAGCTCACGAAGGAAATAGATTGGTTCGTGAAGCAAAAATCGAAATGCTTGAAGGAGAGTTGGGGAGATTCGCTATTGAAGAAGGCGAATCACCTCAAGACATGTACAACCGGATGAAGACATTCATCAACAAAATACGTGCCTATGGAAGTAAGAAATGGACGGATCACGAGGTAGTCAAGAGAATGATTAGAGCCTTCATGCCAAGAAATGTCACACTTTCCTCAATGATTAGAGAAAGCCCCGGGTTTCACAAAATGACTCCCGATGAGTTGTTGGGAAAGATCATAAATCATGAAATGATGGAGAAAGAGGCACAATACGTCAAAGACTTGGCCGAACTCACTTCGTCCAAAAAGAAAGAGGTTGCTCTCAAAGCAACATGCCGACCCAAACTCAAAGAAGCTCGTGAAGATCAAGACGATGGGCATACAAGTGACGAGAGCACCGATCTTGATGATGAAGAAATGGTACTCTTTATCAAGAAGTTCAAGCGAATGATGAAAAGAAGACACGACAACAACTCAAATGAAGGCAAAACAAGGATAAAGGAAAATCCAAGGCTCGACGCACTTGCTACAACTGCGGAGAGTATGGTCACTTCATGGTGGACTGCCCTTATGAAGAAAACAAAAAGAAGAAGGAAACAAGATCTCAAGAAAAGAAACATTTCAGAAAAAAGAAGACAAACCCATCAAGCTCACATTGGCAAGGAGTGGGACTCAAACGACGAGTCCTCCTCCGATGAAGAAGAAGAGATGGCCACTATCGCAATCAAGAAACCTACTATGAAGACCACACTCTTTCCAAACATGGGAGGATGGGACATGAACAACCACACTTGCCTTATGGCTAAGGAAGGCAAGAAAAAGGTACGGCTTACTCCTCCTACGCTAAATTCCTCTATTGATGACTTTGACAACTCTAGTGATAATGAAGAAATGTTTAGAGGATTAAGTAAAATTGCTCTAAAGAAAATGGAAATGTTGTCGAACGAAATTTTTGAAAAGGAGGAACTTCTTGACCGACAAGAAGATATGCTCATCCGTGAAAGGAAGAGATATCAAGAAGTTGAAAAGCTTCTCGAGCTTGAAAGAGAGAAGAACGAGTCGCTTGAAGTTGAGCTAGCCTTGAGTAAGGAAACTTACTCAAAGCTAGAAGACTCGCATATTGCAATCAAGGAAGAACTTGCTAACTTGTCAAAAGCTAACAAGATCCTTGAGGTGCAAGTTGAGTCGCTCAAGCAAAGTGACTCCTCATCCTCCAAGAGCTCTTCCTCCAAAGATATAAGTTCGACAACAATCGGAACTTGCACTTGCTCTAGTAAGAAGAATATTATTTCTAATACCTCAACTTCTCATAATATGCATGCCCCCCCAAGCGGCATCTTTGATAAGGAGAAGATCAAATATGCACGCAGTGCATATATGGTCACTAGACCTGCTAATGTCAAAGATGGCCTTGGTTTTGATAAGAGCAAACACATGTCTACTTCTAATCATGCTAAGAATAGAATTGTCTTTGTTAAGGAAAAATCCCATGAATTTGAACCACAAATATTGTTTCATACATTTAACGCTTCTTATGTTCTTGTGAAAGCCAAATATGGAAAAGTCATTGCCAAATATACAGGGCCACACCACAAGAACTTGAAAACTTGTGTGTGGGTGCCAAGACTCTTGTGACTAACCTGAGAGGACCCAAGCAAGCTTGGGTACCTAAAACCAAGGAATAATTCTTTTTGTAGGCTTACTCCTCCAGTGGAACAAAATGGGTACTTGATAGCGGATGCACAAATCACATGACCGGAGAGAGAGGTATGTTTGTAGAGTACGAGTACAACAAGGATCCAGGTGAAGGCATATACTTCAGAGACAACAGCCAAGGAAAGGTCCTTGGTAGCGGTAACATTGAAATATCCTCTCAATATACCTTATCAAATGTTTTACATGTAGATTCTCTAGATTATAACCTTTTGTCAATATCCCAACTATGCGACAAAGGTTACAACTGTTTATTCACTAATGAGGGTGTGACTATTTTTAGAAGAAGCGATGGCTCGATTGCATTCAAGGGAATGTTGAAGGGCAAGCTTTATCTAGTTGACTTCAACAAAGATAAAACCGAACTCAACACTTGCTTGGTTGCTAAGACCAACATGGGATGGCTTTGGCATAGACGGCTAGCCCATGTTGGGATGAGAAATCTGCAGAAACTTCTAAAAGGTGGTCACATCCGTGGTCATAAGGATGTGGTTTTTGAAAAAGACAGGTCGTGCAGCGCTTGTCAAGCAGGAAAACAAGTCGGAGCACCACACCCCGCCAAGAATGTGATGACTACCGCAAGACCGCTGGAACTTCTCCACATGGATCTCTTTGGTCCAGTTTCGTACATCAGCATCGGCGGTAACAAATACGGTTTAGTAATTGTTGATGATTTTTCAAGATTTACTTGGGTATTTTTCTTGTATGATAAATCAGAAACTCAGGGGATCCTCAAGAAGTTCTTGAAAAGAGCTCAGAACGAATTCTCATCAACCATAAAGAACATCAGAAGTGACAACGGGACATAATTCAAGAACCTCCAAGTTGAAGAGTTTCTCGATGAAGAAGGGATAAAGCATGAATTCTCGGCAACCCACTCCCCTCAACCAAAAGGAGTGGCCGAAAGAAAGAACAGAACATTGATCGAAACGGCAAGAACTATGTTGGATGAATACAAGACATCAGATCGATTTTGGGCAGAAGCGGTGAACACCGCTTGCCATGCCACGAATCAACTGTATCTCCATCGACTACTGAAGAAAACGCCATATGAGCTCCTTACCGGTAAAAAGCATAATGTTTCTTATTTTAAAGTTTTTGGTTGCAAATGTTTTATTCTGAATAAGAAACAGAGGGCCTCGAAGTTCGCTTCAAAGTCCGATGAAGGATTCTTGCTCGGTTATGAATCGAATGCCTACGCCTATCGTGTCTTCAACAAGGTGTCCCGTCTTGTTGAAGTAGCACGTGACGTAGTGTTCGATGAATCTAATAGCTCACAAGTGGAGCAAGTTGATAAGTGTGTGCTAGATAAAGAGGAAGCTCCATATGAAGCACTGAAGAAAATGGGACTTGGTGATATATTACCACAAGAGCAAACATTCGACTCAAATGCACAAGATGAATCTCAACACGGAGGCAATGATCAAGGGGGAGCTCCTGCACAAGATCAAGAGGAGGAAGATCAAGAAGATCAGGACAATCATGGGAACAATGATCTAGGGGGAGACAATGCACATGAAGATAATGAAGAACAAGCAACTACACAAGCTCCACACCCAAGAGTACAACAGAGTGTGCAAAGAGACCACCCTGTCAACAATATCATTGGAGATATTGCTAAGGGATTAACTACTAGATCTCGAGTTGCAAATTTCTGTGAATCCTATTCTTTTGTGTCTTTTCTGGAACCATACAGGGTAGAAGAAGCCTTAAGGGATCCAGACTAGGTGATTGCAATGCAAGAGGAGCTGAACAACTTCAAGAGAAATGAAGTATGGGAGCTAGTGGAGAGACCAAAGGTGAACATAGTTGGAACCAAATGGGTCTTTCAGAACAAGCAAGATGAACATGGAGTAGTAACAAGAAATAAGGCAAGATTGGTGGCCAAAGCGCTTTCTTAAACGGCCCAATCAAGGAGGAAGTTTATGTGGAGCAGCCACCAGGATTCGAAGAGCAGAAGTATCCCAACCATGTCTACAAACTGCGTAAGGCTCTCTATGGCCTCAAACAAGCTCCTCGAGCTTGGTATGAGTGTCTTAGAGATTTTCTAATTCAGAATGGATTCAAAATTGGTAAAGCTGACTATACAATTTTCACTAAACATTGTGATGATCATTTATTTGTATGTCAAATTTACGTTGATGAAATTATCTTTGGATCCACTAACAAATCCTTCTGTGAAGAATTTAGCAAAATTATGACAGATAGGTCGAGATGTCAATGATGGGCGAATTGAAGTTCTTCTTGGGATTCCAAGTGAAGCAACTAAGAGAAGGTACATTTATAAGCCAAACCAAATATACACAAGACATTCTCAAGAAATTCAATATGGACAAAGCCAAGCCCATCAAGACACCCATGGCCACTAATGGACACCTCAACCTCAATGAAGATGGTCCAAATGTGGACCAAAAGGTATATTGGTCCATGATTGGCTCCTTACTTTATTTATGTGCATGTAGGCCAGATATTATGCTTAGTGTTTGCTTGTGTGCAAGGTTTCAAGCCGCACCTAAAGAGTGTCACTTAGTTGCGGTAAAAAGAATCCTAAGGTACCTTGTGCACACACTCAACTTGGGCCTTTGGTATCCCAAAGGATCCAAATTTAACTTGATAGGGTATTCCGATGCCGACTATGCAGGATGCAAAGTCGATAGAAAGAGCACGTCAGGGACTTGTCAGTTTCTTGGTAGGTCCCTGGTCTCTTGGTCATCTAAAAAGCAAAACTCCATTGCCCTTTCCACAGCAGAAGCAGAATATATTGCAGCCGGTAGCTGTTGCACACAACTACTTTGGATGCGACAAACCCTTAGGGACTACGGCTACAATCTTAACCATATCCCACTTCTATGTGACAATGAAAGTGCTATAAAAATTGCACACAACCCGGTAGAGCACTCAAGAACTAAGCACATAGACATCCGTCATCATTTTCTTAGAGATCATAGATTAAAAGGTGACATTGCTATTTCACATGTTAGAACTGAAAAACAACTTGCGGATATTTTTAGCAAACCATTGGATGAGAAAAGGTTTTGTGAACTTAGGAATGAACTTAATATTCTTGACTCTCGAAATGTGGCTTGAAACATTGCACACCTGGTTGAAACTTCAAATGTTACATTTTATTGCTAAAACTGCCCCTCACCTCTTTTTCTCCTAAGAAAACTAATTTTAATGAAGAAATCTTGGAATTTATGACCATTTTTTGTTGATTGCTTTCTGGTCATAATTACCAAGATTATTTGCAAAACTTGTCCTTGGATCACTATTAGTTATCTCTGAATACTCAGTTTCTCCAGGGACACCGGACTAGTCAGGTTTGCCACCGAACTAGTCCGGACAGTCTATCTTTCCTAGGTTTTCCAGGGGCACCGGACTAGTCCGTCCTCTGACTGGACTAGTCCGGTCGGCCGCGTATATAAGCAGTTGGCCGGCCCAAAACTGTTTCAAACCTCCCTCCACTTTGAGTTGAACCCTCACCTCTCAAACCCTAGCCCCCAAAAGTGATTTTCGAGTTGAGCCCTCAAAATCCAAGCTTTCTCCGTGGGAAATCCTCCCCTCGACGAGTTGATACTCCACTCCAAACTCATCCGGACAGATTCGTGCTCCTTCAATGCAAATATTCTAATCTCGGTAAATTTCTCCCAAAAATCAAACTCTCAACTTTTCTAGTTCTAGCTTATTTCTCTTGATTCCAAAGAAGTACATTAGCTTCAGAGATGTATTCCTTTCACCTTCACGCTCCTTTGCATCCTTAGATAGAAGTTGTGATTCATAGTTTTGTTAGGGTTCTTGTGCCAGGCCGGACTAGTCCGGCTCCCATATACGGACTAGTCCGGTACACCAGACAAGTCCGCACTCTGAAACCGGACAAGTCCGGTCTCTGATATTTGAATCCTCACATCTCCTTCATTCTTAGTTCATTCTCATCTAAATCATGAACTCCTTATTAGGCAAGATGTCTTCAAGCTCAGATGACAGCTCCTTTCATGTTGATGAAGAAGTTGAACGCGAAAAAGTGAAGAGAGCCAAGGAGAGGTACATGAAGAAAAGACATGATGTAAATGTGCACTCTCCACCCTCCGACGACAACTTGCCCAAGAAAAGGAGGGTGGCTGTTAAGAAGGCCCAAGGAAAAGCTGGCGAGAGCTCCTCAGGGCCAAAGAGGACTCTCAACAAAGGAAAGGAGCTTGCTAGTGGTCCCATTGGACCCCTGAAGATGAAGAATCCAAGTCACCGCAACAGGCAGCGCTCGAGTAAAGATTTCTTCGGAAAAGGGGGTGAGCTTGCCGATAGCTTCAGGCAGGTTAATGTGTATGATCAACCTCGGCAATGCTCAGACCCAAGATTTTGGAGCAACTTTCATGCCGACTACTACGAGCATGTGTACATGAAGATGAAGAATCCCGTTGTGAAGAGTCAATGGGTGAACATTGGGTACATGCAGTCGAAGAAATATCCTGCCTTCCGTGAGGTGGTTGAGTCCCTGGAGAGGCACAGACTGAAGGAACTGTTTTCTTTTGAGAATGACTGGAACAATGAGGTCATCACCCAATTGTACTCTACCCTCTACTTTGCTCGTGGTGATGGAGACAGTCTTACATGGATGACTCATGGTTCCAAGTATAGTGTTACTTATGATGAGTTTGCAAGAATTCTTCACCTTGAACATACTCTGGATCATGATCTTGTCATCCACAATTTGCAACCCCTGGAAAAGGATGAGCTCAAATTTCTCTATGACACAAGGATGCCTTATGTCCCTCCCAATATCAATTATTTGAAGCCCTTCTATGTGGTCCTCAACAGAATCTTGAGGAAGACAATAGCCCTAAAAGATGGAGATGCGGGGACTATACAAGGAATCTTGAGGACCCTAATGAAGGTCATTGGTGGGAGGAGACCGTTCAATGTCTTTGAATACATCTACAATGACATTGTGAACATCTCAATCACTCCAAACAGATCTTGCAGGTATGCCCCGTACATCATGTACATGATTGAGAAGGTGACTGGACTTGAGTTCGTCAAGGATGTTCACCATACGGGGTTGAAACCGCAAAAGCCCACCGAGTACACTCTACCTTCGGCTCCTGATGCACCTCCCTCCCTTGAAGCTGAGAGGAGGACTAAACAAACTCGGGATGTGAATGCCACAAGATCTTCAGCTGCTCCTCCTAGCTCTGCACCTGCCCATGAATCCTCCGGTGGTGTGCTCAAAATGCTCACCTCTATCTTTGCCTGCTGCTGCAAGATTGAAGTCAGGCAGAAGAAGCATCAACAATATGTCAATGCCAACATCAAAGCTATCTGTGACAAGCTGGAGATTGAGCCGGTGGGATCCCCGCCCGCCTTTGAGGACTCCGAGGAAGAGCCTGCTCCAGAGAATGATGATAGTGGTGAAGATGAAGACCGGACCGAGACTGAGGAAGAGAGTGGCGATGAGTGATTCCCCTCAATTTTTCCCTTTTTGGTGCCTTGATGCCAAAGGGGGAAAGATTGAGACTAGTAGTTTGAGACCATCTCTTGTTGGTGTCTTTATGTTTTTGTGATCAAGGACATGTACTTATTTTTAAAACCTTGTAATGCACTATTTCTTCTCTTATGTGTGATTCTTATTGTTGCTTGGATGATTATCTCTATGCTTATTATTGATTACCTTTACTTCATCACACCTTGTTGATCACACACCTGTTAGGCACCCCACCATAGGGTGTGTGCATATGTGAGAAGCATTTTGTGAACTTATCATTATTCTCATATGTGCACACCTTATGAAAATCAAGATTTTATTCTCAATTGTGATATCTCAAATGGTTGTCATCAATCACCAAAAAGGGGGGATTATAAGTGCATCTAGGATATCCCCTGTGGGTTTTGGCTAATTGATGACAAACATATGAGATCCTAATGAAACTACTGAGATGATTGCAGGACAAACAAGTGAAACAGCTCGGTGCGCACAAAAAGGTGAAAAATGAAGTCGTGTTCAAAGAGAGATACTTTGATGAAGCTTGGAAGACTAAATTAGATTTTGAATGTATAGGGAGTGTATGAAAGACACACTCCAAGAGCTCACAACTTTGCGCGAGGGTAAGGGATTAAAATTAACCTAACTTTCACAAAGCACCGGACTAGTCCGATCATGGATCGGACTAGTCCGTTCATCTTTCTGGAATCTCACTTATTGGGAGACCGGACTAGTCCGTGCATCCACCGGACTGGTCTGTTGATGTTTCTGGAGTCTCTCATATTGAGGGACCGGACTAGTCCGTTGTACCACCGAACTAGTCCGTTGACCTTTCGGGAGTCTCCCATATGTGGAGATCGGACTAGTCAGCGGACTAGTCCGTTTAACTTTCTGGAGTTCACCTTCACACAGCACCGGACTGGTCCGAGCTTGGACCGGACTAGTTCGACAGACTTTCTGGACTTCAAAATGCACTAAGACCGGACAAGTCCGGACTAGTCCGGTATTAGGGTTTTTCAACGGCTACCTTTTGGAAACCCTATAAATAGAGAGTCCACGGCTTTCCTATTGAAAATACACGTCGAACACTGATCAAAGAACAAACCCTAGCACCGCCACTTCGTCCAAAGAGCCCAAAACACATCTCCCCACAAATCTAAAGTGCAAAAAGAGTGAAATCAATTGAACACTTGGATTCGGGATTGGGAGATCATCGTTCTTTCATTGCGAGCTCTTGGGGTTTGATCTTTCTACACTCATACTCTGCATTGTAATACTTTTGAGTGTATTTTGATTACTTCTTTTGTTGTAATTCTGGTGGGAGCCCTCAACGTGTCAGGTTGCCCCACAAACTTGGTGATTACCCGTGATAGTGGAATCAAGTCGGCCTTCGTGGTGACTTGAAGAGGGAAAGGGTTGGAGACCCAACTCTGTGTGAGCTTCCTCAACGAGGACGTAGATCTCGTGGTGAGATCAAACCTCAGGAAAAATTTGTGTGTCTTGTGCCTCATTTCATTTAAATTTTGTTCATTAGATCACTTGAGTGCTAAAACATCAACCTAAGGCAATTCTAAGTTTTACCTGCATTCTTATATTAATCTCAAATAAACATATTAGTTGTTCTCATTTCTGCTGCTAAAGAAATTTAGTTTCCCAAATAACACCTGATCAACACACATATTTTTAGCACACCGGACAAGTCCGCCCACACAACCGGACTAGTCCGGCCAACCAAGTTTTGACGATTCTATTAAGTGTGCAGGAAATTCAAAAGGCCTATTCACCCCCCCCCCCTCTAGGCCACATTCACTAATACACTGTCTAAAGAGTATTTAGCATGATTAATAGTGTGATAACGTGGCTTAATGGCTTCGTTACCCCTATTAATAGTGCTCTGATCGCGTGTCGTTAATACAACATTAATGACACATAATTATATCTTGTAACCGCCGTTTTAATTACACTTGATTGCTCTTGCTGAAGGAGATCTGCGAGTGTATACGTCGATGAAGGTCCGGAGGCTCCACACGTGGAAGCTCCAGAGCTTTCCATTACGGGAGGTTAGGTCTAGGGCTACTGTACACGTGTCGGCACCGGAGCTCCTTTCTGTTGGGGGTTAGGTCCGGGGCTTTTGTACACGTGCCGGCACCGGAGCTTTCCTTCATTGGGATCTTAGTTCCGGTTTTCCTTCACACGTGTTGACCCAGGAGCTACCCGTATGAGGAGAGCGGGTCTGGTGCAATGTGACATGTGGGGCCCGAGGAGACCTTCAACTCTGGCAGGTAGAACTCCCTTGTAGTCTTCACGGTATTAAGGGGTACCCGGTACTCAGGGTACCGACAGTTATGGTTATGGTGAATAATATGGTTGGTACTGGTTATGGATTGGTTTATGGCAATGGATATGGTTAATGGTAATGGTGAAATCTGGAATATGGATGATGGTAATGAAATATAGACTAGTACTATGATATTACTTATAGTTTATGATGGGTTTGTTTCACATACATATAATATATTGCTTTTCAAATATTTTAATGTACTTTTCGGCACTTAGCGATTATTATTGCCGCCGTTTATATCAGCTACATGTCATACTTTCCACACTTGCTGAGTACGACATGTACTCACTCTCGTAATTCCCCCACCAATAGTTGCAGGTCAGGATTGGGAGTTTAACGGTGATAATGCGGAGTTCTAGGCCGTGTCTACCATCAGCTTTGCCTGTGGTGTTATTTGGAGTTGCGCCATATATACCCTTGTGCTTATTGCTTAGCTGTTTAGTTGCTTAATTAGTTATTTCTATTGCATTAGTTTTAGAACTATTAACATGGTCATTAGAGGTTGTAATATGAAGATTATTTGGATATTGTAATAGAAGTACTTATTTAATAATTTGAGTTGTGGTAATTGTATGTATATCGTTTGTGATGCACTTGTGTATGTGTGTTGAACATCCTGGCCACACATATACTGCACTTGGTTCACTTTTCGGAACCGGGTGTCACACGTTCCCTCTAAACTAATTTCGAATCTAAACTTATTCCTAAAGCTCCCATCGATCATTCTAAACTGTACCGTCCAACTTGCTCCTGAACACATCTCTTATCCCCCTAGATCCTGAAAATATTGACATTCTTTAAATTAACAAATGTCCAATGAGGAATGAATAACCTACATTGGTCACTAACACAAAGGGTCTAACCTTGAAAAGTAGATTATAGCAATCATTTTCAACATCGAGTGCATTTGGCTGTTGAAGCAAATGCTGAACTTCAAGTAGTATAGTTTTGATTGTAAAACTAGTCCACCACACCTACAAAATATCAATTTAAGCAATATAAGAAACTAATTCAAATAAGTTCGGCAACAATTATTTTCAACATGAGAAAATTCTATCTTACGGTCTCTTTATCAAGAATCCCAATGCAGAGTACTCCTGAGCAATGGACATTTGGGTGGAAGAAACCACGTGAAAAGGCGCATCTTGGAGGCACCAACGGATAGTCCTCCGAGAAGGAGATTGTTAGGGGGTAGTAACCACCTTCCCAGTTAGTCTACAAAAGAAATTCATTAATAAGAGGACGATGGTTAAACTCATATGATTGTGCTTGTTCTTCATGACTTACCCCTTCTTTACCGAGGATGATGCACTGCCACTTAGATAAATCTCCCGATTCAGACTTTGCAGAGAAACCCTACATAGAGATATTGAAAATACCAAAAACCAATAGTTAAGTTCATCAGTCTATTGCAGAGCTACATATATACAACCATGCAACCGGTGCCATATGTACATACATGGGGATGGTTCTTGCGCCACGCTAAGCGCTCCTCCTTCAGTCGGCTATGCGCCAAGCCGAAATCTAACCCATCCATGAACAGTGATGATGACGGCGATGGCGAATAGAGGCGGTGGTCGCACTGGAGTTGGTCGATTAGTAAAGGAGCGTTGGTATTAGTAAAGGAGCACCAGAGGCGAAGAGACGAGCAAGATAAACACGAGATGCACGAGAGACTAAAGCAAGACGCGTTGGAGACTAAAGCGATATGCGCTATATAAAAGCACGTATTCCATTGTTGAAAGAGAGACACGTGGTACGATGACTACGGAGAAATTAATTTTGGTGGCGATGGTGCAGAGACGCGTGCGACCAGCGTGCGCGACCTTTCATTTCCTCGAGGTGATATCGATGTGTCCCATCGTTCCATCAATGCGCGGGAAACCAACCGCTCCATCCTCAACTCCGCGCAGACCTTATTTAAGACACGCCATCACGCGTCAGTTCTCCACAAGCGCGTCACTCATTTAGAATCCGTTTCTTCTTCTTCGTCGTCTTCTTCGCGCTGACGACCCACCACCACCATGGCCAACCTTCCGCCGCCAAGCCCGTCGAGGGAGCCACCGTGCAAGAAACTGTGATGCAGCTCCCCCGAGAGGTTCGACACCGAGCAACGCCTCCTTATGGCGCAAGAGGCGTACAACAATACGTCTCGCACCATGAGTTCCTTGGGTTTGGGTACCCTTCCATAGTTTACTGGAATGGGTACCATCGGCCACTACCTCTTCACCCTCACGGGGGTGGCCGATCATCTCGACATTCTGTTCGAGATGATGGCCCAGGTGCTCGGCGCCGAGAACCATAGAAACCTGGTTGAGGCGACGGAGAGCAACCTCGGTCTCGGGATTGCACTACCGGCGCAGCCGGCCAAGGCTCCTGTTGCATCGGCGCCAAAGTCACCGCTGGAGGAGGAGGAGGAGGAGGAGGAGGAGGAGGAGGAGGAGAAGGATTTAGTTTTTCTTTGTTGTTTTTAGTTGCTTGTACTTTTTTCTCGTGTTTTGTAATATATTGTGTTAATGAATGAAATCTATCTTTGTTCATCTATGTGATTGAATATTATCATGTGTGTTCAACAACTTTGTGAATGAATATATTACAAAATGTTGGCCACTGTGTGAATGAATTAATGTGCGGTCTGTTCAACGTGTTCTTCAAGAATCATAAGGAAGGATTTGATTATTTTCTGGACAAGTGAATGATTTTGTTATCAAGTGAATGTGCTCTAAGTTCAGTGATTTGTGATATCAACAGTGAACTAAAGCAAAATGAAGAAAATCACGATGCTAAAGGAGACGTGGGTAATAGAAGATGCGCTTTACGTAAGAGCGCGTCTCCCTTTTAGCAAAGGAGAGGGAGGCGTCGAGCATAGGCGACGCGCTTCGGTTTTAAGCACGTATCCATTTTGCATCTCCGCACAAACCTTATATAAGGCGCTATTCGTCTCTCCTATTCTCTTTGTTCGTCTTCTCGGCGCAGGCAACCCACCATGGCCAACGTTCCACCGCCAAGCCCGCCAAGGGAGCCACCCTACAAGAAACAGTGATGCCACTCCCCCTAGAGGCTCAACAACGGGCTGCTCGAGATGCTATTCGACAGGCTGTTCGACCGGTTTTAGAGGATGCTCGAGACGATGGACGAGGTGCTCGGCGCCAAGGGCTGCAATATCCTGGTGGCGGCGATAGTGAGGAACCTTGGTCGCGAGGTTGCATCGCAGGATCTAGACCAGCTGGAGCAATCGGTAGAGCAGCCAGAGCAGCCGGAGGAGGAAGATGGGGAGGAGGAGGAGTATGATTTAGGTTTTCTTTTGTTGTTTTTTAGTTGAAGTTGTTTTTTCTGGTGTCTTGTACTTTTTTCTATTATTTTGTAATATATTTGTTAATGAATGAATGTGTTATCTGTGTTCATCTGTGTGATGAATATTTTGTGTGTTCAAATGTGAATATATAAGTAATCGTTCAACGACGAGTTCATGTTATTCTGTAAGTGAAGACAAATGAGACATGCTTTCTATAAAGTACGTCTCATTTCTTTCGCTAATAGGAGACATACTTTGTTACAAGCGCATCTCCCATTGGTTAGAGAGAAGGTGCGTCTCGGATACCTACTTAACTGAGACGTGTTGTATTGTAACGCATCTCCTTGAATATTCAGACGAGCCATGTCAGGTCCTCGCTGAAGCGGGCTCGTCTCATTTAACCTTATCAGAGACGTTTGCATTTGAGCGCGTCGCCCATCTTTGTCTTCTATTTGAGTTTCTTACGTAGTGTAACCGCCATAGATAATGCTTATCGGAACCCAGTTTCCATTAGAGTCGGTTCACATACTGCTTACTATATCCGACTTTCTTTAGTTTTTTAGAAGATAGGGGTTTATTCATCATTTAGTATCATTGTTTACATTCAGACATCTAGGACGTGAGTTTAACCATATTTGACGGCAACAAATCATAAAGCACCCTGTCGTTCCTTAAAAAAGCACATTTGTTGCTACAAATCCTAAAGTAATACGTCATTCCTTAAAAACACATTTGACAGCTACAAATCCACATTTGTCACTACTTACTATACTTTCAGATTTATCAAATCGAAGGTCTTTGGGAAGACTAAGAACTAATTTATTTATTAGCATGGAGGTTAATATTATGAATATTGGATCTTCTATTATTGAGTAGGCCGGAAGCCTCTATAAATAGATGTACAGGAATTACAAATATGCAAATAAGTCCCTAATACATCATCTAATATAATATTACTATTATATCCCTAACACCCCTCTCAAACTCAAGGTACATCAAAAACATTGAGTTTGAGATAAAAACATGCTGAAGCCACAAAGATGATCTTTGGTGTCACTGAGCAGAACGTCGAAGTAGATGAAACAGCAAAACTGGAGCCGACAAAACTGGCAGGCGCAGCGGAAGAAAAACAAAGCCAGTCAAGCTACCAAACATGCTGTGAATCACGACGACGACGACGGCCAGTACCAACCAGAGATCTTCCATGAGCAACTCTCAAAGTTGTAACCGCACATACGCGTACGAGGAACTAGTTGCGGTAATTGATGCTATTGAAAAGCACCAAACATCGCATAATAGAAGTTCCGGCCGAAGAAGAAAAAGTCATCATGACAAAGATGACCAAAAACGACAAGAGCGCAAAATAAGCAGCGGCAGAGGACGGGGAGAGCAGAAATAAAAGTGGCACAAGCAGTTTTTTTTCGAGGCATAGACGGAGCTCCCGAATCAATGATGGATCAAGACGTCATAGGCAGCCAAAACGAAGGCGCCCAAAAGACGTCAATTTCTTCTTAGATCGGATGAAGAGTCGACGCAACTATTTTTTTAATCAAACCACAGACGCGTCTGATGACGTCACGCTGACGTCATGATGATGTTAGCAGTAGCAGCGTCTGCCGGCTTAGGCGGAGGAGACGGTCGAGGTCAAACACGTACACCAGACATTACCAGATCGGGTCGAGGCTTGAAAACAGGCGGTAAAATAGCAGATTGGAGGAAACAAGCGCGCCCTTGGAGGGAGCGGCGATGTGCGCCAGCTTGCCGATGGCCAGGAACACCACGGTCGTGGCCAGAGCCCGGCCGCCAAACCGGTACCGCCCCGCCTGTCGTGCAGCCAGAGATCGGGAGCTCTGCTCCAGGGACACGCGCCCGTAGGTGGAGGTGCAGCGCGGCCACGGATACAGCTGCCGATTGAGCGACCGTGAGAGGTGCCTCGACAGCAAATCGCGCGTGGTCAGTGCAGGCCCACAGGAAGTTGCCGGATCAAAGACGCCGGGGGACTAGCGAAGGGCAAGCAGATGAATCGATGACAAGACAGTCGAGCACTCGAGCACAAAAGAGGCCGGAGCAACGAGACCGCCAAAGAAGGAAGCCGCGTCGGGCAGGAAAACTTCCGGCGGCGGCGGGATCTAGAGGAACTGCCGCCACCAGAAAACAAAATTAGAGTAGTAGATCTTAAACCTAAGCTCTGTATACCATGTTATGAATATTGGATCTTCTATTATTAAGTAGGCCGGAGGCCTCTATAAATAGATGTACAGGGATTACAAATATGCAAATAAGTCCCTAATACATCATCTAATATAATATTACTATTATATCCCTAACAGTTAAGTTTGCAAAAGTCCTGTATGCAAGGAACACAACCTACTCCTAAGGTGGAATGGAAAACCGCAACTTATTGGCGATCGTCTGCAAAAAATACCTACGGCCTTTCACTACGAACACCTCAGCAATTGTCTCCCGCAATGCATCAAGATGCTAGGCCACTGAGCTGAACCCAAAAACGGAGTGGCTGCCGGTGTCCATTCCAGTACATTCGTGGAGTCTACCCAGAGTCAAACGCTCCGTTGAGATCGATGTGCTGGTAACTACATCTTGTGACATCATCAGGAGCAACCTTTCCAGTGCAGTTAGCCTGTCACTTTTGATCTGCCACCTCCTCGAAAAAGTTGTAGAACATCTGTTTAACATTCACCAACAACCTCTCCAGACGATCCTCAACATGCATGAGGAGCCTCTCTCTCTTAACCGCCCAGTAAGGCCTCGTTTGGCAACTCCTAAAACAGAATGTTTTCAAGCCCATTTCACTCCTCCCTTAGATCCACAACCACTTGTGAATC
The DNA here is from genome assembly GCA_036927565.1 of Tuctoria greenei. Lineage (NCBI taxonomy): Eukaryota > Viridiplantae > Streptophyta > Magnoliopsida > Poales > Poaceae > Tuctoria > Tuctoria greenei. The sequence goes on from JAYESD010000004.1 coordinate 168,333,470, forward strand.
AAATTCCACTCATAGACAAAAAAAAAACACGTTTGGGTCCAAAGTGGATTAGCCGACCCGCCACCCGATCTACTCGCTTTGGAGTGGAAATCAACCGACTCCTGTCAAGGTCGGGAATCTCCACCCGACTCGCGGCCCTGGCGCTCGCGTTCGCTCCGCACCCGGCGGCGCTCCCCTCGCCCCTCCACCCCACCCGGCGGTGCTCCCCCTAGCCCCTCCACCCCACCCGGCCTCGCTCCCCGGCCCTCGCCCCTCCACCCCACCCGGCGTCGCTCCCCCTCGCCTCTCCAACCCAACCGGCGGTACTCCCCCTCGCCCCTCCACCCCACCCGGCGGCGCTGGTAAGCAACGATCCCCGAAGGCTGTTCCCCTTGTTTCTCGCTTGCTGTTCATGTTATTCTTGCGATTGCCGCATTAGTGCGTTTCTTAGTTGTTCATTTCGTGTGTGAATTTTGTGCTTTTTTTTGACGGGCTGATCCGTCCGATCTGTGGCCTTGGAGGTATTGAGAGGGCTCTAGATTGAATCCGTCTGATCTGCTGAACTTGCTTCGCGCATCGTGGTCATTAAGCAATATGAGGGGAATAGACAGCACTGGTTTCTGGATGGTTGGCAGCATGCAGGAGCTGAGATGTGTATATGTTGATGTTGGCAGCTTGTCATGTGAGGGCCAGTGTTCATCGGACTCCAGAGTGGCGGCACACCACAGTTTATTTTAACAAGCATCACATCACAGCACACCAATTGGTTTAGTAAGATCCTGCACAGAGTTTAATTGAGTAGCTACTCTCTCGTGCAGCAAAGAAAGCTGGTGAGCTTCTGTGTGACCATGTTCTTCCATTCCAAATGCAGATGCATTTCACTTTTTGTCTTCTTGATCTATTTTGATGTGATTACCTCTTGATATACTTGCATTGCACCTGACATGATTATTCTTTGTTTTCTTAATTAATGTACCTGCGACTGTTTTGCTTCAAGAAAACTTGATGTAGCTTAAATCCTATAGCAGTATGTATTTTGTGCATTTTTAGGGTTGATATTGGCTTGCTATCTTGTATGCTATGTTAGACTCTTCTTTCTGTTATTTTTGTCTCTGGATTTTCTTTTGGTGTCATGACATAAAGTAGCTTGAATGATCTAGAATACTCAATGTTCTAGTTCTCTGTAGTGTTTGTTGCTAGCAGTTATTAGTTCTCTGTGGTGCTGCTACAAATGTTTTGTAATTTTGGGAAATAATGAGCAGCATTGTACAGAACAAGATAATACCGCACTGACTGATTTTGATTTGCAATCACATCTTGAGGTTCCCAGGGTTTGTTCTGCATGCATCTGGTATAGTTACATGGTTAAAATTAAAATGATCTTGCTCTTTGCTTTGTCATGTTTACTGGTTCATTTTGCCTACTTGGTATACATCAAACTGGTGTGCTTTTGTTCCCTAACCAACGTTTCTGGTCAGTCTTAGAGAAGATTTATGTGATCGCATAAAAACTAAAAACTCTTTCACAAGTGTGGAGGTCATAAAAAAGATGGTTATACAGTCTTTTTGTTAGAAGATTCTACTATATATCTTTGTTTACTGCTTGGGAACATTCTACTAATTGGTAGTTGTTTTCTTACCACTCTCCAGTATTGCTTAAGAAAATGATGCTAGTGGTCCTACTAATCAACTCAGTGATCTCCACTCTCTCTTGGAATGGACTAAAAATTTTATATTTCTTTTCTTCATTGATGGATAAAGACACACATTTTTATTGCAACAGTAGGTTGTCTTTCAAACTGTTAGTGTTATTTTTGAGGCCGGAATGTGCAAGAGCTACTTGTGAAGCATTACCGGAAATTTACAAAGTGCTTAATATGAAGCAGTATGAACCTTGAACAAAACAAAAGGTTTCGAGTTGTTTGTTTAAGTGTTTGTCATAATGTATCTGTGATGAGATGAAATATATGATGGCAATTTTTTAACCATGTAGTTCATGTTGTTGCAGAGGCTGATGGACTCGAATTCTTAGATGGCGCCTAGTGACCAAGGTCTATTAGCTCAGCTTTGATATCATTACGACAGTGTGATTTATGGACCACTATAGCTTTCTTGGCTCTCTGTATTGTTTGCTTAGCTACAAGGATTGAACCACTTCCTCGAAGGTCTAGAATTGTAGCTATTCTTTTTATAGAAAATATGTTAGTAATTGTGTCAAATTGTTAAAGGTTACAAGCTTGACTTCTGATGATAAGTTAGGCTTGGTTTATCTGTTCCAAGAACTTATTTGATTGAGCAATTCCATCAGTACAGCTAGTTTTTATTATAATGCTTGATAATTTATCAGTTTGGCGTCATCAATCTTGACTAACATTTTGGTGGCATTTTTGTTGCTTACTGGTTGTAAAAGAATATTTTTGATAGGATATATATTTTGAAATTACTATTATGTCTCTAAGATTTTCATATTTAAAGCCAGAGCATTTTCCACTGAATTTCATATATTCAATAGTTCTATAATAAATAAATAAATACATAATTTTCACAATGATATGGAAGACATAATATGACATTGTATTATTTTACTTGCCTTTTGCATTTTGGTTCTATCTGTATTCTGCAATCAACACCAGTTCCGACATCCAAGCGTGTTTTTATTAGCCAAATGACCATAATTTATTCTCCTGCCTAATTCTCGGTGCGAGGTGGATTGAGTGGACGGCGTGGAACCATCTAATACTCTCCGGTGAGGTGTCCCACGTGGGTTTGCTCCCCCACATACCCAAACAAAGTCTTACTCTCCGGTGAGGTGTCCCACGTGGGTTTGCTCCCCCACATACCCAAACAAAATCTAAGGCGGGGGAGGTGTGGGTGCCTCCCCACAACTATGTTGCGGTTAGAAATGGGGAGGGGGTGCAGCTAGTGGCGAGGAAGTTCACACCCTTTTCGGCCACTGGCGGTGAAGGCGATCCTAAGGCTTACATGCTGTTTGCGTAAGGCTCAAGATGGAGTGCAAGGAAGACTATGGTGCCGAGGTCTGGAAGAAGAGTGATGTTCATTCCCTAAATGGTGTGTCTTTATATGACCGTCTCCTGGTTGCACAATTTCCAAATGCCATGGACGCAATGCATAAGCATTAGCATGCAGTCATTGACTTGCGGGACCAATGCCCCATATAGCCCATATGTCAGCGACTGATAATGCAAATTTAGGTACCAAGGATATGCTGCGAGGACCAGGGTCCCGACATCCGGAATCGCAAGCAGTTGTGTCGTGGGGTGCAACACCAACAACACACACGAAAAAATACGAAAAAAACCAAGTCTTTATTTTATAAAGTTGCAGCAGAAGTTTACAATAAATAATATATAAGCGGAAGTCAGTATCTCATAGCTTACACTCTCAAGTCTAAGTTATGCAAAAGTAAAGTTGTCCAGCTAGTGGACGCTTTACGCTAGCAGTAAGCAACAATCACGGCGGCGTGTAGGGCTTCCACTCAACCGTATATGTCGAAGAGGGCAATGCCTCATTCTCGATCCCTTCATCATACCTCTCACCCGTAGCACAACTTAATATAGCAACCGTGAGCAAATGCTCAGCATGATTAACCGACTCGCCTAAACAGGAAACTTTACATGCAACGAACTTGTAATGTAGGAACCTGAAATTTGCATAATCATACTCGCTAAAAAGTAAATCCTTATTTTTAGATTTAAGCCACAATTTAATGGTTCATGAAATACAAATTTTGTGAGCATTATCTCCATGGCATACAAGCTGCAATACAATAATACTCACAAGAGCATAATTCAGAAGATTGCAACTACTGTTATTTACTATGTCACGACACAATGAACAAGCAGTACTCAGTCCATAACCCCGACGGATGGTGATTCGAATATATAAATATCCGGATTGCACGACACATACACCCATGCGGAAGAACCATGTAGTGCTCTTCACCGCATCATGTGCGGAAACCTTTCCAAAAAAAATTAAACGCTAAAATGGTCCTACCATCCTGGGCAGAAGGTCCCTACATGGAGCGTGTTGTTGCCTGTTAGCGGATTTACATCTTGCTTCCCTCAACCAACACAAAAAGGACAGTAGGGTATGCCTCGACGCCGAGGTAACAAGTTACATCAGTTTTCTGGATCCCATATATCCAGTATGCCTTCCGGTACAGCTCAAACTTGTTCCGCGGGGCCGCACACGGCTCAGTCCATAATCGAAATAGGCAGTGCTATGTTGACGGTTCTTAAGTGCCATATTTAGACTGACAATTCACCTCATAATGTGCACTGTCGGTACCCTAAAAACCGTACACCCCCTGAGGTTACAAAGATCTCGAGGGAAGGCCGTCTACTTGGATTGAAGACCCTTGGAGGCCCACTTGTCAGACATGACCGGACCTGCTTCTCCAACATGGTTAATCCTTAGGTCGCCACGTGTACTGCCAAACCGGAGCTACCGCCCACAAGGGGGAAGCTCCGGGCCAAGTACCGAAATGGCACCTCCAGACTTAAACCCTGACCGAGAGAAGCTCCGGACCTGACACGTGTCAGATAGCCCCGGAGCTACCTGCTTCCCACAACAAGCTCCGGAGCTGCCACGTGTCCAAACGTCGGAGCTGACAGCCTCTAACCTCCGGAAGACCTTGTAACGGCTCCAGATCTTCAAAGGAGAGCCAAGGACTTCAAGACCCGATTAAGCGTCATTAATGCCATATTAACGACGCTTAAACGGACGATCTTAACACCAGTAACAACACTGTCGGAGCCCGTTACAGAATCATTAACAGCAATTAATCATGTATCAATACTAGTAACCGCCGGGGCCACATGTCGGGCCAGGCTAGCTTGTAACGGTCTGTCCTTGTACTATAAAAGGACAGGCCGACGATACACGCGGGACAAACGTTCACAGAGGTGGACAAGCAATTATACGTGACAAGCTAATACAACACCAACACACCCGTGGAGTAGGGTATTACGCTCAGGCGGCCCGAACCACGTAGATCCTTGTGTCTCCTGTGTTAAATCACAATTCACCTTCTTGAGTCTCCGCGCGCCCACACCGAACCACAAACTCCTTCAACACTTTAGCAGTGTCAGGAGATCTGCCGACTCCAACAGTCGACAGTTGGCGCGCCAGGTAGGGGCGCCTGAGATTTTCGAGAATGGTGAACTCCGCGGCTGGATCATCCAACGGCCAACCTGCTGCTCAGGCTGTTGGGGGCAATCCCTCCAACAGGCAGCCACCAGCAGGAGCCTCAGCACCAGTAGGAGCCACACTCCCACCACTACCATCTTCTCTGGCAAATCGTGCTGGGCAATGTGATGGTGCGCTGGCGTCACTTACTGCGTCGGCAAGTCATGACAACTCGGAACACGCGCTCCATGTAGCGCGAGCTCTTCTCCAACGTCCACCACCTCCAGATGCATCTCGAGATGCAATGGAACAGTGGAGGGCTGATGTGGAGCATTTGGTCGCAGCAGCGGCCGAACGCCTCAATAACCAGGGTCCTCCTCCTTCAGGACGGGACCCGTCGCAGCGGCGGACTTTGTCTGGAAGACTTGGTCCACACGTCTCCAACAACAGGAGACGATCTGCGTCACAGCAGGTGACGTCGTTGCCCTCTGGGGCACGACGCACCCATACGGTATCCAGGCTTTCGACTCATGACCTTCGGGCGGAGCTTGATCGCTGATACCGCCAGCAAGATGGCCGTGTCCATATTGAGCGAGCTCGTGAAAGACGGGAAGCTCAGGACCTTTCTACTTTGGAAGGGGTAGGAGGAGGCTGTTCAGCCCTAGCCATGCACCTGCGCATGGTTAGATGGCCACAGAAGTTCCGGCCACACCTGCCGGAAAAATTCGACGGGACTGTCAACCCCGCCGAATTCCTTCAGATATACTCCACTGCAATCTTGGCAGCTGGAGGAAACGAGGCTGTAATGGCCAATTACTTTCCGGTGGCCTTAACTGGGACCGCCAGGTCCTGGTTTATGAGCCTTCCACCCAACTCTATCAACAGTTGGGAGGAGCTGTGCCGTCAGTTCACTGCCAACTTCGGGAGTTCATACACCCGACCAGGCACTGAACTGGACCTTTTTGCGGTCGTGCAAAAAGGGGGAGAATCTTTGCGGTCCTTCATCCAGAGGTTCTCTCAGGTACGCAACACAATCCCTTCTATCTCAAGCGCTTCTGTCATTGTGGCATTCAGACAGGGCGTACGGGATAAGAAGATGTTGGAGAAGCTGGCGATCAAAGAGATCACCAGCGTCCCGGAACTCTTCAGCCTGGCAGACAAATGTGCCAGAGCTGCGGAGGGCCGTGAGATGCACTCCAAACCAACCTTGGAGGATCACAAGAAATCCTCCAAAGAAGAAGCCGCTACCTCCGGGGGTGGCAAGAAGAAAAAGAAGACCAACGGCAAGAAGAAGCCGTCGGCAGGCACATCCAACGTTGCAACTGCTGCAACTCCGGGTGGCCGGGGGCCACGCCCCGAGAAGCGACCTCGACCGTCTTCCGAAGACGGTGGCAAACCCAAAGTGTGGTGTCCCATTCACAAAACGGGCAGCCACGGTTTGGAAGACTGCCGGGAGGTCCAAAACCTTGCCGAGCGCTACAGCAAGCGCCGGGAAGGGTCCCCTTTCCGACAGAGGGAAGGAAAACAGAAGGTCGACGAAGCTCCGACTGAAGAGGAGTTAGGGTTTCAGGACCCCAAAAATGTCCTGAAGGCCGTCTACACCTCCGTCGACGATGACTCTGACGTCTCTGACAACGAGCGTCGGAAAACCATGAACACCATTTTTGGTGGATCATGGGACATCACCTCCCGTCGCGTCATCAAGACTATGCGGCGGGATATGGCCGCTGTAGCTCCTACAGCTAGACCGGAGCCACATCGAAAGTGGATGGACACATCCATCACTTTTGATGCTTCGGACTGTCCTCGAAGCATGGTCGGAGCTGGACAGTTACCTTTGATGGTATCTCCCACCATCAATAACATCCAGCTCCATCATGTTATGGTGGACGGAGGTTCGGGGCTGAACCTCATAAGCTTTGAAGCTTTTACCAAGCTTCAGCTCCGACCTTCGGATCTCCAGTCCTCTCGACCTTTCTCCGGAGTAGGTCCGGGGGCCATTACCCCACTCGGAGCTATAACTCTCCCCGTTACCTTCGGGACACGGGAGAAGTATCGCACCGAGAAGTTGGTCTTCGACGTCGCTCAGATCAACTTACCATTCAACGCCATCTTGGGTAGACCTGCCCTATACAAATTTATGGCAGCTGCTCATTATGGATACCTGGTGTTGAAGATGCCAACACCAGTAGGCGTTCTCCGGATCCGCGGAGATCGCACCGCCGGAGTAACTGCTCTGGAGGAGCTCCATACACTCACCACGGCGCAAGAGGAGGACTCCAGACAGGAGCAAGCTCCGAAACCCCCGAGCGTTCGTCAATGAGGCTCAACCTCTGCACCCCGTGTGCAGCCAAGCGGCGACACCGACATTCCCGTCAAAGTCGTCCAAATTGGTTTCGATGCCGCTCAAACCACCCGTATATCGGGAGGGTTGAACGACAAATAGGAACTCGCGCTCATCACTTTCCTCCGGGCTAATGTTGACGTGTTTGCCTGGCAACCGTCACAAATGCCTGGGATCCCCAGGGAAGTGATTGAGCACAATCTGAAGATTTACCCCGATGCTTGGCCTGTGCATCAGAAGCCTCGGAAGCAATCCGTAGAGCGGCAGAACTTCATCCGACAAGAAGTGAAGAAGTTGCTCGAAGCCGGATTCATCCGAGAAGTCTTCCATCCAAAATGGCTGGCGAATCCAATCGTTGTGCCCAAGGCCGGCGGGAAGCTTCGGATGTGCATCGACTACACCACACTGAATAAGGCATGTCCAAAAGATCCATTCCCACTACCTAGAATAGATCAGATAGTGGATTCCACCTCCGGGTGTGAGTTACTGTGTTTCCTAGACGCATATTCTGGGTATCATCAAATCAGGATGTCTAGGGAGGATGAAGAGCATACTTCATTCATCACCGTAGATGGATTGTATTGTTACACAGCCATGCCATTTGGTCTCAAGAATGCAGCTTCAACTTTTGTACGAGCTATGTACAAAACTTTTGAAGAACTCATCAGAGAAATAGTGGAAGTGTACGCCGATGACATCGTGGTCAAGGTCAAGAACAAGGAGTCCCTCTTGGACACCTTGCAGGCTGTCTTCGACAAGCTGCGGGCCACCCGCACGAAGCTAAACCCAGACAAGTGTGTCTTCGGGGTTAGCTCCGGAAAACTTCTTGGTTTCCTGGTAAGTCACCGGGGCATAGAGGCTAATCCGGCAAAGATAAAAGCCATTGAAGACATGCGGCCACCAACCCGCATCAAAGATGTCCAAAAGTTAACTGGGTGTCTAGCAGCCCTCAGCCGGTTCATATCAAGACTGGCGGAACGGGCACTTCCCTTCTTCAAGTTGTTGAGGAAGTCCGGACCATTCCAATGGTCCGAAGAAGCAGAGAAGGAATTCCAGGAGCTGAAACAGTTCCTCACCACCCTACCAATTCTGGTAGCTCCGAACCCTAGTGAGCCTTTGTTGCTTTACATTTCAGCTACTGACGAAGTCGTCAGTATGGTTCTGGTTGCGGAGAGACCGGAACTACCCCATACTCAGGAATCCAGACCCCTTCAGGAGGGTCCGGAGGTTCCTGAAAGTGAGTCTGGGTCCCAGCTCCCACACTCAAATCCACAAAAAGTCACTTCAGAAGACCCAGACTCCTCTAAGAGGGTCCAGGTCATTTCTGAAGAAGCTCCGGGTTCCTCCAGCCAGAACCCGGAAGTCCCCGAAGAGAATCTGGACACCTCCGACAGGGTCCGGATCAATAAAGAGGAAACCTCGGACCCCTCCGGGAGGGTCCGGACCATTCAACGCCCGATATACTTCATCAGTGAAGTATTACATGATGCCAAGACTCGATATCTAGAGGTGCATAAGCTGCTTTATGCAGTTCTTATTGCCTCCAGGAAGCTTCGACACTACTTCCAAACTCACAAAGTCTCGGTGGTGACCTCCTATCCACTTCGAGCGATCTTGCATAATCCCAATTCAACTGGGAATATTGCAAAGTGGGCAGCGGAATTGGCTGAATTCGATCTCGAAATCATTCCGAGGCAAGCAATCAAGAGTCAAGCGTTGGCAGATTTCGTGGCGGAATGGACTCCCTCTCCATCAAACCCTGGGGGACCCAGTGAACAGAAGACGGAGCATCAAGCTCCAACCTTCACCGAGCCTCACTGGACCCTCTACTTCAATGGCTCCATGCAGAAGCAGGGGGCCGGAGCTGGAATCCTTCTCCTTGCACCGACTGGGGAGAAGGTGAAATACATGGTGCACCTTGACTTCAAGGCAACCAAAAACATGGCGGAGTATGAAGCACTCATCTACGGACTAAAGGTGGCACTGTCATACGGTGTCAAGCAACTGCTGGTCAAAGGAGATTCACAGCTCATCATCAAGGAGGTGAAGGGTGAATGCTCCTGCAATAATCTCCAGCTAGATGCTTACCTCCTTGAAGTCCAGAGGCTTCAGAAGGACTTTGAAGTCCTAGACCTCCACCATGTTCAGCGTGCCCACAACGCTGAAGCTGACGAACTCTCGACCAAAGCGTCAACCGGAGCTCCGGCTCCTGACGGAATCTTTGTCCGGAGGTTGTCAAAACCCACAGTTCAGCCTCCCGAACTGAACGAAGGGAGCGAGATCAGCATCCCGAAGCTGACGGTCCCGATGGCCCTGTTACCATGGCAGCCATCAAGGGTCGTAGGTGCTGCCAGAAGCTCCGAGCAACCCAGCACGCAAGACTCAAATGCTCAAGTCAGTTCCGATGCATGGATCTCGGAGATCCGGAACTACTTGAAAGACAACATCCTTCCTGACGATGATGTATCCGCTGACCGGGTAGTCAGATTGGCTAAAAGATACACGCTGGTAGAAGGGGATCTCTACCGGTGCGGTGCCAACGACATCCTAATGCGGTGCATCACAAGGGAAGAAGGCTGCGAGCTCCTCGTAGAAATCCATGGAGGTGAGTGTGGGAACCACGCATCTTCCCGCACGCTGGTCGGAAAAGCCTTTCGGCATGGCTTCTACTAGCCTACAGCGCTCCAGGATGCCACTGAGCTGGTGAAGAAATGCGAAGCATGCCAATTTCATGCAAAGCAAATTCATACACCGGCTCAACCCTTACAAATGATACCTCCTACATGGCCCTTCGCTGTGTGGGGGATGGACATCTTGGGACCCTTCCCAAGAGCCGTCGGAGGTTACAAGTTCCTGTACGTCGCCATTGACAAGTTCACCAAGTGGTCGGAAGCAACTCCAGTTGTGACGATCAACAAGCAATCTGCTATCAACTTTCTGCAATCCATTGTAAGCAGATTCGGAGTCCCAAACAAGATCATCACTGATAATGGGACTCAATTCACAAGCTCTGCATTGCAAGGATATTGCAAAGACCTCGGCATACAAGTTTGCTACGCCTCCGTAGCTCATCCAGCCAGCAATGGCCAAGCCGAGAGAGCAAATGCAAAAATCCTTAAAGGACTCAAAACGCGCACCTATGAGCGCTTGAAAAAGCACGGAGCCAACTGGATCGAAGAGCTTCCGCCCACTCTATGGGCCAACAGGACTTCTCCAAACCGGTCAACCGGAGAAACACCCTTCTTTCTGGTGTACGGAGCTGAAGCAATCCTTCCTCCGGAAATCACCTTGGGTTCGCTCCGGGTCCGGACCTTCGACGAAACCGCGCAGGACCAGCTCCGGCGTGAAGACCTAGACCTCCTCGAGGAGGGAAGGTGCCAAGCAGCTGTTCGGAATGCCCGATATCGCCATGCTCTACGACGTTATCACCAGCGGCATGTACACAACCGACAGCTCGAGGAAGGCGATTTGGTGCTACGGAGAATACTATCCAGAGAAGGGTTAAACAAACTCTCCCCCGGCTGGGAGGGGCCCTTCCGATTGATCAAAGTATCCCGTCCCGGAAGCGTTCGCTTGGCTACCGAGGATGGTACACCTCTCCCAAATCCTTGGAACATCGAGCACCTTCGTAAGTTCTACACTTAATTCCACGGAGGTGAGTCTTAAGTAACTTGAGATGTATGTTATAGAGTCATTGTACAGAGTCGGGTAGTTCCTCCGGGAGAGCAGCCGGACCTTTCCCAAAAGGTCTGCAAAGCTCATGCAACACTTGTCACAGTCTCCGGACTAAAAGTGTGGCTAACTACCCTGGGTCAAACGAGAAACCAAACACACATAGCCTGGTTCCGTACCCTAAGAGTGTACTTGTTTCCCCTGTACCCCGGACCTATAATGAAAGACATCTTCATGTAAAATAGACTCCACGTGCATTCATTTTGTGCAGGCTTGACATTTTTCTTTTTCTTTTTCTTGTCTATAACAGAGACGTGCAATTCTTAAGAAATTTTAGTTTGACCGGTTTATATACGATTCAAGTTGCATTGTCAGATCTTTTGGATTTAAATATTGTTTGTGGCCAACTCGCCTGAAAGCCACCAAGCCAATCTAGGGCTGGAGTGTGCTATCGACTTAGCCTGGTCAAGCACCCTAAGTACGCCACTCTACCTACACCCCGGCAGGCCGAAGTAAGGCGGGTCCATGGACAATTGGATCTAAGAGAAAAGACAACTCATCCGGTTGTATTTAAAATCGCGTTCAACTTAAAATTTTCTTGAGAATCGTAAGCCGCGACAAAATTATAGACAAGGAACAAATTTTACCATTTTTCTTGGCTTAAGTGTGCAGGAATAATAAACTCTACGTTGATGGAGAAAAGCCGGAGCTAACCAAGCTCTGACTCCCTCAATGGGTCAACCGTCGACGATGAGTAAAAGATGGTGAGAAGACCCCGTAAATGGAGTCTGCTGCCAACAAACCAAGTGTTGGCAAAGGTCACTGCCAGAGCTACTAAGCTCCGACACCTCGGAGGACTAACTATCGACGCTCTACGTGTTGATAGAGGCTATTGCCGGAGCTACCAAGCTCCAGCGATGGACAATGCCGGAGCTTCTAAGCTCCGACAACCTCAGGGGACCTTCACCATCGAAGACTTCAGACCTAAATTCTACAAGTTCAGAGCAAATGCGTCTTCAACAAAACTCAATATCCTTTTGGTACATGTTCACAATCAAATTGTGTACATCTACCAGGGGGCCAAGTGAAGATAAAGATGTTGAAGACAAAAAATGAAATTCGCAAAAATTTGGGGATTTCATTCATCTGGAGACAGAAGATTACATCTGGAGACAAGGGATTACAAAATTGAGGAAGAAGAAGAGAAAATACAAGTGAGAGCTAAAAGAGATTGTCCTAGACCCTATGGAAGAACTCGGCAACCTTCGGGGCGACCTCCGACACGCTGGCTCGGGTAGCTTCGCCTTCTCCTTCGACGGGGCCTTCGAGCACCGGGTCCAGAGGAAATTGAGGGTTCCGGATGGTGTAGCACGTCAGCACATATTCTATGACGTTCCTCGCCAGGGATTGCTCCTCGACCTCCAGTTGGTCCGCGATGACGTCGCCCACCTTGGAGAGCTTGCTACCTGCTGCGCTCAACGCCTGCAGCGCAAGGTCCGACTCCGGCTCCGAATCATCTGGGTGCACGGGGCTGAAACCCATCGGCGTCAGCGCATCATTGGCCTTGCCCAGGAACTCCCAAATCTGCAGGGAGTCCGCCGTCCTCAGGCTCTTCAACTCTTCCAGGGATCTATTAGCCGTCGTCAGTTCGGAATTCTCACGGGCGAGGCGCTCAACTTCTTTGGCGTTTTGCTGAATCTTTGCAGCAACCCGCCTCTCAAGTCTTCCGAGCTCCTCCTCCCGGAGGTGGATCTTGTTCTGACGATCGACCAGGTCCTTCTCCCTAGCCTCCACTTTCTTCTCCCGGGCAACAAGGACACACTCGTATTCGTAGAGTTCCTGCCCCCGCACCCAGGTCTTCTCCTCTTCCTCGAGGCAGCGCTCTTCCAACTTCTTAGTGCGCTCCTCGAGGCCCTTGTCAGCCAGAGCTACTTTCTCGGCGAGCTCCTCTTCCCTCCTCAGGACGTCATCCCGCAGCTCCAGGAGTTTTTGCTCTTCGTCCTCGAGCCGTCTCTCCCTCCCTTCGAGTGCCTCTCGGCGCTTGATGAGTGCGGCGTTGATGGCCTCAAGCTATTCGTGCCGAGCATTGGCCGCGTCGTTGGCAGCCTTGGCCTGATCGTGGATCTCCCAGGATTGAGCGTCGAGGGCATGAGTCATGCTCTCCCTGTCATCCAGCAGCTTGCCCCAGTACTCCAGGCGGATCTTCTCCCGCTTGATCCACTCCTTGTCGTCCGCTAGCCTCGACTGCGCCAGCTTAGTCTCGAAGTGGAGCCGATTGCGCCACCGCCTAAGGGTTTGGCGCTCCTCTTCAAGAGCCTTGCTGTCATGGAAGAAGGCCAGTTGGACCTGATGCAGACTGGAGCAGGCGTTGTCGATAGACATCGACAGCGAGATGGGCTCCGGACCTGCTGGGGTCTCCTCCGCTGGTTCCAGCGGGTCTTCACATACAAAAATTGGGTCCCACTCTACGAGAGTGGAACCCTGAGTTTCCAAGGCACTAGGGCCGTCCTCCAGGATGGCCTCAGTCGCCAGCGAAGAAGGCCCCGCCGCCAAGTCTTCATTCGCCTCCTCGGACAGGGGGCCAGCGACTTCGTTTAGGCACTCCGGCTCGGCCGCAGGTACCATCGACGTCGTCGCCTCCGGAATAGGAGCTACTACTGGCTCCAGCCGGGACACCTCTTCCGAGGGAGGCTCGAGCTCCCTCGCCTCTTCAACCGCCGGCTCTGTGACCGGCGCTCCAACAATAACCGGCTCAACTGCCAGAACTACCTCGACTTCCGGCTTGCATGCCGGAGCTTCAGTCACCTCCGGCTCAATCGCCGGGGCTTCGACAAGTTCCGGCTCCGAGGCTGGGACTACTACTTCTTCCGGCTCTACAGCCGGAGCTTCCACTACTGCAGCACCAGGTCCCGGAGCTTCAACCTCCGAAACAAGTGCCGCTGGCGTGTCTTCACTCCCGTGGTCCGGCGCTACCACGGGAAAGTTTGGGGACGAGTCGAGGTTCATAACCACGACAGCCGGCGCCGGAGCTGTCGCAGCCTCAGCCACCACCTGGGGCGGCACTGGGACAGGAGCATAAGCTCCCACGGCCTCAGACATCGTGGCCGAGGGTGGAGCTTCACTCCCCTTCTTGGGGACACTGCAGAGGATGGATAAAGAAAATTAATAAACAATCGCTACAATTAAAAAGTTAACCAAGGTAAAGATCAAAAATTACCTTGGAAGGCTTCCACACCAGCTTGCGCGGAACCTTTTTCTCGGATGTTCCAGGCTGGCCATGGTCGGTGTAGTAGCTCCGGGAAGCCCCCCAGAACTTGTCGCAGCCACGGGCGTTTCCCGGGTCGAGGCTCTCCTCAATCGGGAGGAACCCCTGGACCTGGAGGCTCCCATCGTCCCAGGTGCCGGAGTCGTGCACCCGGAGCTAGCACCCCAGGAGGGCTCCACCACGGGGACAGACGCGCTCCGGGAGGATCCCACTGCAGGAACAGTATCGTTCCAGAAGGACCCCACTACGGGGACAGTCGCCACGGCAGCAGAAGATCTTCCCCCTGGGGAGAAGGAACCGAGGCGGAAGTAGCGGGCCTGACGGACCTTCCGTCGGCATGTCGTAGCTTCCTGTTCTGACTCTCCGGCTCCTCCGCCAGCTCCTTGCCCTTGCCGATGACCTCGACCCTCGGCTGTGGAGCAGGGACCGAGCCGTCTTCGGGCACCCCGGGGATTTCCACCCGGGTGGTTGGTCTTCTCTCGACGACACCAAGGTCGTCAAGCGCGGGCATCGTCCGCCAGAGCTCCCTGCTGAACTCCACTTCCATGTTCAGGGGGAGAAAGGTCGACGGTGGAGTCAAGTCATCACTGTCGACGTCGATGCCGTGCTGGAATTTCTTGAGGTGGAACTCCAAGGCCTTCCCCACCATGTTGGACTTCAACCCAGTCTCAACCTGGTCCTCGTCCATCACGCTGTTGAGGGCCCAGGCGAGCTTCTCCCTCCTCTTCAGCGGCGCCCACCTGTTGGCCAGGAAGTTGTAGAACACCGCCTGGGGAGTCAATCCTCCCTCCACGCATCGGTGGATCCTGGTCAGGGCAGGGTCGAAAGCTTCCGCCAGCACCGGAACTTCACTCCATATCGACGTGTCGATGCCGGGCAGACCGTCTGGCAGCTCCAACCGCTCATGCTCCTCCACCCTGACGACTATCCAATCTTTCTTCCAGTCATCCCACTTCCCGGAAGGGAACGACCGGAGGTACTTGAATGGGCACTTCTTGCGCTTCATGAAGTAGTAGAAGCCAAGGTACTCATTGCTCCGGCCGGTGGTGTGAACGGTGAAGAAGGTTCGGAAGAGCTCGACGCAGGGGGGGATGCCCACCCACATCTCGCAGAAGTGGACAAAGATGGACAGGAGGAGAATGGAGTGAGGGCCAAGGTGGTATAGCTGCAGACCATAGAAGTCTAGCAGCATCAAGAAGAAAGAAGAAAAAGGTGGGATCAACCCCACCATGGCATACGAAGAAAAGTACACCATCTCGCCAGCGCGCTCCTTCTCAAAGGGGAGCTCTCCGCTGGCACGGACCAAGCGGTTGAAGAAGTCCGAGGACCACCCCATGAGTTCCCAGACCTTCTTCAAATCGTTGTCAGTCTTCAGGCGACTCTCACGCAGACCCAACTCCATCGCGACACAGCTAGGAAAGAGAAGAGGAGCGAAGTACGAGTCGGGAGTTTGAGCGCAAGATCAGATGAGAGGCGTAAAGAACTCCCGACGGTGCACGCTTTCCTTCTTAAGTAAGCCCTCGCAACGCTTGGATGGAAATTGCAGGGAAGTCAAAGATACTACTCAAGAATTCAACCCAGCCGACGACAAGAGGGCCCGGGACCACCCCGACGATCAATTCGAAGCTCTTACCCAGGCGAACGGTTGTCATCATGAGGCGGGAAACCCAAAGGCGGCGGCCTGACAGGGCGCGCGGAACCGATACGGTTTTCGTATCGGGAACCGGCGACCTTCAATTGCGTGAGATCCGCACGTCAAAGATTTCATCTGCCGCCTGAGGTGCGCCACGCGGCGGGATCTAACTGTAAAACCCTGCCAACGGCACCTCCGAAGACCCTTGAAGACCCAGTTCAAGAGTCGCAAGGATGGACCCACCTCCGACGGAACGACTTCACCCCAGTGACCTTCCTCGGAGGTAGGTCCAGGGGGCCACTGTCGGTACCCTAAAAACCGTACACCCCCTGAGGTTACAAAGATCTCGAGGGAAGGCCGTCTACTTGGATTGAAGACCCTTGGAGGCCCACTTGTCAGACATGACCGGACCTGCTTCTCCAACATGGTTAATCCCTAGGTCGCCACGTGTACTGCCAAACCGGAGCTACCGCCCACAAGGGGGAAGCTCCGGGCCAAGTACCGAAATGGCACCTCCAGACTTAACCCCTGACCGAGAGAAGCTCCGGACCTGACACGTGTCAGATAGCCCCGGAGCTACCTGCTTCCCACAGCAAGCTCCGGAGCTGCCACGTGTCCAAATGTCGGAGCTGACAGCCTCTAACCTCCGGAAGACCTTGTAACGGCTCCGGATCTTCAAAGGAGAGCCAAGGACTTCAAGACCCGATTAAGCGTCATTAATGCCATATTAATGACGCTTAAACGGACGATCTTAACACTAGTAACGGCACTGTCGGAGCCCGTTACAGAATCATTAACAGCAATTAATCGTGTATCAATACTAGTAACCGCCGGGGCCACATGTCGGGCCAGGCTAGCTTGTAACGGTCTGTCCTTGTACTATAAAAGGACAGGCCGACGATACACACGGGACAGACGTTCACAGAGGTGGACAAGCAATCATACGTGACAAGCTAATACAACACCAACACACCCGTGGAGTAGGGTATTACGCTCAGGCGGCCCGAACCACGTAGATCCTTGTGTCTCCTGTGTTAAATCACAATTCACCTTCTTGAGTCTCCGCGCGCCCACACCGAACCACAAACTCCTTCAACACTTTAGCAGTGTCAGGAGATCTGCCAACTCCAACAGTCGACATGCACAAAAGAGAAACACAACATAGTGGTAGGGTTAAAACAAACCAATTCAACAAGTGTTGGTGTTTATTTGTATGCAGGTGAAATATACCCAATAATACCAAGACATGCAGGGAGTAATCCATTAAATTGGATTTCGACGAATCAAGCGATGCCATGTGTCATCACATGGATCAAATGGCCCACGAACAATAGTATGTGAGGCCATCCAACGGTGTAGAACATATATCAATGGATGGAACCCACCTGACAATGATCTGGAGATAGCACACGTAAAACGGTGCAAAGACCAGGTCGGCCGAGCCCCCTAGTCGGCTGACTTGGTCCTGGCGCCAAACTTAGTCAATCACCACGTGTTGGCTCCTCTCGGCTTCCTGAAGACGTTGATAACTGATTCACGCGCATTTGTTGGGTGGAACCGACCCTTCTCTACCTATAAATAGCACCTCACATCTCACTTCTAGAGTAGTTCTAGAGGCTGCCAAGTAGAAGGAGAGTGTGGTGAAGAGTCTAGGAGAAGGAGGCTTGGGCTTGTCAAGTCCCTCTTCTACACTTGTACCCTTGCAAAGGTTTGATTCAAAATAAAGTAAGCCTTTGTGAATTCATTTCAAGTTTGATTTTCAATTCAAGGTAGTTTGCACAAGTAGTTAGTTATGTGTTCATTGCTTTAATTTATTAGAGGCTCTAGTTGTAGCTTTGTGTTCAAAACAATTAGAGTAGTGATTTAGAACGTAAGCGTGGTGCTTAGTTAGAAATCACCAGTGAATATCTCGTAGACCCACGAATTGAAGAGGTAGGAAGTAGGTGGTGACAGCTCTATATGTCCTTAGTAATCCTCCACGTTCGTCTATGCCATAGGATCTTCGCGAGAGTCATGCTAATGTTGCTAGGGGTAACTCGTGCCTGAAGCAAGCAGCTACCGCAAATTCCTTTGAATTAGAATCAATACTTTGTATTCCTCTCCGATCCTTGCCTACCAAACAACTTTGTGTCCTTGGGTGAATTAGTTCGTAATATTAGCACACACGTTCTTTGGATCTGATACTCTTGGGAATACTCCATAAGGGGAAGTGCTACACTATAGTTTTTGTGTGCTTGTAGATTTTTATTTGTGACGTAAGAAACTTCAAGAAGCATTTTTGGTGCCATTGTCGGGGAACGGTTGTTGGTAATCTTCAAACCTTGTTCACCCTCGTATCTATCTTCTTACCTTTCATTTTCTTACCACCATCACATTTATGGAGTAGCCCACCATTCTTTCATATTCTTCCCCAAAGGGCAAGTTCTGTGAGCCACCGCCTTCGGCACAACCCATTTGTTCTACTAGCTATGAACTTCGCCATGACTTTATAGCCATGGTTTGAGAACAATCCTTCTTAGGAACGGATTGTGAAAACCCTTACCACCATCTATAAGAGTTCGAACAACTGTGTTCATGCCTTCTAATCAAGGGTATGCCACAGGAAACTCTCAAATGGAAGTTGTTTCATTTTTCCCTCAAAGGAAAAGCCAAATAATGGTACTACCACAACGTTGGGAAGACAAACGGAAATTGGAATGAATTATGAGACAAATTTTGTCTTGATTTCTTTCCAATTGCTCGAATTGTTTCCCTACGAAAGGAAGTACTATGCTTCCAGCAGATGGAGAAGAAATCCATAGGTGCAGCTTGGGATAGATTTTCTCTTTTGAGAAATTTTGACCCAATTTTTTCCGTCCCTGATCCGTTGCTTTTGCAACACTTCTTCATGGTATTGAAAAAAGAATTTGCCCTACATCTTGACATTACAGCTGGAGGATCATTCCTCTATAAGACGTCGGAAGAAGGCAAGGATCTTCTAGATCGAATGCTAGAAAATGTTTCCTTCATTATGGGTCTTAATGAGCCTCCTCAAGAGGAAGTCGTGTCAAGAACCGAGGATAAACCCATGGACAAGGATGAACCCATTCCTTTCTTATCTCGAACCTTGTCGGAGGAATCCTCTCATGAACCAGAAACTACGAAGGAAGAAGAAATTCAACCTTCAGGGTTTCCCTTTTACTTCGAGGAATAAATATTTGAAGATTTTGGAAATACCTCAAAGTATTGTTGCCATAGGAAACTATCATTGCCACTAACTTCACCTGACCCACCTGATGGAGTGTTCGTCCAACAGACTGTCAAGGAGATAACCTCTATTCTAAGCATAGAATGGACTGCGGAAGTTGAGCAGTCACCCAAAATTCTTCGGATGACCTCACCTTTGGTAACCATTCTATGTTTCATTAGAGGGACACCAATGAAGGTCCTATACAACCACACTGTTTGAGCAAATCTCATTTCTGATTCTTGTGCTCTCGCCGTTTTGGGCGATGTACCATTGACACCAACATGTAAGTCCTTCCGAGACTCTTTCGGAAACATCCTTGAAGGATGCGGGGTTTTGCAACTGGTGTCTGTAAGACACAAAGATATTGAGGCTACCCTAGACTTCCATGTGTTTGAAATCCAAGATTTTGACATTATGATTGGGATTCACATTGAGAAATTTCTCATGGAAATTCCCTCGGAAGGAAACCTCAATGTCAAACTTGAAGGGAGAAAATTCTCTATTCCTATCCTGCGTTCCAAGAACACATCCGCAGAATCTCTCATCCATATGAACCGATAGAGGAGGTTAGAACCCTTCAATTCTTAGCACCCCCTGAAATTGAAGGGGAAGAAGATTTCATCAAAGAGGAGGATGAATTTTAGGAGGAATTTGCAAAAAGAAAAGTTCTTCCCAAAACCTCCTGTTGAGTTAAAAATTCTACCTCCAGGCCTACGTTATGCCTTTCAAAATGGCGATTTGGAAGCCCATGTCATCATAAGTGACAAGTTTTCAGATGATGAGACACTCAAACTCATAGCCATGCTAGAAAAGCATAGAGCTATTTTTGGCTATTCACTAGTGGATCTCAAGGGGATAGTCCAACGCTATGCATCCATCGCATTCCTATTGACCCCGAGAGTGTCCCCTCAAGGGAACCTTAAAGGTGATTGAATAATGCAACACGGTAAGTTGTCAAGAAGGAAGTCTTGAAACTTCTGCATGTCGAGATTATCTACCCTGTTCCTCATAGTGAATGGGTCATCCCAGTTCAAGTAGTGCCTAAGAAAGGAGGCATGACTGCCGTTCAAAATGAATTAATTCCTCAACGAACCGTCACGGTTTAGAGGGTGTGCATTGATTACCAAAAACTTAACAAGGCTACAAAGAAGGATCATTTTCCACTGCCCTTTATCAATGAGATGTTAGAGCGGTTGGCAAAAAACTCCTACTTTTGTTTCCTTGATGGGTATTCCGGTTATCATCAAATCTCAATTCATCCCGACGATCAAAGTAAGACCACATTCACATGTCCTTACGGGACTTATGCCTACCAGCGTATGTCCTTTGGACTGTGTAATGATGTTGTCTCTTTTCAAAGATGCATGATGTCTATCTTTTCCAACATGATTGAGGAGATCATGGAAGTTTTCATGGACGATTTCTCAGTCTATGGAAAAAATTTGATCATTGTATGGAAAACTTAAACAAGGTCTTACAAAGATGCCAAGAGAAGGACCTAGTGCTTAACTGGAAAAGTGTCATTTCATGGTTCGTTAAGGCATCATTCTTGGACAATTAGTGTCTAAGAAAGGGATAGAGGTGGACAAAGCAAAGATTGAAGTCATTGAAAAACTTCCACATCCTATCAACGTTAAGGGAATCCACAGCTTCCTAGGTTATGCGGGGTTCTATCAGTGATTCATCAAAGATTTCTCAAAAGTCACTAGACCCTCACTAACCTACTAGCTAAGGAAGCTCCCTTTGATTTTCTATGCTGAATGCATTAAATCATTTGACACACTCAAAAAGGCACTCATCTCAGCTTCAATCATCCAACCTCCCGATTGGACGCTGCCATTCGAAATCATGTGTGACGCTAGTGATTTTGCTGTTGGTGTGGTCCTAGGCCAAACCAAAGATAAAAAGCACCATGCAATAGCCTATGCTAGCAAAACTCTAACGGGAGGTCATCTCAATTATGCCACAACCGAGAAAGAGCTCTTAGCTATAGTTTTTGCTATCGATAAGTTTAGATCCTATTTGGTTGGAGTCAAGGTCATAGTCTATATAGACCATGCTGCCTTAAATTATTTGCTCACCAAAAACGATGCTAAACCAAGGCTAATCCGATGGATTCTTCTACTCCAAGAGTTTGACTTAGAAATCAAGGATAAGAAAGGAGTAGAGAATTTCGTCGCAGCTCATCCCTAACGCATGGAAGTCACACAAACCATGGACATTCCTATCAATGACTTCCTACGAGATGATATGCTTCTCAAGGTGATTGACTCTCATCTTTGGTATGCGGATATCGTGAACTTCATTGTCCTGGGATACGTACCACCAGGGGAAAAAAAAAGAAACTCATCTATGAGACTCGTAGACACCTTTGGGATGACCCATACCTCTATCGAGTCTGTGCTGATGGTCTTCTTAGAAGGTGGATCCCATCAATCGAAGGCACCAAGATTATTGAGAAATGCCACACCAGCCCCTATTCGCAAACACAAAAGAATCCATATGCAGATGTTGGAAATGCCAGAAGCATGTAGGAATCTTCACTCGCAATTCGATGCCCCTAACATATAATCTCCAACTAGAATTATTTGATGTGTAGGGTATTGATTTCATGGGACCTTTCCCTAGGTCCTTCGATTGTGAGTATATCCTGGTGGCTGTAGATTATGTGTCAAAATAGGTAGAAGCCTTGCCATGCAAAATGCTGATTCCAAGCAAGCTAGGAAAATGTTGCATGAGATATTTTTCCCACGCTTTGGCACTCCTCGTATGGTCATAAGTCATGGAGGGTCTCATTTCATAGATAAGACCTTCTGAAACTCCTTATGGGAGCTTGGTGTCCAGCATAACATTACTACACCATACCACCCACAAACAAGTGGTCAAGCAGAAACATCTAATAAGCAAATTAAGAATATTCTACAAAAGATTGTCTTGGAAATGGAATAGGATGGAAGCATAAGCTATCCGACGCATTGTGGGCCTACTGTACTGCGAACAAAACCCCCATCAGCATGTCTCCGTTCCAACTTGTCTATGGGAAGACTTGTGATCTTCCTGTAGAATTGGAACATAGATCCTATTGGGCCATCAAGCGGTGGAACATGGACCTTCATGAAGCTAGAAAACATCGATTGAAGCAAATTTCCGAGTTGGAAGATTGCAGAGATAAGGTGTATCATAGTGCCAAAATCTACATGGAAAGAACCAAAAGATGGCACGATAAGAGTATTACGGCCAAAGAGTTCAAACCTGGAGATAAAATTTTACTCTTCAACTCTAGGATTAAACTTTTTGGACATGGGAAGCTTAAAGGTAAATGGGAAGGACCCTTCACTATAGTGGAAACCTCATCCCATGGAGCAATCATACTCCAAGGTGATGATCAGCTATTTAAAGTGAATGGGCAGCGACTCAAATTATTTTTGAACTCCAGGAGGAGGAGGCAGAAAAAGAAATTGCTTTTATTGGTTTTCACGCTATTTCTTTAAATTTTGTCTAAAATTTCCATGTCCAACTGATGGTCCCATCCAATTAAGCATCTATGGGGCTCATTAAGTTGACACACGAAAACCTAGCCTTAGCGGAGCCAGCAAGGGTTTGGCCGAACCCTAGGGTCGACCGACTCCTCCTTCGCACCGTCGGCATTCTGTTTTCTCGTGCGGACTCTCCCAATGTATCCCAACAAGACTCTCGGTGCTATCTTATTTTCCCCGCTTATTTATTGAAGGGATCAGAGAGGGGAACTGTGGGTACCCTGGATTCTAGTTACCCCCTGATACTGTACTTAAAACCAAGGAGTTCCTATGTTCGAGTTGAATACTTCCGAAGGCTACACATGTCCAACAGTACTGGCCCACATCCCTTGTTTGGGTAGCTCTGGTGCTACCACGTTTCCTGCGGAACCGGACCTACCTCCCTCCACAAGGAAGCTCTGGTACTGCCATGTGTCCAGCAACCCTTGACCTAACCCTTAGTAGAGGGAAGGTCTAGTACTACCATGTGTCCAACAACCAGGGACCTAACCTCCAGTAGAGGGAAGCTCCGATGCCGCCACGTGTTGAGTGGCTCCGGACCAACCTCCCCGTAGAGGAAAGCTCCAAAGCTGCCACGTATTAAACCTCCAGATCTAAGCCTGCAATGAAAAGACTATGGGATCTCCAACATCGCGGACAGTCAAGAGGCTATTAAACAGCCGTTACAAGACGTGATTAACGTGCCATTAATTCAATATTAATAGCACACGATCAATGGACTGTTAAGTTAAGTAACGCCACCATTAATGTGTGCTATCATACTGTTAATCACTCATAATATAAGTAGATCATGTATAGGGTGATTAATACAGTCGGGGCCGCCGGTCGGGCTAGGCATATACTGTAATGGTCAGTCCTTGGCATGTAAAAGTGTTGCGTCGCACGGTAGAAGCAACTAAGCTTACATGCATACAAGCAACCTCAGATACTTGCCACTTACATAATCAACAACCAACCCGTGGAGTAGGATATTACGCTCAACCAACCCGTGAAGTGGGATATTACGCTCAGGCGGCCGGAACCACGTAAAAACCTCTGGGTCATCATCTCGTTCGTGATCTTACGCGCCCCATCCGAATACGAACCTCCACGGACTACACTTTAGTAGTACCGGTGGAAGTGTCGTTGCTACACTTCGACATTTGGCGCGCTAGGTAGGGGGAGGTAAGATCTCAAGATGGTGAACTCCGCTGCAGCTTCGTCCAACAGTGTGGCTGAGCAGGCTGCTGGGGGAAATACCTCCAATGTGCAGCAGCCAGCCAACGCTATTGCCCCGGCGGGTGTCGTTCCACCACCGCCTCCACCATCACAGCCAGATTGCGTGTTTGTGTCAGTCACTGCATCAATGAACAACCCTAAGAATGCGCTGAACACAGCGTGGACTCTTCTCCAGCATCCTCCAGCGCCCAGAGCTCCTCAGCGAATGATGGAGCAATGGCGGACTGATGTGGAGCATTTGGTTGCAGCTGCAGCTAATGCCATCAACAACCAAGTTTCACCCCTTGTTGGGTAGACACCTTCAAGGAACAGGACCTTGTCTCGTAGACTTGGTCCTTAGGCGTCGCAACACAGGAGACGTGCACCCTCTCAACAAGTGATGTCACTACCCTCCGAGGCACGCCACACTCATACGACATCGAGGCTCCCGACATGAGACCTCCGATCAGAGCTCGACTGCCAATACATGAGGCAAGACGGTTGCGTCCTTATCGAGCGCGCCCGCGAGAGGCGAGAGGCTCGGGAAAACCCTTCTCCTTTGAGAGTGGGGGAGCGGCTTTTCGTCCCTTTCCATGCATCTTCACATGGCTAATTGGCCACCTAAGTTCCAGCCTCATCTACCGGAGAAGTACGCATGATAGTCAACCCTGTCGAATTTCTTCAAATCTACTCCACCGCCATCCTCGTGGCTGGAGGCAATGATTCCATGATGGCCAACTACTTCCCCATGGCTCTAACCGGGACAGCAAGGTCCTGGTTCATGAGTCTCCCTTCTGACTCCATCTATAGTTGGAGGGAACTTTGTCGCCAGTTCACTGACAATTTCGAGAGCTCCTACACCCGACCTGGCACAGAGTTGGACCTGTTCACAGTACAGTAGAAGGCGGTGGAATCGCTGCAATCATTCATTCAACTGTTTTCTTAGGTACGGAACACCATTCCTTCAATCTCCAACGCCTTTGTTGTCGTTTCATTCCGACAAGGAGTTAGAGATAAGAAGATGCTGGAGAAGCTAGCAACTAAAAATGTCAGCAGCGCCACAGAGCTCTTCAACATAGCTGACAAATGCGCTAGGGCTGTGGAGGGCTGAGAGATGCACTCCAAACCAGTTGAGGAGGCTGGAAAATCTTTTTTCAAGGTGAAGCTACTGCCTCAGGCAGTGGAAAGAAGAAGAAGAAGTCTAATGGCAAGAAGAAGTTGTTGGCTGGCGCACCTACTACTTTTGCTGCAGCAGCAACTCCTGGTAGCCGGGGCAATGCTCCGAAAAATGACCCTAACCGTCGACTGAGGATGGTGGTGAGAAGATGTGGTGTCTGATCCATAAATCAAACACCCATAACCTCAAAGACTGTCACGAGGTCCAGCTGCTTATTGAACGCAACAATAAGCGCCAAGAAGAAGCCCCTTTCCGCCAAAGGGAAGGGGAACAGAAAGTCGGCAAAGCACCGTCTGATCAGGAGCTAGGGTTCTAGGATGCCAAGAAGTTCCTGAAGGTCGTGTACAACACTGTGGACTACGACTCCAATACCTCCGAAAATGAGCGTCGGAAGACTCTCCATATGATATATGGAGGGTCCTAGGATATTAGCTCCTAATGTATCCTCAAGACAATTCATCGGGAGATGGCTGCCGTAGCTCCCACCACCAAGGTAGAATATCATCGTAAGTGGATGGATACAACCATCAACTTTGATGCTTCGGATTGTCTGAAGAACATGAACGGAGTTGGTCAGTTGCCTTTGATGGTTTCTCCTACCATCAACAACATCCATCTCTATGATGTCCTGGTGGATGGAGGTGCGGCGCTCAATCTCCTCAGCTTTGCAGCTTTTGCAAAGCTCCAGCTCAGCATATCGGACATTAGGCCCTCACGTCCTTTCTCTAGAGTAGGTCTGGGAGCCATCACTCCACTTGGATCAATTATACTCTCGGTGACCTTCGGGACTAGGGACAACTATAGGTCCGAGAAGCTAGTCTTTGATGTGGCACACATCAGCCTTCCGTTCAACGCCATCCTAGGTAGGCCAGCCCTGTATAGGTTCATGGCCGTAGTTCATTACGGCTATTTGGTGTTGAATATGGCGACTCTTTATGGTGTCCTTTGAATTCATGGGGACCGCACTGCTAGAATCACTACGCTGGAAGAACTTCATACGCCCGCAACAGCGCAAGAAAAAGAATCCAACAATGAGCGACCAGCTCAACAACCTTTGAGTTCACGTCAGCGTGGCTCAACTTATGCACCTCGTGTGCAACCAAGAGGCGACACCGACATCCCTGTCAAAGTCGTCCAATTGGTTCCAATGCTGCCCAGACTACTCGTATATTGGGAGGTCTGGACGACAAATAGGAATTCGCACTTGTCACATTCCTACAGATGAATGTTGACGTGTTTTCATGGAAACTATCACAGATGCATGGGATGCCTAGGGAGGTGATCAAGCACAGCCTAAAGATATACCCCGATGCACAACCAGTACATCAGAAGCCCTGGAAGCAATCTGTCGAGCGACAAAACTTCATCAGACAAGAAATCAAGAAGCTGCTCGATGCTGGTTTCATCCGGGAGGTTCACCATCCACGGTGGCTGGCAAACCCAGTCGTTGTCCCAAAGGCCAGCGAGAAGCTTTGGATGTGCATCGACTACACCACCTTAAATAAGGCATGCACAAAAGACCCATTTCCACTTCCTAGAGTAGATCAGATAGTGGATTCTACCCCCGGGTGTTAGTTACTGTGTTTCCTAGACGAATATTCTGGATATCATAAGATTCAAATGTCTAGGGAAGATGAAGAGCATACTGCCTTCATTACAATAGATGGGTTATAATCTTACACTGCCATGTTGTTTGGCCTAAAAATGTTACTTCAACTTTTGTGCGAGTCATGAACAAAACCTTTGGAGAGCTCATCAAGGACTTGGTGGAGGTCTACGTCGATGACATCGTCGTCAAGGTGTAGAACAAGGAACGACTCCTTGACAATCTACAAGCCCTCTTCGACAAGCTGCGCTTGACGCATATGAAGCTAAACCCAGACAAGTGCGTCTTCGGGTTTAGCTCCATAAAGCTCATTGGTTTCTGGGTGACTCACCGAGGAACTGAGGCAAATCCGACCAAAATCAAGGCTATTGAAGAGATGCAGCCCCTGACCTGCGTCAAGGACGTCCAGAAGCTAACTGGGTGTCTAGCTGCGCTTAGCCGATTCATTTCAAGATTTGCAGAGTGGACGCTTCCCTTCTTCAAGCTATTGAGGAAGTCCGGGCCATTCCATTGGTCCGAAGAAGTAGAGAAGGCGTTCCAAGAGCTCAAGCAGCTTCTCACCACACTACCAGTTTTGGTAGCTCCAGAGCCTAGTGAGCCTCTTCTGTTTTACATTTTGGCAACTACAGAGGTTGTCGGCATGGTTCTGGTTGCTGAGAGACCAGAGCCATCTTCAGCTCAGGAGCCTAGACCCCTCCGGGAGAGTCCAAGGCTACCTGAAGGTGAGTCTGGTTCCCATCCCCCAGGCACGAATCCTAAAGGTAAGAGCCCTGAGGATCGACCCCTCTCAATCGAGGGAGTTCCTGCAGTACAAGAAGAAGGTCCGAACCCCTCTAAGGAGGTCCGGACTGATGAAGAACAAGATCTGGACCCCTCTGAGAGGGTCTGGGTAGCTTAAGAAGAAGATTTGGACCCCTCTGGGAGGGTCTGGGTTGATGGAGAAAAACTCCGGGCCCCTACGGGATGGTTCGGACCGTCCAACGACCAGTGTACTTCATCAGTGAAGTGCTCCATGATGCCAAGACTCGCTACATTGAGGTGCATAAGCTGTTGTATGCAGTTCTTATTGCTTCAAGCAAGCTACGTCACTACTACCAGGCCCACAAGATATCAGTGGTAACCTCCTTTCCACTGCGTGCTATATTGTATAACACAAAATCTACTGGAATTATCGCCAAGTGGGCTGCGGAGCTGGCATAATTCGATCTCGACTTCCTGCCTCGACATGCCATTAAGAGTTAGTAGTTGGCTGACTTCATGGCAGAATGGACTCCTTCTTCATCAACTCCAGGGGCCTTAGTGAGAAGAAGCTAGAACCTAAGGTCCCGACCTTCACAGAGCCTCACTAGACACTCTACCTCGACGGTTCCATGCAGAAGCAGGGGGTTGGAGTTGGAATCCTTCTCCTCGCTCTGATCGGGGAAAAGGTCAAGTACATGGTCCACCTTGATTTCAAGTCGACCAGAAACATGGCGGAGTACGAAGCTCTCATCTACGGACTCAAGGTGGCAATATCATATGGCGTTAAGCAGCTACTGGTGAAGGGTGATTTGCAACTCATCATCAAGCAAGTCAAAGGTGAATGCAGTTGCAACAATCCCCAACTTGCTGCTTATTTACTCGAAGTCCAGAAGCTGCGGAAGGACTTCCACGTCCTAGATCTCTGTCATATCCAGCGTCTCAACAATGCTGAAGCTGATGATCTCTCAACGAAGGCTTCAACCGGAGCTCAAGCTCCAGACAAAGTTTTTGTAAGAATATTGTCAGGACCTGCCGCTCAGCCTGCCGAACTGAGTGATGGGGGCGAGACCAACACCTTGAAGCTGGAAGTCCCAGTGGCCTTGTTACCATGGCGCCCACCAAGGATCTTAGGAACTGTAGGAAGCTCCGAGGAACCCAGTGCGCAAGATCCAAAAGCCCAAGTTAGCTCCGATGCATGGATCTCGGAGATTTAGAGCTACTTGAAGGATAATATCCTTCCTGAAGACGGTTCTTCCGCTGATCGAATTGCCAGATTGGCTAAAAGATACACGTTGGTAGAAAGGGATCTCTACTGATGTGGTGCCAATGTCGTTCTAATGTAGTGCATTTCTCGGGAAGAAGGTTGTGAGCTTCTCGCAGAGATCTGTGGAGGCGAGTGCGGAAACCATTTGTCTTCTCGCATGTTGGTCAGTAAAGCCTTCCAGCACGGTTGAGTTGGTAAAGAAGTGTGAAGCGTGCCAGTTCCAGGCGAAGAAGATTCGCACATCGCTCGGTCACTGCATATGATACCTCCTCTGTGGCCATTCGCTGTGTGGGGGTGGACATTTTGGGACATTTCCCAAAAGCCGTTAGAGGTTACATATTCCTGTACGTCGCCATCGACAAGTTCACCAGGTGGCCGGAAGCTAGCCCAGTTGTGACAATCAACAAGGAATCTGCTATCAAGTTCTTGAAGTACATAGTTTGAAAATTTGGAGTTCCAAACTGAGTCATTACCGACAATGGAACCCAATCAACGAGTGCAACATTCCAAGAGTACTGCAAAGATCTCAACATACAAGTCAGCTAAGCATCAATAGCTCACCAAACAAGCAATAGCCAACCTGAGAGAGCTAATGTAGAGATACTCAAGGGAATCAAGACGCGCACATATGAGTTCCTGAAAAAACATGGTGCTAACTAGATAGAGGAGCTTCTGTCTGCATTGTGGGCAAGCAGGACAACACGTAGTCGGGCAACTGGAGAGGCACCTTTCTTCTTGGTGTACAGAGCCGAAGCAGTCCTTCTTTCGGAGATCACCATGGGGTCTCTCCGAGTCCGGACCTTTGACGAAGCCATGCAGGACAAGCTTCAGCGTGAAGACCTGGACCTTGCCGATGAGGCAAGGTGCCAAGCAGCTGTTTGGAACATAAGATACCGCCAGGCGCTTTAGCACTATCATCAAAGGTTCGTACGCAACCAACAGCTAGAAGAAGGCGATCCGGTGCTGCAGAGAATACTGACTTGAGAAGGGATGAACAAACTCTCCCCAGGCTGGGAAGGTCCCTTTCGAGTTATCAAAGTTTCCCGCCCCGAATGCGTTCGCTTGGCAACAGAGGATGGGACTCCGCTTCCCAATCCATGGATCATCGAGCACCTCCATAAGTTTTATGCTTAGCTACACGGAGGTGATTCTGTTTGTATAAATTGTATCTCTCATAGTCCATGGATAGAGTCGGGAAGGGCTTAGCACACTTAACTTGGTCTTGTACTTTAGGTGTGTCTTTGCCTTCCCTAGGCTAGATCAAGATGAATAGCACACTTAACTTGGTCATTGTACTTTAAGTGTGTGCTTGTATTCCCATGTAATTTGAACCATAATGAGAAAATATTTTATACGGACAGACTCTACGTGCATTCCATTTGTACAAGCTCATCACATTTTTACCTTATTTTTCTATAATAATGTTGTGCAATCCCATTGAAATTTAGTCCGGGGTATTTATGTGATATATAAGTTGTATTGATAATCTTCTTTTGAGTTTTAGCATTGTTTTATGGTCTACTGACCTGAAAACCAAAGCCAATGACAGACATGGAGTGTGCTATCGACTTAGACTAGTCAGGCACCCTAAGTAGGCCACTCTACCTATATCCTGTCAGGTCCCAGTAAGGCGGGTCCGGAAGGCATTCGAACCTAAAGATATTTAATCAATACACTTATGTTGTCATGTTAAATTCCTTAGGATCTAAAATTCAAAGAAGGATAATAAGCCACAAATAAGTTATAGACAAGAGGCGAATTTTACTGCTTTTCTTGTTTTTTATGTGCAGGAAAAATGATTATTCGATGGCAATATGCTCGGTGATGGTGGATGCTACCAGAGCACTAGCTCCGACAACACCCAAGGGGCCCACCGTCGATGTTTTATACAGTGATAGTGGGCGCCGTCGATGCTACCAAGCTCTGACACCTCCTAGGGGGCCCTCCATCGACACTATATACGTTGATAGTGGGCGCTGTTGAAGCTATGAAGCTCTGACAACTCCCAGGGGGCACGCCGTCGATGTTATATACATTGATAGTGGGCTTCGTCAAAGCTATCAAGCTTCGACACCTCCCAGGGGGCCCACCGTCGATGTTCTATACGTTGACAATGGGCACCATCGAAGCTACCAAGCTCCGACACCTTGTAGGGGGCCCGCCGTCGACGTTCTATGCGTGTACAGTGGGCGCTGTCGATGCTACCATACTCCGACAACTCCCAGGGGGCCCGCCATCGACGTAATGAAGGGTTCCTGGAGATATCGGAGGCAAGACTCAGAACTCGGAACTACCATACTATCTACGAATTTGGAGCTATCGAGTTTTCAAGACATTGACTAAATCCTCATGGTAGATGCTTTCAATTCATTAAACACATCTACCAGGGGGCCAACAATATGAAAGGCAATGCCTGAAGACACAAAAAATGGAATACGGAAGGATTTCAGATTTCATTCATTCAAAATCAGAGGATCACAAGATGAAAGCAAAAAAAAGTCCTAACTACTGGAGTTCCTATTGAAAAATGAGGCAACTGTCTGGGCAACTTCTTGAACGCTGGCCCTGGCAGCTTCTTCCTCCTCGGCAATGGGTACTCTGAACACAGGAACTAAAGACATCTAGGGGTCCCAACTTTTGAAACATGCCAACACATATTCGGCAACGTTCTTGGCCAGGGTCCTTCCTTCTGTCTCCAGTTCAATGACGATTACGTCACCCACGGCGTCAAGCTCAATGCCACCAGTGCCTTGTCCATCTCCGGCTCCGGGTCAGCCGGACGTACCGGGCTGAAACCAAACTGCACCAGAGCTTCATTGGCATGCCCTAAGAAATCGCAGACTTGTTGGGACTCATTTTCCCTCAAATTCCTAAGCTCCTTCAGTGACTTTCTGGCAGCCGAAAGTTCGGTAGAACTTTCCTTGGAGAAGCGCTCGACTTCCTTAGCGTGTTGTTGGATACTTTCAGCCAGCCGCTGTTGACGTTTCTTACGTCATAGATCATCTCTCGATAAAGATGAGGTATGCAAGTGCACGGAAACTATCCTGTAACATTTTCACCCAAGATTATTCCCATGGGTATCGTATTTATCCCAAAGGAAGGCAGTGGAGTAAATTAAACACTACTCTTATGATCAAGTTATGGGATACTAATCAATTATCAAGATAGGGATAAGTTGACAGTATATGGGTAGTGTGACACACACCTGAGCAATCCATTCTAAGGGTAAATGAGTCCTAATGGAGATTAGACTAAGAGTTAGAGAGTTGCTCCGACAATGCTTCTAGTATACATATACATAGCCTAGGTTAGGTACTAACGAGCATGTTAACGATTAATCCTCATGTTAAAATGTTTAACACATCGGTCACAGGTTTCCTCCTAGCAATACTAGGACAACTCCCTCCAAGAGCCTGTGGCATAGCCGAACGTGGAGGATTACAAAAGGCATATAGGGTTGTCACCACCTACTGCCTACCTCTTCAATCCGTGGGTCTACAAGACATCCATCGCTACTTAACTATCCTAGCACCATACTAGCATATTAAGTAAATACCATAAGAGCCGCGACACAATCCATCCTAAGGCAATGAACTAAATCATCATTGAACCAATGTTGAGACATAGCATAAGTTATTCATACTAATATGATCATATCATAACTACTTGGACTATTTTGGGGGTTTATAGTGTTTATGATGATAGTATAATGACATTAAGGCATAATCATAAAGATTATTCCTACCACATACATGGAATCCACAATCAAACAAGAAACGCTTCATCCAAGTATATGAATAAAAGAAGACTAAAGATAATATCTTTATTACGCATAAAGTCACAAATGTAAGAAAAGATACATGAGCCATACCGTAACACCCTCATTTTCATCCAACCATGCATTGCATACATCCTAATATATGTTTAACATTAATCAACATAAAAAGGAACAAGTTTAAAATGAATTAGAAACAAAACCGCACTTAAGAATTCTAGGAAGTGCGGACTAGTCCGATTTTGGTGCGGACTAGTCCAATTTCTCTGACCTCGATCAAACTTGTCCATTTTTCTGCGGACTAGTCTGTTTTTGCCTCTGGTTACTTTCGGGCTTGTCCAGTCCTGTGCGGACTAGTCCGGTGTTCCAAGAATCCTTGAAATTTCGCTAAGTCCCTGGACTTGTTGGACTAGTCAGGTGTCCTAGCAGACTTGTCCGTTTTCCTCTCTAACTAATGTCGGACTTGTCTTATTTTAGGCCAGACTTGTCTGTTTTTCCCTCTGGATAAGTTCGGACTTGTCCGATGTCCAGTCCGGACTTGTCCGATTTTTCTCTAGACAACTTCGGACTAGTCCGGTCCTTTTCGGACTTGTCCGATAAATTGCGACTCTGAGTTGATATTTTGTTTCACGACTTGTTTCTTGGGTTTTATGTTAAGTGGGCCTAGAGACGTCGTGCCTAACTCTTTTAGAGCCCATGTGGGACTCTAAACCGACCCCTACTCATCTCAAACTCGAAATCCATCTAACCCTAGCCTCCACCTCTATATAAACAACCCCACCCCTTGGCTTGACATTTATTTGCCACTTTTCCACCACACCCAAAACCTAGCTCATGATTAGCCGCCACCAAGGAGGGAGAAGGAGATCCCAAACAAGAAGAAGAAGAGGAGGAAACGAAAGAGGATCAAGATCTCCATCAACTTTGCGTTCTTCATTAACAATTCACCATCAAGTTCTTCATCAACCCTAGATCGTCAAGATCCAAGTGTTACCTCCAAGTTTCTTGATTCATTGGAGTTCTAAACACCTAGTGTACCTTCTATTCTCTTTTACTTATGTGAATTCAACCCCAAATCTCCTAATTCACATTGATCTAGAATACCCTAATCTGTTGATCTCGCGGAAGTGCAGACTTGTCCGGCCTCCTGCGGACTTGTCCGATCTTCCTGGTTAAATTGTGTTGAATTAATTCTATAATTTGATCTAATCAACTCCAAACCTGTATAAACTTGTTAAGATCTATTAGGACTAGTTAGTGATCATTAAAGGCAACTCATTAACAAGTTCCACCTTGCATTTGCATTAATCATGCATATCATGTCATATTGAGCAATGTTTGTGCACTCTTTGATTTTGTCTCTTATTTGTATGTTTATTGTGCGGATTAGACAAATTTGCGCTAGAATGTGCCGCAGAGGATTTACAGCACCAAGAGTTTGAAGGCTTCGACCCGAACCAATCCCAAGAGCAAGGCAAGTGTTCTTGACCATATTGATCCTGTTTTTTTTAATAAATGTTTTGTTTGCAAAACTGCATGCTTGTGTCAATTTGATGGAGAACCCTATGATAGAAAGTTTACTAGTTTTGTTTAACCACCCTTGTCACCTGGAATTCATGGTAGAGAGTCGGGATGGGTTTTTCACGTTTTTGCGCTTAATTAATTGGGATGGGAATACAACTGTACCACCAAACTTAATATGCATTTATGAGATTATGATTAACATGAACTGGTTAATAAGATATGGTAATGGGTGATCTAAGAAAGCCTGGTATGTGGATGAGTCAGATGTCATGGTGGGTTACTTGCTTTAGATCTAAGGACCGGTTCATGCGAGAATAAGCCAGGACTATAGTGCCACCACGAGGCCAAGTATGGGTGCAGTGTAGCTAATTAATTAGAGATTTGCCAGTGCTATTTGGACCATTAAGGATGCTCGGGGAAGGGGTAGTAGGATTGGGTTTGTTGATGATTGGTGGGACTACCCTGGGATCCGAATGGCTCAAGAGGGGGCCCTTGGTTGAAGATGTGCTCAGTTGGAGACATCGCCACCGGTGAAACCTCTGTGGGGTCTAAATAAGGTAGTAGTCCCTTTGTAAAGGCTATTTTGTGATCTCTTGGCCATACACCAAAGGAAGTGTAATTGGATTAAGGGAGGTTCTTTAGTATCCGACGGGTGATGAAATCACAAACACATGGGTAAAGTGGTACACACTCTGCAGAGTCTAATAAAACTATCATGATAGCCGTGCTCCTGGTTACGAGCACCTGGATGACCTACATGATTAGAAGGGACTTGGTATTGGGATGGTTTTTGGGATGTTTATGGTTAGGTACTGGCAATGGTTATCGTTGGTAAATGGCTATGGATTCATTTCTGGTATTGAATATGGTTATTGGCAATGGTAAAATCTGGAATTATTGATGATGGCAATGAATATAGACTAGTATTATGATAACTACATGGTTATGATGGGATTACTTCACATTCATATAATATATTGCTTTTCAAATGTTTTAATGTACTTTTCAGCACTTAGCCTTTATTATATTTGTCATTTGAATCAGCTACATGTCATACTTTCCACACTTGCTGAGTACGACATGTACTCACTCTTGCAATTCCCCCACCAACAGTTGCAGGTCAGGATTGGGAGTATAACGATGATAATGCGGAGTTCTAGGCCGTGTCTACTGTCAGCTTTGCCTGTGGTGTTGATTGGAGCTGCGCTACCCTATTTGCTTATGCTGCTTAGTTGCTTAGTTTGCTTAATTAGTTTATTTCCGCTGCATTAGTTGAACTTGTCATCAGTATTCATTAGAGCTTGTATTCCAGAATATTATGGATTGTGTAATAAAAGTACTTATTTAATAATTTGAGTTGTGGTAATTGTCTGCATATCGTTTGTGATGCACTCGTGTATGTGTGTTGAACGTCCTGGGCACACATATACGTTCACTTGGTCATTTTCAAAACCCGGTGTCACAAATTGGTATCAGAGCCACAGATTGACCGTAGGACGCTGCCTAGATAGAATGGACTATTTAGAGCACATAGCAACACTCAAGAATCGATGTGTTTTTGTTTGGTGTGCTGTTTGCTATATATTTGTTACTTGTGTGCTTAATAGAGGATTTTTGGGTGCTTTAGCATTGCCATGTCCACCTAGACTAGTATAGCAAGTTGCTTAGTTTCATATCCCTTGATGCATATAGTTGGAGATGTTTCTAAATTCTTATCTCTTGCTTTTCTTCAGATGGTGAGGACTCGCAACCAGAGGGATGGCAATGATGAGGAGGAGAATAATGGAGCACCTCAAAACAACAATGGACAAGTACCTTCTCATGGAGCTATCAACATTGAGTAGCTTTTGGCTATGCAAAACCAGCTCATGCAGACCATGATACAAACTATGGGACAACTGCAGGCTGGTAACAACAACAATCAACCCCACATGCCTCCACCGCCACCCCCACCTCCTCATAACCGGTTGGGAGAGTTTATGAGGACTAGGTCACCGACCTTTGCTCAAGACGCTGACCCTATGGATGCGGATGATTGGCTCAAGTCCGTGGAGAAGAAGCTAGCTATTGTCCAATGCAGTGACCGGGAGAAAGTGATTTTTGCTTCTCATAAACTGGTTGGAGCAGCTGCGGATTGGTGGGATTCTTTATGCAATGTTCATGAGAACCAAGAGAGGATTACTTGGACCGAATGCAAAGAGAGCTTCCGTTCTCATTATGTGCTGGAAGATGTTATGATGTTGAAGAGGCAAGAATTTGAGAACTTGAGGCAAGGAAGGTCGAGCGTGGGTGAATACCTCAACAAATTCACTTAACTTTCAAGGTATGCCCCTAACAATGAGATCCAAGTGCAATTGCTCAACTGTGATTATGCCAACTTCAGAAGCTTGTGGACAAAGCAATTGTTGTGGAGAACAAGGTCTGTGAGATGGAGCAAGACAACAAGAGAAAGGCGCCATATCAAGGACAGCAACAAGGAAGTAATGTGCGCCCTCACTTTGCGCCTCCTAATGTGCCTTACTTCAGCTCTTCTGTGCCTGCTCAACGCCCTGGTTATGCACCGCGCCCAGCTCAGTTTGTGCAGCAACGCCCTGTTATGCAAGCACCTAGGCCTCCAATGCCTTTTGAACCTCGTGCTAATTTTCCTGGTGCAAATGTTCAGAACCAAGCACGCCCCAATAATCCCAATGAAGTAAAGAAGTGTTATACTTGTGGAGAAGCTGGACACTTTGCGCATCAATGTCCTAAGTCAGGCCTTGGTCAAGGAAGCAATGCGCCGAGGCAAAACCCAAGACCTAATGGAGGACAACTGCAAGGAAACCGGGAACAGCAAAATTTTGCTCGTGGCAGCGTGAACCATGTCTCTAAGGAGGATGCTCAACAAGCGGATGACGTGGTGATTGGTATGTTTCTTGCAAACTCCAACCCGGCAACTATGTTATATGATTCTGGAGCATCGCATTCATTCATTGCATTGAAATATGTTGCCAAGTATAGTTTTCCTATCTCTCATATGAAGTTTACTCTATTGGTTAAGTCTCCTGGAGGGGAGATGAGGATAAATATAGTATGTCCAAAAGTAAGCCTTAGAATAAGGGGGGTAGACTTCTCTGCCAACCTCATTGTCTTGGATTCTCAAGGATTGGACATTATACTTGGTATGGACTGGTTGAGGAAGCACAATGGAGTCATCTAGTGTGCCACAAAGATGGTTAAGTTGACCAATGAGGAAGGGATCACTTTAGAATTTGAAGCATCTCAAGAAGCACCAAAGCAATTGGAGCTGAATTATATGGACGGTGCCGCAATTAAGGAGATTCCGGTGGTGTGTGAATTTTGGATGTCTTTGCGGACGAGTTGCCAGGTATGCCACCTGATTGAGAAATTGAGTTTGTTATTGATTTAATACCTAGAATTGCACCTATAGCTAAGAGGCTGTATATGATGCCTCCTATAGAATTAGCAGAGCTCAGGAAGCAGATTCAAGAGCAACTATAAAAGGGATTTATTCGGCCCAACTCTTCACCTTGGGGAGCGCCTGTTCTTTTCGTGGATAAGAAGGATGGATCCCAAAGGATGTGTGTGGATTACCGAGCTCTCAACGAGGTAACAATCAAGAACAAGTACACCTTGCCACGCATAGAAGGTTTGTTTGATCAGATGAAGGGTGCTTGTGTTTTCTCCAAGATTGATTTGAGGTTAGGATACTTTCAAATGAATATTAGGCCATCGGACATACCCAAGACAACTTTTAGGACACGATATGGATCTTATGAGTACACCGTGATGTCCTTTGTATTGACCAATGCACCTGCGTACTTTATGTACCTCATGAATAAGGTCTTTATGGAGTACTTGGATAAGTTTGTTGTGGTGTTTATTGATGACATTATGTTCTACTCGAAGGATGAGAAGGAACATGAGGGACATTTGAGGCTTACTTTGTAGAAATTGAGGGAGCATCAATTGTATGCCAAGTACAACAAGTGTCAGTTTTGGTTAAGGGAAGTATCATTTTTGGGTCACATCATCTCGGGAGGAGGAGTATCGGTCGACCCAGGAAAAGTGAGGGACGTGATAAAATGGGAGCCGCCGCAAAATGTCAAGGAGATCCGGAGTTTTCTTGGGATGGCTAGATATTACCATTGATTCATCAATTATTTTTCCAATATAGACAAACCAATGAAGGAGTTGCTAATGAAGGGGAAAGCTTTCCAATGGACTCAAGCTTGCCAAGAATGTTTGGAGGAGTTGAAGAAGAGGTTAACAACAGCCCCAGTTCTAGTTTTGCCAGATGTAAGCAAAAGTTTCGACATATATTGCGACGCATCAAGACAATGACTTGGATGTGTATTGATGCAAGAAGGTCAAGTGGTCGCCTATGCATCAAGACAATTGAAGAAACATGAGGAGAATTACCCAACACATGATTTGGAACTTGCAGCCGTGGTTCATGCAGTAAAAATTTGGAGAAATTATATCCTTGGACATAGGTGTGAAATTTATACGGATCACAAGAGTTTGAAGTATATTTTCACACAAACAGATCTGAATTTGAGGCAATGAAGATGGTTGGAGCTCATCAAGGATTATGATTTGGGGATCAACTATCATCCGAGAAAGGTCAATGTAGTGGCCGATGCTTTGAGTAGGAAGGGAGTAAGTCATCAACTCGCAGTTCGAGAATTACCGTCCGAGTTATGTAAGGAGTTTGAACGGTTGAATCTCGGATTTGTGAATAAGATGGGAATGATGGAGATAAATCTGACCTTGGAGTAAGAAATTCGAGAGGGCCAAGTGAAGGGTGAGGAAATACAAGAAATCAAGGAAAGGACCCAAGAAGGGAGAGAATTAAGATTCGATGAGGATGAACATGGTACCTTATGACTTGGAAAAAGGATTGTTGTGCCTAATGTGAAGCATATTCGGGAGACAATACTAAAGGAGGCACATGACTCACCTTACTCAATTCATCCCGGTTGTACCAAGATGTACAAAGACATGAAGACATGCTATTGGTGGGCTAGCATGAAGAAGGACATAGCTCAATACGTAGCCTTATGTGATGTGTGCCAACGAGTTAAGGTGGAACATCAAAGGACGGCGGGATTATTGCAGCCATTGAAGATTCTGTAATGGAAGTGGGAATAAATTGGTATGGACTTTATAGTTGGTTTGCCGCGTACCCCATTCAGATATGATTCAATTTGGGTAATTGTGGATCGATTGACTAAATCAGCTCATTTGTTCCTATCAAGACCACCTATACCACCGCAAAGCTATCAGAATTGTATATAGAGCACATTGTGTGTCGACACGGAGTCCCAACGAACATAGTCTCGGATAGAGGTTCTCAATTTACCTCCAGATTTCGGCAGAAATTGCATGAAGCATTGGGAACAAGGTTAAATTTTAGTTCAACATATCACCCTCAAAGATGGACAAACTGAGTGGACCAATCAGATTTTATAGGATATGTTAAGAGCTTGTGCATTGAACCCTGGGAAAAGTTGGGATAAAGGCTTGCCATATGTAGAATTCTCATACAACAATAGTTACCAAGCAAGTTTGATGATGTCACCATATGAGGCACTATACGGAAGGAGGTGTAGGACACCCTTGTTTTGGAGTGAGACAGGGGAGAATCAAGTATTTGGACCCGATGTGTTGCAAGAAGCTGAAAAATAAGTCCAGGTTATTTGTGAAAATTTGAGGGCTGCCCAATCAAGACAAAAAGGCTATGCGAACAATAGGAGAAGGAAATTAGCCTTTGAAGTGGGAGACTTTGTTTACCTCAAAGTGTCACTAATGAGAGATCATAAGAGGTTTAACATAAGAGGAAAGCTAGCACCTCGCTACATTGGGCCATTCAAGATTTTGGACAAAAGAGGAGAAGTAGCGTATAAGTTGGAGATGCCAACTCATCTTTCAGATGTCCATGACGTGTTTCATGTTTCCCAGCTCAAGAAGTGCTTGAGAGTACCAGAAGAACAAGTGCCAATGGAAGAATTGGATCTAGAGGAAGATTTGACTTATGCCGAGCAACCGGTCAAAATTTTGGAAACCAAGGAGAGAGTTACAAGAAATAAGGTTATTAGATGGTGTAAAGTTCAATTGAAGCATCATACGGAATCAGAGGCAACATGGGAGTTGGAAGAAGATCTCAAGAAGGAATTTCCCTATCTTTTCTCTTTCGCGTCGAATCTCGAGGGCGAGATTCATTTTAAGGCGGGCAGGTTTGTAACACCCTCATTTTCATCAGACCATGCATTGCATACATCCTAATATATGTTTACCATTAATCAACATAAAAAGGAACAAGTTTAAAATGAATTAGAAACAAACCGCACTTAAGAATTCTGGGAAGTTCGGATGTCAGTACCCTGCATACCGGATACCCTATGATACCGCAAGAAGTGCAAAAGAGTTCTACCCGTCAAAGTTGAAGGTCTCCTCAGGCCCCACATGTCATATTACTCCGGACCGACAACCCTCTTATGGGTAACTCTGGGGATTGGCACGTGTAATGTAAATCTGGAGCCAAACTCCCAACACAGGGAAGCTCCGCGATTCACACGTGTATAATAATCCCGGACCTACTCCCCGACAGAGGGAAGCTCTGGTGCTGACACGTGTATAGCGGTTCTGGAGCTACCTCCCCGCAAAGGGAAGCTCTGAAGCTACCACGTGTAGAGCCTCCGGACCTTCACCAACGAATACTTTGTCGGACCTCCTTCAACACGGACATTCAAGGGACAGTTAAAGCGGTAGTTACAAAACTTGATTACGTGTCATTAATGTTGTATTAACGACATGCAATTAGAGCACTGTTAATAGAGGTAACGCGGCCAAGGCACGCTTTAGCACACTATTAACCATGCTTAATACTCATACACAACGTATTAGGCTATTAAATATGCCAGGGCCACATGTCGGGCCAGGCAAATGATGTAACGGTCAGTCCTTGGACTATAAAAGGACTGAGCCGCACGATACAAAGAACAAGGATAGGCTGAGCCAAAGACTACGTTTTCTAGCGATTCACAATACAACACATACACACCCCATGGAGTAGGGTATTACACTCAGGCGTCTTGAACCACGTAAATCTCTCGTGTCACCATCTTTCTCTTGATCTCTGTGTGGCCCAACCAAAACAAGAACCTCCGCGGGCTACACTTTAGTAGTACAGGGGGAAGTGTCGTTGCTACACTTCAACATTTGGCGCGCCAGGTAGGGGGCACCGAGGTCATAAGATGATGAATTTCG
Source organism: Tuctoria greenei (assembly GCA_036927565.1). Lineage (NCBI taxonomy): Eukaryota > Viridiplantae > Streptophyta > Magnoliopsida > Poales > Poaceae > Tuctoria > Tuctoria greenei. Next base: position 168,374,831 of record JAYESD010000004.1, read on the forward strand.
CCGCAGGATCTTCCAACGACAATCGTACTGGACAACTTGCTGGGGGCAATCCCTCCAGTGTGCAGCAGCCAGCAGGTGCCGTTGTTCCAGCAGGCACTATGGCACCACATCCGCCATCTGTTCCGGCAAACAATGTTGGGCGACAAGATGGGGCATCTGCATCGATCACTACATAGACAAACAACAACCCTGAGCACGCGCTCATTGTCGCGCGAGCTCTCCTACAACATCCACTGCCTCCAGGTCCGCCTCAGGGTGCTATGGTACAGCGAAGAGCTGATGTTGACCATCTAGTTGCAGCTGCAGCCGCTAACATCAGCAATCAAGTTTCTCCCCCTTCGGGGCGAGCACCATCTCAATGACAGACCTTGTCGGACCGACTTGGTCCACAAGTCTTGCAGCAGAGGAGATGTGATGCATCCCAGCAGGTGACTTCGCTGCCTCCTGGGGCACGCCACACCCACACCATCACCAGGATTCCCACTCATGACCTGCGGTCGGAACATGATCGCCGTTACCGGCAGCAAGACGGCCGTGTCCATATCGAGCGTGCTCGTGAGAGGCGAGAGGCTCGGGACAACCCTGCTCCTCAAGGAGTAGGAGGATGTTGTTCTGCTCTGTCCATGCATTTACGCACGGTCAGATGGACGCATAAGTTCCAGCCTCACTTGCCGGAAAAATTCGATGGGACTATCAACCCCGCCGAGTTTCTTCAAATCTATTCCACTGCTATATTAGCAGCGGGGGGTGATGAGGCTATGATGGCCAATTACTTCTCAGTGGCCCTAACTGAGACTACGAGGTCCTGGTTCATGAGTCTTCCACCCAACTCCATTAATAGTTGGGCGGAGCTATGCCAACAATTCACTACCAACATTAGGAGTTCTTACACCTGATCTGGCACTGAATTGGATCTGTTTATTGTAAAGCAAACATCGGGTGAATCGTTGCTATCCGTCATCCAATGGTTTTCTCAGGTATGGAATACTATTCCTTCAATCTCAAGCTCTTCTGTTATCGTGACATTCAGAAAGGGTGTCCGAGATAAAAAGATGCTGGAGAAGATGGCAATCAAAGAAGTCACCAGTGTCACGTAACTTTTTAGCCTAGCAGAAAAATGTGCTAGAGCTGCGGAGGGCCATGAAATGCACTCCAAGCCAGCACTAGAGTCCAACAAGAAGTCCTCCAAAACTGAAGCCACTACATTCGACAGTGGCAAAAAGAACAAGAATCCCAATGGCAAGAAGAAGACGTCGGCCGGCGCACCAGCCGCTGTAGCTGCTGCCGCTCTGGGTGGCCCGGGGCCACGCCGCGAGAAACACCCTTGTGCTTCATCAGAATACGGCAACAGTTCCAAAGCGTGGTGTCCGATCCACAAGACGGACAGGCACAACATGGAAGAATGTCGAGAGGTCCAGAACCTTGCTGAGCGCTATAACAAGCGGCGGGAAGAAGCTCCTTTCCGTCAGCAGGAAGGAAAACAAAAAGTCGACGAAGCTCCGGTTGAGGAGGATCTAGGTTTCCAGGATCCCAAGAAAGTCCTAAAAGCTGTCTACAACACTATTGCCGACGATTCCGACGTCTTTCACAACGAGCGCCGGAAGACCCTAAACACCATCTATGATGGTTCTTGGGACATCACCTCTCGCCGCATCCTCAAGACAATGCAACGGGACATGGCTGTGGCAGCTCCCACTGCTAGGGCGAAGCCTCATCGGAAGTGGATGGACACTCCCATCATTTTCGATGCTTCGGACCGCGCCCAAAACATGATCGGAGCTGGCCAACTCCAGTTGATGGTGTCACCCACCATTAACAATATTCAACTCCACCATGTAATGGTGGACGGAGGTTCAGGGCTGAACCTCATAAGCTTCAATGCTTTCGTTAAGCTTCAGCTCTGGCCTTCGGACCTTCGCCCATCCCAACCTTTCTCTGGGGTAGGTCCGGGGACCATTACTCCTCTCGGTTCCATCAAACTCCTAGTGACCTTCGAGACTCGGGAAAACTACAGAACTGAGAAGTTGGTCTTCAACGTCGTGCAGATCAGTCTGCCGTTCAACGTCATTCTGGGCAGGCCAGCTTTGTACAAGTTCATGGCCGCCGCTCATTATGGTTACTTAGTGTTGAAGATGCCAACACCTGCGAGCATTCTCCGGATCTATGGAGATCGCACTGCAGGAGTCACTACTTTAGAAGAACTCTATGCGCTTACCACAGCGCAAGAGGAAGCATTCGGTAAGGAGCCAGCTCCGAACCCTCTAATCATTCTCATAAAGGCTCTACCTCTACCCCCCGTGTGCAACCAAGCGGCGAAACCGACGTTCCCGTCAAAGTCGTCCAAATTGGTTCCGATGCTGCTCAGACTACTCGTATACCGAGAGGTTTGAACGACAAATAGGAACTCGCGCTCCTCACTTTCCTCTGGCCTAATGTCAACGTGTTTGCATGGCAACCGTTATAGATGCCCGAGATCCCTAGGGAGGTGATTGAGCACAATCTGAAGATTTACCCTAACGCACGACCCGTACACTAGAAGCCCCATAAGCAATCAATCGAGTGACGAAACTTCATCTGACAGGAAATTAAGAAGTTGCTCGAAGATGGATTCATCTGGAAAGTCTTCCATCCAAAATGGATGGCAAACCTAGTTGTTGTACCCAAGGCTGGCAGGAAGCTTCGGATGTGTATCGACTACACCACCTTAAATAAGGCATGTCCAAAGGATCCATTTCCACTACCTAGAATAGATCAGATAGAGGACTCCACCTCCGGGTGTGAGCTATTGTGTTTCCTAGATGCATATTCTGGATATCATCAAATCCAAATATCTAAGGAAGATGAAGAGCATACTGCCTTCATAACAGTAGATGGATTGTACTGTTATACTGCCATGCCATTTGGTCTTAAAAATGTTGCTTCAACATTTGTGCGAGCTATGTACAAAAAATTTGGAGAGCTAATTAGAGACTTTGCGGAGGTGTACGTTGATGACATCGTCGTGAAGATCAAAAACAAGGAGTCACTCCTTGACAATTTGCAAGTTGTTTTCGACAAGCTGCGTACCATGCGCACAAGCTGAACCCGAACAAATGTGTCTTCGGGGTTAGCTCCAGGAAGCTTCTAGGTTTCTTGGTGACTCACTGAGGAATTAAAGCAAATCTAGTGAAGATCAAGGACATAGAAGATATGCGGCCCCCAACCCGTATCAAGGATGTCTAGAAGTTAACTGGATGTCTAGCTGTGCTCAGCCGGTTTATCTCAAGACTGGCAGAATGGGCGCTACCCTTCTTCAAACTCTTGAGGAAGTCCGGACCATTTCATTAGTCTAAAGAAGCAAAAAAGGCATTTCAAGAGCTAAAAAAGCTCCTCACCACACTACTGATATTGGTAGCTCTGAATCCTGGTGAGCCTTTACTGCTTTACATTTTGGCAACCACCGAAGTAGTCAGCATGGTCCTGGTCACGGAAAGACCGGAGCCACATCCAGTCCAGGAACCCAGACCCCTTCGAGAGGGTCCACAGTTAAATGAAGGCATGTATGGGTCCCAACCCCCACACATGGAACCTCAAGATGAAATGTTAGGAGATCAACCTCGTTCACCTGAGGGGGTTCACCTGGTCGACCAATATGATCTGGACCCTTCTAGCAAAGTCCGGGTCGAACAAGAAGAAGTTTTGGACCCCTCCGAGAGGGTCCAAGAAGCACAACATGATGGATCAGACCCCTCTGGGAGGGTCCGGGTCGATGGAGAAGAAGCTCCGGGTCATTCCGAAAGGGTCCGGACTGTCCAACGCCCAGTGTACTTCATCAGCAAAGTGCTCCATGATGCCAAGACAAGATACATTGAGGTGCATAAGCTGATTTACGCAGTTCTTATTGCCTCAAGGAAGCTTCGTCACTGCTTCCAAGCCCACAAAATATCAGTGGTAACTTCTTTTCCACTGCATGCTATTTTGCAAAACTCTAACTCTATTGTGAACATTGCAAAGTGGACAACAAAACTGGCCGAATTCGATCTAGAATTCGTGTCACGACAAGCAATCAAAAGTCAAGCCTTGGCTGACTTCATGGTGGAATGGACTCCCTCTCCATGAAACCCTGGGGGCCACAGTGAGCAGAAACAAGAACCCAAGGTTCCGGTATTCACCGAGCCTCACTGGACTCTCTGCTTCGATGGCTCCGTGCAGATCCTTGTCAAGATCGGGTTGTACTCCTCTGATAGCGTCGGAACCACCTCCCAAGTGTTGGTGTCGATGTTGGTGAGGCTTTCGGGTAGCTCCAACATGTCATGACGATCCACCATGATGACCACCCAATCCTTCTAGCTGTCCCACTTCTCGGAAGGAAATGTGTTGATGGCTAATATATATCAGTTTCACCCATCAATATAACTCAATTATGTGAACGAAATATCATTTCTTGCACACATCACCTTTCTATTTAACCTATTTCCACTTGTACTTGGAGAAATTGGTGCATGCAGGTATTTTATACATAATTGAAGTGAAACAAAGGGATGGATCCTACAAAATATCATCCCAACCAATCAAGCGCCAACATTTGGCACCACATGGATCAAATGGCCTACAAACAGAAGTATCCGAGGCCATCCAACAGTGTAGCACCCATATCAAGGGATGGGACCCACCTTGAATTTACCCCAAGAAATCACATACCGTTTGGTGGACTTACCAGGTCGGCAACCCCCCTAGTCGGTCGACCTGGTCTTTCCTCCAAACTCGGTCAACTTCCACGTGTTGGCTCCTCCCGGCTGGAAGAAGTCAGTGGTGACTGATTTGCACGTTTTTGGTGGCGGGAACCGACCCTTCCCCAAGCTATAAATAGGACCCCTCACCCCTCACCTCAACACACACCACTTGAACATCATTCTATTGTATACACTAGTTCTCTTAGTCCTTAGTGGAGTTAGGCTATAGAGAGGAGAGCCTCTAGTCCCAAGTCCAAGTTGGGAAAGGTATGGCTCATGTATCTCTTCTTATACTTGTGACTTTATGCATAATAAAGATATTATCTTTAGTCTTCTTTTATTCATATACTTGGATGAAGCATTTCTTGTTTGATTATGGATTCCATGTATGTGGTAGGAGTAGTCTTTATGATTATGCCATATCACTCTTAATCTATCATCATAAACACTACAAACCCCCACTATAGTCTAATTAGTTATGATATGATCATGTTAATATAAATCACTTGTGCTATATATCAACATTGGTTCAACGATGATATAGTTCATTGCCTTAGGATGGCTTGTGCCCGGGCTCTTAAGGTAATTACTTAATATGCTAGCATGGTGCTAGGATAGAAAGTAGCGCTGAATGTCTTGTAGACCCACGGATTGAAGAGATAGACAATAGGTGTTGACAGTCCTATCTGTCCTTTGTAATCCTCCACGTTCGTCTATGCCACAGGCTCTTGGCGGGAGTCGCCTAGTGTTGCTAGGGGTAAACCCGTGCCCGATGTGTTGAACAACTTACCATAAGTATTCACTATTGACATGCTCATTAGTACCTAACCTATACTATGTATATGTATATTAGAAGCATTGTAGGAGCAACTCCCCAACTCTAGGTCTAACCTCCATTAGGACCCATTTACCGCTTAGAATAGGTTGCTTAGAAGTGTGTTACACTACTCATATATTATCAACTTACCCTTGTCTTGAAATTGATTAGTATCCCATAGATTGATCATAAGAGTAGTGTTTACTTTACTCCATTGCCTTTCTTTCGGATAAATACGATACCCTTGGGAATACTCTTGGGTGAAATGCTACACGACAGTTTCCGTGCGCTTGCGGACCTCATATCTTTTGAGAGATGATTTGTGATGTTAGTAGCCGTCAACAAGCATTTCTGGTGCCGTTGTCGGGGAAGGTAAAGGAAGTGAAGGATAGCTATCACTTGTGATTAAGCTATAGGTACTAATAGTTATTAGACAGGATTACCCTTGTTTTTTTTTCTCCTTTTGTGGTGAAAATAGGGTAGTGTTGGCTAACACATTTCATGGGATGGCCAACGAGGATGATAGTGCTCAACTTCAAGATGATTGAAGGTGTGCCTCGATAAATGTCCGCTAGGCAACACAATTGCCTTTTGCGGAAGAATTTCAGCTTCCTGTAGGAGCCAAAGTCATCCATCCCCAAGCTTGGGGGAGGCTCCAAGATTTCTTCTTGGTTTGCCTCCACCATAGGTTGGATGGTTGGCTCTTCATCCAACATTCATGTCATGGGTTGTCCACCAATCCACGACTACATTTGAGCTAGAGCTGAAGGAGTCCTATTCTCATTCACCATGGATGAAAATATGGTCTCTACTCAAGGAGTGGATTGAAGAGTGCTCTAGTTCCTTTAGCTTGGCATGCACACCACTTAAAAAGGTGGACATTCTAGCTAAGGAACTACACCTCCCATTGAAGTATCATGAAGATCAAGCCAATGCAGAAGAGTTTGGATGATCCAAGCCATGGATATTCACGTGATTTGTGAAAATCCATGTCAACATGGGCCACTTGGGGAATCATTTTCCCATAGACCCATGAGGATCATTTCCAAACAAAAACTCCAATGGCTATCACAAACAAGGAGGTCAAGAGTGAATCAACATCACCCTTGTAATCAAGGAGGCTATGCGGATTTGAAGGGATTTAAGTTTAACTAGCCTACCATGAAGTATCTTGTCCATGGCCAAACAAGAAATCAAGACAACATTTACATGAAGTTCTTGGCCAAGGACAAGAAACTTAAAGAGCATTCAAGATCCAAGATATCCTAAAATCACTTGTTGGGTTTCCTACGCTTTAAACAAGCCCATGCAACCTAGGGCAAGTGACATTGTGGATGAAGTGTTTCATGTTTGATTGTGGAGTCTACATGTCATCATGCCCAAGGAAGCTTTTGATCCATGATCAAGGTATGGGTTGACCTTAATGAATATCAAGAAGGTCGAAGTGACACCCCCAATAGAAGGACAAGCCTCACCATGCTCATGAGAGAATATCTTCTAGAGGGAAAAGACATCACTACACCAACAAGTCTTCATCAAGATGACGGAGAGGCTCGGGCCACCATATGGCCCACATGCCCGAATGACATGCCAAAGGAGATTTGGCATGACAAGCAAGAGAAGATGTTCACATCTTCAACTCCGGGGTTGGACAAGACATCATTGCACCAAACTGGACGGAGGTAAGTCCCACTCATCGGACTTTCAAAATTCGGTGAGTCCTTGCCAATAGGTTAATTGGTAGTTATCTCATATTTGAATTTCCCATCAAATCTTACATTTGCATTTAGCATGTTTGAATTTTCACACTTGCATGTTGGAAAGTAAAATTTCCAACCTTCCTAAAACTAAAATTTTAAATTAGGAAATAAATTTATTTGGATATGAGCCTTGGGAATAACCACTTGAATTCATCTACCTAATTCAAACGAAAAAAATATTTCCCCTGATATTCATCATTTACAAGTTGTTTCAAGTTGGGCAAAACAATTTGGCAAAGGGTACAACATGCTTTTGAGATAACGTAACCTGTTTTCGAGTTGTTTTGTTTGTTCTTGATTTTAGTGCAGCCAAGATAAAATTTGTAAATAGGTTGGAAGGCCCCATCAAGCGCATATCCCTCCATCGATCTCATTTTGAGTTCGTGGTGGAGGAATGCTCAAGATGGTGGCCCAATGGAGGAGCAAGATGAAGCCCATTCAACTCCAACCTCAATTAGACATTGAACATGAAGCCTTCACCAAAATTCATGGTCATGAGTTTGTCACACAACGATCTTTAACCAAGACTGCTCTTCAATTGAGGTACAAGTTTAAAATTTTCCGTTGTTTGAATCGCATTAGGATTGAATGATTTTTGCTTACATTGGTAAGGAAGGTTTACACCTTCTCATCATTCAATTCTTATGCATCCTCACGAGAGTAAGTGTTGACATTACTCTTTTTGATTCTTCAAAAAGGAATGTCACCTTACTTGGGAATAAATTTAAAAAAGTACCAAGAATTTCATAAGCATTACTAAAATTGACTTAGACATTTTCTGCCTAGGTAATGCTTATGGAATGACTTAATGGTTGAATTGGTATGTAGCAACCTAGGAATAGTGATGTCCATAATTTTGATTTGAAACTCATTCATGCATGAATCACTAAATTTCAAATCCTAGGCAAGAAATTGAAAATGTTCAGGAGGATAAAATTGAGAATCTTGTTTGCCATGAACCACATGATAAATATTTGCACTTGTAAAAAATTATGATGGTTAGGAATTTTACAAGATGAAGGGATCCATAGAGTGTATTTATATCTTTTGCATTGCTATGGGTAGGAGCTTTAGAAAATGTTAAACTTGATTTATCCATAAAGCCCCACTCCTAGCAATGATTCAACATTGTTCATGAATACACTGGATTTTGGACCCAATGCATCTTCGGTCTTGTTCTTCACCGTGCGTACAAATGAAGATTCGGTTACCTAACCTGAAAATTAATTTGTAAAAGTATCGGGAGCTAACCATCCCTCTCTATCATAGAGAGGAATTTTGCAGGAGTAAAATAACTATGTAGGCATTCAAAGATTCGATTGTTGGAAACCCTAAGAGGATTCCATTTCAATATCTCTTGGCCAAGGAGTAAATTAGGATGGTTGCTATCGGAAGTTAAGCCCGAAGGTCAACCATAACTATACAAGGCCGGAGATTTGACATGGAAACCCTCCGTGAGCAACCAATGGGCTGCAACGAATATGTGCGAGCATGATGCTCTCAACTATTCTAGCTCAAGGGAATTGCCACCATCATTGGGTGTAAGTTATTCCTTTGTGGCTAAAAGGTATGATGTACCTTAACCAAGGAATGACAAGATCGTATCCAATGTATATTGCGTGCAAGTTATTCCTATATGGCTAGAAGGTATTTTATACCTTAGCCAAGGAACAACTGATCACACTTAACCAATGTTTAGTGCACGTCATCCCTTTGTGGTTATAGGTATGTTGTACCTTAGCCAAAGAATGACAGATCATATTCAACACATGTTGGGTATGTGTCACTCCTTGTGGCTAAAGGGTATCATTACCTTAGCCATGGAATGACGGATCACACTCAATGCATGAGAGGTACAAGTTATTCCTATAAGGCAAGAAGGTATGATACACCTTAGCCAAAGAATGATGAAACACACTCAACGCATGTTGAGTGCAAGTCATTCCTTTGTAGCCAAGGGTTACCATTACCTTAGCCAATGAATAACAAGGTACATCCAACCTATGGAAACCTTGAGGTGTGGATGAGTGACATCGACAACACTCTCCTCGACCACACGCATGGAACCCATGGAAGCCAACCCAACATCGACACTAGTCCCCTCCAATGTCAAAGCCATGCTGCAACAAGGTTAGGCCAACCTCATGGCCTACATCTGTCGTTAGGGTTTCAGCCCCTAGTGCGGACCTTGAACAATAACAAGCTTGGGGGAGGACCCCCACTTTAGGTAACTTGTAGCACACCCCTTGCATATTTTTCATTCACCCATCATCCACCTTGCATATAAAAAAAAACTTTAAAAAAAGTAGCATAGATTTGCTTTCAAAATAAAATAAATGATGTGTGGTAAGAATGGTTTGGAATTCACATAGATGAAATGATGAATAGTTGCTCTGTTTTAATTTTTTTAAGTCCCTAGTTTACAACTTACTACTCTCCAAAATATTGCTTTCATTGGCTAGAATTACTTTTTGCCTTGAATGAGAAATTGTAGGTAGCAAAAGCTTAATCCATTCTAACTTGTTGTGAGATATGATATAGTGATAGGGCTGCTATTCCTAGTTTGATAGTGAAACTTAGATTTTCAGAGAAATTCTAAAAAGATTTAAGTTATCCTCATTTGATTGGAAATACCCACCAAAGCCATATGATACATTATATTGGTGGACCTTATGCATATTCTGTTTGCTTTCACATTGAGCTTTGTCAAACTAGTATAGACCTATGTGAGATTTCATTAATTACTTTTTGAATTCAAGACTTCACTTGCACATGTTATACTTCTACACTAAAACTAAGAAAATTCCCACCATACTACCATTCCACAACAAAAAGAGAAACTCCAAATCATTCATGCCTAGTACTCTCTCCAAAATCCATTGCATAAAAAGGGAGTAGAAGACATGGCTACAAAAAATGCATGCTTACAACATAAGCATGAGAAAAAAAAGAAAGAAGTAAAAGTAGCCATGTTTCTTCCCTGCAAAATAAGAGATTCCAATCAAAAATGAGTCATCTCAATATCCACATCCACTCCATTCCATCACACATGCACAAGTCTTGAATCAAATAGTTTTGAATTGATTTCTCCTAAGGCTTGCACTTTTGACTTAGCAATATTATATGTTACAAATATGCCTACTCTATTCCCTACCAAGCTCCACATACAAGCCTTATTTAGTGGTAGGATGAATTTAGGAAAATGCTTTGGTGGGGAAATATTTCCACTACACATAAAGGAGAGACTTGAGAGGATCAAATTGAGGTACTTAAAATCTAAATTGGACTCTCCGTAATTTAAGTGGAACTTGATTTATAGGGTTTGTGTGCTTCATTTGTCGTTCTATCTTTCAACCACCCATGAATAGGAGATGGCATAAGCCCCATAATGACTTAAGATGGGTGAATTACCATGCCAATTTTTGCAATACTAGGTAGAGTATTTTGTTGTGCACATGGTACTTTTGAAAAATAGAAGATTGTAGCAACTCCTGTCATCAACCTAAAGTCTTGACTTTGCTCGGGACGAGCAAATGGTAAGCTTGGGGGAGTTTGTTGACGGTTGTTATATACCAATTTCACCCGTCAATATAACTCAATTATGTGAAAGAAATATCATTTCTTGCACACATCACCTTTCTATTTAACCTATTTCCACTTGTACTTGGAGAAATCGATGCATACAGGTATTTTATACAGAATTGAAGTGAAACAAAGGGATGGATCCTATAAAATATCATCCTAACCAATAAAGCGCCAACATGTGGCACCACATGGATCAAATGGCCCACAAAAAGAAGTATCCAAGTCCATCCAACGGTGTAGCACCCATATCAAGGGATGGGACCCACCTGGAAGTCACCCCAAGAAAGCACAGACCATTTGGAGGACTTACCAGGTCGGTCGACCCCCCTTAGTCGGCCAACCTGGTCTTTCCTCCAAACTCAGTCAACTTCCACGTGTTGGCTCCTCCCGGCTTGTAGAAGTCAATGGTCACTGATTCGCGCGCTTTTGGTGGCGAAAAGCGACCCTTCTCCAAGCTACAAATAGGACCTCTTACCCCTCACTTCAACACACACCACTTTGGCATCATTCTATTGTATACACTAGTTCTCTTAGTCCTTAGTGGAGTTTGGCTATAGAGCGGAGAGCCTCTAGTCCCAAGTACAAGTTGGGAAAGGTATGGCTCATGTATCTTTTCTTATACTTGTAACTTTATGCATAATAAAGATATTATCTTTAGTCTTCTTTTATTCATATACTTGGATGAAGTGATTCTTGTTTGATTGTGGATTCCATGTATGTGGTAGGAGTAGTCTTTATGATTATGCCATATCACTCTTAATCTATCATCATAAACACTACAAACCCCCACTATAGTCTAATTAGTTATGATATGATCATGTTAATATAAATCACTTGTGCTATGTATCAACATTGGTTCAACGATGATTTAGTTCATTGCCTTAGGATGGCTTGTGCCCGGGCTCTTAAGGTAATTACTTAATATGCTAGCATGGTGATAGGATAGAAAGTAGCGTTGAATGTCTCGTAGACCCACAGATGGAAGAGGTAGGAAGTAGGTGGTGACAACCCTATCTGTTCTTTGTGGTCCTCCATGTTCAACTATGCCACAGGCTCTTGGCGGGAGTCGCCTAGTGTTGCTAGGGGTAAAACCATTTCTGATGTGTTGAACAACTTAGCATAAGTATTCACTATTGACATGCTCATTAGTACCTAACCTAGGCTATGTATATGTATATTAGAAGAATTGTAGGAGCAACTCCCCAACTCTATGTCTAACCTCCACTAGAACCCATTTACCCCTTAGAATAGATTGCTTAGGTCTGTGTCACACTACCCATATATTATCAACTTACCCATGTCTTGATAATTAATTAGTATCCCATAGCTTGATCATAAAAGTAGGTTTACTTTACTCCATTGCCTTCCTTTGGGATAAATATGATACCCTTGGGAATACTCTTGGGTGAAATGCTACCCGACAGTTTCTGTGCGCTTGCAGACCTCATCTCTTTCAAGAGATGATATATGACATTAGTAGCCATCAACAAAATATCTTCAGATATTGGAGAGGCGAGTTCTTGCGCTTCACGAAGCAGTAGAAGCCAAGATACTCGTTGCTCTTCCTGGTTGCATGTACCATGAAGAAGGTCCGAAAAAGCTCGATGCAGGGAGGCACACCTACCCACATCTCGTAAAAGTTGACAAATGTCGCCACCAGCAGAACGAGTGGGGGCCAAGGTGATCAAGCTACAGATCGTAGAAGTCCAACATCATTAGCAGAAAGCTTGAGAAGGGTGGGATCATCCTCACCATCGCATACGACAAGAAGTAGACGATCTCGCCGGGATTCTCCTTATTGAAGGGGAACTTGCTGACGCAGATCAGGTTGTTGAAGGAGTCGCTTGACCACCCCATGTAGGTGCGGACCTTCAACATATCTTCATTTTTCTTAATCTGGCTCCGAGTAAGTCCCAACTCCATCGCCGCAAAGTGGACTAGAGGAGGAAGAAAGGTTGCAAGGGCAGAGATCTCTAAGTGCAAGATCAGATGAAGGCGTAAAGAGTTATCTCCCTCTATGGACTTTCTCCCTTTATTAAGCCTCCGCAACGCTTGGATGGAAACTAACTCCGGACTCGAATCGCAGATGACCTCGTCAATGACAAAAGTGCCCGGTCCACTTTGCTTAACAAGTTACACCAGGCGAACCGTTGTCATGATGAGAAGTTGGATGCCTGAGGGCAGCAGCCAGACAAGGCTACATATATTACGCTGGGAACCGATACGAATTTTGTATTGGGAACAACAGACCTTCAATTGCGTGATATCCGCGTGCCAGGATCTCACGCGCCGTGTTAAAAAGGGTCGTGTTGCAATGGCGTAACTCTTTATCGTTGTCTCAACCGCCCAGAAAAAGACTTTGAAGCCACAATGCGGAAATCGAAGATGGCCCCACCTCTGGTAGTACAACTTTAGCTAGAAGGTTTCTCCCAGAGGTGGGCCCAGGGGCCACTGTCAGTTCCCTGGATACTAGGTAGCCCCTAATACCGTACTTAAAACCAAGAAGTTCCTATGTCCGAGTAGAAGACTTCTGAAGGCTACACACATCCAACAGTATTGGGTCCTCATCCCTTAATTGGGTAGCTCTGGTGCTACCACATGTCTTGTAGGACCGGACCTACCTCCCTCCACAGAGAAGCTCTGGTACAGCCACAAGGCCAGCAACCCTGTACCTAACCCCCAACAGAGGGAAGCTCTGGTACCGCCACGTGTTCAGCAACCACAGACCTAATCTCCAGTAGAGGAAAGCTCCGGTGCCGCCACGTGTCAAGTGGCTCCGGACCTAGGGAAGCTCCAGAGCTACCACGTATTAAACCTCCAAATCTAGGCCAGCAATGGGAAGACTATGGGATCTCCAACGTCGCAGACATTCAAGAGGCTATTAAACAGCCATTACAAGACCTGATTAACGTGTCATTAATTCAGTATTAATGAAACACAATTAGAAGACTGTTAAGATAGGTAACACCACCATTAAGGCGCGATATCACACTATTAATCACTCATAATATAAGTAGATCATGTATAGGGTGATTCATACAGCCGGGGCCACCTGTCGGGCCAGGCATACTGTAACGGTCAGTCCTTGGCATATAAAAGGGATGCGCCACACGATAGAAGCAACTAAGCTTATACGCATACAAGCAACCTTAGACACTCGCCACTTACACAATCAACAATCAACCTGTGGAGTAGGGTATTACGCTCAGGCGGGCCGAACCACGTAAAAACCTTTGGGTCATCATCTTGTCATTGCTACACTTTGACGGGAACCTTGCACCATCTAGAATAAAATACACCCTTGTTCCTCCCATCCAAGTCATGGCCGACTAGAAAATTGTGCCCCATGCCTCCTCTAGCTCAACCTTCAAAACCTGAGTGGAGACACTGGCCAATGACAACTCCACCCTTGCAATGGAGTTCGTCATGGCATTAGATGTTGTACCTCTCGCCATGATCCCGCCACCAACAAGACTCTTCATGGTCATAGCACCAAACCTCGTGGTGCTGCACGGTCGCTCTCCCCTCGGAGGATGACCATGAAGTCGATGACATCTACACGTCGTCCGACTATGGCTGGCCTTAAGCCAGTCAAGACCCATCTTTTTCTTGAAAAAGACGAGTTTCTCCCAAAGCTGCAGCCTGGCGAGGAGTTTATGTACACTCTGAAGACCAAGGACGATGATGTAGTGAGTCACCACTACAAGTCACCTACGCGTACCGCGCCAGAGCGTGTGGGAGACTACCTCATTATCCATGGGGTGCGCAAGCCTGAAGGAGGATATGCAAAAGGCTTTTTCGAGCATGTGGATAATTTGCTAATGGAGGAGTCGACAGGATCATCACCCTCCAAAATTAGGCATCACCTCTCGCCACCTTCCATCAGAGGGCCACCTGGCCAATTTGAGGATAGCGACAGGAAATCTCCTCGTGCCCCTAAAGTGGCACAACTTTCTAAGGAGTTAGCTTCTCTCCGTTTGGAGAACAAGAAGATATCGGACTTGGTGGATGAAGGGCGCATAGAGAGGGTGGAACTGAAGGATGATCTCATCTCCCTCAAGGAGGATATTGATGGTGTTCACTGTGGCATGAGCGCCAAGTTGCAGCGCATATGCAATGCCGTCAGGAAGCCCGACATCTACAACACACCATAGTTTAGATGTCCTGACCGCATAGGATGCTCACCAGTTTAACTTTAGCTTTATTCCAAATTTTTATTCCTCAAAGGTTAGATTGAATAATGTAAGCACCCCCAATATTTTGAATTCAATAAAGTGAACTTAACGGTTCATCTAATCCGGTAAAGTTATCCCTTTAGTTTATTTTTGTTGAATAAAGAGTCCATGGAACAAGTGTGGGGGAGGCACCCAAATCGCGGAATCCCGACAGGTAAAAATAGTGTTGCATCCCGAAACATGTCACAACTGAACATACGACTCGACACGTCAAAATAGAGCAACATAGAGGCCAGAAGGGGGTCGGTCGAACCCCCTGGTCAACCGACTAGGTGTGGGCTGCACATGGCTTCGTTTCGCTCCACAAGTTCGGTTTGGATCTCTTATCTCCGAATATATGTGCTACCCTGCTATTAAGTTGATTTCCTATTTAAAACTGAATATTTAAAACGAATTAACTCAACATTCGAGATTAAAACTTGGTAGTCAAAATTTGCTTGAACTGAAAATTTGAATAGTTTATATTTCAATTTATTGCCTTGTTTGTGATTCCCACAATTAAAATAGGAGAAACATGTCATCTAAGTATTTGACTAGTGTGATATGGTAAATGAGTTATTTGAGAAGATATCTCTTTGCTTGAAATTGATTTTGATGTTTGCAAAAATTTGGAGTCTTGAACTTTGCCTGATTCTCTCATTGGAAATTTAAGACACCCACCAAGTCCATATGATACAATTATTGAAAACCACATGCGTATGCTACTTTGTTTTTTGTTGAACTTTGTCAAACTCGTGACCCGATTGAGTGACAAGCATGAACTTTTGACTTAGAAATTCTTGTGCACCCTATTCATGCAAAATATGTCACATTGAGAATTTGCATCCACCACTCATCCATCCAATAAAGAAACTCCATGCATTATGGTTATCAAAATCTCTATAGAAAAATAAAAAGGAGTAGAAGACATGGCTACGTAAAAAAAAAGCATATACTCTTCAAAAGAGGAAGTATGCCAAAAAAAGAGAGAAAAGGTAGCCATGTTTCATCCATAAAGAGAGAAAACCATGGAGTCCGAATTTATCCATTCCATTCATGTGCACAAGGATTTTCTTTGTCAAATTGTTTCTTGCATATGTCTTTCATAGGATCAAGTTTTTGACTTAGTAATATATGAATTGCAATGCTTGCCATATTTATCCCTACCAAGCTCTAGATATAGCCATATTTAGTATAGGGACAAAATTGGGAAAACATGCCAAGGTGAGGATCAAAACACTTTGATAGATTTGAGAGCTTTTTAATGAGAGATAAAGGTAATTGTTTCTTTGACTTTCCAAATATAGCAAATTGTCAAATCATTTCAGCAGAAGAAGATCCAAGGGAACTACATTCAAACTATTGCACTCTTCAGACACCCAAGATTGATGTGGTAGCCACATTCCAAAGAGGGAATTCATGAATTGAGGTATGAGTTGAAATATCTAGTACTCTCATTTTCTAGATTATATAAAATTTATGACAACACCTTAGTTCTTCTTCTTGCCTTCACTCGTGGAGGAGCAAATGACTAAGTGTGAGGGAGTTTGTTGACAACCCTTAAGTGCCATATTTAGATCGACAATTCACCTCATAATGTGCACAAAAGAGAAACACAACATAGTGGTAGGGTTAAAAACTAACCAATTCCACAAGTGTTAGTGTCTATTTGTATGCATGTGAATTATACCCAAAAATACCAAGACATGCAGGGAGTAATCCATTATATTGGATTTCGATGAATCAGGTGACGCCACGTGTCATCACATTGAGCGAATGGCCCACAAACAGTAGTATCTGAGGCCATCCAACCGTGTAGCGCCCATATCAATCGATGGGACTCACCCGGTTCCGAAAATGAACCAAGTGAAGTATATGTGTGCCCAGGACGTTCAACACACATGCACGAGTGCATTCACAAAGGATATACAGAAAATTACCACAGAACAAGATTAATTCAGCACTTTTATTACATAAATTCAGAATACCTCAAATACAAGCTCTAATGAATATTAACGACAAGTTAGAACTAATGCAACGGAAATAATCTAATAAAGGAACTATGCAGCTAAGCAAAAGGGTATATGGCGCAGCTCCAATCAATCCACAGGCAAGCTGATGGCAGACACGGCCTAGAACTCCGCATTATCAACGTTATACTCCCAATCCTGACCTGCAACTGTTGGTGTGGGAATTGCAAGGGACAGTACATGTCGTACTCAGCAAGTGTGGAAAGTATGACATGTATCTTAATCAAGGCATGATAATAAACAATGGCTAATTGCTGAAAAGTACATTTACAACGTGTAAAAACATTATACTATATCTATGTGAAGTAATCCCATCATATTCCACATAATTAACATAATACGAAACCATAATCAATTATCCATCCATATGCCAGATTGTTACCATCATCATCATCTATGTTCATTTATCATAACTCGATTTATAACCATAACCATAACCGTAGCCATAACTGTAACCATAACCGTAACCATCCCAAATCCCAAATTTCCTCTAATCATGTAGGTCATTCAAGTGTTCTTAACCAGGAGCACAACTATCATGATATTTTTAACACTCTGCAGAGGTTGTACCACTTTAACCATGTGTTCGTGATTTCATCACCTTTCGGTGACTAAGAACCTCCCTTATGCCTGTGACTCGTCGGTCACATTACACACTTTTGTTGGTGTGCGGCCAAGAGATGATAAAATAGCCTTTACGAATGGACTACTAGCATGTACGGATCCACTGAGGTTTCACTGGTGGTGATGCCTCCAACTGAGCGCATCTTCAACCAATGGGCCCCCTCTTTTGCCATTCGGATCCCAGGGAGTCCCGCCACAATTCCAAACCCAATCTGACTCCCCTTCCCCAGTGTGCCAAATGATCCGCACAGTACTAGAAATACCCTAATTAATCACCTATGCCGCACCCATGCTTGGCCTCGTGGTGGCACTGTAGTCCTGGCCTATTCTCGCATGAACCGGTCCTTAGATCCAAGGCAAGCAAACCACCATAACATTCAACTCATCCACATACCATGCTTGCTTAGATCACCCATTACCATATCATATTAACCCTAATCTCATTAATGCATAATTAAATAGTGTAGTTATTTTCCCTTTCCAATTATTTAAGCGAAGCAGACATAAAAAGCTTTTTCCTGACTCTCTACCATGTAATCTAGGTGACAAGGGTGGTTAAACAAAGCAAGTAAACTTCCTATCATAGGAATTCCCATCAAATTGACACAAGCATGCAATTTTGCAAACAAAACATTTAAAAACATAGGATCAAAATGATCAAGGACACTTGCCTTGCTCTTGGGCTTGGTTAGGGTCAAAGACTTCAAATTCTGGTACTAGAGGTCCTCAACTGGACCCTCTAGTGTAGCACCTTCTATTCTGCGCAATGAACATACAAAATAGTAATTACAATCAATAAATGCTCATATATTACTCAATATGACATGACATGCATGATTAATACAAATGTGAAGTGAAACTTGTTAATGAGTTGCTATTAATGTTTACTAACTGGTTATAATGGTTTTTAACAAGTTTGGACAGGTGTGGAATTGATTTGAGTCAATTTGGAATTAATCAGCACAATTCAGATTCAGAGGCCGGACTAATCCACCTTGGACAGACTGCAAACTAGGGTTTTGCTGATCTTAGAGAATTGGGGTTGAATTGACATGGAAAAATAGAAAGTAGAAGGTATACCACGTGTTTACAACTCCAAGGATCAAGAGTTGAAGGTGGAACTTGAATCTTGACGATCTAGGGTTGACAATGAAGAATTGATGGAGGGTTGGCGATGAAGAATGAAAACTTGATGTAGATCTTGATCACTTTATCCTCTTTCATTTCCTTGTCTTCTTCTTGCTCAGGATCTTCTTCTCCTCCTTGGTGGCAGCTCCCACGAACTAGGGTTCGGTGTTCTTTCAATTGTGGCAAAGAGGTGAAGAGGTGGGGTGTTGGGTTGTGTATATAGGGGTGGAGGTGTAGGGTTTGATGGATTTTGTGTTTAAGGTGGTGGAGGCCATGCAGGGGTCCCACATGGGCTCCACAAAGGTTAAGAACGATGTCCATTGGCACAATTAAGGTAAATACCCAAACATAAGTCGTGCAGGAAAAGATTGAATCCGAGTCAGGCACATCGGACAAGTCCGCTTGGGGGGGGGGGGTCTAGTCTGATGTTAGACGGAGACAAAAACAAATAAGTCCGGTAGAGGGTCCAGACAAGTCCGATCTTGTCCAGAGTGGAAAACGGACAAGTCTGGCATAGATTGGACAAGTCTGGGGCTTTGGTAACTTATTCGAAAATTGGATCAAATATCGGACTAGTCCGCATTGAATAACAGACAAGTCCGGAACGAAACAGAGGCTCAATCAGACTAGTCCACAGCTAAGATGGACAAGTTTGGGGGGCAACAAAGAGGGAAACTGGACTAGTCCGGGGTACAAACCGGACAAGTCCGTACTTATACAGACTCCTAGTTGCTGTTTTGCTTCTAATTCATTTTTAACTTGTTCCTTTTTATGTTGCTTAATATTAAACATGTTTAAGAATGTATGCAATGCATGATGGATGAAAATGAGGGTGTTACAAACCTACCACCCTTAAAATGAATCTCGCCCTCGAGATTCGACGTAGAAGGAAAAAGATAGGAAATTATTTCTTCAGATAATCTTCCACCTCCCAAGTTGCTTCCAATTCTGTATGATGCTTCCATTGCAATTTACACCATCGTATCACCCTCTTCCTTGTGACTCTCTCCTTTTTCTCCAAGATCTTGACCGGTTGCTTGGCATACGTCAAGTCCGCCTCTAGTTCCAACTCTTCCATTGGCACTGGTTCTTTCAGTACCCTTAAACACTTCTTGAGCTGGGAAACATGAAACACATCATGGACATCTGAAAGGTGTGTTGGCATCTCCAGTTTATATGCTACTTCTCCTCGTTTGTCCAAAATCTTGAATGGTCCAATATAGCAAGGTGCTAACTTGCCTCTGACATTAAACCTCTTATGACCTCGCATTGGTGACACTTTGAGGTAAACGAAGTCTCCCACTTCAAAAGCTAGGTCTCTCCGTCTATTATCCGCATATCCTTTTTGTCTTAATTGGGCGGCCCTCGAATTTTCACGGATTATCTGAACTTGCTTTTCAGCTTTTTGCAACACATCAGGTCCAAAAACTTGGGATTCTCCTGTCTCATTCCAAAACAAGGGTGTCCTACACTTCCTTCCATATAATGCTTCATATGGCGACATCTTCAAACTTGCTTAGTAACTATTGTTATATGAGAATTCCGCATACGGCAAGCTCTTGTCCCAACTTTTCCCATGCTTCAAAGCACAAGCCCTTAACATGTCCTCCAAAATCTGATTGGTCCTCTCAATTTGTCCATCTGTATGAGGGTGATATGCTGAGTTGAAGTTCAACCTTGTTCCCAATGCTTCATGCAATTTCTGCGAAAACCTGGAGGTAAACTGAGAACCTCTATCCAAGACTATTTTCTTCGAGACTCCACGTCGACACACAATGTGCTCCATATATAGCTCTGCTAGCTTCGCAGTGGTATAGGTGGTCTTGACAGGAACAAAATGAGCTGACTTGGTCAAACGATCCACAATTATCCAAATTGAGTCATAACCGGACTAGGTACGCGGTAATCCAACTATGAAGTCCATACCAATTTCTTCTCACTTTCATTCCAGAATCTTTAATGGCTGTAATGGTCCAACTGGCCTTTGATGTTTCGCCTTCACTCGTGGGCACACATCACACACCGCTACATATTCGGCTATGACCTTTTCCATGCTGGCCCACCCATAACATGTCTTCAAGTCTTTGTACATCTTCGTACAACCGGGATGAATTGAGTATGGCGAGTCATGTGCCTCTTTTAATATTGTCTCCCAAATATGGTTCACATTAGGCACGACGATCCTTTTACCAAGCCATAAGGTACCATGATTATCCTCATCAAACCTGAATTCTCTTCCCTCTTGGGTCCTTTCCTTGATCTCTTGGATTTCCTCATCCTTTGTTTGACCCTCTCGAATCCCCTTCTCCAAGGTCAGATTTAACTCCATTATCCCCGTCTCATTCACAAATCCAAGGTTGAACCGTTAAAACTCCTTGCATAGCTCGGATGGCAGCCTTCGAACCGAGAGTTGGTGGCTTACTCATTTCCAACTCAAAGCATCGACCACTACATTAGCCTTCCTTAGATGATAGTTGATTCCCACATCATAGTTTTTGATGAGCTCCAACCATCTTTGTTGTCTCAAATTCACATCCGTTTGTGTGAATATATACTTGAGACTCTTACGATACGTATAAATTTCACACCTATGTCCAAGGATATAGTGTCTCCAAATCTTCAATGCGTGTACCACGACTGCAAGTTCCAAATCATGTGTTGGATAATTCTGCTCATGTCTCTTCAATTGTTTCTATGCATAGGCAACCACTTGACCTTCTTGCATGAGCACACATTCAAGTCCTTGTCTTGATGCGTCGCAATATATATAAAAACTTTTGCTTACATCCAGCAAAACCAAAACTAGGGTCGTGGTTAACCTTTTCTTCGACTCCTCAAAACTATCTTGGCCAGCTTGAGTCCATCGAAAAGCTTTCCCCATCATTAGCAACTCCGTCATGGGCTTGGCTATCTTGGAAAAGTCCTTGATAAATCGACGGTAATGTCTAGCCATTCCAAGAAAACTCCAGATCTCATTTACATTCTGTGGGGGTTCCCATTTTAGCACATCTCTCGCTTTTCCTAGGTCAACCGACACTCCTGCTCCTGAGATGATATGACCCAAAAAGGACACTTCTTTCAACCAAAACTGGCACTTGCTGAACTTGGCATACAATTGATGCTCCCTCAATTTTTGCAAGGTGAGCATTAAATGCTCCTCATGTTCCTCCTCACTCTTCGAGTAGATCATAATGTCATCAACGAACACCACAACGAACTTATCCAAGTACTCCATGAAGACCTTATTCATGAGGTACATAATGTATGCAGGTGCATTTGTCAATCCAAAGGACATAACTGTATACTCATAAGATCCATATCATGTCCAAAAAGTTGTATTGGGTATCTCCGACGGTCTTATCTTCATTTGGATGTAACCTGACCTCAAATCAATCTTGGAGAAAACACAAGCACCCTTCATCCGATCGAACAAATCCTCTACGCGGGGCAAGGTGTACTTGTTCTTGATTGTCACCTTGTTGAGAGCTCGGTAGTCCACACACATCCTTTTGGATCCATCCTTCTTATCCACGAAAAGAACAGGCGCTCCCAAAGGTGAAGAGCTTGGGCGAATAAAACCCTTCTCTAGTTGCTCTTGAATCTGCTTCTGGAGCTTCGCTAACTCCTTAGGAGGCACCCTAAATGGCCTCTTAGCTATAGGTGCAGTTCCAGGTATTAATTCAATAACAAACTCAATGTCGCGATCAGGTGGCAAACCTAGCAACTCATCCGGAAACACATCCAAGAATTCACATACCACTGGAATCTCCTCAATTGCAGCACCGTCCATGTGATTCAGCTCCAATTGCTTCGGTGCATGTTGAGATGCTTCAAATTCTATGGTGATCCCTTCCTCATTGGTCAACTTCACCATTTTTGTGGCACATTCAATGACTCCATTGTGCTTCCTCAACTAGTCCATACCAAGTATAATGTCCAATCCTTGAGAATTTAAAACAATGAGGTTGGCAAAGAAGTCTACCCCCCTTATTCTAAGGCTTACTTTTGGACATACTATATTTGTCCTCATCTCTCCTCCAGGAGACTTAACCAATAGAGTATACTTCATACGACAGATAGGCAAACTATACTTGGCAACATATTTTGATGCAATGAATGAATGCAATGCTCCAGAATCAAATAACATAGTCGCTGGGTTGGAGTTTGCGAGAAACATACCAATAACCACGTCATCCGCTTGTTGAGCATCCTCTGTTGAGACATGGTTCACGTTGCCATGAGCAAAATTTTGCTGTCCATGGTTTCCTTGTGGTTGTCCTCCATTCGGTCTTGGGTTTTGTCTTGGAGCATTGCTTCCTTGACCAAGGCCTGACTTAGGACATTGAATTGCAAAGTGTCCTGCTTCTCCACATGTATAGCACTTCCTAACTTCACTAGAATTTGGACGAACTTGATTCTGAACATTTACACCAGGAAGGTTGGCACGAGGTGCAAAAGGCATTGGAGGCCGAGGTGCTTTTATGACAGGGCGTTGCTGCACAAACTAAGCTAGGTGTTGTGCATAACCAGGGCGTTGTACAGAAGCAGAAGAGCCATAATAAGGTGCATTAGGTGGTGCAAAGCGAGGGCGCACATTACTTCCTTGTTGTTGTACCTGATATGGCGACTTCCTCTTGTTATCTAGCTCCATCTCATGGACTTTCTTCTCCACAACAATTGCTTTGTCCACTAGCTTCTGGAAGTTGGCATAATCACAATTCAACAATTGTACCTGGATCTCATTGTTCAAGCCCCTCATTAACAAGTATTGTTTCTGGCTGTCCCGACTCACATCCTCAGGCGCATATCTTGAGAGTTTAGTGAATATATTGAGGTATTCACCTGCAATCGATCTTCCTTGCCTCAAGTTTTCAAACTCTTGCCTCTTCAAGATCATAACACCCTCGGACACATAATGAGAATTGAAGCTCTTCTTGAATTCATCCCAAGTAATCCTCTCTTGATTTTCATGGGTGTTGCATAGCGAATCCCACCAATTCGTAGCTGCTCCAACTAGTTGCAGGGAAGCAAATAGAACTTTCTCCCGGTCACTGCATTAGACAATAGCTAGCTTCTTTTCCACAGACTTGAGCCAATCAACGACATCCATAGGGTCAGCAGCTTGAGCAAAACTCGGTGGTCTGGTTCTCATAAACTCTCCAACCGGTTATGAGGTGGTGGGGTGGTGGCGGTGGAGGCATGTGAGGCTGATTGTTATTGTTACCAGCCTGTAGCTATCCTATAGTCTGTATCATGGTCTGCATGAGCTGGTTTTGCATAGCCAATAGCTGCTCAAGGTTGGTAGCTCCCTGGGCAGGTCCTTGTCCATTGTTGTTCTGAGGTACCCCATTGTTCTCCTCCTCATCATCAGCATCCCTCTGGTTGCGAGTCTTCAACATCTGAAGAAAAGAAAGAGATAAGAATTTAGAAAACGTACCCAACTATATGCATCAAGGGATATGAAATTAAACAACTAACTATAGTAGCCTATGTGGGCATGGCAATGCTAAAGCATCCCAAAATCCTCTACTAAGCACACAAGCAGCAATACATAGCAATCAGCACACCAAGCAAAAACACATCGATTCCTGAGTGTTCCTATGTGCTCTAAAGTGTCCATTCTATCTAGGTTGCGGCCGACGATCAACCTGTGGTTCTGATACCAATTTGTGACACTCGGTTCCGAAAATGAACCAAGTGCAGTGTATGTGTGCCCAGGACGTTCAACATACATACACGAGTGCATTCACAAAAGGATATACAAAAAATTACCACAGAACAAGATTAATTAGACACTTTTATTACAGAATTCAGAATCAAATACAAGCTCTAATGAATATTAATGACAAGTTTGAACTAATGCAGCGGATATAATCTAATAAAACAACTATGCAGCTAAGCAAAAGGGTATATGATGCAGCTCCAATCAATCCACAGGCAAGTTGACGGCAGACATGGCCTAGAACTCCGCATTATCAACATTATACTCCCAATCCTGACCTGCAACTGTAGGTTGGAGAGCTGCAAGGGTGAGTACATGTCGTACTCAGCAAGTGTGGAAAGTATGACATGTAGCTTAATCAAGGCATGATAATAAACAGTGGCTAATTACTGAAAACTACATTTAAAACGTGTAAAAATCATTTACTATGTCTATATGAAGTAATCCCATCATATTCCACATAATTAATATAATACAAAACCATAATCACCATCACCATCATTCATGTTCATTTATCATAACTTGATTCATAACCATAACCATAACCATAACCGTAGCCATAACCGTAACCATCCCAAATCCCAAGTTTCCTCTAATCATGTAGGTCATCCAGGTGCTCTTAACCGGGAGCAGGGCTATGATGATAGTTTTTAACACTCTGGAAAGGTTGTACCACGTTACCCATGTGTTCGTGATTTCATCACCTTTCGGTGACTAAGAACCTCCCTTATGCCCGTGACCCATCGGTCACATTACACACTTCTTTTGGTGCGTGGCCAAGAGATCACAAAATAGTCTTTACGAAGAGACTACTAGCATCTACGGACCCAACTGAGCGCATCTTGAACCAAGGGTCCCCTCTTATGCCATTCAGATCCCAAAGAGTCCCGCCACAAATCCAAACCCAATCCGACTCCCCTTCCCTAGTGCGCCAAATGATCCATGCAGTACTAGCGATACCCTAATTAATCAGCTACGCCGCACCCATACTTCGCCTCATGGTGGCACTGTAGTCCTGGCCTATTCTCGCATGAACCGGTCCTTAGATCCAAGGCAAGCAAACCACCATATCATTCAACCCATCCACATACCATGCTTTCTTAGATCACACATTACCATATCATATTAACCAGATCATATTAACCATAATCTCATTAATGCATAATTAAATAGTATAGTTGTTTTCCCATCCCAATTATTTAAGCGAAGCAAAGGTAAAATGCCCTTCCCAACTCTCTACCATGTAATCTAGGTAACAAGGGTGGTTAAACAAAGCTAGTAAACTTCCTCTCATAGGAATTCCCATCAAATCGACACAAGCATGCAATTTTGCAAACAAAACATTTAAAAACATAGGATCAAAATGATCAAGGACACTTGCCTTTCTATTGGGCTTGGTTAGGGTCAAAGACTTCAAAATTCTGGTACTGAAGGTCCTCGACAGCACCCTCTAGCATAGCACCTTCTATTTCGCGCAAAGAACATACAAAATAGTAATTACAAATATGAAATGACATGCATGATTAATGCAATGCAAAGTGAAACTTGTTAATGAGTCGCTATTAATATTTAATAACTAGTTCTAATGGTTTTTAACAAGTTTGGACAGGTGTGGAATTGATTTGAGTCAATTTGGAATTAATTCAGCACAATTCAGATTCAGAGGCCGGATTACTCCGTATGTAGGGGTCAGACTAGTCCGCCCTGGACAGATTGCAAACTAGGGTTTTTCTGATCTAAGAGAATTGGGGTTGAATTGACGTGGAAAAAGAGAAAGTAGAAGGTATACCACGTGTTTAGAACTCCAAGGATCAAGAATTGAATGTGGAACTTGAATCTTGACAATCTAGGGTTGATGATGAAGAATTGATGGAGGGTTGGCAATGAAGAACGAAAACTTGATGAAGATCTTGATCACTTGATCCTCTTTCGTTTCCTCCTCTTCTTCTTCATGCTTTGGATCTCCTTCTCCTCCTTTGTGGCGGCTCCAACGAACTAGGGTTTGGTGTTCTTTCAATTGTGGCAAAGAGGTGAAAAGGTGGGGTGTTGGGTTGTTTATATAGGGGTGGAGGTGTAGGGTTTGATGGATTTAGTGTTTAAGGTGGTGGAGGCTGTGTAGGGGTCCCACATGGGATCCACAGGGGTTAAGCACGACGTCCTTGAGCCCAATTAAGGTAAATACCCAAACACAAGTCATGGAGGAAAATATTGAATCCGAGTCGAGCACACCAGAAGTCTGCTAGGGGGGGGGGGGGTCCGGACTAGTCCGACGTTGGATAGAGACAGAAATGGATAAGCCCGATAGGAGGTCCGGACAAGTCCGGTCTTGTCCAGAGAGGAAAATGGACAAGTTCGACATATATCAGACAAGTTCGGGTATTTGGTAACCTATTCGAAAACCAGACCAAATATCAAACTAGTCCGCACTGAATAACAGACATGTTCGGAACAGAACAGAGGCTCAATCGGACTAGTTCACAACTAAGACGGACAAGTCCAGAGGGCAACAGAGAGGGAAACTGGACTAGTCTGGGGTACAAACCGGACAAGTCCGTACTTATACAGACTTCTAGTTGCTGTTTTGCTTCTAATTCATTTTTAACTTGTTCTTTTTTATGTTGCTTATTATTAAACATGTTTAAGAATGTATGCAATGCATGATGGATGAAAATGAGGGTGTTACAGAGACCCACCTAGCAGTGACCTAGAGAAAGAACACGTGAAACATTGCAAAGACCAGGTCGGCCGACCCCCCTAGTCGGTCGACTTGGTCCTTGCGCCAAATTCGGTCAATCGCCACGTGTTGGCTCATCCCGGCTTCCTGAAGATGTTGATGACTGATTCACGTGTATTTGGTGGTGGGAAGCGACCCTTCTCTACCTATAAAAAGCACCCCACACCTCACCTCACACACACACCAAAAGTATAGAATATAATACCACTCCTAAGGTTTAGAGTAGTCCTAGAGGGTCCCAAGTAGAAAGAGAGTGTGGTGAAGAGTCTAGGAGAAGGAGGCTTGGGCTTATCGAGTCCCTCTTCTACACTTGTACCCCTACAAAGGTTTGATTCAAAACCAAGTAAGCCTTTGTGAATTCATTTCAAGTTTGATTTCCAATTCAAGGTAGTTTGCACAAGTAGTTACTTGTGGTTCAATTGCTTTAATTTATTACAGGCTCTAGTTGTTCTCGAAATAACTAGAGTTGTGATTTAGAACGTAAGCGTGGTGCTAAGGTTAGAAATCACCAGTGAATATCTCGTAGACCCACGGATTGAAGAGGTAGGCAGTAGGTAGTGATAATCCTATATGTCCTTAGTAATCCTCCACCTCCATGTATGGTCCATCGGACTAGTCCGGCCCCAGAGGGTGGACAAGTCTGGCCATCTAGGACTTAGTCCCAGCAGCCACCTTCAAGTCCACGACAGACTAGTCTGACCGAGCGGACTAATCCGCCCCCCTAGGGTAGACTAGTCTGGTCCTTTAGGACTTAGTCCCAGATGGACACAGACACACTCACCACAGACTAGTCCGTTCCCAAACAGACAAGTCCAAACTCACACAAAAGCTCATGGTCCGCCTAACATCGGATCAGTCTGATATTGTCGGACTAGTCTGGCCTTCCAACCCGGACAAGTCCGGCCCTGTCCTTAGGGCTGCCTCAACTCATCTCTCAATCTAATATAACTTGGACTATGAGCTCTTAGAACATTCTCAACACTTTGACACATTGAAAACACTCAATCTATGTAGCTGAACTCGACACAAAGAATTTAAAGACCTAAATTCTATCCTTTGAGTTTTTCGTCTTTTTCTCCTATTTTTCCTTTTTGAGTGTATTCAACGCCGTCCATCTTTCAATCACTTGTACTTACACTTGTAATGCTCATTAGTCCCTTAAGTGTTGTCATTAATCATCAAAACCCATGAGGATTAGCCTAGATGCACTTTCATACCCCTTGGACACAAGTCATGCTTTATTTCTTGTCACCACCTAGTGTTCATGTTGTCTGTTGTGGAACACCCATTTTGTGCCCACAACATTGGCATTTGGTCGCTTCACAAGTTCCCATACTTGATTTCTCTTGAAGTTGTTAAGTTCTTCTTGCATCGCCATCACCAATCTGGATCTCGTAATGCATCATCAACCCTAAATGGTTTAAAAGAGGAAACAAAAGAGTATTGTCCACAAAAATTTGCTGTTTGAGACCGAGTAGTTACCCTCTTGGAGATGTCTCCAATGATGTTGTCGACAGGGTTATCTCGTTGGACACTTTGGTGCAATCTTGGGTGAGGAACTTGGGGTCTTGTCTCAACTTCTTCATATTTTTCATCTCCCCCTTTGATCATTGCCTCCATTTTGATCTTGATCATCTTGACCTTATTGAGGTTGTTCTTGCAAGTCTTGTGCTTGATTTTGTGTAGGTGGCTCCGGTTGTGATGTAGTTGGTTCACTTGGATCTTCATTACTTTCATACTCCACAAACATTTTTCTCTCTTCGGTCATGTGGTTGGTGCATCTACTGTCAAGCACCCATTTGGATCCACCAGAGGCGTACGCTGTTGATGGTCATTATATACCAATTTGGACTATCAACATAACTACTTTATGTGAGAAAATAAATATTACTTACACACATCATAGTTAGAAATAACCTAGTTCCACTTGTACTTGGAGAAAATGGTGCATGCAGGAATTTTATACAGAATTGAAGTGAATTCGAGAGAGCAATACTAAAGAATACCTTCACAACCAATCAGACGCTTACACGTGGTACCATTGGATCAAATGACCCAATTACAAAAGTATCCGAGGAGATCCAATGGTGTATCACCCTGTTGGTACCCTACATACCGAATACCCCTTGGGATTGCAAAGATCACAAGGAAATTCCATCTACTAGATTTGAAGACCTCTGAAGGCCCGACATGTCAGGCGTAACCGAAACTGCTTCTCAGACATGGTTAGTCCCAGGGCCGCCACGTCTATCATAAGACCGGAGCTATCGCCCACACTTGGGAAAGCTCCAGACGGAATACCAGTATGGCACCCCCAGACCTAACCTAGACAGAGGAAAGCTCCAGTACTGACACGTGCCCAACAGCACCGGACCTACCCGTCCACAACGGTATGCTTCGGAGCTACCACGTGGCTGAACCGCTGGACCTTCAAGGAGCAACCAGAGACTTCAAGACCCGATTAAGTGTCATTAATGCCATATTAATGACACATGATCGGATGGCCCTTAATACCGGTAACGGCACTTTTAAGGCCCGTTACCAGGCTATTAAGGGTAATTAACCTCATTAATTGTGTATCAAGCATGTGTAACCGCCGGGGCCACATGTCGGGCCAGGCTAACGGTGTAATGACCAGTCCTTGTACTATAAAAGGACTGGTCAACGATACACAAGGGACGGCTCCAGACCTCTACTGGACTCCCTAACCTAGACGAGCTTCTTCTTCTGGAGCTTCTTCTAGACTTACAAGCTTAATACATCACCAACACACCCCATGGAGTAGGGTATTACGCTCAGGCGGCCCGAACCACATAAATCTTTGTGTCCACTTGTCTTTCACCTTCTTGAATCTCTGCGCGCCCATTATCGAACTACAACTCCTCGATCTACCAACGGTAGTGTCGGGAGATCTGCCGGATCTAAACACCGACAGTTGGCGCGCTAGGTAGGGGCGCCCGAGATTTCAAGTATGGTGAACTCAGCTGCTGGATCGTCCAATGGAAATCCTGCTGTTCAACTTGCTGGGGGCAATCCCTCCAACATGCAGCAACCAGCAGGTGCCACGGCTCCAGCAGGAGTCATGCCCCCACCGCCACCGCCTGCACCAACAAATCAAGCTGGGCAGCGTGACGGTGCATCAGCGTTGGTCACCGCATCGGCGGATAACAACAACCCTGAACACGCGCTCCATGCAGCGCATGCTCTCCTTCAACGTCCACCACCTCCAGGTGCATCCCAGGGTGCAATGGAGCAGTGGAGGGCTGATGTGGAACATCTGGTTGTAGCAGCAGCTGACCTCATCAGCAACCAAGGTCCTCCCCCTTCGGGGCGGGCCCCATCACAGCATCGGACTGTGTTGGGCAGACTTGGTCTGCATGCTTCCCAAAACAGGAGACGTGCTGCATCTCAGCAAGTTACATCACTGCCTTCCGGGGCGCGACGCACTTATACGGTAACCAGGCTTTCAACTCATGACCTCCGGGCGGAGCTTGATCGCCGTTATCGTCAACAGGACGGTCGTGTCCATATCGAGCATGCTCGCGAAAGGCGAGAGGCTCGAGACAGTCCTGCTCCCGAGGGAGTAGGAGGAGGCTGTTCCGCCCTGGCCATGGACCTACGCATGGTCAGGTGACCACAAAAGTTCCGGCCTCACCTGCCGGAGAAATTTGAGGGGACTGTTAATCCTGTTGAGTTTCTCCTTATTTACTCCACCGCAATCCTTGCGGCCGGAGGTAATGAGGCCGTAATGGCCAACTACCTCCCAGTGGCCTTGACTGGGACCGCCCGGTCCTGGTTCATGAGCCTCCCTCACAACTCTATCAATAGTTGGTAGGAATTGTGCCAACAGTTCACCGCCAATTTCGGGAGTTCATACACTCGACTAGGCACCGAACTGGACCTTTTTGCAGTCGTGCAGAAGGGGGGAGAATCCCTGCACTCATTCATCCAGAGGTTCTCTTAGTTACAAAACACTATTCCTTCTATCTCCAGCACCTCTGTTATCATGGCATTTAGACAGGGCTTACGAGATAAGAAGATGTTGGAGAAGCTGGCGATCATGGAGATCACCAGCGTCACGGAGCTCTTCAGCTTGGCAGACAAGTGTGCCAAAGCTGCGGAGGGCCATGACATGCACTCCAAACCACCTCCGGAGGATGGTAAAAAAATCCTCCAAAGGCGAAGCCACTACCTCCGGGAGTGGCAAAAAGAAGAAATAGTCCAACGACAAGAAGAAGCCATCGGCCGGCACATCTACTACTGCAGCTGCTGCAGCTCCGGGTGGCCGGGGGCCACGCCTTGAGAAACGACCTCGGCCGTCCTCTGAAGACGGTGGCAACTCCAAAGTGTGGTGTACTATCCACATGTCGAACAGCCACAACTTGGAAGACTGCCGGGAGGTCCAAAACCTTGCCGAGCGCTACAATAAGCGCCAGGAAGAAGTTCCTTTCCGTCAGAGGGAAGGAAATCAGAAGGTCGATGAAGCTCTAGCTGAAGAGGAGTTAGGCTTTCAGGACCCTAAAAAGGTCCTGAAGGCTGTTTACACCTCCGTCGA
Source organism: Tuctoria greenei (assembly GCA_036927565.1). Taxonomy (NCBI): domain Eukaryota; kingdom Viridiplantae; phylum Streptophyta; class Magnoliopsida; order Poales; family Poaceae; genus Tuctoria; species Tuctoria greenei. The sequence goes on from JAYESD010000004.1 coordinate 168,406,712, forward strand.
CGATGACTCCGACGTCTCCGAAAATGAGCGTTGGAAGACCATGAACACCATCTTTGGTGGTTCGTGGGACATCACCTCCCGTCGTGTCCTCAAGACCATGCGGCGGGACATGGCCTCGGTCGCTCCTACAGCCAGGGCGGAGCCTCATCGAAAGTGGATGGACACCACCATCACTTTTGATTCTTCAGATTGCCCGCGTAACATGATCGGAGCTGGTCAACTACCTTTGATGGTATCTCCGACCATCAATAACATTCAAATCCACCATGTAATGGTGGACGGAGGTTCGGGGCTGAACCTCATAAGCTTTGAAGCTTTCGTCAAGCTTCAGCTCTGACCTTCGGACCTTCGCCCCTCCCGACCTTTCTCCAGAGTAGGTCCGGGGGCCATAACCCCACTCGGTGCCATTACTCTCCCCGTGACCTTCGGGACTCATGCGATTTATGATACTGAGAAGTTGGTCTTTGACGTTGCTCAGATCAACTTACCTTTCAACGCCATTCTGGGCAGGCCCGCCTTGTACAAGTTCATGGCTGCTGCTCATTATGGCTACCTGGTGTTGAAGATGCCAACACCAGCTAGTGTTCTCCAGATCCGCGGAGACCGCATTGCCGGAGTGACTGCTCTGGAAGAATTTCATGTGCTTGCTACAGCATAGGAGGAAGAATCCAGAAAGGAGCAAGCTCCAAAACCCCCAAGCATTCTTCATCGAGGCTCAACCTCTGCACCTTGCGTGCAACCAAGCGGCGACACCAACAACCCTGTCAAAGTCGTCGAAATTGGTTCTGATGCCGCTCAGACCACCCGTAGATCGGGAGGTCTGAATGACAAATAGGAACTCACACTCATCACTTTCCTCCAGGCTAACGTTGACGTGTTTGCTTGGCAATCGTCGCAAATGCCTGGGATCCCTAGGGAAGTGATCGAGCATAATTTGAAGATCTATCCTGACGCTCGGCCTATACATCAGAAGCCTCAGAAGCAATCAGTAGAGCGACAGAACTTCATACGACAAGAAGTGAAGAAGTTGCTCGAAGCTGGATTCATCCAAGAAGTCTTCCATCCAAAATGGCTGGCAAACCCAGTCGTTGTACCCAAGGCCGGCGCGAAGCTTCAGATGTGTATCGACTACACAACACTAAACAAGGCATGCCCAAAAGATCCATTCCCACTACCTAGAATAGATCAGATAGTGGATTCCACCTTCGGGTGTGAATTATTGTATTTCCTAGACGCATATTCTGGGTACCATCAAATCAGAATGTCTAGGGAAGATGAAGAACATACTTCTTTTATCGCAGTAGATGGATTGTATTGTTATATTGTCATGCCATTTGGTCTCAAGAATGCAACCTCAACATTTGTACGAGCTATGTACAAAACCTTTGGAGAGCTCATTAGAGACGTAGTGGAAGTGTATGTTGATGACATCGTCGTCAAGATCAAAGACAAGGAGTCACTCCTTGACACTTTGCAAGCTGTCTTCGACAAGTTGCGAGTCACTCGCATAAAGCTGAACCCAGACAAGTGCGTCTTCGGGGTTAGCTTCGGAAAGCTTATTGGTTTCCTGGTAAACCACCAGGGCATAGAGGCAAATCCGGCGAAGATTAAAGCCATTGAGGATATGTGGCCACCAGCCCGCATCAAGGACGTCCATAAATTGACTTGATGTCTAGCTGCCCTCAGACAGTTCATCTCAAGACTGGCGGAATGTGCGCTTCCCTTCTTCAAGCTATTGAGGAAGTCCGGACCATTCCAATGGTCTGAAGAAGCAGAAAAGGCGTTCCAGGAGCTAAAGCAACTCCTCACCACTCTACCAACCTTGGTAGCTCCGAACCCTGGTGAGCCCTTACTGCTTTACATTTCGGCAACCGACGAGGTTGTCAGCATGGTCCTGGTTGCAAAGAGACCAGAACCATCCCAAGCTCAGGAATCCAGACCCCTCCGGTAGGGTCCAAAGGTTCCTGAAGGTGAGTCTGGGTCCCAGCCCCCAGACTTGGATCTACAAGGAGTTATTCAAGAGGATTCAGAGCCCTTTGGGAGGGTCTGGATCACTCCAGAAGAAGCTCCAGGTTCCTTCAGCAAGGACCCGGAGGTCCCCGAAGAAGGTCTGGACCCCTCTGGGAGTGTACGGGTCGATGTAGAGGAAGCTTCAGGCCCCTCCAGGAGGGTCCGGACAATCAGCGCCTAGTGTACTTCATCAGCGAAGTACTACATGATGCCAAGACTCGATAACTAGAGGTGCACAAGCTGCTTTACGCAGTTCCCATCGCCTCCAGGAAGCTTCGCCATTACTTCCAAGCTCACAAGATCTCAGTGGTGACTTCTTATCCACTGCGTGCGATCTTGCATAATCCCAACTCTACTGGGAATATTGCAAAGTGGGCAGCGGAATTGGCCGAATTTGATCTTGAATTCGTCCCAAGACAAGCTATCAAGAGTCAAGCACTGGCGGACTTTATGGTGGAATGGACCCCCTCTCCATCAAACCCTGGGGTCCCTAGTGAGCAGAAGTCGGAACTCAAGGCTCCAGTCTTCACTGAACCTCACTGGACCCTCTACTTCGACGGCTCCATGCAAAAGCAGGGGGCTGGAGTTGGAGTCCTTCTCCTCACTCCAACCGGGGAGAAGGTAAAATACATGGTCCACCTTGACTTCAAGGCGACTAACAACATGGCGGAGTATGAAGCACTCATTTACGGACTAAAGGTGGCACTATCATATGGTGTCAAGCAGTTGTTTGTCAAGGGAGATTCGCAGCTCATCATTAAACAGGTGATGGGTGAATGCTCCTGTAACAATCCTCAACTAGCTGCTTGTCTCCTTGAAGTCCAGAGGCTTCAGAAGGACTTCGAAGTCCTGGACCTCCACCATGTCCACCATGTCCATAACGCTGAAGTTGACGAACTCTCGACGAAAGCGTCAACAGGAGCTCTGGCTCCTGATGGAACCTTCGTCCGGAGGTTGTCAAAACCCACAGCTCAGCCTGCCGAACTGAGCGAAGGGGGCGACACCAGCATCCCAAAGCTGGCGGTCCCGATGGCCCTGTTACCATGGCAGCCATCAAGGGTCGTATGTGCTGCCAGAAGCTCCGAGCAACCCAACACGCAAGACTCAAATGCTCAAGCTAGCTCCGATGCATGGATCTCAAAGATCCGGAGCTACTTGAAAGACAATATCCTTCCTGACGATGATGTATCCGCTGACCGAATAGTCAGATTGGCTAAAAGATACACGCTGGTAGAAGGGGATCTCTACCGGCGCGGTGCCAACGACGTCCTAATGCGGTGCATCACAAGGGAAGAAGGTTGCAAGCTCCTCGTAGAAATCCATGGAGGCGAGTGTGGGAACCACGCGTCTTCCCGCATGCTGGTCGGTAAAGCCTTCCGACATGGCTTCTACTGGCCTACAGCGCTCCAGGATGCAACTGAGCTGGTGAAGAAATGTGAAGCATGCCAGTTCCATGCAAAGCAAATTCACACACCGGCTCAGCCTCTACAAATGATACCTGCTACATGGCCTTTCGCTGTGTGGGGGATGGACATATTGGGACCTTTCCCAAGAGCTGTCGGAGATTAAAAGTTCCTGTATGTTGCCATTGACAAATTCACCAAATGGCCGGAAGCAACTCCAATTGTGATAATAAACAAGCAATCAGCTATCAACTTCTTGTAGTCCATCGTATGCAGATTCGGAGTCCCGAACAAAATCATAACAGATAATGGGACCCAATTCACAAGCTCTGCTTTCCAAGGATACTGCAAAGACCTTGACATCCAAGTCAGCTGCGCCTCCATAGCTCACCCGGCAAGCAATGGCCAAGCCGAGAGAGCGAATGCAGAAATCCTGAAGGGACTCATGACGCGCTCGAGCGCCTGAAAAAACATGGATCCAACTGGATCGAAGAGCTTCTGCCCACTCTATGGGCCAACAGGACAAATCCAAAACGGTCAACTGGAGAGACACCCTTCTTCCTGGTGTACGCAGCTGAAGCAGTCCTTTCTCCGGAAATCACCTTAGGGGTCGCTCCGGGTCCGGACCTCCGACGAAGCCACGCAGGACCAGCTCCGACGTGAAGACCTTGGCCTCCTTGAAGAGGGTAGGTGCCGAGCAGCTGTTCGGAATGCCCGATACCACCAAGCTCTTTGGTGCTATCACCAAAGGCATGTTCACAGCCGATAGCTCGAGGAAGGCGATCTGGTTCTACGGAGAATACAATCCAGAGAAGGGTTAAACAAACTCTCCCCCAGCTGGGAGGGACCCTTCCGAGTGATCAAAGTATCCCGTCCCGGATGCATTCGCTTGGCAACCGAGGATGGGACACCTCTCCCAAATCCTTGGAACATTGAGCACCTCCGTAAGTTCTACGCTTAATATCACGGAGGTGAGTCTGTAATTACATGTGATGTATATTATAGAGTCATTGTACAGAGTCGGATAGCTCCTCCAGGAGGGCAGCCAGACCTACCCTGTTAGGTCCACAACGTCCATGCAACACTTGTCACAGTATCAGAACTAAAAGTGTAGCTAGCTACCTTGGGTCAAACGAGAAAAGAAACACACTTAGCCTGGTTCTGTACCCTAAGAGTGTACTTGTTTCCCCTGTACCCCGAACCTATAATGAAAGACATCATTATGTGAAAGCAGACTCCACGTGCATTTACTTTGTACAGGCTCAATATTTTTTATTTTTCTCTTTCTTGTCTATAACAAAGTTGTGCCATTCTTAAGAAACTTTAGCTCGACCAATTCATGTACAATTCGAATTGCTATTCTTCCGGGTCCAAACATTGTTGATGGTCTACTCGTATGAATGTTGCCAAGCCAATCTAGGGCCGTAGTGTGCTATCGACTTAGCCGGTTCATGCACCCTAAGTACGCCACTCTACCTACACTCTGGCAGGCCGAAGTAAGGCGAGTCCAGAAACGATTGGACCTGAAGGAAACAAGACAGCGCTCTTGATTGTATTTAGAATTGTGCTCGACCTAAAACTTTCTCGTGAATAGTAAGCGCAATGAAGTTATATATAGGAAATGGATTTTACAGTTTTTCTTGACTTCGGTGTGCAGGAAAAATAAATATTTCATGATGATGGTGAATGAAGCCGGAGCTGCCAAAGCTCCGACATCCTCTAGGCGGCTTATGGTCGATGTTCAAACATTGACATCAAGCGTTGCTGGAGCTACTCAGCTCCGGTAAAGCTAGGGGGGCAAGCCTTCAACGTGAAGAAAAGATGGTGGAAAGACTCTAAAGTGGAGTCTGCCGTTGACACACCATGTGATGACAGAGGTCACTGCCGGGGCTACCAAGCTCCGACACCCCAGAGGGCTAATCGTCGATGCTCTACGCGTTGATGGAGACTACTGTCGGAGCTACTAAGCTCCGATGATGGTCAATGCCGGACCCACTAAGCTCCGACAACCTCAGGGGGCCTACACTATCAAATACTTCGGACCTACATTCTACAAGTTTGAAGCATGCAAGTCTTCAACTGTTACATCCTCTTGGTACATGTTCACAATCAAATTGTGTACATCTACCAGGGGGGGCAAGTGAGACAAAGGTGTTGAAGACAAAAAATGAAATTCATAAAAAAATTTGAATTTCATTCATCTGGAGACAAGAGATTACAAAATTGGAGAAGAAGAAGAGAGAATACAAGCGGGAGCTACAGAGAGATGGTCCTAGACCCTATGGAAGAACTGGGCGACCTTCTGGGCCACCTCTGACACGCTGGCTCGGGCGGCTTCACCCTCTCTTTTGATGGGGCCTTCAAGCACTGGGTCCAGAGGGAATCGAGGGTCCCGGCTGGTGTAGCACGTCAGCACGAACTCTGCGACGTTCCTCGCCAGGGACTGTCCCTCAGTTTCCAGCTGGTCCATGATGACATCGCCCATCTTGGTGAGCTTGTTGCCCGCTGAACTCAGCGCCTCCAACACCTGGTCCAGCTCCGGCTCCGGATCATCCGGACGCACGGGACTGAAGCCCATTGGCGTCAGTGCGTCGTTGGCCTTGCCCAGGAAGTCCCAAACTTGTTGGGACTCTGCAACCCTTGTGCTTCGCATCTCCTCCAGGGATCTTTTGGCCGCCACAAGCTCTGAGTTCTTTTCAACATCCTGCCTTTCACGTTTACTGAGCTCTTCCTCCCAGAGGTGGATCTAATTCCAGCAGTTGACCAGGTCCTTCTCTCGGCCCCGCACTTTCTTCTCCCTGGCGGCGACGGCATTCTCCTGCTTGTAGAGATCTTGCCCTCGCTCCCAGGCCTTCTTCTCCTCCTCCTCGCAATGCCCCTCCAATTTCTTGGTGCGTTCTTTGAGGCTCTTGTCAGCTAGAGCTGTCTTTTGGACAAGCTCTTCGTCCCTCTTCACGAGGTCATCCCGCAGCTCTAGGAGTTTTTGCTCTTCATCTTCGAGCTTTCTCTCCCGCGCCTCAAGAGCCTCCCGGCGTTTGACGAGACTATCGTGGATGGCGGTGAGCCTCTCCTGGCGGTCATCCACTGCGCTATTTGCAGCTTTGGCCTGCTCATAAATGGCTCAAGACTGGTTGTCGAGGGATCGCGTCATGCTTTCCCTCTCATCCAACAGTTTACCCTAGTACTCCAGGCGGACCTTCTCCCTTTGAACCCACTCCTTGTCGTCAGCCAGCCTCAACTGCGCCAGCTTGGTCTCGAAATGGAGTCAGTTGTGCTACCTCCTAAGGGTTTTGCACTCCTCCTCGAGGGTCTTGCTGTCGTGGTAGAAAGCCAGCTGGACCTGGCGAAGACTGGAGCAGGCGTTGTCAATAGACAACGATAGGGGGATCGGGTCCGGACCTGCCAGGGTCCTCTCCGCTGTCTCCAGCGGGTCTTCAGTAACAAAAATTGGGTCCCACTCTACAAGAGCGGTCCCCTGAGCTTCCACGGCGCTAAGTCCGTCCTCCGGGATAGCCTCGGCCGCCGCCGAGGAAGGTCCTGCAGCAGAAGTTCCGACCTCCAGAATTGGCTCTGAAGGTCCCGCCGTCAGGTCATCAACAACTGGCCCCTCAGGCGGGGGGCCATCAGCTTCATCTTGGCACCCTGGCTCAGCAGCGGACACCTCCGGGATCACCACTTCTAGAGCAGGTGTTGAAGGTCCGGTCGGACTAGAAACTACTTCCAGCTCCGGCGCAGGCGTCTCCTTCGCCGCTGGCTCAAGCGCTGGCACTTCGACCATCATGGGCTCAGGCGCCGACACCTCTGCAGCAACTGGCTCGGATGCCAGAACCTCTTCGACGACCGGCTCTACAGCCGGAACTTCTGCAGCAACTGGCTCTACCGCTAGAGCTTCCTTGACAACCGCCTCAAGCGCCAGAGCTTCATCTGTAAGACCTATGTGTGCTGAATACATTGGCTTGTAGTGAATACACTTGCTTTGACGATAAAAGTTTTGAATATCAGCAAAACACATTTTTATCAAGATCCGACTCTAGCTCCGAGCTACAGCAAGGTCCGACTAGCTTTGTTCAGCTCCAGTGAAGTTTTGTCTTTAGCTCCGGCATGTCTTTGATAGCTCCGACATGTTTTTGCTAGCTCTGGCATGTCTTTGATAGCTCCGACATGTTTTTGATAGCTCCGACATGATTTTGATAGCTCCGCCGTGTTTTTTCTAAGCTCCGAAGTTGATTTTTCTAGCTCCGGCTTTTGGGATTACTAGCTCCGACTAGTTCTGGTTAGCTCCAGCGCTAGGTCCTGCTAGTTTTGTAAGCTCCGGCGGGAGCTTGGTTATACTAGTTTTGGTAAGTTCCGACGCTAGGTTCTACTAGCTTTTGTTAGCTCTGGCTCAAGGTCCGGGTTGCTCTGGCAAGGTCCGGAACTTGACCGCATTGCTTCTGTTTTTCATTTGCAATGTTTCGTACTTGCTTATATCTCTGGAAAGATTGCTTAGTATTCATTTGCTAAGTCTTTGGTGCGTTTTTGGTTGATATGGATGATATCGTGTTACTGTTGTTTTGCAACATGCTTATGTGAGGTTCTCACGTAAAGTGTTGTGTTCGGAACTAACTTGAGTCAAGTCAAGGACTTGGGCTCGTGTGGATTGGTTGTTTATTCATGTGCAGGTGTTGCTTGAGTTCAAGACATGGCTGGTGACGGGATCCATTGGACTAGTCTCAAGGAGGATATGAGGTTCCAACAACCAAATTCAGGAGGAATTGTGGTTGAGCTGATCAGGAGGTTGCACAGCATGATTGAATCAAGAACAATGCATGTGAAGGTATAATGGACGTCATTGGAAGATGTTTGCACGTGTGCACGGAGTGCATGGATTTGGCTACATGGTTCCAAGACGTGATGAAGAGATGTGGACGTAAAGAGTTGGTCGGAAAGGTCCAACCGACTAGGTTATGAACTCAGGCTGCGGCTGAGTCGGGTTTGACTCAAATATGGAAAGATTTGAGTTGGTTATGATAGGATTTCGTGTGGGTCACGAATTTGAATTGTTTAGTAATGTGGGATACGTTCCTAAGGTGTTTGGAAGTCTTAAGATTGCTTCTATCTGCATATAGAAGAATCCTAAGCAGTTATGGAAAGTTACGATTCGTGAACAGAGTAGGATTAGTTTCCTGATTTGAGTTGAGTTGGCTTTCGAGCTGGTTATATAAGCAAGGGAGCCCAGAGCACGTGGTGCACGACTTTTGGGATGTTCCTCTTGTGTTCTATTGAATAAAATTTGTAGTTTGAAGGAACTTTTGTGCCTTGTTCGTCCGACTTGTTCCAGACAAGTTTTACTCGTCGAGTTTCTGGACAGCACTACCTTTCATTGGTGGTTTTATCATAACTCGCGTTTTACAGATCCAATTGACGTGATTATTTTTGAGTTGTCTTCACAACTTGATTATCTATCATCTGTCAAAATTTCACGGTCATTGGATCTGTGGTCTATGATCTACACGAGTTTCTTTGCAGCGTTCCAGAACTGTTTTTTTCTCGGGTAGGGCAGATTGACTATTGTTTGATCTTTCGATCATAACTTGAGTTTTTCTCGACGGATTTGAGTGATTCTTTTTGTGTTGTCTTCGTGACTTGATTCTCTCTGATATCTATCACTTTTGTCAAGGTGAAACATCTTTAGATTAGTCTCACACACGATTTCTTTAACAGATCTTTTTTCTGCCAAAAGGGTTTGGGGTTTAATTGTTTCCGCTGCGTAAGATTTTTAAATCTACCATTCACCCCCCCTGGTAGCTTTTCACGTGCTCTTCGATCCTACAATTGGTATCAAAGCCACGGTGCTCTAATCTTTGTGATTTGCGCGTGTTTTTGACTAATCATCATGGAGAAGTACTCCACCAAACCTTGTGTGTTAGCTGGTATTGATTTTCAGGTTTGGAAGGCACGCATGGAGGCTTTCATCCAGGCACAAGGCTTTGCAATATGGGATAAGGTATACAAGCCTTACGAAGTGCCATCAAACGATCAAGTTACAGCTACAAATTTGAGAGATGTTGACAACAACAACAAGGCTCAGAACTTGATCATACAATGATTAACACAAAGCGACTTCGACCGTGTTGCACACCTCCGATCTGCATACGATGTGTGGAAAGCACTTTGTGACTACCACAAAGGATCCAACATGATCAAAGAGGTAAGGCAAGACATGTTCAAGAAAGAATACATGTGCTTCGAGATGCAACCCGATGAGTCTATTGATGACCTTTTTGCTCGCTTTAATAAGATTCTCAGCAACTTACGTAGTGTCAATGTTAATTTTTCAGATGCTGAAAATGCTAGGCAATTGCTAAGTGCATTAGATATGTCAATTTGGGAGATGAAAGTCACATCTTGTGAATCTACTGTCATGAGTTCACTTACTTTAGATGTGCTATATTCCAAGTTAAAAACTCATGAAATTGACATAATCTCACGTAAGAACCCCAATAAGTCTATTGCATTTGTTTCACAACGTGATATGTCTAGCTCCGGCAAATCATCATCTTGCAATACTCTTGCTTTGTTGTCGTCACTAACCGTGGAACAGATCGAAGAATTTCTAGAAGAGGAGTTGGCACTCATCTCTACTAGATTCTCAAAAGCATTGCAAAATGTGAGAACTAGAAGGAGAGGAAGCTCCGGACCTCAACGATGTTTTGAATGTGGTAAAACAAGACACTTTCGTATAGAATGCCCTAACCTTTTAGGTCCGACCACCCGGGAAGAAAAACAAAGCAAGGTTCGGACCTCCTCTGGAAATTCCAACAAGAAGAAGAAAGGTACCATAGGACGCAAGATGATCAACAGTTTCATCACCGCGCTTCAAGAGTTCAGTTCAAGCGACGTGGACATTGGAAGTGATGAAGATGAAGATGATTTGGCAAACTTGTGCTTTATGGCGGGCAAGTCAAGATCAAGTATGGAGGAGGCAGAACACAACAGCGACAATGAAGAGGTATGTTCTACTTGCGAAGAAATGTGTGATGCCATTTCTCGTGCCACTATTATTGTTAAGAAAAAGGACAAAAAACTTAGGGATAGTGCTGCTAAAATTGAATCACTAGAATCTGAAATCAACCGTTTAAAAACTTTGATTCCTAGTGATGATGCATGTTCCTCATGTGATTTAATATATGAACAGTTGTCCTCATTAAGAAGTGCGCACACCTCCACACTTGATAAACTTGAGTTAGAAATTGAAAAGAACAAAGAGCTTGCTGCCCTTAATGATAAAAACTTGAAAGATGCTAGCTGTTCTACAATTGATTTGCATTGTTCTACTTGTGATGATCTTGATAAGAAACTACAGGATGCTATGAATGAAATTTCTATATTGAACAATGCTTTATGTTCTCATGAAGTTAAATTTTATTCCAATTGCAAACTAAAAGAAAAAACTTCATGTGAAAATTGCCTTGATCTGTCCAATAAACTTGATGACATGCATAGGACATTAGATCGGTTTTGTAATGGGAATAAGAACCTAAACTTACTGCTGAATACTTCCAAGTCTTGCAATGATAAAACTGTTTTAGGTTTTGATTCTAAAATTGTAAAGTCATTAGGAAGTGGTTTGATTCAAACAGTTCCTAAACAAAAAGGAGTGGTTTTCAAATCTGCAGGAGTGTTGCCTCATTCGGTTTCAAATAAAAATATTGCTTGCTCATCTAGACACGAACACAAAGTTAAATTTCATTGTACCTTCTGTGGTAGAGATGGTCATGTCATAGAGTTTTGTTATAGACTAGCTAAACAACATAAAAGGGAAAATATGGTTGCTAGATCTCATAACTTTCATGCAAAATTTGTTACATATATTAAATCGAATGTACAACCTGCTGTTTTGAGTCAAAAACATTCAAATTTTACCTCCGGAGCTACTGATTTTTGTGTTACACAAGTAACACCTTATTGGTCAGTAGTCAAGAATAAAAAATCTCAAACTTTGACTCATAAACCTGTTGTTTTGTCTCAGCTTTCGCGTGTTTTCCTGCTGCACGTCGCGTGAATCAGTACTGGATTCCTAAATGCCTTTTGACTAACCCCAGTATTGAGTCATCGACGTATTGTGCTTTTATGTAGGTTACACGTTTGAGGAAGGAGAACATTTGGATTCTGGATTCAGGTTGCTCACGCCACATGACCGGTAACAAAGATTGGTTCTCCTCCCTCTCTTTTGTGTCACGTGTAGAGAATGTTACTTTTGCCGATAATTCTTCAACTCCTATAATTGCTAAGGGTTCAGTTAGAGTAAATGATCACTACACTTTGAAGAATGTGGCACTTGTCAAAAATTTGAAATATAACTTGCTTTCTATTGCACAATTGCTAGATGAAAATCTAGAAATCATTTTCAATAAAAACTGCTGCAAAGTTGTAGGTTCAAATAGTGAGCTTATTTTTAACATGTCTCGGTTTGGAAGAGTTTTTAAAGCTGATTTTAATATGTATTCCTCTAAGCATAGGTGTCTAGTTGCTAATGATTCAAAGGACTTATATTTTTGGCATCGTAGACTTGGTCACGTAGGCTTTGATTACCTAATGCGTGTTAGTGCTCTTGATCGCATACGTGGGCTGCCTAAGCTTAAAGGGGACAAATATATTGTGTGCTCTTCTTGTAGACATGCTAAGATGGTTGCAGGTTCACATACTCCTCTCACAATGATCATGACAACTGAACCATGTCAACTTTTGCATCTTGACACCGTAGGACCTTCACGTGTTCAATCCTTCGGAGGTAAATGGTATGTTCTCGTTATCGTTGATGATTATTCTAGATACTCTTGGGTTTACTTTATGGCATCTAAGAATGAAATTTTTAGTCACTTTAGAACTTTATTTCTTAGATTATCAATTGATCACCCAGGGTCATTAAAAGCAATTAGAAGTGATAATGGAACTGAATTTAAAAATCAATCTTTTGATCACTTTTGTGCTGAAAATAGAATAGATCATCAATTCTCTTCACCATATGTACCTCAACGAAACGGTGTTGTAGAAAGAAAGAACAGAACCTTAGTTGAGATGGCTAGGACTATGCTTGATGAATATCAAACTCCTAGGAAATTTTGGGCTGATGCATTAGCAACCGCTTGTTATGTCTCAAATCGTGTTTTCTTGCATGCTAAGCTAGGTAAAACACCATATGAGCTTTGGTTTGGACATAGGCCTAGTGTTACACACTTTCGGGTCTTTGGTTGCAAATGCTTTGTTTAGAAACATGGTAATCTTGATAAATTTGAACCTAGATCCATTGATGGCATGTTTCTTGGTTATCCATCTCATACTAAAGGCTACCGTGTGCTTTTACTTGACACTAACAAAATTGTGGAGACTTGTGAAGTGTCTTTTGATGAAGCTAGCCCAGGTACTAGCTCCAGTGTTGCAGGACCAGATCCGTATCCTCAGGGGGAGGGTATTTTCGAAGATGAAGAAGAGCCGGTGATACTGCCTGGTAGTTCCGAAGTTGACACATGTCCAGCTCTGGACATTGAACAAGCTCCGGCTATCACCTATGCTGGTCCTGATCATCCACAAGTAACAAGCTCATCAATCTACGATGAACCTAATGAAGAAGAAGCTTGTGAGACATCTGTTCCCTTACATTTTTACAAAGATCATCCCCCACAACAGGTGATTGGAAGCTTGCACGAACGAGTCACATGGTCCAGGTTTTGCGATCCAAACTCTCATGCTCATTCTGCTTTTGTTGCTTCTTTTGAACCCAAAGATATATCATATGCACTCACTAATGAATCTTGGATTATTGCCATGCAAGAACAGTTAGAAAATTTTGAAAGAAATAATGTTTGGAAACTTGTACCTCCACCTCAAGGTCACACTTTAATTGGAACTAAATGGGTATTTAAAAATAAACAAAGTGAGGATGGGGTTGTGGTTAGGAATAAGGCTAGGTTGGTTGCTCAAGGTTTCACTCAAGTTTAAGGTCTAGATTTTGATGAAACTTTTGCTCCTGTCACTAGATTAGAAGCCATAAGAATTTTGTTGGCTTATGCAGCATCTAAAGGTTTTAAGCTATATCAAATGGATGTTAAAAATGCTTTTCTTAATGGCTCCATAGATGAGGAGGTTTATGTCAAACAACCACCGGGTTTTGAAAATCTAGTTTTTCGTAATTATGTTTACAAACTGTCCAAAGCCTTATACGGTCTCAAACAAGCCCCTAGAGCATGGTATGATAGGTTAAAAACATTCTTACTTGAAAAGGGGTTTACCATGGGCAAGGTTGATAAAACTCTTTTTGTGCTTAAGCATGGCAATGACTCATTATTCGTTCAAGTGTATGTGGATGATATTATCTTTGGTTGTGCTTCTCATGATCTTGTGTCTAAGTTTTCAGCAACGATGAGTTCCGAATTTGAAATGAGTATGATGGGTGAACTCACTTACTTTTTGGGGCTGCAAATCAAGCAAACCAAGGAGGGTACCTTTGTGCATCAAACGAAGTATACCAAAGACCTCCTAAGGCGCTTCAACATGGACAAAAGCAAGCCTCTTCGGACACCAATGGGAACAGCAACAACACTTGAACTTGATGAAGATGGTGAACTCGTGGATCAAAAAGAATATAGAAGCATGATCGGATCACTTTTGTACCTCACGGCATCAAGACCGGACATACAATTCAGCGTATGTCTTTGTGCACGGTTTCAAGCCTCCCCACGTGCTTCACATCGTCAAGCCGTCAAAAGGATTCTCAGGTACTTACATGGAACTCAAGAATTTGGCATTTTTCTTCCTTCTTCCTCAACCGTTACTTTGAAAGCTTTTTCGGATGCTGATTTTGGGGGTTGTAGGATTGATAGGAAAAGTACTTCCGGTGCTTGTCATTTTCTTGGTAATTCTCTTGTTGCTTGGTCCTCTAAAAAACAAAATTCAGTTGCACAATCCACATCCAAATCTGAATATGTAGCTGCTGCTAGTGTTTGCTCACAAATTCTTTGGATTGTTCAAACACTTAAGGACTATGGGGTTGATATAGATAGTGTTCTAGTGTTTTGTGATAACACTAGTGCCATTTGCATTGCTAAAAACCCCGTGCAACATTCTAGAACTAAGCACATTGACATTAGGTATCACTTTCTCCGAGATAATGTTGAAAAGGAAACATTGTGCTTCACCATGTAGATACCGAACAACAATTGGCTGACATTTTTACAAAACCTTTAGATTTCACTCGTTTTTGTTACATTCGTAGTGAAATAGGGGTTATGCATCCTCATGGCTTAAATTGAGGGGGAGTTTTTGAAACTTGGGAAGTCTTTGTGTGAATCTGAAATTAAAATAATATGAGCATAGTATTTCATACATATATGACTCTGTGATTCCTTTTACATGCTGAAAGTTCTTACTACATTACACGTGTTATACATTTTGTAGTTTTTGCCATGTCTAGTAATTGGAATAATTACTTACACTAAAACTGGTCATGGTCGAACTTTCTTGCTGTTTTGAACTTGTTACATGTTCACAAGTGCTTTTAATCATAAAGAATTAATCAAGTAATCAACTCACATGTTGATTTTTTATGAAAAAATATAAATTGAGAAAAGATCAAGAGAATATGCATGCATTGCACTTCTTCTTTTGAGATAGCTTATCATTGCACTTAGATATGAACTTGGAAGAAGTTGTGTATGACTAAAACCATGTCCTTAAGCTCCTGATTGTCAAATGACATAGGCTTGGCTTGGTTGGTTAGAATAAGGCAGATGCACATATAATCTCTTGCAAATATCATATGATCTAAATTTATGCTTTGAAAAATAATAAAATGCAGCAACTAGTGTCATGCCTTCAGGTTTTGAAATAGTTAAGTTTCTGAGATCATGACTTCATTAAATTGAAAATTACATTTGATCTCTAGTATGGCTTACACTACTTTATATATTTCATTGATGTGATAATGTAAGGTACTTGATAGTATGACTTGGATGAGCTTTGTTCATATGTATATGTTATAATATGCTCATAACAACTAAAGGGGGAGAGATAATTTGTTTATATGCTCATGACTTGCTGAATACATTGTCAAAGGGGGAGAGATAAGCATGAAGAGAAAGAGAATAGAATATGTGCATAAGGAGAGATAATAAAGAGGGAGAGATATTATGGGATAATTTTTCTTCTCATTTTACTTTTGATTTACAAAGGGGGAGAAATTGTCTTCAAAACTTTTAATGAGAATAAGCCAATGTTCGGATTTTAAATGGTGTTGCCAATGCATTCATCAAGGGGGAGATTGTAAGACCTATGTGTGCTGAATACATTGGCTTGTAGTGAATACACTTGCTTTGACGATAAAAGTTTTGAATATCACCAAAACACATTTTTATCAAGGTCCGACTCTAGCTCCGAGCTACAGCAAGGTCCGACTAGCTTTGTTCAGCTCCGGTGAAGTTTTGTCTTTAGCTCCGGCATGTCTTTGATAGCTCCGACATGTTTTTGTTAGATCCAGCATGTCTTTGATAGCTCCAACATGTTTTTGATAGCTCCGACATGATTTTGATAGCTCCGCCGTGTTTTTGCTAAGCTCTGAAGTTGATTTTTCTAGCTCCGGCTTTTGGGATTACTAGCTCCAACTAGTTCTAGTTAGCTCCGGCGCTAGGTCCTGCTAGTTTTGTAAGCTCCGCCGGGAGCTTGGTTGTACTAGTTTTGGTAAGCTCTGGCGCTAGGTTCTACTAGCTTTTGTTAGCTCCGGCTCAAGGTCCGGGTTGTTCTGGCAAGGTCCGGAACTTGACCGAAGTGCTTCTGCTTTTCATTTGTAATGTTTTGTACTTGCTTTACATTGTTGGAAAGATTGCTTAGTATTCATTTGCTAAGTTTTGTGTGCGTTTTGGTCGATATGGATAATATTGTGTTACTGTGGTTTTGCAACATGCTTATGTGAGGTTCTCACGTAAGGTGTTGTGTTCGGAACTGACATGAGTCAAGTCGAGGACTAGGGCTCGTATGGATTGATTGTTTATTCTTGTGCAGGTGTTGCTTGTGTTCAAGACATGGCTGGTGACGGGATCCATTGGACTAGTCTCAGGGAGGAGATGAGGTTCCAACAACCAAATTCAGGAGGAATTATGGTTGAGCTGATCAGGAGGTTGCGCAACATGATTGAATCAAGAACAATGCATATGAAGGTATCGTGGACGTCATTGGAAGATGTTTACACATGTGCAAGGAGTGCATGGACGTGGATACATGGTTCCGAGACGTGATTAAGAGATGTGGACGTAAAGAATTCGTCGGAAAGGTCCAACCAACTAGGTTATGGACTCAGGCTGCGGCTGAGTCGGGTTTGACTCAAATATGGAAAGATTTTAGTTGGTTATGATATGATTTTGTGTGGGTCACCAATTTGAGTTGTTTAGGAATGTAGGATACGTTCCTAAGGTGTTTGGAAGTCTTAAGATTGCTTCTATCTGCATATAGAAGAATCCTAAGCAGTTATGGAAAGTTACGATTCGTGAACAGAGTAGGATTAGGTTCCTGATCTGAGTTGAGTTGGCTTTCGAGCTGGTTATATAAGCAAGGGAGCCCAGAGCTCGTGGTGCACGACTTTGGGGCTATTCCTCTTGTGTTCTATTGAATAAAATTCGTAGTTTGAAAGAACTTTTGTTCCTTGTTCGTCCGACTTGTTCCAGACAAGTTTTACTCGTCGAGTTTCTGGACAGCACTACCTTTCGTCGGTGGTTTTATCATAACTCGAGTTTTACTGATCGAATTGACGTGATTCTTTTTGGGTTGTCTTCACAACTTGATTGTCTATCATCTTTCAAAATGTCACGGTCATTGGATTTGTGGTATATTATCTACACGAGTTTCTTTGCAGTGTTCCAGAACTGTTTTTTTTCTCGGGTAGGACAGATTGACTATTGTTTGATCTTTCGATCATAACTTGAGTTTTTCTCGACGGATTTGAGTGATTCTTTTTGTGTTGTCTTCGTGACTTGATTCTCTATGATATCTATCACTTTTGTTACGGTGAAACATCTTTAGATTAGTCCCACACACGATTTCTTTAACAGATCGTTTTTCTGCCAAAAGGGTTTGGGGTTTAATTGTTTCCACTGCGTAAGATTTTTAAATCTACCATTCACCCCCCTCTGGTAGATTTTCACGTGCTCTTCAATCCTACATCATAAACACCCGGCTCCACCGCCGGGACCTCATCAACCACTGGCTCGACTGGCCGAGGCTTCAACAACATCCAACTCTAGGGCCGGAATCGCAGCTACCTCCGGCTCTGTGGCCGGAGCGTCCAACATCTTAGCATCCAAGCCCGGAGCTTCAACCTCCGGGGCTGGTGCTGCTGGTACATCTTCATTCCCATGGTCCGGCGCTACCACGGGAGCTTCTGGGGATGAGTCGAGGTCCAAGACCACGACAACCAGCGCTAGGGCTGCCGCAGCCTCAGCCACCTCTTGGGGCGGCGCTGGAATTGGAGCTGGAGCTTCAGCCTGCACAGGCTCAACTGCTACTACAGGGACTGGAGCTTCAACCCTTTTCTTAGGCACGCTGTGGATGAAGGATGAAGAAACTCAAAATACAGACATAACAATAAAACAACTGGCTGAGGTAAAAAATCAAAAATTACCTCGGAAGGCTTCCGCACCAGTTAGCACGGAACCTCTTTTCCGGATGCTCCGGACTAACCCCAGCTGCCACCGGCGTGGAAGTCCTAGAAGGTCCCCTGGAGCTTGCTATTGCTATCGGCGTTGCCTTGGTCGAGGCCCCCCTCGGCCAGGAAGGACCTCCGGACCTAGAGCCCTCAGCTGGCCCTGGGGCTGGAGTCACACGGTAGGAGCTAGCACCCCGGGAAGATGCCGCTGCTGGAGTAGATGCTGTCGTTGAAGACCTCCCCCTCCCGGGAGAAGGAGCCGCCATGGAAGAAGCAGGCCTGGCGGACCTTCCATTGGCATGCTTCAGCTTCCTTTTACGGCTCGAGGGCTTAGCCAACTCCTTGCCTTTGCCGACGACTTCGGTTCTTGGCTTTGGGGTGGGAGCGGAGTCGCTTTCAGGAGCTCTGGAGATCGCCAACCCAGTGATCGAACGCCTCTCAACAACACCAAGGTCGTCAAGCACCAGCATTGCCCGCCGAAGCTCCCTGCTGAACTCTGCTTCCATGTTCAGAGGGAGGAAAGCTGCCGGTGGAGCCAAGTCGTCACCCTCGATGTCGATGTCGTGCTGGAACTTCTTGAGGTGGAACTCCAAAGATGCACACTCCATGTTGGACTTCAAACCGGTCTCGATCCGTTCATCATCCAGCATACTGTTGAGGTCCCAAGCAAGCTTCTCCCTCTTCTTCAGCGGAGCCCACCTGTTGGTTAGGAAGTTGAGAAACACCGCCTGAGGAGTCACCCCTCCTTCCATGCACAGGCGGATCCTGGTCAGAGCAGGGTTGAAGGCGTCCGACAACACTGGAGCTTCACTCCAAACAGCATTGTCGATGTTGGGGAGGCCTTCGGGCAGCTCCAACTTCTCGTGCTCCTCCACCCTGATGACGATCCAATCCTTCTTCCAGTCGTCCCACTTCCCAGAAGGGAACGACTACAAGTACTTTTACGAGCACTTCTTGCGCTTCACAAAATAGTAGAAGCCAAGGTACTCGTCACTCCTGCCCGTAGTGTGAACAGTGAAGAAGGTGCAGAAGAGCTCAATGCAGAGGGGAATGCCCACCCACATAACACAGAAGTGGACAAAGATCGATACCAGGAGAATGGAGTGGGGGCCAAGGTGGTACAGCTACAGACCATAGAAGTCTAACAGCATCAAGAAGAAAGAGGAGAAAGGTGGGATCAGTCCCACTATGGCGTACGCGGAGAAGTACACCATGTCGCCAGCGTGTTCCTTCTCGAACGGAAGCTTGCCGGCGTGGACCAAGTGGTTGAAGAAGTTAGGGGACCACCCCATGAGGGACCGGACCTTCTTCAAATCACCGTTGGTCTTCAGTCGGCTATGGCGGAGACCCAACACCATCGCGGCACAACGGGACAAGAGATGGAAAACAAGTGAAAGTTTGGAGGGTTTGAGCGCAAGTTCGAATGAAAGGCATAAAGAACTCTCAAACGGTGCGTGCTTTCCTTCTTAAGTAAGCCCCCACAACGCTTGGATGGAAACCGCAGGGGAGCCGGCGGTACCAGTCAAAAACTTCACCCTGCCAATGACAAGGGGGCCCGAGGCCACCCCGACGGTCAAGTCGAGGTCCTTACCCCAGGCGAACAGTTGTCATCATGAAAGGCGGGAAACCCGAAGGCGGTGGCCTGACAGGGCGCGCATAACCGATACGATTTTCGTATCGGGAACCGACGACCTTCAATTGCGTGAGATCCGCACGCTGAGATCTCACCTGCTGCATCCAGGATATGCCACGCGGCGGTGGTTTAACTGCGAACTTTCGCCAACGGCACGTCCGAAGACCCTTGAAGACATGGCTCAAAAACCGAAGAATGGACCCACCTCGGGCAGAATGACTTCATCCAAAAGGTCTCTCCCGGAGGTGGGCCCAGGGGGCCACTGTCAATACCCTACGTACCGGATACCCCTTGGGATTGCAAAGATCACAAGGAAATTCCATCTACCAGATTTGAAGACCTCCGAAGGCCCCACATGTCAGGTGTAACCGGACCTGCTTCCCCGACATGGTTAGTCCCAGGGCGGCCACGTGTATCATAAGACCGGAGCTATCGCCCACACTTGGGAAAGCTCCAGACGGAATACCAGTATGGCACCCCTGGACCTAACCCCAGACAGAGGGAAGCTCCGGTACTGACACGTGCCCAACAGCACCGGACCTACCCGTCCACGACGGTAAGCTCTAGAGCTGCCACGTGCCTGAATCGCCGGACCTTTAAGGAGCAACCAAAGAATTCAAGACCCGATTAAGTGTCATTAATGCCATATTAATGACACACGATCAGATGGCCTTTAATACCGGTAACGACACTGTTAAGGCCCATTATCGGGCTATTAAGGGTAATTAACCTCATTAATTGTGTATCAAGCATGTGTAACCGTCGAGGGGCCACATGTCGGGTCAGGCTAACGGTATAACGACCAGTCCTTGTACTATGAAAGGGCTGGTCGACGATACACAAGGGACGGCTCCAGACCTCTACTGGACTCCCTAACCTAGACGAGCTTCTTCTTCTGTAGCTTCTTCTAGACTTACAAGCTTAATACATCACCAACACACCCCATGGAGTAGGGTATTATGCTCAGGCGGCCCGAACCACGTAAATCTCTGTGTCCACTTGTCTTTCACCTTCTTGAATCTCTACGCACCCATTACCGAACTACAACTCCTCGATCTACCAACGGTAGTGTCGGGAGATCTGTCGGATCCAAACACCGACACACCCATATCATTCATCAGGTCCCACCTGGAATTCACCCTGAGGAAGCACACTGCAAACGGTGCCCTAACTAGGTCAACCCACTAGGGGGTCAGCCAACCTATTCTTCCCACCAATCTCGGTCAACTTCAACGTTGTCACACTCTTGTGGCTATGTGATAAGAATGGTGACTGATTCGTGCGCAAAAGATGGCGAGAACAGATCTCAACACTAGTATAAATAGGACCCCTCACTTCAACACACACAGACCACTCAAGCATTCTCTCTTGTATAAACTAGTTCTCCTAGTTCCTTATTGGAGGTTAGGTTGTAGAGAGGAGCCTCTACTCCCAAGTCAAAATTGGGAAAGGTATAGCTCATGTATCTTTTCTTGTATTTGTGACATTATGCTTTATATTAATATTATTAGTCTTTACTTATTCATATACTTGGACGAAACGTTCCTTGTTTGGTTGTGGAGTCCATATATGTGTTAGGTGTAGATGTTATTATAGTCTAGTTATAATGCCTTTATTATGTTATCATAAACATCATACACCACCACTATAGCCTAATTAGGTATTAATATGAATATTTGTTTGTCCTTTGTAATCCCCCACATTCAGCTATGTTGCAGGCTAGTGGCGGGAATCGACCTGATATTCCGAGGGGTAAACCCGTACCCGATGCGTTAGACCACCAATCCCTAGTACTCATCATTAATATATCTATATGTACACTAGTTGACTACGTATATGAATACCTAGAGCACAATAGGAGTAGCTCCTTACCTAACTTATCATCCACGAGAATATTCTTACCCCTTAGAGTAGTTTGTTTAGGTATGTGTCACACTACCCCTATTACCATCTCACTACAAAAATTTGTCAATAGAGCGTCGGAGAAGTTATAACCTTCGGGACCGTCAACTATAAAAACATTAAAATTGTCCATCTTTTATGCTGCACGGCCATAGAAATATAGCCGACGGTCTGCCATATATGGTGACGACACAAATAAATTGTCGAGCTAGTTAATTAGGTCGACAGATCTACTTTTATAACCATCGGTACAGCTCACTAACCGACGGCTGTAGCCTGCAGAGTTAAAAGCGTCGGGGGAGACCGCCAACTTTACCTTTACCCTATATTTTAAGATTCACCTGAGGCTCGGAGCAGCCAACGCAATCGAATCCTCCAGAGCCACAACCCTTCTTCCTTCTCGGCCTCTCACTCTCTCCACCTCCAAACCGCAACCCTTGCCTCCGCTGCTATCGGGTCAAGCAGGAGCTGCACCAGCGTCGGACTCCATGGCGCGGAGCCAGCTCTCGCGCGCACGTGGCGGCTTCCTTCTCCCACGCCCACTGACAATCTTGGCCGGTCTCAAGGAGGGAGACGACAGTGGACCACGGTGGCCTCCCGGCGCACAGCGCTGCGGCCAACCGCGGCCTCCTGGTGCCGCCTCCCGGCGCGGGTCCGGTGGCTTCCGTGGCCCTAAATGGCGGCCAACCACGGCCTACCGGTGGCTCGCGCGTCCTCCCAGCCCACGTCGCAGAGCACGATAGCCAATCGCAGCCTTTCAGCGTCGGCTCCGGCGTCGACTCCCCTGACGCGGATTCAGTGGCTCTCGCGGCCTCTCAGCAACAACTCTCCCGGCGCGGCCTCCCGGGTAGGGCTCCGGCGATTCCTCCCACCCCGGCCCGCCATCCTTGACCACTCATCCTTGATGCAGCCGCCGAGGCTTTCTTCGCTACCGAGCAGGTTGGTGCGTGTGTTCATTTTTTCTATGACCAGATCTGGAGTTCGGTTTGGATGTTCATCTTTTGTTCATACGTAATTTGTATGGATTAAGATTAAGATCGGCTGTTTGAGCTCAATTATGTCCAGATCGATGTAATTTATATGGTGCTCCTAGAGGTTTTTATAAAAAAATGAACTTAAAAGATGTCATGATCAATGGGCAATGACTACTATGCAATCAAAGATTTGGTGCAATCATGCAATCAAGCATCCACAACCGTCGGATCTGCATCTTACGGTCATTGCCTATTTTTATTTAACACCCTCTACCATATGAAGGGGTGGTGGAGGGGGTTAAATAAAAAGTACACTAACCGTTGGATACACATCTATTGGTTGAGAGTGCTTGATTGCACGATTGCACCAAACATCTGATTGCATTGTAGTCGTTCTCTGATCAATGGGTGTATGGAGCTCTGACGGTTTTTATAAAAAATGAATTTAAAAATTTACATGTGTCGAGGCTGACGCTCACCCGACGATCTTAGTGGCTTAGAACATCCGCAGCGGTTCCCTTTAAAACTTACTCTATCCCTCTATACTTCCAGTATATACTCTATACTTCTAGTATTTCTCTCTAGACACTTACTATATACTTCCAGTAATCTACTCTATATTTACAGTTCAGTAAACTTTACAGTGAACCACTGCGGATGGTCTTAGGCGCGTCGGGGACAAAGTCGACAGTCACAGTGCTTATGTGTGTTGGTTGTCACAACCGACGATATAATGCTTAAAGCCGTCAGTACTATGGTTATAGATGTTAAAAATATCGACTTAAAAGCAAACGGTTAAAAATGTCAGTTTCCTGATATTTTACATTAAAAGTGTCGGTTACTATTTGCAACCATGCTTATAGGGCTGACGCCTTTTTAATTGTATCTTGTAGTAGTGGATTATAAGGATAATGTTTATCTCACTTCACCGCTTTCCTTTGGGATAAATATGATATCCTTGGGAATACTCTTAGGTGAAATGCTACAACAGTATCTTCTGTGTGCTTGTGGATCTCATCTCTCACTAGAGATGATCTGTGGTGTTATGAAATACAAACATATGGCTACAAAAATGAATTATGCCTTGTTTCTAGGTACTCAA
Source organism: Tuctoria greenei (assembly GCA_036927565.1). Classification (NCBI taxonomy): domain Eukaryota; kingdom Viridiplantae; phylum Streptophyta; class Magnoliopsida; order Poales; family Poaceae; genus Tuctoria; species Tuctoria greenei. The sequence goes on from JAYESD010000004.1 coordinate 168,430,407, forward strand.
GCTTGATTAGATCCTTTAATGTTAGTTACAAGATATTTGAGCATCCACACACAAGATTTTGGACTCTAGTGGAGTGACCCACCATATTTAGCATAAATATGACCAAATTTGTTTTTTATGAGAACATATGAAGCATTAAAGTCATTAAACATATTGTTTGGTTTATTTTATCTTTTTCATGTGAGGAAGGAATATGTTTGTTGTTCTTAAATTGATTTGGGCCTTCCTTGACAAAAGAAATTCATTTCTTGTTTTTCTCGAGGTTTCTAGCATTTTGCTTTTCACCTCTAGAATATCCAAGACTGTCCTTGACATTGGAAGATCGAGTAACCAAATATGCACTACGTGCATATTTGATTTTCTTCTTATCAAAAATGCCACCCTTAGGTGAATGTTTGTCTTGTGTCCCATTAAGTTCATTTGTCATGTCAAGAACCAAATTAGCACAATTATATGTTTTATGTGGAATGGATGCAGCATTTGAGGAAGGTGAGCTCTTAGAGGACGAGGGATCACTTTGCTTGAGTGATTCAACTTGTCTTTGAAGGGTCTTGTTAACTTTTGTCAAGTTGACAAGTTCATTCTTAAGTACAACGTTTAAATTATTAAGATTTGAGCAAGTTTCCTACTCAAAGCTAGCTCATGCTCAAGTGCTTATCTCTTCCTTTTTGAGCTCGAGAAGCTTTTTAACCTGAATATATCTCTCCTTTTGAAGAATGAGCATATTTTCTTGTCAGTTAATAAGTGTTTCCTTCCCAAATATCTCATCTAAGACCATTTTCTTTTTAGCCAGTGCACTTTTACTTAAGTCCTTAAGCATGTGTTTATTTTCATTGATGCTATCAAAATTATCATCATGTAAATATTGTAAAGAGGAAGGTCTATATTTAACCTTTTTCTTGCCTTCCTTAGCCGTAAGGCAAGTGTGGTTTGAGTTCTTCCATACTCCCAAGTTTGGAAAGAGAGTGGTCTTCATGGAAGGCTATTTCATGGCAATGGTTGTCACTTCATCTTCATCTTCGGAGGAGGACTCGTTGTTTGAGTCTCACTACTTTCTAAGGTGTGCTTGGCCAACTTGCTTTTTCTTTTTGAATATCTTATTGTCTTGTGACTTTGATTCCTTCTTCTTCTTGTTGTTCTATTCATATTGAAAATCAACCATAAAGTGTCCATATTCGTCACAATTGTGGCAAGACCGCCTAGCTTTGGATTTGCCTTTGTCTTTGCTCTTGCCCTCATTGTAGTTGTCGCCTCGTCTCCTCTTTATCATTATTTTGAACTTTTTCATGATGAGGACCATCTCTTCATCATTCATATTGATGTCACATCATCGCTATCTTCTTCATCTTGCACCTCATGGACTTCCTTTCCTTTTGGCTTGCATGTCGCCTTGAGCGCGACTTCCTTCTTCTTGTATGATATGAGCTCAGCAAGACTCTTCACATATTGCGCTTCCTTCTCCATCATCTCGTGATTGATGATTTAGCCTAGGAGCTCATCTGGGGGTCATTTTGTGGAACTCCAGGCTTTCTTGGATCATGGAGCATAAAGTGACATTTCTAGGTATAAATGTCCTAATCATCCTTTTGACCACTTAATGGTCAGTCCACTTCTTGCTCCCATATGCTCTGCTCTTGTGACTAAGACTTTCATCCGGTTGTACATCTCTTGGGGAGTTTCACCTTTCTCGATGGCAAACCTCCCTAGCTCCCTCACAATCATCTCAATTTTTGCTTTCCGGACGGAACAATGACCTTCATGTGCCGTCTTGATGGTGTCCCATATATATTTGGCAACCTCGAGTCCATCAACATTGTTGAACTCCTCCCGGCTTAGAGATGAAGTGATTATTGCGGCAGGTTGTGCGTTACGGTAGATTGCTTGTGCTTGTTCCTGAGTAAGCTCCTCGTCAGTGTAAGGAATATCTAAACCTGTACACACAATATGCCAAAGACTTGGTTTTAAGGAAATGAGATGCATCTTGATATTATGCTTCCGTATTGTATAGTCATTTCCATCGAAGTGTATAGGCTTCCCCATAGAAATAGAAAGATAGTGATTGTTAGAATTAAGACACTCATAATTAAAATTGGCTCTGATACCAATTTAATGTAGCCCAGTGGGGGGTTAATAGGCTTTTTGATTTCCTGAAACACTTATTAAAAGGTGTCAAATTCCGGAGTCGGACTAGTCTGTTGTGAGTGCGAACTAGTCCACGTTTAGTCAGCAAAACGAGCAAACTTAAATCATTTTGGTATTTTATTTTAATTTATCTCAATGGAAAGTAGTAAACTATTCTAACAACTTTAACAAATATGTAGAAAGACTAGTTTGCACGTGGATCACAAGATTACCATGAATTGCAATAATGATCAAGTCTATTCCCTAGCTAGTGATGATAGTAAGAACTATGTATTAAGAACACAAGAGTCGATTTTTATCGAAGTTCAATCCCACACAAGGGATCTACGTCCTCGTTGTGGAGCCCACAAAGGGTCAGATCTTCACCAACCCTTCCCTCACCAAGTTACCACAAAGGCCAACTTGGTTCTCACCATCACAAAGGGTAATCACTGAGTTTTGGGGCTTTCTCACAAGTTGAGGGCCCCCAAAAGGTTACAAAAGAAAGTATGATCAACACAATCTAAGAATTATATAAGAATTAACAGAAGCGTGTGAGAGATGAAACCCAAGAGCTCAATGTAGATGAGATCGTCACTCTCCCTTTCCCAATTCCCAAATCCCAAGATTTTACTCTTATGGACTTAGAATATTTTAAGAGGAGTGTTTGTGTGCTCTTTGATGCAGTGTCGGTGCTAGGGTTCAATATTTGTGCGAAATGAGTTGGGGGTCTCCATTTTATAGAAGTCTCGAAAAGTGATTGTTAGGTTCTTACATGTCTGGACTAGTCCGGTGCGGTGACTTTTGTCTCACAGGCTAAGTCCCAACACCATTATAAGTGTGAAGTGCAAAAACATTAATATACCGTACTAGTATTATGGACACTGGACAAGTCTAATGTCACACAGAGAGGTCTTGGCCGTTCAAAATCAGACTAGTCTCGAAGGACCGGACTAGTCCGGTATAACTTCAAACAAGTCCATTGTCACACCAAGAGTTCTAGTGTGCGGAAAAATGGATTAGTCTCCATTGTGCAGACTAGTTCGATCTCATCTAGAGACTTCTCTTCTGCTTATTCTCAGATGTGTCTGTGGTGTCTTGAGTAGTCGATTATAGGACTTTGTGCTCTACTGAGTTTATCTCTCACTCTTCCCATATGGGAATTTGAGCTCTTGAGAGGATTTCCCACACACACTTTGAACACTATGAATTAGACTAAGTCTTGTTCTTCAAATTTATATTTTCAATCATAATTCTCTTTTTTCCCTTTTTGCATTTCTCATCTTTTTTAATTGACCTGCTCTCAACTTAAACAATTTCATTAGTGCTTTACTTGTTTGTCATCAATCATCCAAAACCCACATGGAGGTGCCTAGATGCACTTACAAGCACAAACCATTAATGATTGGCTTCTGCCCAAGGTGACTCTCGGGACGAAGTTCCAACAGCGTATTCAAGGGACATCCTTCTTTTGGCAGGCTACAAGCCGATGTTCGAGGATCTCAGTGAGGGGCACCCGTTTTGGCACAGACCTCTAATTGGGATTGTTAGAAGCCTTCGTGAGGAGCACACTCCTGGTGTGGGCCTCGAGCTGGGGTTTGAGGACCCTAATGAGGAGCACCCGTCTTGGTTCAGATGTTTGGGATGAATCATCGGAACAATGGTGAGGAGCACCCTCCTTGTAGAGGCCTGGAGCCAGCGTTCTAGGATCCGAGTGAGGAGCACCAATCTTGGTGCGGACCACTGGGAGAAATTATCATAATATTTGTTGAGGAGCACCCTTCTGGTGTGGGCCTTTAGTTAGGGTTCAAGGATCCCGATGAGTTGCACTTGTCGTAGTGTGAACATCTGGGAGGGCGTCAGCACCCTTGGTGAGGGGCTCCCTCCTAGTGTGGCCTTGAGCTACAGTTTGAGGTTCCCTATGTGGTGCATCCGTTTTGTTGCGGACCTCTATGGGAAGACATCTGGGGACCCTAAAGAGGGGTGCCCACTTGGCGCGGACCTCAGCTCGAAGGTCAAGGATCCATGGTGAGGGGCATCTGCTTGACACGAACCTTTGCAGGGATCTACGCATGGTTGCGCTCTCCATAATGAGGTCGGGAGGTGCGCTGATATTGTTAAGTGTAAACAACACCGAGGCCATGTGAAGGAACACCCTCCTGGCGCGGACCTTCAAGCATTGGTCATAGAGTCCAGGGAGAACCATGATGCCCCCCTAAACCGAACAATGGAGTTGGGAGTCGGTCCCCCAACCTATCTGTAGATTTTACCACAAAAGTGGACTTTTGTTGCCACTAGAGTGGACTTGGTTGCAGAAAGATAGTTACTCAATCTGCTTCAAGGAATGTCACAAACATTTAGTGGGTGTGGGCGACAACCTAACCCTGCACCTTTGAAGGGACTTTTGTGGCCCTAGGGATGATGCCTCGATAGAGGGTTTTATACCATGGTCTATGGGCTAAACGCATATGTTATGAGGTGGCCAGAGCTCTGGGTTTTTACCGTCGCGCACTATGGACTTTTCAAGGCGATGCTGATGCGTGATGTGGCATGTCGTATGCCTAACCTTATCATAACAGGGTATAAGAAGGTAAAGAAACATAAGGTACAACATGCAAGGTAGTGTATGCGACGGGATATGTATACCCAATTCTGAATTCGGGCTAATTCAGTATGTATTATACAGAATCCCATTGGCGGTTGGGTTCGGGTTAACCTAATGAGGGTTAGTATCGTGGACTGAATTTCACAGCACAAGAATGTAGAGACACATGCTGTTACACCCGCTTCCCATGGCGGAGACGAAGAAACTTGATGCCGATGATGGTGCGGGACACCGTGAAAACTCAACACCTCCCTTTCTAGCATACTAAATGTAGATGTGTGGAATTGGCATGGGGGGTTGATGAAATTGCCCCTCGAGAAATTTTAAGTTGGGTGCACAGCCTTCACGGTGTTGGACCGAATGGTTTTAGACGGATGAGAATTGCACACAAATTTTCCTAGGTTTGGACTGTCCAAAGGCTAACGGCCCGACATCCTGCTTGACTCGTCTTATCCTTAATGCGTGGAACATGGGATTACAAGCGATCTTCCTCTTTTTCTTCTCTTCTCCCTTTTCTTTTCTTCTTCCCCCTTTTCTCCTTTTTCTCTTTTTCCTCCTTCCCTCTTCGACCCCTTGGATTTCCATTTTATAGGCTCAACAAAAGCTTACCACCAGTTGGACTGGAGAGAGCCCCAGCTGGGCATGTAGCTGCCTTCTTTAGAACCTAAACCCCGCATGTCACATTAATGCAAAGCCATTATATTCTACTTTTGGAAGGATCATCCCAAGTCTATCTTTGGGAGCTCGGTGTACTAGAAGTAGGCCTCCTGATCAGACCTGCTCCCCATGCCGCTTGTTACATACGTAGGCCATCATGCAATCCAGGATAGCCCCATTCACCATAGATATGTCTCGTCCCATTGCTAGTCACTCTAGCCGCGTACTTGAGTACTTAGTATTTACTCCCACATCTTGTCACAACCTACCCAATGGATGGGTTGAAGAGTGAAAGTGCATCTAGGCATCCCCGTGGGTTTTGGATGATTGATGACGACAATTAAGAGGCTAATGAGCTAAGTTGATCTTAAGCACAGGTACAAGGATTGAAATGAGATGAAAACCCCTCAAAAAGGAAGAGGAGAAAACGGGCGTCAAAGACTCAAGCGTAGAAATTAGGGTTTCTATGGTATTGAGCTTATATGAGCCGTATCATGTTAGAGGGTGGTTGTATCATGTGCATTGAGATCATACCAAGGGGCTCAAAGTGGTGGTTTAGAGAAAAACCTAAGTAAGAAGCCTAAAATGGGAAAAACCCTAGGAGGCCGGACTAGTCCGGGCCTTTGGGCCGGACTAGTCCGGCCATGGCAGACAAGTCTGTTTTTGGATGGACCAAACGTCTCTGAAGTATCCCCGAGTGATTTTGGAGCTAAGTCCGAGAAGTCCGGACTTGTCCGTTTTTGGACGGACTAAAGCTCTTTGGAGTAGTTCGAACATGTCCGTTTGGGCATGGACTTATCCATTTGGGACTTAGTGTGACAAACCGAGAGAAAACCTTAGGGGGCTGGACTAGTCCGCCCCAGTGTCCGGATCAGTCCGGACCAACTCAGAAGAGTCCGTTTTAGGACAGACCAAGTGGTTCTGTTCCACTTCAGACTAGTCCGTTGTTGACCGGACTAGTCTGGTGTCTAGTGACCGTTTGAATTTGGAATTTTGGCGGGTAGCGTGACGATCGTTGTTCAGTGTGGCAGTTGTCGGGAACTGACCAGGGGGTCAGTGGTCCCATAGGGTCGGACTAGTCCGTGGTCTAAGGCCGGACTAGTCCGCCCTTTTGCTAATGTAAGCAAAAGGGTCTCGGGACCTCTATAAAAAGGGGACCCCCGGGCTCATTTGAAAAAATAAGAATCCTAGCATCGCCACAAGCATCCTAGAGCCTTCCAAAGCCTTCTACTCGTCCTACTAACCCCCTAAGAGAAAATCTTGAAGAGATTAGAGTTTGGGGAGGAGAGTAAAGGAAGATCATCACGCTTTGGCTCTCGGTTTGATCTCTTGCACATTGTGTTGTGTTTTATGGCTTGTGTGAGTTGAGCTTCGTGTGCTCCTCATTGTAGTGATTTGTGGGAGCCTCAAGTTGTGAGCAGCCCCATCAAACTTTGTGATTACCCATTGATATAGTGGAAACCAAGCCAGCCATCGTGGTGGCTTGGTGAGAGAAGGGTCAAGTGAGACCCGATCCTTGTGTGGACTTCTCAGCGTGGATGTAGGCTTCTTCGTGGAGCTGAACCACAGGATAAATCTCGTTTCGCTTGTTTTGCACTTTTCATAATCTCTAGCATTGCTATTAGGGTTCACATTTGACTTATTGTCTTACACTTGATCACTATTGTAAACTTGTAATCTAAGTGTTTAAACATCACAATCTGATCTTTACAAGGTTGTTACATATTGCTTTTATTATCTGTGAACTTTAATTCCGCAAACAACTTGTAGAAATCAAGTTTTAGGGTTTCCACCCTGTGCTGAGCGGACTAGTCCGGCCCTAACCAGACTAGTCCGACCACAGAGAATTAATCTCGTTTAATTAAGTGATTTCATATATTATTGACTATTCACCCCACCTCTAGGCAACTTTCAATTGTAATCAAAGCAGACTTCTCCCCAAGAGTCTAACAACTTAGAGAAGTAATGGCCAGAAGGGGTGACAATGAGGTTCCGGTGGTCGTCGATGACACCAAGACAAAGAACGCCGATGTTCTTCAAGATGATCCAAATGACGACGAAGAAGTTCGAATGCTCAAGGCACGGCTTCACGAGAAGCTCAATGTGCCGAAGAAGGAGATCAAGCCAATTGCTCCGGTTAACATCGACAACGGGAGTAGTTCACAAGACTACTCCCGGTATCCTTACAATTATGAGCAACTTACCGCTAGCAACCATTACTTGTCTATTGGCAAACCTCCTCAATTTGATGGAAATGATTATTCTATGTGGAAGCATAATATGAAGATGCACCTCATTTCCTTAAACCCTAGCTTGTGGCAAATTGTGATGACAGGTGTTCACCTTCCCAAGAATGAGGAAGACATCACTCCGGAGCAAGTCGTCCTTCTACATCGCAATGCTCAAGCCGTTGGAGTGATTACCTCCTCATTAACTCGTGAGGAGTTCAACCGCATTGAGGGGTTGGAGGTTGCCAAGGAGATTTGGGATACCCTCAAGACGGCGCACGAAGGCAACCACATCATAAGGGAAGCAAAGATCGAGATGATAGAAGGAGAGCTTGGGAGATTTACCATCATGGAGGGTGAATCTCCGCAAGATATGTATGACCGCCTCAAGACCCTCATCAACAAGAGTTGGTCATATGGAAGCACCCGGTGGACCGACCACGAGGTAGTAAAAAGGATGATTCGAGCATTCATGCCTCGAAACATCACTCTTTGCTCACTAATTCATGAAAGTTCGGGCTTCCACAAGATGACTCCTGAAGAAGTGCTAGGGAGAATCATCAACCATGAGATGATGGAGAAAGAAGCGATGTTCTACAACGATCTACAAAAGCTTTCCTCCTCCAAAAAAAGGGATGTTGCATTCAAAGCAACGTCCTTGAGATCACAAGAAAAGGAAGAAAGTGATGAAGAGAGTCCCGGCACCGATGAGGAAGAAGCTCTCTTTATCAACAACTTTAAGAGGATGTTTAGAAGAAGGAGGGGAAGCTACCAAAATGAAATGAGAAGCAAAGACAAGCCCAAGACAAGATCAAAAAGGGCTTTCTACAATTGTGGAGAATATGGCCACTTCATTGTGGATTGTCCACATGAAGAAAACAAGAAGAAGAAGGAGGGCAAGTCCAAAGAGAAGAAGTACTTCAAGAAGAAGAAGCAATACGCATGCCCACCTTGGGAAGGAGTGAAACTCAAATGAGGAATCCTCCTCCAATGAAGATGAGAAGGTAGCAACCATTGCTCTGAAGAAGACAACAGCGGAGAATAAGCTCTTTCCCAACTTGGAGATCTCAAGGCCAACATGTCTCATGGCCAAGGAGGGAAGAAAGAAGGTTAAATCTAACTCCTCTTCTTCAATTTGTTCTCATGATGACTTTGATAGTAGTAGTGAATATGAACACATGCTTAAAGACATGAGCAACACTACAAGAATCGGGCAAAGAAGTGTCGGCCAAACTATAATCGTCGGCCCCGATGTTTTAAATCCATTTATATTCGTCGGTTTAGCTAAGCCGACAACTATAAATTTATGGCCGTCGGCCAGGTGATGACGGCCGACGACTTCAAATAAGGCCGTCAGGAGGTCGACGACTTTAATTATGGGCGTCAGCTTAATGCCACGCGGCCGACGACCTTAGTGCGGACCCCACTGCGCGAAAAAACTATTTCCCCGCCTATCTCTAAGGCCGTCGGCCCGGACAAAAGAGCCGGCAGCTTTAGAGTAGGCCCCACCCTGCTAAGCTACAGTCGTCGGAAATAGTGCTCTGGCCGACGGCCATAAAGTGGGCCCCGCGGACCTCAACTATGACCATCGGTGCTCTGTAATCGACAGACTTTAGAGCCCTTAACATCGTGCACTGCGGGAAAACCTAACTATCCACGCGCCGTTCCGTTGCTAGCTCTGCGCTGCCGCCCGCGTAGCCGCCCCGGCGTCGGTGTCGTCGCAGCGCGCCCCGCGCCGCCGTCCACGCCTCGCCGCCTCCCAGCGCCCCGCCCCCGACCGCCGCGCCGCGGCTGCTGCGCCCCGCCCCCTGCTGCCGCGCCCCGCCCCCGACTGTCGTGCCCCTCCCCCGGCTGCCGCGCCCCTCCTCTCGTCGTCGCGCTCCAGCTGCCGCGCCCCGCCCAGGCTGCCGTGCCCTGCCCACGACCATCGCGCCCCAGCTGCCGCGCCGCACCCCGGCTGCCGTGCCCCGCCCCCGGCCGCCGCGCCCCGCCCCCTGCTGCAGCGCCCCGCCCCGGTACCCTAGCGCGGCCGCCTTGCCGCGCAGTGCCCCCACCGGCCGTCGCTCCCAGTCCGCACGTCTCCGCCTTCACTCTTTCGGCTCATCAAATAAGGTTAAACCTTAAACTTGTCTATAAATTAAGTTTTTGAATTTCGATAAGTGTGGCATTAAGTTTTTGATTTGATTAGTGTATGAATTGCTATATTATTACTTGTGTAAGTTTATATTGTGTTTTATCCATATATGTGTATGTTAACTTGATTATAATAGATGTTAGTTATTTAAGTTCGATTATGTTTATTTTAATTTTTTTATTATTTGTGTACTATATGTATATACAATGTTATTAAATATAGGTGAATTGGATCGACTAGACGATTAGTCAGATTAGTCGACCGTAGTCGAACTTTAGTCGATTAGGAAACAAAGCCGGATGACGATCGTAAGGCGATGAGTGACGATTAGTCGTTCATTAACATATATTTATTTGATGCAGTTTTAAAATGGGTGACGATCGTAAGGCGATGTATGATGGATGGAGTTCAACTGGTGTGCACACTAATGAATGGGGTCATATCGCAAATGCTTTTCTGAGCCATGCATTTTCTAGTGATGCTCGTGTTGTGAAGTGTCCGTGTATGAAGTGTCGGAATCGTCGATGTCTAGATAAGTCTGAAACGGAGTTGCATCTTTGCAAGCACGGATTTATGCCCGACTATCTGGTGTGGCATGAGCATGGGGAGATAGAGCATGATGACGAGTCGGGCGACAGTAATGAGGATGAAGATCGGTTGGATGAGATGATAGCAGACATTGGTAAAGAGTACGAAGATGAGTCACAACTGAAGGAGGTGAAGGAGTTCTACGAGTGTCTTGCCACAGCAGATTGAAAAGTGTATGAGGGCGCCAATATGACCGTTTTGCAGGCGATCACACGACTTATGGCGATGAAGTCCAAGTTCAATTTCACGAACAATTGCTACAATGGTATCATTAAGCTGATCAATGATCTCCTTCCATCAGGTCATCACATGCCACCAGATCTATATCAATCTAAGAAAATTTTGGCTGGTCTGGGCATGAATTATGAGAAGATTGATGCGTGCAAGAATAATTGCATGTTGTTTTGGAAGGAACACATGAACGATACTCATTGTATGCATTGTCATAAATCTAGATATGTGGACGTCATGAATGATGATGGAGAACAAATAACTACAAAAGTACCGATCAAACAACTTCGGTACATGCCAATCACGTCAAGGCTTAAACGATTGTTTCTGTCTCAAGAAACAGCGAAGCACATGCGTTGGCATTCTGAAGGGATACGTGAGAACGATGACAAAGATGTTATGGCACATCCTTCGGATGCCGCGGCTTGGCAAGCTTTAGACCGTTTCGTTCTAGAGTTTGCGAGAGATCCGAGAAATGTTCGTCTTGGGTTGTCAACAGATGGTTTCACTCCATTCAGCACTAGTAGTAGTCCATACTCTTGTTAGCATGTTTTTATCATGCCCTACAATCTCCCTCCCAACATGTGCATGAAAGAAGGATACATATTCCTTGCGGCGGTCATTCCTGGTCCTAAACATCCAGGCCAAAAAATCAATGTGTTTATGCAACCGTTGATTGAAGAGTTGAAAGAGTTGTGGCAAGGTGTAAAAGCATATGACAGTCATATGAAATGTGAATTTAACTTACGTGCCACGTATCTATGCTCAATTCATGATTTGTTGGCATATGGCATTTGGTTTGGTTGGTGTGTCCACGGACAATTGTGTTGTCCCATATGTATGAGTGACACAGATGCTATAAGGCTAAATTACGGGAAAAAAGTCATCTTTTTTGATTGTCATCAATGATTCCTTCCTTCAAATCATCCTTTAGATACACAATCATTCCGGAAAGGCATCAGAGTTACAAAAGGAGCACCTTGTCGATTGACAAGCGAGCAAAAAATGGCATGGCATGCAAAGTTAATGTAGTCTGAAGAAGATGGTTTCGAAGGGTATGGTACAGAACACAACTGGACTCATATTTCTTTTCTTTGGGAGCTACCATATGCGAAGGCGCTGCCTCTACCGCACAATATTGATTTGATGCATCAGGAGCGTAATGTTGCTGAAAGCATAATAAGCATGTGTTTTGATTTTACTGGTCAAACCAAAGATAATTTGAATGCAAGAAAAGATTTAGCTGACCTTTGTGATCGTCCTGGGTTTGAGATTAGAACAAATGCTAGTGGAAATGAAATTCGGCCACGAGCTCCTTACTGTGAGCCAGAAGAAAGAAAGCAAATACTTAGTTGGTTGAAAACGTTGAAGTTTCCAGACCGCTATGCAGCTAACATAAAACGATGTGTTAATCTTAGCACTGGTAAACTGAATGGGCTGAAGAGTCATGATTACCATATTATGATGGAAAGACTGTTACCAGTAATGTTTCGTGGATACTTCAAACCTGACTTGTGGAAGATATTTGCTGAACTTAGCTATTTTTATAGGTAGATATGTGCTAAGGAAGTGTCGAAGAAGATAATGCGGCAGTGGGAGAAAGAAATCATTGTGCTTGTATGTAAGATGAAAAAAGTCTTTCCGCCTGGATTTATGAATGTTATGCAACATTTGCTGGTGCATTTGCCTTTTGAAGCGTTAGTAGCAGGACCTGCACAGTTGAGGTGGATGTATAGTCAAGAAAGAGAACTGAAAAAACTTAGAGCTACAGTGCGTAACAAGGCAAGAGTTGAGGGGTGTATTGCAGAAGCATTTGCAGCTAAAGAGATTCCAAACTTCTCTAGCAAATATTTCGCACGTGCTAACAATTTGAATGCATCTATGACCTGATATCATGATGCTGAAGAGCAGCCTATGACTGAGCTTAAAATTTTTCATTGGAAGGGTAAATGTGTCGAGGTTGCCAATTCTCATTATATTTCGGAGCAAGATAGAAAATACACCATGCTTTATATGTTTTTCAACATGGAAGAAGTGTTACCATTTTTTGAAATGTTTGACAATCTGTATTGGACATCTTCTCAAAGGCCGACGCAAAGTCAATTGGATAATCTACGTCAGCATGGCATAAATTGTATATTGTTGTACATGTAGTCTATGAAAAATGTCAACATCTCAGATGATTTGTGACAGATCACGAATGGTTAGTTGAAAGCTAGAGAATTTAGCCGATATGATATCAATGGATATCGTTTTCGAACGGCAAGTTTAGAATCAATTCGTCCACTTGCAGCCACATCAAACAGTGGAGTGTGTATAACGGCTGCAGAGGGTAGTGGAGAAGTGAAGGAATACTATGGTGTTCTTCAAAAAATAATTGAGTACACATTTGGCGTTACGAAAGAACTGAAGCTGGTGTTCTTCGACTGTCACTGGTTTGATCCAACATCGAGCACGCGAGTGGATGATTTTGGAATGGTGGAGGTCAATCACAACTCACGCTATACAGCCCCTAACAACAATGTGGTACTTGCACATCAAGTGGAACAAGTGTACTATTTATGTTATCCTCATCCAAGTTTGAAAAATTGGTGGGTTGTATATAAAGTTAACCGTGAAGTGCACCCTCGTCGTTATGATGAGTACATAGACAACCAGGAAGAAGATGATGGCGTTGTTTATCAAGATGAAGTCGAAGAAGTACAAGATATTAGGATATCTTCTGGGACAGGGCTTGCAGAAATTGCTAGTACTACTCTAGAGTTAATGTCTGAAGAACAAGCCGGCCCTTCGAGAAAATGTCTTCGGAAATCTCAAAGGATTATTGAAAAACAAAATAGAATTATTGAAGAAGATAGTGAAGGAGAAGAGTTTGAGGAAGAGATGGTAGAAGAAGAGGGACATGAAAATATTCATGCACGTGTGATAGAAGCAGAATCGGATGCTAATGATTTTTAGCACATTCTAATACTGGTGATGTTTATTTCTTACTTGTTCGCATTCTTTGAGATTTAAATTTTTATTGTTTACATCTTTTAGTCTTTATCATTTATTGTTTATTGTTTAATAATCTCATATACTAATCATTATTTGAAAATTGTGCAGATGTGGAAGCATTTCAAAAAAGGAAAGAAGGTTCAGGAGCAGGGGGGAGGCTTAGAAGCAGAGGAGATTCTCGCGCAGGTGTTTGGGACGTCATCTTCTGAGGGTGGACAGGATGGTACTGAGGGTGGACAGGGTGATACTGAGGGTGAACAGAGTGGCGAAGAGGAAGATGACCCAGAACGAGATGCAAGGTTGGCAAGATTGGTAGAGTTACAAGAGGCGGCAGAGGGACAGAGTGATCGATGCCCTTATAGGTATTTTTTGAATTATTTGATAAGTTATCTTATACATTTGGTTTTCTTGTCAACTAACTAATGTTATTTGTACAGGCTGCGGAGACACCTTTTGTGTACTCCAAGTAAAAGTCCCGATACACGTGCGGTTATAAAGCCAAAGGGTACTAGGTGCTGGCTGGGGATTGGTTGGGATGGCAGGGGGCATCGACGCTGTGTTAACACAGAGTTGGGAAATGCCATCCGGTTTTGCTATCCGGGGATGGTTCTTGCGGGCGGTCAGCTAATTGCCGCCCATAATTGGGATCACTATGCCCTGAAACCATATGGCACCGCGGGTACTTGCCAGGATAGAGTTTGGGAGATTTTTTGGGTGAGTTTGTTTTCATTGTTTGAAATATGTTGCATCTAACTTTGGGTGAGTCTATTTTTGAGACCTCAGCGAGAAAGCTCACAAATGACTCCTTCTCTGATGCACGGATCAAGGCCGTGATCGTGTATTACAAGACCAGATTGCGTCAGCCCATGACAAACAAGCGAGCAACTACAATTTATGCAGAAGCATGAGTACATGTGTAGATCCGACAGCTTGGGAATGGCTATGCAAATATTGGGCGTCAAAGGAGTTCAAACATATCTCAAGGAGAAACCGAAGCAACCAAAAGAGCAAGCCTGGACTACAACGTTATGGGGTAGATGGACATGTGCGGATGGCACAACGAATGGTATGAACTCTCACACTCAATTGTAAATTGCTTCAAAAAAATTGCATTGATTGAACTGATGTTGTATTCTGATGTTGCAGGAAGCTAAAACTGGTGTCGCACCTTCTTTTGTTGAGGTTTACCTCAGGGGGCACAGAGGCACAGATCCGGCTCGCCCGGAGCAGTTGTGTGACGAGGCGGCAACACAAAAAGTGGTAAGTGTGTTGAATGCTTTCTATCTATGAACTAAATCTATCTTTAATGACTCTTACTCATGAACTTAATTTAATGTTGCAGGCAAAATATGTTGAGTGTCTCAAGAAAAAGCATGGAGATGATGTAGATTATTTAAGAGGGCCGTTGGATGTGGGTGCAGCGTACGAAGCCGGCGGAGGCGTACTGCATGGGAGGTACGAGTAAAGTTAATGATTGTTTAAAGGTTAATTACCATCGATTCATCACATTTGTGATTTTTGTAGACTTGGATTAGGCGACGATTATGTGGAGCGCGACGCTTATGTGGGACGACGGTCTTCTACTTCCAGTTCGAGTCGATCCTGTGTTGCAGATGAGGTATTGCAAGAGAAGTTAAGACGGTACGAGGAGAAAGTGGAACAACAACAGCAGCAAATACAACAACAACGGCAATTACAGATGCAGCAGCAGCAGCCGATGCAGCAACAGATGCAGTATCTTTATATGGCGCAAGTAACTTGTAATCTTAACAATTGAATAGTTTATTCGTTTCCATACTGCTTCTACTTAAGATTTCACAAATAATTTCCTTTCTATAGTTCTTGGGGCAAGGCAACACTGGAACTTAGTTTAATATGCCACAACAGCCTCAGTTCGAGATGATGTCACAGGTAAATTACTGCTTTACTTAAGTTGCTATACTTGTTACCATATTTGTGTTAAAGTCAGTAACTGATATTCTTACATTATGCAGTTCTTCCCTCAAGGTGGCTTTGGATCGCAGTTTGGTATGCCTCGTCCAATGCAGCCTGGACAACAAGTTGGCTATTCTTCACAGGTATAACCGTATTTCTTATTAATTTGACTGATTGTACGGAATACTAATCATATTTGTCTCAGGGTTCCTAGAGTGGTCAAGCCTATCCTCCACAACAGGGATTCATGTCAATGTTGGCCCCTGGATTGTAGCCTTATCCAGGTGTTCTCCCATCGTTGCCCTTCGCTTCGGCGCATAGTCAACCATCAACACCTTCGGGCGCTGCAACGATATGATTACTAAATCATTACCACTAATGATAGCGTAGCTTAATTTTAACAATACTTAGAGATTTATTTAATGACATAGTTGCTAATACCTTTAAGTTAATTACACATGTGAGTTGGGCATTTTGTGAATTTTAGAAAGATTGAGACATATGAATTGTAACTATTAATGCAAAGTTAATTTTTATTTATTTCTCGTAGGGTTCCACTCATGGTTGCGATGATTTCCTCAATTTCAACACTGGAGGTGCAAGTGGTGGAGGTTCCAACAATGATATGAAAGCGGAGTAAACTTCACAATGGTTGTGTTTGCGATGCGTCTTCTCTTGAACTTGTTGATACGTTAAGTTAGTTGTATGACTATGTGAAGAATGTGATATATTTGTTGCATTGTGTGGAATTATGGATTATATATGCTCTATATAAATTGTGGACTATATGGATGTGCAAAATCTGATATATATATATATATATATATATGTTGTGATATATGTGTTGTACACATGTGCTGTATGAAGTGCTGTATGAAGAACCGAAGGCTTCCCACCCGGGGAGGGAGGGAAAGCAGCCGGGAATTTAAAAAAAAAGGCCAGTATGGCTGTCGGTTCCTGGTGACCGACGGTCATAAGTTCCTTAAAGACTCGGTGTGGCGACTCCACCGACGGCTGTAAGTCCACAGTGGTGCCTACGTGTCGCAATTAAGGCCATCAGTGCCGACGGCTTTAAATGAGTTATAGTTGTTGGGGTTATTGGGCCGACGGCCTTAAGGAGTTATGACCGTCGGTCTGACTCCACTGACGGCCATATAGGGCCTACGGAGTAAAGGCATCGGGGCGGGCCGCCCAACGACTTTAATGCTCTAAAGTCGTCGGTCCCAACGGCTTTAATTCCTTAAGAAAGTAGAGCTGGTGTCGTCAGATAAGGTCGTCGGCAGGCCGACAAGTTTAAAGTAAGGTCATCGGCTACAGTGTCTTACCGACGGCCATAAGGCCGACACTTCTTTGCGCGTTTCCTGTAGTGCAAAAGCATCTTGAAGAGATTGAGATTGTTAAAGGAAGAGATATTTGAGAAGGAAGAACTCATGAACCGTCAAGAGGACATGCTCATCCAACAAAAGGAGAGATGTCAAGAGGTTGAGGAGCCCTTGGAGCTTGAAAGAGAAAGAAGCAAGGAACTTGAGCGTGAACTCGCTTTGAGCAAGGAAACTTGCTCAAACCTTGAGAACACTACAATTATGCTCAAGGATGAACTTGTTAGTTTGACACAAGCTAACAAAATCCTTGAGACGCAAGTGAAGTCTCTCAAGGTCAATGCACCTTCTTCCTCTACAAGCTCACCTTCCACAAATATTAAATCCGAAGCATCTCAACTTTGTAAATGCTCAAACTTAATCATAAAGCTTAAAGATGAGCTAAAGTTGGCACAAACCAATCAAGCACCCAAGGGTGGCATTTTTGACAAGGAGAAGGTGGCATATGCACGTAGTGCATTTACCAACACAAGACATCCCCTTATCAAGGATGGTCTTATTATTCTAGAGGGATGAGGCAAAATGCCAAAACTCCCAAGAATGGCAAGGACTTGATTGTCTTTGCCAAAGGAGGCTCATACAACACTAAGCGAAAGAACATTGCTACAACACCTAAAATGCCTATTTTGATGCCTCATATGTTTTATTAATGAACAAGTTTGGAAAGGCATATGCTAGGTATGTTGGACCACACCGCAAGAGTCCCAAACCTTGTGTCTGGGTGCCCAAGTGCCTCTTGACTAACATCAAAGGACCCAACACCGTTTGGATACCTAAAGCCAAGACTTAAATCTTTCTTGTAGGCATACTCCTCCGGTGGAACCAAGTGGGTCCTTGATAGTGGATGCACAAATCATATGACTGGAGAGAGGAAGATGTTTGTAGAGTATGAGCTTAATGAAGATCCAAGTGAAGGAATCTATTTTGGGGATAATAGCCAAGGAAAAATCCTTGGCACCAGTAAAATTACTATATCCTCTAATCATACTCTTTCAAATGTCTTACATGCTTATTCACTTGATTATTGAAAGATCATTTGGTTTGTTGAAAATGAAGTGGCGCATTCTGTTACACTTGCCCAACTATCCCGTTGATAAACAATCAAAAATTATTACAGCTTGTGTGGCTCTTCATAACTTCATTAGAGAAAATGCCTTGGATGACTTAGATTTTGAATCACATATTCAAGAAACAGGTGTTGGTGACAGTCAATCTTCGACTAATGACAATTCTACTATCGGAGATGAAAGTGATATGGGTGTTTTACGTGATTCCATTGCTGCTGCAGTGGTTAATAATTAATAATTAGATGTAAAACTTTTATTTTGCTTCATCTTTGGTACTGTAATGACTTTTTTATTATAAAAATACGTTACTGATGGTTTGTTTGGATAATGACACTTGAAGTGTCCTAGCCAGTACATGTGCCCTGTCCATTTTTTAATATGCCGCATGTTACATCAAAGTTGTTCCTGCTGTTTTTTTTTTTATAATTTTTTTGGTGCAACTGCCGAATGGGGATTGCTGTACGTTTGTGTACAGTGAGTAACTGTCCATAAATACATTAAAAGAAACTGTAGTCATCAGATTGGAAAAATATAGATAAAAACATAAAATATGAGATGTAATTAGATTTAGGGGCATAATAGTCATTTTACACTTAATCATATAAAAAGTAATCAAATTTGTCAAACACTCATGTTATCCAGTAATCAACTTACCCACATATTTGCTTATCTAGAAAGCACGCTCATCAGATAATCAAGACTCAAATAAGCTAAAACAAACAGGGCCATTCTTGGGCCCAATTAAGGTAAATACCCAATAATAAGTCAAGGAGGAAAAGATTGAATCCGAGTCGGGCACACTAGACAATTCCACAAGGGGGCCAGACTAGTACGATGTTGGATAGAGACAAAAACGAACAAGTCTGTTAGGAGGTCCAGACAAGTCTGGTCTTGTTCAGAGAAGAAAACGGACAAGTTCAGCATAGATCGGACAAGCACGAGGATTTGACAACTTATTCGAAAACCGGAACAAATATCGGATTAGTCCGCACTCAAACACGGACAAGTCCGGAATGGAACAGAGACTTAATCGGACTAGCCCGCAGCAAAACGGACAAGTGCGGAGGGGCTTCATAGAGGATAACCGGACTAGTCCAGGGTACAAATCAGACAAGTCCGTACTTATACAGACTTTTAAGTGTTGTTTTTCTTCTAATTCATTTTAAACTTGTTCCTTTTTGTGTTACTTAATTTTAAACATTTTTAAGAGTATACGAAATGCACGATGGATGAAAATGAGGGTGTTACATCGGCCGACCCCTTCCAGGCGCCAAACACGGTCAACTTCCACGTGTTGGCTCCTCCCGACTTGAAAAAGTCATTGGTGACTGATTCGCGCGCTTTTGATGCGGGAACCGACCCTTCTCCAAGCTATAAATAGGACCCCTAATCCCTCACTTCAACACACACC
The DNA here is from genome assembly GCA_036927565.1 of Tuctoria greenei. Taxonomy (NCBI): domain Eukaryota; kingdom Viridiplantae; phylum Streptophyta; class Magnoliopsida; order Poales; family Poaceae; genus Tuctoria; species Tuctoria greenei. The sequence continues at coordinate 168,449,760 of JAYESD010000004.1, forward strand.
ACTTGAGTATTCATCTATTGTATCCACTACGCTTCATAGGTTTGGAGGAGTATAGGCTGTAGAGAGGAGAGCCTCTAGTCCATAGTCCAAGTAGGAGAGGAGTAGAAGGAGTCTCTTCCCAATTCCTGATTGGAAAAGGTATGGATCTTATATTCCTATTTGTATTTGTGACTTTGTTCCTAATAAAAATGATATTTTTAGTCTTCTATTGTTCATATACTTAGATGAAGCGTTTCTTGTTTGATTATGGATTCCATGTATGTGGTAGGAGTAGTATTTATGATTACGCTATACCATTCTCATTATATCATCATAAACACTACAAACCCCCACTATAGTATGATTAGCTATGACATGATTATGTTAAAATGAATCACTTATGCTATGAATTAACATTGGTTCAACGATGATTTAGTTCATTGCCTTAGGATGGCTTGTGCCTAGACTCGTAAAGTAATTACTTAATATGCTAGCATGGTGCTAGGATAGAAAGTAGCATTGAATGTCTCATAGACCCACGGATTGAAGAGGTAAGCAGTAGGTGGTGACAGCCCTATCTGTCTTTTGTAATCCTCCACGTTCGGCTATGCCACAGGCTCTTGGCAGGAGTCGTCCTAGTATTGCTAGGGGTAAACCCGTGCCCAATGTGTTAATCCACTTAGTATGAGAATTCATAATTAATATAATCATTAGTAACTAACTTAGGCTATGTATATGTACATTAGAAGCATAGTAGGAGTCTCAATCTAACCCTTAGCCTAGTCCCTCTTCACCTCATTTACCTCCCTTAGGATAGAATGCTCTTGTGTGTGTCACACTACTCCAAATATCATTTAACCATCCTTGCTAGAACCCTACCTAGACCAACCTAGCCTCTCCATTTGATGATTGCTTTACTTCCATCTAGCCTTGCTTTGGGAGAATATAAATGATACCCTTTGGGAATACTCTTAGAGGGGAAATGCTACATCGATAGATTCCGTGCGATTGCGGATTTACATGTGTAATCTAAAACCTATTAACAAGCATTTCTGGCACTCCTGCTAGGGATGAATTGTTAGTAGTGCGTAGGAAATGTCAACAAGCATTTCTGGCGTCATTGCCAGTGAAGGCAGCCGAATTATTGCATGATTGAGTGAATAGGATAGGGCCCTGGTAGGTTTCAGTAGGATAACCCTTCTTTGTTTTCGCATTTTATGTGAAAAGGGACAGTGTATGCCTGGTTTCCGCTTGCCAAAAAAATTTGTTGAAGATCCTGAATCCCTTCTGAGAGATCGACCTCGTGTTGTTACTCCTTAGAAGCTTCGAGTGGCAAAGCAATCTAGTGCAACTGCACCAACAACCGAAATGCCAATGGCCCAGAAGACCCTTCATGAGTTTCTGGGTCCCTCTGCTAACAATGTGTCTGTTGGGCCCGCTGTTAACATGGTAGATGTGAACTTCGAAATCAAGACTGGCCTGATCACTATGGTGCAAGCTAACATATTTTGTGAGAAGGCTAACGAGGATGCAAGTGCTCACCTACAACAGTTCCTTCAGAGCTGCAACACTTTTAAGATCAAGTACGTATCTCCTGATGTTGTCCGTCTTAGGCTGTTTCTGTTCTCTCTTCTTTGGAAAGCGAAGCAGTGGTTCTACATGAACTGAAGTGTTGTAGACACTTGGGAGAAGTGTTCTACGACATTCCTCGCCAAGTTTTTCCCGTTGGGCAAGACCAATGCCCTACATGGAAGAATTTCCAGCTTCCAGCAAGATGCTAAGGAATCTATTCCCAAGGCTTGGGAAAAGCTTCAGGAGTACATCCTAGCCTGTCCCCACCATGGGATGGATGACTGGCTCATAATCTAAAACTTCTACAACAGGCTGATCCCTTCCACCCGTGACCATGTTGATACTGCTGTTGGAGGTGCCTTCTTCTCATTGACGGTGCCCAAAGCCAAAGATTTGATTGAGAAGATGGTGTCAAACATGAGTTGGAGCAACGAGCGTCTCCATACTCGCCAGCGAGACATGCACACCTTGAAGGAGGTGGACATGATTGCTGCCAAATTAGACCTCCTTATGAAGAAGATTGATGGACAAGGCAATGGTGAGGTATGTGGCAATTCCTATGCTTTAGACTCTCACATCACTTGTGAAGTCTGTGGCAACATGAGCCATTTGGGCAATGACTGCCCAGAAACCCGTGAGGATGCCCTATACGTAGCCAACAATGGAAACAACAATGGCTATCGTCCAGGAGGTCAAGGGTGGGGCCAACCATGCCCATTCTTTCAAGGAGGGTACAACAACAATAGCAACAATGGAAATCAGCCCAACTTGGGAGAACTTTCCATTAGCAAACTCAAGATCAATGATGCTCTATCCAAGAAGTTGTTGGCTAATGACAAGACCCTAGAGATCATCAATGCCAAGATTGAAGGACTATCCTCATCCTTCAAGAATAAATTGAGTTTCAACAAGATGTTAGAAACTCAATTGGCTCAACTAGCAGCAGTTGTTCCTCTAGTGGAGAATGGCAAAATGCGATGACAGCTCGAGCCTCCTATAGAAAGTGCCAACATGATTTCTCTACAAGGAGTCAACTGGCTAAATGACCCTGGATGTCCTACAATCTCATGCTCAATTGGGGCACACCACTTTGACAAGGCCCTTTGTGACCTTGGAGCAAGCGTGAGTGTGATGCCCAAGGTGGTTTTTGACTAGCTGAACTTCACGAAACTTACTCCAACACTAATGCAGCTCCAACTGGTTGATTCCTCAGTCTGTTATCCGGAGGGTATTGCTGAAGATGTCCTGGTGAAAATCCAAAACTGCTTCATACCCGTGGATTTCGTGGTGCTCGACATGGAGGTCGAGAAGGATACGACGCTCATTCTTGGGCGACCATTCCTAAGCACCGCGAAGGCTCACATAGATGTGGGAGCTGGAGAAATCCACTTCCATATCAATGGAAAGGAGGAGAAGTTTAACTTTCGCCCAAAGTTGAAGCAATGCTACATGATCCGTATCAAGTATGGGTCGAATGTTAAACACATTCAAGAGGTCAAAATCACACCTCCAAAGGTGGACCCACTCATTGCATTCATGAGGAATTTGATCTATGCAGAAAACCCGTCTTATCGTCCACGCCGACACCCCAAGAAGACGGAGAAGTCTGAGCCTCTCCAAAGGCCCAAGTCCACCAAGCCACCAAAGAAGGTATGGCGGAAGAAGCAATACAAGTCGTCCGAGCCCATCCCTCCGGGCCCGGATGTCAAGAAATGAAAAAGGAGGAATGTCCATCTCATCGGACGTCGGTGAGACCTAGCCAATAGGTTAATTTGGTAGTTATCTTTTTCTTTGTTTTTCCTTTCTCTTTATTCGGTTTTTTTCATTTAGTATGATTTTCCCCCACTGCATATTTGATTTTCCTAGTAAGTTGAGAATCTTATATTCTCAACTATCATTTTTATTTCTTTATTTTTCACAAAAATAAAATTGTTGGGTTCTGAAAAAGGGAGTTTTTATTTGGAAAACAATTTTTCTGAGTTGCAAAAGTGGTACTTCACCAACGTGCTAATTTCATAGCTGTTGGGGAGCCACCTGTTAAAAGGGGGAACGGGGGGCCACCTGACAGGTCGGCCGACCCCCCTGTTCGACTGACTAGGGGAAAGAGCCATTATGGATCTCTCTCCTCCAACGGATACATTTGGTCCCCTAGTGACCATTGAGGATTGCAAACTATAAATGGTGGTTGTGAGGATCTTTTCTCCTGACACTTCACCTCATTTCATACCTCCAAAAATTTACTCTTGCTCAAATTGTTTTTCTTGCTCTTCATTGAAGCACTCTTGCTCAAAATCCAACTCAAAAAGATTTGCTTTTGTTTGCATTTGCAATTTTCTCTCAAGTTCTTCAAGGGAAAATTCGTCGTGGTTTTGCTTTTGCTAACATCACCTCTTTCGAGTTTTTGCCTTGCTGTGTTCTTGTTTGTTATGGTCATGAAAGGAATGAAAAGGTTGTTTGGAAAGAGGAAGGAGGATGCAAGCTCAAGCCATGGTGGAAATTCAAGTGCACGCCCCTCTTCCGTTGCTACAACAAGTTCACGGAGGAGGAGTGTAGGAGAGGACACTCCCATGGGTGAGAGGAGCAACCCACACCAACTTCTTCATGACGACGACCTCGACATCAAAAGTGAAGTGAAGATCAAGCACGCAAGCTCCTCCAAGATCGTGAGTTTTCTCATACGAAAGCTTATGATCCGGATTTGCTCTCCAAAATAGGTATGGATTCCGAATTCTTTTCCATTTGGCATGCATTAGGATGGGAAAACTTTTCTCACATAGAGGAGAAAGGTTCACGCCTTCTCTCCATACAATTCCTTTGCACACTCAAGATAGGATTTGATAGTATTACTTTTCGATTATTTCAAAAAGAATACAAGATCCTACGGAAAGAGTTAAGTAAAATCCTAGGCTTCCATAAATGTCATTTGCTAGATTTAGACACTTCGCCTAAGTTTAACAAACAAAGTTTTTGGCAAGATTTAACTGTTGAGGTCAGATGTAGTGCACCTAGGAATAGCCACTTGCACAACCCTACTTTACGCTTCATGCATAGATGGGTGGCTATGACTACGTTCTCTAGAGGAGATGTAAGGATAGTGCATGATAATGAGCTGAAAATTTTCTTTGCCATGACTAGAAAGATTAAAATTGCTCCAGTTATTGTCATGATAACACAATGGTTAGATTACATTCCAAGGTAGGGCCAATTGAATGTACTTCATTGATTACTCATATTGCTACAAGGGCAGGAGCACTAGAATATTCTTCATTTGAATATATTGAAAATGAAAGAGAATTAATTGATGAATATTATTTAATGCAACGACATACCCTTAAGCATGATCAAGATGGCTCTTTGATATTTTATTATCCCAGCTTTGTCAATGAAATTTGGTTACCTAACCTGGATTATTATTTGTACAAATGTCAGTGGCCAACCATTAACCTCCTTCCCATCAAGGAAGCCAGAAGAAGTAATGTCTCTGACAGGGTAACTAGAAGCCGTACAAGGAGAGCGGCCATGCCCCCGACAACCTCCACAGTCCATGAGTACGAAGAGGAATAGAACCCAACGGGTGATGCACCCGGATGGACTCAACCTCCTTCGTATGAGACCGAAGGTCTGTCTTGGCATGGATGGCCAGGTGCTACATGGAAACACCCCTATCCACTTCAAGCTCTAGCAGCTTGCCTCCAACATCTATGAGAAGATGTCACTCCACTTCAGCTAGAAGTCATCGTGACTATAGCTAAGGAATGACGGACCTCTCTAGACGTATGGAGGAGCTTGAAGTGAGGACGGGTGACATCTACAACACTCTCCAAGGGCATGTCCAAGGTACCCAAGACTGGCACCAACACATGGACGCTCAATTCACCAACTTCAACTCCATGCTACAACAACAACAGACCGATCTCGCGGCATACTCGTCATCAAGGGCTCAGCCCTCATCACGGAGGTGAGTGAAGAACAAGCTTGGGGGAGGACCCCCAATTGAGGTAAATTGTATCAACCCCTGCATATTTATTTTCCACTTACCCATCATCCACCTTGCAATTATATATAAATATATATATATATAAGATAGTTGTATTTTTAATAAAATAAAAGATGTGCGGTAAGAATGACTTGGAATTCACGTAGATGAAATGATGTATAGTTGCTCTATTTTGATTTTCCTAAGTCCCTAGTTTACAACTTACTACTCTCCAACATATTGCTCTCATTGGCTAAAATTGTGTTTGCCTTGATTTGGAAATTGTGGGTAGCAAAATCTTAATCTATTATAAGTTGTTGTGAGATATGATATAGTGATAGGTCTGCTATTCCTAGTTTGATAGTGAAACTTAGATTTTTGGAGAAATTCTAAAAAGATTTAAGTTATCCTCATTTGATTGGAAATACCTATCAAAGCCATATGATACATTATACTGATAGACCTTATGCAATGTTATTTGTCTTCACATTGAGCTTTGTCAAACTAGTATAGACCTATGTGAGATTGCATAAAAATGGAGTAGAAGACATGGCTACAAGAAAAAGAAAAATGCATGCTTACATCATAAGCATGAGAAAAAAAAGTAGCCATGTTTCATCCCTGCAAAATAAGAGAGTCCACTCAAAAAGGAGTTATCTCAAGATCCACATCCACTCCATTCCATCACACATACACAAGTCTTGAATTAAATTGTTTTGGATCGATTTCTCCTAAGGCTTACTCTTTTGACTTAACAATATTATGTGTTGCAAATATGCCTACATATTCCCTACCAAGCTCCACATACAAGCCTTATGTGGAGGTAGGATGAATTTAGGCAAAATGCCTTGGTGAGGAAATATTTTCACTACACAAAAAAGAGAGACTTGAGAGAATCAAATTGAGGCACTTAAAATCTAATTTGAACTCTCCGGAATTTTAGTGGAACTTGATTTCTAGGGTATGTATGCTCCATTTGTTGTTCTATCTTTCAACCACCCATGAATAGGATAAGGCATGAGCCCCATAATGACTTGAGATGGGTGAAGTACCGTGCCAATTTTTGCAATACAAGGTAGAGTATTTTGTTGTGCACATGGTACTTTTGAAAAAATAGAACATGGTAGCAACTCCTGATCATCAACCTAAAGTCTTGACTTTGCTTGAGACGAGCGAAGGATAAGCTTGGGGGAGTTTGTTGATGGCTGTTATATACCAATTCCACCCGTCAATATAACTCAATTACGTGAAGGAAATATCATTTATTGCACACATCACCTTTCTATTTAACCTATTTTCACTTGTCCTTGGAGAAAGTAGTGCATGTAGGGATTCTATGCAGAATTGAAGTGAAACAAGGGGATGGATCCTATAAAATATCATTCCAACCAATCAAGCGATGCCACATGGCATAACATGGATCAAATGGCCCACAAACAGAAGTATCCGAGGCCATCCAACGATGTAGCACCCATATCATGGAATGGGACCCACCTGTCAATCACTTGGAGGAAGAACTAGCCTTTTGGAGCCAGGACCAGGTCGTCCGACCCCCTAGTCGGCCGACTAGGTACTGGTGCCAAACGCGGTAAAACGCCATGTGTTGGCTCCTCCCGGCTTGAAGAGGTCAGGGGTGACTGATTCGCGCGCTTTTGGTGGCGGAACTGACCGTTCTCCAAGCTATAAATAGGGCCCCTCACCCCTCACTTCAACACACACCACTTGAGTATTCTTCCTTTGTATCCATTACTCTCCATAAGTTTAGAGGAGTATAGGCTGTAGAGAGGAGAGTCTCTAGTCCATAGTCCAAGTAGGAGAGGAGTAGAAGGAGTCTCTTCCCAAATTCCAATTGGGAAAGGTATGTCTCCCATATTCCTATCTGTATTTGTGACTTTATTCATAATAAAGATGATATCTTTAGTCTTCTATTGTTCATATACTTGGATGAAGTGTTTTTTGTTTGATTGTGGATTCCATGTATGTGATAGGAATAGTATTTATATTTATGCTATAACATGCTCATTATATCTTCATAAACACTATAAACCTACACTATAGTCTAATTAGCTATGATATGACTATGTTAATATGAATCACTTATGTTATGAATTAACATTGGTTCAACGATGATTTAGTTCATTGCCTTAGGATGGTTTGTGCCTAGGCTCTTAAGGTAATTACTTAATATGCTAGGATAAAGAGTAGCGTTGAATGTCTCGTATGCCCATGGATTGAAGAGGTAGGTAGTAGGTGGTGACAGCCCTATCTGTCCTTTGTAATCCTCCACGTTCAGCTATACACAAGCTCTTGGCGGGAATCTCCTAGTGTTGCTAGGGGTAAACCCGTGCCCAATGTGTTAATCCAGTTAGCATGAGAATTCATAATTAATATAATCATTAGTAACTAACACTATGTATATGTACATTAGGAGCATAGTAGGAGTATCTACCTAAATCTTAGCCTAGTCCCTCTATTACCTCGTTTATCCCATTAGGATAAGATGCTCTCGTGTGTGTCACACTACCTCAATTACCCTTTATCCATGATTGCTAGAACCCTACCTAGACCAACCTAGCCTCTCCATTTGATGATTGCTTTGCTTCCACCTAGCATTCCTTTGGGAAAATATAAACAACATCCTTTGGGAATACTCTTTAAAGGGGAAATGCTACATCGATAGTTTCCGTGCGCTTGCAGACGTTCAACTGAGATTTAAAACCTATCAACAAGCATTTTGGCACCACTGCTAGGGATGAATTGTTAGTAGTGCATAGGAAATATCAACACTAGGGCGTTCGGCCGAACTCTTCCTGGCGCCAAACTCAGTCAGCTTCCACGTGGTGACTCCCTATGGTGCCCTGGTCGTGATAAAGACTGATTCACGCGCTTTTGGTGGTGGAAAACGACCCTTCTCCAAGCTATAAATAGGACCCCCTCACCCCTCACTTCAACACACACCACTTGAGTATTCATCCATTATATCCACTACTGTTGAAGTGCAGCAACAACACTTCCCCTGGTACTACTAAAGTGTAGCCCACAGAGGTTCTTGTTTTGGTTGGGGCACGCAGAGATCAAGAGCAAGATGGTGACACGGGGGATTTACGTGGTTCGGGCCTCCTGAGCGTGATACCCTACTCCACGGGGTGTGTGTGTGTTGTATTGTGAATCGCTAGAAAATGTAGTCTTTGGCTCAGCTTGCCCTTATTCTTTGTATCGTGCGGCTCAGTCCTTTTATAGTCCTAGGACTGACCGTTGCATCATTTGTCTGGCCCGAAATGTGGCCCTGGCATATTTAGTAGCCTAATACACTATCTATGAGTATTAAGCATGGTTAATAGTGTGATAACGTGCCTTAATGGCTGCGTTACCTCTATTAACAGTGCTCTAATCGCGTGTTGTTAATACAGCATTAACGACACGTAATCAAGTCTTGTAACTGCCACTTTAACTGTCCCTTGGATGTCCGTGTTGAAGGAGATCCGACAATGTATTCGTTGGTGAAGGTCCGGAGGCTCCACACGTGGCAGCTTTGGAGCTTCCCTTTGCGGGGAGGTAGCTCCGGGACCGCTATACACGTGTCAGCACCGGAGCTTCCCTCTGCTGGGGGGTAGGTCCAAGATCATTATGCACATGTGAATTGCGGAGCTTCCCTGTGTTGGGAGTTTGGCTCTAGATTTACATTACACGTGCCAATCCCCACAGTTACCCATATGAGGGTTGTGGGTCTGGAGTAATATGACATGTGGGGCCTGAGGAGACCTTCAACTTTGACGGGTTAAACTCTTTTGCACTTCTTGCGGTATCATAGGGTACCCGGTGCGCAGGGTACCAAAAGTGGCCCCCGAGCCCACCTCTGGGAGAAACCCTTTGGGTTAAGTTATTCTACCAAAGGTGGGGCCATCCTTTATTCCCGCACTTCGACTTCAAAAGTCTCGTAATGTGCCGTTGGGGCGATGGTCTGGGGTTAATCCATCGCCGCATGGCTTGTTATGAATGCAGCAGATGAGATCTTTGAGTGCGGATCTCATGCAATTGAAGGTCGCCAGTTCCTACAAAAACCGTATCAGTTCTGAGTGCCTTGTCAGGGTTCCGCCTTTGGGTCTCCTGCCGCCCATCATGACAATGGCTTGCCTGGGGTAATAACCTCGATCTCTTCATCGGGGTAGCCTCGATTGTCATGGATGGGGTAGATTTTTTGAAATGTGACCCCAATCTTGTTGTGGTTTCCATCCAAGCGTCGCGGAGGCTTACTTAAGAAGGAAAGTGTGTGCAGTTTGAGGACTCTTTACGCTTTCGATCAAACTTGCACTTAGAGCCTCCCAAACTTCGCCTAGCTTTCTCTTCCTTCGCTCCACTTTGCCTCGATGGAGTTGGGGCTTCCCAAGAGCCGCCTCAAGAGCAAGGAGGATTTGATGAAGGTCCGAACCTATGTGGGGTGGTCCAGTGACTCCTTTAGCCACCTGATCCGTGCCGGCGAGCTCCTGTTCAAGAAGGAGTGTAATGGCAACATGTTGTACTTCTCTGCGTACGCCATGGTGGGATTGATCCCACCTTTTTCGACTTTTATTTTAATGCTGCTGGACTTTTATGGTCTCTAGCTATATCATCTTGGCCCCCATTCTCTTCTGCTAGTGTCGACCTTCGTCCACTTTTGTGAGATGTGGGTGGGTGTTCCCCCCTGCATCGAGCTTTTTCGTACCTTCTTCACCATCCACACCACCGACAAGGGGACTGAGCTTCTTGGCTTCTACTATTTCGTAAAGCGCTAGAACTACCCCTTCAAGTACTTGAAGTCTTTCCCTTCTGGCAAATGTGATGACTAGAGGAAGGATTGGGTCGTCATTGCAGTGGAGGAGCATGAGAGGTTGGAGCTGCCCCAAGGACTGCCCAACATTGACACCGACGCTTGGAGTATAGTTCCGGTGCCGTCAGATGCCTTCAACCCTGTCCTGACCAGGATCCGCGAATGAGTGGAGGGTGGAGTGACCCCTTAGATTGTCTTCTGCAACTTCCTGGTCAATAGATGGGCTCCGCTGAGGAAGAGGGAGAAGCTCGCTTGGGCCCTTAACAGCGTGATGGATGACGACCAAATTGAAACTTGTCTGATGTCCAACTTGGATGATGAAGCTTTGAAGCTTCATCTCAAGAAATTACAGCATGGGATAAATGTCGACGGTGATGACTTGGTTCCGCCAGCAGCTTTCCTTCCTCTGAACATAGAGCCATAGTTCAGCAGAGAGCTCCGTAGGAAGATGTCGGTGCTTGATGACCTTGGTGAGGTGGAAAGGCATCCGACCTCCATGGTGGTAATCCCCGGAGCTTCCGAAGGAGGGCCTGCCTCCACTCCGAGCCGGAGGGTTGAAGACATAGGCAAGGGCAAGGGCAAAGCGCCAGCCGAACCCTCCAGCCAGAAGAGGAAGCTGAAGCATGCTGATGGGAGGTCCGTCAGGGTTGCTCCCTCTACAACAGCTCCTTCTCCACAGTGGAGGAGGTCTTCTACTGCTACACCTTCTCCAGCATAGGCGTCTTCAAGAGGAGCTGGATCTGGGCAGTCGACACCGGCTTTAGTGCCGGCTAAAAGCTCCAAGTCCGGGGGTTCTTCCTGTCCCAAAGAAGCTCCGGCCGAGAGGACTCCGGCTGCCGCAAGTGGTCCCCAGCTGAGGCTTGAAGTCGCTGTCTCACCAGACTTGGTGGGCTCTGGCTCCGGGCCTCAAAAGCAGAGGTTCTGAGGCGACTGGGACGATAGCATCCCTAGGTAAGTATCGTGTGCTTGCCTTAAAACGCTGATCTTGTTTTTGTTGTGTCTTTAATCTTCTCTTCCATTTATTTCTAGGGTGTCGAAGAAAGGGTCAGGAACTTCAGTGTCTGTCGCTGTGATCGGGGCTACGTATGCCGAAGCTCCAGCTTCAAGCATTGAGCCTCCTCCTCAACTGGTGGCAGAAGTCATGATAGCTCCGGTGCGAGCTGTCGTGGACTTGGATTCAGAGTCCTCGCCGAAAGCTCCCGTGGTAGCGTCGGACCGTGGGGGAGAAGTTGAAGGTGTACCTTTGACGGTGCTGGAGACTGATGCTCCAGTACCTGAGCCAGAGATGTTTGAAGCTACCGTCATTGAACCGAAAGTTGTCAAAGCCCTGGCCGTTGAGCCAGAGGCAATTGAAGCCTCGGCCATTGAGCCGGAGATAATTGAAGCTCCGACCCTTGTGCCAAAAGTTGTTGAAGTTCCGGCGGCTGAACCAGAGATGCTTGAAGCTCAGGTCACTGAACCGGAAGTGACTGATGCGTCGGCGTCTGAGCCGGAGGTGGTAGAGGCACCGGATGAAGCTCCAGTTGCTGCCGCGGAGATAGCTGCCCCGGAGGTGTCTGGACCAGAACCAGAGCAGCCTGAAGAGGTGGCGACAGGTCCTCCGCCCTTGAAGCCGATAATTGAAGACTCGGAAGCAGCGCCTTCGACTTCCAGTCCGAAGGTGGGAGTCCCCCCAGTGGGTTCTTCCTCTGCTGCTGCCGAAGGGCTTTCGGAGAGAGGCCCTAGTGTTGCATGAGCTTAGGGTACCACCCTTGTAGAGTGGGACCCAATTTTTGTGATCGAAAATCCTCTAGAGCCTGCAGAGTAGGTCCCAGTAGGCATGGAGCCTATCCCTCTGGCGTTGTTCATAGACAATGCCTGCTCGAGCCTCCGACAAGTCCAGCTCGCCTTCAATCATGAGAGCAAAGCCCTGGAGGAGGAGCGCAACAGACTCCACTTCGAGACCAGGCATGCACAGACAAGGCTGGCAGATCAGAAGGAGTGGATCAAGAGGGAGAAAGCCCGGTTGGAATACTGGGACAAACTGTTGGAGGAGAAGGAAGCCGCCATCCAGGCACTCGATGCTAACTCCAGGAAGATCCTTGAGCAAGCTAAGGAGAGGTGTGATGCTGCTTATGAGCGTCACAAAAGCCTCAATGAATTGAACGAGGTTCTCCTGAAGCGCCAAGCGGACCTTGAGGCGAGGGAAGAAAAGCTCCTGGAGCAGCAAGAAGATGTTGTAAAGAGGGAGATGGAGGTCACCCAGAAGTTGACTCTGGGTGAACAAAATTCGGCAGATCGCGGGAAAAAGTTGGATCTACGGAGCAAAGAGGAGAAGGAGAAGTACAGGAAACTGGGGCGGGAGCTCTCAAAAAGAGAAGTTGGCATTGCCACTAAGGAAGGGAAGTTGAGAGGCAGGGAGAAGGACGTGGCAGAAAGGCGAAACTGCATCCACCTTCTGGAGACGGAGCTGACCGATCCTCAGAAGCAAGTTGTTGAGAATATGCAGCAGCATGCTAAATTTGTCGAGCATCTCGCTCGGGAGGGTTCGGAGCTTGCGGCCGCCCGAAAGTCACTGGAGGAGCTGCAGAGCTTGAAGGAGACTGAGTCCATCCAAGTATGGGACTTCTTGGGACAAGCCAACGACGCGCTGACTCCTCTAGGCTTCAATCCTGTACGTCCGGACAATCCGGAGCTAGACATGGACCGAGCATTGGTGGCCCTCAATGCTGCTGGCGGCAAACTCGATGCAATGGGCAACGTCATTGCAGACCAGTTGGACACGGAGGGGAAGTCTTTAGCCACAAACGTAGCAGAATATGTGCTAACGTGTTATGTGAGCCGAGATCCCCAATTCTCTTTGGACCCTGTGCTCCAAGGTCCCGTTGCTGAAGAGGAGGACGCCGCCAAGGCCAGCGTCAAAGAAGTTGCCAAGAAGTCACCACATTCTTCCGCAGGACTTAGATCCTCCAGTAGCTAGGACTTCTTCCTTTTGCCTCCTGTTGTAATCCCAATTTTGTAATCTAATGCTTCGATTTAATGAAATCCACTTTGCTGCCATGAACTTCATTTTATTTTTGTCTTCAATATAATGTGCTCTGTCTTATTGGCCCCCTGGTATATGTGTACAATTGAAGTGTGTACATGTACCAAAGGGTTTGACAGTATATTGATGACTTGAACTCTTCTCACTTGTAGATTTTAGGTCCGAAGTCTTCATTAAATCTTCGCACTTGCTGATGCATCGACGGCAGAGGAGCTTGGTAGCTCCGACGGTACCCACTATCTACGTATAAAACGTTGACAGTGGGGCCCCCTAGGATTTATTAGACTTGGTAGCTCCTGATGTCACCGCACGGATAGTTGAAGGTAGCCCCCCCAGGGGTTGTTGGAGATTTGTAACTCCAACATTACCCATTGTCAACATATTAAATATCGACGGCGGGTCCCCTTGGAGCATGTCAGAGCTTAGTAGCTCCGGCGTCGTCCACCATCGCTATGAATTTCTATTTTTCCTGCACATTAAATACAAGAAAAAAGTAAAATTCGTCCTCTTGTATATAAGTTGTTTGTGACTTATTGTTCTTACTTGAGTTTTTATTCCGAAGTAACTCGATATGGTAACAAGTATATTGATGTAACCCTTCCGGACCCATATGCTTTTTTAGTACTCACCCTATTGAGGCATGTCGGAGTGTAGGTAGAGTGGCGTACTTAGGGTGCAGGACAAGGCTAAGTCGATAGCACACTCCGGACCTTTGTTGGCTTGGTGTTCAGGCAAGTAGACTATACAACATGTTAAGACCCAAAGCGATCAACAATATAACTTGCAACACATATGAATAACTTGGGTAAAAACTAAAAATAATTGCACAAATTCATTATAGACAAGAAGGTTAAAAATAATAATTTGATAAATCGAGCCTTGTACAAAAATAAATACACGTGGAGTCTGTTTTCACACAACAATGTCTTTCATTATAGGTCCAGTTTACATGGGAGACAAGGACACACTTAGGGTATGGGACCAAGATAAGTGCGCTATACATCTTGTACTAACCCAGGGTAGGCAGTTACACTTTTAGTGCAGTGACTGTATGAAGTGTACTTGAACTTCCCGGACCCTTCAAGAGGGGTCCGGATGTTCTCCCGGAGGACCTACCCATGTCTGTTTAGCGACTCTATAACATACAACGTGTGTAATTACAGACTCACCTCCGTGATTCTAAGCATAAAACTTACAGAGGTGCTCAATGTTCCAAGGATTAGGAAGCGGAGTCCCATCCCCAGTTGCCAAGCGAACGCATCCGGGACGGGATACTTTGATCACTCGGAATGGACCTTCCCAGCTGGGGGAAAGTTTATTCATTCCTTCACGAGTTAGTATCTTTCGAAGCACCAGATCACCTTCCTCGAGTTGTCGGTTACGCACATGCCTTTGATAATAGCGCCAAAGTGCTCGACGATAACGTGCATTCCGAACAGCTGCTTGGTGTTGATGGCTCCTAAGATATACTAGCAAATCATCCCTGGCAACTGTGCCATAAATGCTTGTTGGTATTTCTTATGCACCATTAACTAAACATCTCCAACTGATGTGTCAGAAATGCTTGTTAATGGTTCTATTGGATCAGAGAGTGCATTCCTCAAGCGCACGGAAATATCTTTGTAGCAGTTCCCCTTAAGAGTATTCCCAAGGGTGTCATTTATTTGATCCCAAAGGAAGGCAAGGAAGAGATATAACAATCATCAAGTGGAAAGGGTAGAAAGGTCTAGGTAAGAATCTAGTAAGGATGGATAAAATAATAGTGGAGGTAGTGTGACACACACAAAAGCTTTCAAGTTCAAGGGGGATAAGAGGATCCTAGAGGTTAGTTAAGGTTGAGAGTTATGGAGGAACTCCTACTATGCTCTATTGTACATATACATTGTCTAAACTAATTATCCATAAGCTAGATCAATAGTGAATACTTATGCTATGTGGTTCAACACATCGGGCACGGGCTTACCCCTAGCAATACTAGGGCGACTCCCCCCAAGAGCCTGTGGCATAGCCAAACGTGAAGGATTACAAAGGACAGATAGGGTTGTCACCACCTACTGCCTACCTCTTCGATTCGTGGGTCTACAAGACATCCAATGCTACTTAGATATCCTAGCACCATGCTAGCATATTAAGTAATTACCTTAAGAGCCTAGGCACAAGCAATCCTAAGGCAATGAATTGAATCATCATTGAACCAATGTTGATACACAACATAATTATCCATACTAACCTAGTTATGTTATAATTAACTAGACTATAGTGGGGGTCTATAGGTTTTATGATAATGAGATATGTTCATGATGAAACAGTCATAGAAGCTATACCTTCCACATACATGGACTCCACAATCAAACAAGAAATGCTTTGCCCAAGTATATGTATAAGTAGAGACTAAAGATACTATCTTTATTATGCATAAAGTCACAAATACAAGAAAGAATACATGAGCCATACATTTCCCAATGTAGGATTGGGAAGAGAGAGACTCCTTACTCCTTTCCTAATTTGGACTTGGGACAAGAGACTCTCCTCTCTACAACCTAACTCCTCTAAGACTATGGATGATAGTGTATACAATAGAGATGAAGCTCAAGTGGTGTGTGTTGAAGTGAGGGGTAGGGGGTCCTATTTATACAAGTGTTGAGGTCGGTTCCCGCCACCAAAAGGGTGTGAATAAGTCACCATTGACTCCTTCAAGCCAGGAGGAGCCAACACGCGTTGTTTGACTGCGTTTGGCGCCAGAAAGGGGTCGGCCGAACCCCTGGTTCGGCCGACCTAGTCAGCACTCCAAACATGGAGTGCTTCCTCCAGGTGGCTGCTAGGTGGGCTCCCTTGATGTATCTGGGTGATACACAGTTGGATATCCTCACATACTTCTGTTTGTGGGCCATTTTATCCATGGGATGCCATGTGTCATCGCCTGATTGGCTGGGATAATATTTTATAGGATTGGTCCCTCTACATTTCCTCATTTCCTGCATAAAATGTTGCATACACATATTTCTCCAAGTCCAAGTAGAATTGGGTTAGATAGAAATGTGATGTGTGCAAGAAATGACAAATCCTTCACATAATTGAGTTAAATTGACGGATGAAATTGGTATATAAAAGCCGTCAACAAACTCCCCCAAGCTTATCCCTTGCTCGTCCCAAGCAAAGTCAAGACTTTAGGTTGATCATCAGGAGTTGCTACAATGTCTTATTTTCAAAATTATCTAATGCACAACAAGATACTCTACCTAGTATTGCAGAAATTGGCTATGATACTCTACCTTTCTTAAGTTATCATGGGGCTTATGCTTTTTCATATTCATGAGTAGTTGAAAGGTAGAATAGAAAATGGAGCAAACATAGCCTAGAAATCAAGTTCCACTTAAATCCTTGAGAATTCAATTTAGATATTAAGTACCTCAATTTGATTCTCTCAATCACTCCTTTGTGGATAGTGGAAATATTTCCTCACCAAAGCATTGTGCCTCTACTATTCCTACTCATTGAATATGGCTTGTATGTGGAGCTTGGTATGGAAAGTAAGTAGGCATATTTGCATCACATATATTGCTAAGTCAAAAGAGTAAGCCTTAGTAGAATTCAAATCATAACTTTTTGATTCAAGGCTAGTGCATGTGTGATGGAGTGGAAATGTATGTGGATACTTGAGATAACTCCTTTTTGGTATAATCTCTCTTTCTTTTGCAGGGATGAAACATGGCTACTTTTCTTTTCTCTCTTTTTTTCTCATGCTTATGATGTAAGCATGCCTTTTTTTCATTTTCTTTTTGTAGCCATGTCTTGTACTCCCTTTCTTTGCAATGAATTTTGAAGAAAGTGCTGAACATGAATAACATGGAGTTTCTATTTTTGTTGTGGTATGGTGGATATGATGGACGTTTTGCTTACTTCTAGTGTAGAAGTATAGCATGTGCAAGTGAAATCTTGAATTCAAAAAGAGTTGAATGATTTCTCACATAGGTCTATACTAGTTTGACTAGGCTCAATGTGAAAGCAAATAGCATATGCATAAGGTTTTGTCTATGTATGAACATCATATGGCTTTGGTAGGTATTTCCAATCAATTGAGGGAAACTTAAATCTTTTTAGAATTTCTCCGGAAATCTAAGTTTTACTTTCAAACTAGGACTAGCAGCCCTATTACTAATTCTAATCTTACAACAACCTAGAATTAGATTAAGCTTTTGCTACCCACAACTTCCAAATTAAGGTAAAAGCATTTCAAACCAATGAAAGCAATATCCGGAGAGTAGCAAGTTGTAAAGTAGAGACTTAGGAAAATAATACAGAGCAACTATTCACCATTTCATCTATGTGAATTCTAAATCATTCTTACCGCACATCTTTATTTGATGAAAGAAAATCTAACCTACTTTTATATATATATTTTTTAAATGCAAGGTGGATGATGGATGGATGGAAAATAAATATGCAAGGAATGTGGTACATGTTACCTCAAGTGGGGGGTACTCCCCCAAGCTTGTTCTTCAACTACCTCCGTGATAAGGGTTAAACCCTTGATGAAGGAAGTACGCTGCAAGATCGGCTTGTTGTAGTTGTAGTGCCATGTTGAAGTTGGTGAATTGAGCATCCATGTGTTGTTGCCAATCCTGGGTACCTTGAACATGCTCCTGGAGTGTGTTGTAGATGTCACCCATTCTCACTTCAAGTTTTCCCATACGTCTAGTGAGGTCCATCATTCCTTGGCTATAGTCATGATGACTTCTAGCCGAAAAGGAGAGACATCCTCTCATGGACGTTGGGGGCAAGCTGCTAGAGCTTGAAGTGGATAAGGGTGGATCCCTTTGCCATTCTTGCCAAGATGATCCCCCAGTCTCATATGTCGGAGGTTGAGTCCATCTGGGCGCATAACCCGTTGGGTTCTCTTCCTCTTGGTATTCATTGTCTGGAGAGATTATCGGTGGCATGTTTGTGGCTGTAGCCCTCGCACGATTCCTTGTTACCCAGCCAGAGACATTACTTCTTATTTCTTCCTCAAGGGGAAGAAGATTAATGGTTAGCCTCCGGCATTTGTAAAAATGAAAATCCGGGTTAGGTAACCGAATTTCATTGACAAATCCGGGATAGAAAAATATCAAGGATCCATCATGATCATGCTTAAGGGTATGTCGTTGCACTAAATAGTCTTCATCAATTAATTTTCTTTCAGTTTCAATATATTCAAATGAAGAGTATTTAAGTGCTTCTACCCTATCAGCAATATTAGTAATCAATAAAGTGCATTCAATTGGTCCTGATTTTGAAATGTAATCTAACCATTGTGTCATCATGGCTCTGGTTGGAGCAACTTTTATCTTTTTAGTCATGGCAAACAAAATTTTCAATTCATCATATCGCACAACCCTAACATCTCCCCTAGGGAACATAGTCATAGCCACCCATCTATGCATGAAGCGTAAGGTAGGATTTTGGATGTGGCTATTCCTAGGAGCCCTACATGTGACCTCACTAGTTAGCTCATGCCAAAAACTTTGTTTGTTAAACTTAGGAATATTGTCTAAATCTAGCAAACACCGTTTATGGAAGCCTAGGATGCTACCTAATTCTTTCCATAGGATGTTGTATTCTTCTTGAAATTATCTAAAAGTAATACCATCAAATCCTATTCTTAGCGTGCAAAGGAATTGGATAGTGAGAAGGCGTGAACCTTTCTCCTCTATGTGAGCAAAGTCATCAAATCCAATTGCATGCCAAATGGAAAGAAATTCGGAGTCCATACCTATTTTGAAGGTCAAATGTGGATCTTAAGCCTTGGTGTGGCGGAACTCACGATCTTGGAGAAGCCTGTGTGCTTGATCTTCAACTTTGCTTCAAATGTCGAGGTCGTTGTCATGAAGAAGTTGGTGTGGGTTGCTTCTCTCTTCCATGGGAGTGTCCTCACACACACTTCTCCTCCATGGGCTTGTAACCATGGAAGAGAGGCGTGCACTAGAACCTTCACCATGGCTTGAGCTTGCAGCCCCCTTCCTCTTTTTGAACAACCTCTTCATGTCCTTTTGAGTACAACAAGCAAGAACAAAACAAGGCGAGAAAAATCCGAAAATAAACGATGTTTGGAAAACAAAACTCTCAACGAATTTTCTCCTCTTGAAAGCTTGAGTGTAAAATGCAAATGCAAACAAAAGAAAATCTTTTTGGGGATGGATTTGAGCAAGAGTTTTGCAATGAAGAGCAAGAAAAACAAGGCGAGCTAGAGAGTGACTTGGGGAGGTGTAAAATGATGTGCTGTGTGAAGAGAAGTGCTCCTCACGGCCATAATTTATAGGGTGCACCCTCCAACGGTCACTTGGGGTTCAAAATATAGCTGTTGGAGGAAGGGGAGCCAATTTGGCTCCACTCTCTGTTCGGCCGACCAGAGAGTTCGGCCGACCTGACAGGTGGCCCCCCTGGTTCTCCTTTTGGCAAGTGGCTCCCCAACGGCTATAAAGTTAGCACGTTGGTGAAATGACACATGTGCAGCTAAAAAAAATTGTTTTTCAAATAAAAAACTTTTTTCGAATCCAATAAAAAAATTTCTTTTGAAAAGAAAGAAAGAAAAATGATAGTTGATAATATAGATTCTCATTTGCTAGGGAAAATCAAATATGCAATGGGAAAAATCCAAATGGGGTGGAAAAAAGAAAGAAAGAAAAACAAAGTGGGATAATTACCAATTTAACCTATTGGTGTAGGTCTCACCACCGTCCGATGAGATGGACATTCCTCCGTCTTCATTTCACATCCGGGCCCGGGGGGATGGGCTCGTACGGCTTGTCTTTCTTCTTCCGCCATTCCTTCTTTGGCAGCTTGGTGGACTTGGGCCTTCGGGAAGGTCCAGAAGATTTCATTGCCTTTAGATGTCGACGTGGTCGAAATGACAAATTCTCCTCGTAGATTAATCTTCTCATGACTGCAATGAGTGAGTCCACCTTTGGAGGTGTGACTTCGACTGCTCTGATGTGTTTATCATTCGGCCCATACTTGATTCGAATCATGGAGCATTGCTCTGATATTGGCCAAAAGATGAAATTTTCCTCCTTGCCATTGATATGGAAGTGGATTTCTCCATCTCCCACATCTATGCGAGCTTTTGAAGTGCTGAGGAATGGGTGCCTAAGAATGAGTGGTGTATCTTTCTCAGTGTCCATGTCTAGCACCACAAAATCCACAGGTATGAAGTAGTTTCGGATCTTCACCAGGACGTCTTCAGCAACACCTGCTGGATAACGGACTGAAGAGTCAGCCAGTTGTAGCTGCATTGGTGTTGGAGTCAGCTCTGTGCAGTTCAGATGGTCGAACACAACCTTGGGCATCACACGGACACTTGCTCCCAGATCACAAAGTGCCTTGTCAAAGTGGTGAGCCCCAATTGAGCATGAAATGGTAGGACATCCGGGGTCCTTTTTCTTTTCAGGAAGCCTATTGAGGATGGCTGCACTACAGTATTTCGTAAGCTTGACGACCTCAGTGGTGGGCAATGACCGTTTGTTGTTCAATATGTACTTGAGATAGCGAGCATAAGTGGGTACTTGCATCACATCAATCAAGGGCACATTGATGTGGATTTTTTGGATGATCTCAACAAAACGGTTGAATTGCTCATCCACTGTTGGCTTTCTTTGTCTGTGAGGGAATGGCAATAAGTTGGTGTCTTCAAAGTGTTTGGCCATTCTCTCACCATGTAATTCACTTAGGACATCCTCCTTCTCAGGCTCAGTTGTCCTCTTTTCTTGTGTGGGATATGGTGGGTCACAGGTGGTCTTTCCTCCTCTCGTAACCACTGTATTAACGTTCTCCACTAGGGCTTCTGGCTGCCTGGAATTCTGTTGTTTTCCATTGGAGGGACAACTGCAGCAAGTTGTGCCAGCTGAGTCTCCAACATCTTGTTGAAGCTTAGTTGATTCTTGAATGCAGAGGATAGTCCTTCAATCTTGGCATTGATGTTTTCCAGGGTCTTGTCATTAGCTGACAGCTTCTTGGATAGGGCATCGTTGATCTTGAGCTGGCTAATGGCAAGTTCTCTCAAGTTGGGCTGATTTCCAAGGTTGCCATTGTTGTTGTACCCTCCTTGAAAGAATGGGCGTTGTTGACCCCACCCTTGACCTCCTGGACGATAGTCATTGTTGTTGTTGAAATTTCCGTTGTTGGCAAGGTATAGGGCGTCCTCACGAGTTTATGGGCAATCATTGCCCATATGACCCGTGTTGCCACAAAATTCACACGTGATGTGAGAGTCTAGGGCATAGGCATTGCCAGACACTTCACCACTGGATTGTCCATCAATTTTCTTCATTAGGAGGTCCAATTTTGCAGCGATCATGCCACCTCCTTCAAGATGTGCATGCCTCGCTGTCGGGTATAGAGACGCTCATCGTTCCATCCCATGTTGGACACCATCTTCTCAATAAGATCTTTAGCTTTTGGCACTGTCAATGAGAAGAAGGCTCCTTCAGCAGCAGCATCCAAATGGTCACGAGCTGATGGGATCAGCCCGTTATAGAAATTCTGAATAAGGAGCCAGTCATCCATCCCATGGTGGGGACAGGCTAGGATGTACTCCTGAAGCCTTTCCCATGCCTTGGGAATAGATTCCTTGAGCTCTTGCTGAAAGCTGGAAATCCTTCCACGTAAGGCATTGGTTTTGCCCAACGGGAAGAATTTGGCGAGGAATGTCGTAGAACCCTTCTCCCAAGTGTCTACAGCACTTCGGTTCACATAGAACCACTGTTTCGCTCTCCCAAGGACAGAGAACGGGAACAGTCTCAGACGGACCGCATCCGGAGACACGTCCTTGATCTTAAAAGTGCTACAGATCTCGAGGAATTGTTGCAGGTGAGCACTTGCATCCTCGTTAGCCTTCCCACAGAATGGATTGGCTTGCACCATAGTGATAAGGCCAGTTTTGATCTCGAAGTTCAGATCTCATGTGTTAACAGTGGGCCCAATAGGCACATTGTTAGCAGAGGGAGCTGAGAACTCACGAAGTGTCTTCTGAGCCATTGGCGTTTGGATTGTTGGTGCAGAGATGCTGGATTGCCTTGCCGCTCGAATCTTCTGAGGAGTAACGACACGGGGTCGATCTCTCAAAAGAGATTCGGGATCTTCAATAAAATTTTCTAGCAGGCGGAAACCAGACATACACTACCCTATTTTCACATTTAAAATAAATGCAAAAACAAAGAATGGTTATCCTACTAAAATCCTACCCATGATTCTATCCTATTCACTCAGTCATGTTATATCTATTTGCCTTCCCTAGCAACGGCGCCAGAAATGCTTGTTGACGGCTCCTAAGATATACTAACAAATCATCCCCGGCAACGGCGCCAGAAATGCTTGTTGGTATTTCTTATGCACCATTAACTAAACATCTCCAACTGATGTGTCAGAAATGCTTGTTGATGGTTCTATTGGACCACAAAGTGAATTCCGCAAGTGCACGGAAATATCATTGTAGCATTTCCCCTTAAGAGTATTCCCAAGGGTGTCATTTATTTGATCTCAAAGGAAGGCAGGGAAGAGATATAACAATCATCGAGTGGAAAAGGT
The DNA here is from genome assembly GCA_036927565.1 of Tuctoria greenei. NCBI lineage: Eukaryota > Viridiplantae > Streptophyta > Magnoliopsida > Poales > Poaceae > Tuctoria > Tuctoria greenei. The sequence goes on from JAYESD010000004.1 coordinate 168,472,680, forward strand.
AGAAAGGTCTAGTTAAGAATCTAGTAAGGATGGATAAAATAATAGTGGAGGTAGTGTGACACACACAAAAGCTTTCAAGTCTAAGGGGGATAAGAGGATCCTAGAGGTTAGTTAAGGTTGAGAGTTATGGAGGTACTCCTACTATGCTCTATTGTACATATACATAGTTTGAACTACTTATCCATAAGCTAGATCAATAGTGAATACTTATGCTATGTGGTTCAACACATCGGGCACGGGCTTACCCCTAGCAATACTAGGGCGACTCCCGCCAAGAGCCTGTGGCATAGCCGAACGTGGATGATTACAAAGGACGGATAGGGCTGTCACCACCTACTACCTACCTCTTCAATTTGTGGGTCTACGAGACATCCAATGCTACTTAGCTATCCTAGCACCATGCTAGCATATTAAGTAATTATCTTAAGAGCCTAGGCACAAGCCATCCTAAGGCAATGAATTGAATCATCATTGAACCAATGTTGATACACGTCATAATTATCCATAGTAACCTAGTTATGTTATAATTAACTAGACTATAGTGGGGGTCTATAGGTTCTATGATAATGAGATATGCTCATGATGAAACAGTCATAGAAGCTATACCTTCCACATACATGGACTCCACAATCAAACAAGAAACAATTTTCCCAAGTATATGTATAAGTAGAGACTAAAGATACTATCTTTATTATGCATAGTCACAAATACAAGAAAGAATACATGAGTCATACCTTTCCCAATGTAGGATTGGGAAGAGAGAGACTCCTTACTCCTTTCCCAATTTGGACTTGGGACTAGAGACTCTCCTCTCTACAACCTAACTCCTCTAAGACTATGGATGATAGTGTATACAATAGAGATGAAGCTCAAGTGGTGTGTGTTGAAGTGAGGGGTAGGGGGTCCTATTTATACTAGTGTTGAGGTCGGTTCCCGCCATCAAAAGCGCGCAAATCAGTCACTATTGACTCCATCAAGCCAGGAGGAGCCAACACGCGTTGTTTGACCATGTTTGGCGCCAGGAAGGGGTCGGCCGAACCCCTGGTTCGGCCGACCTGGTCAGCACTCCAAACATGGAGTGCTTCCTCCAGATGGCAGCCAGTGGGCCCCCTTGATGTATCTGGGTGATACACCGTTGGATCTCCTCGGATACTTCTTTTTGTGGGCCATTTGATCCATGGGATGCCACGTGTCATCGCTTGATTGGCTGGGATGATATTTTATAGGATTGGTCCCTTTACATTTCCTCATTTCCTGCATAAAATGCTGCATACACATATTTCTCCAAGTCCAAGTGGAATTGGGTTAGATAGAAAGGTGATGTGTGCAAGAAATGACAAATCCTTCACATAATTGAGTTAAATTGACGGATGAAATTGGTATATAACAGACGTCAACACTTGGCACCTCCCCTCATCGACGAGGTCATGGTCTTCACACCGGAGCTGGTCCTGCACGGCTTTGTCAAAGGTTCAGACCCGAAGGTACCCCAAGGTGATCTCCGGAGGAAGGACTGCTTCAGCTCCGTACACTAGGAAGAATGGAGTTTCCCCAGTTGGTCAGCTTAGAGTTGTCCTGTTCGCCGACAATGTGGATGGAAGCTCTTCAATCCAGTTGGTTCCGTGCTTTTTCAGGCGCTCATATGTGCGCGTCTTGAGACCTTTTAAGATTTCTGCATTTGCTCTCTCGGCTTGGCCATTACTTGCTGGGTGAGCTACTAAGGCGTAGCTGAGTTGAATGTTGAGGTCTTCACAATATTCTTGAAATGCAACACTTGTGAATTGGGTTCCATTGTCAGTTATGACTTTGTTTGGAACTCCAAATCTGCATATAATGGACTTCAAGAACTTGATTGCTGATTGCTTGTTGATTATCACAACTGGAGTTGCTTCCGGCCACTTAGTAAACTTGTCGATGGTGACATACAGGAACCTATAACCTCCGACGGCTTTTGGGAAAGGTCCCAAGATGTCCATGCCCCACACAGCGAATGGCCATGTAGGAGGTATCATTTGTAGTGACTGAGTCGGTGTGTGAATCTGTTTTGCGTGGAACTGGCACGCTTCACATTTTTTCACTAGCTCAACCGCATACTGGAGTGTTGTAGGCCAGTAAAAGCCATGCCGGAAGGCTTTACCGGCCAGCATGCGAGAAGAAGCATGGTTCCCGCACTCACCTCCATGGATTTCCGCGAGGAGCTTGCGGCCTTCTTACCTTGCAATGCACCACATTAGGATGCCATGGGCACCGCGCCGGTAGAGATCCCCTTCTACCAACGTATATCTGTTAGCCAATCTGACAATCCGGTCAGCGGATACACTGCCTTCAGGAAGGATATTGTCTTTCATGTAGCTCCGGATCTCTGAGATCCATGCATCGGAGCTTACTTGAGCTTCTGAGTCTTGCGTGATGGGTTGCTCGGAGCTTCCGACAACACCTACGACCCTTGGTGGATGCCATGGTTACAGGGTCACCGAGACTGCCAGCTTCGTGGTGCTGGTCTCGCCCCCTTCGCCCAGTTCGACAGGCTGAGTTGTTGATCTTGACAACCACCGGACGAAGATTCCATCAGGAGCCGGAGCTCTAGTTGAGCCTTTCGTCGAGAGTTCGTCAGCTTCAGCGTTTTGAAGTCGCTGAACATGATGGAGATATAGGACTTCGAATTCCTTTTGGAGCCTCTGGACTTCAAGGAGATAAGCAGCTAGTTGAGGATTGTTACAGGAGCATTCACCTTTGACTTGTTTGATGATGAGTTGTGAATCTCCCTTCACCAACAGCTGTTTGAGACCATAAGATAGTGCCACCTTGAGTTCGTAAATGAGAGCTTCATACTCTGCCATGTTGTGTACTTGACCCTCTCTCCAGTCGGAGCAAGGAGAAGGATTCCAGCTATGGCCCCATGCTTCTCCACGGAGCCATCGAAGTAGAGAGTCCAGTGAGGCTCGGTGAATACCGGAACCTTAGGTTCTGGTTTCTGCTCACTATGGCCCCCAGGGTTTGATGGAGAGGGAGTCCATTCCACCACGAAGTCAGCCAAGGCTTGACTTTTGATTGCTTGTCGTGACACGAATTCTAGATCGAATTCGGCCAGTTCCGCTGCCCACTTTGCAATGTTCCCAGTAGATTTAGGGTTATGCAAAATAGCGCGCAGTGGAAAAGAAGTTACCACTAATATTTTGTGGGCTTGGAAGTAGTGATGAAGCTTCCTTGAGGCAATAAGAACTATGTAAAGTAGCTTATGCACATCAATGTATCTTGTCTTGGCATCGTGGAGCACTTTGCTGATGATGTACACTGGGCGTTGGACAGTCCGGACCCTTTCGGAAGGACCCGGAGCTTCTTCTCCATCGACCTGGACCCTCTCGGAGGGGTCTGATCCATCATGTTGCGCTTCTTGGACCATCCCAGAGGGGTCCAAAACTTCTTCTTGTTCGACCCGGACCTTTCTAGAAGGGTCCAGATCATCTTGGTCGACCAGGTGCACCCCCTCAGGTGAACGAGGTTGATCACCTAGCATTTCGTCTTGAGGTTCCGTGACTGGGGGTTGGGACCCACACATGCCTTCATTTATCTCTGGACCCTCCCGAAGGGGTCTGGGTTCGTGGACTTGATGTGGCTCTAGTCTTTACGCGACCAGAATCATACTGACAACTTCGGTGGTTGCCGAAATGAAAAGCAGTAAAGGCTCATCAGGACTCGGAGCTACCAATGTCGGTAGTGTGGTGAGGAGCTTCTTTAGCTCTTGAAATGCCTTTTCTGCTTCTTTAGACCAATGAAATGGTTCGGACTTCCTCAAGAGTTTGAAGAAGGGTAGCGCCTGTTCTGCCAGTCTTGAGATAAACCGGCTGAGCGCAACTAGACATCTAGTTAACTTCTGGACATACTTGATACGAGTTGGGGGCCGCATATGTTCTATAGCCTTGATCTTCGCTGGATTTGCTTCAATTCCATGATGAGTCACCATGAAACCTAGAATATTCCCGAAGCTAACCCCAAAGACACATTTGTCCGGGTTCAGCTTGGTGCGTGTGGTGCGCAGCTTGTCAAAAACAGCTTGCAAATTATCAAAGAGTGACTCCTTGTTTTTGATCTTCATGACGATGTCATCGACGTACACCTCCACCAAGTCTCTAATTAGCTCTCCAAATGTTTTGTACATAGCTCGCACAAATGTTGAAGCAGCATTTTTAAGACCAAATGGCATGGCAGTATAACAGTACAATCCATCTACTATTATGAAGGCAGTATGCTCTTCATCTTCCTTAGACATTTGGATTTGATGATATTTAGAATATGCATCCAGGAAACATAATAGCTCACACCCGGAGGTGGAGTCCACTATCTGATCTATTCTAGGTAATGGAAATGGATCCTTTGGACATGCCTTATTTAAGGTGGTGTAGTTGATACACATCCGAAGCTTCCCGCCGGCCTTGGGTACAACAACTGGGTTTGCCAGCCATTTTGGATGGAAGACTTCCCGAATGAATCCAGCTTCGAGCAACTTCTTAATTTCCTGCCGGATGAAGTTTTGTCGCTCGATTGATTGCTTTCGGGGCTTCTGGTGTATAGGTCGTGCGTCAGGGTAAATCTTCAGATTGTGCTCAATCACCTCTCTACAGATCCCGGGTATTTGTGACAGTTTCCATGCAAACACATCGACATTAGCCCGGAGGAAAGTGATTAGCGTGAGTTCCTATTTGTTGTTCAAGCCTCCCGATATACGAGTAGTCTGAGCAGCATCGGAACCAATTTGGACGACTTTGACGGGAACATCGGTGTCGCCGCTTGATTGTACACCAGGTGCAGAGGTAGAGCCTTTATGACGAATACTTGGAGGGTTCGGAGCTGGCTCCTTACCGGATGCTTCCTCTTGCATTGTGGTAAGCACATAGAGTTCTTCTAAAGCAGTGACTCTTGCAGTGCGATCTCCACGGATCCGGAGAATGCCCGCAGGTGTTGGCATCTTCAACACTAAGTAACCATAATGAGCGGCGGCCATGATCTTGTACAAAGCTGGCCTGCCCAGAGTGGCGTTGAATGGCAGACTGATCTGCGTGACGTCGAAGACCAACTTCTCATTTCTGTAGTTTTCCCGAGTCCCGAAGTTCACTGGGAGTGTGATGGAACCGAGAGGAGTACTGGTCCCTGGACCTACCCCAGAGAGAGGTCGGGATGGGTGAAGGTCCGAAGGCCGGAGCTGAAGCTTAATGAAAGCTTCGAAGCTTATGATGTTCAGCCTCTCCGTCCACCATTACATGGTGGAGTTGAATATTTTTAATGGTGGGTGACACCATCAACTGGAGTTGGCCAGCTCCAATCATGTTTTGGGGGCAGTCTGAAGCATAAAAAATGATGGGAGTGTCCATCCACTTCCGATGAGGCTCCACCCTAGCAGTGGGAGCTTCCACAGCCATGTCCTGCCGCATTGTCTTGAGGATGCAGCGAGAGGTGATGTCCCAAGAACAACTATAGATGGTGTTTAGGATCTTTCATCGCTTGTTGTCAGAGACGTTGGAATCGTCATTGACAGTGTTGCAGACAGCTTTCAAGACCTTCTTGGGATCCTGGAAACCAAGCTTCTCCTGAGCCGGAGCTTCATCGACTTTTTGTTTTCCTTCCCGCTGACGGAAAGGAGCTTCTTCCCGGCGCTAGTTATAGCGCTCGGCAAGGTTCTGGACCTCCCGGCATTCTTCCAGGTTGTGCCTGTCCGTCTTGTGGATTAAACACCATGCTTTGGAACTGTTGTCGTCTTCTAATGAAGGACGAGGTCGTTTCTCGGGGCGTGGCTGATGAGGACATCACTTCTATAGATACAAACAACACTCCATTGAACATACAAGATGCAATCAATAGAGTTCATACACAACAATTAATTTCAGAGGTGAGCTTGTTCTTATATATTTCCTTATATGTTTTTGAGCATAGATTGCTACTTAATGATTTAATTATGATTAGGATCCATGGAGAGGTTCAAGGAGTACTTGGAGGAAGTATTAGGGACGTGGAAGACCAGAGAATTCGTTCAAAGAAGATGGAAATCGAACGAAACTCAAAATTGTATCCAACTCGGAGTCCAGGAGCAGTACGCACTAAACGGATGCCCAGGATGCATACGAACTCCGTTTTAGACGTTCTACATATGCACTAAAAGGGGAGAGGATAACCTTTACAATGGCTTTGGTCCCATGTCAAAATTCCTTCGGAGTTGATGGAAATCGTCGAAACAAAATCAAGTACAGAATCTGTCAGGGTGCTGCGCCACCGTATTGGGCCATTGGGCCATGTATCAAGTCTAAGTCCATTATTTTTGTATCTTAGGGTTAGTTCACGACCCCAACACCCCCTTATTTGTCATACCACCTATATATACTCTATAGTAGACGCCATGAACAATTGGGTTTTACTTAGATTAATAATATCGTCGTTTATCGGTTTGTGAAACCCCAATTCAGCAATTTCAGATTGCTTCTTCTACGTTCTTGCTTGTGTTCTCGGTTGCACTTGTAGGGATTGGCCTTCTTGGCGAGGTCAATCGTGTGAATCATGGTTTATAACCAACGGATCGGTGGTGTAGTGATTGCAGGGGTTGTTTGTGTTCTACTCGAGAGCCTCGGATCATCAACGTCGAGATCCCCACATCAATCGACTTATCCATTACCTTTCGGAAGATCGGGCCTCATCCTTTTTTCCTCATCAATTGGTATCAGATTTTCAGGTTGCCCGTTAGGTAATTCATCTGTCCATTACATTAGTTTTGTTATTCATACCTAGAGTCCACAAAAAAGCCACAATAAAAATCTGCAGTTTAGTAGATCTCTTCATCACTTTGTCCAAACCACCATTGAGCCATTTGCAACTTTGTTATTCAGTTTGGTTTTGGTGAGTTTTTGTCCATTGTTGAGTCATATTGCTGGTTTAGAAAGTGTTTTTGGTCTTAGTTTGAGTTTTGCATTGTGTGATTCATCCTTTTGAATCACGTCATCACGTTCAGATTAGATTCATCTCTGTCCAGTTCAGTATTTTCATCATATCTCGCTCATACGAACTCGGATTTTGGTGTTCTTTTACTTTATGGAAATATTAAGAAGTTCTCTATAACTTTTGTATTCATCAGTTTCCCAGAAAATAGAGTTACAAGGTCAAAATTGCATTAGTTCTGAATCTGTTATTGATCTAGAAATTCTGAACAGTTTGTATTTCGGGGGCAATATTTCCCATTGTTCTTATCCAAAATAAATCTTCCATATACTGAAATTGAATAGGTGAGATAGATCTATAATATTTATGTTCAAAGTTTTTAGATTTGGGGCCTATAAAGGTGCTTAATTGTCCTTAGAACATTGAGCAGAAAATCTGTAACAGACCTACGAGATATCTTTGAGTGTTTGCATTGTGTTCTTCTTTTGCAGCACATACTAAAAAAAAGGAAGAAAAAAGAAAAAGGAAAGTGCAAAACAAGTTTATACAAAACCCGCACAAAAAAGGAGAAAAAAACAACAAAAAAAACAGAAGTGCTTGCATTCTTTGTGTCATCTAGTTTTGTCTCATGTCTTGCTAGCTTGAACTACTAGGAACACATTTAGGCCAGCGACTTTGACAAATACTTTGAACACTTATTCAACTTTACTATCTGATTGCATTGTTGCTAATCCTTGCTACATATAATTGCCATCCAAGCTACACCTTACTCTTGAGCAGAATCGATACACCTTTGCAATCATCCCACGCTTCATTGGTTTCTTCATACCGTCCACCGTTTGCCACCTGCAGTGTCGGTAAGAACACTTGTAAGAGCCACTACCAGGATTCCGGGTTATTGCGACGAAAAAAAACATTGCAATAGGTCGAAATTCGTCGAGATAGGTTGTTATCGCAACGAAATAGAACGTCGCAATAGTTTTTCCGACTCATGGCGATAACAGCCGTGGCAATAGGTATTGCGACGACTTGACATCCATGGCAAATAGTATGGTATTGCGACGACTCCACGTTGGTGGCAAATAGGTATGGTATTGCAACGGTTTAACGTATTGCGACGATTTACCGTATTGCGACAAAAATATCGGTGTTGCAACGATGTCACATTCGTGGCAAAAAGTATGGTACTGCAACGACTCCACGTTCGTTGCAAATAGTATGGTATTGCAACGGTTTAACGTATTGCGACAATTTAATGTATTGCAACGAAAATAACGGTGTTGCAACGATGCCACATTCATGGCAAAAAGTATGGTATTGCAACGACTCCATGTTCGTGGCAAATAGTATGGTATTGCAACATTTTAACGTATTGTGACGATTTAACATATTGCAACGAAAATAACGGTGTTGCAACGATGCCACATTCGTGGCAAAAAGTATGATATTGCGACGACTCCACGTTCGTGGCAAATAGTATGGTATTGCAACGGTTTAACGTATTGCGACGATTTAACGTATTGCAACGAAAATAATGGTGTTGCAACGATGCCACATTCGTGGCAAAAAGTATGGTATTGCAACGACTCCACGTTTGTGGCAAATAGTATGGTATTGCAACGGTTTAACGTATTGCGACGATTTAACGTATTGCAATGAATAGTACGTTATTTGCGATGATTTCACATCTGTGGCGACAAGTACGGTATCGCGACGATTTCATACTCGTGGCGAATAGTATGGTATCGCGACGTTTTCACATTCGCGACGAATAGTACGGTGTTGCAATGATTTCACATCTGTAGCGAATAGTATGGTATGGCAACGTTTTTACATTCGTGGCGAATAGTATGGTGTTGCAACGATTTCACATCTGTGGCGAATAGTACGGTATCGCGACGATTTCACACGCGTGGCGAATAATATGGTATCGCGACGTTTTCACATCCGCGGTGGATAGTACGGTATCGCGACGATTTCACACTCGTGGCGAATAATATCGTATCGTGACGTTTTCACATTCGTGGCGAATACTACGATGTTGCAATGATTTTACTTCCGTGGCGAATAGTACGGTATCGCGACGATTTCACAGCCGTGGCCAATATTACGGTAATGCAACGATTTCACGTTCATGGTGAATTGTACGGTATTGCAACGATTTCAAAACCGTGACAAAAGTATTGTATTGCAATGATTTCTGATGTGTGGCAATAGGTTTGTAATGCAACATATTCAAATCTATTGCAACAGGGTCGTAATGCGACATTCTCTGGGTGGTGGCAATAGCAGTCTAGTGCAACGCTTTTTTGGTCGTAGCCAAATGTTTGTAGTGCAATGTTTTATAATTTGTGGCTATAGCTAGCTTCCTATTGCAACAGTTTATTTTCGTTGCAATAATCTGTTAATGCCACGTTTTATAATTAGTGGCACTAGAATCCTAATGCACCAGGTTTGAAAATTAGTGGCAACAGAATCAATTTATTCGCACACGATATGTCTGTCAACTTAACAACAAACATCCAGCAATTGATGCAACGCTCAAGGACCCTTGCGTCGTTGCGAGATGATGTTATTTACAATTTTTTCAGGTTGCAACATTGTACCCATTAAAAGAGCACCGCGACGAGTTGTAGTATTAGGAATAGTTTCTCGAACATCCAGCTTCGACTTGGTGCGAGCAGAAGCCTTTTGTGGAGTTGCTACTAGCCGTTGTTGATTTTGCAAGCTCTCCATCATTCTGCGCATGTCTGCTAGCTACTTTTCTTGTCGTGCAAAATTGGTTGCCATCTTATCATGTAAAGCCTGGACATCCTGGTTGAGTTGTTCATTTGCCTGGACGAAGCCATCCATCTGGGAGGTCATATAATCATTTCTTCCTTCCAACTCTTGCACTTGAGAGTTGAGGTCTTCATTTCTATTTTGCAAGGATCGAACTTGCTGGCCGAGCTGGTCAGACATCTGGATACGCAGTCTTTCAAAAACATTAGGTTTAGCCATATAACCACGCCCCCGAAACTGTGATCCTCCAGAACCGGTTGCGTATATATAAGTAAGCTAGAATATGTTGTTTCTTTCCTCATCTGGGATTGGGACTCCCAGCTCAGCTTCCTTGACGTTGATTTGGGCACGTGCCTGGGTCTATATACAAAAAGAAAAGTCACATGTACATTGCAAATATTTATTTAAATGGGGACTGTTTGAAGTGTTTCTCACATGTACAGCTTCTGCCTGCTCGTTTTCCCATTGACCGTTCTTCACATGGCTTGCCTCCCACAGTTCTATGTCATCGGGTTCTTTTCCGGTCTCTGGGTCTCACTACATCAAATACAAGTAAAATTTGATTGAATGATTGCAGTGCAAAGTAAAAGCATGATTTAGTTTTCATACCTTCTCGTAACTAAGTTGGGCGTAGGATTTCGAGCCAAGCAAGTGTTTTGTCTTTTGAGTACTTCAATTTCGTGAATTGGTTCTGCTTATTGACTACAATTTTAAGAATTAATTTCACGAATGGGTGTTATCAAATAGTTTTTGTAGGATATGAAGGTATTAGAAAGCTAGCTGACCTTGAATCGCTCAGACCCAAAATAGTCCATAAGTGCCAACCAATCGGAATATGCTACGTCAACAGGCTTGTTTTGTATACGTTCCTCATCGGCCGAATACTTCTTATAGGTGGCATGCAATGTTGATCGCCACCCCTTGTAGCGCTCACCAGCAATCTTCAATATTTTTCTTCTGGTATCATCTATGTCCTCCAAGTCCCAGGCATTCTGTACATTGTATATCACACTGTTATAACGTATAAGATGGAGGTCGCTAGAAAAAAATACTTATGTGGGGTGTCACAACACTAACCAGAATGTCTCTCACTATATCGCTCTTCGAAGTATCGCCAACCTCTGCCCACTTCCTTACACCAATGAGGGGTGCATTTTTTTTGGTTGTAATAACCACATCATCGACAAAGTGTCGCTGATTAGGACCAACCGCAGCACCCAACCTATCGGACCACTGAATTTGTAGCTTCCGATTCTGATCATTCGTTCTATTTGCAGATGCTAGATAGCACAATTTTGCAACCTTAAGTCCTTTAGCAACCCCTCTTCCAAACTTCTTTCCTTTTGTTAGTGTCATTTAAACGATAAACGTTTAAAGCAAATTAGCAACTGACCAGGCCTAGTATCATGTACAAATAGTGTGAAAGAAGAAGTTTGATGTTTTACCATCTTCATGATGAGTGCGGCAAATACGAGCGTGGGAACACCGCGTCGCAACAGCATTTTGCTCCATATTGGGTGATGCATCGACTTGTTGACTTCTTTATTGCTGTTCATACCCTACAATCAGGCATCAGGCAGTAGTTAGTGGCGCTACAGCATCCGTAGTACTGCAGAGGATTTTCAGTCCAGCTGCGAAGCAGGCAAGATAGTAGCTGGCGATGCTAGAGAAAGAGAGGGTTCGCCGGGTGCTCATCCTCTGCAGTACTGCCGGTCGGTCTGGCCAACATCAGCAGGAGCGCGTCTTGAGGTGAATTGGTGGCAGGGCGAGTCATGGATGTCAGCGGTATTAGCAGGTAGAGGATGCAAGACATATGAGGTGGGCAGCTTGCGACGTTTAACAAAGCTAGGGTTCGGTCTGGCAGTGCAGTGACCACATTTAAGTCAGAGGATCGACGTCCAGATCACACCGGTGATCTCACGTGACTTACGTTTTTACTGCAGGCGATGTAGTAAAGATCCAATGGTGTGATTCTGTTGGATCTTTACTGCATCGCGTGTAGTAAAAACGTATAAGTCAGGTGATCTGCGTCCATTGATATCACCTCGGAGAAAGTCTCGAGGCTAGGAGGACAGTGTGGCGGATCTAGGAATTAAATTAGGTGGATTGCATACTGATATTTTGCTCTGCATGTTAGCATCTCGCCCTAAAGTGCTACTAGAACGGATACATGAATATAATCTTGCGTTAATTACCAGACATCAGCAACACATTTGGCAGTGTAAAAAATGGAATTGAGATCATATAAGAAGCAATGAACCCTCATGTACATGCATCTCTAAACTATATGATGCTAACATTTCTTAGTGGATAGGGGTTAAAAATATTGGACTATTTTTTCCAGGGTATGCCATGTCATATGGGGCATAACATGTAGGTACGCCGTAATGGCCAGGGGTTTGCGGGCGGCGGGAACATCATGGCACCTGAATGATGGGACATGGAGATGGAGGGAGACGCGTCGGGAAGGACAGTGAAGTGACCACCAGCAGGGCATGGGCACCGGCCGGTGCCGGAGTGACCGGTGGCGACATGGGTTTGCGGGCGGCGGGGTCATCATGACGCGCGAAGGATGGGACGTGGCGATGGTCGAGGGAGATGCGTTTCTGTGGACACTGAAGTGAGCAGCAGCAGGGCGCGCCGGTGCCGGAGTGGCGGCGGCGAGAGAGCCCAGTGTGCGCGTGTAGGCATCAATAAGTCACGCTATCACATATACTCACCAGCAGGGTTGGGCGCCGGTCGGTGCCGGAGTGACCGGCGGCGACAGGGGTTTGCGGGCAGTGGGGTCATCATGACACGCGAAGGATGGGACTAGGAAACTACAATCACAATGCTAAAATATTTAGTAGAGCCCGATACATATTTATACTCGTAGTACCAGCATGGGATGACGAATCTCGGGGTTCCTGAGCATAAGGTGCTGCAATATTCTCTGCATATGATGCAAAGGAATTAAAGTGTTATAAATATGTGTATTTTGATAGTAAACACATTTATAGTTATACCAGGTGCTTGTTGCGCATCACGATTACTTGTAGACGACATGACGGTTTGGTGTCTTGTTCCTAAAGTAAAGAGTATATATAGTAAGTAACAGTGATAACGTCAGATTACATGAGGATGTGTATTTTAGATCGGGCGGTGTGGTTGCTATGAACTGAAAATGTTTGTTTTCAACGGTGGAATTAGAAATGAAGGAGTAGGAAAAAAACCGTACAATCCGAGAAAGAAAAACAAGAAAAATGTGTATAAACCGTGGGAACTGAAAATATTAGGAATACAAGTTTGGAACACAGGAATGAGAGTACAACATTGGGAGTGGTTGATAAGATAACCCTGGCGTAATTTACTTCTAAATCAAGAAATTACATAGTACATGCAGTTTTTAATAGTTATCTTTCCTGATATGGAAATGTACTAGAAATACACTACCATAAACTGTCGGAGCGACATTTATTTCAGGGCAGAGGTGTAGTTTATTTTATAAATGGAAAAAAGTAGAATGCAATCAGATGCTAGGGTAAAATAAAAAGATGAATCGACTGTAGGATGTAGATCTAACGATTGAGGATAGTTGATTGCACGATTGCACCATTAATCAGATTTTATACTAGACATTCATGAAACATAAGAGCATATAAGGAGAAGGAGTTGGGACGACAACTAGGAATGAACTGGCTGCAGCTGTTGGGACGACAACTAAAGTGATAAGGAGGGAGTAGCTCTATAAAAAGACGGCATGGATCGTGTAGAACTTACGTAGCACAAAACTGGAGTCCGGGATGTCGCAGGGCGGGGTCGGCGACGAAGAGGTTCGGTAGAGCCCATCAAACTTGGTCGCTCGACGTTGTACCCACAGTCACCACCACCACTCACACGGGAATTTCTTAGGAATGCAAGTTTGGAACACAGCACTAAGAGGAGAACATGTGTGTCGGGAACGGAAGCCACTGCGGGATTAGAGGGAGACGCACATTTATATTCGTCGTGGCTAGCTACAAATGGGCGGGACTGGAATTTTGGGCGCACGGAGTGAAGTTTCAATTGTGAAAATCTCAATTGTGTGCGCCAAGAAGAACGAAATTTTTTTCGAGGGACCACTACCTGCCGTTCATCTTTGTTTTCATGGAGATGTAAAAGCAGTCATGTGGTAGTGGGACATTCCAAAAAAAACACAAACAAAAATATGAATCGCCAAATGTATCATTGTGCTAATGCAAACGGCATGCAAATACAGAGAACACCCAAGTCCACGAAAGGAGGACGGCAAATCCATGGTCTAGTAAAAGGTAAACAATCAGCATTTTATATATAACATTCGTCGCAATGAAATGATAACATATACAGAGTATATACTACTACTATAAAAAAACATTTTCCCCTGTGATGTCTAATCTTCAGGCCGTCAATCCAAAGCCTCCTGTGATACGAGTATCACAGGTACATACGATATATATATCGACAATGTCATCGGATATTAGTTACAACGGATAAAGTACTTTTCATGCACCTGTTGCATCAGGCGATGGACTAGTTAGCAATTTAGATGACGTAATTTCCTAATCAAGTTAATTATGCATCATGTTTGTTGTTAGTTCTATTACTTGTAAGGATAATGTTTACCGGATTTCATTCATTCAGCCACAAGAAATATAGACGGTCCCAAGTTACAAACATATAGGAGATGTTTTTGATAAAAGAAGTTTTTCGATACTGCATATATAGAACACATTGTTCATGAACATAAAGACATATTTCATTAACAAACAAGTAATAGGAAAACATGTAGTAGACAGCAAGAACAAGATAAACTACACCTAATACAACTCTACTCAGAGATCACGAAATAGATAAACTACTCCTTATACTACTCTACCGAGAGAAAACCACGTCCTCCTCCTCCGCCGCTGCCGCCTCCTCCGCCTCCGCCGCCGGTGCTGCCTCCTCCTCCTCCTCCGCCGCTGCCGCCGCTGCTGCCGCCTCTGCCTCTGCCGCCGCTGCCGCCTCCTCCTGCTCCTCCTCCGCCGCTACCACCGCCTCCATAGCCGCGTCCACCTCCGCCTCAAGAGCCGCCTCCTGCTCTGCCTCCTCTGCTGCCGCCGCTACCCAAGCTGCCTCATACTCCTCAACCTCTGTCACAGTCCGAAGCTTCCCGGTGACGCGGCGCTTAATCTTCAGGAGGCCCTCTACCCCAGCAACCTCCTCGATCGTCTCGTGGAGGGCGTCGAGACGACTGGCCACAGTCATCAACCCGTAGCAGTAGTGGCCCGCGGTGTCCATGCTCATGTGGAGGGGAAGGGTCCCAAGACCCAGACGACGACACGAGCGATCTGTGTCGGAAAAGATCTTCCGCGCCACTGCGTTGAGCGCTAGTGCGCTATGAGCGGCGGTGGACTTGGCGTCGGTGGCCACCTTAAGGCGCCGATCGACTTCGTCGATGCAGTCAGTGAGGAGTCTGAGAGTCTGCTCAACCCAGCCGGGATGAGGAAGTGCAGGCGCCGCGGGCGGAGATGCGGGCGCCGCCATCAGTTCCACTGGCATTGCCGGCGGCGATGGAAATGGAGAAGGAGGTTCGGAGGACGTCGATGGCCTAGAGAGCTTCGGCGCGGGGCTACCCATTTGTGTGGCGACGGAGGTGCAGAGAAAGAGCGAGAGGTGGTCAAGGGTGGCGGGGGGAGAAGTTTAGAGGCTAGGATCTAAGGAGTGGTGCGACAGAGAAGCAAGAGGACGGTGAGCCTTTATAGTGGGTTATCGTCTAAGCGGGCGTGTTGAGATGATCGGATGCTAGATGAAACCGCGCTTAATTATGAACCGGTCGATGGCCCCGGTTTCCTCGAAACCGCGGTTTGCATCCTCTCGGTCCGAATGGCTCGACGCGTCCCATTAGGAGTAAATTTACATGCGTGGAAAAACAATTTTTTCGTTATATAAAAAAATCCGTCCGTACACGCCTAAGCCAAATTCGTGACCGCGCGTCCATGCCACGGGACGCCTTGCAGCGAACATGGGCCTAGTCCTACACGCATTACCGAGGTTTGAGGTATATACATATGCATGCATGTTAGTGTTGTTAAACATGACCGAGGTGTTTTAATTCTAGCTATGTCTAACATGCACGGACCGCAAACATGATCAACCAATTACACTACGTAAGAAACCCAAATAGGAGACAACAATGGGCGACAGATCGGATGTTCATCTTAAAGTCATTGTTTGTCTCCTTTAGCTTTGAAATTACAAATCGAGACGAGCTTCAAACCCTAAGATCTTTTGTTTTTGTCCAATTTGCTCGGTTCACTTGTGACAGATTAACACATCACTAAACTTAGAGCACATTCACTTGATTGAAATCCAGAAATTCTAACACAGCAGTATTCATTGACACGAATGAACACATATATATTACAAAACACAAGAAATATGTACAAGAACAGAATTGAAGCTAAACATGTACAAGAACTCCTAAAACTACAAAAGAAATATGTACAAGAACTCCTAAAACTACTATGCCGACCCCGCCTCCTCTGCCCTCTCCCCCAACTTCTCAAATCACGACAAGCGGTCCTCCTCATCCTCATCATCGTCGTTGTCGTCGTCGTCGTGGTGGTGGTCACCGTCGTCGTTGCCGTCGTCATCATCGTCGTCATCATCATCATCGTCGTCATCATCATCGTCGTCGTCCTCCTCCTCCTCATCCTCCTCCTCCTCCTCCTCCTCATCCTCCTCATCCTCATCCTCCTCCTCCTCCTCCTCCTTCTCCTCCTCCTCCTCCTCCTCCTCCTCCTCCTCCGGCGACGATGCAGCAGGAGAGTGGGCCGGCTACTCCGGCTGAGCTGATTGCTCCGGCTGCACCGGTGGCTCCGGCTGCACCGGCGGTGGAACCCTGCCGCAACGGAAGTTCCTCTCCATCGCCGCCACCAGGGCACTACAGCCCTCGACGCCGAGCTCCTGGGCCATTGTCCCGGACAAGATATCCAGGCGATCGACCACACCCGTGAGGGCGTAGAGGTAGCGGCCGGTGGTATCCATTCCCGGAAACTCGAGAAGGGTACCAAGACCCAAGGCGTCCAAGGCCCGAGACGTACTGTTGTACGCCTCTCGCGCCATAATGAGGCGCTGGTCGTCGTTCACCCTCTCAGGGGAGCTACAGCATATCCGCTTGCAGGGTGGCTGCCTCGGCGGGCTAGGAGGCGGAAGGTTGGCCATGGCTGTGGTGGTTCGTCGGCGCCGGGCTAGGAGGTGGAACGATGGAAGAAGAAGAAAGGAGTGCAAAAGTTCTGTGCTTGTACATAACCGATGACGCGCCTATATGGTCTGTGCAGAGTAGATGAGGGAGCGATTCGTTTCCCGCGCATTGAACTCTTTGCAGACCTCGTGCGGCGCAATTAAACCACTGTGGAAGACGATCTTCAGAGATCCTTCCGTCTCTCTTGTGGAACCGAATCCCCTGCAGTATTGCAGGTGCATTAGAGGTCACTGACATGTGGGCCCTATGCTCTGTGGGACCCACATGTCAGTGACTTCTAATGCACCTGCAGTACTACAGGGGATTTCAGTATCCCTGTGGAACGTCGTGCACGCGTCCCTGCACCACGACTTCTTAACTTCTCCACAGATCTCGTGCGGCTCGTCAGTTACTTGGCGCACTGGAAAGGCAAGCAGCGAGATCTCCGGGCCCGGCGAGCCCCGCCAAGGCGGCGCCGCGCGCGCGCCCTCGGCGCGAGGAAGAAAGGGTCTGTGATGTTGGTTTTCTTGTTTCGTGATGTTGTTTTTCTTGTTTTGTAGTAGTATTGTTTTATGTTAATGAACTCAATGTCATTGTTCCTCTGTGAAGACCTTTTATCGTAGCCGGTTTCTACCATAATAGTAACTGCCTGAGATAATTAGGTTATCACAGATGGTTCTTTACTTGTATCTAGCCATCTTTGATAATTGTTTTTCACAGACATGCCTAGTCGTTGGTTAATAACCACCTATAATAAGGTATAACCTATGCAGTACTACTGTTGTTATTTTTAATTTCCAGGTCAATTCAATATAATCACAGAACAAAAATCAATAATATCATCACAGAACAAAAGTCAACAATATTATCATCACAGAAGTCAATTTCACTAAAACAATATACATATGTACAAGTTACAGATACAATTCATCTCAAAGTTTACAAGTTTTCACTAAAAACTGTTTCTATTGGCATAGTCGCAAAGTTCTGGCACATCAGCTGCTGCACCATCCTCATCCAAGAACTCCCCTCTTTTGTGCAAAATTTCATGACGAATGAATTGACAGAGTTCAGCAGCAATCCTGTCGGCTCCTCCACTAGGAATACTTCTACAAACCGGCAATTCTTCATTCAGATTCTTCGTGTGCTGCAATATAACACATAACAAGGTTTAGAATGTATTGGTTTGAACAATCTCAAAGTATAGATCAAAGTGAGAGTATACAGGAATTTATTTGGTATTTTTGGAGCAGTTATACTATGAGCAATTGAATTTTGAAGTTGGAATCAAAATATTAAAATAATGTTTCTGGTAATATTGAACAGCAGAGAATATAAGTATTAAACTATGCTAGTTACAATGAAAATGAAACACAAAAGTAAGAAAATAAGGTATCGACATTAAGGATAACTTACATCCTCACGATTCACTCTATATACGTCGGCGGTCCGAAGATGCTCGCATACATAATACCCGCATAAGACACTCCCAGCAGGCTGCTTCGGACAAGTATAATACGTTTTAATGTCCAATGCATTCGTATTGGAAGGTCTCTCACCGCCAAGCCGTTCCGTGTAAAACCACCAAGCGTTGTAATACAAGAAATGTCATATAAAACTTGTCAACACATTCTAAATGTGCGTAAATTAAAATTATTGAATAAACGTACGATTTCAAAATGGAAAGGAAATCTCTGTAACGATCTGGTGAGAAATCGGCCGAGTCCAAGACTGTTGCCATTCCTTGCGTTGGCTTGATGAAGATCATTATGTAGTGATTACTGCAAACATACAAACACACGTGTTAACAATTACCAATAATTGCTATTTCAATGTCATGTGTCGAACTTACTCGAAGTGGTACGGAGCCTTTACGAGGTCCTTGCCGTCTCTGACAAAGATAAACATCGCATGTCCTATGTAAGCTGCAACTTCTGTCCTTTTATCCTTCTTAAGTTTTGCGATTGCTTTTTCAAAATCTTTTCTTTTCATGTGTTTGAGCTGTGCTGAGTCTTGATCCGCTTGGACGTCGAATAGCACCTTTGCAATCCTAGTAGGGTCAAGGATACCTGTCTTGCACTCCAACTTTTCATTATCCATGTATTGCATCCTATTGAAGAAGTCTATAATTGTTATAATCTCATGAAATGCGTATGCGTGTAGTAAGAAAAGCAAATACAAAATCTTAGAGCACTTACAAGCACTAGACGAGCAGCAGGTTGATTTCGAGCATGCCCCGATGGAAAAGGGCATGCAGCTCTTCAAATAAAATGACTCGTCTATCCACTCCAGTGCTCCAGAATGCTTCTTTTGGAATACGAAATGTGACGCAATTAAGATCATATTTTGTGCTGGCAAGGATGTACCACTCATGCATTCTTCTGAGCTGGACAGGTTGTTTGCTAAGTTGTACGGATGTCATGAACGGCTTCCCATTCTTAAATTCAGGAGGAACATCCTCAAGCTTGTATATTGGAACTCCTGGTTTAACTAAAGCTGTCCGCCGATTATACATGACACCGTCTTCTTCCCACTCCTCGATATCTCCTAATGATGGCTCATGAGAAGAACAAGATGCACTCGATTTTATAATATTTTCCTTCATAGTTTCCAAATATTTTGACGCTTTTGATGATGGTTTCTTATTTTCGTATGAGGTAACTTTGATAAGCACTGATGATCGAGGAGTAGTCGTCGGATGTTGGACACTGGCTTGTTGTTGAACCTGTTGTTCAACTGATTGCTCTTTACTCCCAGCAGTTGGCTCTAGTACTACTTCAAGCTGTTGCTCAACTGGTTGCTCTTTACTAGCAACGGCTTGCTCTGGTACTGCTTGAAGTTGTTGTACAACTTGTTGCTCTTGGATATCATCCTTGATGAGACATAGGGGGAGTGGTTCTTCCTGGACTGGGAGTGGATCTTCATGCAGTTCCGCCTTAGAAGATGGGGTTGCAGTATTTGGAGATGCGACGGGGCTAGAAATTGGCTCATCGTCCAACACGATATCGCGTCAGTGCCAAAGGATTAATTGGTTGACAGCCTGCCCCAGAGTCGCGATCCCCTCAGGTGTGACGTGGTCTATTTCATAATCTTCATAATAATTATCAATGATCTAAAGAACTTGCACCATAGCATAATACAACAGAAGTGGATTATCGTTGAAGTCACGATCAGGCTTTGCCATAGTAGTGGCAACCTGTTTGGTTTTGTTCCCTGCTCTGCCTATCGGGACAAGAAGACGACAAGATTTGTCGTTAGCAATATCGTCGAGAGGGAACTTATGGGTTGACCCTGAGCCTGGCACGGAACCAACGCTGCTAGGGTAGGCAGTTGGAGATACTAATTTCTCCTTTTGCACCGGAACCATCACTGTACTCGGTGCCACTAATTGTCTCGATTGCCTAAGTTGTTCCATTATTTCTTGCATATTTTCTTTGACCTTTTGAGCAATCGTTTCATCAAGTGTTTTCTTAAACTTCTCATGTCTTCTATATGTGTCTTTATCTTTAGGGAAACCATCTAGCCAAGACATTTGAGAAGAGACCGCTCGAACCCGTCCGCTGTGTTCAGGGTTTCCTAAGATAGCAGTAAGTTGGTCATTCTCCCTCTTCGGCTTGAAGAGACCCTTCTGTTGCTTTTCAATTACTTCTTTCATTTTATCCTCTACTTCATTCAGAGAGTCGGGCTTTTCAAGTTTGCCCTCGCTGGTCAAACCTGACCGAGCAAAGACCCAGCGTTGAGTTCGCTCATCGCACCGTTCTAATGGGTGAGGATTGCCCTTACTGGTAATTTTGTCTAATATCTTATTCCATTTATGGACTTTGGGGGCATATCCGGCAGACCCCAAGCGATGATGGTATTTGTTCTTTTTTGCAAGCTCGGACCTAGTTGCACTTAGAGCTTTAGCATCAGGTGTGCTCTTTTGACGAACAAACTCTTGCCACTGAGCTTGTTTGATTTTTCCCATCTTCCTCGGGCTAGGGACCTTATCGGCCTTAACATAAGCATTCATTTCACTCTTCCAGCATCGAAACTTCTTGTCGCAAGAGACCAATGTTGCTTTCTTTATAGCTTCTTATGTGCCTTTCGGGAACTTGAATTATTTCTTTATCCTTTCCCACAACTCATTCTTGGTCTGCTCAGGTAATTTCCTCCAATTCTCGGTTGTGATCGGCACAACCTCCCTAACAAGAAAACCGCATGCATTACGGTACTTGGTAACTGAATCCAGTGGTTCTTGGGGAAGCCCACCTGGACCGACCCTTGTTATGTACATGATGCAGTCCAATGGACCCTTATTGGGACCTAGTTGCCCTCGTTTCCGCTTGAGTGAAGTTGAGGATTCATCCATTGGAGAACCTTCTGCGGTTTTAGGAGCCAATGTCACCTCATTGTCTTCGCGATTAATCTAGGTAGAAAAAAATTATAAGACTTCGTATACTTGACAACCAACATTAACTTGAACTACTGAAGTTAAGATTCGTGATCCATACCTCGTCGGCGGGATCATATTCCGGGTCTAGATCCATTGAAGTCTTTTTAATTTTTATATTCGGAAAAGGATTCGATGGACTGTGATAGGAGCCTGAACTGCTGGAGTCAGTAAACTCCATATTGTCTTCTTTATTGTTACTACCAGGACCAGTCTTCTTAGGTCTTTCCATGCTAGAACTAATAAGACAAAAAATCTAATAAATGGCATATTAACTCTACATGAAGTGTTGCATGAAGAAAAAGATAGAAGCATTCTAGGATTTGATAAGGCATTCTAGGGTTCAAGGCGACTGACCAAAAGGTTCCTATACATTGCGAGGGTGACAAGCATGTTAAAGTTGCTCACCAGCAATGGCAATTTTATCTTCTTATTCTAAATAGGATAGCTTCGTTCAGAGTGGCGACCACGTTCTTGAGGTTTACTAGGCGGCACCTAGCTCCGAACCTATAACTGATCAAGCAAGGGACAAAAAGCAAATCCTCCAGCCTTTTTCTAGTATCAAGAATCGCAAAGTGTGGCACTTGGATTTGGATGGTGAGGTGAGGCGAGGCGAAGTAGCTGCAGGCGAGAAGAGACACTCTTTTTCAACGATGAGGGCATACCTGGAAGTGACTAGGGCGAAGCTCGGCGGCAACGGCGAAGCTCGACAGCCTACCTGGAAGTGACGAGGGTGAACACTTGGCTGCCGAGGGTATATATAAACTCCAATTTTATCAGGCGGATTTTAAGTACCGACCGTCTGAGAAGATGGTTACCTCAGGCGGGTTTTACTTACCAACCGCCTGAGAAGATAAAATTATCTTAGGGGGTTGGTTAGTAACATCCGAGATAAAAATCTTCTCAGGCGGTTATTAAGTACCAACCGTCTATGAAGATATTTACTTCTTCTTAATTAATATTCTTGATTAAATGTGGGTCCTTTAAAAAGGAAAAATTCCACTTTCTTGTAATATTATTGATATGTAAAGGTTACCATTAAATTTCACTTCATAAATCATTTGAAATTGGTCAGAACATAAAAAACATACAACAAATGCTATTTTTAATTTTTTTACCTTGATGAATCAGTGGACATTTTTACTCATCATACCAACCTCTATTAATTTTTTCAGATTTTTTAAAATTTTTTTGAATCAATGTGTGTTCATAATTTGATGAATGCCTACATAAAGACCCCTCACCAACCTCCTGTGAAGACGTGTCAACGACCGTGCGCGACCTTTCTTTTCCCCGAGGCGCGACCTTTCAATGCGCAGTAAACCAACTGCTCCATCTTCCACTCTGCACGGCCTTAAAGACGCGCTATCACCCGTTAGTTCTCCACAAGTGCGTCGCTCACTTTGAATCCTCTTCTTTTCTTCGTCTTCCTCCGCTTCAATGACCCAACACCACTATGGCCGACCTTCCGCCGCCAAGCCCTCCGAAGGAGCCACCTTGCAAGAAACTATATTGCAGCTCCCCCGAGAGGTTCAACACCCAGCAGCGCCTCCTCATGGCGCGAGAGGCGTACAACAATACGTCTCACGCCATGAGTGCCTTGGGGCTGGGTACCCTTCCAGAGTATACTGGAATGGGTACCATCGGCCACTACCTCTACGCCCTCACGGGGGTGGCTGATCGTCTCGACATTCTGTTCGCGACGATGGCCCAGGTTCTTGGCCCCGAGGGCCGTAGAACGCTGGTGGAGGCGACGGCTAGCAACCTCGGGGTTGCACCGCCGGTGCAGCCGGTGCAACCGGCCCCTATTGCACCGACGCCGGAGGACGAGGAGGGGGAAGAGGAGTAGGAGTAGGAGTAGGATTCAATTAGTTTTTCTTTGTTGTTTTTAGTTGCTTCTATTTTGTAAATATTGTTAATGAATGAAATCTATCTTTGTTCATCTATGTGACTGAATATTACTTGTGTATCTTGTGTTCTTTTGTGAGATGCGTGATTGAATATTGTTAATGAATGAGTATCTTGTGTGTTCTTCAACTGTGTGAATTAATGAATGTGTAGTGTGTTCATCGTGTTCCTCAGACTCGGGTATCATAAGGTAATTATCTTAGGCGGTTGGTAATTCAAACTCGTCTGAGAAGAAGATTATCTCAGGCGGTTGGTAAGTAATACCCAACTAAGATAAACATCTCAGAAGGTTATTAAGTACCAACCGCCTGTGAAGATATTTACTTCTTCTTAATTAATATTCTTGATTAAATGTGGGTCCTTTAAAAAGGCAAAATTCCACTTTCTTGTAATATTATTGATAAGTATAGGTTACCATTAAATTTCACTTCATAAATCTTTTGAAATCGGTCAGAACATAAAAAACATACAACAAATGATATTTTTCATTTTTCTATCTTGATGAATATAATGCCTTTTTGATTTATTTTTTCAATGGACATTTTTACTCATCATACCAACCTCTATGAATTTTTTCAGATTTTTTTAAATTTTTTTGAATCAATGTGTGTTCATAATTTGATGAATGCCTCATATGTTTATGAGCATTTAGTTAGAATGATGGATACTTTGAAGTTTGACATGTTGGAATGCTTTTAAAAAATTAACAAAATTCATACATGTATAAATGATACAAATATGTTCATACAAACAAATTTGAGTGAAGGATCTTTTTCTTATGGGATATACAAATGTGAATAATATGTGAGTAGAAATTAATTTGATATTTACCAAAACATTACAATGTCAGCTATACAAGTTTTAAAATTTTTTGTTCAGGTGGTAGATGTTAATTTTATACAAATGTAGAAGAAAGAATCATATAATTTGGACACAATTTGCAGAATCTAAACATGTTTGAGTATTTATATTGGAATCTAAATAAAAATGAAGCAAGGGATAAGGAAACTGAAGAACAGTATCGGACATTATCTCAGGCGGTTGGTAAGTAATAACTGCCTGGGATAAAAATCTTCCTTGATGGTTATTAAGTACCAACCGCCTGTGAAGATATTTACTTCTTCTTAATTAATATTCTTGATTAAATGTGGGTCCTTTAAAAAGGCAAAATTCCACTTTCTTGTAATATTATTGATAAGTAAAGGTTACCATTAAATTTCACTTCATAAATCTTTTGAAATCGGTCAGAATATAAAAAACATACAACATATGATATTTTTTATTTTTCTATCTTGATGAATATAATGCCTTTTTCATTTATTTTTTCAGTGGACATTTTTACTCATCATACCAACCTCTATGAATTTTTTCAGATTTTTTTAATTTTTTTAATCAATGTGTGTTCATAATTTGATGAATGCCTCATATGTACATGAGCATTTAGTTAGAATGATGGACAATTTGAAGTTTGACATGTTGGAATGCTTTTAAAAAAAATTAACAAAATTCATACATGTATAAATGATACAAATATGTTGATACAAACAAATTTGAGTGAAGGATCTTTTTTTTACGACATACACAAATGTGAATAATATGTGAGTAGAAATTAATTTTATATTTACCAAAACATTACAATGTCAGCTATACAAGTTTTAAAATTTTTTGTTCAGGTGGTAGATGTTAATTTTATACAAATGTAGAAGAAAGAATCATATAATTTGGACACAATTTGCAGAATCTAAACATGTTTGAGTATTTATATTGGAATCTAAATAAAAAAGAAGCAAGGGATAAGGAAACTGAAGAACAGTATCGGGCATTATCTCAGACGGTTGGTAAGTAATAACCGACTGAGATAAAAATCTTCCTTGACGGTTATTAAGTACCAACCGCCTGTGAAGATATTTACTTCTTCTTAATTAATATTCTTGATTAAATGTGGGTTCTTTAAAAAGGCAAAATTCCACTTTCTTGTAATATTATTGATAAGTAAAGGTTATCATTAAATTTCACTTCATAAATCTTTTGAAATCGGTCGGAACATAAAAAATATACAACAAATGATATTTTTCATTTTTCTATCTTGATGAATATAATGCCTTTTTCATTTATTTTTTCAGTGGACATTTTTACTCATCATACCAACCTCTATGAATTTTTTCAGATTTTTTTAAATTTTTTTTGAATCAATGTGTGTTCATAATTTGATGAATGCCTCTTATGTATATGAGCATTTAGTTAGAATGATGGATAATTTGAAGTTTGACATGTTGGAATGCTTTTAAAAAAAATTAACAAAATTCATACATGTATAAATGATACAAATATGTTGATACAAACAAATTTGAGTGAAGGATCTTTTTTTTTTACGAGATACACAAATGTGAATAATATGTGAGTAGAAATTAGTTTGATATTTACCAAAACATTACAATGTCAGCTATACAAGTTTTAAAATTTTTTGTTCAGGTGGTAGATGTTAATTTTATACAAATGTAGAAGAAAGAATCATATAATTTGGACACAATTTGCAGAATCTAAACATGTTTGAGTATTTATATTGCAATCAAAATAAAAAAGAAGTAAGGGATAAGGAAACTATAGAATAGTATCGGACATTATCTCACGCGGTTGGTAAGTAATAACCGACTGGGATAAAAATCTTCCTTGACGGTTATTAAGTACCTACCGCCTGTGAAGATATTTACTTCTTCTTAATTAATATTCTTGATTAAATGTGGGTCCTTTAAAAAGGCAAAATTCCACTTTCTTGTAATATTATTGATAAGTAAAGGTTACCATTAAATTTCACTTCATAAATCTTTTGAAACCGGTCAGAACATAAAAAACATACAACATATGATATTTTTCATTTTTCTATCTTGATGAATATAATGCCTTTTTCATTTATTTTTTCAGTGGACATTTTTACTCATCATACCCACCTCTATGAATTTTTCAGATTTTTAAAATTTTTTGAATCAATGTGTGTTCATAATTTGATGAATGCCTCATATTGTCGGTACCCTAGAAACCGTATCCCCCTTGAGGTTACAAAGATCTCAAAGGAAAGTCATCTACTTGGTTTGAAGACCCTCGGAGGCCCGCATGTCAGACATAACCGGACCCGCTTCTCCAACATGGTTAATCCCCGGGTCGCCACGTGTACTACCCAACCGGAGCTACCGCCCTCAAGGGGGAAGCTCCGGGCCATGTACCGAAATGGCACCTCCGGACTTAACCCCAGACCGAGAGAAGCTTCGGACCTGACACGTGTCGGGTAGCCCCGGAGCTACCTGTTTCCCACAGCAAGCTCCGGAGCTGCCACGCGTCCATCGTCGGATCTTCAGCCTCTAACCTCCGGAAGACCCCGCAACGGCTCCGGATCTTCAAAGGGGAATAAAGGACTTCAAGACCCGATTAAGTGTCATTAATACCATATTAATGACACTTAAACGGACGATCTTAACACCAGTAACGGTGCTGTAAAAGCTCGTTACAGGGTCATTAAGAGCAATTAAACGTGTATCAATACTAGTAACCGCCGGGGCCACATGTCGGGTCAGGCTAACATGTAACGGCCTGCCCTTGTACTATAAAAGGACAGGCCGACGACACGTTCAAGGGGCGAGGCTACACACACGCCATAGATATTCGTCACAAGCTCATACTGCTAATACAACAACAACACACCGTAGGGTATTACGCTCAGGCGGCCCGAACCACGTAAACTCTTGTGTCTCCTGTGTCAATTCCTACTCACCTTCTTGAATCTCCGCGCGCCCACACCGAACATCAAACTCCCCTATCACTTTAGTAGTGTAGGGAGATCTGCCGGTTCAAACCGCCGACAGTTGGCGCGCCAGGTAGGGGCGCCTGAGATTTTGAGAATGGTGAACTCAGCTGCTGGATCATCCAACGGTCAACCTGCTGCTCAGGCTGTTGGGGGCAATCCCTCCAATAGGCAGCCACCAGCAGGAGCCTCAGCACCAGCAGGAGTCACACTCCCACCACCACCGTCTCCTCCAGCAAATCGTGTTGGGCAACGTGATGGTGCACCAGCGTCAATTACTGTGTCGGCAAATCATGACAACCCGGAACACACGCTCCATGCAGCGCGTGCCCTTCTCCAATGCCCACCACCTCCGGATGCATCCCGGGATGCACTAGAGCAGTGGAGGGCCGATGTGGAGCATTTGGTTGCAGCAGCAGCCGAACGCCTCAGCAACCAGGGTCCTCCTCCTTCAGGACGAGCCCCGTCGCAGCAGCGGACTTTGTCTGGAAAACTTGGTCCGCACGTCTCCAATAGCAGGAGACGTGTTGCATCGCAACAAGTGACGTCATTGCCCTCCGGGGCACGACACACTCACACAGTATCTAGGCTTTCGACTCATGACCTCCGGGCGAAGCTTGATCGCCGATACCGCCAGCAGGATGGCCGAGTCCATATTGAGCGTGCCCGTGAAAGACGGGAAGCTCAGGACCTTTCTACTCCTGAAGGAGTAGGAGGAGGCTGTTCAGCCCTGGCCATGCACCTGCGCATGGTTAGATGGCCACAGAAGTTCCGGACTCACCTATCGGAAAAATTCGGCGGGACTGTCAATCCCGCCAAATTTCTTCAGATATACTCCACTGCAATCTTGGCAGCTGGAGGAAACGAGGCCGTGATGGCCAATTATTTTCCAGCGGCCTTAACTGGGACCGCCAGGTCCTGGTTTATGAGCCTTCCACCCAACTCTATCAACAGTTGGGAGGAGCTGTGCTGTCAGTTCACTGCCAACTTTGGGAGTTCATACACCCGACCAGGCACTGAACTAGACCTTTTTGCGGTTGTGCAAAAAGGGGGGGAATCCTTGCGGTCATTCATCCAGAGGTTCTCTCAGGTACGAAACACTATCCCTTCTATCTCTAGCGCCTCTGTCATTGTGGCATTCAGACAGGGCGTACGGGACAAGAAGATGTTGGAGAAACTGGCGATCAAGGAGATCACCAGCGTCCCGGAACTCTTCAGCTTGGCAGACAAATGTGCCAGAGTTGCGGAGGGCCGTGAAATGCACTCCAAACCAACCTCGGAGGATCACAAGAAATCCTCCAAAGAAGAAGCCACTACCTCCGGGGGTGGCAAGAAGAAAAAGAAGACCAACGGCAAGAAAAAGCTGTCGGCCGGCACATCCAACGTTGCAGCTGCTGCAACTCCGGGTGGCCGGTGGCCACGCCCCGAGAAGCGACCTCGACCGTCTTCTAAAGACGGTGGCAAACCCAAAGTGTGGTGTCCCATTCACAAAACGGGCAGCCACGGTTTGGAAGACTGCCGGGAGGTCCAAAACCTTGCCGAGCGCTACAACAAGCGCCGGGAAGAATCTCCTTTCCGACAGAGGGAAGGAAAACAAAAAAGTCAATGAAGCTCCGGCTGAAGAGGAGTTAGGATTTCAGGATCCCAAAAAGGTCCTGAAGGCCGTTTACACCTCAGTCGACGATGATTCTGACATCTCTGACAACGAGTGTCGGAAGACCATGAACACCATTTTTGGTGGATCATGGGATATCACCTCTTGTCGCGTCATCAAGACTATGCGATGGGATATGGCCATTGTAGCCCCTACAATTAGGCCAGAACCTCATCGGAAGTGGATGGACACCGCCATCACTTTTGATGCTTCGGATTTCCCTCGGAGCATGGTTGGAGTAGGTCAGTTACCTTTGATGGTATCTCCTACCATCAATAACATCCAGCTCCACCATGTCATGGTAGACGGAGGTTCGGGGCTTAACCTCATCAGCTTCGAAGCTTTCACTAAGCTTTAGCTCCGACCTTCGGATCTCCACCCCTCTTGACCTTTCTCCGGAGTAGGTCCGGGGGCCATTACCCCACTCGGAGCTATTACTCTCCCCGTTACCTTCGGGACACGGGAGAAATAACGCACCGCGAAGTTGGTCTTCGACGTCGCTCAGATCAACTTACCATTCAATGCCATCTTGGGTAGACCTGCCCTGTATAAATTCATGGTAGCTGCTCATTATGGTTATCTGGTGTTGAAGATGCCAACACTAGTAGACGTTCTCCGGATCCGCGGAGATCGTACTGCCGGAGTAACTGCTCTGGAAGAACTCCATGCACTCACCACGGTGCAAGAGGAGGACTCCAGGCAGGAGCAAACTCCAAAACCCCCGAGCATTCATCAACGAGGCTCTACTTCTGCACCTCGTGTGCAGCCAAGCGGCGACACTGACATTCCCGTCAAAGTCGTCCAAATTGGTTTCGATGCCGCTCAGACCACCCGTATATCGGGAGGATTGAACGACAAATAGGAACTTGCGCTCATCACTTTCCTCCAGGCTAACGTCGACGTGTTTGCTTGGCAACCGTCACAAATGCCTGGGATCCCCAGGGAAGTGATGGAGCACAATCTGAAGATCTACCCCGATGCCCGGCCTGTGCATCAGAAGTCTCGGAAGCAATCCGTAGAGCGACAGAACTTCATCCAACAAGAAGTGAAGAAGCTACTCAAAGCTGGATTCATTCGAGAAGTCTTCCATCCAAAATGGCTGGCAAACCCAGTCGTTGTGCCCAAGGCCGGCGGGAAGCTTCGGATGTGCATCGACTACACCACACTAAATAAGGCATGTCAAAAAGATCCATTCCCACTACCTAGAATAGATCAGATAGTGGATTCCACCTCCGGGTGTGAATTACTGTGTTTCCTAGATGCATATTCCGGGTATCATCAAATTAGGATGTCTAGGGAGGATGAAGAGCATACTTCATTCATCACAGTAGATGGATTGTACTGTTACACAGCCATGCCCTTTGGTCTCAAGAATGCAGCTTCAACTTTTGTACGAGCTATGTACAAAACTTTTGAAGAACTCATTAGAGACGTAGTGGAAGTGTACGTCGATGACATCGTGGTCAAGGTCAGGAACAAGGAGTCACTCCTTGACACCTTGCAGGCTGTCTTCGACAAGCTGCGGGCCACCCGCACAAAGCTAAACCCAGACAAGTGCGTCTTCGGGGTTAGCTCCGGAAAACTTCTCGGTTTCCTGGTAAGTCACCAGGGCATAGAAGCTAATCTGGCGAAGATTAAAGCCATTGAAGACATGCGGCCACCAACCCGCATCAAAGACGTCCAAAAGTTAACTAGATGTCTAGCAGCCCTCAGCCGGTTCATATCAAGACTGGCGGAACGGGCACTCCCCTTCTTCAAGTTATTGAGGAAGTCCGGACCATTCCAATGGTCCGAAGAAGAAGAGAAGGCATTCCAGGAGCTGAAACAGTTCCTCACCACCCTACCAATTCTGGTAGCTCCAAACCCTGGTGAGCCTTTGTTGCTTTATATTTCAGCTACTGACAAAGTCGTCAGTATGGTTCTGGCTGCGGAGAGACCAGAACTACCCCACACTCAGGAATCCAAATCCCTTCGGGAAGGTCCGGAGGTTCCTGAAAGCGAGTCTGGGTTCTAGCTCCCAGATTCGAATCCACAAGAAGTCACTTCAGGAGACCCAGACCCCTCAGGGAGGGTCCAGGTCAATTCTGAAGAAGCTCCGGGTTCCTCCAGCTAGAACTCGGAGGTCCCCGAAGAAAATCCGGACTCCTCCGAGAGGATCCGGGTCAGTGAAGAGGAAGCTCCGGACCCCTCCGGGAGGGTCCGGACCATTCAACGCCCAGTGTACTTCATTAGTGAAGTATTACATGATGCCAAGACTCGATACCTAGAGGTGCATAAGCTGCTCTATGCAGTTCTTATTGCCTCCAGAAAGCTTTGCCATTACTTCCAAGCTCACAAAGTCTCAGTGGTGACCTCCTACCCACTTCGAGCAATCTTGCATAATCCCAATTCAACTGGGAATATTGCAAAGTGGGCAGCGGAATTGGCTGAATTTGATCTTGAATTTATTTCAAGACAAGCAGTCAAGAGTCAAGCATTGGCAGATTTTGTGGCAGAATGGACTCCCTCTCCATCAAACCCTGGGGGCCCCAATGAGCAGAAGACAGAGCATCAAGCTCCAACCATCACTGAGCCTCACTGGACCCTCTACTTCGACGGCTCCATGTAGAAGCAGGGGGCCGGAGCTGGAATCCTTCTCCTTGCACCGACTGGGGAGAAGGTGAAATACATGGTACACCTTGACTTCAAGGCAACCAACAACATGGCAGAGTATGAAGCACTCATCTACGGACTAAAGGTGGCACTATCATATGGTGTCAAGCAATTGCTGGTCAAGGGAGATTCATAGCTCATCATTAAGCAAGTGAAGGGTGAATGCTTCTGCAATAATCTCCAGCTAGCTGCTTACCTCCTTGAAGTCCAGAGGCGTGAGAAGGATTTCGAAGTCCTAGATCTCCACCATGTTCAGCGTGCCCATAACGCTGAAGCTGACGAACTCTCGACCAAAGCATCAACCGGAGCTCCGGCTCCTGATGGAATCTTTGTCCGGAGGTTGTCAAAGCCAACAGCTCAGCCTGCCTACTGAGCGAAGGGGGTGAGATCAGCATCCCGAAGCTGACAGTCCTGATGGCCCTGTTACCATGGCAGCCATCAAGGGTCATAGGTGCTGCCAGGAGCTTCGAGCAACCCAACACGCAAGACTCAAAAGCTCAAGCTAGTTCCGATGCATGGATCTCGGAGATCCGGAGCTACTTGAAAGACAACATCCTTCTCGACGATGATGTATCCGTTGACCGGGTAGTCAGATTGGCTAAAAGATACACGCTGGTAGAAGGGGATCTCTACCGGCGCGGTGCCAACGGCATCCTAATGCGGTGCATCACAAGGGAAGAAGGCTGCGAACTTCTCGCAGAAATCCATGGAGGCGAGTGTGGGAACCACGCGTCTTCCCGCACGCTGGTCGGTAAAGCCTTTCGACATGGCTTCTACTGGTCTACAGTGCTCCAGGATGCAACTGAGCTGGTGAAGAAATGTGAAGCATGCCAATTTCATGCAAAGCAAATTCACACACCAGCTCAGCCCTTACAAATGATACCTCCTACATGGCCCTTCACTGTGTGGGGGATGGACATCTTGGGACCTTTCCCAAGAGCCGTCGGAGGTTACAAGTTCCTGTACATCGCCATTGACAAGTTCACTAAGTGGCCGGAAGCAACTCCAGTTGTGAAAGTCAACAAGCAATCTGCTATCAACTTTTTGCAGTCCATTGTATGCAGATTTGGAGTCCCAAACAAAATCATCACTGATAATGGGACCCAATTCACAAGCTCAACATTCCAAGGATATTGCGAAGACCTCGACATACAAGTTTGCTACGCCTCCATAGCTCACCCAGCCAGCAATGGCCAAGCCGAGAGAGCAAATGCTGAAATCCTTAAAGGACTCAAAACGCGCACCTACGAGCGCTTGAAAAAACATGGAGCCAACTGGATCGAAGATCTTCCGCCCACTTTATGGGCCAACAGGACATCTCAAAACCGTTCAACTGGAGAGACACCCTTCTTTCTGGTGTACGGAGCTGAAGCAATCCTTCCTCCGGAAATCACCTTGGGTTCACTCCGGGTCCGGACCTTCGACGAAGCCGCGCAGGACCAGCTCCGGCGTGAAGACCTAGACCTCCTTGAGGAGGGAAGGTGCCAAGCAGCTGTTCGGAATGCCCGATATCGCCAAGCCCTACGGCGTTATCACCAGCGGCATGTACACAACCGACAGCTCGAGGAAGGCGATCTGGTGCTACGGAGAATACAATCCAGAGAAGGGTTAAACAAACTCTCCTCCGGCTGGGAGGGGCCCTTCCGAGTGATTAAAGTATCCCGTCCCGGAAGCGTTCGCTTGGCTACTGAGGATGGGACACCTCTCCCAAATCCTTGGAACATCGAGCACCTCCGTAAGTTCTACACTTAATACCACGGAGGTGAGTCTTGAGTAACTTGAGGTGTATGTTATAGAGTCATTGTACAGAGTCGGGTAGTTCCTCCGGTAGAGCAGCCGGACCTTTCCCGAAAGGTCCGCAAAGTTCATGCAACACTTG
Source organism: Tuctoria greenei (assembly GCA_036927565.1). NCBI lineage: Eukaryota > Viridiplantae > Streptophyta > Magnoliopsida > Poales > Poaceae > Tuctoria > Tuctoria greenei. Next base: position 168,505,928 of record JAYESD010000004.1, read on the forward strand.
TCACAGTCTCAGGACTAAAAGTGCGGCTAACTACCCTGGGTCAAACGAGAAATGAAACACACTTAGCCTGGTTCCGTACCCTAAGAGTGTACTTGTTTCCCCTGTACCCCGTACCTATAATGAAAGACATCTTCATGTGAAATAGACTCCACGTGCATTTATTTTGTACAGGCTCAACATTTTTATTTTTCTCTTTCTTGTCTATAACAAAGACGTGCAATTCTTAAGAAATTTTAGTTCGACCGGTTTATATATGATTCGAGTTGTATTGTCAATTCTTTTGGATTCAAATATTGTTCATGGCCAACTCGCCTGAAAGCCGCCAAGCCAATCTAGGGCTGGAGTGTGCTATCGACTTAGCCTGGTCAAGCACCCTAAGTACGCCACTCTACCTACACCCCGGCAGGCCGAAGTAAGGCGGGTCCATGGACAGTTGGATCTAGAAGAAAAGACAACGCATTCGGTTGTATTTAAAATCGTGTTTAACTTAAAGTCTTCTTAAGAATCGTAAGCCGCGACAAAATTATAGAGAAGAAACGAATTTTACTATTTTTCTTGGCTTAAGTGTGCAAGAAAAATAAAATCTACGTTGATGGAGAAAATCCGGAGCTAACTAAGCTCCGACTCCCCTAGGGGGGCCTGCTGTTGACGTTGAATAAAAGATTGTGAGAAGACCCCGTAAATGGAGTATGCTGCCAACAAACTAAGTGTTGGCAAAGGTCACTGCCGGAGCTACTAAGCTCCGACACCTCAGAAGACTAACTATCGATGCTCTACACGTTGATAGAGACTATTGCCGGAGCTATCAAGCTTCAGCGATGGACAATGCCGGAGCTTCTAAGCTCCGACAACCTCAGGGGGCCTTCACTATCGAAGACTTCGAACCTAAATTCTACAAGTTCGGAGCAAATGAGTCTTCAACAAAACACAATATCCTCTTGGTACATGTTCACAATCAAATTGTGTACATCTACCAGGGGGCCAAGTGAAGATAAAAGTGTTGAAGACAAAAAGTGAAATTCACAAAAATTTGGGGATTTCATTTATCTGGAGACAAGGGATTACATCTGGAGACAAGGGATTACAAAATTGAGGAAGAAGAAGAGAAAATACAAGTGAGAATTACAGAGATGGTCCTAGATCCTATGGAAGAATTGGGCGACCTTCTGGGCAACCTCCGATACGCTGGCTCGGGTAGCTTCGCCTTCTCCTTCAACGGGACCTTCAAGCACCGGGTCCAGAGGAAATTGGGAGTTCCGACTGGTGTAGGATGTCAGCACATATTCTGCGACGTTCTTCGCCAAGGATTGCCCCTCAACCTCCAATTGGTCCGCGATGACATCGCCCACCTTGGAGAGCTTGCTACCTGCTGAGCTCAATGCCTGCAGCGCTAGGTCCGGCTCCGGCTCCGGGTCATCCGGGCGCACGGGGCTGAAAACCATCGGTGTTAGCGCGTCGTTGGCCTTGCCCAAAAACTCCCAAATCTGTAGGGAGTCTGCAGTCCTCAAGCCCTTCATTTCTTCCAGGGATCTCCTGGCCGCCATCAGTTCAGAATTCTCGCGGGCGAGGCGCTCAACTTCTTTGGCGTTCTGCTAAATCTTCTCAGCAACCCGCTTTTTGAGTTTTCCGAACTCCTCCTCCCGGAGGTGGATCTTGTTCCGGCGGTCGACCAGGTCCTTCTCTCTTCCCCTCACTTTCTTCTCCCGAGCAGTAAGGGCACACTCTTGTTCGTAGAGTTCCTGCCCTCGCACCAAGGCCTTCTCCTCTTCCTCATGGCAGCGCTCTTCCAATTTCTTGGCGTGCTCCTCGAGGCCCTTGTCAGCCAGAGCCACCTTCTCGGCGAGATCCTCCTCCCTCCTCAGGACGTCATCCCGCAGCTCTAGGAGTTTCTGCTCTTCATTTTCGAGCCGTTTCTCCCTCTCTTCAAGTGCCTCTCGGCGCTTGATGAGCGTAGTGTTAATGGCCTCAAGCCTCTTGTGGCGTTCATCGGCCGCACTATTGGTTGCTTTGGCCTGATTGTAGATTTCTTGGGATTGAGCGTCGAGGGCGCGAGTCATACTCTCCCTGTCATCCAGCAACTTGCCCCAGTACTCCAGGCGGATCTTCTCCCGTTTGATCCACTCTTTGTCATCTGCTAGCCTCGACTGTGCCAGCTTGGTCTCGAAGTAGAGCCGGTTGCGCCACCGCCTAATGGTTTGGCGCTCCTCTTCAAGAGCCTTGCTGTCATGGAAGAAGGCCAGTTGGACTTAACGCAGACTGGAACATGCGTTGTCAATAGACAGTGACAATGGGATGGGTTCCGGACCTGCTGGGGTCTCCTCCGTTGGTTCCAGCGGGTCTTCAGATACAAAAATTGGGTCCCACTCCACAAGAGTGGTCCCCTGAGTCTCCATGGCACTAGGGCCGTTCTCCGGGATGACCTCATTCGCCATCGAGGAAGGCCCCGCCGCCAAGTCTTCGTTCACCCCCTCAGGCAGGGGGCCAGCGACTTCGCCCGGGCAGTCCGGCTCGGCCGCAGCTACCTCCGACGTCGTCGCTTCCGGAGCAGGAGCCGTTGCTGGCTCCGGTCTGGGCACCTCTTCCGACGGGGGCTCAAGCTTCGTGCCCTCTTCAACAACCGGCTCAGGAGCTGGAAGATCTTCAACATCGACCGGCCCTGTGACCGGAGCTCCAACAATGACCGGCTCAGCGGCCGGTGCTTCGGAGGTAGCTGGCCCAACTGCCGGAACTACCTCAGTTTCCGGCTCGCACGCTGGGGCTTCAGTCACCTCCGACTCAACCGCCGGGGTTTCGACAATTTCCGGCTCAGAGGCCGGGATTACTACTTCCTCCGGCTCAACAGCCGGAGCTTCCATCATCTCAGCACCAGGACCCGGAGCTTCAACCTCCAGGATAGGTGCCGCTGGCGCATCTTCACTCCTGTGGTCCGGCGCTACCACGGGAACTTCTGGGGATGAGTCGAGGTCCATGACCACGACAGCCGGCGCCGGAGCTGTCGCAGCTTCAGCCACCACTGGGGGCAGCACCGGAACAGGAGTAGAAGCCCCCACCCTCACGGCTTCAACCACTGTGGCTGAGGGTGGAGCCTCACTCCCCTTCTTGGGGACGCTGCAGATGGCGAACGAAGAAAATTAAAAAATAGTTGCTACAATTAAAACAACTATCCAAGGTAGATATTAAAAATTACCTTGGGAGGCTTCTGCACCAGCTTGCGCGGAACCTTTTTCCCGGGCGTTCTGGGCTGGTCATAGCCGGCGTGGAAGCTCCGGAAGGCCCCCCGGAACTTGTCGCGGCCACGGGCGTTTCTCGAGTCGAGGCTCTCCTCGATCAGGAAGAACCCCCGGACCTGGAGGCCTCCACCGGCCCAGGTGCTGGAGTCGCGCGCCCGGAGCTAACACCCCGGGAGGACCCCACTACGGGAACAGACGCGCTCCGGGAGGACCCCACTGTGGGAACAGTCGCGTTCCAGGAGGACCTCATTACGGGAACAGTCACCACGGTTGTAGAAGACCTTCCCCTCCGGGGAGAAGGAGCCGAGGTGGAAGTAGCGGGCCTGACGGACCTTCCATCGGCATACTGCAGCTTCCTCTTCTGACTCTCGGGTTCATCCGCCAGCTCCTTTCCCTTGCCGACGACCTCGACCCCCGGCTTTGGGGCAGGGACAGAGCCATCTTTGGGCATTTCGGGGATCGCCACCCGGGTGGTTGATCTTCTCTCGACGACACCAAGGTCGTCAAGTACGGGCATCTTTCGCCGGAGCTCCCTGCTGAACTCCACTTCCACGTTCAGAGGGAGAAAGGCTGACGGGGGAGTCAAGTCATCACCGTCGACGTCGATGCCGTGCTGGAACTTCTTGAGGTGGAACTCCAAGGTTTTCCCCACCATGTTGGACTTCAACCCGGTCTCAACCCGGTTGTCATCCATCACGCTGTTGAGGGCCCAAGCGAGTTTCTCCCTCCTCTTCAGTGGCGCCCACCTGTTGACCAAGAAATTGCAAAATACCGCCTGAGGAGTCAATCCTCCCTCCACGCATTGGTGGATCCTGGTCAAAGCAGGGTTGAAAGCTTCCGCCAGCACCGGAGCTTCACTCCAGATCATCGTGTCGATGCCGGGAAGACCATCAGGCAGCTCCAACCTCTCGTACTCCTCCACCCTGACGACTATCCAGTCTTTCTTCCAGTCATCCCACTTCCCAGAGGGAAATGACCGGAGGTACTTGAATGGGCACTTCTTGCGCTTCACGAAGTAGTAGAAGCCAAGGTACTCATTGCTCCGACCGGTGGTGTGGACGGTGAAGAAGGTCCGGAAGAGTTCAATGCTGGGGGGATGCCCACCCACATCTCACAGAAGTGGACGAAGATAGACACGAGGAGAATGGAGTGAGGACCAAGGTGGTATAACTGCAGACCATAGAAGTCTAGCAGCATCAAGAAAAAGGAAGAAAAAGGTGGTATCAACCCCACCATGGCGTACGAGGAGAAGTACACCATTTCGCCGGCATGCTCCTTCTCGAATGGGAGCTCTCCACCGGCACGGACCGAGCGGTTGAAGAAGTCCGAGGACCACCCCATGAGGGCCCGGACCTTCTTCAAATCGCCGTCGGTCTTCAAGTGACTCTCGCGGAGACCCAACTCCATCGCGGCACGGCTAGGCAAGAGAAGAAGAGCGAAGCACAAGTTGGGAGTTTGAGTGCAAGATCATATGAGAGGCGTAAAGAACTCCCTACGGTGCGTGCTTTCCTTCTTAAGTAAGCCCTCGCAACGCTTGGATGGAAACCGCAAGGAAGTCAAAGATACCATTCAAAAGTTCCACCAAGCCGATGACAAGAGGGCCCGGGACCACCCCGGCGATCAAGTCGAGGTTCTTACCCAGGCGAACGGTTGTCATCATGAGGCGGGAAACCCAAAGGCGGCGGCCTGACAAGGCGTGCAGAACCGATACGGTTTTCGTATCGGGAACCGACGACCTTCAATTGTGTGAGATCCGCACGCCAAAGATCTCATCTGCCACACGCGGGATGTGCCACGCAGCGGGGATTTAACTCCAAATCCTCGCCAACGGCACCTTCAAAGACCCTTGAAGACTCAGTTCAAGAGTCGCGAAGATGGACCCACCTCCGGCGGAATGACTTCACCCCAGTGGTCTTCCCCGGAGGTAGGTCCAGGGGGCCACTGTCGGTACCCTAGAAACCGTACACCCCTTGAGGTTACAAAGATCTCAAAGGAAAGTCATCTACTTGGTTTGAAGACCCTCGGAGGCCCGCATGTCAGACATAACCGGACCCGCTTCTCCAACATGGTTAATCCTCGGGTCGCCACGTGTACTACCAAACCGGAGCTACCGCCCTCAAGGGCGAAGCTCCAGGGTGGTAGCTCCGGGCCATGTACCGAAATGGCACCTCCGGACTTAATCCCAGACCGAGAGAAGCTCCGGACACGTGTCGGGTAGCCCCGGAGCTACCTGTTTCCCACAGCAAGCTCCGGAGCTGCCACGCGTCCAATCGTCGGATCTTCAGCCTCTAACCTCCGGAAGACCCCGCAACGGCTCCGGATCTTCAAAGGGGAATCAAGGACTTTAAGACCCGATTAAGTGTCATTAATACCATATTAATGACACTTAAACGAACGATCTTAACACTAGTAACGGTGCTGTCAAATCCCGTTATAGGGTCATTAAGAGCAATTAAACGTGTATCAATACTAGTAACCGCCAGGGCCACATGTCGTGCCAGGCTAACCTGTAACGGTCTGCCCTTGTACTATAAAAGGACAGGCCGACGACATGTTCAAGGGGCGAGGCTACACACACGCCATAGATACTCGTCACAAGCTCATACTGCTAATACAACAACAACACACCTGTGGAGTAGGGTATTACGCTCAGGCGGCCCGAACCACGTAAACTCTTGTGTCTCCTGTGTCAATTCCTACTCACCTTCTTGAATCTCCGCGCGCCCACACCGAACATCAAACTCCCCTATCACTTTAGTAGTGTAGGGAGATCTGCCGGTTCAAACCGCCGACACATATGTATATGAGCATTTAGTTAGAATGATGGATAATTTGAAGTTTGACATGTTGGAATGCTTTTAAAAAAAATAACAAAATTCATACATGTATAAATGATACAAATATGTTCATACAAACAAATTTTAGTGAAGGATCTTTTTTTACGAGATACACAAATATGAATAATATGTGAGTAGAAATTAATTTGATATTTACCAAAACACTACAATGTCAGCTATACAAGTTTTAAAAATTTTTGTTCAGGTGGTAGATGTTAATTTTATACAAATGTAGAAGAAAGAATCATATAATTTGGACACAATTTGCAGAATCTAAACATGTTTGAGTATTTATATTGGAATCTAAATAAAAAAGAAGCAAGGGATAAGGAAACTGAAGAACAGTTTTGGATATTATCTCATGCGGTTGGTAAGTAATAACCGACTGGGATAAAAATCTTCCTTGACGGTTGTTAAGTACCAACCGCATGTGAATATATTTACTTCTTCTTAATTAATATTCTTAATTAAATGTGGGTCCTTTAAAAAGGCAAAATTCCACTTTCTTGTAATATTATTGACATTAAATTTCACTTCATAAATCTTTTGAAATCGGTCAGAACATAAAAAACATACAACAAATGATATTTTTCATTTTTCTATCTTGATGAATATAATGCCTTTTTCATTTATTTTTCAGTGGACATTTTTACTCATCATACAACCCCCTATGAATTTTTTCAGATTTTTTTAATTTTTTTGAATCAATGTGTGTTCATAATTTGATGAATGCCTCATATGTATATGAGCATTTAGTTAGAATGATGGATAATTTGAAGTTTGACATGGTAGAATGCTTTTAAAAAAAATTATAAAAATTCATACATGTATAAATGATACAAATATGTTCATACAAACAAATTTGAGTGAAGGATCTTTTTTTTACGAGATACACAAATCTGAATAATATGTGAGTAGAAATTAATTTAATATTTACCAAAATATTACAATGTCAGTTGTACAAGTTTTAAAATTTTTTGTTCAGGTGGTAGATGTTAAGTTTATACAGATGTAGAAGAAAGAATCATATAATTTGGACACAATTTGCAGAATCTAAACATGTTTGAGTATTTATATTGGAATCTAAATAAAAAAGAAGCAAGGGATAAGGAAACTGAAGAATAGTATTCGGCATTATCTCAGACGGTTGGTAAGTAATAACCGACTGAGATAAAAATCTTCCTTGACAGTTATTAAGTACCAACCGCCTGTGAATATATTTACTTCTTCTTAATTAATATTCTTGATTAAATTTGGGTCCTTTAAAAAGGCAAAATTCCACTTTATTATAATATTATTGATAAGTAAAGGTTACCATTAAATTTCACTTCATAAATCTTTTGAAACCGGTCAGAACATAAAAAATTTACAACAAATGATATTTTTCATTTTTCTATCTTGATGAATATAATGCCTTTTTCATTTATTTTTTCAGTGGACATTTTTACTCATCATACCAACCTCTATGAATTTTTTCAGATTTTTTTAAATTTTTTTGAATCAATGTGTGTTCATAATTTGATGAATGTCTCATATGTATATGAGCATTTAGTTAGAATGATGGATAATTTGAAGTTTGACATGTTGGAATGCTTTTAAAAAAATTAACAAAATTCATACATGTATAAATGATACTAATATGTTCATACAAACAAATTTGAGTGAAGGATCTTTTTTTACGAGATACACAAATGTGAATAATATGTGAGTAGAAATTAATTTGATATTTACCAAAACATTACAATATCAGCTATACAAGTTTTAAAATTTTTTGTTCGGGTGGTAGATGTTAATTTTATACAAATGTAGAAGAAAGAATCATATAATTTAGACACAATTTGCAGAATCTAAACATGTTTGGGTATTTATATTGGAATCTAAATAAAAAAGAAGCAAGGGATAAGGAAACTGAAGAACAGTATCGGACATTATCTCAGGCGGTTGGTAAGTAATAACCGACAGGGATAAAAATCTTCCTTGACGGTTATTAAGTACCAACCGCCTGTGAAGATATTTACTTCTTCTTAATTAATATTCTTGATTAAATGTGGGTGCTTTAAAAAGGCAAAATTCCACTTTCTTGTAATATTATTGATAAGTAAAGGTTACCATTAAATTTCACTTCATAAATCTTTTGAAATCGGTCAGAACATAAAAAACATACAACATATGATATTTTTCATTTTTCTATCTTGATGAATATAATGCATTTTTCATTTATTTTTTCAGTGGACATTTTTACTCATCATACCCACCTCTATGAATTTTTTCAGATTTTTTTAAATTTTTTGAATCAATGTGTGTTCATAATTTGATGAATGCCTCATATGTATATGAGCATTTAGTTAGAATGATGGATAATTTGAAGTTTGACATGTTGGAATGCTTTTAAAAATATTAACAAAATTCATACATGTATAAATGATACAAATATGTTCATACAAACAAATTTGAGTGAAGGATCTTTTTTTACGAGATACACAAATGTGAATAATATGTGAGTATAAATTAATTTGATATTTACCAAAACATTACAATGTCAACTATACAAGTTTTAAAAATTTTTGTTCAGGTGGTAGATGTTAATTTTATACAAATGTAGAAGAAAGAATCGTATAATTTGGACGCAATTTGCAGAATCTAAACATGTTTGAGTATTTATATTGGAATCTAAATAAAAAAGAAGCAAGGAATAAGGAAACTGAAGAACAGTATCGGACATTATCTCACGCGGTTGGTAAGTAATAACCGACTGGGATACAAATCTTCCTTGACGGTTATTAAGTACCAACCGTCTGTGAAGATATTTACTTCTTTTTAATTAATATTCTTGATTAAATGTGGGTTCTTTAAAACGGCAAAATTCCACTTTCTTGTAATATTATTGATAAGTAAAGGTTACCATTAAATTTCACTTCATAAATCTTTTGAAATCGGTCAGAATGTAAAAAGCATACAACAAATGATATTTTTCATTTTTCTATCTTGATGAATATAATGCTTTTTTCATTTATTTTTTAGTGGACATTTTTACTCATCATACCAACCTCTATGAATTTTTTCAGATTTTTTTAATTTTTTTTGAATCAATGTGTGTTCATAATTTGATGAATGCCTCATATGTATATAAGCATTTAGTTAGAATGATGGATAATTTGAAGTTTGACATGGTAGAATGCTTTTAAAAAATTAACAAAATTCATACATGTATAAATGATACAAATATGTTCATACAAACAAATTTGAGTGAAGGATCTTTTTTTTTACGAGATACACAAATCTGAATAATATGTGAGTAGAAATTAATTTAATGTTTACCAAAACATTACAATGTCAGCTATACAAGTTTTAAAATTTTTTGTTCAGGTGGTAGATGTTAATTTTATACAAATGTAGAAGAAAGAATCATATAATTTGGACACAATTTGCAGAATCTAGACATGTTTGAGTATTTATATAGGAATCTAAATAAAAAAGAAGCAAGGGATAAGGAAACTGAAGAACAATATCGGGCATTATCTCAGACGGTTGGTAAGTAATAACCGACTGAGATAAAAATCTTCCTTGACGGTTATTAAGTACCAACCGCATGTGAAGATATTTACTTCTTCTTAATTAATATTCTTGATTAAATGTGGGTCCTTTAAAAAGGCAAAATTCCACTCTCTTGTAATATTATTGATAAGTAAAGGTTACCATTAAATTTCACTTCATAAATCTTTTGAAATCGGTCAGAACATAAAAAATATACAACAAATGATATTTTTCATTTTTCTATCTTGATGAATATAATGCCTTTTTCATTTATTTTTTCAGTGGACATTTTTACTCATCATACCAACCTCTATGAATTTTTTCAGATTTTTTTAAATTTTTTTTGAATCAATGTGTGTTTATAATTTGATGAATGCCTCATATGTATATGAGCATTTAGTTAGAATGATGGATAATTTGAAGTTTGACATGTTGGAATGCTTTTAAAAAAATTAACAAAATTCATACATGTATAAATGATACAAATATGTTCATACAAACAAATTTGAGTGAAGGATCTTTTTTTTACGAGATACACAAATGTGAATAATATGTGAGTAGAAATTAATTTGATATTTACCAAAACATTACAATGTCAGCTATACAAGTTTTAAAATTTTTTGTTCAGGTGGTAGATGTTAATTTTATACAAATGTAGAAGAAAGAATCATATAATTTGGACGCAATTTGCAGAATCTAAACATGTTTGAGTATTTATATTGGAATCTAAATAAAAAAGAAGCAAGGGATAAGGAAACTGAAGAACAGTATCAGGCATTATCTTAGACGGTTGGTAAGTAATACCCGCTTGAGATAAAAATCTTCTCGGAAGGTTATTAAGTACCAACCGCCTATGAAGATATTTACTTGGGATGGAGGGAGTATAAGATGGTCACCCGCGCCATCGTCTTTTCCGCACAACCGTTCAACATCACTCTTCTCTCCACAAAACCTAGTCGCGGCTAGTATACAGCAAATGCTTTCGAGCTCAAGCAACCCTACGCCACTGAGCCCGCTGAGGGACCCGACGCCGGTATGCGGCCGCGGCTGGACCCCCCCTCGCCGCCGCGCATGAAGGATACCCTCCTGTTCAACATGGCCCGAGATGTATTTACGGATACATCTCACTCCATGGAACGCCTTGGGCTCGGTACCCTTCCACAAAGTACTGGAATGGACACCACGGGCCACTACGTCTTTGGCCTCTCGCATGTGGCCTCTCGTCTCGACTCCCTCTGGGAGACGATGGCGACCGAGCTCGGCGTCGCGGGTCGTCGCAACCGCGTTGTGGCGGCGGCCTTGAGACTGGGTCACCTTCCGCCGCCGGAGCCCGAGGCGCTAGAGGAGGGTCAGGAGCCCGAGGACCCACCCGAGGAGGAGGAGTTGGAGGCTGAGTAGAGTAGTATTTAGGTGTTTTCTTTTCATGCTTTTAGTTGTGGTTTTTCGTTTCATGTTTTTATTTGTAGTTTTTCATTTCATGGTTTTAGTTGTAGTTTATCTTTTCTTGTGTTTGTAATATACTCCCTCCATCCAAAGCGACAAGTATTTTGGGACGGAGATACTCCCTCCATCGAAAGGGACAAGTAGTATTTTGGGACGGAGGAAGTAATGTTTTTAAGTTAAATGTACTTGGTGTTCTTGTTCATGGATGTACTATCTGTGCAAAATTAGTTCGAATTTTCCGATCGCCAAACCCTCCTTGTCCCCAAACCGATGGAGTTTCCAGGAGATCGCCCGTAGTGGGGCCCACAAAGCAGTCTGTAAAGTAGTAGTAACAGGAAAATGCAACAGGCTGGTAGCTAGGAGTGGAAAGAAAAAAGTGATGGTTATTAAGTACCAACCGCCTGTGAAGATATTTACTTCTTCTTAATTAATATTCTTGATTAAATGTGGGTCCTTTAAAAAGTCAAAATTCCACTTTCTTGTAATATTATTGATAAGTAAAGGTTACCATTAAATTTCACTTCATAAATCTTTTGAAATAGGTCAGAACATAAAAAACATACAACAAATGCTATTTTTCATTTTTCTATCTTGATGAATATAATGCCTTTATCATTTATTTTTTCAGTGGACATTTTTACTCATCATACCAACCCCTATGAATTTTTTCAGATTTTTTTAAATTTTTTTTAATCAATGTATGTTCAAAATTTGATGAAGGCCTCATATGTATATGAGCATTTAGTTAGAATGATGGATAATTTGAAGTTTGACATGTTGGAATGCTTCTAAAAAAATTAACAAAATTCATACATGTATAAATGATAAAAATATGTTCGTACAAACAAATTTGAGTGAAGGATCTTTTTTTTATGCGATACACAAATGTGAATAATATGTGAGTAGCAATTAATTTGATATTTATCAAAACATTACAATGTCAGCTATACAAGTTTTAAAAATATTTGTTCATGTGGTAGATGTTGATTTTATACAAATGTAGAAGAAAGAATCATCGAATTTGGACACAATTTGCAGAATCTAAACATGTTTGAGTATTTATATTGGAATCTAAATAAAAAAGAAGCAAGAGATAAGGAAACTGAAGAACACTATCGGGCATTATCTCAGGCGGTTGGTAAGTAATACACGTATGAGATAAAAATCTTCCTTGACAGTTATTAAGTACCAACCGTCTTTGAAGATATTTACTTCTTCTTAATTAATATTCTTGATTAAATATCTTATCAGGCAGTTGGTAAGTAAAACCCTCCTGAGATAAACTTAAAAACCGCCTGTGAAAAATCGACGCCGAGACGGGGACCCCTCACCAGACGCCTGCTATTAGACGACGACCCGCTATAAAGGCTCACTATTCTCTTGCTTCTCCGCCACACCGCTCCTTAGATCCTAGCCTCCAAACTTCTCCCCCCACCACCGTCGACCACCTCTCGCTCTTTCTCTGCACCTCCGTCGCCACACAAATGGGTAGCCCCCCGCCGAAGCGCTCTAGACCATCGATGTCCTCCGAACCTCCTTCTTTGTTTCCATCGCTGCCGGCAATGCCGGTGGAACTGATGGCGGCGCCTGCATCTCCTCAGCCTGACTGGTTACAGCAGACTGTCCGCCTCTTTACCGCCCGCATCAATGAATTAACGCGCCGAATTAAAGATGTCGAAGACGACGTGTCCTCCGCCGTCGAACATGCAAGAGCACTGGACACAATGTTGCGGGATGTATTTAACAATACATCTCTCATCTGTCGCCGTCTGGGTCTTGGGAGGCTTCCCCAGCTCCCCAGCATGGACTCCGCCGACTACTACTTGTTCGGGTTAATCTTTGTGGCCGCTCGTGTCGATGCCCTCCATGAGACGATCGCGGAGGTTGCTGGGGTACAGGGCCGCTGGAAGATTCTGCACAGCGTCGCCTGTAAGCTTGGTGTGGAGACGGAAGAGGAGTCATCGCCGCCGTCAGAGGCGGAGGCGGAGCCGCCGGAGGATGCATCGGCCGCGGCGCGCGCGGCGGCGGAGGTGGACGAGGCCTCCGAGTAGAATAGGATTAGGAGTAGTTTTGTTCTTGTTTCTACGTGTTTTTCGTCCATGTTTTCTTTACTCTTGTTTGTAATATATGTGTTGGTAGTATGTTAATGTAATATGTCTTTTATGTTCATGAACAATGTGTCTGATGTATTATCGAAAAATTCTCCTTTTATCGAAAAACATCTCCTTTAATAACGCCAAGTTTTAACCTTCAACCCACTTCGTGCTTGAATCGAAAAACATCTCCAGTCGTGATGTTGTGTTTCTCTTGTTTTTTTTTTGATATTTTTTCTTTTCACGTTTTGTCATGTTGTTTTCTTTGATGCAAACGGGGCTAAACAAAAGACGAGCGCGCATAGGGGAAACCCAACAAGTGCAACATTCATCAGAGACGAGCATGCATATATAGGAGAAACACATCAACATGCCTTATACAAGTCTATTTTATATATAGTACTCCCTTTGTTCACTTTTCATTGGCGTTGGGAGAACTAGGGGTAGCGCATCCAAAAGGGAATGGAGGGAATATAACCCATAGAGTACAACACGTTATGGCGGAACATGTCATACTCGCGCTCAATCCTACAGTCTCAGTACAGAAGACGGTTCACTCGTACCACCCTCGCCGGCCACAGCGGGCAGGCCTCTGGTCCCCCCTGTTGGGCAGTGGCAAAAGTAATCGTCAATTTCGGGCAGCGCCACCGGCGGCGGTCTCGGGGGAGGCCTACACAGAAACCTCCAGCTCACGAAAACGTCGAGCCTCTGCATGGCTTGATTCCGACACCGGCAGCACTCCGTGTTGGTCCTCTTCATCGCGATGAACCCGGCCGCGTTGTCGCCGATGTGGGCCTCGCCTACGACCTGCCAGATATACTCGAGGGCGTCACGGTCCCTGCGGTCGGCGTCGTAGTGGAGCATGGCAAGGACGTAGGCCACCACCTTGTGGCCGTTCGCGGCCGCCCGGGCAAGGAATTGGGTGCCCCGCTGCGCCTGTGCACGGCCGTAGTTGAAGACGAGGTCGAACCCGGTGACGTAGCACGCATGAGGGTTACCCATGTTGGCTAGGCGCTCCACGAGGGCGTCGTAGCTCCCGTTCCCGTGCTGTTGGAACCACTCCCAGCTGCTCTCCCGCTCCAGCACCACACGCCTGCCCACGGCGGGATCACGGCACGCCGCGTGCATGGCCTTGCAGGTGGCGCGTAGACTGGAGACGTCGTCCATGGGCTGGGTGGAGGTTGCGGCGACCCACCCCGCGATTAGGACCGCAATATCGTGTGTCAGGGGAACTCCATGGGCTTCGAAGGGAACCAATGAGGGCGCGCGCGACAGAGAGGAAGAGTACGCGCGGAGAAGAGGATGGTGTGTGTGGCAGAGTAGAGGATGGTGTGTCGCCTTACTACTCTTTATTAGTATGTGCGGAGAAGACGATGAGACGCCCAGTGATTTTTAGTACACGCGGAGAAGAGGGATGGTGGTGTGTGGGCAGTTATTTCCAGCCAATTTCTTTTGTCCCAGCTCAACTTTACTTTCACTGTATGGTCATGTCAGCTGTGTGCTCTGCACATTTTCAGCTACTGTCCTTTGTTGCCGTAGCAACTTGCTTGCATTGAATGAAAAGTGGGAGGATATGTATTGATGAAGGGTGATAGGGTAAGTTTATGTGTTGACTAATGTGCGGTTTAAAAATTAGTTTTTCTTTGTTGTTTTTAGTTGCTTCTGTTTTGTAAATATTGTTAATGAATGAAATCTATCTTTGTTCATCTATGTGACTAAATATTACTTGTGTATCTTGTGTTCTTTTGTGAGATACGTGATTGAATATTGTTAATGAATGAGTATCTTGTGTGTTCTTCAATTGTGTGAATGAATGAATGTGTAGTGTGTTCATCGTGTTCCTCAGACTCGGGTATCATAAGGTAATTATCTTAGGCGGTTGGTAATTCAAACTCGTCTAAGAAGAAGATTATCTCAGGCAGTTGGTAAGAAATACCCGACTGAGATAGACATCTCAGAAGGTTATTAAGTACCAACCGTCTGTGAAGATATTTACTTCTTCTTAATTAATATTCCTGATTAAATGTGGGTCCTTTAAAAAGGCAAAATTCCACTTTCTTGTAATATTATTGATAAGTAAAGGTTACTATTAAATTTCACTTCATAAATCTTTTGAAATCGGTCAGAACATAAAAAACATACAACATATGATATTTTTCATTTTTCTATCTTGATGAATATAATGCATTTTTCATTTATTTTTTCAGTGGACATTTTTACTCATCATACCAACCTCTATGAATTTTTTTCAGATTTTTTTAAATTTTTTTGAATCAATGTGTGTTCATAATTTGATGAATGCCTCATATGTATATGAGCATTTAGTTAGAATGGTGGATAATTTGAAGTTTGACATGTTGGAATGCTTTTAAAAAAATTAACAAAATTCATACATGTATAAATGATACAAATATGTTGATACAAACAAATTTGAGTGAAGGATCTTTTTTTACGACATACACAAATGTGAATAATATGTGAGTAGAAATTAATTTGATATTTACCAAAACATTACAATGTCAGCTATACAAGTTTTAAAATTTTTTGTTTAGGTGATAGATGTTAATTTTATACAAATGTAGAAGAAAGAATCATATAATTTGGACACAATTTGCAGAATCTAAACATGTTTGAGTATTTATATTGGAATCTAAATAAAAAGAAGCAAGGGATAAGGAAACTGAAGAACAGTAT
The DNA here is from genome assembly GCA_036927565.1 of Tuctoria greenei. Lineage (NCBI taxonomy): Eukaryota > Viridiplantae > Streptophyta > Magnoliopsida > Poales > Poaceae > Tuctoria > Tuctoria greenei. Next base: position 168,521,759 of record JAYESD010000004.1, read on the forward strand.
CGGGCATTATCTCAGATGGTTGGTAAGTAATACCCGACTGAGATAAAAATCTTCCTTGACGGTTATTAAGTACCAACCGCCTGTGAAGATATTTACTTCTTCTTAATTAATATTCTTGATTAAATGTGGGTCCTTTAAAAGGGCAAAATTCCTCCTTGTCCCCAAACCGGTGGAGTTGCCAGGAGATCGCCCGCAGCGGGGCCCGCAAAGCGGTCTGTAAAGTAGTAGTAACAGGAAAATGCAACAGGCCGGTAGCTAGGACTGGAAAGAAAAAAGTGAAGACAATACGGGAAAGAAAATGTTTGAAAAAAGGAAGGACAACCAAAATGTTAAACAGGAAATCTTTTCACAGAAATTAATCCATTCGTAATCCTCTCAAACATAGGCTCCCTTTGAAGGATAGGATTTGTAAAGGATTTTTAGTTTCCATAGGAAACGTAACACATGAGCTAGGACACTTTGGTAGCCATACTAAAAGAGCTACTTATCCGCCTCATCCACTTCCCCACGCCGCCAGTAGAATCTCTTCGGTCGCAGGAAGGTGTCCCCCGAAGAGTTCAAGGACATCGAGGAGTGTCCGTCAGAAGAGTCACCTGATGATGAGGAGGCCGGGGAGTTGGGGTGGACCGACGGCGTATAGTCGAGGTAGTGATCCAGGAGGATGATGAGCTCTGTCGTGAGGCCACCAGGCCGGACCACTGCGGCATGGTTGAAAGGTTCCGCCGGCGGCCCGCCGTCACTCCCAGTCCGGCCATCACTTCCTGCAAAGAAGGTGGCCATTTTGGCCCGAGGCAGGAGGCTTGGGTCTTTCATCCACCCAACGACCGTGCACAGGTCAGCACGCTCCCAGTGGTAAGTGGAAGCATCGAAGTGATCAAAGAGGAAGACGTCACCCAGAACCTGTCTGATGCCCTCCGCAGACCAGACATGCAGAGGGAGGTTCTCGATGACAACCTGCACGTGGAAGAACCATCCGACGATCGGCACACCAACGCCAAAGATCCATGGCCGGAAGTAGTGGTTATCATTCGGCATGGAGATGATTGTCGTCTCGATGGCGAGCTCCCGATAGTCATCACGGGTGAACCGCACCAGGAACTCACCATCCCCAAACGTGGACACGGTGAAAGCCCAATGCGGGATTTCAAGTTGGTGATGGATGGCCAGGGTGATCTCCATGGGCGTCGCCTCGCTGCGACCTCCTCTGGGTCCCAGAACATCTGCTTGGCGGCGCAAACGGATAAACTCTGTCGTCATGGGGCGGTTGTTGACCACCGTGCATTGCCCCTCACGAGGGCGCAGGGACGGTGAGCCTGCAGGTACCTGTTCGCGTCTAACATGGTTGCAAGGCATGGCGCTACGACAACAGAGGCAAAGGACTTCTCAGGCAACACACGGGAGCATGGATGGGAATCAGTCGGGAACTTGAGCCTGGAAGCAATAGGGGAAGCAATGGGGGGGGGGGGGGGGTTAAGAAGGCGAGGATGAAGAGGCCAAACATCAGAAGCAGCGTCCCTTGAGGATCTCACGAAAATCCGGTGATAGGACCGGACCTTTCGAGGCCTTCGGCTTTGTGCAAGCGTCATGAATGAGCGAAGGCCCAGCTTGAATATAAAGTGAATCAGCGCAGTTTCAGCCCACAAATAACAAGCGGCCCAGCTTTTTCGTCCCGCCTGCCTGCATGCCCTCGGCGGGAAGTTTTTGTCACGCCGAATGAAGAAGGAAAATAAGAAACAAAAATAATATTTTATTACGGTACCCTTCGACCCGCAACGCCGGCTCCCTCTCCGCAATGCGCTTGTAGGAGCATCCATCGGCCGCCATGATTGTAGGAGCATCCGCCGGCCGCCATGTTTGTAGGAGCATCCGCGGGCCGCCACGCTTGGAGGAGCATTCAGCGGCCACCACGCTTGGAGGAGCATCCGCCGGCCGCTACGCTTGGAGGAGCATCCGCTGGCTGTCATGCTTGTAGGAGCATCCGCCGGCCGCCACTCTTGTAGGAGCATCTGCCGGCCGCCAAGCTTGGAGGACCAACCGCCGATCGCCACGCTTGGAGGAGCATCCGCCGGCCGCCACGCTTGTAGGAGAATCCGCCGGCCGCAGCGCGTGGAGTAACAACAGCTAGGTACAATTGCTCACAAAATGTGTTCTTGTACATCTATCCTCTTACGGATAGGCTGATGGCTGATTGAATTGTAGGAAGCAATGTCAGAAGATAAGACATGGATCAGAAAAGACAGGCATACGAGGGAGTGGCAGGATGGAATGAAGTCATTTTTAAATTTTGCATTTCAGGGCACTCGTGAAGGAGGAACTATGCCTTGTCCTTGCATGAGATGTCGTAATATTTGCCACAAGACACGCAAGGGAGTTCATTTACACCTACTCAGAAATGGGATGTTATTGGATTATACTTGTTGGATACACCATGGAGAAATACGAGTTCAAGAAAATATTGCTGAGGAATCAGCAAATAATGAGGAGATAATTTCTGATGATGGTGCTATGCAAAATATGTTGTCCAGTCTACTTAGAGGCACTTATCATGGTAGTACTTCAGCAGATGTTGATGATCAAGAAAATGCTATAAACCAGTAGGAGCCAACTGGGGATGCAAAGAAATTCTATGAATTATTAACTGATGCCAAAAAGGAGTTGTATCCAGGTTGTTCGCAGCTGACCCAATTATCCTACATTGTCAGGTTCTACCAGATAAAGTGTTTAACTGGTATGAGCAAAGTAGCTTGTAAGATGTTTCTTGAACTATTCTCATTTGTGCTTCCAAAGGGCCACTGCATTCCTAATACACTTGATAAACTTCAGAAGGTTGTTCGTGACCTCGGGCTGGACTACCAAAAGATAAATGCATGTGTCAATGACTGTGTGTTATTCCGGAAGGACTATTCTCTACTGAATAGTTGCCCAAAATGTGGTGAATTAAGATGGAAAAATAGTACTGCTGGGGATGCAAGAGAGGCTTTACCTTGTGGAAAATCCAAGAAGCTTGTAGCACGCAAGGTTCTACGTTACTTCCCTCTTAATCCCCATCTACAAATGTTTTATATGGGAGAATCAACGGCATCAAACATGCGCTAGCACAAAGAAGGTCGTACTGATGATGGGATATTACGCCATACCGCCGATTCGAAAGCATGGAAGCATTTTGATAGCATTCACCAAAATTTCTCATCTGATCCTCGCAACATAAGACTTGGGATAGCATCTGATGGTTTCAATCCTTTTGGAGTAATGAATGTTTCTTACAGTACATGGCCTGTGATTCTAATCCCTTATAATCTACCACCTTGGTTGTGTATGAAGCAGTCTTATTGGCTGATGTCAATGATAATTCCTGGGCCAAAGTCACCTGGAAACAACATTGATGTGTATCTGCAGCCTTTGATTGTTGAGCTATTGAAATTATGGTCTGATGGTGTTGAAACATATGAAAGTTTAAAGAAAGAGACATTTGTCATGTGAGCTTCTTTATTGTGGACAATAAATGATTTTCCAGCATATGCAATGCTATGTGGATGGAGCACAAAAGGGAAGCTAGCATGTCCATACTGCCATATAAACACTGACGCCTTCTGGTTGAAATATGGACGAAAGCATTGTTACATGGGTCATCGTCGTTTCCTACCTTAGGATCACAGATGGCGTCGAAACAAAGGTTCTTTCAACAACAAGGCAGAGAACAGAGAGGCTCCAACATCACTCTCTGGTGACGAAGTACTCCAACAATACGAGTTTTTTGATCAAGTGAGTTTTGGACCGACGAATAATAAGAGAAAGCACACCGAGGAAAATAGATGGCATAATTGGAAGAAGAAAAGTATATTTTTCGACCTCCCTTATTGGAAGACATTGCTAATAAGGCATAACTTGGATGTCATGCACATTGAGAAAAACATTTGTGATAGCAAATTGGGGACATTGCTTGCTATGGATTGTAAAACAAAAGATAGTCTACAAGCTCGTCTTGATATGAAGGATATGGGTATACGGCCAGATCAACATCCGAAGTTCATAAAGAGCAAGTACACATTCTCACCAGCATTATATACTTTGGGCAAAGATGAGAATACCACCTTGTGCAAGTTTTTGGGGAATGTGAAGGTGCCTGATGGTTATGCCTCAAACATCAAGAGATGTGTGGACATAAAAGCATGTAAGGTATCGGGTCTAAAAACTCATGACTGCCATATTATATTTCAGAAGCTCCTTCCTATTGCAATACGTAACATATTGCCTAAAAAGGTTGTTGCACCTTTAATTGAGTTTAGCACATTCTTTTCTGGAATTTGTTCTAAAGAATTGGCGGAACCAGATTTGGACAAGATGAGCAAACAAATTCCTGAAACAATTTGTAAGCTTGAGATGTTGTTTCCTCCTGCTTTCTTTGATATCATGGTACATATTCCAACCCATCTTGCCGAAGAAGCATGGTTGGGTGGACCTGTTTCTTACAGATGGATGTATCCAATTGAGAGGTACATTGGTACATTGAAGAGGTATGTACGTAACAAAGCTCACCCGGAGGGTTCTATAGCTGAGGGATATATTGTCGAAGAGTGTATGACTTTTTGTAGTCAGTTTTTGGATAACATCAGCACCAAGCGTAATAGGCCAGAACATCATGAAGCTGCAGCTACAAATGAACCTTCTGTTGATAATTCTAACATATTTACAGAAGTTGATAATTCTAAAAAAGGGTATAAATGGGACCAACTTACTATGGTGGAACTACATAACATCAGGCATTATCTTCTTACTAACGTTGAAGAGGCCGCTCCATGGATCAAGTAATAACGTATAACTCAGATGTTGTATACTATATATATTTCTTATTGTAGATGGCTAATTTAATTTTGTACCCTTTTCAGTGAGCATATTGAAGAGCTGAAAAAGATTCATTCTCGTGATGTTGATAAACGCCATAGAGATGAGTTTGTTGATTGGTTTCAGAAACGAGTAAGTACATGCAAGTTTGCACTTTGATGAAATATTGAACAAATATGTGTTCTGAAATTGGTTTGTCATCGATAACCCCTGTTATACTAATGTGTACAGATTACGACATTACACAAAGAAGGCAAAGCAACCGATTATCTGTATGCATTATCTAGAGGACCTGATCGTCGGGCACTTTTTTTAGTCGGTTATTCATCAATGGCTTCTTCTTTCAAACTGCAGATGTGGAAAAAGATTTACGGACCCAAAACAGTGGTATTGTTGTTCGGGGCACTGATCATGATTGGTTTGGAGTAATCAAGAAAATCATTGCTGTTGATTTTGAAAAAAAAATCAAGAGGTTCTGTTATTTCAGTGTGAATGGTTTGATCGGCCTTTTGGAAGCAGTCAGAACCAAAGCAGAGGCTACAAAAAGGATCAATACGGAATGATAGATGTTGACACTACTCTGTTTCGATTCCAGTATGAGCCTTACATTCTAGCCACCCAAGCAGAACAAGTTTTTTATGTTCCAAGTGTGAAGCATCCTAAATGGGCTACTGTTGTTAAAACGAAGCCACGGAACCTTTTTGCCATGCCCCCTGGAGACAGTGAAAATAATGTGACTGAGACGATGGAGGTTGAGACATTTCATGACGATCTGCTTACTGATCATATCAATAATGAGGATACGACCGCATGGACTAGGAATGACATTGAGGGAGCCAGCGGCGATGCTTCCACTCTTATAATGTCAACGTCAGGTGATCGGTTTGAGGTAGATGGAGTTGCATCAGAAAATGAAGACGAGGACGACGACGATACATATACCAATGATGGTCATGTAGCTCCATTGTGGGGGGACGACAGCGAAGATGATGATTTTTAGTATAATTAAGTACGTGACATGTAGCTCCACAATGCAACTGTTTGCTGATTCGTGGCAACAGATCCTAATGCAACGACTGTGTTCCGTGGCAATAAAGCTGTAACGCCACGAACCAGTATTTCATGGCAACACATCCTAATGCAACGATTCTGTTTCGTTGCATTACGGTCCAAATGCAACTGTTTGCTGATTCGTGGCAATAGATCCTAATGCAACGAATGTGTTCCGTGGCAATAAAGTTGTAATGCCACGAACCAGTAATTCGTGGCAACAGATCCTAATGCAACGATTGTGTTATGTGGCAATAAAGCTTTAACACCACGAACCAGTATTTCGTGGCAACAGATCCTAATGCAACGACTGTGTTCCATGGCAATAAAGTTGTAACGCCACGAACTAGTAATTCGTGGCAACAGATCCTAATGCAACGATTGTGTTCTATGGCAATAAAGTTGTAACGCCACGAACCAGTAATTTGTGGCAACAGATCCTAATGCAACAATTGAGTTCTGTGGTAATAAAGCTGTAACGCCACGAACCAGAGTATCGTGGCAACACATTCTAATGCAACGATTCTGTTTCGTTGCATTACGGTCCAAATGCAAATGTTTGCTGATTCGTGGCAACAGATCCTAATGCAACGAATTTGTTTCGTGGCAATAAAGCTGTAACGCCACTAACCAGTAATTTGTGGCAATAGATCCTAATGCAACGACTGTGTTTCGTGGCAATAAAGTTATAACGCCACGAACAAGTATTTTGTGGCAACACATCCTAATACAACAATTCTGTTTCGTTGCATTACGGTCCAAATGCAACTGTTTGCTGATTCGTGGCAACTGATTCTAATGCAACGACTGTGTTCTGTGGCAATAAAGTTGTAACACCATGAACCAGTATTTTGTGGCAACAGATCCTAATGCAACGACTGTGTTCCGTGGCAATAAAGCTGTAACGCCACGAACCAGTAATTCGTGGCAACAGATCCTAATGCAACGATTGTGTTCCATGGCAATAAAGCTGTAACGCCACGAACCAGTATTTCGTGGCAACACATCCTAATGCAACGATTCTGTTTCGTTGCATTACGGTCCAAATGCAACTGTTTGCTGACTCGTGGCAGCAGATCCTAATGCAACAACTGTGTTCCGTGGCAATAAAGATGTAACGCCACGAACCAGTATTTCATGGCAACAGATCCTAATGCAACGACTGTGTTCCGTGGCAATAAAGATGCAACGCCACGAACCAGTAATTTGTGGCAACAGATCCTAATGCAACGATTGTGTTCCGTGGCAATAAAGTTGTAACGCCACGAACCAGAGTATCGTGGCAACACATCCTAATGCAACGATTCTGTTTCGTTGCATTACGGTCCAAATGCAACTGTTTGCTGATTCGTGGCAACAGATCCTAATGCAACGACTATGTTCCGTGGCAATAAAGTTGTAACGCCACTAACAAGTAATTCGTGGCAACAGATCCTATTGCAATGACTGTGTTTCGTGGCAATAAAGCTGTAACACCACGAACCATTATTTCATGGCAACAGATCCTAATGCAACGACTGTATTCCGTGGCAATAAAGATGTAACGCCACGAACCAGTAATTCGTGGCAACAGATCCTAATGCAATGACTGTTTTCCGTGGCAATAAAGCTGTAACACCACGAACCAGTATTTCGTGGCAACAGATCCTAATGCAACGATTGTGATCCGTTGCATTAGCATCCTGACGCCACGAACTAGTGAATCGGGGCAATAGATCCTAATGCAACGATTGTGTTTCGTGGCGATAGATCCTAGTGCCACGAACTAGTGAATCGTGGCAAAAGGCCAAGCTTACTGCAACGATTTAGTATTCGTTGCAGTACAATCGTTGCAACAGGTCGGAATCCTTGTAGTGAGCGTGGTAAGACGCTTGAGAGTGTGTGATTCCACTTCCAATTTTCCATTATCCTTTGTAGTTGATAGGGATAACATATTTTTTGTTGTCTTTTTTTTGCTACTAACAATGTCAGGTAAAAGCAAGAATCATGCTTTATATGCTGAGATGATTGACATGATGAAGACGACGATGGAGTTGCTCACTCAAAATCAAATATCAATCAAGGTTTCACATGACATTCAGACCACCTTTACAACACTTTCCACAAGAAGTAATTACATTCTCCCATCTCTTCCTTCTTATCATGGTTTTGGTTATGATGAATATATTGCTTGGGAAATAGAGTTGGATACAATTTTTGGACAATTTCATATGTGCGAGAAAAGAAAGATTAGAAATGTTGCAAGTGCATTAGTAGATTGTGCATTGACTTGTTGGAACAACTTAAGTGATTTAGAAAGACCTCGAACATGGAAAGATATGAAAATTCTTATGCGAGAAACTTTTGCTAATGTATCTAATTGTAAAGATGAAATACATGAACTTGAGAAGAATTTTCTTGTTGTACCCCCTCCTTTGCCTAACCTTTTGCAGGAACATGAACAAATAAATGTAGATGCAAATGAGAGTGAGGTGTTGAACAACTCTTCTGAATTTTTTGATGAATCAACTCATAATGCATTTGAATTTCTTGCTGAAAATGAGAGTAGTGTTAATGGACAATGCTATACAGTTAACCAAGGTATGACATTTTCAGATGTGCTGAATTTTGCTACCAATCATACTATCAATGAGCAGCAACAAGATGAACCTTTTCATAATACACTTTTACCATTAGTTGATTTTTCTACTGATTCTTACAACAAAAATGAGTTGTGTGCTGATAATTATATTGTACCTATGCTAGAACAACCAAATGAATTTGATACTTTATCACTCACTTGTGCTAAAATTAAGCATTTGATCCCAACTACATGTGAAAGGGATGATCTGAAATTGTTATTTCTCTAAATACTTTAGGCTATATTGAATTTGACACTATTTGTGATCTAGATATCGTAGAGAAGATAATATTTTCTCAATCTGAATTGCCTTTGTTAAGTAGAAATATTTTTCATGCTATAGGAAAATATGAACATAGTGGTATGTTTATGGTGCATAAAGTTTACATATGTTCAAATGAGGAAGCTCCTTTTGTGCTGCAACAACATGGTCAAGTAAATGAATGTACTAACGCTAATAATATCTTGTCAAGTTTTTCTAGTATTTTTTCTTGCAGCAGGGACAACAAAATCATTATTCACTGCGGTTGTGCAATATGGACAGTGCTCACTCTATCCCCAAAAGCCTCTTTGCTGGACATACAAGCAAGCCGAGGACAGCTTGTCATAAAGAAGGGGAGAATGATGAGATCATGCACGTTATCATTGCACCTACAAACATGACATAATGTTTATTTATTTGGGATCCTGGCTCAAGTGAATGTGCACTCTTATTTGATGGACAAGATCAAGATGGTTCACTATGTCGTCCACCACCTTGGCCTCCTCCATTCATGCATACAAGAAGATTTGATGGCGTTGCACATTTGGACCAACACATGAGAGGAGATGAACTTGAGTCGAGGATGACTCCAATTCAAGAAGAGGAGGATGATGAGGACATCACTTCTATGGATACAAACAACACTCCATTAAACATACAAGATGCAATCAATAGAGTTCATACACAACAATTAATTTTAGAGGTGAGCTCGTTCTTATAGATTTCCTTATATGTTTTTGAGCATAGATTGCTACTTAATGATTTAATTGTGATTAGGATCCATGGATAGGTTCAAGGAGTACTTGGAGAAAGTACTAGGGACGTGGAAGACCATAGAATTCGTTCAAAGAAGATAGAAATCGAACCAAACTTAAAATCGTATCCAACTCGGAGTCCAGGAGCAGTACGCACTAAAACGAACGCCCAGGATGCATACAAACTCCATTTTAGACGTTCTACATATGCACGGAAAGAGGAGAGGATAATATTTCCAATGGCGCCGGTACCATGTCAAAATTCCTTCGGAGTTGACAGAAATCGTCGAAACAAAATCAATTACAGAATCTGTCAGGGTGTTGTGCCACCGTATTGGAATGCCTTCTCTTCTTCTTCTTCCAATGGTCCGAAGAAGAAGAGAAGGCATTCCAGGAGCTGAAACAGTTCCTCACCACCCTACCAATTCTGGTAGCTCCGAACCCTGGTGAGCCTTTGCTGCTTTATATTTCAGCTACTGACAAAGTCGTCAGTATGGTTCTGGCTGCGGAGAGACCAGAACTACCCCACACTCAGGAATCCAAATCCCTTCGGGAAGGTCCGGAGGTTCCTGAAAGCGAGTCTGGGTTCTAGCTCCCAGATTCGAATCCACAAGAAGTCACTTCAGGAGACCCAGACCCCTCAGGGAGGGTCCAGGTCAATTCTGAAGAAGCTCCGGGTTCCTCCAGCCAGAACTCGGAGGTCCCTGAAGAAAATCCGGACTCCTCCGAGAGGATCCGGGTCAGTGAAGAGGAAGCTCCGGACCCCTCCGGGAGGGTCCGGACCATTCAACGCCCAGTGTACTTCATTAGTGAAGTATTACATGATGCCAAGACTCGATACCTAGAGGTGCATAAGCTGCTCTATGCAGTTCTTATTGCCTCCAGAAAGCTTTGCCATTACTTCCAAGCTCACAAAGTCTCAGTGGTGACCTCCTACCCACTTCGAGCAATCTTGCATAATCCCAATTCAACTGGGAATATTGCAAAGTGGGCAGCGGAATTGGCTGAATTTGATCTTGAATTTATTTCAAGACAAGCAGTCAAGAGTCAAGCATTGGCAGATTTTGTGGCAGAATGGACTCCCTCTCCATCAAACCCTGGGGGCCCCAGTGAGCAGAAGACAGAGCATCAAGCTCCAACCATCACTGAGCCTCACTGGACCCTCTACTTCGACGGCTCCATGTAGAAGCAGGGGGCCGGAGCTGGAATCCTTCTCCTTGCACCGACTGGGGAGAAGGTGAAATACATGGTACACCTTGACTTCAAGGCAACCAACAACATGGCAGAGTATGAAGCACTCATCTACGGACTAAAGGTGGCACTATCATATGGTGTCAAGCAATTGCTGGTCAAGGGAGATTCATAGCTCATCATTAAGCAAGTGAAGGGTGAATGCTTCTGCAATAATCTCCAGCTAGCTGCTTACCTCCTTGAAGTCCAGAGGCGTGAGAAGGATTTCGAAGTCCTAGATCTCCACCATGTTCAGCGTGCCCATAACGCTGAAGCTGACGAACTCTCGACCAAAGCATCAACCGGAGCTCCGGCTCCTGATGGAATCTTTGTCCGGAGGTTGTCAAAGCCAACAGCTCAGCCTGCCTACTGAGCGAAGGGGGTGAGATCAGCATCCCGAAGCTGACAGTCCTGATGGCCCTGTTACCATGGCAGCCATCAAGGGTCATAGGTGCTGCCAGGAGCTTCGAGCAACCCAACACGCAAGACTCAAAAGCTCAAGCTAGTTCCGATGCATGGATCTCGGAGATCCGGAGCTACTTGAAAGACAACATCCTTCTCGACGATGATGTATCCGTTGACCGGGTAGTCAGATTGGCTAAAAGATACACGCTGGTAGAAGGGGATCTCTACCGGCGCGGTGCCAACGGCATCCTAATGCGGTGCATCACAAGGGAAGAAGGCTGCGAACTTCTCGCAGAAATCCATGGAGGCGAGTGTGGGAACCACGCGTCTTCCCGCACGCTGGTCGGTAAAGCCTTTCGACATGGCTTCTACTGGTCTACAGTGCTCCAGGATGCAACTGAGCTGGTGAAGAAATGTGAAGCATGCCAATTTCATGCAAAGCAAATTCACACACCAGCTCAGCCCTTACAAATGATACCTCCTACATGGCCCTTCACTGTGTGGGGGATGGACATCTTGGGACCTTTCCCAAGAGCCGTCGGAGGTTACAAGTTCCTGTACATCGCCATTGACAAGTTCACTAAGTGGCCGGAAGCAACTCCAGTTGTGAAAGTCAACAAGCAATCTGCTATCAACTTTTTGCAGTCCATTGTATGCAGATTTGGAGTCCCAAACAAAATCATCACTGATAATGGGACCCAATTCACAAGCTCAACATTCCAAGGATATTGCGAAGACCTCGACATACAAGTTTGCTACGCCTCCATAGCTCACCCAGCCAGCAATGGCCAAGCCGAGAGAGCAAATGCTGAAATCCTTAAAGGACTCAAAACGCGCACCTACGAGCGCTTGAAAAAACATGGAGCCAACTGGATCGAAGATCTTCCGCCCACTTTATGGGCCAACAGGACATCTCAAAACCGTTCAACTGGAGAGACACCCTTCTTTCTGGTGTACGGAGCTGAAGCAATCCTTCCTCCGGAAATCACCTTGGGTTCACTCCGGGTCCGGACCTTCGACGAAGCCGCGCAGGACCAGCTCCGGCGTGAAGACCTAGACCTCCTTGAGGAGGGAAGGTGCCAAGCAGCTGTTCGGAATGCCCGATATCGCCAAGCCCTACGGCGTTATCACCAGCGGCATGTACACAACCGACAGCTCGAGGAAGGCGATCTGGTGCTACGGAGAATACAATCCAGAGAAGGGTTAAACAAACTCTCCTCCGGCTGGGAGGGGCCCTTCCGAGTGATTAAAGTATCCCGTCCCGGAAGCGTTCGCTTGGCTACTGAGGATGGGACACCTCTCCCAAATCCTTGGAACATCGAGCACCTCCGTAAGTTCTACACTTAATACCACGGAGGTGAGTCTTGAGTAACTTGAGGTGTATGTTATAGAGTCATTGTACAGAGTCGGGTAGTTCCTCCGGGAGAGCAGCCGGACCTTTCCTGAAAGGTCCGCAAAGTTCATGCAACACTTGTCACAGTCTCAGGACTAAAAGTGCGGCTAACTACCCTGGGTCAAACGAGAAATGAAACACACTTAGCCTGGTTCCGTACCCTAAGAGTGTACTTGTTTCCCCTGTACCCCGTACCTATAATGAAAGACATCTTCATGTGAAATAGACTCCACGTGCATTTATTTTGTACAGGCTCAACATTTTTATTTTTCTCTTTCTTGTCTATAACAAAGACGTGCAATTCTTAAGAAATTTTAGTTCGACCGGTTTATATATGATTCGAGTTGTATTGTCAATTCTTTTGGATTCAAATATTGTTCATGGCCAACTCGCCTGAAAGCCGCCAAGCCAATCTAGGGCTGGAGTGTGCTATCGACTTAGCCTGGTCAAGCACCCTAAGTACGCCACTCTACCTACACCCCGGCAGGCCGAAGTAAGGCGGGTCCATGGACAGTTGGATCTAGAAGAAAAGACAACGCATTCGGTTGTATTTAAAATCGTGTTTAACTTAAAGTCTTCTTAAGAATCGTAAGCCGCGACAAAATTATAGACAAGAAACGAATTTTACTATTTTTCTTGGCTTAAGTGTGCAAGAAAAATAAAATCTACGTTGATGGAGAAAAGCCGGAGCTAACTAAGCTCCGACTCCCCTAGGGGGGGCTGCTGTTGACGTTGAATAAAAGATTGTGAGAAGACCCCGTAAATGGAGTATGCTGCCAGCAAACTAAGTGTTGGCAAAGGTCACTGCCGGAGCTACTAAGCTCCGACACCTCAGAAGACTAACTATCGATGCTCTACACGTTGATAGAGACTATTTCCGGAGCTATCAAGCTTCAGCGATGGACAATGCCAGAGCTTCTAAGCTCCGACAACCTCAGGGGGCCTTCACTATCGAAGACTTCGAACCTAAATTCTACAAGTTCGGAGCAAATGAGTCTTCAACAAAACACAATATCCTCTTGGTACATGTTCACAATCAAATTGTGTACATCTACCAGGGGGCCAAGTGAAGATAAAAGTGTTGAAGACAAAAAGTGAAATTCACAAAAATTTGGGGATTTCATTTATCTGGAGACAAGGGATTACATCTGGAGACAAGGGATTACAAAATTGAGGAAGAAGAAGAGAAAATACAAGTGAGAATTACAGAGATGGTCCTAGATCCTATGGAAGAATTGGGCGACCTTCTGGGCAACCTCCGATACGCTGGCTCGGGTAGCTTCACCTTCTCCTTCAACGGGACCTTCAAGCACCGGGTCCAGAGGAAATTGGGAGTTCCGACTGGTGTAGGATGTCAGCACATATTCTGCGACGTTCTTCGCCAAGGATTGCCCCTCAACCTCCAATTGGTCCGCGATGACATCGCCCACCTTGGAGAGCTTGCTACCTGCTGAGCTCAATGCCTGCAGCGCTAGGTCCGGCTCCGGCTCCGGGTCATCCGGGCGCACGGGGCTGAAAACCATCGGTGTTAGCGCGTCGTTGGCCTTGCCCAAAAACTCCCAAATCTGTAGGGAGTCTGCAGTCCTCAAGCCCTTCATTTCTTCCAGGGATCTCCTGGCCGCCATCAGTTCAGAATTCTCGCGGGCGAGGCGCTCAACTTCTTTGGCGTTCTGCTAAATCTTCTCAGCAACCCGCTTTTTGAGTTTTCCGAACTCCTCCTCCCGGAGGTGGATCTTGTTCCGGCGGTCGACCAGGTCCTTCTCTCTTCCCCTCACTTTCTTCTCCCGAGCAGTAAGGGCACACTCTTGTTCGTAGAGTTCCTGCCCTCGCACCCAGGCCTTCTCCTCTTCCTCATGGCAGCGCTCTTCCAATTTCTTGGCGTGCTCCTCGAGGCCCTTGTCAGCCAGAGCCACCTTCTCGGCGAGATCCTCCTCCCTCCTCAGGACGTCATCCCGCAGCTCTAGGAGTTTCTGCTCTTCATTTTCGAGCCGTTTCTCCCTCTCTTCAAGTGCCTCTCGGCGCTTGATGAGCGTAGTGTTAATGGCCTCAAGCCTCTTGTGGCGTTCATCGGCCGCACTATTGGCTGCTTTGGCCTGATTGTAGATTTCTTGGGATTGAGCGTCGAGGGCGCGAGTCATACTCTCCCTGTCATCCAGCAACTTGCCCCAGTACTCCAGGCGGATCTTCTCCCGTTTGATCCACTCTTTGTCATCTGCTAGCCTCGACTGTGCCAGCTTGGTCTCGAAGTAGAGCCGGTTGCGCCACCGCCTAATGGTTTGGCGCTCCTCTTCAAGAGCCTTGCTGTCGTGGAAGAAGGCCAGTTGGACTTAACGCAGACTGGAACATGCGTTGTCAATAGACAGTGACAATGGGATGGGTTCCGGACCTGCTGGGGTCTCCTCCGTTGGTTCCAGCGGGTCTTCAGATACAAAAATTGGGTCCCACTCCACAAGAGTGGTCCCCTGAGTCTCCATGGCACTAGGGCCGTCCTCCGGGATGACCTCATTCGCCATCGAGGAAGGCCCCGCCGCCAAGTCTTCGTTCACCCCCTCAGGCAGGGGGCCAGCGACTTCGCCCGGGCAGTCCGGCTCGGCCGCAGCTACCTCCGACGTCGTCGCTTCCGGAGCAGGAGCCGTTGCTGGCTCCGGTCTGGGCACCTCTTCCGACGGGGGCTCAAGCTTCGTGCCCTCTTCAACAACCGGCTCAGGAGCTGGAAGATCTTCAACATCGACTGGCCCTGTGACCGGAGCTCCAACAATGACCGGCTCAGCGGCCGGTGCTTCGGAGGTAGCTGGCCCAACTGCCGGAACTACCTCAGTTTCCGGCTCGCACGCTGGGGCTTCAGTCACCTCCGACTCAACCGCCGGGGTTTCGACAATTTCCGGCTCAGAGGCCGGGATTACTACTTCCTCCGGCTCAACAGCCGGAGCTTCCATCATCTCAGCACCAGGACCCGGAGCTTCAACCTCCAGGATAGGTGCCGCTGGCGCATCTTCACTCCTGTGGTCCGGCGCTACCACGGGAACTTCTGGGGATGAGTCGAGGTCCATGACACGACAGCCGGCGCCGGAGCTGTCGCAGCTTCAGCCACCACTGGGGGCAGCACCGGAACAGGAGTAGAAGCCCCCACCCTCACGGCTTCAACCACTGTGGCTGAGGGTGGAGCCTCACTCCCCTTCTTGGGGACGCTGCAGATGGCGAACGAAGAAAATTAAAAAATAGTTGCTACAATTAAAACAACTATCCAAGGTAGATATTAAAAATTACCTTGGGAGGCTTCTGCACCAGCTTGCGCGGAACCTTTTTCCCGGGCGTTCTGGGCTGGTCATAGCCGGCGTGGAAGCTCCGGAAGGCCCCCCGGAACTTGTCGTGGCCACGGGCGTTTCCCGAGTCGAGGCTCTCCTCGATCAGGAAGAACCCCCGGACCTGGAGGCCTCCACCGGCCCAGGTGCTGGAGTCGCGCGCCCGGAGCTAACACCCCGGGAGGACCCCACTACGGGAACAGACGCGCTCCGGGAGGACCCCACTGTGGGAACAGTCGCGTTCCAGGAGGACCTCATTACGGGAACAGTCACCACGGTTGTAGAAGACCTTCCCCTCCGGGGAGAAGGAGCCGAGGTGGAAGTAGCGGGCCTGACGGACCTTCCATCGGCATACTGCAGCTTCCTCTTCTGACTCTCGGGTTCATCCGCCAGCTCCTTTCCCTTGCCGACGACCTCGACCCCCGGCTTTGGGGCAGGGACAGAGCCATCTTTGGGCATTTCGGGGATCGCCACCCGGGTGGTTGATCTTCTCTCGACGACACCAAGGTCGTCAAGTACGGGCATCTTTCGCCGGAGCTCCCTGCTGAACTCCACTTCCACGTTCAGAGGGAGAAAGGCTGACGGGGGAGTCAAGTCATCACCGTCGACGTCGATGCCGTGCTGGAACTTCTTGAGGTGGAACTCCAAGGTTTTTCCCACCATGTTGGACTTCAACCCGGTCTCAACCCGGTTGTCATCCATCACGCTGTTGAGGGCCCAAGCGAGTTTCTCCCTCCTCTTCAGCGGCGCCCACCTGTTGACCAAGAAATTGCAAAATACCGCCTGAGGAGTCAATCCTCCCTCCACGCATTGGTGGATCCTGGTCAAAGCAGGGTTGAAAGCTTCCGCCAGCACCGGAGCTTCACTCCAGATCGTCGTGTCGATGCCGGGAAGACCATCGGGCAGCTCCAACCTCTCGTACTCCTCCACCCTGACGACTATCCAGTCTTTCTTCCAGTCATCCCACTTCCCATAGGGAAATGACCGGAGGTACTTGAATAGGCACTTCTTGCGCTTCACGAAGTAGTAGAAGCCAAGGTACTCATTGCTCCGACCGGTGGTGTGGACGGTGAAGAAGGTCCGGAAGAGTTCAATGCTGGGGGGATGCCCACCCAC
This sequence comes from Tuctoria greenei, assembly GCA_036927565.1. Taxonomy (NCBI): domain Eukaryota; kingdom Viridiplantae; phylum Streptophyta; class Magnoliopsida; order Poales; family Poaceae; genus Tuctoria; species Tuctoria greenei. The sequence goes on from JAYESD010000004.1 coordinate 168,538,734, forward strand.
ATCTCACAGAAGTGGACGAAGATAGACACGAGGAGAATGGAGTGAGGACCAAGGTGGTATAACTGCAGACCATAGAAGTCTAGCAGCATCAAGAAAAAGGAAGAAAAAGGTGGTATCAACCCCACCATGGCGTACGAGGAGAAGTACACCATTTCACCGGCATGCTCCTTCTCGAATGGGAGCTCTCCACCGGCACGGACCGAGCGGTTGAAGAAGTCCGAGGACCACCCCATGAGGGCCCGGACCTTCTTCAAATCGCCGTCGGTCTTCAAGTGACTCTTGCGGAGACCCAACTCCATCGCGGCACGGCTAGGCAAGAGAAGAAGAGCGAAGCACAAGTTGGGAGTTTGAGTGCAAGATCATATGAGAGGCGTAAAGAACTCCCTACGGTGCGTGCTTTCCTTCTTAAGTAAGCCCTCACAATGCTTGGATGGAAACCGCAAGGAAGTCAAAGATACCATTCAAAAGTTCCACCAAGCCGATGACAAGAGGGCCCGGGACCACCCCGGCGATCAAGTCGAGGTTCTTACCCAGGCGAACGGTTGTCATCATGAGGCGGGAAACCCAAAGGCGGCGGCCTGACAAGGCGTGCAGAACCGATACGGTTTTCGTATCGGGAACCGACGACCTTCAATTGTGTGAGATCCGCACGCCAAAGATCTCATCTGCCACACGCGGGATGTGCCACGCAGCGGGGATTTAACTCCAAATCCTCGCCAACGGCACCTTCAAAGACCCTTGAAGACTCAGTTCAAGAGTCGCGAAGATGGACCCACCTCCGGCGGAATGACTTCACCCCAGTGGTCTTCCCCGGAGGTAGGTCCAGGGGGACACTGTCGGTACCCTAGAAACCGTACACCCCTTGAGGTTACAAAGATCTCAAAGGAAAGTCATCTACTTGGTTTGAAGACCCTCGGAGGCCCGCATGTCAGACATAACCGGACCCGCTTCTCCAACATGGTTAATCCTCGGGTCGCCACGTGTACTACCAAACCGGAGCTACCGCCCTCAAGGGCGAAGCTCCAGGGCGGTAGCTCCGGGCCATGTACCGAAATGGCACCTCCGGACTTAATCCCAGACCGAGAGAAGCTCCGGACACGTGTCGGGTAGCCCCGGAGCTACCTGTTTCCCACAGCAAGCTCCGGAGCTGCCACGCGTCCAATCGTCGGATCTTCAGCCTCTAACCTCCGGAAGACCCCGCAACGGCTCCGGATCTTCAAAGGGGAATCAAGGACTTTAAGACCCGATTAAGTGTCATTAATACCATATTAATGACACTTAAACGAACGATCTTAACACTAGTAACGGTGCTGTCAAATCCCGTTATAGGGTCATTAAGAGCAATTAAACGTGTATCAATACTAGTAACCGCCAGGGCCACATGTCGTGCCAGGCTAACCTGTAACGGTCTGCCCTTGTACTATAAAAGGACAGGCCAACGACATGTTCAAGGGGCGAGGCTACACACACGCCATAGATACTCGTCACAAGCTCATACTGCTAATACAACAACAACACACCTGTGGAGTAGGGTATTACGCTCAGGCGGCCCGAACCACGTAAACTCTTGTGTCTCCTGTGTCAATTCCTACTCACCTTCTTGAATCTCCGCGCGCCCACACCGAACATCAAACTCCCCTATCACTTTAGTAGTGTAGGGAGATCTGCCGGTTCAAACCGCCGACACATATGTATATGAGCATTTAGTTAGAATGATGGATAATTTGAAGTTTGACATGTTGGAATGCTTTTAAAAAAATTAACAAAATTCATACATGTATAAATGATACAAATATGTTCATACAAACAAATTTTAGTGAAGGATCTTTTTTTACGAGATACACAAATATGAATAATATGTGAGTAGAAATTAATTTGATATTTACCAAAACACTACAATGTCAGCTATACAAGTTTTAAAAATTTTTGTTCAGGTGGTAGATGTTAATTTTATACAAATGTAGAAGAAAGAATCATATAATTTGGACACAATTTGCAGAATCTAAACATGTTTGAGTATTTATATTGGAATCTAAATAAAAAAGAAGCAAGGGATAAGGAAACTGAAGAACAGTTTTGGATATTATCTCATGCGGTTGGTAAGTAATAACCGACTGGGATAAAAATCTTCCTTGACGGTTGTTAAGTACCAACCGCATGTGAATATATTTACTTCTTCTTAATTAATATTCTTAATTAAATGTGGGTCCTTTAAAAAGGCAAAATTCCACTTTCTTGTAATATTATTGACATTAAATTTCACTTCATAAATCTTTTGAAATCGGTCAGAACATAAAAAACATACAACAAATGATATTTTTCATTTTTCTATCTTGATGAATATAATGCCTTTTTCATTTATTTTTCAGTGGACATTTTTACTCATCATACAACCCCCTATGAATTTTTTCAGATTTTTTTAATTTTTTTGAATCAATGTGTGTTCATAATTTGATGAATGCCTCATATGTATATGAGCATTTAGTTAGAATGATGGATAATTTGAAGTTTGACATGGTAGAATGCTTTTAAAAAAAAATTATAAAAATTCATACATGTATAAATGATACAAATATGTTCATACAAACAAATTTGAGTGAAGGATCTTTTTTTTACGAGATACACAAATCTGAATAATATGTGAGTAGAAATTAATTTAATATTTACCAAAATATTACAATGTCAGTTGTACAAGTTTTAAAATTTTTTGTTCAGGTGGTAGATGTTAAGTTTATACAGATGTAGAAGAAAGAATCATATAATTTGGACACAATTTGCAGAATCTAAACATGTTTGAGTATTTATATTGGAATCTAAATAAAAAAGAAGCAAGGGATAAGGAAACTGAAGAATAGTATTCGGCATTATCTCAGACGGTTGGTAAGTAATAACCGACTGAGATAAAAATCTTCCTTGACAGTTATTAAGTACCAACCGCCTGTGAATATATTTACTTCTTCTTAATTAATATTCTTGATTAAATTTGGGTCCTTTAAAAAGGCAAAATTCCACTTTCTTGTAATATTATTGATAAGTAAAGGTTACCATTAAATTTCACTTCATAAATCTTTTGAAACCGGTCAGAACATAAAAAATTTACAACAAATGATATTTTTCATTTTTCTATCTTGATGAATATAATGCCTTTTTCATTTATTTTTTCAGTGGACATTTTTACTCATCATACCAACCTCTATGAATTTTTTCAGATTTTTTTAAATTTTTTTGAATCAATGTGTGTTCATAATTTGATGAATGTCTCATATGTATATGAGCATTTAGTTAGAATGATGGATAATTTGAAGTTTGACATGTTGGAATGCTTTTAAAAAAATTAACAAAATTCATACATGTATAAATGATACTAATATGTTCATACAAACAAATTTGAGTGAAGGATCTTTTTTTACGAGATACACAAATGTGAATAATATGTGAGTAGAAATTAATTTGATATTTACCAAAACATTACAATGTCAGCTATACAAGTTTTAAAATTTTTTGTTCGGGTGGTAGATGTTAATTTTATACAAATGTAGAAGAAAGAATCATATAATTTAGACACAATTTGCAGAATCTAAACATGTTTGGGTATTTATATTGGAATCTAAATAAAAAAGAAGCAAGGGATAAGGAAACTGAAGAACAGTATCGGACATTATCTCAGGCGGTTGGTAAGTAATAACCGACAGGGATAAAAATCTTCCTTGACGGTTATTAAGTACCAACCGCCTGTGAAGATATTTACTTCTTCTTAATTAATATTCTTGATTAAATGTGGGTGCTTTAAAAAGGCAAAATTCCACTTTCTTGTAATATTATTGATAAGTAAAGGTTACCATTAAATTTCACTTCATAAATCTTTTGAAATCGGTCAGAACATAAAAAACATACAACATATGATATTTTTCATTTTTCTATCTTGATGAATATAATGCATTTTTCATTTATTTTTTCAGTGGACATTTTTACTCATCATACCCACCTCTATGAATTTTTTCAGATTTTTTTAAATTTTTTGAATCAATGTGTGTTCATAATTTGATGAATGCCTCATATGTATATGAGCATTTAGTTAGAATGATGGATAATTTGAAGTTTGACATGTTGGAATGCTTTTAAAAATATTAACAAAATTCATACATGTATAAATGATACAAATATGTTCATACAAACAAATTTGAGTGAAGGATCTTTTTTTACGAGATACACAAATGTGAATAATATGTGAGTAGAAATTAATTTGATATTTACCAAAACATTACAATGTCAACTATACAAGTTTTAAAATTTTTTGTTCAGGTGGTAGATGTTAATTTTATACAAATGTAGAAGAAAGAATCGTATAATTTGGACGCAATTTGCAGAATCTAAACATGTTTGAGTATTTATATTGGAATCTAAATAAAAAAGAAGCAAGGAATAAGGAAACTGAAGAACAGTATCGGACATTATCTCACGCGGTTGGTAAGTAATAACCGACTGGGATACAAATCTTCCTTGACGGTTATTAAGTACCAACCGCCTGTGAAGATATTTACTTCTTTTTAATTAATATTCTTGATTAAATGTGGGTTCTTTAAAACGGCAAAATTCCACTTTCTTGTAATATTATTGATAAGTAAAGGTTACCATTAAATTTCACTTCATAAATCTTTTGAAATCGGTCAGAATGTAAAAAGCATACAACAAATGATATTTTTCATTTTTCTATCTTGATGAATATAATGCTTTTTTCATTTATTTTTTAGTGGACATTTTTACTCATCATACCAACCTCTATGAATTTTTTCAGATTTTTTTAATTTTTTTTGAATCAATGTGTGTTCATAATTTGATGAATGCCTCATATGTATATAAGCATTTAGTTAGAATGATGGATAATTTGAAGTTTGACATGCTAGAATGCTTTTAAAAAATTAACAAAATTCATACATGTATAAATGATACAAATATGTTCATACAAACAAATTTGAGTGAAGGATCTTTTTTTTTACGAGATACACAAATCTGAATAATATGTGAGTAGAAATTAATTTAATGTTTACCAAAACATTACAATGTCAGCTATACAAGTTTTAAAATTTTTTGTTCAGGTGGTAGATGTTAATTTTATACAAATGTAGAAGAAAGAATCATATAATTTGGACACAATTTGCAGAATCTAGACATGTTTGAGTATTTATATAGGAATCTAAATAAAAAAGAAGCAAGGGATAAGGAAACTGAAGAACAATATCGGGCATTATCTCAGACGGTTGGTATGTAATAACCGACTGAGATAAAAATCTTCCTTGACGGTTATTAAGTACCAACCGCATGTGAAGATATTTACTTCTTCTTAATTAATATTCTTGATTAAATGTGGGTCCTTTAAAAAGGCAAAATTCCACTCTCTTGTAATATTATTGATAAGTAAAGGTTACCATTAAATTTCACTTCATAAATCTTTTGAAATCGGTCAGAACATAAAAAATATACAACAAATGATATTTTTCATTTTTCTATCTTGATGAATATAATGCCTTTTTCATTTATTTTTTCAGTGGACATTTTTACTCATCATACCAACCTCTATGAATTTTTTCAGATTTTTTTAAATTTTTTTTGAATCAATGTGTGTTTATAATTTGATGAATGCCTCATATGTATATGAGCATTTAGTTAGAATGATGGATAATTTGAAGTTTGACATGTTGGAATGCTTTTAAAAAAATTAACAAAATTCATACATGTATAAATGATACAAATATGTTCATACAAACAAATTTGAGTGAAGGATCTTTTTTTTACGAGATACACAAATGTGAATAATATGTGAGTAGAAATTAATTTGATATTTACCAAAACATTACAATGTCAGCTATACAAGTTTTAAAATTTTTTGTTCAGGTGGTAGATGTTAATTTTATACAAATGTAGAAGAAAGAATCATATAATTTGGACGCAATTTGCAAAATCTAAACATGTTTGAGTATTTATATTGGAATCTAAATAAAAAAGAAGCAAGGGATAAGGAAACTGAAGAACAGTATCAGGCATTATCTTAGACGGTTGGTAAGTAATACCCGCTTGAGATAAAAATCTTCTCGGAAGGTTATTAAGTACCAACCGCCTATGAAGATATTTACTTGGGATGGAGGGAGTATAAGATGGTCACCCGCGCCATCGTCTTTTCCGCACAACCGTTCAACATCACTCTTCTCTCCACAAAACCTAGTCGCGGCTAGTATACAGCAAATGCTTTCGAGCTCAAGCAACCCTACGCCACTGAGCCCGCTGAGGGACCCGACGCCGGTATGCGGCCGCGGCTGGACCCCCCCTCGCCGCCGCGCATGAAGGATACCCTCCTGTTCAACATGGCCCGAGATGTATTTACGGATACATCTCACTCCATGGAACGCCTTGGGCTCGGTACCCTTCCACAAAGTACTGGAATGGACACCACGGGCCACTACGTCTTTGGCCTCTCGCATGTGGCCTCTCGTCTCGACTCCCTCTGGGAGAAGATGGCGACCGAGCTCGGCGTCGCGGGTCGTCGCAACCGCGTTGTGGCGGCGGCCTTGAGACTGGGTCACCTTCCGCCGCCGGAGCCCGAGGCGCTAGAGGAGGGTCAGGAGCCCGAGGACCCACCCGAGGAGGAGGAGTTGGAGGCTGAGTAGAGTAGTATTTAGGTGTTTTCTTTTCATGCTTTTAGTTGTGGTTTTTCGTTTCATGTTTTTATTTGTAGTTTTTCATTTCATGGTTTTAGTTGTAGTTTATCTTTTCTTGTGTTTGTAATATACTCCCTCCATCCAAAGCGACAAGTATTTTGGGACGGAGATACTCCCTCCATCGAAAGGGACAAGTAGTATTTTGGGACGGAGGAAGTAATGTTTTTAAGTTAAATGTACTTGGTGTTCTTGTTCATGGATGTACTATCTGTGCAAAATTAGTTCGAATTTTCCGATCGCCAAACCCTCCTTGTCCCCAAACCGATGGAGTTTCCAGGAGATCGCCCGTAGTGGGGCCCACAAAGCAGTCTGTAAAGTAGTAGTAACAGGAAAATGCAACAGGCTGGTAGCTAGGAGTGGAAAGAAAAAAGTGATGGTTATTAAGTACCAACCGCCTGTGAAGATATTTACTTCTTCTTAATTAATATTCTTGATTAAATGTGGGTCCTTTAAAAAGTCAAAATTCCACTTTCTTGTAATATTATTGATAAGTAAAGGTTACCATTAAATTTCACTTCATAAATCTTTTGAAATAGGTCAGAACATAAAAAACATACAACAAATGCTATTTTTCATTTTTCTATCTTGATGAATATAATGCCTTTATCATTTATTTTTTCAGTGGACATTTTTACTCATCATACCAACCCCTATGAATTTTTTCAGATTTTTTTAAATTTTTTTTAATCAATGTATGTTCAAAATTTGATGAAGGCCTCATATGTATATGAGCATTTAGTTAGAATGATGGATAATTTGAAGTTTGACATGTTGGAATGCTTCTAAAAAAATTAACAAAATTCATACATGTATAAATGATAAAAATATGTTCGTACAAACAAATTTGAGTGAAGGATCTTTTTTTTATGCGATACACAAATGTGAATAATATGTGAGTAGCAATTAATTTGATATTTATCAAAACATTACAATGTCAGCTATACAAGTTTTAAAAATATTTGTTCATGTGGTAGATGTTGATTTTATACAAATGTAGAAGAAAGAATCATCGAATTTGGACACAATTTGCAGAATCTAAACATGTTTGAGTATTTATATTGGAATCTAAATAAAAAAGAAGCAAGAGATAAGGAAACTGAAGAACACTATCGGGCATTATCTCAGGCGGTTGGTAAGTAATACACGTATGAGATAAAAATCTTCCTTGACAGTTATTAAGTACCAACCGTCTTTGAAGATATTTACTTCTTCTTAATTAATATTCTTGATTAAATATCTTATCAGGCAGTTGGTAAGTAAAACCCTCCTGAGATAAACTTAAAAACCGCCTGTGAAAAATCGACGCCGAGACGGGGACCCCTCACCAGACGCCTGCTATTAGACGACGACCCGCTATAAAGGCTCACTATTCTCTTGCTTCTCCGCCACACCGCTCCTTAGATCCTAGCCTCCAAACTTCTCCCCCCACCACCGTCGACCACCTCTCGCTCTTTCTCTGCACCTCCGTCGCCACACAAATGGGTAGCCCCCCGCCGAAGCGCTCTAGACCATCGATGTCCTCCGAACCTCCTTCTTTGTTTCCATCGCTGCCGGCAATGCCGGTGGAACTGATGGCGGCGCCTGCATCTCCTCAGCCTGACTGGTTACAGCAGACTGTCCGCCTCTTTACCGCCCGCATCAATGAATTAACGCGCCGAATTAAAGATGTCGAAGACGACGTGTCCTCCGTCGTCGAACATGCAAGAGCACTGGACACAATGTTGCGGGATGTATTTAACAATACATCTCTCATCTGTCGCCGTCTGGGTCTTGGGAGGCTTCCCCAGCTCCCCAGCATGGACTCCGCCGACTACTACTTGTTCGGGTTAATCTTTGTGGCCGCTCGTGTCGATGCCCTCCACGAGACGATCGCGGAGGTTGCTGGGGTACAGGGCCGCTGGAAGATTCTGCACAGCGTCGCCTGTAAGCTTGGTGTGGAGACGGAAGAGGAGTCATCGCCGCCGTCAGAGGCGGAGGCGGAGCCGCCGGAGGATGCATCGGCCGCGGCGCGCGCGGCGGCGGAGGTGGACGAGGCCTCCTAGTAGAATAGGATTAGGAGTAGTTTTGTTCTTGTTTCTACGTGTTTTTCGTCCATGTTTTCTTTACTCTTGTTTGTAATATATGTGTTGGTAGTATGTTAATGTAATATGTCTTTTATGTTCATGAACAATGTGTCTGATGTATTATCGAAAAATTCTCCTTTTATCGAAAAACATCTCCTTTAATAACGCCAAGTTTTAACCTTCAACCCACTTCGTGCTTGAATCGAAAAACATCTCCAGTCGTGATGTTGTGTTTCTCTTGTTTTTTTTTTTTTGATATTTTTTCTTTTCACGTTTTGTCATGTTGTTTTCTTTGATGCAAACGGGGCTAAACAAAAGACGAGCGCGCATAGGGGAAACCCAAAAAGTGCAACATTCATCAGAGACGAGCATGCATATATAGGAGAAACACATCAACATGCCTTATACAAGTCTATTTTATATATAGTACTCCCTTTGTTCACTTTTCATTGGCGTTGGGAGAACTAGGGGTAGCGCATCCAAAAGGGAATGGAGGGAATATAACCCATAGAGTACAACACGTTATGGCGGAACATGTCATACTCGCGCTCAATCCTACAGTCTCAGTACAGAAGACGGTTCACTCGTACCACCCTCGCCGGCCACAGCGGGCAGGCCTCTGGTCCCCCCTGTTGGGCAGTGGCAAAAGTAATCGTCAATTTCGGGCAGCGCCACCGGCGGCGGTCTCGGGGGAGGCCTACACAGAAACCTCCAGCTCACGAAAACGTCGAGCCTCTGCATGGCTTGATTCCGACACCGGCAGCACTCCGTGTTGGTCCTCTTCATCGCGATGAACCCGGCCGCGTTGTCGCCGATGGGGGCCTCGCCTACGACCTGCCAGATATACTCGAGGGCGTCACGGTCCCTGCGGTCGGCGTCGTAGTGGAGCATGGCAAGGACGTAGGCCACCACCTTGTGGCTGTTCGCGGCCGCCCGGGCAAGGAATTGGGTGCCCCGCTGCACCTGTGCACGGCCGTAGTTGAAGACGAGGTCGAACCCGGTGACGTAGCACGCATGAGGGTTACCCATGTTGGCTAGGCGCTCCACGAGGGCGTCGTAGCTCCCGTTCCCGTGCTGTTGGAACCACTCCCAGCTGCTCTCCCGCTCCAGCACCACACGCCTGCCCACGGCGGGATCACGGCACGCCGCGTGCATGGCCTTGCAGGTGGCACGTAGACTGGAGACGTCGTCCATGGGCTGGGTGGAGGTTGCGGCGACCCACCCCGCGATTAGGACCGCAATATCGTGTGTCAGGGGAACTCCATGGGCTTCGAAGGGAACCAATGAGGGCGCGCGCGACAGAGAGGAAGAGTACGCGCGGAGAAGAGGATGGTGTGTGTGGCAGAGTAGAGGATGGTGTGTCGCCTTACTACTCTTTATTAGTATGTGCGGAGAAGACGATGAGACGCCCAGTGATTTTTAGTACACGCGGAGAAGAGGGATGGTGGTGTGTGGGCAGTTATTTCCAGCCAATTTCTTTTGTCCCAGCTCAACTTTACTTTCACTGTATGGTCATGTCAGCTGTGTGCTCTGCACATTTTCAGCTACTGTCCTTTGTTGCCGTAGCAACTTGCTTGCATTGAATGAAAAGTGGGAGGATATGTATTGATGAAGGGTGATAGGGTAAGTTTATGTGTTGACTAATGTGCGGTTTGAATCCTAAAAATTAGTTTTTCTTTGTTGTTTTTAGTTGCTTCTGTTTTGTAAATATTGTTAATGAATGAAATCTATCTTTGTTCATCTATGTGACTAAATATTACTTGTGTATCTTGTGTTCTTTTGTGAGATACGTGATTGAATATTGTTAATGAATGAGTATCTTGTGTGTTCTTCAATTGTGTGAATGAATGAATGTGTAGTGTGTTCATCGTGTTCCTCAGACTCGGGTATCATAAGGTAATTATCTTAGGCGGTTGGTAATTCAAACTCGTCTAAGAAGAAGATTATCTCAGGCAGTTGGTAAGAAATACCCGACTGAGATAGACATCTCAGAAGGTTATTAAGTACCAACCGCCTGTGAAGATATTTACTTCTTCTTAATTAATATTCCTGATTAAATGTGGGTCCTTTAAAAAGGCAAAATTCCACTTTCTTGTAATATTATTGATAAGTAAAGGTTACTATTAAATTTCACTTCATAAATCTTTTGAAATCGGTCAGAACATAAAAAACATACAACATATGATATTTTTCATTTTTCTATCTTGATGAATATAATGCATTTTTCATTTATTTTTTCAGTGGACATTTTTACTCATCATACCAACCTCTATGAATTTTTTTCAGATTTTTTTAAATTTTTTTGAATCAATGTGTGTTCATAATTTGATGAATGCCTCATATGTATATGAGCATTTAGTTAGAATGGTGGATAATTTGAAGTTTGACATGTTGGAATGCTTTTAAAAAAATTAACAAAATTCATACATGTATAAATGATACAAATATGTTGATACAAACAAATTTGAGTGAAGGATCTTTTTTTACGACATACACAAATGTGAATAATATGTGAGTAGAAATTAATTTGATATTTACCAAAACATTACAATGTCAGCTATACAAGTTTTAAAATTTTTTGTTCAGGTGATAGATGTTAATTTTATACAAATGTAGAAGAAAGAATCATATAATTTGGACACAATTTGCAGAATCTAAACATGTTTGAGTATTTATATTGGAATCTAAATAAAAAGAAGCAAGGGATAAGGAAACTGAAGAACAGTATCGGGCATTATCTCAGATGGTTGGTAAGTAATACCCGACTGAGATAAAAATCTTCCTTGACGGTTATTAAGTACCAACCGCCTGTGAAGATATTTACTTCTTCTTAATTAATATTCTTGATTAAATGTGGGTCCTTTAAAAGGGCAAAATTCCTCCTTGTCCCCAAACCGGTGGAGTTGCCAGGAGATCGCCCGCAGCGGGGCCCGCAAAGCGGTCTGTAAAGTAGTAGTAACAGGAAAATGCAACAGGCCGGTAGCTAGGACTGGAAAGAAAAAAGTGAAGACAATACGGGAAAGAAAATGTTTGAAAAAAGGAAGGACAACCAAAATGTTAAACAGGAAATCTTTTCACAGAAATTAATCCATTCGTAATCCTCTCAAACATAGGCTCCCTTTGAAGGATAGGATTTGTAAAGGATTTTTAGTTTCCATAGGAAACGTAACACATGAGCTAGGACACTTTGGTAGCCATACTAAAAGAGCTGCTTATCTGCCTCATCCACTTCCCCACGCCGCCAGTAGAATCTCTTCGGTCGCAGGAAGGTGTCCCCCGAAGAGTTCAAGGACACCGAGGAGTGTCCGTCAGAAGAGTCACCTGATGATGAGGAGGCCGGGGAGTTGGGGTGGACCGACGGCGTATAGTCGAGGTAGTGATCCAGGAGGATGATGAGCTCTGTCGTGAGGCCACCAGGCCGGACCACTGCGGCATGGTTGAAAGGTTCCGCCGGCGGCCCGCCGTCACTCCCAGTCCGGCCATCACTTCCTGCAAAGAAGGTGGCCATTTTGGCCCGAGGCAGGAGGCTTGGGTCTTTCATCCACCCAACGACCGTGCACAGGTCAGCACGCTCCCAGTGGTAAGTGGAAGCATCGAAGTGATCAAAGAGGAAGACGTCACCCAGAACCTGTCTGATGCCCTCCGCAGACCAGACATGCAGAGGGAGGTTCTCGATGACAACCTGCACGTGGAAGAACCATCCGACGATCGGCACACCAACGCCAAAGATCCATGGCCGGAAGTAGTGGTTATCATTTGGCATGGAGATGATTGTCGTCTCGATGGCGAGCTCCCGATAGTCATCACGGGTGAACCGCACCAGGAACTCACCATCCCCAAACGTGGACACGGTGAAAGCCCAATGCGGGATTTCAAGTTGGTGATGGATGGCCAGGGTGATCTCCATGGGCGTCGCCTCGCTGCGACCTCCTCTGGGTCCCAGAACATCTGCTTGGCGGCGCAAACGGATAAACTCTGTCGTCATGAGGCGGTTGTTGACCACCGTGCATTGCCCCTCACGAGGGCGCAGGGACGGTGAGCCTGCAGGTACCTGTTCGCGTCTAACATGGTTGCAAGGCATGGCGCTACGACAACAGAGGCAAAGGACTTCTCAGGCAACACACGGGAGCATGGATGGGAATCAGTCGGGAACTTGAGCCTGGAAGCAATAGGGGGGGGGGGGGGGTTAAGAAGGCGAGGATGAAGAGGCCAAACATCGGAAGCAGCGTCCCTTGAGGATCTCACGAAAATCCGGTGATAGGACCGGACCTTTCGAGGCCTTCGGCTTTGTGCAAGCGTCATGAATGAGCGAAGGCCCAGCTTGAATATAAAGTGAATCAGCGCAGTTTCAGCCCACAAATAACAAGCGGCCCAGCTTTTTCGTCCCGCCTGCCTGCATGCCCTCGGCGGGAAGTTTTTGTCACGCCGAATGAAGAAGGAAAATAAGAAACAAAAATAATATTTTATTACGGTACCCTTCGACCCGCAACGCCGGCTCCCTCTCCGCAATGCGCTTGTAGGAGCATCCATCGGCCGCCATGATTGTAGGAGCATCCGCCGGCCGCCATGTTTGTAGGAGCATCCGCGGGCCGCCACGCTTGGAGGAGCATTCAGCGGCCACCACGCTTGGAGGAGCATCCGCCGGCCGCTACGCTTGGAGGAGCATCCGCTGGCTGTCATGCTTGTAGGAGCATCCGCCGGCCGCCACTCTTGTAGGAGCATCTGCCGGCCGCCAAGCTTGGAGGACCAACCGCCAATCGCCACACTTGGAGGAGCATCCGCCGGCCGCCACGCTTGTAGGAGAATCCGCCGGCCGCAGCGCGTGGAGTAACAACAGCTAGGTACAATTGCTCACAAAATGTGTTCTTGTACATCTATCCTCTTACGGATAGGCTGATGGCTGATTGAATTGTAGGAAGCAATGTCAGAAGATAAGACATGGATCAGAAAAGACAGGCATACGAGGGAGTGGCAGGATGGAATGAAGTCATTTTTAAATTTTGCATTTCAGGGCACTCGTGAAGGAGGAACTATGCCTTGTCCTTGCATGAGATGTCGTAATATTTGCCACAAGACACGCAAGGGAGTTCATTTACACCTACTCAGAAATGGGATGTTATTGGATTATACTTGTTGGATACACCATGGAGAAATACGAGTTCAAGAAAATATTGCTGAGGAATCAGCAAATAATGAGGAGATAATTTCTGATGATGGTGGTATGCAAAATATGTTGTCCAGTCTACTTAGAGGCACTTATCATGGTGGTACTTCAGCAGATGTTGATGATCAAGAAAATGCTATAAACCAGTAGGAGCCAACTGGGGATGCAAAGAAATTCTATGAATTATTAACTGATGCCAAAAAGGAGTTGTATCCAGGTTGTTCGCAGCTGACCCAATTATCCTACATTGTCAGGTTCTACCAGATAAAGTGTTTAACTGGTATGAGCAAAGTAGCTTGTAAGATGTTTCTTGAACTATTCTCATTTGTGCTTCCAAAGGGCCACTGCATTCCTAATACACTTGATAAACTTCAGAAGGTTGTTCGTGACCTCGGGCTGGACTACCAAAAGATCAATGCATGTGTCAATGACTGTGTGTTATTCCGGAAGGACTATTCTCTGCTGAATAGTTGCCCAAAATGTGGTGAATTAAGATGGAAAAATAGTACTGCTGGGGATGCAAGAGAGGCTTTACCTTGTGGAAAATCCAAGAAGCTTGTAGCACGCAAGGTTCTACGTTACTTCCCTCTTAATCCCCATCTACAAATGTTTTATATGGGAGAATCAACGGCATCAAACATGCGCTAGCACAAAGAAGGTCGTACTGATGATGGGATATTACGCCATACCGCCGATTCGAAAGCATGGAAGCATTTTGATAGCATTCACCAAAATTTCTCATCTGATCCTCGCAACATAAGACTTGGGATAGCATCTGATGGTTTCAATCCTTTTGGAGTAATGAATGTTTCTTACAGTACATGGCCTGTGATTCTAATCCCTTATAATCTACCACCTTGGTTGTGTATGAAGCAGTCTTATTGGCTGATGTCAATGATAATTCCTGGGCCAAAGTCACCTGGAAACAACATTGATGTGTATCTGCAGCCTTTGATTGTTGAGCTATTGAAATTATGGTCTGATGGTGTTGAAACATATGACAGTTTAAAGAAAGAGACATTTGTCATGTGAGCTTCTTTATTGTGGACAATAAATGATTTTCCAGCATATGCAATGCTATGTGGATGGAGCACAAAAGGGAAGCTAGCATGTCCATACTGCCATATAAACACTGACGCCTTCTGGTTGAAATATGGACGAAAGCATTGTTACATGGGTCATCGTCGTTTCCTACCTTAGGATCACAGATGGCGTCGAAACAAAGGTTCTTTCAACAACAAGGCAGAGAACAGAGAGGCTCCAACATCACTCTCTGGTGACGAAGTACTCCAACAATACGAGTTTTTTGATCAAGTGAGTTTTGGACCGACGAATAATAAGAGAAAGCACACCGAGGAAAATAGATGGCATAATTGGAAGAAGAAAAGTATATTTTTCGACCTCCCTTATTGGAAGACATTGCTAATAAGGCATAACTTGGATGTCATGCACATTGAGAAAAACATTTGTGATAGCAAATTGGGGACATTGCTTGCTATGGATTGTAAAACAAAAGATAGTCTACAAGCTCGTCTTGATATGAAGGATATGGGTATACGGCCAGATCAACATCCGAAGTTCATAAAGAGCAAGTACACATTCTCACCAGCATTATATACTTTGGGCAAAGATGAGAATACCACCTTGTGCAAGTTTTTGGGGAATGTGAAGGTGCCTGATGGTTATGCCTCAAACATCAAGAGATGTGTGGACATAAAAGCATGTAAGGTATCGGGTCTAAAAACTCATGACTGCCATATTATATTTCAGAAGCTCCTTCCTATTGCAATACGTAACATATTGCCTAAAAAGGTTGTTGCACCTTTAATTGAGTTTAGCACATTCTTTTCTGGAATTTGTTCTAAAGAATTGGCGGAACCAGATTTGGACAAGATGAGCAAACAAATTCCTGAAACAATTTGTAAGCTTGAGATGTTGTTTCCTCCTGCTTTCTTTGATATCATGGTACATATTCCAACCCATCTTGCCGAAGAAGCATGGTTGGGTGGACCTGTTTCTTACAGATGGATGTATCCAATTGAGAGGTACATTGGTACATTGAAGAGGTATGTACGTAACAAAGCTCACCCGGAGGGTTCTATAGCTGAGGGATATATTGTCGAAGAGTGTATGACTTTTTGTAGTCAGTTTTTGGATAACATCAGCACCAAGCGTAATAGGCCAGAACATCATGAAGCTGCAGCTACAAATGAACCTTCTGTTGATAATTCTAACATATTTACAGAAGTTGATAATTCTAAAAAAGGGTATAAATGGGACCAACTTACTATGGTGGAACTACATAACATCAGGCATTATCTTCTTACTAACGTTGAAGAGGCCGCTCCATGGATCAAGTAATAACGTATAACTCAGATGTTGTATACTATATATATTTCTTATTGTAGATGGCTAATTTAATTTTGTACCCTTTTCAGTGAGCATATTGAAGAGCTGAAAAAGATTCATTCTCGTGATGTTGATAAACGCCATAGAGATGAGTTTGTTGATTGGTTTCAGAAACGAGTAAGTACATGCAAGTTTGCACTTTGATGAAATATTGAACAAATATGTGTTCTGAAATTGGTTTGTCATCGATAACCCCTGTTATACTAATGTGTACAGATTACGACATTACACAAAGAAGGCAAAGCAACCGATTATCTGTATGCATTATCTAGAGGACCTGATCGTCGGGCACTTTTTTTAGTCGGTTATTCATCAATGGCTTCTTCTTTCAAACTGCAGATGTGGAAAAAGATTTACGGACCCAAAACAGTGGTATTGTTGTTCGGGGCACTGATCATGATTGGTTTGGAGTAATCAAGAAAATCATTGCTGTTGATTTTGAAAAAAAATCAAGAGGTTCTGTTATTTCAGTGTGAATGGTTTGATCGGCCTTTTGGAAGCAGTCAGAACCAAAGCAGAGGCTACAAAAAGGATCAATACGGAATGATAGATGTTGACACTACTCTGTTTCGATTCCAGTATGAGCCTTACATTCTAGCCACCCAAGCAGAACAAGTTTTTTATGTTCCAAGTG
Source organism: Tuctoria greenei (assembly GCA_036927565.1). Lineage (NCBI taxonomy): Eukaryota > Viridiplantae > Streptophyta > Magnoliopsida > Poales > Poaceae > Tuctoria > Tuctoria greenei. The sequence goes on from JAYESD010000004.1 coordinate 168,555,717, forward strand.
TGAAGCATCCTAAATGGGCTACTGTTGTTAAAACGAAGCCACGGAACCTTTTTTCCATGCCCCCTGGAGACAGTGAAAATAATGTGACTGAGACGATGGAGGTTGAGACATTTCATGACGATCTGCTTACTGATGATATCAATAATGAGGATACGACCGCATGGACTAGGAATGACATTGAGGGAGCCAGCGGCGATGCTTCCACTCTTATAATGTCAACGTCAGGTGATCGGTTTGAGGTAGATGGAGTTGCATCAGAAAATGAAGACGAGGACGACGACGATACATATACCAATGATGGTCATGTAGCTCCATTGTGGGGGGACGACAGCGAAGATGATGATTTTTAGTATAATTAAGTACGTGACATGTAGCTCCACAATGCAACTGTTTGCTGATTCGTGGCAACAGATCCTAATGCAACGACTGTGTTCCGTGGCAATAAAGCTGTAACGCCACGAACCAGTATTTCATGGCAACACATCCTAATGCAACGATTCTGTTTCGTTGCATTACGGTCCAAATGCAACTGTTTGCTGATTCGTGGCAATAGATCCTAACGCAACGAATGTGTTCCGTGGCAATAAAGTTGTAATGCCACGAACCAGTAATTCGTGGCAACAGATCCTAATGCAACGATTGTGTTCTGTGGCAATAAAGCTTTAACACCACGAACCAGTATTTCGTGGCAACAGATCCTAATGCAACGACTGTGTTCCATGGCAATAAAGTTGTAACGCCACGAACTAGTAATTCGTGGCAACAGATCCTAATGCAACGATTGTGTTCTATGGCAATAAAGTTGTAACGCCACGAACCAGTAATTTGTGGCAACAGATCCTAATGCAACAATTGAGTTCCGTGGTAATAAAGCTGTAACGCCACGAACCAGAGTATCGTGGCAACACATTCTAATGCAACGATTCTGTTTCGTTGCATTACGGTCCAAATGCAAATGTTTGCTGATTCGTGGCAACAGATCCTAATGCAACGAATTTGTTTCGTGGCAATAAAGCTGTAACGCCACTAACCAGTAATTTGTGGCAATAGATCCTAATGCAACGACTGTGTTTCGTGGCAATAAAGTTATAACGCCACGAACAAGTATTTTGTGGCAACACATCCTAATACAACAATTTTGTTTCGTTGCATTACGGTCCAAATGCAACTGTTTGCTGATTCGTGGCAACTGATTCTAATGCAACGACTGTGTTCTGTGGCAATAAAGTTGTAACACCATGAACCAGTATTTTGTGGCAACAGATCCTAATGCAACGACTGTGTTCCGTGGCAATAAAGCTGTAACGCCACGAACCAGTAATTCGTGGCAACAGATCCTAATGCAACGATTGTGTTCCATGGCAATAAAGCTGTAACGCCACGAACCAGTATTTCGTGGCAACACATCCTAATGCAACGATTCTGTTTCGTTGCATTACGGTCCAAATGCAACTGTTTGCTGACTCGTGGCAGCAGATCCTAATGCAACAACTGTGTTCCGTGGCAATAAAGATGTAACGCCACGAACCAGTATTTCATGGCAACAGATCCTAATGCAACGACTGTGTTCCGTAGCAATAAAGATGCAACGCCACGAACCAGTAATTTGTGGCAACAGATCCTAATGCAACGATTGTGTTCCGTGGCAATAAAGTTGTAACGCCACGAACCAGAGTATCGTGGCAACACATCCTAATGCAACGATTCTGTTTCGTTGCATTACGGTCCAAATGCAACTGTTTGCTGATTCGTGGCAACAGATCCTAATGCAACGACTATGTTCCGTGGCAATAAAGCTGTAACGCCACTAACAAGTAATTCGTGGCAACAGATCCTAATGCAATGACTGTGTTTCGTGGCAATAAAGCTGTAACACCACGAACCATTATTTCATGGCAACAGATCCTAATGCAACGACTGTATTCCGTGGCAATAAAGATGTAACGCCACGAACCAGTAATTCGTGGCAACAGATCCTAATGCAATGACTGTTTTCCGTGGCAATAAAGCTGTAACACCACGAACTAGTATTTCGTGGCAACAGATCCTAATGCAACGATTGTGATCCGTTGCATTAGCATCCTGACGCCACGAACTAGTGAATCGGGGCAATAGATCCTAATGCAACGATTGTGTTTCGTGGCGATAGATCCTAGTGCCACGAACTAGTGAATCGTGGCAAAAGGCCAAGCTTACTGCAACGATTTAGTATTCGTTGCAGTACAATCGTTGCAACAGGTCGGAATCCTTGTAGTGAGCGTGGTAAGACGCTTGAGAGTGTGTGATTCCACTTCCAATTTTCCATTATCCTTTGTAGTTGATAGGGATAACATATTTTTTGTTGTCTTTTTTTTGCTACTAACAATGTCAGGTAAAAGCAAGAATCATGCTTTATATGCTGAGATGATTGACATGATGAAGACGACGATGGAGTTGCTCACTCAAAATCAAATATCAATCAAGGTTTCACATGACATTCAGACCACCTTTACAACACTTTCCACAAGAAGTAATTACATTCTCCCATCTCTTCCTTCTTATCATGGTTTTGGTTATGATGAATATATTGCTTGGGAAATAGAGTTGGATACAATTTTTGGACAATTTCATATGTGCGAGAAAAGAAAGATTAGAAATGTTGCAAGTGCATTAGTAGATTGTGCATTGACTTGTTGGAACAAATTAAGTGATTTAGAAAGACCTCGAACATGGAAAGATATGAAAATTCTTATGCGAGAAACTTTTGCTAATGTATCTAATTGTAAAGATGAAATACATGAACTTGAGAAGAATTTTCTTGTTGTACCCCCTCCTTTGCCTAACCTTTTGCAGGAACATGAACAAATAAATGTAGATGCAAATGAGAGTGAGGTGTTGAACAACTCTTCTGAATTTTTTGATGAATCAACTCATAATGCATTTGAATTTCTTGCTGAAAATGAGAGTAGTGTTAATGGACAATGCTATACAGTTAACCAAGGTATGACATTTTCAGATGTGCTGAATTTTGCTACCAATCATACTATCAATGAGCAGCAACAAGATGAACCTTTTCATAATACACTTTTACCATTAGTTGATTTTCTACTGATTCTTACAACAAAAATGAGTTGTGTGCTGATAATTATATTGTACCTATGCTAGAACAACCAAATGAATTTGATACTTTATCACTCACTTGTGCTAAAATTAAGCATTTGATCCCAACTACATGTGAAAGGGATGATCTGAAATTGTTATTTCTCTAAATACTTTAGGCTATATTGAATTTGACACTATTTGTGATCTAGATATCGTAGAGAAGATAATATTTTCTCAATCTGAATTGCCTTTGTTAAGTAGAAATATTTTTCATGCTATAGGAAAATATGAACATAGTGGTATGTTTATGGTGCATAAAGTTTACATATGTTCAAATGAGGAAGCTCCTTTTGTGCTGCAACAACATGGTCAAGTAAATGAATGTACTAACGCTAATAATATCTTGTCAAGTTTTTCTAGTATTTTTTCTTGCAGCAGGGACAACAAAATCATTATTCACTGCGGTTGTGCAATATGGACAGTGCTCACTCTATCCCCAAAAGCCTCTTTGCTGGACATACAAGCAAGCCGAGGACAGCTTGTCATAAAGAAGGGGAGAATGATGAGATCATGCACGTTATCATTGCACCTACAAACATGACATAATGTTTATTTATTTGGGATCCTGGCTCAAGTGAATGTGCACTCTTATTTGATGGACAAGATCAAGATGGTTCACTATGTCGTCCACCACCTTGGCCTCCTCCATTCATGCATACAAGAAGATTTGATGGCGTTGCACATTTGGACCAACACATGAGAGGAGATGAACTTGAGTCGAGGACGACTCCAATTCAAGAAGAGGAGGATGATGAGGACATCACTTCTATGGATACAAACAACACTCCATTAAACATACAAGATGCAATCAATAGAGTTCATACACAACAATTAATTTTAGAGGTGAGCTCGTTCTTATAGATTTCCTTATATGTTTTTGAGCATAGATTGCTACTTAATGATTTAATTGTGATTAGGATCCATGGATAGGTTCAAGGAGTACTTGGAGGAAGTACTAGGGACGTGGAAGACCATAGAATTCGTTCAAAGAAGATAGAAATCGAACCAAACTCAAAATCGTATCCAACTCGGAGTCCAGGAGCAGTACGCACTAAAACGAACGCCCAGGATGCATACAAACTCCATTTTAGACGTTCTACATATGCACAGAAAGAGGAGAGGATAATATTTCCAATGGCGCCGGTACCATGTCAAAATTCCTTCGGAGTTGACAGAAATCGTCGAAACAAAATCAATTACAGAATCTGTCAGGGTGTTGTGCCACCGTATTGGGCCATTGGGCCATGTATCAAGTCTAAGTCCATTATTTTTGTATCTTAGGGTTAGGTCACGACCCCAACACCCCCTTGGTTGTCCTCCAACCTATATATACTCTATAGTAGCCGCCATGAACAATTGGGTTTTGCTTAGATTAATAATATCGCCGTTTATCGGCTTGTGAAACCCCAATTCAGCAATTTCAAATTGCTTCTTCTACGTTCTTGCTTGTGTTCTCGGTTGCACTTGCAGGGATTAGCCTTCTTGGCAAGGTCAATCGTGTGAAGCACGGTTGATAACCAACGAAGCGGTGGTGTAGTGATTGCAGGGGTTATTCGTGTTCTACTCGAGAGCCTCGGATCATCAACGTCGATATCTCCACATCAATTGACTTATCCATTACCTTTTGGAAGATCGGGACCAATTCCCTCATCAGTGGCCCCCGACCACCTAGAGCTACAGCAGCTGCAGCGGCTGGTGCGCCGGCCGACGGCTTCTTCTTGACGTTGGGCTTCTTTTTCTTTTTGCCACTACCAGATGTAGTGGCTTCAGTTTTGGAGGACTTCTTGTTGGCCTCTGTTGCTGGCTTGGAGTGCATTTCACGGCCCTCTGCAGCTCTAGCACATTTGTTTGCTAGGCTAAAGTGTTCCATGACGCTGGTGACTTCTTTGATTGCCAGCTTCTTCAACATCTTTTTATCTCGGACACCCTGTCTGAATGCCACGATAACAGAAGAGCTTGAGATTGAAGGAATAGTATTCCGTACCAGAGAAAACCGCTGGATGAAGGATCGCAGTGCTTCCCTTGATGTTTGCTTTATAGCAAACAGATCCAATTTAGTGCCAAGTCAGTTGTAAGAACTCCCAAAGTTGGCAGTGAATTGTTGGCATAGCTCCGCCCAACTATTAATAGAGTTGGGTGGAAGACTCATGAATTAGGACCTTGCAGTCCCAGTTAGAGCCACTGGAAAGTAATTGGCCATCACAGCCTCATCACCCTCCGCTGCTAATATAGCAGTGGAATAGATTTGAAGAAACTCGGCGGCGTTGACAGTCCCGTCGAATTTTTTTGGCAAGTGAGGTCGAAACTTATGTGGCCATCTGACCATGCGTAAATGCATGGCCAGGGCAGAACAACCTCCTCCTACTGCCTGAGGAGCAGGGTTGTTCCGAGCCTCTCGCCTCTCACGAGCATGCTCGATATGGACACGGTCGTCTTGCTGCCGGTAACGACGATCAAGTTCCGACCGCAGGTCATGAGTCTGAATCCTGGTGATGTGGGTGCGACGTGCCCCGGGAGGCAGCAAAGTCACCTGCTGAGATGCAGCACGTCTCCTCTGCTGCGAGACTTGTGGACCAAGTCAGCCTGACAAGGTCCGTCATTGAGATGGTGCTCGCCCCGAAGGGGGAGGACCTTGATTGCTGAAGCCAATGGCTGCAGCTGCAACCACATGGTCAACATCAGCTCTCCACTATTCCATAGCACCCTGAGGCGCCCCTGAGGCGGTTGATGTTGTAGGAGAGCTCCCGCGGCAATGAGCGTGTGCTCAGGGTTGTTGTTTGTTGATGCAGTGATCGACGCAAATGCCCCATATTGTCGTCCAGCATTGTTTGCCAGAACAGATGGCGGTTGTGGTGCCATAGTGCCTGCTGGAACAATGGCGCCTACTGGCTGCTGCACGTTCGAGAGATTGCCTCCAGCAAGTTTTTTAGCACGACTGTCATTGTAAGATCCTGCGGCGGGGTTCACCATCTTAAGACCTCGGTGCCCCCTACCGGGCGCGCCAAATGTCAAAGTGTAGCAACGACACTTCCCCCGGTACTACTAAAGTGTAGCCCGCGGAGGTTCTTGTTTCAGTTGGGGCACGCAGAGATCAAGAGCAAGATGGTGACACGGGAGATTTACGTGGTTTGGGCCGCCTGAGCGTAATACCCTACTCCACGGGGTGTGTGTGTGTGTTGTATTGTGAATCGCTAGAAAATGTAGTCTTTGGCTCAGCCTGCCCTTGTTCTTTGTATCGTGCAGCTCAGTCCTTTTATAGTCCAAGGACTGACTGTTACATCATTTGCCTGGCCCGGCATGTGGCCCTGGTGTATTTAATAGCCTAATACACTGTCTATGAGTATTAAGCATGGTTAATAGTATGATAATGTGCCTTAATGGCTGCGTTACCTCTATTAACAGTGCTCTAATCGTGTGTCGTTAATACAGCATTAACGACACGTAATCAAGTCTTGTAACTACCGCTTTTAACTGTCCCTTGAATGAAGGCTCCACACGTGGCAGCTTTGGAGCTTCCCTTTGCGGGGAGGTAGCTCCAGAACCGCTATACACATGTCAGCACTGGAGCTTCCCTCTGCCGGGGGGTAGGTCCGGGATCATTATACACGTGTGAATCGCAGAGCTTCCCTGTGTTGGGAGTTTGGCTCCAGATTTACATTACACGTGCCAATCTCCAGAGTTACCCATATGAGGGTTGTGGGTCCAGAGTAATATGACATGTGGGACCTGAGGAGACCTTCAACTTTGACAGGTAGAACTCTTTTGCACTTCTTGTGGTATTATAGGGTACCCGGTACGCATGGTACCGACAACGACTCTCCATAGGTTTAGAGGAGTATAGGCTGTACAGAGGAGAGTCTCTAGTCCAAGTAGCAGAGGAGTAGAAGGAGTCTCTTCCCAATTCCTAATTGGGAAAGGTAGGGCTCTTATATTCCTATTTGTATTTGTGACTTTGCTCTTAAAAAAGATGTTATCTTTAGTCATCCATTGTTCATATACTTGGATGAAGCGTTTCTTGTTTGATTGTGGATTCCATATTTTTGGTAGGAGTAGTATTTATGATTATGCTATACCATTCTCATTATATCATCATAAATACTACAAACCCCACTATAGTCTAATTAGCTATGACATGATTATGTTAACATGAATCACTTATGCTATGAATTAACATTGGTCAACGATGATTTAGTTCATTGCCTTAGGATAGCTTGTGCCTAGGATCTTAAGGTAATTACTTCATATGCTAGCATGGTGCTAGGATAGAAAGTAGTGTTGAATGTCTCATAGATCCACGAATTGAAGAGGTAGGCAGTAGGTGGTGACAGCCCTACGTGTCCTTTGTAATCCTCCAAGTTCGGCTATGCCACATGCTCTTGGCGGGAGTCGTCCTAGTATTGCTAGGGGTAAACACGTGCCCGATGTGTTAATCCATTTAACATGAGAATTCATAATTGATATAATCATTAGCAACTAACTTAGGCTATGTATATGTACATTAGAAGCATAGTAGGATATCTACTTAGCTCTTAGCCTAGTCCCTCTTTACCTCATTTATCCCCTAGGATAGAATGCTCTTGTGTGTGTCATACTACTCCAATTATCATTTATCCATCCTTGCTAGAACCTTACCTAGATCAACCTAGCCTCTCCACTTAATGATTGTTTTACTTACATCTAGCCTTTCTTTAGGATAATATAAATGACACCCTTTGGGAATACACTTAGAGGCAAATGCTACATCGAAAGTTTCCGTGCGCTTGCTGATTTACATGTATAATCTAAAATCTATTAAAAAGCATTTCTAGCACTACCGCTAGGGATGAATTGTTAGTAGTGCGTAGGAACCGCCAACAGCGCACTGCCCATTTACTCCCGCAACCTACCGATCAGGGCAAGTTGGAGGACGCGTGGCAGCATCGGGGCCCACCTCCGCGAGGGAGGCTGAGTCCTGCGCTGCGGGCCACCTGGCAACCCCGGAGCCCAACTCCAAGGGCAGTCGGGGGTCCGGGACTGCTTGACACGTGGTGGCGAAGCCCGCCTCTGCGAGGAGGCCAGTCCGAAGCTACAGGCCAGGTGGCGGCACCGAAGCCCACTCCTGTGGAGGAGCGGGGTCCCGTCCTGCTAGACATGTGGCAGCCCGGGAGCCCGTCCACTACAGGAATTGGGCAAAAGGACATCGGCCATATAGGTGTCGGTAACCGAACGAAACCGACATAAATATTGTATATATGTCGGTAACCCGACGTTCATAGCCGATGACTTAGATTCGACGTTTTTAACTGGTATGTACGTCAGGGCTGACACCTTTAATGCTTAAAGCTGTCAGTTAAAAGTATCGATGCCTTTAAAGTCTAAATCCGTCGGTGGTAGACCCGATGCCTTTATGCAGCATAAGAGTGTCAGTCGTGGGCTAAAGTCGAAGCCTTTATTGCAACTAAGACCATCGGCCAGGCTGACTATCGATGCCTTTAAGGCATATAAGAACGTCGGTCGTGGGCCATAGCCGACGCCTTTAAGCCACTTAAGACCGTCAGCCCGACCTCAAACCGACGCCTATAAGGGGCCTTTTTTAAATAATCGCTTGTTTTCGTCCCCGCCCGGGTGGGAAGCCTCCAGGAGCCGTAGTAGCTCCAGTTCAACAATCCAAAACAGCACAACAACACTTCATCACAACACAATATACAATTCATCAAAGTTCTCATACACACACACACACACACACAGATATATATATATATATATATATGTATATATATATATATATATATATATATATATATATATATATATATATATACGATCACCACTAGTTCATCACAAAGGATCTGACATGGAATGAAAACAAAGGTCACATGTTCACATGAAGTTCACAAAGTGGTAATGAAAATGACATTCATGCATTCATGTTGTTGTTGGAACCTCCACCACTCGCACCTCCCTCGTTCAAATTCAGAAAATCATCACAACCTTGCAGATGATCGGGACCCTGTAAGAAACAAATACAAGTTACAATTTGCATTTACATTATAATTCGAGTGTCTTAATCTCTCTAAAATATGCTAATTGACTTATTTGTTACAAAACTTACAAATATGCTAATATGACTCAAAATCACTAAGTATTATTTAAATTAACCTATGTTTTTATGAGAAATAGCGATTTAGAAGTCATACCGCTGCGGTCGGAGTTGTTGATGGTTGAGTTTGTACCGGATTAAAGGGCAATGGTGGCAGAACGCCTGGATACGACTGCAATCCAGGAGCCAACAACGACATAAATCTTTGAGGTTGTGGAACAAATGGTTGACCACTCTCAGAATCCTATTACACATATGGTTAGAATTTTGTATTATAACTCAATGTAATAAGACATGCGGTGATACCTGTGACGAGGAGCCCATATGTTCTCCTGGCTGTATTGGACGAGGCATACCATCTTGAGCAAAGAACTACATCAAGTAAAGATATTCAGTTAAGTTAATTTAACACATATAGTAAATAGTATTGTAACTTGAATAAAATAGACAAGTATACCTACGACATCATGTCAAACTGAGGTGGTTGTGGTGTGCCGAACGGGGAACCTGTGCTACCGTGACCCAAGAACTGCATCAAGTAAATTATTTGTGAGATCATAAGTGAAACATTTTAAAATCAAATAAATAGCTCAATTGTTAAGATTACATGTTACCTGTGCCATATACAGATACTGCATTTGTTGTTGCACCTGTTGCTATATTTGTTGCTGCATCTGCATCTGCATCTTTGTTTGGTGATGCTGATGTTGCTGTTGCAGTTGCGTATGCATCTCTTCCTGAGTGCATCTCAATTATTCTTTTAATGCATCTGCCTTCGTAGTAGACTGGGACCTACTAGAACTAGCACTAGATTGTCGTCGCCTAACATAGGCCTCATGCTCAACATACCCATCGCCCAAACCAAGTCTACAAAAGATACAAGTGCGATGAATCGACATTCATTAACTTAGAAACATCATTATCTTTACACATACCTCCCATGTGGTACACCTCCATTGGCTTCGTACGCCGCACCCACATCAAAGGGCGCTCTTACATAATCCGCCTCATCTCCATGATTTTTCCTGAAGCACTCAACATATTTCGCCTGCGAGGATACAATGAGTTCATGAGTAGATGTAATAAAAGATAAAATTACTTGGATATATCATATTTACCACTTTTTGTGTTGCTGCCTCGTCACACATTTGGTCCAGACGATTTGGGTCTGGACCTCTATGCCCCTTAAGGTAAACCTCGAAAAAGCTAGGCGTGACACCAGTTTTATCATGCTGCAATAACAAAATTTGAAGTTTAATCAATACAATTATTTGAATCAATCTAAGTATGATTTTAAGAATTCATACCATTCTTTGTTCCATCCGCGCATGTCCATCCGGCCAATAGTAATGCTTTCCAGGCTTGCTCATCCGGTTTTTTCGGTTTCTATCCAAAACTAACTTGAACTCCTCTGATGCCCAGTACTCACTTAACCATTCCCAAGCTTCCGAACTGACACTTATCCAATCCACACAGCTATCCATGTACTCCTCCTTAGTTAGATGTAATTTGGTTGCTTCATTTTTTGATATATGTGTGAGCAACTTATTCTTGTAGTACACAATCACAGCTTTGATCCGGGCATCGTAGAAGGAGTCCTTTGTGAACCTTTTCGCTGACTCATGAAAAAACGCCCTTTCATATGCTTCACTCTCACCTTCCTGCAGACGAAACACACCCTGCATGCAAACAACAATTTATGTCAATCAGAACAAGGTGTAATATAATTGAAGGACAATGAATACACTTACCCAAAACATATCTCAAACTCTGTTCCAACAAGTACCCGCAGGGGCATACTCTTTTCGCGCATAGTTATCCCAACTATGTGGGGTAATTCTTCGATCGTCCAGCACAACTATCCCGGGGAAGCAAAACCGGATGGTGTTTCCCAACTCCGTGTTAATTACTCGTCGATGCCCCTTGTGAAAGTCACCTAGAGGAGAGGTGAATAGGCAATAATACCTGAAATCACTTAACCAAACAAGATTAAATTCATGTGGCCAGACTAGTCTGCACAGGGCCGGACTAGTCCGTTCAGCACTGGGTGGAAATCCTAAAACTTGATTTCTACGGGTTATTTGCGGAATTAAAGTTCACAAAAGATATGAGCAATGTGTAGTAAACTTGTAACGCTCAGATTGTAAAGTTTAAACACTTAGATTGCAAGTTTACAATAATGATCAAAGTGTAGGGCAATAAGACCGAAGTGAACCCTAATAGCAAAACTAGTGATCACAAAAAGCGAAAGGCAAGTGACACAAGATTTATCTCATGCTTCAGCTCCACGAAGAAGCCTACCTCCATGTTGAGAAGTCCACACAAGGACCGGGTGTCACTTGACCCTTCTCCCACCAAGCCACCATGATGGTCGGCTTGGTTTCCACTATATCAATGGGTAATCACCAAGTTTGATGGGGTTGCTCACAACTTGAGTCTCCCACAAATGAATACAAGAGGAGCACACAAAGCTCAACTCACACAAGCCACACAACACAACACAATGTGCAAGAGATCAAACCGAGAGCCAAAACGCGATGATATTCCTTTACTCTACTCCCCAAACCCTAATCTCTTCAAGATTTGCTCTTAGGGGGTTAGTAGGATAAGTAGAAGGCTTTGGAAGGCTCTAGGATGCTTGTGGCGGCGCTAGGGTTCCAGACTTGTTCAAATGAACCCGGGGGTCCCCTTTTTATAGGGGTCCCGAGCCCCTTTTGCTTACATCAGCAAAGGCGCAGACTAGTCCGGCCCTATGGGACCACTGACTCCTGGTCAGTTCCCGACAACTGCCACACAGAGCAACAATCGTCACGCTACCCGCCAAATTTCCAAATTCAAACGGTCACTAGACAACGGACTAGTCCGGTCAACAACGAACTAGTCCGAAGTGGAACAGAACCACTTAGTCCGTTCCAAAACGAACTTTTCTGGGTTGGCCCGGACTAGCCCGGCCACAGGGGCAGACTAGTCCGGACCCCTAGGGTTCCTCTCGGTCTGTCACACTACTCAAATGGACAAGTCCGTACCCAAACGGACAAGTCCGAACCACTCCAGAAAGTTTTGGTCCGGCCAAAAACAGACAAGTCCAGACTTCTCGAACTTAGCTCCAAATTCACTCAGATTCACTCCAGAGACGTTTGGTCCGCCTCAAAACGGACTTGTCTACCATGGTCGGACTAGTCCGGCCCTGAGGCCCGGACTAGTCCGGCCTCCTAGGGTTTTTCTCATTTTAGGCTTCTCACTTAGGTTTTTCTCTAAACCACCACTTTGAGCCCCATGTTATGATCTCAATGCACATGATACAACTACCCTATCACATGGTACTGCTCATATAAGCTCAGTACCATAGAAACCCTAATTTATATGCTTGAGTCTATGACGTCCGTTTTCTCCTTTTCCTTTTTGAGGGTTTTTATCTCATTTCAATCCTTGTACATGTGCTTAAGATCAACTAAGCTCATTAGCCTCTTAATTGTCGTCATCAATCATCCAAAACCCACGGGGATGCCTAGATGCACTTTCAATCTCCCCCTTTTTGGTGAATTAATGACAACACATTAAGACTTCAACAATAAGGTTAATAATTTGTTTTCATAACATATATTTGTATGAGTGACTCCCCCTCAATGTATGCATCATGAGTAAGAGAGACTGAGAGAGTTCTCATACATATACATGTTATGGTGGGGTCCCTAAGTGATGTGTTCATAAAGTGTGATAAGACAATGATTATGCAAAATAGACATTTAAATGAGGCAACACATCACAAATTTAGGCAAGATACATGAATACATAGATTAAGTCTTACAATAGAACTTGAAATGAGGTTTAAAACATAAGTCCAACATAGATCAATACTCTCACAAAATAGTCTATCTATCTTATCTCTCCCCCTACATCTCACTCCCTATATCTCTCCCCCTAGATTTAAGTGCCCATCCAAGCTATCATCTCCAAGCTATCTCTCCCCCTTTGGCATCAAGACACCAAAAAGGAAAAGAAGAGAGGAAGGGCCCTTAGGACTACTCATCATCGGAGTCGGAGTCGTCGTTGCCGCCTTGGGGCTCGCTGTCGCTCTCCGTGGCCTCCGGGTCAAAATGTGCCTCATCATCATCAGTCGGGGCCGTGGTGGAAGTGCCAGCTTCTCCAAACTGAGCAAGCTCCTCGGCGATGAACTCCGGAAAGCAAGTGAGCTCACCATCGCTCTCCTTAGTGGGGGACATTGGAATGTTCAGCTTGTCGCACATCGCCTTGAGATACTTCTCATTGCGATGCTCCATGCGATGTTGCCGAATTTCCGTCTTCCAGCACGAGGAGAAGAGAGCCTTGAAGCATTTGAAGAAGCCACTCCCGCATTGTGTCAAAGGCGGGGGTGGTGGAGGAGATGGCACGAAGCGAGAGGAAGAAGCGGGAGGATCTACATTCTTCCTCCTAGGAGCAGCCGGCTCCGGAGGAGGGAGTTGTGGTCGAAGCCTCAGGTGAATGATGTATTTCTTGAATGTGAGCCCGGAGATCTTCTCGATCATGTACATGATTTATGGAGCATATCCACATGATCGGCTGGGGGTGTGAGAGATGTTGAAGATGTCATCAAAGATATAGTCCACCACATTGAAGCGGACATCTCCATCAATGAGGACCATTAAGTGCCTCAAATTTCCTTGTATTATCCCCGCATCTCCATCCTTGGGGGCAATGGTCTTTCTGAGGACCCGGTTGAGCACACTATAGAATGTCTTGATGTTTCGGATATGCCTGGCCTCATACTGTGCATGACTTGGATACATATACTCCATGGTGTCCCGATAACCTAGCTTCAGATTTGAAATGATGATCTCATTATCCAGTTGATCCTCCAAGTCAAGCAACTGAGCATACTCCCAATATGTGGTAGAGTACTGCTCTCCATGGGTCATCCAGGTAATCTTCCTGTCCCCGTCGGTGTGGAAGTACAAGGTGGAGTAGAATTGAGTGATGACCTCCACATTCCAGTCGTACTGGAAGGCCATGAACTTCTTCAGACCATGCCTCTCGACAGCCTCAATTACAACATTGAAGGCTTGATGATATGGTTTTTTTAATGCAATTTTTTTAATGCAAATAGATTCAATCTAATAATTTTTTTAGATTAAGTCTTAGGTCTCGTTTGACCTATGAAAGGGAAATCTTAATTCCATAATGCCTTTCAAATCCTCCTAGCCACTATCCTACTGCAATAATTCTCGCTAAGAAGAATGCCCATGTTGTGGTCCTCTATTGGGCACAAGAAAAAGGTAAAAAAGCCTTTTTCTTGTGTCGATTCTTCTTGTATTGAAGTAAGAATCCTTTTCTTCTTATTTGTTTTGCGAAAGATTACTATTTTGGGGCCATGTAGTCCCAGTCGATCCACTGAGCATCTGTGACAGGAGTCTGCTTGGTCATATAGACCGTCCTGTAGTAGTCACAGTGGAAGTCACACCAGAATCGGGGATCCACTGTGCTCCTGTCACGCTGACAAACATTGATCTTCATCAGCTTGTGTGCCTTCTCAGCCCCCTTGCCCTTGAAGATTTGGCATCAAAGGCAGCTTCACGGTTTGGGTTCCGTGCAAGAGAGGACATCCTCAAGGGGCCAATGGGTTGAGGGGCACCCTTCTTTACTTTGCTTGCAGCCTTCTTGGCCACAATCACCCTCTTCTTGGGTGCAGCATCAACAGGGGCCTTGCCCTTATCTTTGGAGGTCCTTGCCCCCTGAGACTTGGCTTGCTCACCCAAGGTCACAAGCCGCTTCTGTTTTGGGGCTGCTTCGGCGGCTGCAGAGTTGTTCTCCTCACGCTTCGTCTTCTTTGCCCTCTGAGAGGCAAAGTACGCAGCAGCCATCTCTTGATCCTCTCTTTGCTTCCGGTAAAAGAGAGCATGCTT
Source organism: Tuctoria greenei (assembly GCA_036927565.1). Taxonomy (NCBI): domain Eukaryota; kingdom Viridiplantae; phylum Streptophyta; class Magnoliopsida; order Poales; family Poaceae; genus Tuctoria; species Tuctoria greenei. The sequence continues at coordinate 168,570,837 of JAYESD010000004.1, forward strand.
CTCCGCTTCGGTCTCGGAGTTGGAAGGAGGAACGTATTCATTGTCCGACATGATTGCTGACAAGAGAAGCAAGGGAATTTGTATAAGTACAAGGAGTCAAGATAAATTGGTAGAATTCACAAAATCAACCTAGGTTAGGTTTTCCACTGTGTAACCCGGACTTGTCCGCCCTGTGGCTGGACTAGTCCGGTTCACACAGCAAGAACCCTAATCTAGGAAAATTTTGCAAAAACTACAAATCCTACCACAAAAATAGAGGTACATGATCACATTGATGTGCACAACAACATTTGTGAAGAAGTTTCTATCAATGGACCAAAAAGAATTGAATTTCAAGAATTTTGGAGTTAGGTCAAGAATACCTCTTCAAATCTTTGATTTGATGAAATGTAGAATAGGAATCGGCCTCCTATGCTTGGGGAAAGGTTCCTAAGCACCTTAGGGCTTCAATCCACCGATTGGAATAAAGATTTGTTGGAGGAAATCGAAAATCGCCATTTGGGAGACTGTTTTCGAGCATTTTTGGAGAGAGAGTGTTTGAATGGAAGTGGAGAGATCAAGGGTTCCCTGGGGAGGTTAAGTCCCCAAGGGCCGGACTTGTCCAGTCAGAGACCCGGACTTGTCTGGCCTCCAGACTGGGTCCGTACAGCTTGAGCCACCGGACTAGTCCGGTGCAATGAAGCGGACTAGTCCGGTCCTAAGACCTAAAACTCCTATATATTGAGTTTTTTAGTGGAGATTGATCCTTTTGGACTATATTTCACAAAAGATCTTTGTAAACATGGTCAGTAAGAAATCAACAATCAAACTATGACCATGATTCACAAGGATCAAATAATTTTAAAATAATTTGTAGAAAAATTGAGGTGGATGAGTTTTTCGCAAGCATGTGTGAATTTTGAATATACCAATCAGATGCGCAAGACTCAAGCCACATTTCGAGAATCTAGGATATTTAGCTTACTCCTAAGTTCACAAAATCTTTTCTTATCTTGTGGCTTGGTAAAGATATCAGCCAATTGTTTATCAGTTCTTACATGGGAAATTGCAATGTCTTGATGGAGTGATCTCTCAAGAAATGGTGGTGAATATCAATGTGCTTGGTCCTTGAGTGTTCAACTGGATTGTGGGCTATTTTGATGGCACTCTCATTGTCACATAGGAGAGGAATATGGCGCAAGTTTATGCCATAGTCCCTAAGAGTTTGTCGCATCCAAAGAAGTTGTGCACAAAAACTTCCCGCGGCGACATACTCCGCTTTGGCTGTGGAAAGTGCAATGGAGTTTTGTTTCTTTGAGGACCAAGACACTAGAGATCTACCAAGGAATTGGCATGTTCCTGATGTACTCTTTCTATCAACTTTGCACCCTGCATAGTCCGCATCGGAATATCCAATGAGGTTGAACTTGGAGCCTTTGGGGTACCAAAGTCCTAAGCTTGGTGTGTGAACCAAATATCTAAGAATTCTCTTAACAGCGATCAAATGACACTCCTTAGGAGCGGCTTGAAATCTAGCACACATACACACACTAAGCATGATATTGGGCCTAGATGCACATAAGTATAGCAATGAGCCTATCATGGAACGATATACCTTTTGGTCCACACTTGGACCATCTTCATTAAGATCGAGATGCTCGTTGGTTGCCATAGGAGTCTTGATGGGTTTGTCCTTGTCCATGTCAAACTTCTTGAGTATATCTTGTGTGTACTTGGTTTGACTAATGAACGTTCCTTCCTTGAGTTGCTTCACTTGAAAACCTAGAAAGAACTTCAACTCCCCCATAATGGACATCTCAAATCTTTCCGTCATTATCTTGGAAAACTCATCACAAAAAGCTTTGTTAGTAGAACCAAATATAATGTCATCGACATATATTTGGCAAACAAATAAATCATCATTAAAGTGCTTAGTGAATAGAGTATAGTACGCCTTCCCAATTTTGAAACCATTTTGAGTTAGAAAGTCTCTAAGGCACTCATACCAAGCTCTAGGAGCTTGTTTGAGTCCATAGAGAGCCTTACGCAATTTGTACACATGGTTTGGGAATTCTTCATCTTTAAATCCGGGGGGATGCTCCACATACACTTCTTCCTTGATTGGACCATTGAGGAATGCGCTCTTGACGTCCATTTGATATAGCTTAAAATCATGGCGAGTAGCAAAGGCAAGTAATATACGAATTGATTCAATCCTAGCTACGGGAGCGAAGGTTTCTTCGAAATCCAAACCTTCGACTTGTGAGTACCCTTTGGCCACAAGTCGTGCCTTGTTCCTTGTAACCACCCTGTGTTCATATTGTTTGTTGTAGAACACCCATTTGGTGCCCACAACATTTGCATTAGGCCTCTTCACAAGCTCCCATACTCGATTTCTCTCGAAGTTGTTGAGCTCTTCTTGCATGGCCATCACCCAATCCGGATCTCGTTGTGCTTCTTCAACCTTGTGGGGTTCCAAGGAAGAAACAAAAGAGTAATTTTCACAAAAGTTTGCAACACAAGATCGAGTAGTTAACCCCTTGGAGATGTATCCAAGTATATTGTCAACGGGATGGTCCCGTTGGACGCTTTGATGAACTCTTGGGTGTGGCACTTGAGGTCTTGATTCATCATCTTGGTCTTCCTAATCCTCATTGTCTCCCCCTTGATTGATGTCTCCATTTTCATCTTCTTGGAGTGCATCTTGGGGAATTTGATCTTCATCATTTGAGGAAGAGCTTGCTTGATGTGTAGGATGGTCATTTGCATCTTGAAGTTGTTCTTGTGGTTGAATGTCTCCAAGTGCCATCCTTCCTATAACCACTTGTGGAGCTTCTTCTTGATCTAGCACATGATGATCAACTTGCTCCACTTGGGAGCCATTAGTCTCATCAAACACTACGTCACGTGCTACTTCAACAATTCTGGAAAATTTGTTAAAGACACGATAGGCGTAAGTGTTTGAGTCATAACCAAGCAAGAAACCCTCATCTGACTTAGAAGCAAACTTCGAAGTCCTAGGCTTCTTGTTAAGAATGTAGCGTTTACTCCCAAAAACACGAAAGTAAGAGATGTTGGGCTTGTTACCGGTTAGGAGCTCATATGATGTCTTCTTAAGTATGCGGTGAAGGTACAACCGGTTTATGGAATGGCAAGCGGTGTTAACCGCCTCCACCCAAAACCGGTTCGACGTCTTGTACTCATCAAGCATGGTTCTTGACATCTCAATTAAGGTCCTATTCTTCCTCTCGGCCACCCCATTTTGTTGAGGGGATTAGGGGGCCGAGAACTCATGCTTGATGCCTTCTTCATCCAAGAACTCATCAACTTGAGTATTCTTGAATTCGGTGCCATTATCACTCCTTATGGTCTTGATACTCAAAAAGAACTCATTTTGAGCTCTCTTCAAGTATCGCTTGAGAACACCTTGAGTCTCGCTCTTGTCATGCAAAAAGAATACCCAAGTGAAAGTGAAAAGTCATCAACAATAAGACCATATTTGTTACCACCAATACTAATGTAGGCATTGGACCAAAGAGATCCATGTGTAGAATCTCCAATGGTCTCGATGTTGTCATATTGTTCTTGGATGGATGTGGTGCTCCAACTTGCTTTCTGGCTTCGCATGCGCTACATGGCCTATCCTTTTCGAACACAACATTCTTTAAAACACATATGTGCTCGCCCTTAAGGAGTTTTTGCAAATTCCTCATCCCAACATGGGCTAGCCTTCTATGCCAAAGTCATCTCATGTTAGTTTTTGCAATTAATCATGTATCAAGTTGGGCTTTATCCGTGGAGAAATCCACAAGATAGAGCTTTCCCTTGAGTACACTCTTAAAGGCAACTGAGCCATTGCTTCTCCTTGTGACGGTCACACCCTCATTAGTGAATAAACAATTATAACCTTTGTCACATAGTTGTGATATGTACAAGAGGTTATAATCAAGTGAATCAATATGTAAAACATTTGAAAGAGTATGATTAGGGGATATAGCAATTTTACCGGTGCCAAGGATTTTTCCTTGGCTATTGTCCCCAAAATAGATTCCTTCACTTGGATCTTCATTCAGCTCTACAAACATCTTCCTCTCTCCGGTCATATGATTTGTACATCCACTATCAAGAACCCACTTGGTTCCACCGGAGGAGTATGCCTACAAGAAAGAGTTAAGCCTTGACTTTAGGTACCCAAGCGGTGTTGGGTCCTTTGATGTTAGTCAAGAGGCACTTCGGCACCCACACACAAGGTTTGGGACTTTTGCAGTGTGGCCCAACATACCTAGCATATGCCTTTCCAAACTTTTTCCTTAATAAAACATATGAAGCATCAAAATCATGGAACATTGGATGAGGCTCTTTATTAGGTATTTTAGGTGTAGTAGCAATGTTCTTTCCTTTGTTGTTGTATGAGCCTCCTTTGACAAAAACAATCAAGTCTTTGCCATTCTTGGGAGTTTTGGCGTTTTGCCTTATCCCCCTAGAATAACCAAGACCATCCTTGACAAGGGGATGTCTTGTGTTGGTATATGCACTACGTGCATATGCCATCTTCTCCTTGTCAGAGATGCCACCCTTGGGTGCTTGATTGGTTTGTGCCAACTTTAGCTCATATTTAAGCTTTATGATTAAGTTTGAGCATTTACAAGGTTGAGATGCTTCAGATTTAATATTTGCGGAAGGTGAGCTTGTAGAGGAAGAAGATGCATTGACCTTGAGAGACTTCACTTGCGTCTCAAGGATATTTTTAGCTTGTGTCAAACTAACAAGTTCATCCTTGAGCACAATTATAGTGTTCTCAAGGTTTGAGCAAGTTTCCTTGCTCAAAGCGAGTTCACACTCAAGTGCCTTGCTTCTTTCTCTTTCAAGCTCCAAGAAATCCTCAACCTCTTGACATCTCTCCTTTTGTTGGATGAGCATGTCCTCTTGACGGTTGATGAGTTCCTCCTTCTCAAATATTTCCTCCGTTAGCAATCTTAATCTTTTCAAGGTGATTTTGCTCATGTCCTTAAGCATATGTTCATTTTCACTACTACTATCAAAGTCATCATGAGAAGAAATTGAAGAGGAGGATTTAGATTTAACCTTCTTTCTTCCCTCCTTGGCCATGAGACATGTTGGCCTTAAAATCTCCAAGTTGGGGAAGAGCTTGTTCTCTGTTGTTGTCTTCTTCATAGCAATAGTTGCTACCTCTCATCTTCATCGGGGGAGGATTCCTCATTTGAATCCCACTCCTTTCCAAGGTGGGCATGTTCGGATTGCTTCTTCTTCTTCTTGAAGTACTTCTTCTCTTTGGACTTGCCCTCCTTCTTCTTCTTGTTTTCTTCATGTGGACAATCCACAATGAAGTGGCCATATTCTCCGCAATTGTAGCAAGCCCTTTTTGATCTTGTCTTGGGCTTGTCTTTGCTTCTTCTCTCATTTTGGTAGCTCCCCCTCTTAAATTTGTTAATGAAGAGAGCTTCTTCCTCATCGGTGTCGGGACTCTCTTCATCACTCTCTTCCTTTTCTTGAGATTTTGAGGACGTTGCTTTGAATGCAACATCCCTTCTCTTGGAGGAGGAAAGCTTTTGTACATCGTTGTAGAACACCGCTTCTTGCTCCATCATCTCATGGTTGATGATTCTCCCTAGCACTTCTTCGGGAGTCATCTTGTGGAAGCCCGGACTTTCAAGAATTAGTGAGCAACGAGTGACGTTTCGAGGCATGAATGCTCGAATCATCCTCTTTACTACCTCGTGGTCGGTCCACCGGGTGTTTCCATATGACCGACTCTTGTTGATGAGAGTCTTGAGGCGGTCATACATATCTTGCGGAGATTCAGTCTCCATGATGGTGAATTTCCCAAGCTCTCCTTCGATCATCCCAATCTTTGCTTTCCTTATTACGCGGTTGCCTTCGTGCGCTGTCTTGAGGGTATCCCAAATCTCTTTGGCAACCTCCAACCCTTCAATGCGGTTTAACTCCTCATGGGTCAATGAGGAGGTAATCAATCCAACGGCTTGAGAATTGCAATGTAGAAGGACGGCTTGCTCCGGAGTGATGTCTTCCTCATTCTTCAGAAGATGAACACCGTCGGTACCCTGCAGACCGGTACCCCCGTGCACAAGGAGAAAACAGCTAAGGACTCGGACTCTACTTGAGAGGCCGAATCCGAGGCTTCCACGTCGTGGAGGGAAGGACCAGATCCTACCTCTCCGCTGGGGCAGGCTCCCAAGCTACCGCATGGCCGGCAGAACTAGACCCTCGCCTCCCCGCTAAGGCGGGCTCCGGGGCTGCCACGTGGCTAATCGGAACCTCGGGGCCAGGCCCGCTTCCTCATAGGGAAAGGCACCAGAACTACCACGTAGCCTGCAGGGCTGAGCCTCCACCCCTCCACAGGGGTGGGATCCGGATGCGCCACGTGGCTTGTACCATCGAGTGCTCGACTCCCCACAGAGGCAGGCTTCGGCGCAACCACGTGGCGGACGGCCAACTCAGTGCGGTAAGAGGCTGCAGTAAAGGAAGGTGTGCGCTGCTCGGCCAGGCATTAAAGTACGCGCGCCTTCCCCAGGCGAAGCGGAGTCGCGCATGCGTAAGTCAAGGCTCCAGTGTCCTGTCTTGTCCAAGTAGCCGGTACAGACCCACAGTCACGGCCATTCCAACGTTGGTACATCCAGGCCGCAGTCAAGGCGACAGACGGCAGCTGAAGACCAGGCGTCATCCCGCTCTAGAGAGGGATCCAGCTGTAGACCATCGCATCGCCCTGCTGTCACCTCGCCGGCTGTAGGTCGGCACACCACACCACAGCGTACTCCAGCCGTGACAGCAGCTACAGCGCCGCCGGTAGCAGGCCCGGAGAGTGCGCTCGCAGCAGCGCGTGCGCTACTCCACAATCCACCTATTGGAGATGCTCCTCGGGGAGCAGCTCAGCAGTGGATCAATGACGTCGACCACCTCGTCACTGCTGCACTCAACGCACCTCCACCAAGGGAGACACATGCCCAGCCGATGCATGTGTTGTTGTCACAGACTCCAACCATCGACCGATGGACGGCAGACTCGCAATCGACCAGGATCTCGACAACAGACCTGAGAACTGAGCTGCAGCGCCGCAGGTCGGGAGAAGATTGCCGAGTAACCATCGAGCGACAGAGGGAGCAGCAGCGCAACCTTGAGGCGGATTACAGTATGTCGGGCCCTGTTCCCCAGGCTCACTCCGTGCCACCGCCGAATCCGGCATATGTTACGCCACCTCCATACCAGGCGTACGTCGCGCCTCCACCTCCACAGGCGTATGCTGCACCACCCCAGCCTTAGGTGTATGCAGGCCCGCCTGTACACCAGGGGTATGCAGCACCACGACCGGCGCTAGCCAGTCCCACCCAAGGGTGTACGGCTCTGGCACCTCACCTCCGTTTCGTGGTCTGGCCACGAAAGTTCCGACCACACATGCCGAAGAAGTACGACGGGAGTGTCAACCCGAGTGAGTTCCTGCAGATCTACTCCACCGCGATACTAGCTGCAGGAGGCAACGAGGCCGTCATGGCCAACTACTTCCCCGTCGTCCTATCCGGCCCAGCCCGATCATGGCTCATGAACCTGCCCCAGGGGTCCATAACCTCCTGGGATGAACTGTGCCTACAGTTCGTGGAGAACTTTGGCAGTTCCTACAAGCGCCTCAGCACAGAGCTTGACCTCCACCTCGTCAAACAGCGCGCTGGAGAGTCGCTACGATCATTCATCCAGCGGTTCTCTCAGGTACGGAACACCATCCCTCATATCACTAGCGCATCAGTTATTGTTGCGTTCAGGCAGGGTGTGAGGGACAAGAAAATGCTCGAGAAGCTAGCCACGCACGAAGTGCGTGATGTCTCCGAGCTGTTCGTCCTGGCAGACAGATGTGCTAGGGCAGCTGAGGGACGCAACTGGCACTCCCAGCCTTCCTCAGAAGCAAGGGAGGCCATGCCGACTCAAGAAGGAGCCTCTGCAAAAAGCAGCGGCAAGAAGAAGAAGAAGGGCAATGGCAAGAACAAGCCAAAGCCCAGAGCCCATGCAGTGGCAGTCGCGGCTCCCGACAGAGCCCGGCCGCCCCGCCGAGACAAACGCCCTCGGCAGTCACCTGAGCCCGAGGAGCCTGACTTCAAGTGCCCGGTGCACCGCACAAATAGCCATAGCGCTAGAGAGTGTCGGGAAGTGAAGGAGTTCGCGGAGCGCTTCCGTGAACAAAAGCAGAAGCAGCAGCGCCAGGAGGGCGCACCTTCCCACCAGAGGGAGGGCAAGCAGAAGGTTGATCCCGAAAAGGAGGATGACAGCGAGATGAGGTTCCAGGAACCCCATAGGGCGGGGAAAGCGGTCTTTGAAGGTGGCGACTCCGACTCTGGCAGCGATAAGGAGCACCGCAAGACTCTCCATGTCATCTACAGGGGAGCCATAGATCCCACGTCCCAAAACGCAGTGAAGACTCTGCGACGGGCAGTGGTCGCGGTGGTCCCCGCTCCGAGCGCAGCCCCCCACCACAAGTGGATGAGCACAGCAATCGGCTTCGACGCCTCTGACTGCCCGAAGAACATGGCGGGAGCAAGTGTACTCCCGCTGCTGGTGTCCCCGACCATCGCCAACGTGAAGGTCTTTCACGTGCTGATTGATGGTGGGGCAGGCCTCAACCTCATCTTCATGGCGGCCTTTCGGAAGCTGCAGCTGCCAATGTCCCGGGTCACACCTTTGAGCCCGTTCTCTGGTGTCGGACCGGGGCAGATCCTCCCGTACGGTAACATTCACCTCCCGGTGACCTTTGGGACCCCGGAGAATTACCGTACGGAGAGCATTTTGTTCGACGTGGCGAATGTCGACCTCCCCTTCAATGCAATCATCCGGGGGCCGGTGCTCTATAGGTTCATGGCCGTAGCCCACTACGGCTACCTCATCCTGAAGATGCCGACGCCTTCCGGTGTCCTCAGGATCAGAGGGGACCGCTCAGCTGCAGTATCCTCCTTGGAGCAGCTCCAGGCGCTCACAGCCGGGAGGGCTCCGGCTTCGGGGGGCGCGAAGGAGAGTCAACCAGAGCAGGGTCCGACGAAGCGGACCTCCACTTCTGCACCCCGTGTGCAACCAGTCGACGACGACGTTCCAGTAAAGGCCGTTAGGATTGGTTCCGAGGCTGCCCAGACAACCCGTATCGCGGGGAACCTGGACAGCAAATAGGAACTTGCGCTCGTCACCTTCCTCCGGGACAATGTCGATGTGTTTGCATGGCAACCATCACAAATTCCCGGGATCCCTTGGGAGGTGATTGAGCACCATCTGAAGATCTACCCTGACGCCCGATCGGTGCAACAGAAGTCCAGGAAATAGTCCATTGAGCGGCAGAACTTCATCCGTGAAGAAATCAAGAAGCTGCTCGATGCTGGTTTCATCCGGGAGGTCCACCACCCATGGTGGTTGGCCAACCCTGTCGTCGTCCCCAAGGTTGGCGGGAGACTCTGCGACGGGCAGTGGCCGCGATGGCCCCCGCTCCGAGCCCGGCCCCCCACCACAAGTGGATGAGCACGGCAATCGGCTTCGACGCCTCTGACTGCCCGAAGAACATGGCAGGAGCAAGCGTACTCCCGCTGCTGGTGTCCCCGACCATCGCCAACGTGAAGGTCTTTCACGTGTTGATTGATGGTGGGGCAGTCCTCAACCTCATCTCCATGGCGGCCTTTCGGAAGCTGCAGCTGCCGATGTCCCGGGTCACACCTTCGAGCCCGTTCTCTGGTGTCGGACCGGGGCAAATCCTCCCGTACGGTAACATTCACCTCCTGGTGACCTTTGGGACCCCGGAGAATTACCGTACGGAGAGCATTTTGTTCGACGTGGCGGACGTCGACCTCGCCTTAAACGCAATCATCAGGAGGCCGGTGCTCTATAGGTTCATGGCTGTAGCCCACTACAGCTACCTCGTCCTGAAGATGCCGACGCCTTCCGGTGTCCTCAGGATCAGAGGGGACCGCTCAGCTGCAGTATCCTCCTTGGAGCAGCTCCAGGCGCTCACAGTCTGGAGGCTCTGGCTTCGGGGGGCGCGAAGGAGAGTCAACCAGAGCAGGGTCCAACGCAGCAGACCTCCACTTCTGCACCCCGTGTGCAACCAGTCGATGACGACGTTCCAGTAAAGGCCGTCAGGATTGGATACGAGGCTGCCCAGACAACCCGTATCGTGGGGAACTTGGACAGCAAATAGGAACTCGCGCTCGTCACCTTCCTCCGGGACAATGTCGATGTGTTTGCATGGAAACCATCACAAATGCCCGGGATCCCTAGGGAGGTGATTGAGCACCATCTGAAGATCTACCCTGACGCCCGATCGGTGCAACAGAAGCCCAGGAAATAGTCCATTGAGCAGCAGAACTTCATCCGTGAAGAAATCAAGAAGCTTCTGGATGCTGGTTTCATCCGGGAGGTCCACCACCCACGGTGGTTGGCCAACCCTGTCGTCGTCCCCAAGGCTGGCGGGAAACTCCGGATGTGCATCGACTACACCAACCTCAATAAGGCATGACCAAAGGATCCATTCCCTCTTCCTAGGATAGATCAAATAGTAGACTCAACATCAGGCTGTGATCTTCTGTGTTTCCTAGATGCATATTCTGGTTTCCACCAAATACCAATGTCTAGGGAAGATGAAGAACACACTGCTTTCATAACAGTAGACGGCCTGTATTGTTATGTCTCCATGCCTTATGGACTTAAGAATGCTCTCCCCACCTTTGTACGTGCAATGCATAAGACATTTAGGGACCTCATTAGAGATCTGGAAGAGGTGTATGTCGATGACATCATGGTAAAGATTAGAGTCAGCACATCCTTATTAGACAACTTAGCCCAAGTCTTCAGCAAGTTGTGCACGACACGCACAATGCTGAACCCCGACAAGTGTGTCTTTGGGGTTTCTGCAGGGAAGCTCCTTGGTTTCTTGGTCTCACACCGAGGAATTGAAGCTAAACCAAAGAAGATCAAGGCAATAGAACTGATGCGGCCACCGGCCCGCATCAAGGATGTGCAGAAGCTTGTAGGGTGTTTGGTGGCCCTCAGCCGGTTCATCTCAAGACTGGCTGAGCGGGCGCTCCCCTTTTTCAAGATTCTACGGAAGTCGGGTCCCTTTGTGTGGACTGAGGAGGCGGAAGCGGCATTCCAGGAACTCAAGAAGCACCTGACGACGCTCCCCATCATGGTGGCGCCGGAGCCCGGTGAACCACTCCTACTCTACATCACCGCAACTACGGGGGTGGTCAGCATGGTCTTGGTTGCAGAGCGGCCAGAGCTACTGCCGCAGCAAGCACCCGAGGGAGCCCCCGGGGAGGAAGCTGAGCCTCAGGGCCCACATCCAGCAGAGGACCCCCTTGTTGTGTGCTCCAGTGACCAAGAGCCCTCCGGGCCCCAGCCCCCGGAGGACCGACTAGATCCTGGGGGCCACATTCCCCAGGAAGCAGACACATCGCAAGGAGCTCAGGACCCTCTAGGGAGGGTTCGAACCTCCCAACGGCCAGTCTACTACATCAGTGAGGTCCTCCATGAAGCAAAAACAAGGTATCTAGAGGTACACAAACTGTTGTATGCAGTGCTCATAGCGTCGATGAAGCTTCGGCATTACTTCCAGGCCCACCGGGTTTCAGTGGTCACCTCCTTTCCACTAAAGACCGTACTCCACAGCCCCAACTCGACTGGCAATGTCGCCAAGTGGGAAGCGGAGCTGGCGGAATTCGATCTAGAGTTCTTACCTCGACATGCAGACAAGAGCCAAGCACTGGCAGACTTCTTGGCAGAATGGACCCCATCGCCAAGCAACCCAGGGGGCCCAGACAACGGAGAGACGGTGCCCAAGGCCCTAGTTTTCACTGGAACCCCCTGGACACTCTACTTCAACAGCTCCTCGCGGAAGCAGGGGGCCAGGGTCGGGGTCCTGCTCCTCACCCCGACTGGGGAGAAGTTCAAGTACATGGTGTGCCTCGACTTCAAGGCGACTAACAACATGGCAGAATACGAAGCCCTAATCTTTGGGCTAAAGACTGCCCTGAACCTCAATATCCGTCAGCTTCTGGCTAAAGGTGATTCCCAGCTGATCATCAAGCAAGCCAAAGGAGAGTGCAGCTCCAATGACCCTCAGCTAGCAGCATACTTGCTGCATGTCCAGAAGCCTGAGAAGGACTTTGAAGTCTTGGACCTGTGCCATGTACCCCGAGCCGACAACTCAATCGCAGACGACCTGTCAACGAAGGCCTCCACAGGGGCCCCAGTGCTCGAAGGAGTCTTTGCAAGGATGTTACCGCAACCAACCGCCCGAGCAGCCGAACCGGGCGAAGGGGGCGAGCCCAGCACCTCGAAGCTGGCAGTCCCGGCGGCCCTGCTACCATGGAGCCTGCCAAGGATCGTATGCGCCACCGGGAGCACCGAGCTACTTGGAGTCCCGATGCATGGATCTCGGAGGTCCGGGACTACTTGAAAGACAACATCCTTCCCGAAGAACATGCCCTGGCAGAAAGGATAGTCCGCATGGTTAAGAGGTACACGCTGGTGGAAGGGGATCTCTACCGGCGTGGCGCCAATGACATCCTGCTGCGTTGCATTACCCGGGAGGAGGGCTGCGACTTGCTCGCAGAGATCCATGGAGGCGAGTGTGGGAACCACGCATCATCCCACACGTTGGTCGGTAAAGCCTTTCGGCACAGCTTTTACTGGCCGATAGCACTCCAGGATGCCACCGAGATGGTCAGGAGATGCAAGGCGTGCCAGTTCCATGTCAAGCAGATCCACACACTAGCTCAAGCGCTGCAGATGATCCCACCCTCATGGCCCTTCGCTGTATGGGGGTTGGATATTCTGGGACCCTTTCCCAGAGCCGTCGGAGGATTCCGGCATCTCTATGTCGCCGTGGACAAGTTCACCAAGTGGTCGGAAGTCGCCCCAGTTGTCACCATCAACAAGCAGTCAACAATCAAATGCATCAAGTCGATCGTCTGCCGGTTTGGGGTCTCGAACAGAATTATCACTGATAACGGGACCCAGTTCACAAGTGCAGCGTTCCAGGAATACTGCGACAACCTTGGGATCCAAGTCTGTTATGGATCCGTCGCTCATCCAGAGAGTAATGGACAGGTCGAGAGGGCCAATGCAGAGATCCTCAAGGGCCTCAAGACTCGCACATTCTCACACCTTGAGAAGCATGGTGCAAACTAGGTAGACGAGCTTCCGTGTGCACTGTGGGATAGCCGGACATCAACCAGCTAGGCCACGGGGGAAACGCCTTTCTTCCTGGTGTACAGGGCAGAGGTCGTCCTCCCCCCAGAAATTACCAGGGGCTCCCCCCGTGTCTGGGTGTATGACGAAGCTGCGCAGGACCAGCTCCGGTGTGAAGACGTGGACCTCGTCGACGAGGGACGAGTGAGAGCGGCTCTCCAAAACGCACGGTACAGGCAGGCGCTCCGGCACTACCACCAGAGGACCGTGCAGAGTAGGGAGCTAAAGGTAGACGACTTGGTGCTGCGTCGCATACTCTCCCGGGAAGGGGCTAACAAACTCTCCCCCAGATGGGAGGGCCCCTTTCGGGTTACGGAGGTATAACGCCTTGGTTGCGTCTGCCTAGCTACGGAGGATGGAGAGCGACTGCCCAACCCCTGGAACATCGAGCACCTCCGTAAGTTCTACCCCTAGACCAGCATCAGGACAGTTCTCTTTCATTGCAAAAGGTAACGGTACTTAGGGTAACTAAGGCTACGGGGACGAGGCTCTGAGTGCACATTTTGCTTAGCCTGGTCCAGAACCCTAAGTAGGTGCACTCGACTTCCTTTGTCGCCCGAGCCGGGTCGTTCCCCTTGTAAAACCTGCCCCATCTTGTGGGAGAACGCAATGAATAGAATTTTGTCCTGTCCTGTATAGGGTTTCTCATTCAAAAAAATATCTTTAATTTTTTATGATATTGTTGTACGTTCGCTGTAGCTCGTGATCCATCATGGGCGCTGTCATTTTTCCCTGCTCTAGCAATAGTGGGAGCCTTGCTGTCTGGTTGCAGGTGGGGTCGCTTGAGGTACCTGCAATGTGCCTTAGGCCTCGGATGTTCCCATACTCGGGGGTCTGTGTCTCCAGATGGTCTCCCCCGGGAAAAGCTTACGCCGAGTGGGAGGTCCAGGGGCACAGCCTGCTTAGCCTGGTCCTGCACCCTAAGCCTGTGCGCCCTGCCTCTCCAGCACTGCAGCTGAGTACTGGGGGCCATATGGACCACCCTTAAGTAGTATGGATAGCGAGTCCTAGGTGCAGATGCACTGAATTACCCAAGCCCCATGAGTCAGCCCAAGATCGTAAGTCAAGCGACACTAAAAAAGGAGCAGGGAAGCAATGACCAATGGATAGAATTACTCCTCCTGTTTTTTGATCTATACGCAGGTCTTAAGGGAGTTATCCTAGCGATATGGCGCTAGAAGGAGTACCCACGAAGATGGTGGGCACCGCCGGGCTGAGGCTCCGGTGGCACCCCCAGGGGGCCCGCCGTCAACCTTTCACAGAAGATGGTGGGCACCGCCAAGCTGAGGCTCCGGTGGCACCCCCAGGGGGCCCGCCGTCGACCTTTCGCAGAAGATGGTGGGCACCGTCGGACCGAAGCTTCGGTGGCACCCCCAGGGAGCCCGCTGTCGACCTTTCACCGAGGATGGTGGGCACTTTCGGACTGAAGCTCCGGCGGCACCCCTAGGGGGCCCGCCATCGACGTCCCTGCATACTCAGCTACAGCAATGCTACCTACATATCCTAGGCTCCCCTGCAACCGTCCGCCCTAAGTCCTAAGTGTTTGACGGGTGTGCCCATAACAACTGGCCACACCTGTCAGGGGGCCACACTCCGGGGGACGGCAGGTCCTGGAAGCTAAGGAACAACAAGCAACTAGAAGATATTGCTGGAAATAAAAGCATGCTAAGTATGAGAGGCACCACAGGCAGATTTTTTGTTCCAAAATAAAAAGTTTGCCACCACAAGCAACCACAGACAAAAGCTGAAAGAAACACAAAACATAAACAGCGCATGGGGAGCCCTCAGCCGCTCCACTGGAACCTTGAGGTGATGAGCGCCACCGCATCCGAGACTCCAGACTTGGTGGCCTCTTCCCTCTCGGCGATGGGCCCCTCGAGGACCAGCTGTAGAGGGACATCAGGGTACCAGCTCCGGTAGCAGGCCAGGATGTGTGTCGCCACCTCCTTCACCAGCATCCTCCCTTCTGCCTCCAGCTGGTTGTCGATGATGGCCCCCAGCGAACGCATCCTCGAGCTGGTGAAGTCAAGGGCTGGGAACACCTGACTCACCTCCTGTGCTGGTTCCCCCACGCACACCGGGCTGAAGCCGAGCGGCACCAGAGCCGAGTCGGCGCCGCCAAGGAACTCCTAGTCCTTCCGGGCCTCAGCAGAGCGCGACGCCCGGAGCTTCTGCACCTCCTGCTAGGCCGCTGCCAATGCTCGGGGGCCGCCGTCCAGGAACCGCTTCTCCTTGGCCGCCAGGGCCCCCTCGCGCTCGCTGACCTCATTCTCGCGGCAGCTCAAGTCACCCTCCTTGAGGGCGATGTTGAACTCGCGGTCCAGGAGGGCCTGGCGCTCGGCGAGCTGGGTTTGCTCCGCCTCAGCCAGGGCAGCATCCCAGCGGTCTAGCTCGGCGGCGCGGACCCTCGCCTCTTCCTGCTGGAGGACGAGCCAGCGGGAGGTCGCCTCCACCTCAGCCTGCTTAGCCGCCAACTCCTGCTCCCATTTGGCAAGAGAAACTTCCTGGCGAAATAGCAGCTGTTGGAGCTCCTCGCAGGACTGGAGGCGGGAGCTGGCCTCAGCGTGGATAGTCGTGGCGTCCACCTTCAGCTTTGGGGTGACGACATCCAGTTGAGCGATGAGCTCGCGCTCCTACTCGAGGATCTTCATCTCCTCCTGAACAACTGCCTCCCGCTGAGCCGCTCGGCTCTTCGCCAGCCGGGTCCGGGCCTCCAGGGTCCTCGCCCATTCCCCCAAGCCAGTCATCCTCGTCTTCAAGCCACCCTTTTTCCCAGGCGAGGGCCACCTGAGCCTGCCGGAAGCCGAAGTAGGCCACGTCCATGGCCTCAGACAAGGGGAGGGGCTCCACCATAGCAGCGGGTCCCTGCCTCCTCACTTCTTCAATATCATCCTCCATTTGGACGACCACTGGGGAGACGGGGGCCAGAGCTCCCCCAATAGGAGAAGGCGGGGGGGGGGGGGGCGGGGGGCGACCACTGCCAGAAGTAGGCGCGTCGCCCCCAAGGGCCCCCTCCCCGGTGGCGGCACCCGGGGCGGTGGCGCCAGCTGACGTAGTGGTGTCGCACGGCGCGGCGGCATCGGCCAGCATGGAGTAGTCGGTTAATGCGGAGTCGTTGGCGGGCGTGGCAACAATCGCCAGCACGTGCGGCTGGGCTTCAGCAGCCGCTGTGCGGATCTCGGGCACGGAGGCCCAGGGCAGCCCGGTGCGTCGGAGCGGGGCCCGAGGCTGCAGAGGAGCCCCGCGAGCTGGCTGGAGCTGCATACCCTCCAGCAGAAGGGCCCGCGGATGGAGAAGGAGTAGTTGTAGTGGTGCTGAAATCAAGCAAACCCGGATCATAAGAAAATGAGACGGTAAGCGCACAGCAAAGAGCACCCAAGATAAAATCTATGCCGACTTACCAGGGGATGTTTCCCGAAAGGGTTGGGGGGGTTCGGACCACCCAAACACGTGGCGGGGGCCGCTGAGTGTGCTGGGGGACCCTGTGGTGGAGCAGTCGGCGACACCCCCGAAGTTTGGCGCTCCTCCGAACGGCGAGGGAACGCTGGGGTCTCGTCGGCGTTGAGGAGCCTCCCCCTCTTGTGCGTCGAGGACTCGGGCGGTAGAGTGGCGCCATCGGCGCCCCCTGACGACGAATGCGGCACGGCTCCGGTGTCCTGACAAGGAGTGGAGGGGGCCGGCGGCGGCGACCGGACGCGCTTCTTGGGGGTCAGGTCCGACACCGGAACCGGTGCTTTCCCTTTCCCCTTGTCAACAGAGGCGCCGTTGCCTCCCCATTGATGGTGTTGGGGCCCGACTGAGGCGTCGTCGCTTGAGGGAGCCCCGCCTCCCTCAGCGTCGTCGACGATGTTGACCCCCCAGAACGGGTCCCCGATCTGGCGATGCGCCAGCCCGGACTCGTCGAGTGTCAGCATTGACTTCAGCAGCTGCCTCCTCAGCTCGGAGTCTGAGCACAAGGGGCGGCAGACCGTCGGAAGAGCCAGCTCCTCGGGGGAAATGTCATCGGGGCAGACCCGGGTCAGCATGTCGTGCAGCTGCTGCTCGTCGAGGTTGGAGTTTGGGCCGGTCTCGAGCCGGGTGCAGTTCGATAGGCTGGTGAACATCCACGCTGGGCGGGTGCGACACTGGAGCAGAGCTATGCAGCGGGACATGAAGTCCCTCAACACCATGGTAGACGACACCCCGTGGTCCGCCAGCATCTGGATCCTCTCCAACACCGGGTTGAACGCCTCCTCCAGCTCTGGGCGCTCCTCCCAGAATGACCGCTCGGAGTAGGGGATCCCGGTGGGGAGGCACATCCGGTCGTTGGCTTCGACCATGGCGATCATCCAATCTTTGCGCCACTGCTCCCATCGTGTAGAGTTGAAGGAAGCAATGTACCTCGAGGGGACCTTGGTTCGGTGCCAGAAGTAGTAGGCGCCAAGATGCTCCTTCGAGCTTCTGCCAGTGGCCCTCAATACAAAAAAGTACCTGAAGAGCTTCACCGATGGCATCACCCCCAGGAACATCTCGCAGAGGTGAGCAAAGACCGCCAGCATGGCGATCGAGTTCGGCGCGAGGTGGTGGAGTTGGAGGCCGAAGGTCTCCAGGAGCATGACCAGGAAGGCGGATGCAGGCGGGACGAAGCCAGCCAGCACGTACGATGAACAAAGCACCATCTCCCCGGCAGAGAGGCTCGGCGGTAGCCTCCCGAGACGGAGCCACTTCTCCTGCTCAGGAGCGTGCCAGCCGAGAAGCCGGCGCATGGGGGCCAGGTCAGCGGACCTGGACAGCCGAGACTTGGGCAGGATGCTCGCCATGAGGATCGAAGGAGGAGGCTATGGAAAGGGAGATCGGTAGCTAGAGCACAAGAACTGGGCTTGGGGCAAGAAGGCACGAGCGCAAGGATGCAGAAGCGGAAGAAAGGACCCTTAGAGGGAAAGGTCTCTTTTTATTCACCTCTGCAAGCCAACAGATGCGGCGTGTGAATCGCCACGGCCTCGGTAGAAGAGCAACAGACCCGTGCAGGCAATGACATGAGGGCCCGAGTCACTCGACAAAGAAGGCGAGTCGGGTGGCCAACTATGCGGGAGCTAACTCGGCGGTTTCTAAAAAGGCAAAAGCTGCGGAAGTGCAGGATCCACCTTGGGAACCACCGCAGTTAAAGCACGAGTGAAGGCGGAAGTCACGTCGCGCGGCGCCTGTCCAGTGCCTCCGCTTACCAGGAGGAGACGCGTCGCCACAATGGCAGGGACGTGTCACCCGGGGAACTGCCCCGAATTGGAATCGAAAGAGTTGCGCGGGAAGATAAGGAAGAAGACCCCACCTGCGGTATCGACGACTCTCCCGAGGTGGGCTCGGGGGCCACTGTCGGTACCCCGTAGACCAGGTACCCCCGCGCACAAGGAGAAAACGGCTAAGGACACAGCTTCTACTTGAGAGGTCGAATCCGAGGCTGCCACGTCGTGGAGAGAAGGACCAGATCCTACCTCTCCGCCGGGGCAGGCTCCTGGGCTGCCGCGTGGCCGGCAGAACTGGACCCTCGCCTCCCCGCTGAGGCGGGCTCCGGGGCTGCCACGTGGCCAATCGGAACCTTGGGGCCAGGCCCGCTTCCTTGTAGGGAAAGGCACTGGAACTACCACGTGGCCCGCAGGGCTGAGCCTCCACCCCTCCACAGGGGTGGGCTCCGGATGCGCCATGTGGCCTGTACCATCGAGTGCTCGACTCCCCACAAAGGCAGGCTTCGGCGCAACCACGTGGCGGACGGCCAACTCAGTGCGGTAGGAGGCCGCAGTAAAGGAAGGCGTGTGCTGCTCGGCCAGGCATTAAAGTACGCGCGCCTTCCCCAGGCGAAGCGGAGTCGCGCATGCGTAAGTCAAGGCTCCAGTGTCCTATCTTGTCCAAGTAGCCGGTATAGACCCACGCCGCAAGACGGACGAATGGGCTGCAAGGACAAGACGGGCGGGATGTGCACTGCCATCATCACCAACTATGTGTAGCCCTGGCGCACGACGCGGTGGGACGGCACATTGACGCCCCTGACAACGGGAAGTAGATAGCATTTAATCCTAGATCTTGTATAGGATTTGGCTCTCCCCGGGACCACCAGTCGGGCCCTGGGGCCCACCTTGTGACTGCAGAGTCCTTGAACTATACAAGGACTTGGCAGACGACCTGAGAAAGGGATCGAAAAATTAGACTAAGACTCATACACGCTCAAGCAAGGCAAGACACAAACACTCCCATGGACGTAGGGTGTTACGCTCCAGCGGCCCGAACCACGTAAACCCTCTGTGTTCACCATCTTGTTGTGCTCAATCTCCTGGGACTAGCCCTTGTGAATCCAAAGAACCTCCGCGGGCTGCTCTCTAAGCAGGTCTGGGGGAAGTGTCGTTTAAGACCTTCGACAAACACCTGTCATCACAATTTGTCACAAGCTAGGGTTTAAGGAAATGAGATGCATCTTCATATTATGCTTCCACATAGAATAATCATTTGTGTCAAATTGAGAATGTTTGCCAATTGGAATAGACAAATAATGATTGCTAGCGGTAAGTTGCTCATATTTGTAAGGATACCAGAAGTAGTCTTGTGAACTGCTCCCGTTGTCGATGTTAACCAGAGCAATTGGCTTGATCTCCTTCTTCGGCATGTTGAGCTTCTCACGAAGCTGTGCTTTAAGCATCCGAACTTCTTCGTCGCCATTCGGATCATCTTTGAATAACATCGACGTTCTTCATCTTGGTGTCATCGATGACCACCGAAACCTCGTTGTCACCCATTCCGGCCATTACTTCTCCGAGTTGTTAGACTCTTGGGGAGAAGCCTGCTCTGATACCAATTGAATGTCGCCTAGAGGGGGTGAATAGGCAATAATACCTGAAATTACTTAACCAAACAAGATTAAATTATTGTGGCCGGACAGGTCTGCACAGGATCGGACTAGTCTGTTCAGCACAGGGTGGAAGCCCTAAAACTTGATTTCTACACGTTATTTGCGGAATTAAAGTTCACAGAAGATATGAGCAATGTGTAGTAAACTTGTAAGGATCAGATTGTAAAGTTTAAACACCTAGATTGCAAGTTTACGATAATGATCAAAGTGTAGGGCAACAAGACCAAAGTGAACCCTAATAGCAAAACTAGTGATCACAAAAAGCAAAAGGCAAGTGACACGAGATTTATCCCGTGGTCCAGCTCCATGAAGAAGCCTGCCTCCACATTGAGAAGTCCACACAAGGACCGGGTCTCACTTGACACTTCTCTCACCAAGCCACCACAATGGTCCGCTTGGTTTCCACTATATCAATGGGTAATCACCAAGTTTGATGGGACTGCTCACAACTTGAGGCTCCCACAAATAAATACAAGAGGAGCAAACGAAGCTCAACTCACACAAGCCACACAACACAACACAATGTGCAAGAGATCAAACCGAGAGCCAAAGCGCGATGATCTTCATTTACTCTCCTCCCCAAACCCGAATCTCTTCAAGATTTGCTCTTAGGGGGTTAGTAGGACGAGTAGAAGGCTTTGGAAGGCTCTAGGATGCTTGTGGCGGCGCTAGGGTTCCATACTTGTTCAAATGAGCCCGGGGTCCCCTTTTTATAGGGGTCCTGAGCCCCTTTTTCTTACATCAGCGAAGGGGGGGACTAGTCCGGCCTCAGACCCTGGACTAGTCCGGCCCTATGGGTCCACTGACCCCTGGTCAGTTCACGACAACTGCCAAACTGAGCAACGATCATAACGCTACCCGCCAAATTTCCAAATTCAAACGGTCACTAGACAACGGACTAGTCCGGTCAACAACGGACTAGTCCGAAGTGGAACAGAACCACTTGGTCCATTCCAAAATGGACTTTTCTGGGTTGGCCCGGACTAGCTCGGCCACAAGGGCGAACTAGTCTGGCCCCCTAGGGTTCCTCTCGGTCTGTCACACTAAGTCTCAAACGGACAAGTCCGTCCCCAAACGGACAAGTCCGAACTACTCCAGAGAGCTTTGGTCCGTCCAAAAACGGACAAGTCCGGACTTCTAGGACTTAGCTCCAAATTCACTCAGGTTCACTCTAGAGATGTTTGGTCCGCCTCAAAACAGACTTTTCTTCCATGGCCAGACTAGTCCGACCTCCTAGGATTTTTTCCGTTTTAGGCTTCTCACTTAGGTTTTTCTCTAAACCACCACTTTGAGCCCCTTGGTATGATCTCAATGCACATGATACAACCACCCTCTCACATGATATAGCTCATATAAGATGAATACCATGGAAACCCTAATTTCTACGCTTGAGTCTATGACGCTCATTTTCTCCTTTTCCTTTTTGAGGGTTTTTATCTCATTTCAATCCTTGTACCTGTGCTTAAGATCAACTAAGCTCATTAGCCTCTTAATTGTCGTCATCAATCATCGAAAACCCACGGGGATACTGTCGGTACCCTGCAGACCGGGTACCCCCGCGCACAGGAGAAAACCGCTAAGTACTCCGCCTCTGCCAAGGAAGCCGAATCCGAGGCTGCCATGTAGGGGAGGGAAGGACCCGATCCTACCTCCCCCTCGGTGGAGGCTCCCAAGCTGCCACGTGGCCGGCAGGGCCAAGCCCACGCCTCCCCGCTGAGGAGGGCTCCAGAGCCGCCACGTGGCCATTCGGGACCTCAGGGCCAAGTCCGCCTCCCCGCTGTGGAGGGTTCCGGGGCCGCCACGTGGCCACTCGGGACCTCAGGGCCAAGTACGCCTCCCCGCTGAGGAGGGTTCTGGGGCCGCCATGTGGCCACTCGGGACCTCAGGGCCAAGTCCGCGCCCGATCAAGGAAAAGCACCAGAGCTACCACGTGGCCTGCAGGGCTGAGCCTCCACCCCTCCATAGGGGTGGGTTCCGAATGCGCCACGTGGCCTGTTCTGTCAAGTGCTTTACTTTCCGCAGAGGCAGGCTCCGGCGTAACCACGTGGCGGACACCCAACTCAGTGTGGTAGGAAGCCGCAGTAAAGGAATGCGTGCACTGCTTAGACAGGCATTAAGTACACGCGCCTTCCCCAGGCAGGCTGAGCCGCGCTTACGAAAGTCAAGGCTCCAGTGTCCTGTCTTGTCCGAGTAGCTGGTACAGACCCACGCCGCAAGACGGATGAATGGGTCGTGAGGACAAGACGGACGAGACGTGCCCCGCCATCATCACCAACTATGTGTAGCCCTGGTGCGCGGCGCGGCAGGACGGCACATTGAAGCCCCTGACAAAGGGAAGTAGATAGCAATTAATCCTAGATCTTGTATAGGATTTGGCTCTCCCCGGGACCACCTGTCGAGTCCTGGGTCTCACCTTGTAATTGCAGAGTCCTTGAACTATAAAAGGACTCGGCAGTCGACCTTCGCAAGGGACGGAAAAAAGATTGGACCAAGGCTCATACACGCAAAAGCAAGGCAATACACAAAACCCCCGTGGACATAGGGTATTACGCTCCGGCGGCCCGAACCACGTAAATCCCCGGTGTCCATCATTCTGCTGTGTTCGATCTCCTGGGACTAGCCCTCGTGAATCCAAAGAACCTCCGTGGGCTGCTCTCTAAGCAGGTCCGGGGGAAGTGTCGTTTACGACCTTCGACATTTGGCGCGCCAGGTAGGGGATGGGGCCCCGAGTGCACATTCCGCTTAGCCTGGTCCAGAACCCTAAGTAGGTGCACTCGGCTCCACCTAACACCCAGGCTGGGTTATTCCCCTTGTAAAGTCTGCTTCATCTTATGAGAAACTACAATGAAAGAATGTTGTCCTGCCTGGTATAGGGTTTGTCAATTCAAAAATTATCTTTAATTTTTATGATGTTGCTGTAAGCCCGCCATAGCTCGTGATCTATCATGAGCGCTGTCGTTTTTCCCCTGCTTTAACAGTAGTGGGAGCCTTGCTATCTGGACTGCAGGTGGGGTTGCTTGAGGTACCTGCGATGCGCCTGGGGCCTCGGTTGTTCCAATACTCGGGGGCCTGTGTCTCTAGATGGTTCTCCCCCCCCCCCCGGAAACGGCTTACGCCGAGCGGGAGGTCCAGGGCCACAGCCTGCTTAGCCTGGTCCCGTACCCTAAGCCTATGCGTTCTGCCTCCCCAGCGCTACAGCCAAGTGTTGGGGGCCAGATGGAACACCCTTGGGTATTCTGGACAACGAGCCCTGGGTGCAGAAGCACTGAATTACCCAAGCCCCACGAGTCAGCCCAGGATCGTAAGTCAAGCGACACTACAAAACAAGCAGGGGTGAAGTGACCAGCGGACAGAATTACTTCTCTTTTTTGATCTATGTACAGGTCTTTGAGGAAGGTATTCCAACAACCATCGTCTGAGTACCCACGAAGACAGTGGGCACCGCCGGACTGGAGCTCCGGCGGCACCCCCAGGGGGCCCGCTATCGACTTCTCACTGAAAATGGCGGGCACCGCCGGACTGAAGCTCCGGCGGCACCCCCAGGGGGCCTGCTATCGACCTCTCACTAAAGAATGGCGGGCACCGCCGGCCTGAAACTCCGGCGGCACCCCCAGGGGGCCCGCTGTCGACCTCTCAATAAAGATGGTGGCCACCGCAGAACTGAAGCTCCGGCGGCACCCCCAGGGGGGTCGCTGTCGACATACCTGCATACTCAGCTACGGCAATGCTACCTACGAATCCTAGGCTCCTCTTGCACCGGTCCGCCCTAAGCCCTAAGTATATGACAGGTGTGCCCATAACAACTGGCCACGCCTCTCAGGGGGCCATACTTTGGGGGACGGCAGGTCCTGGAAGTTAAGGAACAACAAGCAGTCGGAAGACATTGCTGGAAATAAAAGCAAGCTGAGTATAAAAGGGCACCACAGACAGATTTTTTATCACACAAATAAAGAGTTTGTCACCACAGCCAGCCACAAGACAAAAACAGAAAGACAAAAACTTAAACAGACGTCCGGGGAGCCCTCAGCCGCTCCGCTGGAACCATGAGGCGATGAGGGCCACCGCATCCGAAACTTCAGACTTGGCGGCCTCTTCCCTCTCGGCGATGGGCCCCTCGAGGACCGGCTGCAGGGAGACGTCAGGGTACCAGCTCCGGTAGCAGGACAGGATGTGTGTCGCCACCTCCTTCACCAGCATCTGTCCCTCAGCCTCCAACTGGTTGTCAAGGATGGCCCCCAGTGACCGCATCCTCGAGCTGGTGGAGTCGAGCGCCGGGAACACCAGACTCACCTCCTGCGCCATCTCCCCCACGCACGTCGGGCTGAAGCCGAGTGGCACGAGAGCCGAGTCGGCACCGCCGAGGAACTCCCAGACCTTCTGGGCCTCGGTGGAGCGCGCCGCCTGTAGCTCCGCCACCTCCTGCTGGGCCGTCGCCAGTGCCCGGGGGCCGCCGTCCAGGAACCGCTTCTCCCTGGCCGCCAGGGCCCTCTCGCACTCGCTGACCCCCGCCTCACGGCGGTTCAAGTCACCCTCCTTGAGGGCGACGTTGAACTCGCGGTCTAGAAGGGCCTGGCGCTCAGCGGACTGGGCCTGCTGCGCCTCAGCTACGGCGGCTTCCCGGCGGTCCAGCTCGGCGGCGCGGACTCTCGCCCCTTCCTACTGGAGGATGAGCCCACGGCAGGTCGCCTCCACCTCGGCCCGCTTCGCCGCCAGCTCCTGCTCCCGTTCGGCTAGAGCGGCCTCCCGGAGGAACAGCAGGTGCTGAAGGTCCTCGCAGGCCTGGAGGCGCGAGCTAGCCTCAGCGTGGATGGCCTTGGTGTCTGCCTTCAGCTTCTGGGTGATGGCGTCCAGCTGGGCGATGAGGTCGCGCTCCTGCTCGAGGATCTTCATCTCCTCCCGAACGACCGCCTCCCGCTAGGCCACTCGGCTCTTTGCCAGCCGAGTCCGGGCCTCTAGGGCCCTCGCCCACTCCCGGAGTCGGTCGTCCTCGTCCTCGAGCCGCCCTTTCTCCCGAGCAAGGGCCGCTTGGGCCTGCCGGAAGCCGGAGTAGGCCACGGCCATAGCCTCGGACAGGGGGAGGGGCTCCACCGCAGTAGCAGGCCCCTGCCCCCCCCCCCACTTCCTCAATATCGTCCTCCATTTGGAGGACCACTGGGGAGGCGAGGACCAGGGCCCCCTCCCGGATGGCAGCACCCGGGGCGATGGCGCCAGCCGATGCAGCAGTGTCGGAGGGCGCGGCGGCGTCGTCCGGCACGGAGTGGCCGCTGGACGTGGTGTTGTTGGTAGGCGCGGCGGCAGTCATCGGCGCGCGCGGTTGGGCTCCGGCAGTCGCTGCGGGGGGTCTCAGACACGGGAGCCCGAGGTACCCCAGCGGCAGCAGCCTGGGGCACCGGAGCAGGGCCCGAGGCAGCAGACGATCCCCACGAGCCGGCTGGAGCGGCAGACCCTCCAGCAGAAGTACCCGCGGGTGGTGGAGTAGTTGTGGAAGCGCTAAAACCAAGCAAGCTTAAACCATAAGAGATTGACAGGGTAGGCACACAGCAAAGAACACCCAAGGTAAAATCTGAGCAGACTTACCGGGGGACGCTGAAGTTCCACCGCTTCCCAAAAGATTGGGGGGGGGGGGGGGGGTTCGGACCCCCGAACCTGTAGTGGGGGCCCCTGAGTGTGCTGGGGGCCCCTGTGGTGGTGGCGTCGGCGGCACCCCCGAGGTTTGGCGCCCCTCCGAACGGAGAGGGAACGTTGGGGTCCCGTCGGTGTTGAGGAGCCTCCCCCTCTTGCGTGTGGAAGACTCGGGCGGCAAGATGGCACCATCGGTGCCCCCTGGCGACGAGCGCGGCAGGGCTCCGGAGCCCTGACGAAAGGCAGAAGGGGCCAGTGGTGGCGACCGGGCGCGCTTCTTGGGGGACGGGTCCAGCACCGGAACCGGCACCTTCCCCTTCCCCTTGTCGCCGGGGGCGACGACGCCACCCCATGGATGGTGCTGGGGGCCGCTCGAGAAGTCGCCGCTTGAAGAACTAGCGTCGCTTAAGGGAGCCTCGCCTCCCTCAGCGTCGTCAGCAATGCTAACCCCCTGGAACGGGTCCTCGATCTGGCGCCGCGCCAGCCCGGACTCGTCAAGGGTCAGCATCGTCTTCAGCAGCTGCCTCCTCAACTCGGAGTCCGAGCACAAGGGGCGGCAGGCCGACGGAAGAGAAAGTGCCTCGGCGGAGATGTCGTTGGGGCAGACCTGGGCCAGCATGTCGAGCAGTTGCTGCTCGCCCAGGTTGGGGCCAGGGCCGGTCTCGAGCCGGGTGCAGTCCAACAGGCCGGTGAACATCGATGCCGGGCGGGCACGGTGCTGAAGCGGGGCTATGCGGCGGGACATGAAGTCCCTCAGCACCATGGCAGACGACAACCTGTGGTCCGCCAGCATCTGGATCCTCTCCAGCACCGGGTTGAATGCCTCCTCCAGCTCTGGGTGCTCCTCCCAGAATGATCGCTCGGAGTAGGGGATCCCGGTGGGGAGGCACATCCGGTCGTGGGCCTCGACCTTGGCGATCATCCAATCTTCGCGCCACATCTCCCACCTTGCCGAGTTGAAGGAAGCAATGTACCTCGTGGGGACCTTAGTCCGGCGCTGGAAGTAGTAGGCGCCGAGGTGCTCCTTCGAACTCCTGCCGGTGGCCCTCAGTACAAAAAGTACCGAAAGAGCTTTACCAACGGCATCACCCCCACGAACATCTCGCAGAGGTGAGCGAAGACCGCCAGCATGGCGATTGAGTTCGGCGCGAGGTGGTGGAGTTGGAGGCCGAAGGTCTCCAGGAGCATGACCAAGAAGGCGGATGCCGACGGGACGAAGCCGGCCAGCACGTACGACGAGAAGAGAACCATCTCCCCAGCGGAGAGGCTCAGCAGGAGCCTCCCAGAACGGAGCCACGACTCCCGCTCAGGAGTGTGCCAGCCAAGAAGTCGGCGCATAGGGGCCAGGTCGGCGGGCCTGGACAGCCTGGACTTAGGCAAGATGCTCACCATGAGGGCTGAGGTTGGAAGCCTGGATGGGGAGACTGAGAACTAGAGCGCAAGAACTGGGATTGAGGCGGAAACACGAGCGCAGGGATGCAGAGGCGGGAGAAAGAACCCTCAAGGGGAAAGTTCTCCTTTTATGCACCCCTGCAGGCCAACAGGCGCAAAAGTATGGATCGTTGCAGCCCCAGTAGAAGAGTAATGAACCCGTATGGGCAATGACATGAGGGCCCGGGTCGCTCGACAAAGAAGGCGAGTCGGGCAGCTAGCTGTGCGGGAGATAACTCGGCGGTTTCCGAAAGGGCAAAAGTAGCGGAAGTGAAGGAGCCACCTTGGGAACCACCGCAGTTAAAGCATGATTGAAGGAAGGAGTCATGTCGCGCGGTGCCTGTTCAGCACCTTCGCTTACCAGAAGGAGACACGTCGCCTCAACGGCAGGGGCGTGTCGCATGGGGAACTGTCGTGAAGCGGAATCAGAAGAGTTGCGCGGGAAGAAAAGGGAGAAGACCCCACCTGCGGTATCGACAACTCTCCCGAGGTAGGCTCGGGGGCCACTGTCGGTACCCTGCAGATCGGGTACCCCCGCGCACAGGAGAAAACCGCTAAGTACTCCGCCTCTGCCAAGGAAGCCGAATCCGAGGCTGCCACGTAGGGGAGGGAAGGACCCGATCCTACCTCCCCCTCGGTGGAGGCTCCCAAGCTGCCACATGGCCGGCAGGGCCAAGCCCACGCCTCCCCGCTGAGGAGGGCTCCGGAGCCGCCACGTGGCCATTCGGGACCTCAGGGCCAAGTCCGCCTCCCCGCTGAGGAGGGTTCCGGGGCCGCCATGTGGCCACTCAGGACCTGAGGGCCAAGTCCACCTCCCCGCTGAGGAGGGTTCCGGGGCCGCCACGTGGCCACTCGGGACCTTAGGGCCAAGTCCACGCCCGGTCAGGGAAAAGCACCGGAGCTACCACGTGGCCTGCATGGCTGAGCCTCCACCCCTCCATAGGGGTGGGTTCCGAATGCGCCACGTGGCCTGTTCCGTCAAGTGCTTTACTTCCCGCAGAGGAAGGCTCCGGCGTAACCACGTGGCGGACGCCCAACTTAGTGTGGTAGGAAGCCGCAGTAAAGGAATGCGTGCGCTGCTTAGACAGGCATTAAGTACACGCGCCTTCCCCAAGCAGGCTGAGCTGCGCTTACGAAAGTCAAGGCTCCAGTGTCCTTTTTTGTCCGAGTAGCTGGTACGGACCCACGCCGCAAGACGGATGAATGGGCTGTGAGGACAAGACGGACGAGACGTGCCCCGCCATCATCACCAACTATGTGTAGCCCTGGTGCGCGGCGCGGCTGTAAGGATCGAAACGCCCAAGAGGGGGGGTGAATTGGGCTTTCTTTCAAATTTTAAGACAATTAAACACTTAACAACTTAAAGCCCAATTCCCTATGCAATTAAACTATGCAATCAATATAATTTAAAGTTGCGGAATGAAGGTTGCATAAGAGTAAAAAGGGAGAGAGATGCAAACGCTCAAGGGACACGGAGTTTATCCCGTGGTTCGGTAAGATCACAAGGATCTTCCTACGTCCACGTTGTGACACCCACCGAAGGGTTTTGCCACTCCCAAGTCACCGAGACTAGGGGCTTCTTCACTATTCTTCTCCGTTCGCCAACCTTGGCAAGGTGGAGCTCAAGCCTTGTACACTTTTGGGATCCTCCGGGCTTCCACAATCCTCTTGGCAAGCTCCGGAAGTTGCACACACCAAGGGACACTCCCTTGTGGCTCTCACTACGCTAGAGACTCCAATCACCTAGAGTGGAGGCACCCAAGCACTATCTCTAGCTAGTTCTAGCCTATCTCTTGGTGTACAAATGATGAGTAAATGATGTGAAAGTGATTGCTCTATCGCTTGAATGCTCTAGGATGTGTAGAGTATGTCTGGGCTTCAAGTCATGTCGATTTGACAGGTTGAAGGGGTATAAATAGCCAGCCTCCACGAGATAGCCGTTGGAAAAGTAGGCTGACATCACTTCTCTGCGAACACCGGATGATCTGATGTCTCCCCTTCAGTTGTCATCGGTCAAAGCCAAATTAGCTGATGTCATTGTGTCAGATATGACCGTTGTTAGACCGATGTTGATCTCTCTGATCATCGGATGATCCGGTGGCTCTTCCTCCAGAATTTTGCTTGATCTTGAGGCTCACTGGAGTGATTGACCGATGTGTGTAAGTCTGCACATCGGATGATTTGGTGCTTCTCTTGGTCCAATGGTATTGCAATCTGTACTGATGGACCGATGTCACTGAGCCACTCACATCGGATGATCCGGTGAGTGCATTTGTCTGAGGTCTTCTTCTTCAGTTGAACCAACTCGACCGATGCAGTCAACTCATATAACGTCGGTTGATCCGGTGTGTTCAACTTTTTGACTTCGAGTTGTTTTGAGTTGTTCTTTTGGAATTTTGAACTTGTGACCTCTTTGATATTTGTTTGAAGTGTTGTTTTGATTGTCTTCAAGCATTGAGTGATATCAAGTTAGAGCTTTCACTTCTTGTCTTCATATGATTTGATTTGATCTCATTCGTTGATTTTATATGGGTCTCCAATGTAATTTTGATTTCATTTGATTGAGTGTCATTGAGACCTTGCATTCACAAATTCATTAGTAATATCGAATGGTTGTCATTAATCACCGAAACCGTACCTCATGGGGCCTAGATGCTTTCAATCTCCCCCTTTTTGGTGATTGATGACAACACAATATTTTAAAGCGCAGTGATAATGAATTTGATGAAAATACTCAAGAATATATGCAATGAATACAGCATAGGACACATTAAGTTTGCAAAAGAAATTTTTGGTGCGAAAAGCTCAATTGATTAAAATCATAAACAAATGAGACAAGCGAAAGAGTGCTTAATTGAAATTACAAAAGAGTACTCAAGCATGAATACAAAGGATAAGCACACACTCAACCACATACTCCCCCTACACACACTCCCCCTGAGACTGCTACTACCACTCCCCCTGACTCTACTACATCTTCTCCCCCTTTGGCATCAAGACACCAAAAAGGGATCAGAACGCCTACAGACCCTGAGAGCTGGGCGCAAGGACGAACTGGGCACCGTCGCAGTCGTCGGAGCTGGAGTCGCCGGTCGAAGGAGCTGCTGGAGCGGTGGGAACTGGAGGGTCCGCTGCCGGTGCTGGAGGAGAGGAAGCAGGTACTGAAGGTGCTGGAGGAGCTGGAGGAAGTGGAGCGCTCACCACGGACGCTGGTGTCTGCTGGAACAAGGTCGTCGCCGGCAGTGGTGAGTGAATCGGTGCGCTAGATGCCAGAAGTGGTGACATGCTGATGGAAGGGATGGGAGTAGTAGGCACCTGAGCGACACCTGGAGCCAGTCCCAGTCCAGGCTGCTGTGAAGGAAGGGCGATCCCGGTCTGAGTGTAAAGGTTGGTGATCAACCCTAGGATCCCCATCATGGCCTGCTGGGTCTGCTGCTGCTGGTCGAGGGTACGGCGGTGCATCTGATCGACCAGGTTGGTGAACCGGTCCGTATCCTCTCGCCTCTGACGGGCGATCTCCAGCTGGAGCTCCTGCTGCTGCCGCTGCAGCTGTGCCAGGTGAGCAGCCTGCTCTGCCCTGGCCTGCTCAGCAGCGAGCCTGTCCTGGCGCTGCTGCTCGATCATCTGCTGAAGAAGGGAGGACAGCTCCGACGGCTGTGACACCTGCGCCTAGGACACAGGAGGTGGTGTCGGTGGCGGAGCAGCTGATCCTCCTGCCTCGGCGTCGTGCTGTCTCGGTGAGGGTGGAGGTGGAGGGAAGTACTCCTCAACACTCTCGTCTGTGTCGCTCTCGGACCAGACGTGCTGCAAGTCTCCACCTTGAGCTTCTGCCTCAGCCAGACGCTCATCTTCCTTCTCGAGGTCAGACCAATCCTCCTCAGTCAAGCGGGCCCTG
Organism: Tuctoria greenei; assembly: GCA_036927565.1. NCBI lineage: Eukaryota > Viridiplantae > Streptophyta > Magnoliopsida > Poales > Poaceae > Tuctoria > Tuctoria greenei. The sequence continues at coordinate 168,601,889 of JAYESD010000004.1, forward strand.
ACCTGGCGCTCAACTGGACGGCCAAGGCGGCGGTCTCCAGGAGCGGACGCACGGTAGTGACCGAAGCGGGTCACGCTCTCGTCAGCAGGTCGGGCCTGTGCTGAATGTCCCTCAGGCACCACCATAGAGCAAATGTAACAGATCCAGTGCCCGTATGCTAGCTGCCTCATCATGCCCACTCCATCTGTAATGACGTCCTCCATCTCGCAGAGGAGTATGTCCACTATATCAAAATCCATCCCGTTCATTATGTAGAACAGGAGGGTCTGCTGGAGACTCGTGAACCCCTCCAAGTATCCTGACCTCGGCAGGAGCGTGCGGCGCAAGGCGAGGTGCACAATGCGCGCAGCTGGGGTCAGGAGTGCTGGGACTCTCGGTTGATCTGGAGAGAACGTGGGGCCAAACAAGGAGCGGATCTCGTCCAGCGGAGGTGCTACCCCTCCAGTAAGTGGCCTCCTCGGTGGATCTGCCTGCCCATAGACCTTCTCGTGTATGCTGGTGTCGTGCAGGTCCAAACCAAGAATGTGCCCCAGGGTCTGCCTCGAGAGATGGTAGTGCTGACCATTAAACATGAAAGCAATTGATCTTCTGCCCTCTGAGATGTACAGGGTCGCGTAGAAGACACGGACCCATTCTTCCACATAGGCACTTCTCTCATAATCCAGTAGCTCCACCAAGCCTCTGTATCTCTCAAAGAAGGGGCGGACATCAGTTTCCGCTGCCACTGCAAGCTGCCTCCAGTCCAAGTGGTTGTGCTGAAAGAGCTTGTGCCCCCGACGCTTGTAGGTCTCATAGAGAGACGCCTGGGTGACAGTCCAGAAGCGACTGTCCACAAGAAGCTCTCGGGGCTGTGGGAACCACTCCTCAAGAAGAACACTCCATCTGAGCTTCCGGAGTTGCTTCGCCTTCATCTTCCGGTAGTCCACAAGACGGACTCCTTCACCGACCCGGACGGCCGTGTCCATCTCATGGATGTCCCTCTCAGCCTCCCTGTCCTCACGACGGTCGGCAGCCGTCGGTCTCGGACGAGGAGGAGCCTCGGCGTGACCCCCACGCGTCCGGGCTGAGCGCCGGCGGACGAGGGGCTCAACTGGCTCCTCTTCGGCGTCGGAGTCGTCGACCACTGGAGGCGGTCTCGGACGGGCCTCACGGATCCTCAAGGACCCTCCTCGGCCACGCTCACGCTCCTCGGCGGCGCGAGCGGCCATCAAGGCCTTCTTCTCATCCTTCGATAATTTGCGCTTCTTCGCGGCGGGCTCCGCGATCGCTTTTCCCTTTCCTTTGCGGTCGCGACCCATCTAGACGACGGAGAGCTAGGGTTAGGCGACGATGAAGGAAGAACGGCGAGAGAGGCAACGAGAGACGTCGCGCGGCACGAAGCTCACCTTAGCGACGATGATCAACCGGGCCGAGAAACCCTAGCGAGGAGGAGATGGCCCGGAGATGGCGCACGTTGGTGGTGGAGAAGGGCGGCGGCGAGGCTTGAGCGCGGTGGTGAGTGGCGGCGGTGATGTTTGGGCGCGAGGGTGGAGGAGGCGGCGCGGGCGTGCGGCGGCGGCGCTGCGAATGGTGGCGGTGCTGGGCGGCGGCGCTGTGGGCGGCGGCGGCCGGGGACGGCGGCGGCGGCACCTAGGGAGGCGGTGCTTGGGTGCGGCGGCGGAGGTGGCGGCGAGTAGGGCGAGCGGCGGCGGCGAGAGAGAAGGATCGGGGAGAGAGAGCGAACGGCGGCGGCGCGGGTGTTTAAATAGTGGGGCCCAAACCCTATCCGTTTTTTAAACACCGGATGGACCGATGATAGATGCAGTGAACATCGGTCAATTGCAACAGTAAGGATATTCAAGAATTGCTGTTGACATCGGATGAACCGATGATTAGGGTTTTGAACATCGGTCGAATAGCACAGTAAGGGTGTTCAACCGAGTGATATTGACACCGGATGATCCGACGTTGGAGGGAGGTAGACATCGGTTGAATAGATCACAGCTCCAGAAGAGTGAACATCGGATGGACCGATGTTTTCCAGGATGAACGCGTCGGATCATTTGAGGTTCTGACAGAGTTGGGCTTTGAGGATTGAACACCTATTTGACCGAAGAGGGATTGACAGGGGCATCGGATAATCCGATGACAACAGAACGAAAACATCCCATATATGTCCTTTGACCAAACAAACAATCGAGGAGAAACACATGTCTTAGGACTTTTTGGGCAACCCCTTACCCCTCAAGAAGCTAATATGCCAATAGCTTGGCTAGACCTTAACACAAACGGAACACCAAGAAAAATGGAGGAAAAATATCCAAATAAAATGTAAGGCCCATGCTTTGTGAGGTAGAGTATGAAGACTACTATCTCAATGAAGCATGTTCCTCTAGGCATTAACATACCTAACATTTTGTTCTTTCCACCTTATATGAGTTGAGATATTGCATTTCGAACAGGTCTCCTTCTCATGAGGTGGGTTCCCCTTTGTGACAATCTACCGTTATGCAATGCCAAACAAATTATATTGCAAGATATTGAATGAGTGCAACTTTATATGGCAGGGATCATGCAAGGCACAAAATAAATCTATCTTGCCAAGTTTGAACCTTCCAAAGGCTTCCTCAGGGAAAACTACTTCTAGCTTGCCCCTATCCTTTGGGAGTTAGACAAGACCTATATGATATGCATCCTTACATGAACATGGCAACTTACATGACGTTAGATGCATCTAGCACATTTAATTCACTTCTAAGTCTAGAAAAGGTTTTCTCATCAAGTGGTTTTGAGAAGATATCCGCCAATTGTTCTTCGGATCTAACACCTTGCAAAGAGATGTCTCCTTTAGCCTCATGATCACGCAAGAAGTGATGGCGAATATCAATGTGCTTAGTGCGGGAGTGTTGAACGGGGTTTCTAGCTATCTTAACCGCACTTTCATTGTCACAAAGGAGAGGCACACAACCAATTTTAATTCCAAAGTCCAAAAGGGTTTGCTTCATATATAGAATTTGGGCACAACATGCACCAGCCGCTATATACTCCGCTTCCGCGGTGGACAACGCCACGGAATTTTGCTTTTTGCTCGACCAAGATACTAGGGAACGCCCAAGTAAGTGGCACCCACCGGAGGTACTCTTGCGATCCACACGACATCCGGCAAAGTCCGAATCCGAGTATCCCAAGAGATGGAAACTAGCGTTCTTGGGGTACCACAAACCTACACTTGAGGTATGCTTGAGATACCGAAGTATCCTAAAGACCGCCTTCTTGTGCGATTCTTTAGGTGCCGCTTGAAAGCGGGCACACAAGCACACACTAAACATAATATCGGGCCTAGATGCGGTAAGATATAACAATGAGCCAATCATAGAACGGTAATGAGATTGATCAATAGGTTTACCGTCCATGTCCGCGTCGAGATGGCAATTTGTCGCCATTGGAGTGCTTCTTGAGCTACAATCTCCCATCTCAAATTTCTTCAAGAGGTCCTTTGTGTACTTCTCTTGATAGATGAAGGTCCCCTCTTGAAGTTGCTTGATTTGGAATCCAAGGAAGAAGTTGAGCTCTCCAATCATTGACATCTCGAATTCCCTAGACATCATTTTGCCAAACTCATGGCTAAGAGATTTGTTAGTTGAGCCAAAAATGATATCATCGACATAAATTTGACAAATGAATAGATCCCCGTCGATGTGCTTGGTGAAGAGTGTAGTGTCCACCCTCCCGATCTTGAATCCTTGCATGACTAGGAAATCCCTTAGTCGTTCATACCATGCCCTAGGTGCTTGCTTGAGCCCGTAGAGTGCCTTGTGTAACCTATACACATGGTTAGGATTCCTCGGATCTTCAAACCCGGGAGGTTGCTCAACATAAACAAGTTCGTTAATATAGCCATTAAGAAAAGCACTCTTAACATCCAATTGATAAAGCATTATATTGTGATGTGAAGCAAAAGCAAGGAGTATGCGAATAGCTTCTAACCGAGCGACCGGAGCGAATGTTTCTCCAAAGTCTAGTCCTTCAACTTGTGAAAAACCCTTGGCCACAAGCCTTGCCTTGTTGCGGACCACGACGCCATTCTCGTCTTGCTTGTTCCGGTATACCCACTTCGTACCGATGACGTTCTTGTCCTTGGGTCGCTCCTCCAGTACCAAAACTTCATTGCGGGTGAAGTTGTTGAGTTCTTCTTGCATTGCCATCACCCAATTTGGATCTTGGAGTGCTTCCTCTATATGAGTGGGTTCTACACACGAAACAAAAGAGTAATGCTCACAAAATGAGGCGACATGGCGGGAACGAGTACTTACGCCCCTTGAAGGACTTCCAATGATTTGGTCCATTGGATGCGCCTTGGAGATGCGTCCATGCCTCATAAGTGGTTGTGAGGCACTTGGCGGTGGTGAAGCTTGTTGTTCCTCTTGTGGTTGGACTTGATCATGGACTTCTTCTTGTTGTTGGTGTTGTGTGGCTTGTGAATCTTGCATTGGCAATGGATCATCTTTCTCTTTTTCTTCTTCAACAACTTGAGGCATCATGGAGGTGTTGATGTTGGAACTTGATGCTCCCCCTTGATCATGGTCCTCTTCAACTTCTGGCTTGATGTCTCCAATGGTCATGTTTTTCATGGCTTCTCGTAGAGGCTCATCATCTATTTCATCATGACCAAAACTCTCCTCTTGGGAGCCATTAGTCTCATCAAACTCAACATCACAACTTTCTTCAACTAGACCGGAGGTTTGGTTGAATACTCGATATGCTTTTGAGTTTGATGCATAACCAAGAAAAATACCAACATCACATCTTCTTTCAAACTTACCGAGCCTTTTCTTGCGGTAGATGTAGCATTTGCACCCAAAGACTCTAAAGTAGGAGATGTTGGGCTTTCTCCCAATGAGGAGCTCATATGGGGTCTTTTGGAGTAGTCGGTGAAGATAGACCCTATTTGCGGCGTGGCACGCCGTGTTGATTGCTTCGGCCCAAAATTTCTCCGACGTGCCATAGTCATCAAGCATTGCTCTTGCAAGGGTGATAAGGGTCTTGTTCTTCCTTTCAACGACACCGTTTTGTTGGGGGGTGTATGTGGCCGAAAACTCATGCTTCACTCCTTCACGATCACACCACTCCCCAATGTTGTAGTTCTTGAACTCGGTGCCGTTGTCACTCCGGACTTTGATGATGGGAAGTTGAAATTCCCTTTGAGCACGTTTGGCAAAGGTCTTGAAAACTTCCGGAGTTTCACCCTTGTCACCTAAAAACAAAGTCCAAGCATATCGAGAATAATCGTCAACGATAACAAGACAATAGAAGTTACCACCAAGACTTTGATATGTGGATGGTCCGAAGAGGTCCATGTGGAGTAGTTCAAGCGGCTTGGAGGTTGACACCATTGTCTTCATTGGGTGGTGTGAAGCAACTTGCTTCCCGGCTTGACAAGCACTACAAAGCTTGTTCTTTTCAAACGTGACATCCTTCACGTCGGTCACCATCCCAAGCTTGAACGACTTCTTAAGCTTGCTCATTCCAATGTGAGCAATGCGTCGATGCCATAGCCAACCCAAGCTTGTCTTAGTGAAAAGACAAGTGGCCAAGCTAGCATCCTTGTTGGAGAAGTCCACCAAGTAAAGATGTCCATGCCGAAATCCTTTGAATATTAGTTCTTTGCTTGATTCACTAGTTACTACAACACCATTCTTGTCAAAGGTGCACGTTAGTCCAAGATCACATAGTTGTGCAATGGAAAGTAAATTGAAACTAAGTGACTTAACATATAGTACATTAGAAATGGACAAATCATGCGAGATAGCAATTTTACCTAAACCAATTACCTTCCCCTTTGAATTGTCACCAAAGGTGACTTGTTCATGATTATCGGGGTTCTCTATGGTAGTGAACATACCATCATTGCCGGTCATGTGTACCCAATGTTTTCCTCCGGCTTTGTAGTTCACCTACACACATGAAGTTAGTTTTTGAGTTTAGGAACCCAAGCCAACTTAGGTCCTTGTATGTGTGATACAAGTGATTTTGGGACCCAAAGTTGCTTGGGGAGCTTCCCCTTCATGCCCTTAATGTCTTTGCCGATGAACCTTGCCTTCACCTTGCCACCTACTTTGCTTAAGAGATAGTGATAATCATGGAAAGTAGATTTGTAGTTAGGAGGCAATTTGGGAGAAGGACGGTTGGGAAGAGGACACTCCCTCGTGTGGTGTCCGGTGACCTCACAATGTTGGCAATAGGATCCAACTTCTTTGATGAAGCTCGTCCTAAGCTCCGGTGAGGGCACCTTTCCTTTGTTGAGCACCGGGAAGGATCCAAGTCCTCTCTTGTTGAAGCCTTTGGCTTGTTGGTAGAGGATTTCCTTGTGCTTGTCCTCTCCCTTGGAAAGTCTCACCACACTAGTGCGGAGACTTTCAATTTCGTCCATCAATTCCTTCTCCCTAAGGCTTGCTTTCAAAGGCAAAGACTTATCCAAAGTGTTAGTGGCATGTGAAATAGTTGATACTTTGCCATCAAGGGTTTCCTTTTTCATGTTTTTCATTTTTAGTTCAATTTCCTCATAAGCAAGGTTAAGCACTTCATGTTTTTGAACCAAGTCATTGTGCTTTCCCAAGAGTGCTTGGTTTGCTAAGTCAAGCTCATGATGATCAAGCTTGATTTGAGCATTTTCCTCCTTGATTTGCTTGACATGTGTTTTGAGCGTGTCATGCTCTTTAAGTATGGTTACATACTTGTCATGCAAATCGAGCTTCACACTCTCAAGTTTAGCACAAGCTTGCTCAAGTGCTTTAACCTTGCTCTTTTCCCTTTTTATGATGACATGGTATTCATTAATCATAGATGCTAGTTCATCGGGGGAGAGCTCATCATCATCGCTAGAATCGTCACATACCTTGGAGTTACCTTTAGCCATGAGGCACATAGGAGGTGGACGAAGAGGTGAGTTGTCTTTGTCGACGACGGCAAGGCCCGCCAAGTTCTCTTCATCTTCACTCTCTTCATCGCTTGACTCTTCATCCGTGATCCACTCATTAGCCTCGCACATGAAGACTTTTTGAGGCCCTCTTCTCTTCTTTGGAAAGAGCTTGGTTTTCTTGCCCTTGTCAAATTTCTTCTTTCCAAAGGCGCGCTTGGGTTTGACCTCTTCTTCATCTTCATCACTTTCTTCTAGCTTTCTAAACTTTCCTTTGTGGTTGTCCTTCCTCTTGTTGGGTCTTGGACAATCATATGATATGTGGCCTTGATCACCACAATTGTAGCATGTTTTGTTTTCATCTTTTCTTGGGAGGAAGGCTTTCTTCTTTGGATCAAAGGAGTATCCCTTCTTTGCGATTTTGGAGTTTAGACGTGAGAATTTTCTCATCATCAATGCAAGCTCATCATCGTCATCTTCGCTTGTTGCTTGCTCTTCTTCGCTTGAGCTAGGCTCAACCACTTTCTTTTTCTTGGGAGTTGTCTTCTTGGTTGAAGCCTTGAGAGCAATAGTTTTTGATGATGACTCCTCCATCATTCCAAGTACGCTCATCTCATGAGCGTGTATTTCTCCAATGAGCTCCGAAACTTCAATGTTGTCAAGTGATTCCTTTTGGAGCATGGAGTTGATGATGTTGTACTTAGGCTTGGGAAGGAGCATGAGGATCTTTCGGTTGATAAGTCCCTTGCCAAGAGATGCAATGTCAAGAGCATTAATCTCCTCAATAAGAACATTTAAGCGTGAAAACATTTGGTTAACATTCTCATGAGGAAGCATTTTGAATTCATCATACTTGGATTTTAGCAAGTGATATTTGAGTTCTTTAACCCGAGAGGAACCCTCATGAATTTCAATTAAGCATGCCCAAATTTCACAAGCTTTTTCTTTACTAGCTATTCTTGCAAATACATCTTGACTAATGCATTCATAGATGGCATTTCTAGCCTTAGCATCCCATTTTAGTTGATCCCCAACATAATTAAGATCTCCAAATCCCGCATGGGTCGCTTCCCACACTTCGGGAGCAATGGCCTCTAGGTAGGCACGCATGCGTGCTTTCCAATAGGCAAAGTTCTTGCCCTCGAAGATAGGAACCGAACCCCCATTCTTGGCCATTTAAGCTCTCTAGCGGTGAAGCTAGAATGATCCAATGAGCAACAAGGCTCTGATACCAATTGTAAGGATCGAAACGCCCAAGAGGGGGGGTGAATTGGGCTTTCTTTCAAATTTTAAGACAATTAAACACTTAACAACTTAAAGCCCAATTCCCTATGCAATTAAACTATGCAATCAATATAATTTAAAGTTGCGGAATGAAGGTTGCATAAGAGTAAAAAGGGAGAGAGATGCAAACGCTCAAGGGACACGGAGTTTATCCCGTGGTTCGGTAAGATCACAAGGATCTTCCTACGTCCACGTTGTGACACCCACCGAAGGGTTTTGCCACTCCCAAGTCACCGAGACTAGGGGCTTCTTCACTATTCTTCTCCGTTCGCCAACCTTGGCAAGGTGGAGCTCAAGCCTTGTACACTTTTGGGATCCTCCGGGCTTCCACAATCCTCTTGGCAAGCTCCGGAAGTTGCACACACCAAGGGACACTCCCTTGTGGCTCTCACTACGCTAGAGACTCCAATCACCTAGAGTGGAGGCACCCAAGCACTATCTCTAGCTAGTTCTAGCCTATCTCTTGGTGTACAAATGATGAGTAAATGATGTGAAAGTGATTGCTCTATCGCTTGAATGCTCTAGGATGTGTAGAGTATGTCTGGGCTTCAAGTCATGTCGATTTGACAGGTTGAAGGGGTATAAATAGCCAGCCTCCACGAGATAGCCGTTGGAAAAGTAGGCTGACATCACTTCTCTGCGAACACCGGATGATCCGATGTCTCCCCTTCAGTTGTCATCGGTCAAAGCCAAATTAGCTGATGTCATTGTGTCAGATATGACCGTTGTTAGACCGATGTTGATCTCTCTGATCATCGGATGATCCGGTGGCTCTTCCTCCAGAATTTTGCTTGATCTTGAGGCTCACTGGAGTGATTGACCGATGTGTGTAAGTCTGCACATCGGATGATTTGGTGCTTCTCTTGGTCCAATGGTATTGCAATCTGTACTGATGGACCGATGTCACTGAGCCACTCACATCGGATGATCCGGTGAGTGCATTTGTCTGAGGTCTTCTTCTTCAGTTGAACCAACTCGACCGATGCAGTCAACTCATATAACGTCGGTTGATCCGGTGTGTTCAACTTTTTGACTTCGAGTTGTTTTGAGTTGTTCTTTTGGAATTTTGAACTTGTGACCTCTTTGATATTTGTTTGAAGTGTTGTTTTGATTGTCTTCAAGCATTGAGTGATATCAAGTTAGAGCTTTCACTTCTTGTCTTCATATGATTTGATTTGATCTCATTCGTTGATTTTATATGGGTCTCCAATGTAATTTTGATTTCATTTGATTGAGTGTCATTGAGACCTTGCATTCACAAATTCATTAGTAATATCGAATGGTTGTCATTAATCACCGAAATCGTACCTCATGGGGCCTAGATGCTTTCAGCGGCAGGACGGCACATTGAAGCCCCTAACAAAGGGAAGTAGATAGCAATTAATCCTAGATCTTATATAGGATTTGGCTCTCCCTGGGACCACCTGTCGAGTCCTGGGTCTCACCTTGTAATTGCAGAGTCCTTGAACTATAAAAGGACTCGGCAGACGACCTTCGCAAGGGACGGAAAAAAGATTAGACCAAGGCTCATACACGCAAAAGCAAGGCAATACACAACACCCCCGTGGACGTAGGGTATTACGCTCCGGCAGCCCGAACCACGTAAATCCCCGGTGTCCATCATTCTGCTGTGTTCGATCTCCTGGGACTAGCCCTCGTGAATCCAAAGAACCTCCGCGGGCTGCTCTCTAAGCAGGTCCGGGGGAAGTGTCGTTTACGACCTTCGACAGATACCTAGATGCACTTTCACCCTGCCATTCCAATTAACCTCGATCTAGCACCTAGTACCCTTTGGCTTTATAACTATCTGCTCGTCCAAGCTTTTGCTTGGAGTACATAAAAGGTGCCTCCGTAGCCTCTTCAAATAATATTAGTTAATTAGTTAACAATAAAATAAAGATAAAAGATAGCTTATCAATTAATCTGAAATAGTACCTAAAAGGGCATCGAGCGGGCAGCTGACCTGCCTCAGATAGCTCTGCAAGTCTTGCCAACCTCCTATCTCATGCCGGATCATCGCCCTCTTCATCATTGCCACCCTCATCGTCCCCCTCATCACCACCCTCAGAGGAGGACCGCCCAAAGACCACCGCAATTGTACGGTCTCTCGTGTACGAACTTGAGTATCCTCCCTGCTCTGACGGCTGTCTCATGGTATCTATCTCCTCCCCGTGCAAGTCCTGAGCCAGACTCGGCTCTGGCTCTTGTGAATGCTCTGGCTCTACGACACACCGCATGAACTGCCTCTGCCTATCCACACTTACGCTTGTACCCTGCAAATGAAAGTAAACATTTAACAAATATTAGATAGTTAATTATAATACTAAAATGTAATTAAAAATAAACATGTACCTGAAACAAGTCTGTGTGTCCGAACTACTAGTGGGGTGAGACGTGGAAGACGAACCACTGCGCTTTTTCATGCCAAGTTTGATATGCTTCAACATCTGCATAAATTTCAAAATAATGATTAGTTATACAAAATAAATGATAAATACTAAAAGATACTCAAAATGCATACAATAAGAATCAAAATCTAACAGAATGCGTACAATAAGAATAAAAAATCATCAGCATCTGAATCTGCTTTTGCCACACATGCTTGAAGATGTTCATGTATCTCTTGTTCTTCTATCTCTTCTTCAAACTCTTCTCCTTCACTATCTTGATCGAATCTTTCTTGATCCTCAATAATCCTTTTCTGCTTTTCAATAATCCTTTGTCACTATCGAATACGTTTCTTCAAAATGTCAGTATGTTCTTTAGACATTAACTCAAGGGTATCACTAGCTATCTCTGCTAGTCCCATCCTGCAAGATATCCTAAAATCTTCTACTTCCTTGACTTCATCTTGGTATACACCACCATCATCATCTTCCTGGTTCTCTATGTATCCATCATAACGACGATGGTCCACTTCAGGATTAACTTTGTATACAATCCACCAATTTTTGAAACTTGGGTGAGGATAACTTAAGTAGTACACTTGTTCTACTTGATGGGCACGTACAACATTGTTGTTATTAGCTGTGTACCACAAGTTTTGGTTAACCTACACCATTCCAAAATCATCGACTCGCGTGCTTGATGTTGGATCAAACCATTGACAGTCGAAAATCACAAGCTTCAATTCTTTCAGACTACCAAATGTGTACTCAATTATTTTTTGAAGAACGTCGTAGTAAGCATTGACTTCTCCACTACCCTTCGCTGCCATTATCATTACTCCACTATTTGATGTGACTGCAAGTGGGCGGCTTGCTTCTAAACTTGCCGTACGAAAACGGTATCCATTGATATCGTATCAGTTAAATTCTCTTGCTTTCAGTTGACCATGCGAAATCTATTGCAAGTCATCTGAGATGTTGGGATCTTGCATACACTACATAAATAGAAAAAGTTAGCATCTTACGACAAGCATGTGAACTATGATTGAAGAAAAAAGACAGATAGAAATATTACATGTTCACAGAACCATGCCACAAAGCTTAGCCCACCATTTATGCCATCCTGACGCATTTTATCAATTTGACTTTGTGTAGGTCTTCGAGAAGATGTCCAATACAACTTTTCAAATATTTCAAAATATGGTAACACTTCCTCCATGTTGAAAAACATGTAAAGCTTGTTGTAGTTCCTCTCTTGCTCTAAAATATGATGAGAAGTGGCAGCTCCAACACCTTTACCCTTCCAATTAAAAATCTTAAGCTCAGTCATATGTTGCTCTTCTACATCATGATATCGTATCTTAGATGCATTCACATTGTTGGCACATGAGAAATATTTCATAGAGAAATTTGTAATCTCTTTAGCTGCAAATGCATCTGCAATACACCCCTCAACTCTTGCCTTGTTGCGCACTATAGCTCTAAGTTTTTTTAATTTCCTTTCTTGACTATACAGCCACCTGAACTGTGCAGGACCCGCTACCAATGCTTCATAAGGTAAATGCACTAGCAAATGTTGCATAACATTCATAAAACCAGGTGGAAAGACTTTTCCCATCTTACAGACAAGCACAACAATTTCTTTCTCCCGTTGTCGCATCATCTTCTTCAACACTTCCTTAGCGCATATCTGCCTATAAAAATAGCTAAGTTCAGCAAATATCTTCCACAAATCAGGTTTGAAGTAGTCACAGAACATTACGGACACAAGTCTCTCCATCATAATATGGTAATCATGACTCTTCAGCCCATTTAGTTTACCAGTACTAAGATTAACACATCGTTTTATGTTAGCTGCATAGCGGTCTGGAAACTTCAATGTTTTCAACCAAGTAAGTATTTGCATCCTTTCTTCTAACTTGACACAATAAGGAGCTCGTGGCCTACGATCATTTCCACTTGTATTAGTTTTAATATCAAGCCCAGGACGATCACAAAGATCAGCTAAGTTCTTCCTCGCATTCATATTATCGTTGGTTTGACCGGTGAAATCAAAACACATGCTTATGATGCTTTCAGCAACATTACGCTCCTGGTGCATCAAATTTGTATTGTGCGGTAAAAGCAACGCCTTTGCATATGGTATCTCCCAAAGAAAAGAAATATGAGTCCAGTTGTGTTTTGTACCATACCCATCGAAACCACCTTCAACAAACTCTTTTAACTTTGTATGCCATGCCAGTTTTTGTTCGCTTGTCAATCAATGAAACAGACCTTTTCTAACCATTTTGTCTTTCCAGAATGATTGTGTATCACTCCGAAAAGGATGGTTTGAAGGAAGGAATTGTCAATGAAAATCAAAGAAGTTGACTTCTTTTCCATACTCTAACCTGATGGCATCGGTGTTAGACATACATATGGGACAACACAATTGTCCGTGAACACACCAACCTGACCAAATGCCATATGCCAACAAATCATGGGTTGACCATAGATACACAACACGTAAGGTAAATTCACATTTTAGATGATTGTCATATGCCTTTACACCATCGGCTCTTTCAGCTCTTCAATCAACGGCTACATAAACACATTGAGTTTCTTCCCAAGATGTTTAGGGCCAGGAATGATAGCCGTGAGAAATATGTATCCTTCTTTCATGCACATGTTGGGAGGAAGATTGTATGGCATGATAAATATAGGCCAACAAGAGTATGGGATGCTATTGGTGCTGAAAGGAGTGAAACCATCTGTTGACAACCCAAGACGAACATTTCTGGGATCTCTTGCAAACTCCTGATCAAAACGGTCTAGAGCTTGCCATGTCGTGCCATCAGAAGGATGTGTCATAATATCTTTGTCATCGCTCTCACATATGCCTTCAGAATGCCACATCATTTGTTTCGCTGTTTCTTGAGACAGGAACAACCATTTTAGCCTTGTTGTGACAGGCATGTACCGAAGATGTTTAATCGGTACTTTTGTAGTTTTTTTCTCTCCAGCATCGTTCATAACCTTGACATATCTAGATGCATTGCAATGCATACAATGGGTATCGTGCATGTGTTCCTTCCAAAACAACATGCAATTATTATCGCACGCATCAATCTTCTTATAAATCATGCCCAAATCGCTCAAAAGCTTCTTAGAGTGGTATATGTCTTCCGGCATCTTATGCCCAGATGGAAGCAGATCACTAATAAGCTTCAAGATACCATTATAGCAATTGTTTGCGAAATTGAACTTGGACTTCATAGCCATAAGTCATGTCACCGCCTGTAGAACGGTCACATTAGTGCTCTCATGCACTTTTTCACCTGAGGCGACAAGAAGGTCGTAAAACTCCTTCACCTCCTTTGGCATTGACCGCTCTTCGTACTCTCTACCAATGTCCGCTAACATCTCATCCATCCGATCATCATCCTCATTTTTGTACGACTGATTGTCATGAACCATCTCCCCATGCTCGTGCCATACTAGGTAGTCAGGCATAAAACCATGCTTGCAAAGGTGCAACTCAATTTCATCCTTATATAGATGTCGACGATTCAGACACTTGCTACATGGACACTTCGCAAGATGAGAACCACTAGCAAAGGCTTGATTGATGAAAACATCCGCGATACAAGCCCATTCCATAGTGTGTGCACCACTTGAAATCCAACCATCATACATCGGTTTACGGTCGTCACTCATTTTTTTAGATTATACCTTCAAAGTAGAAAATGTAAAAAATCTAATAGATAATACACACAAATCATATAGCTATATATGAGATGTATCATTCTTTTATGGATGACAACACGGAGACTCACTCTACATTACCTAGTGAACATAACGGCATCATCTAGGATCGCTTATTAAATTTATATATGTTACCTTCCAACAAACATACATTAGAAATTCATTTTAACTCAACTTTTTGGTTTGCAACTAATAGCTAAAAATGTATGTTAAAATACATTCCAAACATACATTTTAATTCAACTAATAGCTAGAAATGCAACTAATAGCTAGAACCATGCATACATTAGAAATTCAACTAATTAATAGCTAGAAATGCAACTAATAGCTAGAAATATACATTAAAAATTAAACTAATAAATTGAAATGCAACTAATATAGCTAGATTATACCTTGATCGCGGAGGGTGACGGCGCGCTGGCAGAGGGCGGCGGCGCGCGGGCAGAGGGCAGCGGAGGGGCGGGCGGCGGAAGGGCAGGCACCGGGGGGTACAGAGGGAGGGCAGCGTCGGAGGGCCGGAGGGCGGCGGCGTGCAGCGGAGGGCAACGGAGGGCGGTGGCGCGCGGCATAGGGCGGCGGCGCGCGTGCAGAGGGCGGCAAAAGTGAGGTGCGCGGGCATGGGCGGGAGTGAGGAGCACAAGCACGGGCGGGAGTTAGGGTTTACCTTTTCACTTGAGCTGGGCCCACATATATCCATCAGTGGGCGGCCTCCCGATGCCTCTAAGCTAAAAAAGTCGGTGCGTCCTTGGGACCCGACGGCCATAACCGTCAGACCTCGGGACCCATCTCGACCTGCATCCAGGCCCACTTTAAAACTGTCGGTGTCCCTTGGGAAACTGATGACATTATTAGAGTCGTCAGTTTTTGACGTGCAGCGGACGGCTATGAACTTACATCCGTCGGTAATCCAGCTCTGGCTGACATATTTAGTTAAAATTGTCGGCCAGCCGACGCTCATAACTTTATAAACGATGGTCACAAAAAGTGATGCTTTTAATCAAATAAATGTAACGGCCCCGACGGTCTTATTTAGAACCGGCGGTCGTTTGCCCGTTTCCTGTAGTGGTCTCTTCGGGGGAGTCGGGTCCCGTGTTGAGACTATGTGGCAGTTTCGGAGCCTGCCACTAAGGAGAGACGAGGTCCGGGCCTGCTGGACACGTGGCGCCATCGAATTCTGCCTCAGTGAAGAGGCATGGCACTTAAGAGTTTTTATGCTGTGTGCAGGAGTACCCCGTCTGCTGGGTACCGACAGTTATAATTGTTTATTCACTAATGAGGGTGTGACCGTCTATAGATGAAGCGACAACTCAATTACCTTCAAGGGTGTGTTAAAGGTCAATATTTATCTGGTGGATTTCACCGCAAGTAAACCTCAACTTGACACATGCTCGATCGCAAAGACTAACATTGGATGGATTTGGCATAGAAGGCTAGACCATGTTTTTTTGCATAAGGCTAGACCATGTTGGTATGAGGAACTTGCAAAAGCTTCTAAAAGGCGATCACATCTGTAGACTAAAGAATGATGTGTTTGAGAAAGATAGGTCATTGTCAGGACCCGCCTTCCGAGGGTCCACTTGTGCATCCCGTACCAATCCCTGGATCAGTAGTTGGTACGCACAACAGAATTGATCGAGATCCATACAATGATTATTTATTTATAATCAATAAAAGTCTTACAACCATGTTCTAAGTTACATTGGATGTGGTCGGAGATGACCACCAAAACAGAAAAATCTTCAAAACAGCGAAGCAGAACGACGCCATGCCCAACAGGCAGACTTGGGAAGTAGGACTAGACCTAGTTGTCATCCTCACACGCTTCAGCTTCTTTGTCTTCTAATGAAACCACATATAAAGCAAGAGTCAGTACATAAGGTACTCCGCAAGCCCTAACACTACTCAAGGGGAGGTGTTTAATGCATTGAGGCTTGTAGCAAGGAGAGGACATATGGCTTAGTTTTGCCGAAAAGCATTATGCAAGGTTCTCTTTGAAAAGAGTTTCGCAATAAGAGGGAGAGGTAGTTAAATCAGTATTATTATAGTTGGCGGGCCTTGGGGAGTTTCAGACCATCTCGCCAGTTCCCTCACTTTTATATGAGTCTTCGGACCCAAGGCCCTGACGACTCTGGCACGCATGCCAACTCTTTCCCAAAACACGGCGTCCTCGGCCACCCACACACACACTTCAAGGAGATGTGCTAATGCTAATCAATGGGAGCCCAAAGCATAGTGTGCCAAGACTGTGACAACAGCTATCCGAATAGATTAAGACTCTGCAGAGTTTGTACACTTTACCCACAGGCTACGTACTCTGGATCAGAGAGTAACGCAACGCTCATCTCATCTTCCCCGTGTAACCCCACATTCACACATCAGCCCGACGTAGGGGCTATTCGGGCATTAACTACCTAGCCAGACACTGGACGACCCTCAGTCCCTGTGCCATTTCCTGGTCCACCGTGCCCTCCATGGCTCTCCAGGTTTTCTCATGTGGCAGTTACCAGAAAGGTAGGGTGAGTCCCGCCCATAAAGGTTTTGTGGTTGTACGAAATCACTATGTTGAGGTCAAATGAACCGGTCCTTATATTGGTGAGGCGGCTCCATCCGCCTGCGGCAAAAGGACTAGTTCGGAGCACACAACACCGAACTAAACTGAAGTACTCAGTATAAGTCTAGTCCGAAAAACATGGTCATCGTACTACTACTAAAGCACTCAGCGCTGATCGGTGGGTTACACCGAATACACAGCCGCGGCTGGTATACCTCTTAGGGAGCCCTCAGCATCCCATCACCATACCCGCCTCGACCACCCTTCCCCTTCACACACACAGTTCATTAATCACCCACCCATATCCTAACTCACACCACCAAACACCATTTTAACAAATTTCACAATCATGTATACAGTGTGTAGTGGTTCGCGATGTGAACATCGCAGAGGTTCCTAAGCATAGTACTAAGAAGGAGGTGCTCGCATCACCGCTACAGTGCAGTGATGTGGTTGTTAGGTTGTCAAGGGGTTGTGTTTTCAAGGTCAAGGAGGGGATTGTGATAGTCACTCCTATTATCGTAACTGATGCAGTGTCTTGTTTCAAGCCATTGATAGCGAGTAACTATCGTGTTATTGTTTATCGTTGGCTAGTAGCTAACACCGATACTCAGTCATCAACATAGCTCATGCTACCACATCAAGTGGTTCATATCATAACAACATTTTAAAATAGACATACAGTCATGCATTGAAAACAGTTCATAGGTGCGATTGCAAAACATAGGTGAAATATGATCAAGGAGTTAGAGCTTGCCTTTACAGTGGTTTACCAAGGTCCCTGTCTTGTTCTTCGTGATCCGGGTCTTGAATATCTCCTTCGCGAACTCTCCGATTACTAAGTACAGAGCTATGCAAATAAATATGAAACATCGATAAAGATCCAAGAAATCCAAATAAAACTCCAATAAATACCAACAATCATTTAATAATGCATTTTCTAAGATTCTTAGAAGGCTCGTCGGAGAATACTATATTCTACCAGGGGCTTATTTGGAAACATTACTATTTCTTGGTCAATCAAATGGTCATTAAAAGGTTATAACGGTTTTATCGGGTCTTCTAGTTATTTACAGGGTTCATGCTTATTAGGGTTAATTCACTAGTTTATATTGTAAATTACGAATATTGTGGTGAACATAATTTATATGGGCCTTCTCTATAGCTATTCTATCTTCACAATGGCATATTCACTAAAATTCCACTAATGTAATACTCATTTTACAGTCTAAACATATGTTATATTATTCTCGAGCCAACTCGATATTTATAATGACGAGTAGGGTATGACTCGTTCACTTATATCACTTCTTAATCTATTATTTTCTTAATGTCTTATAGTAGTCATGAACTTATTTTAGAACTTCTTTAGAGTATGGTTATTAACTCCAGGGGGTTACTAGTGTAGGGTCTATTCTATTTAGACATTACGTGTGAGTTTCTATTATCTATTAGCTCTCTAATTACCTTTCTTTAATGACACTAGTTAGTTCTTCATCCTACAATTTATTTTAGTTGACTACTATACTTAAAGTCCTAATGTTTATTCTTGGTAATATTTAGAAGGTCATTTGTGAAGAGACTAGTTAGAATATTTTATCTGCATTTTACTAATTATGAATGTCAATGTGATTTTCCTATGAGAGTGATAGGTAATTCTATACCCACTGATTTATGTTAGCCAAATACTATTTACAATATATTATAAATGGCAAATTTTATTTCTAGGGATTTTAGCTAATTATTGGAACTATTATTTTATTCAGAGGTCATATGTCATGTTCTCTAAATTTTAACTATTTAATTGTTTTTGGGCTTCCATCATTATTTTACCATCACGTAGTTCAATTGAGTCAAATACCACTTGCATTATATTACAAAAGTCAATTAATTCCTTTAGAGAATTTTATATTATAATTCATGGAGAGATTATCATTCTTTTAGTCTAAACATGAATTTCCTTAATTTTTCTAGTTAATTAAATGATTTGTAGCATGTTATAGGTGTATATTTTTTTAACAAAATTTTATTTTGCTACTATTCACTGCTAGTACCCTCTAAATATCACAATACTATTTTCTGAGACTTTCTAAGATTTTTCCTACACTTGTAAATGGATTTTATAATGTTTTGTGTACACAATATGGGTGCATCTAGTATTTTTAATGTGGAGTAGTGAGGGTGACAGGGGACCTGGTCGTCAACTTGTGTGCACCTGTGGGTGTGCCTTAGCTATTTGCACGGCTCACCTAGCCTGACGGATGGGTCCCAGGCGCCAGTGAAGAGACTGGGAACGGTATCGTGCACCGTGGGCCGAGTCCACGTCCGGTGGGTCTCTGGTCCACATGAGCCGAGTCCACAGGAGGGAATGCCAGCACTTGCGCCGAGGGGGCTAGGCGTCGCCGTGTTGGCGCTGATGTGGCGCCACGTGCGTGCCATGTAGGCACAACACAGGCAAAACAGGGGATGCCGCGGCGGTGGCCACGAGAGCTCGCCGGAGCCGGCTTTGCGCAGAAGTGTGTGGTCCCCTCTTCAACACAGCCGTTGAGCTCGTGTCCCAGTGAATGGAGAATCCCTCAGTGGTCTTGGCAAGGCTGGAAAGGCACCCACGATGGTCGGCAGTTAGCCATCGTAGCGAGTCGTGGCGGTGCTCGGTGAAGGATGCGTTGGTGCGGGATTTTGAAGCGGAAAGTTGTCGTAGACGTGCTATATTGTGCGGCGAAGGCGTCGGGTGGCTTGGTCGGGCATGGGTGGCACCGACGGCGATCGGCGGCGGGCCGTGGCGGCCACGCGCGACATCACGTCGTAGATCTATGCGTGCGTGCTTGAATACACTAGGAAAGCTTGTCGGTGACGCGTTCCAGCATGTGGTAAGGGTGTTGGGGCACTCGAACCGGTCGGTAAGGGTTGAACGGCGGCGGGCGATGGCCGAAGGCGGCGGAGCGGACGGTGGCGCATCGCGTCCTCACTCCCGAACGTGTTCCGCCATGTGGGGATATACCTATACTAACTACGGACTACAGCGAGTCCAAATGGCAAGGAGGATTGGGCTGGGGAGGCACCGACGGCGTCCAGCGGCGAGCCGTGGTGGCCGTTCGCGGTGGTGCAACTCGGGTTGCTGACGAACGCTCGCTATACTAAGCTATTCCATGAACTAACACACGTTCTAGATAAAGCACTAGTTGATGGATTTACTGGCAAGGTTAATCGGGGAATAGACTCTCACCGGATCGGGAACGCGCTTCGGCAGCCGAAGTTGCGAAAAACAGGGGGGTCCGGCAATCGACGGCGAGGGGCGCTCGATGAAGCGTGCTTGGTGCTCGGGAAGGAAGTGTGAGCAGTGCTAAGTCACATTCGAGACAGAACGGAGATTTTAGGGGGGGGGGGGGGGGGCTTTTATAGGCGAGAGAGGCGGTGGCGAGGTAAGGCGGCCGAATGCGGTTCGGGAGGGCAGCTTGCAGGGTAGTGCGGGTTCTGTGGCGCACGCGCCACGATTGCGAGCTGGGGATGAGATGCCATGCTCGCGATGTGATGTAGGAGCCAGGCGACGCGATGGGGTGGAGTCCCATCGCCGGGACTCGGAGTCGAGGTTACGGCGCGGCTTTTGGCACGGATGGCGCAGGGGGCGGGTCGGTAGGGGCGCGCTGCGGTCGATGGAGCCATGATGGAGGGGATGCGAGGTGAGCTGTGTGAGGCTAGCGCAATGCCAGTGCCCTAGGTGGCACCCGCGCGACGTCCCGTCACGGGATTCCTGGGCGCGCGGTCGGGTTCAGAGGGGTAATGGGAGGAAGAAGAAGGTGGAGGGCGGTTCGCCCTTAAGCCAGGCTGGGCTGTGCAATAGAGCGGGAAAAAAAAGGAGGCGAGCCGAAGTGGAGAAACCAGAGGGGGGAGAAAAATGGGCCAAGCCCAAACAGAGCTTGCTTGTTTGATGATTTTTCTCCAGCATTGATTCATTCAATTTAAATTTGGGTTTGGTTTTGATTTAGCTAATTTGTTCTCAGTTCGTTTTATGTAGATATTTTAAATTGTCAATTTTCCCAAGGTGTTTGAGTGATTTGATTTTGGTATTGAGTCAAGTTTGGGTAATCCGGATTATGGTTTTATTGAATTTAAATTGTGCTCAATTAATTCACTATTTTGGATCTACTTTGGCAGTTTGATTTGAGTTTGAATCCATTTTGGGTAACTTAAATTCTGGTTCTTGTTGGATATATTCTATCTGATTTGTTAATTGAATTATTGTTTGACATATATTTATTGTTTGGCATATATATATATATATATATATATATATATATATATATATATATATATATACACACCTATATATACATACATATATATCCATACTGCTTATATGTATTATTTAATTCTTGCCTCTGATTTTAGAAATATACTTCGATTGGGTTTGCCCTAAACTTCTATGGTATTTAATAAGTAAATTGTTCTCTTTAATTTGTTTATATTAATTAGCTGTGATCTCCCATGTATGTGTATATTTTTAAATTGACCACATACTATACGCATTCATTTTCATTCCCACTCTATTTATAGTCTAATTCGTTTTTAAATGGGTGCGTGTTTGTATATGCACACTCATTTGCCTTGACTTGTATTAATGATTAACGTTTGTTCGTGTTTTACCCAAAAAATTTAATTCGGAGTGATTCTTACATGGTTTGAAATTTTGGGCTGTGATAGATCTACCCCACTTAAATAGAATCTCGTCCTCGAGATTCGAAGAATGTCTTAGGTAGGAAATGGTGTATTTTCTAGAGTTATCTTTACTAACTTGAGGTGGTTATTTCCTTGATCTTGACATCATTGTACTACAGTTGCCCTCGTTTACTATGCTACAGGTTCAAGTATTCGTACAGTTAGTTCTCGGTATGCAGCATCCGTATGTTGATCCACTGCATCAAGCAGTACTTGCCCTTTAGGACTTTGTATGTGTCTTGTGTGTGATTGCACACCTCAAGGGGAGTGTATCTAACATCCTTGTGTGGTGCCCACATTATTAGGTGGTGGCTCCTATTGTGTTAACTGGTCCGACTGGTCATGGAGGCGACATGTCTTAGTTTCGAAAGTTCGTTTGTACCCCACACTAGTGTCTCCCTAGGGTACACACAATCACAACCTTGGTGGTGAATTCTCATAGTGGTTGTTTGTTTATTGTTACCATTGACTACCTCTGGTTCCAATTTCTGCCTCTTAGGGTCCTTACTACGGGCGGAGCCACATAATGATGTTCTTCCTTTCTGATCATACTAGTGTTGCTCGATATTCTGTATCGTACAGGGTCTTGGAAGGTGACATCTTTAGACTTTGTGGGGGCCACTACCATGACTTTGGCTTTTAGGGCTTGTCCAAGGAAGGTTTGCTGCTGGCCCTTCTACTGCCATCTTGCCCATACGACTCCAGAAGCAGACCGATGTGTTGGTCAATACGAAGGCTGTCACTGTGGAAACTTGTATTTTCCACATTGGGTCGCGAGCACCAGCTTCATGATGTGAGCATATATGATCTTGAATTGGTATTAACTTGACCCCAAATCACAGTTATACCTAACTCTCTTAAGTGGTTAAGCAAGTCATCAACTCAAGGTGACAGGTATTTCCGCTACTTCCTTTGATGTTCGGTAGACGATGCGCGTCTTGAGCTTCTTTTCTTTCTGCTTGACCACAACATTGGGGTTCCCTAAGGTGATGAACTTAGTCAGAAAATCCCTTCTTGTAGCTTACGGTTATGTCTCTTGTGTTTGATCAATTAGTATGTGTCCATCTGATAGAATCTCTTTGCCCTCAGTGTTGCTTTGGAAGTTGACGTGGTCGGAAACTTCACGCCTAGGTATGGGTTCATTCCTTGTAATCCTTCCAGATCTATATTTGCGCATGTATATATTTCCGACACTCGTTCTATAGGCGTAGCTTCCAAACTACGTGTCACGGATCCCATGGGGCTCTTGCGGCTGACCTCTTACCGCTATCTCAACATCATTTACTGTAGTGACCTTGCGGTTGGCGGATGGTGTATATCCTTGCCGGTGTGCCAACCAATCCATGAGGGTATGATCCACACCGTTTGTCTTATGGGCTTTTATGTCTATTAAAATCCTACCCCACTTAAATAGGATTTTAACTACTGCTTTTATTAGTGCAGGTTTATTATTATTATTATTATTATTATTATTATTATTATTATTATTATTATTATTATTATTATTATTATTATTATTATTATTATTATTATTACTATTATTATTGATATATTTATATTTTATTATTAGTAGTTCTGTTTGGTTTTGTTTGGTTTATTTATGTATTTAATTATTTATATATTGACTTTGAGAGTTAACTGGAGTTCTTGGATCGAGACGGTGTTCCTGCATGAGCAGTGTGCTCATGGTGAGCTCGAACATGGATAGGCTTTTGAATGGGTATTTCATTGATCTGGTAGGAAGAGAGGAGTGGGAGATTTCATTTTGGTCGTTATTATTATCCTCACATATATACGTTCGTTTGCATATATATTAAATTTTATATTGTGTATCCTTATTGGTGCATTATATTCGATATACATAAGGGTATACGTGTGTAGGTATATATATACACGCATTCCTTATGTATTTATTTTATTAAACATCCAACTTATATTCTTTCATTTGATTATTGATCTGTGTTTGTTTATTAGAGCACACAATTTCACTCAATCAAAGAACCAGATGAAAACCAGCGATTCACACTCAAACATAACTAGATTACAAACTTATATATTATACTATTAATTGTTCTATTTGTGGCTTACTATAGGTCACTATAGGCTAATCCATTCTTCTCATGGGCACCACAATCATTATAGGATTCTATCGATGTGACTAGGGAATGTAGGGTTGCACGTGGCTGCTCTTCCATAAATCGGGATGTCGTTCTTGATATGTGACGATGACATCTTCTAGTAGCTTTAGTAGAGTAATTGCTTCCTTTTGTCTTTATGTACCCTCTTGAATTGGTTAGAAGGTGGTTTGACTGATCGCATCCTCAAATTGTCGCGTGCATATGTTGCATGGTTCCAATCTTGCATATTGCGCTGGTGTCCATCTTGCTTTTGAACGACCAAGGTGTGTTTGGTTGAGATTAGTGGCACCATCAAAGGGAATAAATTAAGTTTTCAACATAGAAGGAGATAAGTGCACAAGGAACATAGAGGAGAGAGAATCTTTCAAAAATAGTTTTATACTTTTCAAAATACGTGTTCAGGGTATAGGATGACTCTAAGGTTTCGTACTATGACCAAGTATGGCTCTGATACCACTCTGTCAGGACCCGCCTTCCGAGGGTCCACTTGTGCATCCCGTACCAATCCCTGGATTAGTAGTTGGTACGCACAACAGAATAGATCGAGATCCATACAACGATTATTTATTTATAATCAATAAAAGTCTTACAACCATGTTCTAAGTTACATTGGATGTGGTCGGAGATGACCACCAAAATAGAAAAATCTTCAAAACAGCGAAGCAGAACGGCACCATGCCCAACAGGCGGACTTGGGAAGTAGGACTAGACCTAGTCGTCATCCTCACATGCTTCAGCTTCTTTGTCTTCTGATAAAACCACATATAAAGCAAGAGTGAGTACATAAGGTACTCCGCAAGCCCTAACACTACTCAAGGGGAGGTGTTTAATGCATTGAGGCTTGTAGCAAGGAGAGGCCATATGGCTTAGTTTTGCCGAAAAGCATTTTATGCAAGGTTCACTTTGAAAAGAGTTTCGCAATAAGAGGGAGAGGTAGTTGAATCAGTATTATTATAGTTGTTGGGCCCTAGGGGAGTTTCAGACCATCCCGCGAGTTCCCTCACTTTTATATGAGTCTTCGGACCCAAGGCCCTGACGACTCTAGCACGCATGCCAACTCTTTCCCAAAACATGGCAGCCTCGGCCACCCACACACACACTTCAAGGAGATGTGCTAATGCTAATCAATGGGAGCCCAAAGAATAGTGTGCCAAGATTGTGACAACAGCTATCCGGATAGATTAAGACTCTGCAGAGTTTGTACACTTTACCCACAGGCTACGTACTCTGGATCAGAGAGTAACGCAACGCTCATCCCATCTTCCCCGCGTAACCCCACATTCACACATCGGCCCGACGCAGGGGCTATTCGGGCATTAACTACCCAGCCAAACACTGGATGACCCTCGGTCTCTGTGCCATTTCCTGGTCCACCGTGCCCTCCATGGCTCTCCAGGTTTTCTCATGTGGCAATTACCAGAAAGGTAGGACGAGTCCCATCCATACAGGTTTTGTGGTTGTACGAAATCACTATGTTGAGGTCAAATGAACCGGTCCTTATATTGGTGAGGCGGCTCCATCCGCCTGTGGCAAAAGGACTAGTTCGGAGCACACAACATCGAACTAAACTGAAGTACTTAAGGCTAGTCCAGAAAACATGGTCATCGGACTACTACTAAAGCACTCAGCGCCGATCGGTGGGTTACACTGAATACACAGCCGCAACTGGTATACCTCTTAGGGAGCCCTCGGCATCCCATCACCATACCCGCCTCGACCACCCTTCCCCTTCACACACACAATTCATTAATCACCCACCCATATCCTAACTCACACCACCAAACACCATTTTAACACATTTCACAATCATGTATACAGTGTGTAGTGGTTCGCGATGCGAACATCACAGGGGTTCCTAAGCATAGTACTAACAAGGAGGTGCTAGCATCACTGCTACAGTGCAGTGATGTGGTTGTTAGGTTGTCAAGGGGTTGTGTTTTCAAGGTCAAGGAGGGGATTGTGATAGTCACTGCTATTATCGTAACTGATGCAGTGTCTTGTTTCAAGCCATTGATAGCGAGTAACTATCGTGTTATTGTCTATCGTTGGCTAGTAGCTAACACCGATACTCAGTCATCAACATAGCTTATGCTACCACATCAAGTGATTCATAGCATAACAACATTTTAAAATAGACATACATTCATGCATTGAAAACAGTTCATAGGTGCGATTGCAAAACATAGGTAAAATATGATCAAGGAGTTAGATCTTGCCTTTACAGTGGTTTACCAAGGTCCCTATCTTGTTCTTCGTGATCCGGGTCTTGAATATCTCCTTCGCGAACACTCCGATTACTAAGTACGGAGCTATGCAAATAAATATGAAACATCGATAAAGATTCAAGAAATCCAAATAAAACTCCAAAAAATACCAACACTCATTTAATAATGCATTTTCTAAGATTCTTAGAAGGCTCGTCGGAGAATACGATATTCTACCAGGGGCTTATTTGGAAACATTACTATTTCTTGGTCAATCAAATGGTCATTAAAAGGTTATAACGGTTTTTCGAGTCTTCTAGTTATTTACAGGGTTCATGCTTATTAGGGTTAATTCACTAGTTTATATTGTAAATTACGGATATTATTGTGAACATAATTTCTATGGGCCTTTTCTATAGCTATTCTATCTTCACAATGGCATATTCACTAAAATTCCACTAATGTAATACTCATTTTACAGTCTAAACATATGTTATAATATTCTCGAGCCAACTCGATATTTTTAATGACGACTAGGGTATGACTCGTTAACTTATATCACTTCTTAATCTATTATTTTCTTAATGTCTTATAAAAGTCATGAACTTATATTAGAACTTCTTTAGAGTATGGTTATTAACTCCACGGGGTTACTAGTGTAGTGTCTATTCTATTTAGACATTACGTGTGAGTTTCTATTATCTATTAGCTCTCTAATTACCTTTCTTTAATGACACTACTTAGTTCTTCCTCCTACAATTTATTTTAGTTGACTACTATACTAAAAGTCAAAATGTTAATTCTTGGTAATATTTAGAAGGTCATTTATGAAGAGACTAGTTATAATCTTTTATCTGCATTTTACTAATTATGAATGTGAATGTGATTTTCCTATGAGAGCGATAGGTAATTCTATACCCACTGATTTATGTTAGCCAAATACTATTTACAATATATTCTAAATGGCAAATTATATTTATAGGGATTTTAGCTAATTATTGGACCTATTATTTTATTCAGAGGTCATATGTCATGTTCTCTAATTTTTAACTATTTAATTGTTTTTGGTGCTTCCATCATTATTTTACCATCACGTAGTTCAATTCCGTCAAATACCACTTGCATTATATTACAAAAGTCAATTGATTTCTTTAGAGAATTTTATATTATAATTCATAGAGAAATTATCATTCTTTTAGTCTAAACATGAATTTCCTTAATTTTTCTAGTTAATTAAATGATTTATAACATGTTATTGGTGTATATTTTTTTAACAAAATTTTATTTTGCTACTATTCACTGTTAGTACCCTCTAAATATCAAAATACTATTTTCTGAGATTTTCTAAGATTTTTCCTACACTTGTAAATGGATTTTATAATGTTTTGTGTGCACAGTCTGGGTGCATCTAGTATTTTTAATGTGGAGTAGTCAGGCTGTCGTCGTCAACTTGTGTGCACCTGTGGGTGTGCCTTAGCTATTTACACGACTCACCTAGCCTGACGGATGGGTCCCAAGCGCCAGTGAAGAGACTGGGAACGGTGTCGTGCACCGTGGGCCAAGTCCACGTCCGGTGGGTCTCTGGTCCACATGAGCCGAGTCCACAGGAGGGAATGCCAGCATGCGCGATGAGGTGGCGAGGCGTCGGTGTGCTGGCGTTGATGTGGCGCCATGTGCGTGCCACGTAGGCACAGCACAGGCAAACACAGGGGAGGCGGCGTCGGTGGCCACGGGAGCTCGCCGGAGCTGGCTTTGCGCGGAAGTGTGTGGTCCCCTCTTCAACACGGCCGTTGAGCTCGTGTCCCAGGGAATGGAGAATCCCTTAGTGGTCTTGGCAAGGCCGGAAAGGCACCCACGACGGTCGGCGGTTAGCCGTCGCAGCGAGTCGGGGCGGCGCTCGTTGAAGGATGCGTTGGTGCAGGATTTTGAGGCGACATGTTGTCGTAGACGTGCTATATTGTGTGGCGAAGGCGTCGAGTGGCTTGGCCGGGCACGGGTGGCACCGACGGCAGCCGGCAGCGGGCCGTAATAGTCGTGTGCGGCGTCGCGCCGTCGATCTACGCATGCGTGCTTCAATACACTAGGAAGGCATGCCGGTGACGCGTTCCAGCATGTGGTAAGGGTGTTGGGGCACTCGTACTGGTTGGTAAGGGTTGAACGGCGGCGGGCGACGGCCGACGGCGGCGGAGCGGACGGTGGCGCGTCGTGTCCTCACTCCCGAACGCGTTCCGCAACGTGGTGATATACCTATACTAACTACGGACTACGGCGAGTCTAAATGGCAAGGAGGATTGGGTTGGAGGGGCGCCGACGGCGTCCGGTGGTGTGCCGTGGTGGCCGTTCGCGGCGGCGCAACTAGGGTTGCCGACGAACGCTCGCTATACTAAGCTATTCCATGAACTGACACCCATTCTAGATAAAGCACTAGTTGATGGATGTACTGGAAAGGTTAATCGGGGAATAGCCTCTCGCCGGATCGGGAACGCGCTTCAGCGGCCGAAGTTGCACAAAATAGGGGGGTCGGGCAATCGACGGCGAGGGGCGCTTGATGAAGCGCACTTGGTGCTCGAGAAGGAAGTGTGAGGAGTGCTAAGTCACATTCGAGACAGAACGGAGATTTTAGGGGGGGGGCTTTTATAGGCGAGAGAGGCGGTGGCGAGGTAAGGCGGCCGAATGCGATTCGGGAGGGCATCTTGCAGGGTAGTGCGGGTTTTGTGGTGCACACGCCACGATTGCCAACTGGGGATGAGATGCCATGCTCGCGACGTGATGTAGGAGCCAAGCGACGCGATGGGGTGGAGTCCCATCGCCGGGACTCAGGGTCGAGGTTACGGTGTGGCTTTTGGCATGGATGGCGCAGGCGGCAGGTCAATAGGGGTGTGCTGCCGTCGACGGAGCCATGATGGAGGGGATGCGAGGTGAGCCGTGCGAGGCTGGCGCGGTGCCAGTGCCCCCAGGCGGTACCCGCGTGAGGTCCCGTCGCAGGATTCCTGGGTGCGCGGTCGGGTTCAGAGGGGTAACAGGAGGAAGAAGAAGGTGGAGGGTGGTTCGCCCTTGGACCAGGCTGGGCTGCGCAATGGAGAGGGAAAAAAGGAGGCGGCCCGAAGTGGATAAACTAGAGGGGGAGAAAAATGGGCCAAGCCCGAACAGAGCTTGCTTGTTTGATGATTTTTCTCCAGCATTGATTCATTCAATTAAATTTGGGTTTGGTTTTGATTTAGCTGATTTGTTCCCAGTTCGTTTTATGCAGATATTTTAAATTGTCAATTTTCCCAAGATTTTCGAGTGATTTGATTTTGGTATTGAGTCAAGTTTGGGTAATCCGGATTATGGTTTTATTGAATTTAAACTGTGCTCAATTAATTCACTATTTTGGATCTACTTTGGCAGTTTGATTTGAGTTTGAATCCATTTTGGGTAACTTAAATTCTGGTTCTTGTTGGATATATTCTATCTGATTTGCTAATTGAATTATTGTTTGGCATATATATATATATATATATATATATATATATATATATACATATACACGTATATATATACATACATATACACCTATATATACATACATATATATCCATACTGCTTATATGTATTATTAATTCTTGCCTCTGATTTTAGAAATATACTTCGATTGGGTTTGCCCTAAACTTCTATGGTATTTAATCAGTAAATTGTTCTCTTTAATTTGCTTATATTAATTAGCTGTGATCTCCCATGTATGTGTATATTTTTAAATTGACCACATACTATACACATTCATTTTCATTCCCACTCTATTTATAGTCTGATTCGTTTTTAAATGGGTGTGTGTTTGTATCTGCACACTCATTTGCCTTGACTTGTATTAATAATTAACGTTTGTTCGTGTTTTACCCAAAAAATTTAATTCGGAGTGATTTTTACATGGTTTGAAATTTTGGGTTGTGACAGTCATGTAGTGCATGTCAAGCCGGGAAGCAACTTGGAGCCTCCCATCCTGCCAAGTACGTGATGACAACATCAACACCTCTAGAGATGCTTCACGTGGACCTCTTCGATCCCATTGCTTATATAAGCATTGGTAGTGACAAATATGGCCTAGTCATTGTTGATGATTTTTCTAGCTTCACTTGGGTGTTTTTCTTGCTTTACAAAGGTTAAACACAATGTGTCCCCAAAAGATTCTTGAGGAGAGCTCAAAACGAGTTCTCATTGATAGTCAAGAAGATACGAAGTGATAATGGCACCGAATTCAAGAACACTGAAGTGGAAGAGTACTTGGATGAGGAGGGCATCAAGCATGAGTTTTCGGCACCCTACCCCCCCCCCCCCCCTAACAAAAAAGGGTAGCCTAAAGGAAGAACCATACACTCATATAGATGTCAAGAACCATGATTGATGAGTACAAGACTTCCAATAGGTTTTGGGCAGAAGCGGTCAACACTGCTTGTCATGCCACAAACCGCCTCTACCTCCATCATCTATTGAAGAAAACTTTGTATGAGCTTCTCACCGGTAACAAACCCAACATCTCATACTTTTGAGTTTTTGGTAGTAAATGCTATATTCTCAACAAGAAACCTAGGACTTTGAAGTTCGCTCCAAAATCCGATGAAAGATTTTTGCTTGGCTATGACTCAAACACCTACGCTTATCGTGTCTTCAACAAAACCTTCAAGTGTGTTGAATAGCACGTGAGGTGGTGTTTGATGAGACTAATGGCTTCCAAGTGGAGCAAGTTGATCAATGTGTGCTAGATGAGGAGGATTAATCAAGAGTTGCTTTGAATAGGATGGCACTTGGCGATATTCGACCTCAAAAGGAGCCAAGTCCAAGTGAACCATCCCCATCACAGTCCGAACCTCAAGCACAAGAACAACCATCTTAAGATCAAGACCACAAGTGCAAGAAGAATCAAATCAAGGAGGTGGCAATGATCAAGTGGGGGGGTGAAGAACAAGATGATGAAGTTGATTCAAGACCACAAGTGCCACATCCCCGAGTCCATCAAAGTGTTCAACAGGGTCATCCCGTTTACAACATACTTGGAGATATCTCGAAGGGGGCAACGACTCAATCTCGTATGGTCAATTTTCGTGCACATTACTCTTTTGTGTCCTCTTTGGAACCATACAAGGTAGAAGGTGCACTACGAGATCCGGATTGGGTGATGACAATACAAGAAGAGTTGAACAACTTCAAGAGGAATCAAGTATGGGAGCTCGTGAAGAGAGTCAATGCCAATGTTATAGGCACCAAGTGGGTGTTTCGAAACAAGCAAGATGAGAACGGGCTGGTAACAAGGAACAAGACACGACTTGTTGCAAAAGGCTATGCACAATTCGAAGGTTTGGACTTTGATGAAAATTTTTCTCCCATAGTTAAGCTTTAATCTATTCGCATTCTTTTAGCCTATGCTACTCACCATGACTTTAAGTTGTACCAAATAGACGTGAAAAGCGCCTTCCTCAATGGTCCAATCAAGGAGGAGGTGTATGTGGAGAAACTCCCTCGACTTCAAGGATGATAAGTATCCTAACCATGTCTTTAAGTTACACAAAGCCCTCTATGGCCTCAAACAAGCTCCTAGAGCTTGGTATGAGTTCCTTAGAGATTTTCTCATTAAGAACGGTTTTAAAATTGGAAAAGCTGACTATACCCTCTTTATCCAAGCATATTGACAATGATCTATTCGTATGCCAAATTTATGTTGATGACATAATATTTGGCTCCACTAACAAATCTTATTGCAATGATTTAGTAAAATTATGACCGATAGGTTTGAGAAGACAATGATGTGAGAATTGAAGTTCTTCCTTGGATTCCAAGCGAAACAACTCAAGGAAGACACCTTCATATGTCAAACGAAGTACACTCAAAATACTCTCAAAAAGTTTGACATGGACAAGTTAAGCCCATCAAAACACCAATGGCGACCAATGTGAATCTCGACCTCAACCAAGAAGGACCAAGCGTCAACCAAAAGGTATATCGCTCTATGATTGGTTCTTTACTCTACCTTTGTGCATCTAGATCTGACATTATGCTTAGTGTCTGCTTATGTGCAAGATTTCAAGCTGCTCCGAAAGAATGTCATTTGACTACCATTAAGAGAATCTTGCATTATTTAGTTCACACACCTAACCTTGGGTTTTGGTATCTTAAGGAGTCAAAGTTTAATCTCATCGGATATTCTGATGTGTATTATGACGGATGTAAGGTAGAACATCCAAACTTGCTAATTCTTGGGTAGGTCCCTAGTATCATGGTCATCCAAGAAACAAAACTCCATTGCCTTATCCAAAGCCGAAGCGGAGTATGTTGCAGCCGGAAGTTGTTGTGCACAACTTCTTGGATGCGACATACTCTAAGGGATTATGGCATCAATATGAACCCTATTTTACTCCTATGTGACAATGAGGGTCCCATTAAGATTGCCCATAACCCCACTGAGCACTCTAGGACCAAACACATAGATATCTGGCACCACTTCTTGAGAGATCATTCTTTGAAGGAGGATATAGTCATTTCTCATGTTAGAACCAAAAACACAACTAGCCAGCATCTTCACCAAGCCACTAGATGAAAAACGCTTTTGCGAACTTAAGAGTGAGCTAAATATCCTAGATTCTCAAAATGTGGCTTGAGATGTTGCACATCTAAAATGTTATTACTTAGTACCTTCAAAATATTGCATGCTTGCGAAAACTCACCTCCCCCGATTTTCTTTCAAACTATTTTAACATATAATGTCTTTTTGGAGTTTTGGTCATTTTATGAATGTTGTTTGCTTTACTAGCCAAAATCCATCAAGGATATTCGTGAAAACTAGTCCTTTAAATATCTCCACACTTGTGTTGCTATATAGTCTTTCCCTTAAATTTAACACACTATTTCTGTTAAAGGAAATTCAGACTTGTCCGACCTTAGGTCCGAATATGTCCGACATGGGTTTTGAATTTCCCATTCTATTGCCTGTCGGACTTGTCCGATAGGTCCTCAGACATGCCCAACGCGGATCTGTTCGAGCCCTTAAGTTTGACGACTCCCCTCCTTTTCCCCATTCTTCCGTCAATCAACTCAAGATCTCCTCAAATCCTTTGGCAAATTTCTCTCCATCCTTGAGTGAAAGTTGAAGAAAAGTTTGGTGATCACTTCTCCAAGTTGGATAATCAAGCCCTAGCTTGATTCCCCCTCTTTTGCAGTTCCTCCCCAAGTTTTCCCCTCTCAAGGTATTCATATTTGAATCCTCTCAATTTCTTTTGTTCTAGTTGCAAATCCTTGCATGCAATGCTAGAATAATGTTCTAAGGACCTTGATATTAGTCTTTGTGATGTATTGTGTTGATGCGACTTGATTAGAATGATTTTGCATTTGTAATGGTTAGGACTGTCAGGCTCAGACATGTACGACCCATGTCTAGGACAAGTCCAAGGGACATCGGACAAGTCTGATGTTTCCTACAGATATACCCAACCTGCTCGGACATATCCGACTGAAACTTCGAACTATTCGAGTTTTCACAGTTTCTAACTAAAATTTTGCAAAGTATTCAACCAATTGCGTCGACAATTCGTAAATCAGTCAATTATATCTTGTATCTCTCAGATCATGGCTGGCAACTCCAACACCAAGAAAAGGTCCAAGAAGAGGCGTGATCGCGAAGAAACCTCTCTTGCCCCTCAACCCTCCAAAAGGGCACTGGGGATCAATGCTTTGGTCATCCGGAGCCCGATCAAGTGATCAGAGGTTTTGGAGCAACTTTCACATGGACTACTACATATTCGTGCTCATGACCAAGAAGAAACCAGTGCTTGAGATGCAGTGGATTGTCTGGAATGCTTTGGCCGCCAAGCAAAGCTCAATTTTCAATGAAGTGATAAGTGCCTGCGAGTTTCACAATGTGAAGAACCTCATGGGGACCCAATACCCATGGAATGTTGAGGTCATTCTTCAATTCTTTGCAACAGTCTTCTACAACTCCGACAAGAGCTTGACCTGGATGACACACAGAGAGAGATACTTCATGTCCTATGAGGAGTTTGCTCGAATTTTGGGCCTCCACCGGACTCTTCGGTATGAGGACAAGATTCATGAGGAAGATATTATGCAGCCTCACTAGACGATGGATTTCTTTAATGAGAACCTTCAAAGGAACCCACCTCTCACCCATTGGCTCCTTCCCTTCTTCCAGGTGATGAACCCCATCAATCGGAAGACGTTGACTCCTAAGGACGGGGATGCCAACCGCCGCAACTCCAACTCCAAAAACCTCCTCAAGTGGTTCCGTGGCAAAAACAAGTTTAATGTTTTCGACTACATCTATGAAGAGATCTATCAAGCCTCTGAGATTTCTGTTAGAGCTTGTTGTTATGCTCCTTACAGCATGAAGATGATCGAGTAGGTGTTGCAGAAGAAGTTTGTCAAGGATGTGCCTCAATGTCATTTAGTCCCTTAGATGCCATTGGTGGCTCTTCGTCCTATGAAGACAGCCAGGGCACCTTTATCGGCACCTCCTTTCAAGCCTGGCTTCACCAGATGTTGTTGTGGCTCTCCACCTCCTCCAGCTCCGCAGCAGCCTTCTTGCACCTTTGACATCTTCAAGATGCTGAAGTTTATCTTCCCCACCTGTCGGTCCGCTCAGATCAACGCCCAAAAGGCCAAGAAGCTTGGAAAGCGGAACCAGCGAGATCTTGCAGCCATCCAGGAGTACCTGCATCTTCCGACTTGGGGAGCTCTGGTCTCCGACGACAACAAGGACAAGCCTCCCGTCGAGCTACCTGACTTCACCGAGGAGGAGCGAGTTTTCTTCACCTTCGACGCGTCTTCGAGCGCTCCTCCACCTGCGGCTGCCTCCTCTCCTTCGGACGACGATGGTGACTACATCGAGGAGGACTCCAACAACGACGACAATGGCGATGAAGATGAAGAGTAGAAGTCTCTAGCTTTTCTCCTTTTTTGGTGCCTTGATGCCAAAGGGGGAGAAGTAGTAGTAGTTTTCATTCTCGTTGTGTGCGTGTGTTGGAGAACTATGTAGGACTTGTAATATTTTCAAAACTTGTTTAAGTTTATTGCACTTATTGCTCTTTATGCCTATATGTTGTCGATGCTACTCATGTTAATGCTTCCTGAGTTCATTAACTCTTATGTTGCCTATTTATTGTGAATCTTGTGAATTTCACCTAATCATGCCAAATCATGTCATTTGTGCATCACATTTTGTCACTTTGGACACTTTGCATATAGGCACCCTACAAGTGTTAAGTGAGTATGAGATGTCTCTATTTGTCATTCTCAAGTGCTCATACTTGCTCAACACTTAAAATCATGTTATTTATTTCTCAAATCGAAAACTTTAATTGGTTGTCATCAATCACCGAAAAGGGGGGATTTTAAGTGCATCTAGGACCCTTGTGGGTTTTTGGATGATTAATGACAAGCAATTAAAGAACTAATAAAATTGTTGATATTTTGAAGAAAAAAATATGAGAAAATACCTTTATTGAAAATACTTGAAAAAGGAGAAAAGGCGTGCAAAAACGAGGACATGTAAAATTAGGGTTTTTATTTTCTTGAGTCGTAGGAAAAATCGTACTATCAAGAGGGACATGACTCTTGTAAACTTAGGGAATCAATGGGTGCTCAACCCTTGGGAAATAATTAAAATCAACAAACCCTAAGTTCGGACTTGTCCAAGCCAAAGGTCCGGACATATCCGATTTGTCGTTGCACCAATCCGGACTTGTCCGACTAGCATCGAACATGTCCTAGTTGTCACTGTGTAGAGGACTTACAAAATTTTCAAGTCCTCTGACCCCTCGGACTTGTTCGAGTTGGGTTAGACATATCCTAATCCCCGCTCTATAGATCCGAACTTGTCCGACCCTGGTCAGACATGTCTGAGTCTTCACTGCACAACCTTGACTTAGAAAAATTTGAAGTCTTTTGGCCACTCGGACTTGTCCGAGTTTGGCCGTACATATCCGAGTTCGCTCTGCAAAACCCCAGACATAGGTGGTCGAACATATCCAAAGTGTCTTGTCTGATGTTTAGCTTCAGACAATTCAGTCAAAAATCCCACCTTGGAATCCCAAACTTGCCCGATCCATGTCGAACATGTCCGAAGTGGCTTTATGCACTGATTCAAAAATCAAATCTTAGTCGTACCTTCACTGGGCCCCTAAGCTCGAACATGTCCAAGATATATTCGGACTTGTTCGACGTGGGCATCCTAACAACAGTCATAATCACTTTTTGGCTATACATAGGGGACTCTGACCCCTCTGAGCCATACCCTAACCACTCATTTGCACCCCTGCGCCTAGGACTCCCTCAAGAGCACTTATCCACCTAGTTTTCACTTCCAAGAGCCAAATCTTGAGATTTTTGGGGAGAGTGAAAGAGTTGTTGTGAGATTGAAGAAGAAGTGGCTTTGGGGTTGAACATCGATTCACTTTATTTGCCTGAGTTCTCTTTCGTGTTTGTTACTCTTGGGGTGCAAACTCTAGATGGTTAGGCGTCACCCGTTGATTTTGTGTGTGATTTTGATTCCGCGAAGTTTGTATCATCCCTTGAGATAGTGGAAGATCAAACAATCCTTTGTAGTGGTTTAGTGAGAGTAGGGCTAGAGAAAGCCCGGTCCTTTGTGGACTCCTCAACTGGGACATAGGTTTCTTTGTGAAACCGAAACTTGGTGAAAATCCCTTTGTCCCGTGTTTCATTTACCTTTTCGCACAGTTTTACTCTCTATTGTGATAATCTAGGTTTTAATTGTCTCCACTGCTCTAGCACGTTCTACTATGCTTTACTTGTTATGCTGCTCATAGAACTGCTAGGTTGCATTTTGGTTCAATATAGTTGCTAAAAATCCCTCATTTGATCAAGTCTTGCGCAGGAGCTTGGACAAATGCGACTCCTGTCAGACTTGTCCGAGCAAAGTCGGACAAGTCCGGTCCTAACTCGGACTTGTCTGGAAATTTGGGGTCAGGACAATTTTAATTGTTGTTTATTTGTTTTGATTGCCTATTCATCCCCTCTAGGTCACATTTCAAAACATGATCGATGGAGTCATCGTATGACATGACAGGGTCAATATAAGGTACTATGTCTGATAGATACGTACACCAATGATTTGTTGGACATGTGATGAAGTCATGTAGGATACGATCAGGTCACTGTATAATATGGTAAGTATATAAGATTTCATATAGAAGGGTTTTCTTCTGGATGTATTGCATTAGAGTCATTGTATTACAACTAGGTTAGTCACCATATGATACAGTGAGTTATACAATTATCTTGCTAGTTAACAGCATGTTAAGATGTTTAAAAGTTTACAGTCACCTTACCAGACAGTGGTTTGGTCATCGTTACATACAGTTTATACTATGATGACTGTTTTGATAGAGCAACTTTTGGTAAGAACCAGATTTAGATGATTGCTTATTATAATCGTTCAACCGTCCCGTGGGAGTCTCTTGTCACTGTTTACTAGCAGAGTCGCCTAGAGAGCCAAGGAGCAACAAGGGAAGCACTTGATAGGATTTGAGAAAATCTTTAACACATAAGAGAGTTGCAGGAGCATCCATTCACCTCTGGTGTTGGTGTGTGTCCACAATGAGGTGTCTTAGCTTATTACCCTTGGTGTTATGATGAGGGCTAAACCAGCCTGTACATGGTGATTGATCTTTCCTGGAGTTTGTAGAAGTCTATAAAAGTTTTTCTGTAGTTTAAAGCCCTCTGCT
Organism: Tuctoria greenei; assembly: GCA_036927565.1. Lineage (NCBI taxonomy): Eukaryota > Viridiplantae > Streptophyta > Magnoliopsida > Poales > Poaceae > Tuctoria > Tuctoria greenei. The sequence goes on from JAYESD010000004.1 coordinate 168,639,534, forward strand.
TGAAGTGTGATAACTAGTTGGCACCTGGGGTTCCACTCGGAGGTTGGAGCCTATCTTCGTGAGGGAACGATACCCTCATGGGAGGGTGGGACATGCTCTAGAAGCACAATACCATATGTGGGATGGGGGAGGGGGGTGATACTTTGAGGGAGGCTGATATCTCAGAAAATTTCGTAAGTCTCTTCTTAGTCATCTCCTTACATATTTGTAATTTACTTTCTGCATTTATATTCTCGCAACTTTGTATTGTTTCATGCTCATGATATTTTTCTTGAAAATCAAGATGATATTTAATATTCATGCTGAAACTTTGCGAGCCGTGTAGTGTATCTTCTGAGGGGAATTTGACCAGTTTGGTTCGGCCGAAAGCGATGAAACATCGGATGCATATTTGCGACTAGATTACTTTGAAAAAAATAATCTAATTTTGAGTTCGTACGCGAAAGTTATGACAATTTTAAGGAAGGACCACTGAATTAGTGTTTCAAAGGTGTTTTATCATTTTGAAATTAGTATCGCATTCGAATGTGAAAATGACTCAGATGTGAATTCCACGACTGGTGGGACGGGGTATGATGATGCAAGGAGTGATACAAAAGGTTTTAGACCTATTTAGGGCTGGCGATGCGCAAACTCATGCAAGGTAGTTAGCTAGGGTAATCCTATGATCATTGTTGATCGACTTGTTTTATAGGGATAGTAGAATAGGATAACGATGAGAACACAAGGTGGAAGCAATGAACTAAGACAAAAAAAACCAAAGCCATACCAACAACAAGGCACGACCACACATGTTTAACCTACATGCACTTTCTTCTAAGCTAAAATGCAAGCTACCAAACATGTTTAACCTACAAGCTTCTAAATTGATTGCATGTAAAAAGATGGCATAGATTTGAGATTGCGCGCTGCAACCTTATATCATATAGCTAATTGTGCTTTAAGAACAATCATTTGGCCTATCCAAAGTATTCCATAACACGACTATTGAACACTCACGGAATTTTGTTTTGTGTTGCCTCTTCTTTTCGATGTAACAAAGCAACAAAATTCCTAGACACAAGAAGGAAGAGGTTGGAGTCAACGAAGAGATGAGGTTGTCTTAACGATGTCAAAGTCATCATGTTAACCACATGTGGTTATTAGTCTTTAGAGCTTGACTTTCACGAGGTGAGGCGAATATGATACTATCGTGGACACTTTTCGGTTTTGATCTCTAACCAAGTAAATTAGATGATGCATATGCAACCAAAGAACTGGATCATTGAAACCGAGTTATATTCACACTTACAGTTTTAAGCACGGTTTCTCCGTTCATTTTTTTGCCGCGGTTCGTCAAATTTGTGATGACAAATTTTGACGGTGTAAGTACCACGATGTGCAAGTTTGGCACAACAAAAGCGGCCGCGAACTAAACAGACCGTTAGTTCAATCTGAATTATGGGAACCAAAGGCTACCCACGAAGTTTTTTTTTTCGTTTGAGAAAAATCCCAGAAAATTATTTGGAAGTACTCGGCCGCGTGGCCGCGTTACCCAACAATGGGCCGAATGTCTCCGGTGCAGTGCCGAAACAGAGGAACCAAGCCCGTGCACGCGGCACGCGTCGACGGCCATCTCGTTCTCGCGTCCGGGCCAGGCCACGCGGCGTCGCCTCCTCCCTGCTCTCTCCTCCCCTCCTTCCCCAAGAAGCGCATCCCCCCAACCGCCCCTTTGCCCCTCTTTTCCTCCCGGCGCAGGCGGCGGGCTGATGAGATCCCGGCCATGGCGGGCCCCACCTCGCGGCTCCTCCTCCTTGCGTGCCGTGGCGACGGCCGCCGCGTCCCCTACCTACTCCTGCCCCGCTCCGTCCGCGCCTCCGAATGGGCGACTACCTCTCCGATGCCGCCCCCTCCCGTGCCCACCTGGTCCCCGTTGAGGAGGTAATGGCCCGTTGATCCTGAGCATGGCTCACGGACGCCTTCTTCCGTGTGGTGTAACCCCTAGGTCTCCCAGACCCGTTTTGTGCGGATTTTGCGTGCTCGTGCTCCGTTCCTCAATTGTGGGGTGCGCTGGGAAAGGAATGCAGGTGCCAGATCACCTTGGTGGTTAGTGCCAAAAATGTTTAGGAAGTCGTGGATTCGTTGAATGTACTCGCAGTTTGCCTGTGTTTCAATGCATACGACTTATTCACTAATGTGCTAACTGCTAACTGTACCGTGTGTTAGTCCTTAGTGTAAGAGGTTTTTTGATAACAGAACATTGTTCAAATCTTCATGTCGGTCCCTGAAAAAAATTTACCACGCACAATAAAAAAATCCTCTCCTTGCTTTCTGCTTGGGGGATGAGATCTGTTTAGAGAAACATTCTTAACTCATATACGCTGAATGGATTTTTCTCTTGAATATCTAAGAGCTTAGTGCAAATGCAATTTGCATCAATTCGTCATGGACAGTTATTGAGTTCTTTTAGTGTTGTTTGGCAACAAGAAATATTGTAGTAATTAGGTTTATTGCTCTTTTTGTAGCTACTCAAGTGCATTCACAAGTGTGCACGGAGATAGGCCATCTTCAGAATATGCAAAAATCAGAAAGGAGTCCCTGGAAACCCAGTTTGGAAGAATATTGGGGTCAACTTCACGCAGGCTCTTTGCTGACCGCGGCTTTGGTCCGTTCCTTGCGCTGTACAGGGCAGCTACTATCTCATTTCATGTTGTGAAGCTCGCTATTTGGCATTTCTTGCTCGACGACATGCAAAAAAGGGCAGATAAGGTAGTTTTATTGTCTGATATTGGTGGAATAACTGTGCCCCATGTATCTGATTGCTATTTTTCTTATTTCAGTTACGGGAATCTTTGATAAGCTTGGGTCCTTTCTACATCAAGGTATGCTGGACATTGCCTTAAGAATAACATATACCTTTAAAATGTAATAGAATGACCATGTTCATAGCATGTTTCTGTTGCTTACATATTCAGTAGGAATGTAGGATGACTATCCTTATTAACGAGTAGAAAATTACTATGTATAAACCACCAAAACTACTATTATATGCTATTAATATCAACCTTTTAAGTTGCTTCAAAAAAAAATATCAACCTTTTAAGCATTCAAATGGGATCAATTATAGTGATTTATGTCTGGACTGCATCATGATGTGATTATGCCCATATGATGATTCTGAACTGTAATGCTTGATTCGTTCCTCTTGTCTAAGATGCAATATTTTCCCTGTACCACTATTGACAATATCTTCCCTGTTTCCTTTTGAACCTTGCAGCTTGGTCAAGCATTAAGCACACGGCCTGATATTTTGCCAAGTGCATACTGTCAAGAACTAGCAAAATTGCAGGTTGGCTTCTTGTGCATTGTATTTCGCTTAACCAATATGATTGAAAGATCTGAGATCATGCCTTCTCCATTGTATGCCAAAGTTTTATGATTATGTGGAGGTGAGGAAAGATGGATATTATTAGGCAATTAGGATCCTAAAAGTTCAAACCAGGGCCACTGAAAACTTTAGGCTAGGCGCGTTCAGTTATTCATTGCCGGTTTCCAGCAGTGAAACCGGCAGCTCACTGGAGGGCTACGTGTTATTGTTCATCTGTGGCTCTGTAGAGAGCTGCCGATTTTAATCAAACGGCCAGTGAACAGAACAGCCATGGTTTGGGCAAATCGGGGCCACTTAAAAGTTTACTTATTGCATCATCACTGGATAGTTTAAGTCCTAAAAGGGTACTAGTTCCAAGATGGATGCAAAATGAGTTTAGCAACTAGTAATAGTGATGATGAATTAGGTATTCATATTAGTAGCTTTGTAGTCGATTGCATTGAAGTATTTTTGTTCTGACAATTATCTTTTCAGGATCAAATACCACCGTTTCCTACTCACATTGCCCTCAGGACCATCGAATCCCAGTTGGGTTCTCGTATATCTGATCTATTTGCTGATATCAGTCCAGAGCCGATTGCTGCAGCATCACTGGGGCAAGTGTATAAAGGTTAGTCATCTGGTATTCCTCTTTCTATTACCTGCGGTCATCCTTGTTCTCTACTGATTGTTATTTTGCTAAACTTAACATATGTTCAGACCTGAGTTCTTCAAGTTGAAATGCATTTCTTTGATACTTCAAGTCATGCAGCTCATCTATACACTGGAGAGGTTGTCGCAGTCAAAGTTCAGAGGCCTGGAATGGCGCCCTTGCTGACACTAGATGCACTTTTGTTCAATATGATTGGAGGACAATTAAGACGATTTGCCAAGGCTCGCAAAGATCTATTGGTAGCAGTTAATGAGATTGTGAGCTTCTACCTCCTCGTGAATTACTCTTTGATTTTACATGCCGCATATGACTTCTTGCTCTTTTAGTTTGCTCACATTTGCTTAATCATACTATCACTTTTGCTTCAGTTGATTTTTCTCCAGATGCTATTCAACCTGATTGCTTAAGAATGTTCATAATCTGTATTATGTTGGCATTGGCTCCTACACATGTACACATGAGATGCTTAAAATCCTTTCTGGCTGTTTCCTATATACACATGTATGGATTGTTGTTTGTCTTTATAGATTTGATATATTCTTAGCAAACAATTTTAATTAACATAGAAATTTCAGGATTTCCTATTTGTGTTATTCTTAGAAGTACCACTTCTCTTTGGTGTTTCTATCAACCTGTTGTGCCCTCTTTATCTGTTTACCTGATGCTTTGGACTGTTATAAATATAGTGTAGACATGTAAAATGTTATTGCTTGTTGTGATTCTAACATACTTTATTTCCCAAAAGTGAGCATACAAAAAAATATGGCCATAATGCATATTATAGTAGTACATTCTGATGATGAGTCTGCTGTCACCATGGTCCACTGTAGATTTCAGATCATTGTTTTTTTTGCTTATTTCTATGCCTGTGTGCTGTGGACTGAGTCCGCAGCAGAAGGCCAAGCTCAGGAAATCTTCTAGAAGGCAGCAGCACATGGAGAATCTAGAAGATTGGATTAGAGGGAAATAATCTGGATTAGGGGGAAAATAATCTATTAGATATGGAACTAATTAATATGATGTGTTATAGATATAAATAAGAGATAGAGGCAGTTGGACTTTCCCCAACCATCTGGGCGCAGATTTGGTGTTACATGACCCTGTACTAGGCCCCTGTTGCAGCTCTCTGGTACAGCAACCAGGGCTGCGGAGGGAACCTGCAGGAGGTGCGGCAGGATCCAGAAGTTTCCTTAGAGATAATTGTGTAGAGTTTGAGTCAGGGGACTATCTCCTTAGAGATAAAGTCTGTTTTGTTCTATCTGGGACACAGGTAACCAGACTATAAATAAAGCCTGCCGCCCATGTAAACCAACCACCGTATATCAGTTCATTGTTGAATAAACCATTCCACAAAAGACGAAAGCTCCTGTGCCCAGAATTTCAGCCTCATCTGGAACTCACTGAGTTCCACCTTCCTGTTCTGTTCTGCTCGACCGGAACCAGGACAGCACCCCTGATCTTCCAGATCAATCTCCAACCCCCTCTGATCTGTACGCAGGATCTCCCTGCTCAGACCAGAACCGATCACTTTTTTCTGCGTACGCACCAACAACTCTGATCCTCTCTGTTCGGTGCAAGGGATTCTGTTCTGTGCAAACAGAACAGGTCAGTACCTGTCCAGAGGAAGAACTAGAGTTCTGCAGGGCGGATTTCCAACAGTCGTGGTATCGGACTAGAAGAGTCCAAGCCGGACTCTTGGTCTGGGACGCATGACAGGCCAGCAGAGTCCAGTCCGGACTCTGCCCAAGGCTGAGCAGCAGCAGGATTATTCAGTGTTATCCTAAACGGTAGACAATCGGTGGAGGTTTGTTTACCGTTTAGCGTGTTTAAATGGTGTTTAAACGGATTAAACGGTTTGTATTTAAAATGAATTTTTACTAACTTTTTGAAGTAAATTTGAATCATTTGATGTCCTCAGGAAAAAAACAATTAAAGAATAGGACGTTGCTGCATAACAAACAATAAAACTGTACAACACAATAAACAATTAAATTGTCACACAAGTTGCTGCACATTTTTCATTTTTATATCAAGTCTAATAACTTAATCCAGGCATAGGAAATCAATTTTCATCTCAGCACATGAAACAATAGTGTAAAGGTGAGGCACAAGAAAAGAATTTATCAAATACCAAACTGTAGCCTCAATCAACGACTGATCAGCTTGTAGAGCTAAAATGACTCGGGCATCACCCACAAAAAAAAACAAGATAACAATGTGCGATGTGCCTGACCTTAGCTGAAGGGGGGGGGGGGCTACGGGGCTGAGGCAACTTCGACGGTAGCTAATGACCTCAGCTGTGGAGCGCCAGTGGGAAGCGAAACCAGGCGGCGGTGGCGAATCGACGGCGCATGCACTAGGCATCCGTGGATCGACGGAGAATGCGCAAGACGGCGGCGGACGCACTAGGCGGCGGTGGATCGACGTGGGAAGCACAAGGCGGCGGACGCACCAGGCGGCGGTGGATCGACGTGGGAAGCACAAGGCGGCGGATCTACGGCAGGCGGACCAGGCGGCTGCGGCTCGACGGTGGACGCGACACGCTTCCTTTATCCTCGAGCTCGATTGGATGCGCGGCACCTTAAGGGGCGGAGGAGAGAAGACCCAATTTCTATCCTGAGTTTGTATATTTCAGCTAAACGGGTCGAAACAGGGTTTAAATCCGAACAGAAACCGTTCTGTTCAGCCTGTTTTGCCCGTTTAAATGGGTCAACCGTTTACAAGCCCGTTTATGCCCTATACCACACAGAAGCCACCCGTTTACTGTTTAAACCCGTTTAAACGTCCGTTTAAACCGTTTAGGATAACACTGGGATTATCCTAGAAGATTCTCCTTCTAGATATAATAGCATTAGTCTAGGACTGTGTAAACCAGGGCTATTTAATGAAGGCCCCGCACCCTTCATGTGACTGATCAGATCATTATTGAATAAAGTATTCCATCAGGAAAAAGCCCCCACGACAGCATCCAGGCAACTTGACAAGTCGCCTAGAACTTGCATCTCACCCTGTACTTCTGTTCCCGGCAAGATCATTAGTAGAGGCGTTGGTTCTGCTTTGCTTTCACGCTAGAACTTTCTGCACCCCTCTGTTCTACAGCAAGATATCTGTTCTGCTCGTCCAAAATTGATATGCTTCTGCCCAGAAGCTAAACAGAGGTTCTAGAGGCTGGATTTTCAACAATCATGGTAATCAAAGCCATGGTGACAAAACCAGCATACTCCTCCTCCCAGCGGCAACAACGGCACCGGTGGTGATACCGGCGGCAAGAACAAGACAACCTCTCAAGTAGTTCGTGAGGTGAACACGGGGATCGGGTTCCCGCTACTCTCCAAGACCAACTACGTGGAGTGGGCGGTCATGATGGAGATCAAGCTGAAGACCCGGATGCTATGGGAGGCCGTGAGCTGCGAAGGCGTGGCGACACAGCAGGAGGACATGGTGACGCTGGACATCCTCGTCAGTGCCGTCCTACCGGAGATGATCACAATGATTGAGAAGAAGACGACAAAGGAAGCGTGGGACACGATCGTCCTCACGCGGGTCGGGGCCGATTGCGTGAAGAAGACCACAACGTGTCAACTAAAGTGGGATTCGACAATGTTGCGTTCAAGGATGGCGGGTGTGGAAGACTTCTCCCTTCATCTAAGCGGCATAATGACCCGTCTCAAGATGTTAGGGGCGGAGATCGACGAGGTCGTGGTGTTGGAGCAGCTCCTTCGAAGCTTTCCAGAACGCTTCAAATAGATCATGGTGGCGATCTCGAATTGGATGTGTCGACCCTCACATTCTCAGATGTGACGAGACGACTGAGGGTTGTTGAAAACGCCTTTGACATGACACGGCGCAAGGGAGGAGTGCACAAATGCCAACTGTGCCTCACTCAGGAGGAGTGGGAGGCACGACGGAAGGAGGTGCGAGGTGATAAGGGTTCTTCGAAGAAGAGCGACCGCAAGGGCGCACCCAAGAATAAGAAGGTTTCTGAGGACATTCTGCTGCATGAGTGCAGGAAGTGCGGCAAGAAGGGCCATTGGGTCAAGGAGTGTCAATCAAAGAAGCAGCAACAGGAGTCGTAGTGGCAGGCATACACGGTGAAGGCCAAGGAGGAGGGCGCCTTGTTCATGACAAGGACAACCTCAATACAGGAGCTTGTACACGAGCGTCCCATGCACCCACTATGTACACGAGCGTCTCACACGCCCATTAGAAATAGTGGAGGGACGTGTCTTCGCGCACCATAGCAACAACAACCACTCCGACGACACCCTTTGGTACCTCGATACGGGCGTGACCAACCACATGGTTGGTTCGTGCGTGGTGTGCTCTGAGCTCGACGAGAATGCCATCGAAACCATGAAGTTTGGTGACAACTCGGTCGTGCAGATCGAGAAGGGCACGATACTGTACGCCTGTGGGACGAGTGAGCATCGCCAACTCATCGACGTCTTCCTCATCCCTTGCCTCACCACCAACCTCATCATCTTGGGCCGGCCGGATGAGGACGGCTACAACATCACACTATGTGGAGGAGTGCTGCATATACGAGACGAGCAAGATTGTCTTCTCACACGGGTGTAGCGCGACGACACCAAGCCATACTCCGTCCGGCTCAACATCATGCACCTGATTTGCCTCATCGGGCGGCGCGATGATGTTGTGTGGCGTTGGCATGGATGCTACTGACATGTTGGCTTTCAGGCGCTTCGGAAGCTGGCAAAGGAGATGGTGCTCGGGCTTCCGCAAATTGATCATGTCGATCAATTGTGCGAGGCTTGCTTGGCCGGGAAATAAAGGCGCTCCAGCTTCCCTACGCAAGCTCGACGACGCGCTCGACCTCGTCCACGACGACATCTGCGGGCCGATCACGCTGACGACTCCAGGCGGCAAGATGTTCTTGTTGCTAGTGGTGGTTGCTTCCCTTGTCCTCCCTCGACTCTGACCCCGACAACTCTGGAACTCGTGATACTTGTCGAATCTGCCAGCATCTTACCACGTCTGGGGGAGCCACAACTGATTCATCCTTGGATCTGCAGTAGGCGAGGCTGGATCCGCATGGAGTTGCCCTCCGACGTGTGTGCTCTACTCTAGCCGCCTCTGCTCTGTTAAGATCTGGCCGCTGGCAAGGAGGCATACGTTGCAGAAGGTGGTGGGTGCCCGCTGGTTCTGCGTGCGGATCCGGACAGCTCAACGCATTGATCTGGGCAGCATCGTCTAGCTGGAGTGTTGTAAATCCAGCCTGATCTTCCCTGTTCAAGGTGTTGATATGTTCTGTTTGGATCAGAACAGCCCTCGGCGCATAACAGAGAAGGACAGCGGTTGCTGGCACATGAGCAGTGATGTCCTGCGTAGATTAGAGAAGAGAGTAAAGCCAACGCCTCTGTTCTTGATGAACTCGTCGAGTTCTAGAGAGAGTAGGGGGTGTATGAATCTAGAAAGTTTGGGAGGACTTGTCTAGATGTGTTTTTGCCGTGAGGGCTAATTTTTCTGGTGGACTTGTTTATTGATTTATGAGATGATGCTACGGTACCGGGTTGGGGCTTTATTATATAGCCCGATTTACAAGACTCCTAATGCAATCATGGTTATTAAAGCATCACTTAAGCGACACTTAAGCTGTAAGGCGGTCTGGCAGGGTAAGATGTCCTTTTCGCCTTGGTTTTATGGGTAAGGCGGCGGCAGGAGCAGAGGAAGGCGTCGGTCGGGGGGGGGGGGGGGGGAGGCGGCGGGAGCAAGGGAAGGCGACACTATAGCGGAGGAAAGAATCGCGCAGGAGCTGACAGATCTGCGTTGATTCGGGCGGCAATGAGCGTACGTGACAGCGACGACAACTTGGTGTCGCGGGGGTGGCAGAATGCGGGGGCAGCGGCCAAGTCGGAGACTCGAGTCGGGTGTCAGGGTCGGCTGAGGAGATATGGTACCTAGGGTTGAGTTATTGGGCTGGTTGGTTGTCTTTGACATTGGGTAGGGCCGATTTTTACATAGAGCGAGAAGTGGGCCAGGAAAAATCAACCTAGGACACAACCAGGACCGTACATATATGCACATAATTTTGTATTCCTATATTTTATTTTCCTATTTTTACATTTTACTAGGGCGTCACCTTGCCTTATCGTTTAAACGGTAAAAAGGGGTCCGTCGCCTTGAGTCACCTTACCGCTTTAATAACTATGAATGCAATACAATCCTGTTCTTGTAATCTACTCAAACTCTATCTCTAGGACAGACTATGACTCAATTTAACCTCCAAGGAATAAACTGTTGGATACATAATTAAGTGCTATTTGCACCTGGGACTAACAGTGCTGCTGCACCTCCTTGCAGAGTCCTACGACTTTGCAGGAGTCCTGCCCGTGTGCCCAAGCAGGTGTCCTACTCGGACTCATCCCCCCTGGCCGCACCAGAGGGCCTGTGGTAGGATCACACCAACATGGGGGTATCCCACGACTTTCGAGCTTCGGACGTGGTCGAGTGTTGATGATGCCTCCCGGCTAGACATGGTGCAAGTCCCAGCTCCTTGGGGACCGCAAAGATTGGATCCTCGAGCTGCCAAGCGAGGAGAAATCCAAAGGTCAAGCGGTGACGTCGGGTCGCACACTGCCAATGACCATCAGCTTGACGCGCACTTGCCACTGCCAGCCCAACCAATAGTCTTGCCTGTAGCAACCCTCCACCGCCACAACATCCTTCGCGGCGCTTCAACCCCCTGAGGTCGTGGAGCACGTGCTGTTCTTCGCGCTCGCCTCTAGCCACGTCGAGGTTGTCGCCGCCGTTCTGGTTCTCTCGCTCGCCTTCCTCCCGCGCGACACATAGCACAGGCTCGGCCCCTGGCAGCTCCTGATCCGCCTCGACAGTGCCACCAACGCTGCTGTGGTCGTCGAGCTCGCCTTGCGCCTCGACCATGTCCACACAAAGGAGGCCAAGACGTCGCTGCAGGTATGCCGCGATATTGACGTCGTCTTCTTAGACAACGCCATGATCTACACCAAATGCGCTAAGGAGATTCTCCTCACCATTCTTTGTCACCATTCTTCGGGTGGCTACAACGATTGACGTGCATCCTACGTCGACTCTTCTACCTATGTCATCTCTGACGATCACCCCAAGACGTAGTCCCCATTGGCACCAGACGTCCTCGTGCTCTTACCTCCACGTCCAGTTGAGAGATGTGGCTACTTTCCTCGTCAGGATGAACATCCTTCTCGAGGCGGTCATCGACGCAACAAGACTAGACATGTTCTATCCCTACTTGAAGACTCAGCTCGAGGACGAGCTGATGTTAGGGAGGGAGGAAAGGTTGTGGATTGGGTCTGTAGCAAAAGGCCAAGCACAAGAAATCTTCTAGAAGGCCGCAACAACACATGAAGAATCTAGAAGGTTGAAATAGAGGGAAATAATTTGTTAGAGATGAAAATAAGTAATATGGTATGTTATAGACATAAGAGATAGAGGCAGTTGAACTTTCCCCAAGCGCCTGGGCGCAGATTTGGAAGGGGTTATTGGGAATTCGGATACAAAGTTTATTTTCTAATTTCCTTGATTTGATTGCCTGGGCTACCGGCTTATTATATAGCCCCTTGCAAAATCCGAAAATAACTCTAAATCTCTTTAGGACTCTCCCCAAAACACTTGGACTCAAACTCTAAACTCTTACCTAATTAGGACTCTCCTAATCTGATTATCTTCTAAAAACATGATTAACTCAACAATGACCCCCTTAATCATGTTTACTAGGACATACTCACACTAATTTTAGGGTGTAGACACACTACACATCACCATGGCCAACCATGAGATAACACATCATCCTCGGATGAACACATCACCCCGTATGACTTGTGGACGAACACATCATCGCCGGAACGAACACATCATCTCGTACACGAACACCTATGAGACGAACACATCATCTCCTGTGATGAACAAATCAACCCCTCGGGACGAACACATCATCCCGAGCACAAATTCGAGTGGGATGAACACATCACCTAGTGGGATGAACACATCACCCTGAACACTACTCTTCATGAACACCTCTGTTAACACAAATCACCTCTTGGTACACCTTTGCATGTGACCACCATCCACACAACCCGGGCCCACCAGCCCTACGGTGCCCTTCTTCTACCTTCAATCTTGTTCTGCATGGCCCAACCCAGTCTGCACTTTCCAAACCTGTCAGCCCACATGGCCAACTGGACCGATTCCACACTTCCGCACCAACCCAACTTGGCTCGGCTCCTTGTCCTCCAGGCGCAAGACATCATGAGCACCATGGCCCCGGGGCCTGTTTTGGATCAATCCGCTTGAGTGCTTTTGTTGGAGCCCTACCCTGACACCGAGCCCCTCTGTATCCGCCACTCCCGAATCGTCCTTCCTTCGATACCTTCGATCCAGTTCGCATCTGCATGCTTCTGCTGAGCTTGATCTCCACTCCAGAGCAGCCAACCCGCAACCTACAATCTACCTCCTTGATCCACCGAATCGAGGCCACACGCTGCCGATTTCGTCCTATCAGCGAGCCGCCCAGAACCGGATCCACGCCGCAGAACCGCGCCTGACGCCGACGTTCGGTTCGAGGATTTCCTGGTCTCCGTTGACCTCGTGTCGGAGCTCCACCACGCACCGACCTACGAAGTGGCCCTGCGTGGAGCCCTCGATTGTGGCGATGTCCAGCCAGCCCGACCCCTCCTTGCTATCTGCCGGATTCGGTCATCGCACGGTGAAATCCCAGGCGCCTGAGGGACAATACCGCGCTGCTGCTCTGCTTCTTCCGACGGGTCGCTGTCTGTTCTTCTAGATGTATGCCTCCAATCCTTCGGTTCTGCCTGGACCCTAGAGACGCTCCTGTCTCATACTCTCATTGGCCAGCCCCGGGAGCAAATCCTCCCAGGGAAAGCGGATAAGATCGCTAACCTAATGCTGTGATTACCAACTGTTGGAAATCCGGAAACAAAGTTTATTTTTTAATTTTCTTGATTTGATTGCGTGGAGTACTGGCTTATTATATAGCCCCTTAGAAATCCGAAAATAGCCACAAATCTCTTTAGGACTATCCCTAAAACACTTGAACTCAAATTCTAACTCTTACCTAACTAGGACTCTCCTAATCCAATTATCTTCTAGAAACATGATTAACTCAACAGGGGCGCATATGACCCCTGGCCCCTCATGTAACCCATCGAAAAAGAAATTTCCCAGAGGGTGGTTCCTACCTTCAGTCACCTGGCTGGGGATCAGCCCAGCCCCGGTGACACTATCCCTAGCAGATCCACAACGCTGTCATTATAATTTTATTTCTGTTTCAACAGGTTAGGCACATGTTTGATGAGATTGACTACGTTTTAGAAGGAAAGAATGCTGAAAGGTTTGCTACACTTTATTCTCATGGTGAGATGCTTTTGTTCAAGTCCTAGTAGCCATTTATTTTTCTCTAAATCCATGCCTTAGGTATGGCCTCACTAGAGCAGTATGCCACCTCTCCCCTAGATAAATACAGGCCTAATACGCCCATCATTGTAATTCTCTCTTGCAGGTTCAGGTAAGGATAATTCTGAAGTTGGTATTAAGGTCCCAAATGTCTATTGGAATTATACACGTAAATCTATACTGACGCTAGAATGGATTGATGGAATTAAGTTAACTGATGCTGAGCGCATCAGCAAAGCCAACCTCAACAGGAAAATATTGATTGATGAGGTATTGCTACGGTCTTGCTTAACTTACATTGGAAATCAACATTTTTATTGGGTTTTGCATACCACTATCATAGGCCTCAAACTTCATTAGTTCATAATCTTGTAAGAAGCATTTTATTTGTTTGTTGCAAATATACAATAATTTAGTTTGGATCTAATGTGGAATAATGTTTTTTAGGTGTTTACTATTGTCACTTATTGGTCCTTACCATTTATGCTTTTGTATAGGCTTTCTTGGCTACAAAATTTCATTTCCCTCTTTTTATGTTCTCATATTCTTCTGCAAACTTCACAGGGTCTTTATTGCTCGTTGAGGCAGCTTCTTGAAGAAGGATTTTTCCATGCAGACCCCCATCCTGGAAATCTGGTTGCAACTAGATGTGGTTCTTTAGCTTATTTTGACTTTGGGATGATGGGAGATATTCCAAGGCACTATCGTGTCGGGCTGATACAAATTGTACGTGTGAAACTGTTCTTTAGTTATTCTGCATTCACGCTATGTAATCTTACATAGAGTAATTCACTCCTATTATGGCAAAATTGAGAAGATTTGAAACTTGGATACATAAATACATTTGTTCTCTATATTGCTAATTTATGTTTGGCAGCATATCTACTGTAAATGGTCTTGTGGCGCTAACATGTTAGCAGTGTTCCAAAAGGCGTCGCTAGGTGTTCGCCTAAGTGCGCCTAAGCTCTGGGCGGAGGCCCGACACTGCGCCCAGGGGGTGAGGCGGAGGCACGGTGGTGCCAAGCCTCGGTGCAGCTGGTTGTTGACGTAAAGAATATAAACGAACACAGGATGCAATAGGAGATGTGACAAAGGCTGTGCCTGGTTGGAAATCACGTCCAGCAGGAAGTCTGCTGTAGCAGGTCATGCCTGAAACAGATGCAAACTGCAGGAGGCTGGCTGGATGCTGTGTATAACAGGGATATCTGCTGTAGCGGATCTGTTAGTTGCTGTCGTGATCCTTTGGACCAAATCACACAGAGAGATCAACTCATAGGCACTATATAAAATAGGCATTGTCCTTGCTTGAGATTTTAATGAAAATTACTAACTGTGACCATTTGGGCTAAAATATTTTTAGGGCGCCCTTGTCCTTATAGAAGTCAACCTTACAGGTTTTACTTGCCAATGTCTTATTAGCAAAGGAAAGAGAAATCTGGTAAAAGTGTCTTTTGCCCTTTGTGTTTCTCCCGTTTCCAATACCGAGGATCATTATGAACTGGTACAAATATAATGGTGGTCATGTCTTGCCTTTTATGCCTGGGCAATAATTGATACCAAATCCTACTAAACCTATATTGTATATAAAGGTGTGAATATACATTTTTTAAATATAATTCATTATTGCTACAGTACAAGGAGTGCCTAGTCTTTAGACACTGGGTCACCGCCCGCCTAGCGCCTTTTGGAATCTTGCATGCTAGCAACCATCCGTGACTACCAAGAGTCCACAATTATGGGTGGTGGAAGACTCACCTATCACTTAAATGAAGCCCCGTCCCTTTAATCATGGCCTATCATAGGGAACACCCTTTAATCGTGGCCTATCATAGGGAACATAAGTGATATGTAAGTCTTCAACCACCCCTAATCGTGGTCTCTCGTGATGAATCAGATGGTCACAGGTGCATGTTAGCACCACAAATGTCATTTACACCAGATATGTTACCTTTATGTTTAATGGGATTTAAGTTATATTGGTAAGATTCTCTGAGTGCACCAAAGTCATTGTATCAGTCATAGTTATCAAGGCGTCGCTTTAGCGTTGCTAAAGCGACGCTAAAGCGGTAGAGCGGTTCGGTCCTGTAAGGCGTCCCGTCGCCTTACTGTCCAGGGTAAGGCGAGGAGAGCCGGCGGCGCGGGAGGAAGGGAGCCGGCGGCGCGGGAGCAGAGAAGCCGGCGGCGGCGGCTGGAGGCCGGCGGCTCGCAGTTCCCAGCGACGAGGTCGCGGCGGGAGCAGAGAAGTTGGCATCCGCGGCGAGAGCAAGGGGTGGCAGCGGCCGCGGCGGGAGCAGGGGGCGGCAGTGGCGGCGGCGCTACCAGGGGGAGGCGGCGGCGCTCTTAGGGGGAGGCGGCGGCGCTCACATGGGGTGGGGGCTGCGTGGCTACGGGGCAGAGGCGGCGCTCCAAGGGGCGGCTACGGGGCAGGGGTGGCGCTGCGCTCCAAGGGGGCAAATACGAGAGGAAGGTGTTAGGGTTTCTTTTATGACTGAGGTACTGGGCCACTCTTTGGGCCTCCGTTGGGCTGATTTTGAATTAGATTGAACTACTTCAATTTTTACAGGTCATTTTGTATTCTTTTTATATAAACAATGGTAGAAAATCTTATATTTTTATTTTTTTAAGACATAACTAAGGCGTCGCCTCGCCTTACGCCTTATCGCTTAAAAGGTAAAAAGGGGGTTCGTCGCCTTAAGTCGCCTTACCGCCTTAAGAACTATGGCATCAGTGTTTAAGACTGTGATCATAGCCTACTGAGTAGTTTAAGAATTAGTATTAGCATGGGTACCATCTTTTCCTATTCCAGGGCTCCAGGCAACATCATGTAGAGATTTTAATAGGAAGTATACCTCAAATTTATCTGCTGAAGTATCTGGAATCCAGATTTTTTTCACAATTCTCAGAATTCAACCTAACTAAACTAGAATCTTGAGAGGTAAAAGGATCGGTCATGGCTTTATCATGTACAGTAGGTAACTGCTAATGATTTACTTGAAACAAGTGGTTTAGCAATTTTGACCCTTTTATTGTAATCTCCATTTTGGTTTTATTGGTGTTTCCTTCAGTGGGACATAAAGTTTTAGGTAACTGACTTTATACTTGTTTCAGCTCATACACTATGTTAATCACGATTCGTTGGGGTTGGCGAATGATTTTCATTCACTAGGATTCATTCCTGAAGGGACAGACCTCCTTGCAGTTGCTGACGCATTGAAGATTTCTTTTGGTGATGCTAGTGCCAGAAGGCAATCAAATGACTTTCAGGTTAGCGAATATTTTTCTTTGCAGTACTGGAGGTACGTTGGGATTAGGGTTTGTGGATTTTCTCGACCCTGCATTCCAGATGCCTCTCTTTAAATAGCTTTAAAAAGAAAACCGTGGGGACAGTCTTACCCCCAGGGCTGAGTTCTTTTATGCGTTAAGATAGTTACTATAGATTCAGAAATCATTGAAGTCTATGAATGCTGACTGCTAATTGCAGTAAAGATTTGAAATGGACTATTCTGAACTGTAGATAATACAACAACAACAACCAAACTTTTGTCCCAAACAAGAAAATAGGATGAGAGTAAAAAAAAAACTAAAATAAGATTCTACATTTTATTTATTTTAGAATGGATTGATAAGAAAGAAGATAGAAGTAATAAACTACGAATAAACTAAGATTCTGGCACATGAATTGCTAATTTTCAAGTAGTCCTATCATGTGCCAAATATCTAGGTATGTTTCACTCCTTTAAGTCTCGTTTCACCACCTCCTGCCATGTCAACCTTGGTTGACCTCTACTTCTCCTAAAATTTTCTCTACTCTTTATGGTTCCACTGTTAACCGGTGCTTCTGGAGGTCTGCGCTGGATATGCCCAAACCACCGTAGGCAATGTTGGACTAGCTTCTCCTGAATCGGTGCCACCCCTACTCTATCACGTATCACTTCGTTCCTAATTTTGTCTCTTCTTGTATGACCGCACATCTACCGTAGCATGCGCATCTCAGCAACACTCATTTGTTGGACATGCTGTCTTTTAGTTGGCCAACATTCTGCTCCATACAACATCGCAGGTCTGATCACCGTCCTATAGAATTTTTCTTTTAATTTTTTTGGAACTTTCTTATCACATAAAATTCCCGATGCTTGCCGCCACTCCATCCACCCAATCTTGATCCTGTGGCAAACATCTTTGTCAATATCACCATTGCTTTGTAACAAACCTGTAGATAATGCAGCAGTAAAAAAATTAAACTTGTTTCAAGTTCACATGTTAATGATGAGAGCACTGAGCTTTATGTTTGACAGGATAGTTTTTATTGTTTCTGTCACAAATATGTTAGACATCTCCATATCTAATTCTTGTTAATGTTGTAAATGCGATCTCAATTAGACATGAATTTTCTCTTCTTAAATAGCTTCATATTCCAATGGGATTGGTGGCTTTTTATTAGCCCGGTTACAATCAATTTGACTCCTATTCACCCTCTAACTCAACTCGAACTAGAACTTCTAAATCTAATCTAATTAAGACTCCATAATACTCTGATTACCAATTTTAGAATTTCGAGATTAAATTTTCTTGATTCATTGATCGACTTCTCATTATGTAGGGCTGGATTGATTACAACTTTCTAAATTTAACCTAAGTAGGACTCTCAACTTGTCTAGGGCTATCTCAAACACTTTTCCTGTATTTGCACACTCCCTAATCTCCATTATCTCCTAGAAAACGTGATTAACTCAACAACTACAACATCTTGGGTGGTCACTGCATCTTGAGGATGAACACATTATCTTGCATGTCTATATCATCATAGGGACAAACACATCATTCCGTACAGAAACACCTATGAGATGAACACATTATCCTCTAGGACGAACACATCTCCCTGGACACGAATTCGGGGTGAACACATCATCCTGAATGCTCTTCTGCTCACCAAGGTTGATTAGTCGTCTAGTTGACCCTAGTCGTCTAAGGACTGACCAATGTTCATTAGTCGTCTAGTCGACCCTAGTCGCCTAAGGGTTGACTAGGGCGACTAGATCGATAAGTTGTTGATAAGGGCGATTAGTCATCCTAGTCGACCCAATAGTCGTCTGTAGTCATCCTAGATATTTTGGACGACATATCTAGTCGACACTATATATATGTCAACATATATATACATATTACATACATAAATATCAATTTTGCATAACATACTTCAACTAACAATTTGCAGCACAATGTACATTTGCAATACAAGCATGACAGCCTTGAACAACTTAGAAAGGTAACGTAACCCAAGAGACCAGGATCAACTATCAAGCATAGCATATTATCAGTATTCAGTAATGAACAATGACAACACGGTGCAGGGCATCATGGACCTTGGCATGTACAGCAAAACATGGATCATATATGCAGGTGCATCAAGTGTACAAATCTGAACAAGTATACGCAGGTGCATCAAGTGTACAAATCATGATCAGAGCATCAGTGCATCAAGTGTACAAGTCTGAACAAGCATATGCAAGTTCATATATGCAGATTTCAACTTTTCAAATGTACAACAAACCATAAGAGGAACCATGAGAGCAAACCATTGGGGGAACTCAAGTGTACAACAAACAAGAAACAGGGGAGGGAGGGTTGAAACTTACCATCCTCCGACGAACTCATGTAGGAGGAGATAGGAGAGGCGCACGAGAAGATGAGGAGAGGCGCACGGGAAGAGGAGGAAAGGCGTCGGTGAGGAGGGGGACGAGCGCCGGTGAGGGGATCTTCGCTTCTCCCGGCGGTGGCGGATTGCTCCAGCGGCCCTGGAGTCGGAGCGGACGCGGGCGGCGGCTCTAGAGTAGGGGAAGGACGCGGGCGCTGATAGGAGTCGGGGAATCAGGGAGGGGACGCGGGGATACAGGGTATAGTAACCCTAATGGGCCATAGTAAAGGCCCAACTCTATTTTCCATCCCAGACCTGATCGTTCAGACTAGCCTGATCGCTAATTGGCTGATTAGTCGCCCTAATCGGATGACTAATCGGACGACTAATATTCTGATTGTTCTAATCGAGTCGTTCACCCTAATCGTGTTGCGGTTACCGATAAGCCCGACTAATCGCGGCTAATCGGACGACTAATGAACAATGGGACTGACTAGGATGGCTAGATCGATTGGTTGTCGACTAGGGCGATTAGTCGCCCCTAGTTGACCCCCTAGTCTCCCTAATCGTCCTGGATATTTTGGACAACATTTCTAGTCGACAGTATATATATGTCAATATATATTATTTTTGTTACCAGGAATAGCACAGAGAATAAAATTTGCATAACAATTTCAGATTTTAATTTTCAGCACAATGTGATAGCAGCAGTTTATTTCGTCCATGGAAAAGCGTAACATAATTCAGATTTTTACCTCGTGAATCCTTGCTTACACAATGCACAATACAAATTACAAAAAACTTAAGGCCAGGAGGACGCAAATGTGAAGAAAATTGATGCAAGATGACTTGCAGAAGCTCCTACATCTTGCTGTCAAAATTCAGATTTATCAAAACAGAAATTCAGATTTATCAAAACAGAAATTGCATACCTCTTACCATTCAGCTGTTAAGAATGGATCAATGAATCATATTAGGAAGGGGGAAACAGAGGAGGAATCGTATTTGCAATGAATCGAGAAAATAAGAAAAAGAGGAAATGAGATTGAGAGGAGAAAACAAGGGAGGCGGAGGGGGGATAAGATGCACGAAGGGCAGGCGATCCACTGATCCATAGGGATGCATCGACATGACCAAAAGCAAGCAATGTGACGGCACCCGCAAGTCGGAGACGGGGATAAGCGACACGCGGGGATGAAGTGCAACAACAGTCGAGGCCACTGTCGTCGCCGGTCGCCGAGGTCATCGCTGTTGCCAGTCTCAAGGCCACCACCATCGCTGGTCGCTAAGGCCACCACCAGCGCAGGTCCTGACCACAACCACTGCTGTTGTTGCCGCTGGTCGCCGAGGCCAACGCTGCCTCAGGTGCTGACCGTAGGTTCTGCCGTCGCCGTCGAGGCCGAGGCTGTCGCTGTTGGTCATCGAGGACGCCGTTGTCGCGTGTGGAGAGAGAGGAGAGGTGAGGTATTAGGGATCAGATAGGGTTTCCTGAGAAGTTTTTTACATAAGTGATCTTAAATCATAACCGTTCGATCTAAAAACTTAACATCCAACAGCCGCCCCCGTCTCCTTTGCCTCCACCGATAGCCGCCTCCTCCCCCGACTCCTCTGCCTCTGCAGACCGCCGCCTCCTCCGCCTCCGACCCCACCAACTGTCACCTCCTCCGCTGCCCACCGTTGTCTCCTTCGCCTCCCCAACTTGAATTTTTCCCACTCCTCAAATCAGGTGGTCTGATCGACCTGGTTCCTTATCGGGCTAGTCGGGTCGAACATCCTGATCGAGCTCCTGTGAGCGATCAGGCCGACTAGTCGCGATTAGTCGGACGACTAATGAACACTTCTCACGGATACCTCCGTTACCGTGAACCACCTCTTCCACGTCCTTGGGTACCTCCCTTGCACGTGACTACCATCAACACAACTCGAGCCCACTAGTCAAGCCGCGCTCTTTTTTCCATGCCGTTTTGTAGCCCAATCGACACCGTCCAGTCAGCCCAACCTAGCTTGAGCAATTCTTCTTCCCCTGTTCAATCTGCCTCAACTTCAATTTGCTTCCAGAAGCCTTTGGGTCTCCTCCCAAGCTCCACCATGGACCAGGCCCAACAACAGCCCACCAAGCCTAGGCCGAGCCTTCTCTTCCTTTGTTCTTTCTGTTCTTACACCTTCAGGCTTCACCTCCTAGCTCTGCGCGCGCCTTCCACACTGAACCGATCGGAATCCCGGCTGTTGCGCCCGACTCCTCCAGAGCTGCCCCCGAAAGTGCGCCGAAGCTCCTTGCAGTTTTTGACAAGGCACTAATGGCGGTGCGCTCGACTCTCGCGTACACGCTCATGCACCCGCCTCTCAAGGAATCCCGCTTCCCACGCACGATATGCTCCCGCCCACAATGCTCTTGGCTTCCATGTGATCGGGTCCTGCCCATGAGGCCCCCAGGGATTCCTGTCGAGTCGGTCCACATGCCCAACTAAAAGTCGCCTAGAGGGGGGGGGGGAAATAGGCAATAAGACCTAAAATGACTTAATCAAACGAGATTAAACTCCTGTGACCGGACTAGTCTGGACAAGGTCGGACTAGTCCGTTCAGCACAGGGTGAAAACCTAAAAACTTAGTTTCTACAAGTTATTTGCGAAATTTAAGTTCACCAAAGAGATAAGCAATGTGTGGTAACCTAGTACAATTCAGATTGTGAAGTTAAAGCACATAGGTTACAAGTTTTCAACAATGATCAAAGTGAAGAGCAATATGAACAATAAGAACCCTAATAGCAATGCTAGTGGTCATGAAATGTAAAATGACAAGTGAGACAAGATTTATCCCGTGGTTCAGCTCCACAAAGCAGCCTGCATCCATGTTGAGAAGTCCACACAAGGACTGGATCTTACTTGACCCTTCTCTCACCAAGCCACCACAATAGCCGGCTTGGTTTCCACTATATCAATGGGTAATCACCAAGTTTGATTGGGGCTGCTCACAAGCTAAGGCTCCCATAAATCAATACAATGAGGAGCACACAAAGCTCAACTCACACAAGCCACAAAACACAACACAATGTGCAAAGAGATCAAACCGAGAGCCCAACCGCGATGATCTTCACTCTCCTCCCAAACCCTAATCTCTTCAAGATTTGATCTTAGAGGGCTAGTAGGACGAGTAAAAGACTTTGGAAGGCTCTAGGTCAGTTGTGGCGGCGATAGGGTTCAAGTCTTATCAAATGGGGGTCGGGGGTCTCCTTTTTATAGGGTCCCGACAACTAATCGTTGCCACCAGGACCAACCCGCACTAGTCCGGCCCTGTGCCACAGACTAGTCTGACCTTCTGGGACCACCAACAATTTCACGTCATTGATCGACAAAACAGATGACGTGCGCGCCAACGTTTGAATTTCAAACGACCACTGACAACACAGACTAGTCTGATACACAACGGACTAGTCCAAAGTAGGATAGAAAAGTTTGGTCCGTCCCAAAACGGACACAACTGGGTAGGCCTGGACTAGTCCGGCCCTCTAGGGTTTTCTCTCGGTTTCTCTCACTAAGTCTCAAACGGACTAGTCCGTACTACCACGGACAAGTCCGAACTTCTTCAGAGAGCTTTGGTTCGTTCCAAAACAGACAAGTCCGATCTTCGGGGACTTAGAGCTCCACTAAGGGATGAACAGACTAGTGCGTACCCATACGGACAAGTCCGATTTGCTCCAGAAACGTTTAGTCCGACTCAAAACGGACTACTCTGCCAGGCTGGACTAGTCCGACCTCCTATGTTTTTTTTCTCTTTTTGGCTTCTCACTTAGGTTTTTCTCTCAACCATCACTTTAAGCCCTTTAGAATGATCTCAATGCACATGATACATCCACCCTCTCACATGACACGGCTCATATAAGCTCAACACCATAGAAACCCTAATTTCTACGCTTGAGCCTTTGACGCCCGTTTTATCCTTTTCCTTTTTGAGGGATTTCATCTCATTTCATCCATCATTCCTGTCCTTAAGATCAACTCAGCTCATTAGTCTCTTAATTGTCGTCATCAATCATCCAAAACCTACGGGGATGCCTAGATGCACTTTCACCAACGCTGCTTTTGCTTGAGAACGCGTGCGTATCGTAGCTGGTTCCCCGAACTCTCCCTTTCCCGATGCGGGGCGATCGGCGGTCTCACGGGTCCACCTCCGCATCAGCAATTGTTGGCGCGGCTTCACCTTCCGCCACGCCTGCCACCTTCCCTTGTGTTCGGTAGCATGACCCATGCATCGACCTTGTCGTCTTACGATACCAGCGACCGCAACGCGTTCTTCTCGTTGTGGCCTCCCAGAACACCCTCGCGCCTTTGGTTGCGCACGCGAAGAACGACCACCTCAGCGCCGGTTCGCTTTTCCGCCTTGCCCCCACAATTCTCGTCGAGGTCTCCCCAACCCACGCTGTCGATTCGCACACGTATCTGCCGCTCCGGAACACATCGCCTTAGAGCTTTGCTCCGATTCACCATGGTGAGCCACTCCAATCTGGTAATCCGGGTTGGATCTTCCTGGATTGCGTGATTCTGCATTTGTTGGGCACCCCGTGACATTCGATCCGATGTCTTTCCGTTACAAGCAGCAGGGATTCTGCCAAGATTTCCCTCCTTGGCTCTATCCAAGAACCACAAGAATGGCTGAGAATCGCACGAGCTCGGGTTGCTGCAGCCCTACTCTGCCTTGGCTGCCCCTGATCGAAGACGTGCTGCCCATAATCGGCCTCCTGGGCCCGCGCCCCCCGGAGGGCGTCCTCCCGGGGGGCAGCAATTCGGATCTCCACCTAAGCTTTGATACCTGTAAATCTGATCCCAATTAGACACAAAAATTTTCTTCTCAAATTGCTTGGTCTACTCCAATGGGATTGGTGGCTATTTTTTAGACCAGTTACAGTCAATTTGACTCCTATTCATACTCTAACTCAACTCCAACTAGGATTAGGACTCCCAACTCTAATCTAACTAGGACTCTCCCTAGGAATCTCCCAAAGACACTTCTAGAATGTTCTAGAAGACAAGATTAAAACCAAACAGTTAACATACGTATTTAAACATTTGACATATCAATGCCAGTTTTCTTCTCTTCTTCTGTACCCTGCGCAGTATGAATCCAATGTCCTGAAGGTAGTTAGACTGCTACAATTATGCTATTTATGTTGACAGTCAATCAACATCGATATCTATTACATATTCACATGTATTTTGCTCTAAATCATTATCATGGCTCAAGTTCTTGTACGTGGTTTCCACTTTGTTTTGCTGCCTCAATTACATTTATCTAAAATGGATGGTTAGTATCTTTTCTAAGTGCATTCTTATCTTAAAGGGCGTAATGAACCATCTGTATGACATCATGTATGAGTTCAATTTCTCCCTTCCTCCTGATTATGCACTTGTGATAAGAGCACTGGGTTCTCTGGAAGGGACTGCGAAAGCACTGGATCCTGACTTTAAAGTTATTGAGAGTGCATACCCATTTGTCATTGGGAGGCTCCTTGCAGACCCAAACCCTGATATGAGGAAAATATTGAGGGAGCTTCTGATATGTGATGACGGAGCTATCAGATGGAATCGACTGGAGCGACTGGTATCTAGCTCTTAGCTATTTTTATTTTGGTTCCTGTTAATTTTCACATTGAAATTATTTGGAGTCAGTATTTATGTGATAAACTCCTCATTTACATATTTGAAAGCAAATTATTTCCTTTGTGGATATAATTGCTAGTTTGTGGGTTGTCTTGCTACTATAAAACCGCAACACTGTCACTGCAATCTGCACAATCAAACTGAAGCAGCTCAGTAGGTTAGAGCCTCCAGGTGTGAGGCCTCCAATCAGGGTTTAAATCCTGGTGTGCGCAATTTGTGGAATTAAAAATCCCGCCGCTGGCAGCCTGAAATGTAGTAGCGATGTTGCTGACTTGGGTTCCTGGTGTTAGTAGCTGGATTTTTACTCTCATTGAAGAGAGGATGACACTAGAGAGTTGGGGCAATTTTTCTTGTCTATTCCTCACACAATGCCATGCAAGGTGCTGTCCTAAAGATGCTAACAACCGTCCTAAAAGCACTCAAGATGCTGCTGTCCTAACTGCTGTCCTAAAAGCAGTCAAGATGCTGTCCTCTAGTCTAAGATGAGTACAACAAGGACCAAAGACCAAAGACTAGGGTACAACAAACTAAGGACAAGGGTACAAGGGACTAGGGGACCAAAGACCAAATGACTACAAGACTTATTCCATCATTCTCCCTCTAACTCTTGTACGTCGTCTTCTGGGAGGGTTGGACCATCCCGATCCTGGAGCAAAGTTCAATGAACTTGAGCCTCCCAAGGGGCTTGGTGAGCAGGTCCGCAAGCTGGTCCTTGGTGTTGATATAGATCGCCTTGATGCTGCCTTCCTCCAAGCAGCCTCGGATGAAGTGGTACCTCACCCGGATGTGCTTGCTCCGTTCATGAAAAACGGGGTTCTTTGCCAGGGCTAGAGCAGACACGTTGTCCACCCTGAGTTCCACCGCTCCAGTGTCTCTGCCGAGTAGATCACCAAGCAGTCGAACAAGCCAGAGCGCCTGAGTCGAAGCGGTTGAGGCCGCTATGTACTCGGCCTCGCAGTTGGACATGGCCATCACCTGCTGCTTGACCGACTGCCAGCTAACGAGGCACTTGCCGAAGAAGAAGAGGATCCCGCTCGTGCTTTTGCTGGTGTCGATGTCGCCGGCGTGGTCGCTGTCGCTGTACCCGACAAGGTGTGCCTCTCCAGGACACCTCGAGTAGTGGAGGCCGTGATCAAGAGTCCCCGCAACGTAGCGGATGATCCTCTTCACAACCTGCTGGTGCTCCGTCGTCGGTCACTGCAGGAACCGACTAATGTAGCCGACGGAGAATGCCAAGTCCGGCCGTGTGTGGGCGAGGTAGCGAAGGCTCCCCACAAGACGCCGGTACTGTGTAGCGTCCACCTCCTCCGCCGTGCTGTCGCGGCTCAGCTTCAGCCTCTCCTCCATCGGAGTGAGGGCTGGGTTGCAGTTTGTGAGCCCAGCTAGCTCAACAATGCGCTTGGCGTAGGCGGTCTGTCGAAGTGTGATCCCGGAGTCGGCCTGGTGCACCTCAATTCCTAGGTAGAAGGAGAGGGATCCCAGGTCACTCATCTGGAAAGTGGCTTTCATCTCTTCCTTGAACGCTGCCACCTCCGCCTCCTTGGTGCCGGTGATCACCAAGTCGTCGACGTAGACACCCACCAGTAGGGTGTTTCCTCCATTGCCCCGCCGGTAGATGGCTGCCTCATGTGGGCATTGCCCGAAGCCCATCCTCTTGAGCGTGGAATCCAACTTGGCATTCCACGCCCGTGGTGCCTGCCGCAAGCCATAGAGGGCCTTGCGCAGGCGCAACACCTTGCCCTCCTTGCCAGTGAGCGCAAACCTCGGCGGCTGGTGTACATAGACCTCCTCCTTCAAGTCGCTGTTGAGGAACGCTGACATGACGTCCATGTGCTGGACACGCCAGCCTTCTTGGGCAGCCAGCGCAAGGAGTCGCACGGATTCCATCCGTGCCGCGGGGGCAAAGGCATCGTCGAAGTCGATCCCCTCCTGCTGCACGAAGCCGCGTGCCACCAAGCGAGCCTTGTGCTTGACGATGGCGCCGGCTTCATCCCTCTTCAGCTTGAACACCCACTTAAGGGTGATCGCACGGTGACCGCGAGGGAGGTCAGCAAGCTCCCAAGTGCGGTTCGTCTCAACCGCATCCATCTCCGACTGCATCGCGGCACACCATGCCGCGTGTTTCTCGGCCTCCGCGAAAGACCGAGGCTCGCCGTCGTCGCACGCAAGGTGCAACTGCGCCTCCGAATCTTGATCATCCAGATCGTGAGAGGCCAGTCCCGGCACCGGCTGGTCGCCGAGAATGTTCTCCATCTTGCGATACCACAACTGCTCGCCGTCGTAGCACCCGTCGAGGCGCTCCTCGTCGTGGGAGAGCGGAGTGACAAACTCCACTGGGTCGTGCTCGACACGAGCTGGTGACGGAGTGGACGTGCCCGGAGGGGTGGCTGTCGGTGCTGGAGTGCGTGGGGTCGCCGACTGAGGTGGAGGTGAACGCTCTGGGTTGGGGTAGACACGCTAGGTGAAGAGGAGCTGCCTACTCCCCCAGCTCCCTTGAAGTAGACGTAGTCGACGACGAAGTCGTCGTTCGTCGAGGTCGAACCGTCGTCCACCGCCTTGTCCCATGCCCATCTTCGCCCTTCGTTGAACACAACGTCGCGCGTCGTGCGCACACGCTGTGTCTCTGGGTCGAGAATGCGGTAGGCCTTCGAGCCCTCCGCGTAGCCGATGAACACCCAGGGGGTGCTCCTGTCGTCGAGCTTGCCGATCTGGCCAAGCTCCTTGGCGAACGCGAGGCAGCCGAAGACCCGTAGGTGAGAGACCGCCGGCTTGCGCCCATACCAAGCCTCGTACGGCGTCCTGCCGTGGAGGGCCTTGGTGGGCGAACGGTTGAGGATGTAGACGGCGGTCACCACCGCCTCTCCCCAAAAGATAGCCGACATTCCCCTCTGCTTGAGGAGGGCCCGAGTCATCCCCACAACCGTCTGGTTGCGCCGCTCGACGACGCCGTTCTGCTGCGGGCTATAGGGCGCGGAGTAGTGGCGCTGAACACCCTCATCCACGCAATACGACGCGAATTCAGCCGCCATGAATTCGCCTCCGTTGTCGGTGCGCAGCACGCGCAGCTTGCGACCGCACTCCGCCTCCGCAGTGGCCTGCGCACGCCTGATGGCGTTCACAGCCTCTCCCTTGCTGCCAAGGACCACCACCCACATGTAGCGGGAGAGGTCGTCGACGAGCAGCAGGAAGTAGCGTCGTCCGCCTGGTGTAGCCGGTGTAACCGGGCCACACAAGTCCCCGTGAACGAGCTCGAGCCGCTCCTTGGCTCGAAAGCTCGACTGCTAGGGAAAAGGAAGCCGCCTCTGCTTCGTCACCACGCAGACGTCGCAGAGCTGCTCCACGTGGTCAAGG
Source organism: Tuctoria greenei (assembly GCA_036927565.1). NCBI lineage: Eukaryota > Viridiplantae > Streptophyta > Magnoliopsida > Poales > Poaceae > Tuctoria > Tuctoria greenei. The sequence goes on from JAYESD010000004.1 coordinate 168,667,619, forward strand.
CATGACATGCCTCGCACCATCTCCTTGGCACTGAGCTGCTTCAGGGCCTCGAAATGAAGGTGCCCAAAGCGCTCGTGCCACTGCCATGCCTCGTCCTCCCGACGAGTGGCAAGACAGACAGTCTGTGCTACCTGCACGTGAAGGACATAGAGTCGATTGGTGCCTCTAGTTACCCTGGCAAGAAGGCGACAATGGCGATCCCAAATCCTCATGACTCCGTCCTTGATCTCCACGCGCGAACCACTCTCATCCAGCTGTCCCAAGCTGATGATGGAGTTTCGCAACGCGGGGATGTAGTAGACTCCGACGAGCAGCTTGTGCTCATCGGACTTAGCGCTGAGGAGGACGGAGCCAACACCCTTGATCTCCATGCTGGAGGCGTCACCAAACTTGACGGAGCCTCGGACATTGGGATCAAGCTCGGCGAAGAACTCCTGTCGACCGGTCATGTGATGGGTGGCGCCGGTGTCAAGGCACCACCCGTCAGTCTTGTCGTTGCTGGAGCCGTCGCCGAGGAGAGCTTGTGCTCTCGGCTCATCAAGATGAGAGAGAGCCGCTGCGGTCGATGCCGCTAGAGGTGGCTTGATGCTTCCAGGTGCCATGAGCAAAGCTGGCTCCTCCTCCACCTGTGCGACGTGGGCCTCCTCCTCCACTTGTGCGACGTGGGCCTGACCACGTCGTGGCTGTCGACACTCCCTAGCCCAATGACCAAGCTTGCCACAGTTGTGGCAGGTGTCGTCTCGTGCCGGCTTGTGGTTGCCGGCGGCACCGCCCTGGGCGCCTCCGCGGGCACGTCCTTGCGTCCCGGCCTGGGCGCCTCCGCGCCCCTTGCGCGGCTTGCCGCGCTTGCGGCCGCCTGTCGAGGAAGAGGACTCCCCCTTCTTCCGGTCACCCTGGCCAGCCTCCCACTGCTCGCGAGTGAGATGAAGCTTCCCGCCAATGGTGATAGGCCCCGAGAGAGGTTGTGGTTCGTCGCTGTTGACGACCTTGAGGCGACCTATCGCCTCTTCGATCGACATCGTGGAGAGGTCCACAGAGACTCGATCGAGTGAGCGATCTGCTTGTACTTCTCGGGAATGCAACGGAAGAGCTTCTCGACAGCTCTCTCCTCGTCGTAGGTGTCGTTGCCGAACTGCTCCAGCTTCTGCAACAAAGTGTTGAGACGGAGAGCAAAGTCGTCGACGTCCTCACCTGGCTTAAAGGCCAGGTTCTCCCACTCCTTGTGAAGCGCCTGTAGTGTGGTCTTGCGGGCGCGGTCGCTGCCGATGCGTGCCGTAGCGATGGCATCCCAAGCCTCCTTAGCAGTACGCTTCTTGGAAAGCGAGAACTGCATCTCGGGCGGGACTGCAGCAATGAGGGCATCCAGCGCCCGTCGATCCTCGTAGTAGTTGACGTCGCCGTACCGAACTGCTTCCCACATGTGTCGCACCTGGAGCCGCACCCTCATCACCGCAGCCCACTCGACATAGTTGGTCTTGGTGAGGATAGGCCGGCCACCACCGGGACCGACATCCCTGACAATGGCCTGGACCCCATGGTGTCCATGGTACCGATCTGGGGAGGGAGAACCGCGCTGCCTGTAACGGCCGCGTTCTCCATCAACTCCTCCGCCGCCGCCGGGAGCGCCACCGGCACGTCCGCGTCGGCCTGGGCTGCGGCTATCGCGCCCATGGGGACGCGCGGCTACTCGATGCATCTCCTGTGCTCGCGCCACTTCCCTTGCCATCCTGAGCTCATCGTCGACGCCGCCGTCAACAGAGCCGCTGGAGCTACTGCCGCGCAGAGCCTCCAGCTTTGCTGCCGCTGCACGCGCTGCAGCCGCCGCCGCCGCTGCTTCCACTTCCGCCCTCGCTGCTGCTAGTTCCGCCGCCGCCAACCTTGACGCTAGTGCCGCCGTCGCCGCAGCCTCTGCCGCCGCTCGCTCGCGCTCCTCCGCCGCGGCGACCTCCGTCTGCCGCGCGCTCGAGGCGACCGAACGCTGAGACTGTCCGTCGGACATCGCGCACTAGTGGGGGGCTGGTGTGTGGGGAAGAGGGATGAGCTGGGGCAGCTGGTGTTCCTGCTACCGGTTGCGGACCGAGAGAGGCGCGGGAAGGAGATGAGCAAGAGATGTTTAGGCTACAAGATAGAACGGCTTTGATACCAAGTGTTAGTAGCTGGATTTTTACTCTCATTGAAGAGAGGATGACACTAGAGAGTTGGGACAATTTTTCTTGTCTATTCCTCACACAATGCCATGCAAGGTGCTGTCCTAAAGATGCTAACAACCGTCCTAAAAGCAGTCAAGATGCTGCTGTCCTAACTGCTGTGCTAAAAGCAGTCAAGATGCTGTCCTCTAGTCTAAGATGAGTACAACAAGGACCAAAGACCAAAGACTAAGGTACAACAAACTAAGGACAAGGGTACAAGGGACTAGGGGACCAAAGACCAAACTTATTCCATCACCTGGTATCTGAACTGTGGGATGGTTTGGGCTATCTACCTAGTAGTCAGTAGCATGGTCAAGGGTGTCCAGCCCAAGTATCTGCACGGCCTATAGGGTGATGCCAGGGTTCGGTGCTTTTATCGAGCGGGTGAAGGTTAAGCTTCTTCTTATGAAAATGTCGTGGGGCGGTCTTATCCCCACCGGTCGAGGTTTTTTTTTTCAATCTGCACAATGAACTAAATTCCACTGGAAAATCTAAAAAAGGTAAAAAAAAAGAAGGCAGCAACTACTGTGCAATCATCGTAATTGTGCAATCCTGCAATCATGGATTTTCATGCGTTGGATTTCCATCCTATAGTGGCTGCACATTTTCACTTAAATCCTCTCACATTTTTTTGCATATATTCGTACACAGGTGGGAAGATTTAAGTGAAAATGTTAAGCCACCATAGGATGAAAATCCAAGGCCTGAGAATCTATGATTGCAGGATTGCACAATTAGGCTGATTGTATAGTAGTTGCTGCGGAAAAAGAATGGGAACAGTTGTCCATCTCTGTAACATGGGAGACATGATACTAAAGTTAGGAACCTTGTTATGAGTTTATATAGTAGTGTTGATCAGGGTAAAAACCAGTCAAATTGACCAGGTATGCTATGGAACAATGACATACAACAACATGCTTGTATATGTATCTCATTGTTCACAAATTTCAGATTTTAAAAAGAAAACAAACTATTCTAAAAGTTCAACAGAAAGTAAAAAAAAAATTAAAATCAGGTATGTGAAGGTGTGTCATCTCAAATACCTGGTTTTGGGATGGTTCAGTGTTCACTGTATCCTGAATCCTAGTGTTGCTTTTGCAGTTTTCCAATAAATTTGGCACCTGGCAGAAAATCTGTTTTATCTTTTTTTTTTGTGTGCTAATATCATTGAGCTAAGTTCTCTAGAAGTACCGGTTAACAGTGAGATCTTAAAGGTAGGGAAAGTACTAGGAGGAAACTCAGGAAGGTTGACATGGGAGGGAGAGAAAAGGGACTTGAGGAATTGGAATGTACCTATAGATTAGGCTCCTAATAGCTTGAAATCAGCAATTCATGTGCCCGAATCTTGATTTATTCATACATTGTTTACTCTTGCCCCTTTCTCCTTTTGAATTATATCTTTTATTTATCAAAAAAGAACTAAAATAATTGGGTTTCATATCTAGCCTACTCAACGTGCTTGTGACAAAGACTTTGTTGTTGAGTGTTCAGGTTGCAGCAATATCCAAACAGTCCTTGGAATCTTCAAACAAATCTGGAGATGGCTCTTCTGCGAATGCCAGTGGAAGTTCTGACTGGCGATCATTTGATATGCATTCTGTCGTTGCGGCTACAGAGGACCTTTTTGACTTCATTTTATCAAGGAAAGGATGGAGGGTACTTGTTTTCCTCGTCCAAGACATTGTTAAAGCTTCAGACGCATTCCTACAAGAAGCAACATTTCCATATCTATTTGACAAGGAGTTCGAGATGGGGGAGCTAAATCCAGAGGTTGGTATTTTTCATGACTTCCCTGAGTGCTGAACATCATTTTCTTGCTTGCTGGACAATAGCATGCCAGTTCTCCAATGTAGCTTGTCAAACCAGAATTGCACTGATTTAAAATATGCATGATGATCAACTGATTTAGAGGAAAAATTTAACTACTATTATTATCTGGCAATCATTAGCTCTTGTGATGTCTGATGTGGTGTTCATATTTAAGATGCCTGGCATGTGTGAAAACACTATCTGGAAATGAAATGACACTGATTGAGCTATTGAAGCAAATGTATTTCTTGTACACTTAAGTACTTGTGGCATATTTTTTTTGGCGAACCATGTGTTTTATTGATCAAATAATCATGATATCATTACAAATGGCCTCCTGAAGGTTAGCACCTGGGGCGTTCTGTTCGCCTTAAGGTCTGGACTAAGGCGTCTTAGGGCGCCCAAGGCATCTTCAGAGCGGTAAGGCGGGAGCAGGGGACGCCTTACCGGTCGAATCAGATCGGGTTAAGCCCGCCCATCCTGACTCAACTCGCAGCGGCGGTGGAAAGAGAGGGCGGCGGCGACGGCTAGAAGAGTGGGCAACGGCTGACTGCGCCTGGATCGGAGGAGCTCTGCGCGGTGGCTGGCGGCGCAGAGGAGGGCGCACATGGAACAGAGGACGGCAGCCACTCCAGCCACTCCAGGCTGGGGAACAGCAGGGCTTCTCGAGGAAGAAGGCGGCGGCGGAAGGAGTCGCCGGCGGCGGTGGGAGCAGGGGAAGCTGCCGGTGGCGGCAGGAGCAGAGTCGCCGGTCTGTATCGTGAGGGGCGAGGAGTGAGGCGGCGGGGCAGCGCTTATATGTTGTGCGGGAGGAGGGGGGCGATCTGAGGCCAATCTGACTGGCTAGGGTTTTTGATTGATTACTGACGGTTAATTTTGATCCAACGATTGGTAGCGTTTATGGCTGCTGGGTGGGGTGGGCTCGGCTGGAAAACTTAAACTAGGCTAAGCTAGAGAGGAATCAAAGTGGGTAAAAGACATCTATACTGCTGTATTTTTAATTTTTACAGCCAATAACTACTTCTATTTTCCTACTTTTACATAATATTAAGGGGCCGCCTCGCCTTACGCTTTACCGCTTAAAAGGAAAAAAGGGGCCCGTCGCCTTAAGTCGCCTTGCCGCCTTAATAACTATGCTCCTACTCTGTTGTGGGCTGTTAACGCTGTTAAATATGACGAAAAAACAGAAATGCCCTTGTGACTTTACCCTTACCTGTAGGTTGTGTTTGTGATTTCTCTTATTTTAATATAGTCATCTTAACAAATATATATATATATATATTATTAGCATTTTGAACAAGATATATTATATATATATGAAATATTTTTTATTTTTAAATGACATCAATTTTGTGATGAAATTTGTTGTAATTTGGATAATATTTCAGCAACATTTTGACAATATTTCAGCAGCATTTTAACCGTATGTACACAATATTTCAGCAACAATATTTTGGTAACAACATTTCACCTCCCAATCTTAGCTCTTGAAGCTTGACATTCAATCAGTTCCCAAAGTAAACAACTGGTAATCGTTATATATTTGGTATCCATCAATTGGTGGCAGCCACAATCATAGACGGGCAGGGGGCAGCATGGGCAGGGTGGCGGCGTGGGACGAACGGATCACGGGCGGGCAGGCGGCAGCATGGGCAGGGTGGTGGTATGGGACGGACGGAGCGCGGGTGGGCGGCGGTGGCATGGGAAGGGTGGGCGGCGGGACGGGCGGGGGCGCGAGACGGGCTACAAGGGACTGATTGCGCGCCGGTGGGCGCCGACGCGTAAGGCGTGGGTGGCGAACTAATTGCACATAACAAAGAAGGAATTGGGGTAGTTTGATCTTTTTACTATTGTCCAATCATGAATTCAATTTTTTATAATCATTTAATCCGGTCGGGCTATCAGTCTTAGAAAAGGAGGGTAAACGGTGGCTTCATTTCGAAAAAGCAGGGGTAAAATCACAAATCCTAATCTTCAAGCGTAAAATCACAATTGGACTTGTAACAAAGGTATAAACACAACAATCCCTTCTATTTATGTCAAACTGCAGGCACATGGAGTATGACTCTTGAATAAACTGCAATTATGCCCACCGAGATTATTTATTTTGTTTCCATGTGAAAGAAAAGCTTTCTTAACTTGCACTGCTTCTCCTGTTTAAATCACTTGTTTTACCCAGTCACATAGAGCATGAGGAATTCACTTTATGCTTTTCCCCTTAGGATTACACACCACTACCAAACACTAATATCGACAGGACATCAACAGCACTTGGTAGAAAGTGAATCTATTCTTGACATGGTATAGAACTGTGGATGATGATTGGGACTTATTGTATATGGCCTGGACCCTTCTGAAATGTTGTTTTGTTGTTCATATGTTTGCGCTCCATGAAATTCATTCGATACAGCATCGGCATTACATTTTTTTGAATCATCAGTCGTTGTGGTCTGCTCTCGTGTGCAGGCATCATAATAGTCCTGTTTTACATGCTATTTGCTCAAATGTTTGCAGCACTGCAGCAACGTTGCAAATATTAATATTTTATTCTTTGTTACTATGTAAGCATATAAAACGGAATTTTTCTTTGGACATGCAGAGAAGTAAGATGATCAAGAGGGTGGTGAATGGAGTCCAATCATTCCATCGGGCTATCAAGTTAGCTCCGGATGCTTGGACTGCCATGCTAATCCGTACCTCGCTGAAGCCTGAATCACGACATTTTGTCCTTGATGTATTTTTGGCTCTCGCAAATCATTCCAGTTACAAGATTCCTGAAACATTCTGGCTTTGTATATCCAGATATCTGAATTACATAAAAAAGCATGATACACTATAGGAGCAGTGGATATATTCTGCCCTTTCTTCGCCCTTGCCTTGGCCTGAATTTGGTCTGTCCGTGACTTGGTACCAAAGCTGTGCAATCAATCTTTCCGGCTCTCATAAGAATCTGAGCATTTATTTAAGATCATTACATAGGACATAGTAAATGACGTTTCTACATCCTTAAACCTTGTTTGAAATGGGTAATGTTGACTGTTTTTCAGTGAAGCGGCTTTCAGCCACATAACGAGAGTGCTGTTTGATTATCAGAGTACGTCACTTCATGGATCTGGTCTGAGCACTTAGCAAAGGGTTTGTCATCCATGTTATTTGTAACCTGATTGATTACAAATAATCTCAGCTGTTGGAAGAGATGGCACGCATGAGGCGATGCATGCGATAACAGGAGGCAAGGAAAGTACTTCGGCCAGAAGATGTTTGGGTACCTAGCGAAAGGAAGACCAGGTAGTTGGTTTCGATAGGAATCTGTTTGTAATCTCAACATCATGTAACAGATAGAACAGATTTGTTTATCTTTAGGAGATCTGATCGGGTGTGCTCGATCTCTAATAGATGTACCTGAAACCTTGTAAGTTTTCTATATATATTAACACGTATCGTCCTGTGCTGCTCGACTTTGAGGGCCATACTTTCCACCCAAACCTCCAACGCTATGCTGCTTAACATGGTAATCATAGTTGTTTAATCCCCATCTGGAGAGCCTTTACCGAGAGATCCATCTGAGCAGCAGAGAGCATGGGAGTTCAAGTTCGGCGTCAGCATCTCTAGGCTTCAGTACACTAGCTCACAACGTCGAGAAGTTTTTTTTGAAAGGCCATAAGGCAATTATATTAAGTAGAGAAAGAACATAGGTTTGTGTTGTACAGAGTGCTACAAGTTAGGAGTACAAGCTGCAAGGATAGCAGCCAAATGTTTACAGCCAGCTAAGGACCACAATCGCATTCGTCTTGCAGGGCGGCGAGGATGGAGTCGAGCCCGCTCTCTTTGTCATTGAAAATCCAGCTGTTGCGTTCCTGCCAGATCGCCCAACATGTTGCTATGATTAGAGATCGAAGACCTTTTGTTCTCTGTGAATTTGACAGGGGTGCCAAGTTGAGGAACCAGTCCATGAGGGATGGAGCTGATTTCCAACAAGCCGGATGAAGGCTACGTTCAGATGTCCATGAGTTGATCCGTGTCCAAATTCTCCTAGCCATGTCACATTCACAAAAGAGGTGCATTGCAGTTTCAAGGTTACGATAACACAAAGGGCAGAAGTATCGGTTTGGCCAGCCTCAGATTTGCAGCCTGTCAGAGGTCCACACTCGGTTTTGTAGGAGTAGCCAAAGAAAGGTTTTGTACCGAGGTGGTGCCCAAACGTACCATACCGTCGTCTGGAAGGACGAGCGCAACCCCCCCTCGAATTGCAGAAGATATGCTGAGCGGGAAGAATATTGTCCGGTTGCAAAAAACCGCCATGTGATGGTGTCTGGTCTGCTGAGATCAAAGGACTGCTTGGCTTGATCAACCAGGACCCATAACCTGACGAAATGTATCAATTGATCGCCTGTTATTCGGACAAGTGTATCGCGGATCCAACAGTTTCGCCGCAGAGCTTGAGCCACCGTATTGTATTTGCCGCGGCAACAGACATAGAGGTCAGGGAAAAGCAGAGCCGGCACACGACCCTCTAGCCAGCTGGAGTGCCAAAACTTGGCCTTGTGCCCATCTCCTACCAGGACACTTGTGGCCATTGCGAAAAGGCGCCGATCAGTATCGTCAATTGGAAGAGACATCCTGAACCAAGCCTTTGCCGGAGATGACCACTTTGCCCAAAGCCACCGTAGCCGAAGTGCTCTACTGAAGCACTCAAGATCAGCTATCCCCAAGCCGCCAAAGCAAAGTGGCCGACATACGCGAGACCAGCTGACTTTGCAACGTCCACCTTACAACGTCGAGAAGTTGACATGCAACAACTTCCTTTTGTGGCGCGTGGACACACGAGGGCACAGGGTAAGAGGTGCGTGGACACACTAGATCAAAGTGCCACAGAAAATCAATACTGGTGGTTTTGAGAGGCAGGCGCGGGACCCAACACCTTCACTCTCCACGCACTGCCTCCCTCTCCCCGACGGGGTGGCGCTGCTCGCTGGACGGCATTCCACCATGCCAAACTTTCTGAAGCACGCTGGCAGGGTGTATGCGGACACAAAGAACATGATGAGACGGTCTACAATGAGGCGGTGATGGCTGACAATGTACTCCCGACGGAGGCGACGGATTGAGGAACTTCGGTGAACTCGTTATCACTTGGTTATTAGCCAAATGACTCACTTTTTCTTCCTAAAAGCACCGTGAAATGACGGAGAACAAGAATCAAGACCATAATCCTGATAAAAATGACGGAAAGCAAGGTTTCGATGGTGAACTGAACACCTGCGAGTGAAAATGGGAAAAACGACATTGCGGCATAGTTCTTCCATGGGTTTTTCTATCTCTTTGCTTGGAGAGGTTCGCAAGATAGTATAGTTTGAGATTCCTAGGAATGGAAAGTAATTACCTATAGGTGAAGAATTTACAGGTTGAGCAACAATGGTTCTACATAACGACCGATGTAAGATTTCAAAAGGTCGAGAGGCTTGAGGAGTATGAGGATGATATAGTTGTGAACCTTAGAGTTGAAGTGGTTGAACAAAACCAAGGCTGAGATGGCCGCGCTACATTGTGGCTTGTGGCCCGAGTTGAGAGGAAGGAGGATTTCTCGCCTTGGAATAACATGGGGTTGATGATGGCGATGCAGGGACAAGTCTGGGAGGTTGCGAGAGACACCGCAAAGCTCTTGATGGCTCAGGAGTAGCGTGAAAGTCTTCGGTGTGCTCTGGCGACGACGATGCTCCAAGATTCACTGTGGCGGCACAAGAGTAGCAATGAACATAGCGCGATATTTCAGCACCTTAGTCGAGGAACAACGGGGAAACTTGATCAGAGACGGGCGCACGGTTGTTCTCAAGCTTAAACCGAAAGAAAAACGCCGTGCAACTCACTGAATGGTGTTTATTTGGTTAGAAGGTGGCCGGAGCTCGGTGAACTGTCGCCGAGAAGGACTGTACCTTGGTTCAAGGAGAGCTTTTGCCACGACCACATATCTCATAAATAGAACCCCTTCAAGGGTCATTCAATATCAATCTCCTTTAGAAAATTGATTGGAATCAAACTATATTACTTTCAGCTTAAAGTATTTAGTTGTGCATGATGACCAAATCTGCGTCCCTATAACACACACAAATTAGCATTCAGATCCGGCAGGCAAGCATTCTTCGCTCTTCCCGTGGGTGCGTCTCGCCCCATGGTGGTGGGCTGTCTCGCCCCACGGCGAGAGCCATCAAGCAGCTGTTTCTGAGAGTGATGATGCGCCTGCTATGCGCGGCCACGGGAAGGCTCGCGAAGGACGAGTGAAAGTGCATCTAGGCATCTCCGTGAGTTTTGAATGATTGATGATGACAAATTAAGAGACTAATGAGCTTAGTTGATCTTAAGCACATGTGTGAAAGTGAAATGGATGAAAACCCTTAAAAAGGAAAGATTGAAACGAGCGTCGAAGACTCAAGCATAGAAATTAGGGTTTCTTATGTGTGGAGTTTAGACTAACCTACTATGTGTGCGGGTGTATGTGTCAAGTGCATTGGGATAAAAGAAGAGGGCTCAAAGTCTTTGAGAGAAAACCTAAGTGAGAAGCCCTATTGGGAGAAACTCCAGTGGGCCGGACTTGTTCGGGCTCTAGGCCGGACTAGTCCGGGTGTGTCGGCTTAGTCTGTTTTGGGACGAACTAAGTGTTTCTATGTGAGTCCGGACTTGTCCGTTTGGGGACGGACTAGTACGTTCTACACTTGGTGAGAGTTTTCGGAGCTAAGTCCTTGGAGGCCGGACTTGTCCACCACATAGGCCGAACTAGTCCGCCACAAAGGCCAGACTAGTCCAAACACTCCAGAGTAGTCCGTTTTGAGACAAAATAAAGGTTTCTTTTTCAGTTCGGACTAGTCCGTTTTTGGCCAGACTAGTCCGTGGCGCTATGACTGTTTGAAATTCAAATGTTGGCGGGTACGCCACCACTTTGTAGAGGTGTGACGTCGAGTGGTCCCATTGGGCCAGACTAGTCCGGGCCCCTGGCTGGACTAGTCCGAACTTTAGTTGGTGGCAACGGTAGCTGTCGGGACCCCTATAAAAAGGGACTCCCCGACCTCTATTTCAGAAGTTTGGAACCCTAGCGCCGCCACAAGCATCCTTGAGCATTCCAAAGCCTTCCCATCTACCTACTTTCCCTCTAGAACCAAATCTTGAGCGGATTAGGGTTTGGGAAGTGGAGATAAGGAAGAACATCTTGCTTTGGCTCTCGGTTTGGTCTCATGCACTTGGTGTTGCATTTTGTGACTTGTGGTTGTTGAGATTCATGTGCTCTTTGTTGTTGATCATTTGTTGGAGCCTCAAATTGTGAGAAGCCCCAAGAACATTGTAGTTACCCCTTGTGATTAGTGGAAACCAAGCCGACCTTGTGTGGTGGCTTGGTGAGAAGAGGGTGAAGTGAGACCCGATCCTTTATGGACTTCTCAACGGGGACGTAAGCTTCTCTGTGAAGATGAACCTCAGGATAAATATTGTCTCATGTCATTTTAATTTACGCTCATCACTAGAATTGTTTTTTGTGTTCATATCATTCATCACATTGTTCTTCATTCATTATAATCTTGTAATATAATCGTTCTTCCTTGTTAATACAAGTTGTATTAGTTTCCTAGATTTTGTTTCCATCTTTTGTTGAACTAAAATAAAAAAACTCATAAAAATCAAGTTTTTAGGGTTTCTGTGTGCTGAGCGGACTAGTCCAGTCCTGACCCAGACTAGTCCGGTCTATGTCATTTAATCTCGTTTTGTTGAGTCATTTCAGGTCATATTGCCTATTCACCCCCTCTACGCAACTTTCAATTGGTATCAGAACATGTCTCTCCATTAAGAGTCTAACCACTCTGAGAGAAGATGGCTGAAAGGGGTGAAAATGAGGTACCAGTGATCGTTGACGGAGATGGCAAGACGAAGAATGTCGATGTGCTTCAAGATGATCCAAATGACGATGAAGAAGTCCGCCAGCTCAAGGCATGACTTTGTGAGAAGCTAGGTATTCTCAATAAGGAGACCGAGGCGACCAATGAGAACAAGGACGTCTATGGGAGTGGTTCACAAGACTACTCCCGATATCCTTTTAATTATGAGCACCTAACTTCTAGCAATCATTACTTGTCTATTCCCATGGGGAAACCTCTTAAATTTGATGGAAATGATTACACCATGTGGAAGCATTACATGAAGATGCACCTAATTTCCTTAAACCCTAGTTTGTGGCAAATTGTTTTGACAGGTGTTCATCTTCCCAAGAATGAAGAGGACGTCACCCCGGAGCAAGCTGTCCTACTCCACCGCAATGCTCAAACGGTTGGGGTGATCACCTCCTCCTTGACTTGAGAAGAGTTCAATAGAATCGATGGGTTGGAGGTGGCCAAAGACATTTGGGATGCGCTCAAGATGGCGCATGAGGGCAACCGAGTTATAAGAGAGGCGAAGATTGAGATGATCGATGGAGAGCTTGGGAGGTTTACCATCATGGATGGTGAAACCCCCCAAGACATGTACAACCACCGGAAGGTCCTCATCAACAAGAGCTGCTTTGCTCTTTGGTCCATGATCTGTGAGAGTTTGGGGTTCACTAAAATTACACCGGAATAAGTTCTTGGAAGAATCATCAACCACGAGATGATGGAGCGAGAAGCCATGCTCTACAATGATATCCAAAAGCTCACCTCCTCCAAGAAGAAGGATGTTGCACTCAAGGCAACATCATCCAAATCTCAAGAATAAGAAGAAAGTGATGAAGAGAACCTCGACACCGACGAGGAAGGGGCGCTCTTCATCAATAGGTTCAAGAAGATGATGAGAAGGAGGAAGGGGAGCTACCATCATGAGAGCAAGAACAAGGACAAGTCTAATACAGAGGAAAGAGGGATTGTTACAATTGTGGGGAATATGGCCACTTCATTGTGGATTGCCCACATGAAGATAACAAGAAGAAGGAGGGCAAGTCCTAAGAGAAGAAATTATTCAAGAAGAAGAAGCATTCGAGACAAGTCCACCTTGGAAAGGAGTGGGACTCAAATGAAGGCTCCTCATCATCTGAAAAAGAGAGGATGGCAACAATTGCCATGAAGAGATCAACCATGGAGAACAAGCTCTTCCCAAACTTGGAGAGCTCAATACCAACATGCCTCATGGCCAAGGAGGGCAGAAAGAAGGTTAAATCTAAACCATCTTCTTCAATTTCATCACTTGATAATTTTGATAGTGGTAGTGAAAATGAATACATGCTTAAAGATATGAGTAAGAGCACCTTGAAAAGATTAAAGTTGTTGTCCGATGAGATATTTGAGAAGGAAGGGCTATTAACTGTCAAGAGTACATGTTCATCCAAGAAAAGGAAAGATGTCAAGAGTTTGAGGAGCTCCTAGAGCTTGAAAGAGAAATAAGCAATGCACTTGAACGTGAACTCGCTTTGAGCAAGGAAACTTGCTCAAATCTTGAGAACACAACAATTGTGCTAAACGATGAACTTGTTCACTTGACAGAAGTTAACAAGATCCTTGAAACACAAGTTGAGTCTCTCAAGATCAGTGCACCTTCTTCCTCCAAAAACTCATCTTCCATAAATGTCAAATCCGAAAAAACTCAAACTTGCAAGTGCTCTAACTTAATTCTAAAACTAAAAGATGAGCTAAAATTGGCACATAACAAGCAAGCACCGAAAGGTGCATCTTTGACAAGGATAAGATGACATACGCACGTAGTGCATACACCAACACAAGACATCCTCTTGTCAACGATGGTCTTGACTATTCTAGGGAGAGGAAGTAAAAAGCTAAGACTCCCAAGAATGGCAAATACTTGATTGTTTTTGTCAAGGAAGGTTCATACCACAGGAATAAGAGAAAGAACATTGCTACTTCACATAATATGCCTAAAAATGAACCTCATCCATTGTTCCATGATTTTGATGCTTCATATATTTTATTAAGGAACAAGCTTGGAAAGCCTTATGCTAGGTATGTTGGGCCACTTTGCAAGAGTCCAAAACCTTGTGTGTGGGCGCCCAAGTGCCTCCTGACTAACATCAAAGGACCCAACACCGCTTGGGTACCTAAAACCAAGGCTTAACTCTATTTTGTAGGCATACTCCTCCGGTGGGACAAAGTGGGCCCTTGATAGTGGTTGCACAAGTCATATGACCGAAGAGAAGAAGATGTTTGTGTAGTATGAGGAAAATGAAGATCCAACTGAGGAAATTTACTTTGGGGACAATGTCGAAGGGAAAATCCTTGGCATCGGTAAAATTGCTATATCCTCTAATCACTCTTTCCAATCTTTTGCATGTTGATTCACTTGATTATAACTTATTGTCCATATCATAACTATGTGACAAACATTATAATTGTCTTTTCACTAATGAGGGTGTGACCGTCACAAGAAGGAGCAATGACTCAATTGCTTTTAAGGGTGTGCTGAAGGGAAAGCTCCGTCTTGTAGATTTCTCGGCAGATAAAGCCCAACTTGACACATGCTTAATGGAAAAAACTGTAGGATCGAAGAGCACGTGTAAATCTACCAGAGGGGGGGTTGAATGGTAGATTAAAACTTTCAGCGAAGCAACAAAACACACCTCTGCAGAAAACCGATCTGTTAAAGTAACCGTGTGTGCAACTAATCTAAACATGTTAAACTGTGACAAAACTAGTATAGATTATAGAGAATCAAGTCACGAATACGGCACAACAAGAATCACGAAAATCCGTTGAGATAAACTCAAGTTACAATCGAAAGATCGAACAAAGGTCAATCTGTCCTACACGAGAAAAATAGTTCTGGAACACTGCAAAGAAACTCGTGTAGATCAGAAACCACAAGTCCAATGATCGTGAAATTTTCACAGATGGTATAAAATCAAGTTTTGAAGACAACCCAAAAAGAATCATGTCAATCGGATATGTAAAACTCGAGTTATTATAAAACCACCAAAATAAGGTAGTGCTGTGCAAAAACTCGACGAGAAAGACTTGAGGAAAACAAGTCGGACGAACAAGGCATAAAAGTTCCTTCAAACTATGAATTTTATTGATCAAACCACAAGAGGAACAGCCCCAAAGTCGTCGACCACGAGCTCTAGCCTCCCTTGCTTATATAACCAGCCCTTAGGCCAACCCAAACCTTACTAGGACTCTAATCCTACTCAATTCACGAATCGAAACTTTCCATAACTGCTCAAGACTCTTCTATACACAGATAGAAGCAATCTTAAGACTTCCAAACACCTTAGGAACGTATCCCACATTCCTAAAACAACTCAAATTCGTGATCCATACGAAATCCTATCATAACCAACTCAAATCTTTCCATATTTGAGTCAAACCCGACTCAGCCGCAGCCTGAGTCCATAACCTAGTCAGTTGGACCTTTCCGACCAATTCTTTACGTCCACATCTCTTCATCACGCCTCGGAACCATGTATCCACGTCCATGCACTCTTTGCACACGTGCAAACATCTTCCAACGACATCCATGATACCTTCATATGCATTGCCCTTGATTCAATCACCCTGCGTGACCTCTTGATCAGCCCAACCACAGTTCCTCCTGAACTTGATTGTTGGAACCTCATCTCCTTTCTGAGACTAGTCCAATAGATCCCGTCACCAGCCGTGTCTTGAACTCAAGCAACACCTGCACATGAATAAACAACCAATACTTCTGAGTACAAGTTCTCGACTTGACTCTCATTAGTTCTGAAACCACAACACCTTACTTGAGCACCTCACATGTCGGGCCAGGGCAAGCTTTGTAACGGTCAGTCCTTAGAACTATAAAAGGGTTGTGCCGCACGTACCCGAGGACAGGGAATCTGATCCAAGCGAACCCGCTTACTAAGAAATAGAGTCACACAATACAACAACACAAACCCCGTGGAGTAGGGTGTTACGCTCAGGCGGCCCAAACCACATAAATCTCTGGTGTCATCATCTTGATCCCGAACCTTCGCGGGCTGCTTCTTAGCAGGTCCAGGGGAAGTGTCGTTTCAAACACTTCGACAATGAGCAACCTGAATACATAATCCAAATGTTCTCCTTCCCCAAGCGTGTAACCTACATAGAAGCACAATACGTCGATGACTCAATACTGAGGTTAGTAAAAAAGCATTTAGGAATCCAGTACTGAGTCACGCAACATGCAACAGGAAAAACACGTGACAACTGAGATAAAACAACAGGTTTATGATTCAAAGTCTGAGGTTTTCTATTCTTAACTACTGACTTACAAGTTGTTGCACGTTTTGCAATAAAACCAATAGCTCTGTATGTTAAAGTAGTAGTTCCAAAGGAAAAAGCTGAAGCTCCGAATGCAAAATCTAAAGTTTCAAAGGGAACAACAGAAGGTCCGAGAGCTCTCGGAGCTATCGGAACTACCGGAGCTACCTTTGCAGATCTCTTACCAGAAGGCCCAGAAGCTACCCTTTCAAATTTTTGACTCATTAAAGCAGATTGCATATTTATAATTTTAGGTTTAGCATGCATAGCAGATTTAGCATGTAAGTTATGAGATCTAGCAGACATTTTATCCTTTTTAATTTGTTTAGCTAGTCTATAACAGAAATCTACGACATGACCATCTTTATCACAGTAAGTACAACGAAATTTAATTTTGTAATCATGTCTAGATGACCATCCAATATTAGAAACAGAATTAGAAAGCACTCCTGCAGATTTAGAAATCACATCCTTTTGCTTAGGGACAGTTTTGATTAAACCTTTTCCAACAGATTTTACAACGTGAGGTGGATGTGTTTTAGAATAATCATATGAATCAAAACCTAAACCAGTTTTATCATTGCAAGGTTTAGAAGAATTTAACAGCAAGTTTAGATTCTTATTCCCATTACAAAACTGCTCTAGTGTCCTTTTCATGTCACAAGTTTCTTAGACAAGTCTAGGAAGTTTTCACATGAAGTTTTTCCTTTATTTTGCAATTGGAACAATATTTAACTTCATGAGAACTTAAAGCATTGTTCAGAATGGAAATTTCATTCATTGCATCTTTTAGTTTCTTATCAAGATTATCACATGCAGAACAATGAAAATATCTGTAGAACAAGAAGCATCTTTTAAGTTTTTAACATTAAAATCAGACAACTTTTTGTTCTTTTCAATTTCTTCATCAAGTCTATCTAGAGTGGAGGAGTGTGCACTTCTTAATGTGGACAATTATTCATAGATTAAGTCACATGAGGGACATGCATCATCACTAGGAATCAATGTTTTTAAACGGTTGATTTTAGATTCTAGTGATTCAATTTTAGCAGCATTATCCCTAAGCTTTTTGTCCTTTTTCTTGACAATAATAGTTGCACGAGAAATTGCATCACACATTTCATTACAAGTAGAACATACCTCATCATCGTCACTGTTTTGTTCTGCATCCTCCTGACTTGATATTGATCTTGTTTTGCCCACCATGAAACATAAGTTGGCCAAATCGTCATCATCTTCATCACTTCCAATGTCTGCATCACTTGAACAGAGCTCTTGAAGTGCAATGATGAAGCTGTTTATCATCTTACGTCCTATGGAACCCTTATTTTTCTTGTTGGAGTTTCCAGAAGTGGTCTTGACCTTGCTCTGCTTCTCATCACGGGTAGAAGAACCTGAAAGGTTAGGGCAATCTGTACGAAAGTGTCCCGTCTTACCACATTCAAAGCATCGTTGAGGTCCGGAGCTTCCTCTCCTTCTAGTTCTCATATTTTGCAATGCTTTTGAGAATCGAGTAGAGATGAGTGCTAGCTCCTCTTCTGGAAATTCTTCAATCTGTTCCAGGGTTAGTGAAGACAGCAAAGCAAGTGTATTGCTAGATGAAGATTGGACAGAGCTAGGCATATCACGTTGAGAAACAAATGCAAGAGACTTCTTGGGGTTCTTACGTGAGATTATGTCAATTTCATGAGTTTTCAATTTAGAATATAGCACATCTAATGTAAGTGTACTCATGTCACACCTGGTAATAAGAAGACAACCAGATGCTTTCCACATGTATGCCAGGACCAGTTCAACTCATACATGTGTAGACGAAAGTGAAATACCAAATAAAATACCATGTTCGAGTACATCACCTTATTACATAAATGACCTTCCAGGTCTAAAATAAAACAAGCAGCGGAAAAACATAACAAAGGGCTCCAACACAGGCGTTGCACGGGGGTGCGCCAGCCTAGAACATCTCTTCGGGATCTCCGTAGAAGTCTTGGTTCTCCACCTCAGCGTCTTCGTAGACTGGGGGGGGGGGGAATATGCAACTAACAAGTTTGAGTACCAACGGTACTCGCAAGTTGGGAAGTTATGACATGTGTGGTTCACAACAAGGAAGGCAATTAATAGGTTAAGCACTATAGCAGTAACAACCTACTCTTAATTGTTTATTAAGCACCTACATCTAGGTGAAATCCCAACCAACATCCCAAAATTAATCCAGGTAAGACCAAACCCAAACCATCCATTATGTAACCATGTGCTAATTATGAATTTGGTTTCCAAGCCGCTCGTGTCCGTGATCACGGCTGTCTAGACAGTTTGACAAAACTCTGCAGAGTGCGTATCCTTTACCCACAGTTCGTGATTTCGTCCCCTGTTGCCAGGTGGACTAAGGTAAACCTCCCTGATGCCCGTGGTAACTAACCACAATTACACACTTCCGTAGGTGTGTGGCCAGGAGATCACTACGAGGTGTTTCCGATGGTTCTACCGACTTGCAATGGGTACTCTAAGGTTTCACTGCTCTGGCACCTGGAGTCTATTTTCCCTCCGCCAGGAGAAGCCCCCTCTTGAGCCATGCGGATCCAAGGCAAAGCCCATTCTCCGCCCGTTCAATTACCTATGCTACATCGGGAGAGACCAAATTACTAAACCAAGTTGTCCCGTATACAATTCTGCGGTGATACTAAAAGGCTTAACAACTTCTTCCATAAACCGGTCCTTAGAATCCGATAGGTGTCAAGCCCCAAACTAAGGTCTTGTGCACGCATGCACCAATCCATACAAAATCCCCTATCAGATTCCTATCTACTAGTTCCATTATAGCCATCATTTCATGAATCAAAGTACTTCAAATGTAATATTGTAGAATAGATCATATTTCATTAAAGCATGGCTAAGCGTAAAAGTAATTTAATAGTAAAACACCCAAACCATGTTGACAAGGAATATTGTGGAAAATCTAGGAAAACATAACATAGGATTTATATTTTAATTTAGCATGCAACTAACTAAAATTTAACAAAAAGGGTGCAAGATGGTCAAGGAACTTGCCTCCAAATTGTGCTTCGGGGTCGTCAGGAAATTGTTGCTCTTGCCGGTTAAAAGTGGGTTCTGGCCCCGAATCTAAAATACGACGATGCACAAAAAGTAACATACAATAAGAACATAATAAAATGCAAACAATTCAAATAAACGCAAATTCCTATGCAAAAGTGATTTTAGGGTTGGTTTATATTATAGACATACATCCATTGATGAGAATTTAAAGTTAAATGAAATTTATTGAGTAAAACATATTTTTATAGATTTTTATACTATTTTTATATTTATTAGAACCCTAATATTATTTTTCTAGAAATTTTATCCTTCAAAATAAGCCTAAAATAGATTTATAATCAATAATGTAGATTTTTTTTCAATTTTAAATTATTTTTATTAATTATTTCTATGTGCAAAACAATTTTTATGAACTAAATATACTTAAAAAGTATTTTTATGGCTATTTCAGCAATTTAAATGAATTAATAAAAATAATACAGAAATGAAAATAAATAAAACATATTTAAATATGTTTTTATAAGTATTTTATACAAATTAAGGACTTTTATTTAATTTCTAGAACTAACAGGGGCTTTTCTGTAAAAATAGAACTGTTCCAGTGGCTAAAAATAATTTTGATTAAGTCCAGGGATCCTTCTATAATTTTCCAGATTTTATTTGCTATTTTATAATACTCCAGGGGCTTAAAAACACTTTTTATTCAATTAACCAGTATTTTCCTAATTTCCAGAAGTCCAGGGGCTAGTTTGTCATTTCTAGGGGTTAGATTTGAATTCCAAAGAAAACCCAGGGGGTAGCCCGCAAGATTCCAGGGGCTTGGGCGCAAAACAGGCGGCGGGAAAAGTGATTTGAATGTGGGCCGTTGGTTTTAAAATGGATGGCCCAGATTTAATGTACCGAAGGGGTACGGGGTGTTCTAATCTCAGCCGCAGGTTTTAAATGGATGACGGGCATTGAGCCACGTCACCCCGATTAGGGTCGGGCGGCGGTGAACGGCGGCGGCGACGCGCGCACGGCGGCGGCTCGACGGAGGCGGCCAAAAACCACGCCGCAGAGGCTACAGGGTATATTCACCAGTGCAAAATGGAGAGGGAAGCAAGGGGGTCTCACCGAGGGTTGTCGCGAGGCCGGAAATGTTCTTTTACTGGGATAAAGTGAGCCACTTTGGTCAAACGGTCCACTATGACCCATATAGAGTCGTATCCAGACTGAGTTCTCGGCAATCCCATAATAAAGTCCATAATTATTTCTTCCCATTTCCATTCAGAAATTTTAATTGGTTGAAGTAACCCTGCGGGTCTTTGATGTTCTGCTTTGACCTTCTGACATGTGTCACACAGAGCTACATACTCTGCCACATCACGTTTCATTCCATACCACCAATACCGATCCTTTAGATCTTGATACATCTTTGTGCTTCCTGGATGAATAGAATAAGACGAATCATGGGCTTCTCTCAGTATCAGTTCTCGAATCTCCTTGATATCAGGTACACATATTTTCTTCCCCAGCCATAAAGTTCCCTGTTCATCTTCTTTAATGTCTGGTGCTTTTCCTTCTTTCATTAGTTGCTTAATCTTCTGAATCCACTTATCATTCTTTTCCCCTTCACAAATATCCTTCTCCAGCGTGGAATCTACTTCCATAGACACTACCTCAGTATTAGTCACGATACTAAGGTTTAGCCTTGCGAATTCCTCACATAACTGCGGTTGTTGACCTTGCAGTGCCAAGCTATTGCATTGAGCTGATCCGCTTAATGCATCTGCGACCACATTAGCTTTCCCAGGATGATAGTTGATTCTGACATCAAAATCATTGATAAGTTCCAACCATCTATGTTGTCTCAGATTTAGATCTGGTTGGGTGAAGATATACTTCAAACTCTTGTGGTCCGTATAAATTTCAGTTCTTTTTCGTATCAGATAATGCCTCCATAAGTTCAATGCATGCACTACAGCTGCTAACTCCAAGTCATGAGTGGGATAATTTCTTTCATGCTTTCTGAGTTGACGTGAAGCATAGGCTACTACATGTCCCTCTTGCATTAATACACATCCTAGTATATGGTCGGATGCATCACAGTAGACTGCAAATTCTTTCTGCATATCAGGCATAATCAACACTGGAGCAGTGGTCAATCTATTCTTTAGCTCTGTAAAACTGGCTTCACATTCTGGTGTCCACTTGTATACAGCTCCCTTCTCAAGTAACTTTGTTAACAGACGAGATATTTTTGAGAATCCTTCGATGAACCGACGATAATAGCCAGTCATACCCAAGAAACTCCTGATTTCCCCAACATTTTCTGGAGTCTTCCAATTCAGAACATTTTTCACCTTACTAGGGTCTACTGCTATTCCTCCTTGTGATATAACATGTCCCAGAAATGACACTTCCTTCAACCAGAACTCACATTTACTTAGCTTTGCATACAACTGATGTTCACGAAGTTTTTGTAAGGCCAGTCTTAGGTGCTCCCCATGTTCCTCTTCACTTTTGGAGAATATCAAAATGTCGTCAATAATCACCACGACAAACTTATCCAGGTATTCCATAAACACCTTATTCATAAGGTACATGAAATAAGCTGGGGCGTTAGTCAAGCCAAAAGACATGACTATATACTCATATAATCCATATATCGAAACAAATGATGTCTTGGGTATGTCCGAGGGTCGTATCTTCAATTGGTGATACCCTGAACGCAGATCAATCTTCGAGAACACACAAGCACCTCTCAACTGGTCAAACAAATCCTCAATCCTTGGTAAAGGATACTTGTTCTTGATAGTTACTGCGTTGAGTGCACGATAATCCACACACAACCTCCGTGTGCCATATTTTTTGGGAACAAATATCACTGGAGCTCCCCAAGGTGAGGAACTTGGACGAATGTATCCTTTTGCTAACAACTCATTGATATGATCCTTCAATTCTGCCAATTGTTTAGCATCCATCCTGTATGGTCGCTTGTAAATTGGTGATGTACCAGACACTAATTCAATGATGAATTCAATCTCTCTGTCAGGGGGCATGCCCGGTAGTTCCTCAGGAAACACATCCGAAAAGTCACAAACAACTTTGATCTCTTGTACCCCTTCAACTTGATTGAGTCGTATTTTCTGAACTGGTGCTTGCTCAGGACAAAACTCCACGTTTGTGCCATCTGTATGAGTTAAGAATATTGTTCTGGTGGCATAGTGGATCACTCCTTTGTACTTGGTTAACCAATCCATTCTGAGAATAATGTCTATTCCTTGTGACTCCAGCACTACAAGGTTTGCTAAGAATGCTACCCCCTAATGCTTATGCTTACATTAGGGCATACTTGCCTTGTCAACATCTCTCCTCCAGGAGAGTTGACTACTAACACTTGATTCATTAATGTAACAACCATTCCATGTCTTCTTATGAATTCTTTTGCTATGAATGAATGCGTTGCACCAGAGTCAAACAATACTGTAGAAGGAAGGGAATCAGCAGGGAACGTACCGATCACCACATCTGATGCGTCTTCGGCTTCCTCCAAAATAACATGATTGACCCTTCCTCTGGACTGGTTCTGCTGTGATAGCTTCTTCGGGCAGTTGTTGGAGTAGTGTCCCTTGTCACCACATATGTAGCAGGCTCCCCGAGTACTGGTGTCTTGAGCCTTGTTTCATTGTTGATTTTGCTGTGATTGCCCAGTTGGTCGAGGGTTTGAAGTCATAGGACGCTGTTGATACATTTGAGGGCGTTTCGGTTGCATCTGCTGATACTGTGGACGAGCATACTATGCTTGAGGACTGAATGAAGAATTGTTGATGTACCGCTGACCTTGATTATTGCCCATGGGACGATTCATGTGTCCTGACTGCTGTGGGTTGAAGCGAGGACGATTGTTGCTTGAAGACTGCCCCATCATCATTTTCCTTTTGCGGTCTTCTCCTTCGCATTCCTTTTTCTTTCTTTCTACCGTAAAAGCTTTGTCCACCAGATGTTGGAAGCTAGCGTAGTCACTGGAAGACATCATCAACTGTATCTCTTTGTCCAGTCCCTCCTTGAAACAAAATTGTTTCTCGGCATCAGTGTCAACATCTCCAGGGGCGTACCGAGATAGTTGTGTAAACTTGTTCAAATACCCCCGTATGTTCATGTTCCCTTGCTTCAGTGCTAGGAACTCCAGACGCTTGGCTTGAATTTCTCCTTCAGGCACGTGATGATTTCGGAAGCTTTCTCTGAACTCCTCCTAGGTGATGTTGTCTGGGTTGCCATGGGCTGCAGTATAAGAGGTCCACCAATCAGCTGCAGGTCCATGGAGTTGGTGCGATGCCAATAACACCCTTTCCCTTCCTTCGCATTGAACAATTCTCAGTTTACTTTCAATCATATTAATCCAGTCGTCAGCATCCATAGGTTCCACGGCGTTGGAAAAGCGTGGAGGTTGAGTGTTCATAAAGTCTCTTAAGCAAAACCTTGGAGGTAGGGGTGGTGGTGGTGGAGAGGGGGTGGTGGTGCTTGCTGAGCCATTTGCATGTTGTTCACAATTTGTGTTAAATTTTGCATCATTTGAAGCTGCATAGCCATCATATGCTGCATTTGATTTGCAGCTGGTGCTCCACGGGCACCTCATCCATTCCATTGAGGTAGCGGGACTTCATTGTCTTGATTGGGTGGCACACCACGTCCACGTCCTCTTCCTCTTCCTGCCATCTGAGATTGGGGCGCTGTTATAGAATGAGGAGATAAGATAGAAGCTATTCTATACGACTTTCCCACTATATGCATCAATAAGGAATAAGAGAAATAAAGGTCATTTCATTAAGCAAACTTAAACATGGATACACAAGTTCTCAAAGCAAAATCATACAACTCAAGATTACACAGATCGCTACTACATCACTCTTATTACAACTCATGGGTAAGTGTCTTAATCTTGAGTCGTAGGGCAGGTCGGAGTCTACTCTCGCTCCTCGGGATCCTCCTCCTCGTCCGGGTCTTCATCATCATCTCCATCATATCCCGAGTTGCTGCCATGAGACTCGTTGCCACGCGGAGGAGAGTTGATTGGCTGCTGCGGCACAGAAGGCTCCTCAGAATCTGGCTCCTCGTCTGAAGACTGATCGAGTGAGTTAGTGTCGCCACGACCGACACGACGATCAGGAGAGTACAAAATCCAAGTGGAGGTGTCTGAAGCATACCCATCTAGGTCCTCGCCGGTGATCCGACGGTACCTCCTCACCTGCCTTTCATAATGAGCTGTAAGGTCACGGACATCCTGAATTTCTTGCTGGGCCTTGTGGAGGCGAATGGTGAGGCACTCCACGTCATCAACTGCCTGGTGAGTCTGTGGAAGGGTCAGGGGCCCCTCCACGTACCTGGTGACGAAGTTGCCAGTGCCGCTAGGAAGCTGGGGAGTGTAGGCGTGCACTGAGTTCCGAAGCTGGTAGCGGTAAGTGTGACTCCAAAAGGTGATGGCCTCCCAACTGACATCCTGCTCAGCGTGACGTTGGTATCTCCTCGCGGCAGGAGTACGGTGCACCTTGAGTAGTTTATCCCCATAGTAGACAAATAGCTTGCATGACCACTCAATCCGGTAGGGGCGCTGCATCCCGATGGAGTGGTAGGTGAGTGCCAGTCTCTCATGCCTGTAGCCGGCATCGTGCAGTATGGCGTGAAGTTGATGTCGGAGTCGTCCTGCAGCTCTCCCATCAGTACGTATCACCACCGCACATCGAGGATCGTTGAGCGGGGTACGGCGAGCAGCAATCCGTTGGTTAGGGACATAGCCTCCAGTGGAAATGCGAGCGGTTATCCTGATGTTGGCCATCTAAAATTTTGAAACATAAGAGTGTCAGTAATAAAACAAATTAAGGAGTAAGTGAAACAAGTACAAGGTAAAAAATACAAAGAAATTTTATAATTAATAATATTTGAAAATAGTAAAGTCCTTAAATTGTCCTTTTCTATCTAGGCTTCCGTCCTATGGGCAACCTGGCTCTGATACCACTTTGTCACACCTGGTAATAAGAAGATAACCAAATGCTTTCCACATGTATACCAGGATTAGTTCAACTCATACATGTGTAGACGAAAGTGAAATACCAAATAAAATACCATGTTCGAGTACATCACCTTATTACATAAATGACCTTCCAGGTCTAAAATAAAACAAGCAGCGGAAAAACATAACAAAGGGCTCCAACACAGGCGTTGCACGGGGGTGCGCCAGCCTAGAACATCTCTTCGGGATCTCCGTAGAAGTCTTGGTTCTCCACCTCAGCGTCTTCGTAGACGGGGGGGGGGGGGGGGGGGGGAATATGCAACTAACAAGTTTGAGTACCAACGGTACTCGCAAGTTGGGAAGTTATGACATGTGTGGTTCACAACAAGGAAGGCAATTAATAGGTTAAGCACTATAGCAGTAACAACCTACTCTTAATTGTTTATCAAGCACCTACATCTAGGTGAAATCCCAACCAACATCCCAAAATTAATCCAGGTAAGACCAAACCCAAACCATCCATTATGTAACCATGTGCTAATTATGAATTTGGTTTCCAAGCCGCTCGTGTCCGTGAGCACGGCTGTCTAATCAGTTTGACAAAACTCTGCAGAGTGTGTATCCTTTACCCACAGTTCGTGATTTCATCCCCTGTTGCCAGGTGGACTAAGGTAAACCTCCCTGATACCCGTGGTAGCTAACCACAATTACACACTTCCGTAGGTGTGTGGCCAGGAGATCACTACGAGGTGTTTCCGATGGTTCTCCCGACATGCAATGGGTACTCTAAGGTTTCACTGCTCCGACACCTGGAGTCTATTTTCCCTCCGCCAGGAGAAGCCCCCTCTTAAGCCATGCGGATCCCAAGGCAAAGCCCATTCCCCGCCCGTTCAATTACCTATGCTACATCGGGAGAGACCAAATTACTAAACCAAGTTGTCCCATATGCAATTCTGTGGTGATACTAAAAGGCTGAGCAACGTCTTCCATAAACCGGTCCTTAGAATCCGATAGGTGTCAAGCCCCAAACCAAGGTCTTGTGCATGCATGCACCAATCCATACAAAACCCCCTATCAGATTCCTATCTACTTGTTCCATTGTAGCCATCAATTCATGAATCAAAGTACTTCAAATGTAATATTGTAGAATAGATCATATTTCATTAAAGCATGTCTAAGCATAAACTAATCTAATAGTAAAACACCCAAACCATGTTGACAAGGAATATTATGTAAAATCTAGGAAAACATAACATAGGATTTATATTTTAATTTAGCATGCAACTAACTAAAACTTAACAAAAAGGGTGCAAGATGGTCAAGGAACTTGCCTCCAAATCGTGCTTCGGGGTCGTCGGGAAATTGTTGCTCTTGCAGTTAAAAGTGGGTTTTGGCCCCGACTCTAAAATACGACGATGCACGAAAAATAACATACAATAAGAACATAATAAAATGCAAACAATTCAAATAAACGCAAATTCCTATGAAAAAGTGATTTTAGGGTTGGTTTATATTATAGACATACATCCATTGATGAGAATTTAAAGTTAAATGAAATTTATTGAGTAAAACATATTTTTATAGATTTTTATACTATTTTTATATTTATTAGAACCCTAATATTATTTTTCTAGAAATTTTATCCTTCAAAATAAGCCTAAAATAGATTTATAATCAATAATGTAGATTTTTTTTCAATTTTTACATTATTGCTATTAATTATTTCTATGTGCAAAACAATTTTTATGAACTAAATATACTTAAAAAGTATTTTTATGGCTATTTCAGCAATTTAAATGAATTAATAAAAATAATACAAAAATGAAAATAAATAAAACCTATTTAAATATGTTTTTATAAGTATTTTATACAAATTAAGGACTTTTATTTAATTTCTAGAACTAATAGGGGCTTTTCTATAAAAACAGAACTGTTCCAGTGGCTAAAAATAATTTTGATTAAGTCCATGGATTCTTCTACAATTTTCCAGATTTTATTTGCTATTTTATAATACTCCAGGGGCTTAAAAACACTTTTTATTCAATTAACCAGTATTTTCCTAATTTCCAGAAAGTCCAGGGGCTAGTTTGTCATTTCTAGGGGTTAGATTTGAATTCCAAAGAAAACCCAGGGGGTAGCCCGCAAGATTCCAGGGGCTTGGGCGCAAAACAGGCGGCGAGAAAAGTGATTTGAATGTGGGCTGTTGGTTTTAAAATGGATGGCCCAGATTTAATGTAGCGAAGGGGTACGGGGTGTTCTAATCTCAGCCGCAGGTTTTAAATGGACGACGGGCATTGAGCCACGTCGCCCCGATTAGGGTCGGGCGGCGGCGCACGGCGGCGGCTCGCAGGAGGCGGCCAAGAACCACGCCGCAGAGGCTACGGGGTATATTCAACCAACGCAAAATGGAGAGGGAAGCAAGGGGGTCTCACCGAGGGTTGTCGCGAGGCCGGAAATTGGTCGGAGGTGGGTCGGCGATGATGAACGGCGGTGGTGCTCCTCGGCGCCCGACGGAGTCGGCGAGGCAGAGCCTGTCTCCCCCGAGGAATGTGTCCGGCGTGATCTTGAGAACAAGGTGAAGGTGTGAGGCTAGTTTTCGAGGCAAGCGATCGGGTGGAATGACGGGAACACGACCGGCATTACCGAGCTCGGCGGTGCTAGGGTTTTGACGTCGGGTGAGGGGATTGGGGAGGGATTGGCCGGGTTTTTATAGGGGGTCCGGAGTAGAAATGGTCGGCGGCCATCATGGGCACGATGCGCCTCTTGATAAGAGAGAAACGGTCGGGAATGAAGAGGGGGAAATGAGTGGGCGGCGGGGTGTAACGCGCGCGTGCGTTACGGTGCGGGTGCGGCGGGAGGTGGATGAAGCTGAGGAGTGGGGCCGGTTGGCAGCGGAAGAGAGGGCCGCGAGGTAGAGGGCTGGCGCGCGGGGCTCGGGTGATAGAGATGGAAGGAGGGGAGAGGAGGCGCGGGCCGGTGCGGGAGTGAAGAGGGATTTGGGCCGGCGGGAGGATTCGGCCCAGGGAGGGGTTTTTGTTTTTCTTTTCTTTTTCTTTTTCTTTTCTGTTTTCTTTTTTCTTCTATTTTATGTTTTGAATTTGAAACCAAATTTCTAGCGAATTTAAATTTTCAAAAATTCACACAATCATTCAAACATGATGCAACTTGCCTTATATGAATTTTATTCCCAAGAAAATGTTTTTATCTCAAGAGAAATTCATTTTACAATTTTTTTCTCTTAAAAATAGTGGGTGTTACAATTCTACCCCCCTAAACAGAAATCTCGCCCTCGAGATTTGGACGCCCTAAGAGAATAGACTGGGAAACTCTGCCTTGAGGTCTTCTTCTCTTTCCCATGTCGCCTCTTCTTCTGAGTGATGTTTCCATTAAACTTTGCACATATGAGTAACTTTATTCCTCGTAACTCATTCTGACGTCTCGAGAATCTTAACAGGTTGTTCTGCATAGGTCAGGTCCTCTTGTACGTCTACTGCTTCTAATGGCAATTGTTCTTCAGGGACTCTTAAGCATTTCTTCAATTGTGACACGTGGAATACGTCATGTACATCTGATAAGTGAGATGGTAGCTCGAGTCGATAGGCTACTTCTCCTCTTTTCTCTAATACCTTGAAAGGACCAATATATCGGGGTGATAATTTGCCCTCCACTTTGAATCGTCTCAACCCTCTCACGGGTGACACCTTGAGATACACAAAATCACCAATCTCAAAGGATAAATCACGACAGCGAGTATCAGCATAACTCTTCTGCCTTGACTGAGCTGTCTTCAAATTCTTCCGGATTTCTTGTACTTGTCTCTCAGCTTCTATTAACACTTCAGGCCCAAATACTTGGCTTTCCCCAGTTTGATTCCAAAACAATGGTGTTCTGCACTTCCGTCCATACAAAACTTCAAACGGAGACATCTTCAAACTGGCTTGATAACTGTTGTTATAAGAAAATTCAGCATATGGTAGGTTCTTATCCCAACTCCTACTATTTTTCAAAGCACACGCTCTCAAAATATCTTCTAGAATTTGATTAGTGCGCTCTGTTTGACTGTCAGTTTGCGGATGATATGCCGAGCTGAAATTCAGTCGGGTATCCATAGACTCATGCAACTTTTGCCAAAATCTGGAAGTGAACTGAGTACCCCTATCCGATATTATTTTCTTCAGCACTCTATGCAGGCATACAATTCTTTCCATATATAGTTTTGCCAATCTTGAACCAAAATAGCTTTCTTTTACTGGGATAAAGTGAGCCACTTTGGTCAAACGGTCCACTATGACCCATATAGAGTCGTATCCAGACTGAGTTCTCAACAATCCCACAATAAAGTCCATAATTATTTCTTCCCATTTCCATTCAAGAATTTTAATTGGTTGAAGTAACCCTGCGGGTCTTTGATGTTCTGCTTTGACCTTCTGACATGTGTCACACAGAGCTACATACTCCGCCACATCACGTTTCATTCCATGCCACCAATACCGATCCTTTAGATCTTGATACATCTTTGTGCTTCCTGGATGAATAGAATAAGACGAATCATGGGCTTCTCTCAGTATCAGTTCTCGAATCTCCTTGATATCAGGTACACATATTTTCTTCCCCAGCCATAAAGTTCCCTGTTCATCTTCTTTAAAGTCTGGTGCTTTTCCTTCTTTCATTAGTTGCTTAATCTTCTGAATCCACTTATCATTCTTTTGCCCTTCACAAATATCCTTCTCCAGTGTGGAATCTACTTCCATAGACACTACATCAGTATTAGTCACGATACTAAGGTTTAGCCATGTGAATTCCTCACATAACTGCAGTTGTTGACCTTGCAGTGCCAAGCTATTGCATTGAGCTGATTTGCTTAATGCATCTGCGACCACATTAGCTTTCCCAGGGTGATAGTTGATTCTGACATCAAAATCATTGATAAGTTCCAACCATCTACGTTGTCTCAGATTTAGATCTGGTTGGGTGAAGATATACTTCAAACTCTTGTGGTCCGTATAAATTTCAGTTCTTTTTCCTATGAGATAATGCCTCCATAATTTCAATGCATGCACTACAGCTGCTAACTCCAATTCATGAGTGGGATAATTTCTTTCATGCTTTCTGAGTTGACGTGAAGCATAGGCTACTACATGTCCCTCTTGCATTAATACACATCCTAATCCTTGGCCGGATGCATCACAATAGACTGCAAATTCTTTCTGCATATCAGGCATAATCAACACTGGAGCAGTGGTCAATCTTTTCTTTAGCTCTGTAAAACTTGCTTCACATTCTGGTGTCCACTTGTATACAGCTCCCTTCTCAAGTAACTTTGTTAACGGACGAGATATTTTTGAGAATCCTTCGATGAACCGGCGATAATAGCCAGCCATACCCAAGAAACTCCTGATTTCCCCAACATTTTCTGGTGTCTTCCAATTCAGAACATTTTTCACCTTACTAGGGTCTACTGCTATTCCTCCTTGTGATATAACATGTCCCAGAAATGACACTTCCTTAAACCAGAACTCACATTTACTTAGCTTTGCATACAACTGATGTTCATGAAGTTTTTGTAAGGCCAGTCTTAGGTGCTCCCCATGTTCCTCTTCACTTTTGGAGAATATCAAAATGTCGTCAAAAAACACCACGACAAACTTATCTAGGTATTCCATAAACACCTTATTCATAAGGTACATGAAATAAGCTGGGGCGTTAGTCAAGCCAAAAGACATGACTGTATACTCATATAATCCATATCTCGAAACAAATGCTGTCTTGGGTATGTCCGAGGGTCGTATATTCAATTGGTGATACCCTAAACGCAGATCAATCTTCGAGAACACACAAGCACCTCTCAACTGGTCAAACAAATCCTCAATCCTTGGTAAAGGATACTTGTTCTTGATAGTTACTGCGTTGAGTGCACGATAATCCACACACAACCTCTGTATGCCATATTTTTTGGGCACAAATATCACTAGAGCTCCCCAAGATGAGGAACTTGGATGAATGTATCCTTTTGCTAAAAACTCATTGATATGATCCTTCAATTCTGCCAATTGTTTAGCATCCATCCTGTATGGTCGCTTGTAAATTGGTGATGTATCAGGCACTAATTCAATGATGAATTCAATATCTCTGTCAGGGGGCATGCCCGATAGTTCCTCAGGAAACACATCCGAAAAGTCACAAACAACTTTGATCTCTTGTACCCCTTCAACTTGATTGAGTCGTATTTTCTGAACTGGTGCTTGCTCAGGACAAAACTCCACGTTTGTGCCATCTGTATGAGTTAAGCATACTGTTCTGGTGGCACAGTGGATCACTCCTTTGTATGTGGTTAACCAATCCATTCTGAGAATAATGTATGTTCCTTGTGACTCCAGCACTATAAGGTTTGCTAAGAATACTCCCCCCCCCCAATGCTTATGCTTACGTTAGGGCATACTTGCCTTGTCAACATCTCTCCTCCAGGAGAGTTGACAACTAATACTTGATTCATTAATGTAACAGCCATTCCATGTCTTCTTATGAATTCTTTTGCTATGAATGAATGTGTTGCACCAGAGTCAAACAATACTGTAGAAGGACGGGAATCAGCAGGGAACGTACCGATCACCACATCTGATGCGTCTTGGGCTTCCTCCAAAATAACATGATTGACCCTTCCTCTGGAATGGTTCTGCTGTGATAGCTTCTTCGGGCAGTTGTTGGAGTAGTGTCCCTTGTCACCACATATGTAGCAAGCTCCCTGAGTACTGGTGTCTTGAGCCTTGTTTCGTTGTTGATTTTGCCGTGATTGCCCAGTTGGTCGAGGGTTTGAAGTCATAGGACACTGTTGATACATTTGAGGGCGTTGCGGTTGCATCAACTGATACTGTGGACGAGCATACTGAGCTTGAGGCCTGAATGAAGAGCTGTTGATGTACCGCTGACCTTGATTATTTCCCATGGGACGATTCATGTGTCCCGACTGCTGTGGGTTGAAGCGAGGACGATTGTTGCTTGAAGACTGCCCCATCCTTTTGCGGTCTTCTCCTTCGCATTCCTTTTTCTTTCTTTCTACCGTAAAAGCTTTGTCCACCAGATGTTGGAAGTTAGCATAGTCACTGGAAGACGTCATCAACTGTATCTCTTTGTCCAGTCCCTCCTTGAAACAAAATTGTTTCTTGGCATTAGTGTCAACATCTCCAGGGGCGTACTGAGATAGTTGTGTAAACTTGTTCAAATACCCCTGTATGTTCATGTTCCCTTGCTTCAGTGCCAGGAACTCCAGACGCTTGGCTTGAATTTCTCCTTCAGGCACGTGATGATTTCGGAAGCTTTCTCTAAAATCCTCCTAGGTGATGTTGTCTGAGTTGCCATGGGCTGCAGTATAAGCGGTCCACCAATCAGCTGCAGGTCCATGGAGTTGGTGTGATACCAATGACACCCTTTCCCTTCCTTCGCATTGAACAATCCTCAGTTTACTTTCAATCATATTAATCCAGTCGTTAGCATCCATACGTTCCATGGTGTTGGAAAAGCGTGGAGGTTGAGTGTTCATAAAGTCTCTTAAGCAAAACCTTGGAGGTGGGGGTGGTGGTTGTGGAGAGGGGGTGGTGGTGCTTGCTGAGCCAGTTGCATGTTGTTCACATTTTGTGTTAAATTTTGCATCATTTGAAGCTGCATAGCCATCATATGCTGCATTTGATTTGCAGCTGGTGCTCCACGGGCACCTCGTCCATTCCATTGAGGTAGCGGGACTTCGTTGTCTTGATTGGGTGGCACACCACGTCCACGTCCTCTTCCTCTTCCTGCCATCTGAGATTGGGGCGCTGTTATAGAATGAGGAGATAAGATAGAAGGTATTCTATACGACTTTCCCACTATATGCATCAATAAGGAATAAGAGAAATAAAGGTCATTTCATTAAGCAAACTTAAACATGGATAAACAAGTTCTCAAAGCAAAATCATACAACACAAGATTACACAGATTGCTACTACATCGCTCTTATTAGAACTCATGGGTAAGTGTCTTAATATTGAGTCATAGGGCATGTCGGAGTCTACTCTCGCTCCTCGAGATCCTCCTCCTCGTCCGTGTCTTCATCATCATCTCCATCATATCCCGAGTTGCTACCATGAGACTCGTTGCCACGCGGAGGAGAGTTGATTGGCTGTTGCGGCACAGAAGGCTCCTCAGAATCTGGCTCCTCGTCTGAAGACTGGTCCAGTGAGTTAGTGTCGCCACGACCGACATGGTGATCAGGAGAGTACAGAATCCAAGTGGAGGTGTCTGAAGCATACCCATCTGGGTCCTCGTCGGTGATCCGATGATACCTCCTCACCTGCCTTTCATAATGAGCTGCAAGGTCACGGACATCCTGAATTTCTTGCTGAGCCTTGTGGAGGCGAATGCTGAGGCGCTCCACGTCATCAACTGCCTGGTGAGTCTGTGGAAGGGTCAGGGGCCCCTCCACGTACCTGGTGATGAAGTTGCCAGTGCCGTTGGGACGCTGGAGAGTGTAGGCGTGCACCGAGTTTCGAAGCTGGTAGCGGTAAGTGTGACTCCAAAAGGTGATGGCCTCCCAACTGACATCCTGCTCAGCGTGACATTGGTAGCTCCTCGCGGCAGGAGTACGGTGCACCTTGAGTAGTTCATCCCCATAGTAGACAAATAGATTGCATGACCACTCAATCCGGTAGGGGTGTTGCATCCCGATGGAGTGGTAGGTGAGTGCCAGTCTCTCATGCCTGTAGCCGAAATCGTGCAGTATGGCTTGAAGTCGACGTCAGAGTCGTCCTGCAGCTCTCCCATCAGTACGTATCACCACCGCACGTCGAGGATCGTTAAGCGGGGTACGGCGGGCAGCAATCCTTCGGTTAGGGACATAGCCTCCAGTGGAAATGCGAGCGGTTCTCCTGAAGTTGGCCGTCTAAAATTTTGAAACAGAAGAGTGTCAGTAATAAAACAAATTAAGGAGTAAGTGAAACAAGTACAAGGTAAAGAATACAAAGAAATTTTATAATTAATAATATTTGAAAATAGTAAAGTCCTTAAATCATCCTTTTCTATCTAGGCTTGCGTCCTACGGGCAATCTGGCTCTGATACCACTTTGTCACACCTGGTAATAAGAAGACAACTAGATGCTTTCCACATGTATGCTAGGATCAGTTCAACTCATACATGTGTAGACGAAAGTGAAATACCAAATAAAATACCATGTTCGAGTACATCACCTTATTACATAAATGACCTTCCAGGTCTAAAATAAAACAAGCAACGGAAAAACATAACAAAGGGCTCCAACACAGGCATTGCACGGGGGTGCGCCAGCCTAGAACATCTCTTCGGGATCTCCGTAGAAGTCCTGGTTCTCCACCTCAGCGTCTTCATAGACTGGGGGGGGGGGAAAGTATGCAACTAACAAGTTTTAGTACCAACGGTACTCGCAAGTTGGGAAGTTATGATATGTGTGGTTCACAACAAGGAAGACAATCAATAGGTTAAGCACTATAGCAGTAAAAACCCACTCTTAATTGTTTATTAAGCACCTACATCTAGGTGAAATCCCAACCAACATCCCAAAATTAATCTAGGTAAGACCAAACCCAAACCATCCATTATGTAACCATGTGCTAATTATGAATTTGGTTTCCAAGCCGCTCGTGTCCGTGAGCACGACTGTCTAGACAGTTTGACAAAACTCTGCAGAGTGTGTATCCTTTACCGACAGTTCGTGATTTCATCCCCTGTTGCCAGGTGGACTAAGATAAACCTCCCTGATGCCCGTGGTAGCTAACCACAATTACACACTTCCGTAGGTGTGTGGCCAGGAGATCACTACGAGGTGTTTCCAATGGTTCTCCCGACTTGCAATGGGTACTCTAAGGTTTCACTGCTCCAGCACCTGGAGTCTATTTTCCCTCCGCTGGGAGAAGCCCCCTCTTGAGCCATGCGGATCCCGAGGCAAAGCCCATTCCCCGCCCGTTCTATTACCTATGCTACATCGGGAGAGACCAAATTACTAAACCAAGTTGTCCCATATACAATTCTGTGGTGATACTAAAAGGCTTAGCAACTTCTTCCATAAACCGGTCCTTAGAATCCGATAGGTGTAAATCCCCAAACCAAGGTCTTGTGCACGCATGCACCAATCCATACAAAACCCCCTATCAGATTCCTATCTACTAGTTACATTATAGCCATCAATTCATGAATCAAAGTACTTCAAATGTAATATTGTAGAATAGATCATATTTCATTAAAGCATGGCTAAGCGTAAACTAATTTAATAGTAAAACACCCAAACCATATTGACAAGTTATATTGTGGAAAATCTAGGAAAACATAACATAGGATTTATATTTTAATTTAGTATGCAACTAACTAAAACTTAACAAAAAGGGTGCAAGATGGTCAAGGAACTTGCCTCCAAATTGTGCTTCGGGGTCGTCAGGAAATTGTTGCTCTTGCAGGTTAAAAGTGGGTTCTGGCCCCGACTCTAAAATATGACGATGCACAAAAAATAACATACAATAAGAACATAATAAAATGCAAACAATTCAAATAAACAAGAATTCCTATGCAAAAGTGATTTTAGGGTTGGTTTATATTATAGACATACATCCATTGATGAGAATTTAAAGTTAAATGAAATTTATTGAGTAAAACATATTTTTATAGATTTTTATACTATTTTTATATTTATTAGAACCCTAATATTATTTTTCTAGAAATTTTATCCTTCAAAATAAGCCTAAAATAGATTTATAATCAATAATGTAGATTTTTTTCAATTTTTACATTATTTTTATTAATTATTTCTATGTGCAAAACAATTTTTATGAACTAAATATACTTAAAAAGTATTTTTATGGCTATTTCAGCAATTTAAATGAATTAATAAAAATAATACAGAAATGAAAATAAATAAAACATATTTAAATATGTTTTTATAAGTATTTTATACAAATTAAGGACTTTTATTTAATTTCTAGAACTAACAGGGGCTTTTCTGTAAAAATAGAACTGTTCCAGTGGCTAAAAATAATTTTGATTAAGTCCAGGGATTCTTCTATAATTTTCCAGATTTTATTTGCTATTTTATAATACTCCAGGGGCTTAAAAACACTCTTTATTCAATTAACCAGTATTTTCCTAATTTCCAGAAGTCTAGGGGCTAGTTTGTCATTTCTAGGGGTTAGATTTGAATTCCAGAGAAAACCCAGGGGGGTAGCCTTGGGCGTAAAACAGGCGTCGGGAAAAGTGATTTGAATGTGGGCCGTTGGTTTTAAAATGGATGGCCCAGATTTAATGTACTGAAGGGGTATCGGGTGTTCTAATCTCAGCCGCAGGTTTTAAATGGACGACGGGCATTGAGCCACGTCGCCCCGATTAGGGTCGGGCGGCGGTGCGCGGCGGCGGCAACGCGCGCACGGCGGCGGCTCGCCAGAGGCGGCCAAAAACCACGCTGTAGAGGCTACGAGGTATATTCAACCATCGCAAAATGGAGAGGGAAGCAAGGGGGTCTCACCGAGGGTTGTCGCGTGGCCAGAAATTGGTCGGAGGTGGGTCGGCGACGATGAACGGCGGTGGTGCTCCTCGGCGCCCATTGAAGTCGGCGACGCAGAGCCTGTCTTCCCCGACGAAGGTGTCTGGCATGATCCTGAGAACAAGGTGAAGGTGTGAGGCTGGTTTTCAAGGCAAGCGATCGAGTGGAATGACGGGAACATGGCCGGCATTACCGAGCTCTGCGGCGCTAGGGTTTCGATGTCGGGTGAGGGTATTTGGGAGGGATTGGCCGGGTTTTTATAGAGGGACCGGAGTAGAAATGGTCAGCGACCATCATGGGCATGATGCGCCTCTTGATTAGAGAGAAACGGCCGGGAATGAAGAGGGGGAAATGAGTGGGCGGCGGGGTGTAACGCGCGTGTGCGTTACAGCGCGGGTGCAGCGGGAGGTGGACGAAGCTGAGGAGTGGGGCCGTCTGGTAGCGGGAGAGAGGGGCGCGAGGTAGAGGGCTGGCACGCGGGGCCCGGGTGACAGAGATGGAAGGAGGGGAGAGGAGGCGCGGGCCGGCGCGGGAGTGAGGAGGGATTTGGGCCGGCGGGAGGATTCGGCCCAGGGAGGGGGTTTTGTTTTTCTTTTCTTTTTCTTTTTCTTTTCTATTTTCTTTTTCTTCTCTTTTATGTTTTGAATTTGTAAACCAAATTTCTAGCAAATTTAAATTTTCAAAAATTCACACAATCATTCAAACATGATGCAACTTGCCTTATATGAATTTTATTCCCATGAAAATGTTTTTATGTCAAGAGAAATTCATTTTACAATTTTTTTTTCTCTTAAAAATAGTGGGTGTTACAACTCATGACAGTAGATTCACGAATAAATGTGACTTTCATCTCCCAAATTGACATGTCTAATGCACTTAACAATTCCCTAACATTTCAAGCATCTAAAAAATTAACATTGACACTACGCAAGTTGCTAAGAATTTTATTAAAGCGAGCAAAAAGGTCACCAATAAACTCACCGGGTTGCATCTCGAAGCGCATGTATTCTTTCTTGAACATATCCTGCTTTACCTCATTGATCATGTTGGATCCTCCATGGTAGTCACAAAGTGCTCTCCACACATCATACGCCGATCGGAGGTGTGCAACATGGTCGAAGTCACTCTGAGTTAGTCCTTGGATTATCAAGTTGCAAACTTTGTTGTTGTTGTTGTTGACATCTCTTAAGTTTGTAGCCGTAACTTGATCATTTGGTGGCACTTCATAAGGTTTGTGTACCTTTTCCCATATGGTGAAGCCTTGCGCCTGGATAAAAGCTTCCATGCGTGCCTTCCAAACCTGAAAATCGATACCAGCAAACACACAAGGTTTTGCAGAGTATTTCTCCATGATAATTAGTCAAAACACGTGCAAATCACAAAAATTAGAGCACCGTGGCTCTGATACCAATTGTAGGATCGAAGAGCATGTGTAAAGCTACCAGAGGGTGGTGAATGGTAGATTAAAACTTTTCAGCAGAAGCAACAAAACACCCCTCGGTAGAAAACTGATATGTTAAAGTAACCGTATGTGCGACTAATCGAAACATGTTCAACTGTGACAAAACTAGTATAGATTGTAGAGAATCAAGTCATGAAGAAGTCACAACAAGAATCACGGAAATCCGTCGAGAGAAACTGATGTTACGATCTAAAGATCGAACAAAGGTCAATCTGTCCTACCAAGAAAAACAGTTCTGGAACACTGCATACAAACTTGTGTAGATCAGAAACAACATATACAATGACCGTGAAAGTTTCAAAGATGATATAAAATCAAGTTTTGACAACCCAAAAAGAATCATGTCAATCAGATATATAAAACTCGAGTTATGATAAAACCATCGTAAAAAGGTAGTGCTATGCAGAAACTCGACGAGAAAGACTTGACGAAAACAAGTCAGATGAACAAGGTACAAAAGCTCCTTTAAACTACAAATTTTATTGATCAAACCACAATAGGAACAGCCCCAAATTCGTCAACCATGAGCTCCGTCCTCCCTTGCTTATATAACCTGCCCTTAGGCCAACCCAATCCTAACTAGGACTCTAATCCTACTCAATTCACGAATCGAAACTTTCCATAACTACTCAAGACTCTTCTATACCCAAATAGAAGCAATCTTAAGACTTCCAAACACCTTAGGAACATATCACACATTCCTAAAACAACTCAAATTCGTGACCCACATGAAATCCTATCATAACCAACTCAAATCTTTCCATATTTGAGTCAAACCTGACTCAGCCGCAGCCTGAGTCCATAACCTGGTCGGTTGGACCTTTCCGACCAATTCTTTACATCCAAATCACTTCATCACGCCTCGTAACCATGTATCCACGTCCATGCACTCCTTGTACACATGCAAACATCTTCCAATGACATCCACGATACCTTCATATGCATTGCCCTTGATTCAATCACCCTGCGTGACCTCCTGATCAGCTCAACCACAGTTCCTCCCGAACTTGATTATTGGAACCTCATCTCCTCCCTGAGAATAGTCCAATGGATCCCGTCACCAGCCATGTCTTGAACTCAAGCAACACCTGCACATGAATAAACAACCAATACTTCCGAGCACAAGTCCTCAACTTGAGCCTCGTTAGTTCTGAAACCAAAACACCTTACTTGAGCACCTCACATAAGCGTGTTGCAAACCATAGCAAAATATTAACCACCGTGATCAGCCAAAATGCATCAAAAACTTAGTAAAAGAATATTGAGCAAACTTTCCATAGATCTAAAGCAAGTTCGAATCAATTCAAAATAAAAGCAGAACCACTGCGATCAAGCTCCGAACCTTTCCAAAGCTAACCAGACCTTGAACCGGAGCTTACGAAAACTAACAGGATCTAGCGCCGGAACTTACCAAAGCTAGCAGGACCTAGCGCAGAGCTAACCAAAGCTAGTCGGACCTAGCACCGGAGCTTACCAAAGCTAGTCAGACCTAGACCCGGAGCTAACAAAAGCTAGTCGGACCTTACATCGGACCTTGCCGGAGCTACCCAAAACAAGCCGGACCTATTGTCAGACCTTGCTGGAGTTCGGACCTAGAGTCGGCCCTTGATGATAAAGGTGTTTTGGTAGTATTCAAAACTTTTATCGCCATAGCCAATGTATTCAGTACACATAGGTCTCACCAAACCCAACACGGGATGACTTTGGCATAGAAGACTTGCCCATGTTGGGATGAGGAATTTGCAAAAACTTCTTAAGGGTAAG
The DNA here is from genome assembly GCA_036927565.1 of Tuctoria greenei. Lineage (NCBI taxonomy): Eukaryota > Viridiplantae > Streptophyta > Magnoliopsida > Poales > Poaceae > Tuctoria > Tuctoria greenei. The sequence goes on from JAYESD010000004.1 coordinate 168,707,635, forward strand.
CACTTCCGTGGTTTGAAGAATGTTGTCTTTGAAAAGGATAGGCCATGTAGCGCATGCCAAACTGGAAAACAAGTTGGAGCTCAACATCCATCCAAGAACATCAGGACAACAACAAGACCCTTGGAGCTTCTACACATGAACCTCTTCGGTCCAATCGCCTACATAAGCATTGGCGATAACAAATATGGTCTTGTAATTGTTGATGATTTTTTATGTTACACTTGGGTGTTCTTTTTGCACGACAAGAGTGAGACTCAAGGTGTCCTTAAGAAATTCTTGAGGAGTGCTCAAAATGAGTTCTCCTTGAGAATCAAGACTATAAGGAGTGACAATGGCACCGAGTTCAAGAACACTCAAGTTGAAGAGTTTTTGGATGAAGAAGGCATCAAGCATGAGTTCTCGACCCCCTACCCCCCTCAACAAAATTGGATGGCCGAGAGGAAGAATAGTACTCTCATTGAGATGTCTAGAATCATGCTTGATGAGTACAAGACGTCGAACCGATTTTGGGCGGAAGCGGTTAACACCGCTTGCCATGCCATAAACCAGTTGTATCTCCATCACATATTGAAAGAAGACGTCTTATGAGCTCCTAACCGATAACAAACCTAACATCTCATATTTCTGTGTTTTTAAGAGAAAATGCTATATTCTCAACAAGAAGCCTAGGACTTCGAAGTTTGCTTCAAAGTCTGATGAGGGTTTCTTGCTTGGTTATGACTCAAACACCTATGCCTATCGTGTCTTTAACAAATCCTCCGGAATTGTTGAAGTAGAACATGACATGGTGTTTGATGAGACCAATGGCTCCCAAGTGGAGCAAGTTGATCGTTGTGTGCTATATCAAGAAGAGACTCCACAAATAAAGATTCAAGTGACCATCCCACAAATCAAGCAAGATCTTCCTCAAATGATCAAGCTCAAGACCCTCTAGATGCGCCTCAACAAGATCAAAATGGAGGCATTGATCAAGGGGTAGACGAAGAAAATGAGGAAGAAGATGATGAAGTTCAAAAAACTCAAGCACCACAACCAAGAGTGCATCAAAGCGTTCAACGGGACCATCCCGTTAACAACATCCTTGGATACATCTCCAAGGGGGTAACTACTCGATCTCGTGTTGCAAATTTTTGTGAGCATTACTCTTTTGTTTCCTCTTTGGAACCTCACAAGGTTGAAGAAGCACTACGATATCCGGATTGGGTGATGGCCATGCAAGAAGAGCTCAACAAATTCGAAAGAAATGGCCAAATGCAACTATTGTGAGCACCAATTAGGTTTTCCGCAACAAACAATACGAGCACGGGGTGGTTACAAGGAACAAAGCACAACTTGTGGCCAAGGGGTACTCACAAGTCGAAGGTTTGAATTCGATGAAACCTTTGCTCCCGTAGCTAGGCTTGAATCTGTTCGCATATTACTTGGCTTTGCTACTCACCATGATTTTAAGCTATACCAAATGGACGTCAAGAGTGCTTTTCTTAATGGTTCTATCAAAGACGAGGTGTATGTGGAGCAACCTCCGGCTTTGAAGATCAAGACTTCCCAAACCATGTATACAAATTGTGTAAGGCTCCCTATGGCCTCAAACAAGCTCCTAGAGCTTGGTATGAGTGCCTTAGAGACTTTCTAAATCAAAATGGTTTCAAAATTGGGAAGGCCGACTATACTCTATTCACTAAGAATTTCAACGATGATTTGTTTGTTTTTCAAATATATGTCCATGACATTATATTTTGTTCTACTAGAAAATTTTTTGTGATGAGTTTTCTAAGATCGTGACCGAAAGGTTTGAGATGTCCATGATGGGGGAGTTGAAGTTCTTCCTAGGATTTCAAGTGAAGCAACTCAAGGAAGGCACATTCATTAGTCAAAGTAAGTATACACAAGACATACTCTAGAAATTTGACATGGACAAAGCCAAACCCATCAAGACTCTAATGGGAACCAGTGGGCACCTCGACCTTAATGAACATGGTCCAAGTGTGTACCAAAAGGTATATCATTCCTTGATAGGTTCATTACTTTATCTTTGTGCATCTAGACCGGATATAATGCTAAGTGTTTGTATGTGTGCTCGATTCCAAGCTGCTCCCAAGGTGTGTCATTTGACCGTCGTGAAGAGAATTCTTAGATATTTGGTTCACACACCAAGCCTTGGACTTTGGTACCCCAAGGGCTAAAATTTTAATCTCATTGGATATTCTGATGCGGATTATGCAGGGTGCAAAGTAGATAGAAAGAGCACTTCCGGGACTAACCAATTCTTGGGTAGGTCCCTAGTGTCTTTGTCCTCAAAGAAACAAAATTCCATTGCTCTCTCCACAACCGAAGCAGAGTATGTTGAGCCGAAAGTTGTTGTGCACAACTTCTTATGATGCGGCAAACTCTTAGGGACTATGGCATAAACTTGCGCCATATCCCTCTCCTATGTGACAATGAGAGTGCCATCAAAATAGCCCACAATCTAGTTGAGCATTCAAGGACCAAGCACATTGATATCCGCCACCATTTCTTGAGACATGACTCCATCAAAGCGGACATACATTTGAGAACCAAAAGACAATTGACGATATCTTCACCAAGCCCTTAGATGAGAAAAAAATTTGTGACCTTAGGAATGAGATCAATATCTTAGATTCTCGAAATGTGGCTTCAGTCTTGCACATATGAATGTTACTTATATTTGCCTCAAAATTCATACATGCTTGCGAAAAACTCACCCCCCTCAGTTTTCTAAAAAACTATTTGAAATTATTGAATCTTTGTGAGTTGTGGTCATAGTTTGGTTGTTGATTGCTTACTGACCATGTTTGCGAAGATCTTTTGTGAAAACTAGTCCAAAAGGATCAAATCTCTGGTGAAAACTCAATATATATATGTTATTAGCCTTTGGACCGGACTAGTCCGCCTCTCTGGCCGGACAAGTTCAGAGTCCAGCTTCTTCGGGCTCTGACGAACAAGTCTAAAACGGACTAGTCGGTCCCTCGGGCCAGACAAGTCCAACCCTCCGAGTAGTCTGGATAGAGTTTGCGGACTGGACAAGTCTGGGCTTCAAGCCAGACTAGTCTGACCCCTGGGGACTTAACCTCCCTAAAGGGCTCACAACTCTTCACTTACCTCCTCACTCTCTCTCTCTCTTCAACCACGAAAACTGCACCCCCAAATTGGCGATTTTCGATTCGATCCACCCAAAATTACTTCCAATCCATGGATTGAAGCCCCTAAGTGTGTGGGAACTCCTCCCCGCGCATCTTCGCTTGATTCCACACTCCCATTTCAACGATTTGAAGATTCCAAAAGGTATTCTTGACCTAATCCAAAATCCTTTGAAATTCAAATCTCTTAGGTCTTTTGGTAGAAACCTCTTCACAAAAGTTGTTCTACATGTCATTGTGATCCTAGCCTAGGAATATTGTGCCCCAATCCATAGTTTTTACAAAAATCATCAAGATTAGGGTTCATACTGTGTCTACAGGACTAGTCCGACCCCAGTGTTGAACAAGTCTAGTGTTCACAGCGTAAAACCCTAATTTTGATTGTTTTTTTGAATTCCAACGCAATATTCCACTTCCTTGGACTCATATACTCTATTGTTTATCTCTTCTCAGGACGATGTTGAACCACGATGACTCGCCCCTATCCGATCCAGAGCTGAGGCGATGAGGCAAGAGACCTATCGCTGTGCACGTGTCGAGGGAGAGCTCGCTATAGCTCACCTCGAGTCAAGGAGTGGGGCAAGGAAGGCTAAGAAACGGCAGCGAGAGGCTCATAACTCAGCTGCAGCCGAACAATCCCCAAGGAAGAAGAGGCTTGTGACCATGGGTGAGAAAACAAGAACTCAAGCGGCTAGAGAAGCAAAAGACAAAGGCAAGGCACTGGCAGATGAACCGCCGAAGAAGAGAACAACAGTTGCCAAGAAGCCTGCTAGCAAGGCGCAAGTTGGTATGACCATGAGAGAAAAGGGTAAAAAGGGGTCCTCACAAACCATTGGTCATTTGAGAATGTCCTCGCCTGCAAGGAATCCAAATCGACAAGCCACTGCTGAAGCTAATTTATTTAGTAGTAAAGGGGCAAAAAAGCAAAGAGGTTAAGGATGGACGATGTATACAAGTATGAGAAGCACACCGTTGACCCTCGGTTTTGGTGTGACTTTCATTGTGACTATGTTGGAGTGTTGATCCGGCAATTCTCCCGGTACTACTGTTGGTAGCCCGAGGAGTTTGTAGTTCGGTATTGGGCGCGTAGAGATTTAGAACACGATGGCAAATAGACACAAGGATTTACGGGGTGTGTAGTTGTTGTATTGGGTGTCAAAGCTGAGTATGGGAGAGGTCTCAGAGTTCAAAAAGCCGTCCTCTGTGTATCGTCAACCAGTCTTTTTATAGTACAAGGACTGGTCGTTACATCGTTAGACTGGCCCGAAATGTGGCCCTGGCAGTTACTGATGCATAATACACAATTAATGAGGTTAATAGCGTGGTAACGGGCCTTGACAGTGCTGTTACTGGTATTAAGGGCTTTCCGATAGTGTGTCATTAATATGGTATTAATGACACTTAATCGGGTCTTGAAGTTCCGAGCCGTTGGGGTCCACCAGTGTGATTGTTGAGGCTGAAGGTCTGACGGTTGGACACGTGGCAGCATCGGAGCTTTCCGTCTGGGACGGGTAGGTCCGGTGTAGATGTACACGTGTCGATACCAGAGCTTCCCTCTGTCGGGGGTTAGGTCTAGGGGTGCCGCACAGGTGTTTAGCCCGGAGCTATCCCATGTGTGGGATGTAGGTCTGGTTGCTGTATACATGTGGCAGCACCAGGACTAACCATAGATGGGAGGCAGGTTCGGTCCCGTATGACACGTGGGGCCTTCACAGGTCTTCAACTCAGACAGGTGAAGTTCCTTTGGTCTTTTTGTAGTCCCAAGGGGTATACGGTACGCAGTGTACCGATAGACTACTATCGGACGGTATACATGACGAAGCAGATGCCGGTGACAGATGCCAAATGGATTGATTGGGACTATATGGCGGAGAAGAACCATAGTGCTTTCAATGCAGTTATTGATGCCGTTGAGTGCCATGGACTCAAGGATCTCATGGGATTCAGATATGATTGGAATGTTGAGGTCATTGTGCAGTTTTATACAACGGTATGCTTCCATAGGTGTGGAGAACAAATAATCACTTGGCTCACAAATGGTGAGCAATATACAGTCACCTATTGGGAGTTTTCCTAAATTCTTGGCTTGGCGGATCATATTAACAACAATATCATCATTTCAAATCTCAAGGCTGCATGCTTTGGATTACATGTATCCAAGACATACAGTTTATGAGGCGGGGCACATAAGAAACATCAATCCATTCTATAGTGTGCTCAACCGTGTTTTGAGGAAGACCATAGCCCCCAAGGATGGAGATGCAGAGATTATCCATGGAAATCTGAGACATTTGATGGTGCTTATTGATGGGGATGTGAGCTTCAATGTTGTGGACTATATCTTTGATGAAATCTTCAACATCTCACACACTCCCAACCAGTCTTGTGGCTATGCAATAATTTATTTGATTGAGAACGTGTCTGGGCTCAAGTTCAAGAAGGATGTCACTCATAGGAAGCTTCGCCCTCAACTTCCTCCTCTAGAGCCTCCTGCACCAAGAAGGAAGAATGTCGATCCTCCTTCCTCCTCCTCCCATCCTGTGGCTCCTCCTCCTCATCCACCATAGTCCATGAGCGGCTTCTTCAAGTGCTTCAAGGCACTTTTCGCCTCTTGTCGTAAAGTGGAAGTTTGGACTCATCGCTTGGAGCTTCGCCAAGAGAAGTACCTCAAGGAGATGTGCGACAAGCTTGAGGTTCCTATGTCTCCTGCCGCAGAGAGTGATGGAGAGTTGGCTCCTTTTCTTGAGTTCATCGCCAATGAACTTGCTCGATTCGAGGAAGATGGAACCTCCAAGGCTGCAACCTCCAATGATGAAGATGGCAATGAATACATTGAAGATCCGGAGGCTACGGAGAGTGAAAATGAGCAGCAATACGACGACAATGAGTATATTGTCGAACTTCCTTCCTCTTTTCCTTTTTGGTGTCTTGAGGCCAAAGGAGGAGAGATTGAAGGGGGTACTTCTTTCTGTGTTGTTGTCTCTTTTGATCCTATGGACTTGTAATATGCTTTAAAACTTGCATTTTGATTTGTTTAAGACTTTATTTGTGTTAAGGGTTGTATGCACAATATGATGTTTGCTTAACTTAATTTTGATGTGATGCTTAACATTGCTTATATCTCATTCATGTTCATTGCCTTATCACAAATCATGGAGACAACACTTAGGCACCCCACCATTACATGTGTATGTATGATAACTCTCTCAAATCTTTCATTAATGATGCATACATTGAGGGGGAGTTACTCATACACACACTTGTTATGAAAACCAATTTATATCATTCTTTGTTGAAGCTTAATGTGTTATCATCAATCACCAAAAAGGGGGAGATTGAAAGTGCATCTAGGCATCCCTGTGGGTTTTAGATGATTGATGATGACAAATTAAGAGACTAATGAGCTTAGTTGATCTTAAGCACAGGTGTGAAAGTGAAATGGATGAAAAACCCTCAAAAAGAGAAAGATTGAAACGGGTGTCGAAGACTCAAGCATAAATATTAGGGTTTCTTATGTGTTGAGTTTAGACTGACTTACTGTATGTGAGGGTGTGTGTATCAAGTGCATTGAGATCAAATAAGAGGGCTCAAAGTATTGGTTGAGAGAAAACCTAAGTGAGAAGCCCTAACTCCAGTGAGCCGGACTTGTACGGGCTCTAGGCCAGACTAGTCCGGGTGTGTCCGCTTAGTCTGTTTTGGGAAGGACTAAGTGTTTCTGTGTGAGTTCACCCTTGTACGTTTGGGAACGGACTAGTCCGTTCTACACTTGGTGAGAGCTTTCGGAGCAAAGTCCCGGGAGGCCGGACTTGTCTGCCATAGAGGCTAAACTGGTCCAAACACTCCAGAGTAGTCCATTTTCAGACGGACTAAAGGTTTCTGTTCCAGTTTGGACTAGTCCATTTTTGGCCAGAGTCCGTGGTGCCATGACCGTTTGAAATTGAAATGCTGGCCGGTACGTCACCCCTTTGCGTACGTGTGACGTCGAGTGGTCCCGTTGGTCCGGACTAGTCCGGCTCTTGGCGGGACTAGTACAGACTTTAGTTGGTGGCAACGATAGGCTATCAGGACTCCTATAAAAAGGGATCCCGACCTCTATTTCATAAGTTAGGAATCCTAGCGCCGCCACAAGCATCCTTGAGCCATCCAAAGCCTTCTCCTCTGCCTACTTGCCCTCTAGAACCAAATCTTGAGCGGATTAGGGTTTGGTAAGTGGAGAGAAGGAAGAACATATTGCTTTGGCTCTCGGTTTGATCTCTTGCACTTGGTATTGCGTTTTGTGACTTGTGGCTGTTGAGCTTCGTGTGCTCTTTGTTGTTGATCATTTGTGGGAGCCTTAACTTGTGAGAAGCCCCAAAGCCCCAAGAACATTGTAGTTACCCCTTGTGATCAGAGTAAACCAAGCCGACCTTGTGTGGTGGCTTGGTGAGAAGAGGGTCAAGTGAGACCCGGTTCTTTGTGGACTTCTCAACAGGGACGTAGGCTTCTCTATGAAGCTGAACCTTGTGATAAATCTTATCTCACTTGTCATTTTAATTTCCGCTCATCACTAGAATTGCTTTTAGGGTTCATATTGTTCATCACATTGTCCTTCATTGTAATCTTGCAATCTAATTGTTCTTTCTTGTCAATACAAGTTGTATTAGGTTGCTAGATTTTGTATCCATCTTTCGTTGAACTAAAATCCACAAAAACTCATAAAAATCAAGTTTTTAGAGTTTTCCTGTGTGCTGAGTGGACTAGCCCGGCCCTTACCCAGACTAGTCCGATCTCTGTTGTTTAATCTCGTTTTATTGATTCATTTCAGGTCATGTTGCCTATTCACCCCCCTCTAGGCAATTTTTAACGAGGCATGCCCAATACCTTCGTCCTCTGTATCTTCACCTTTACCATGGAGATTGTCGGACTGGAGTGCATCATGTTTGAACAACAAGCACCACTATGTTTGATGAGATTCAAGATCTATTTTGTGACGGTTCTCGTGGTACAATGCTGATCCTCGAGTTGTCTTCTTTCCAAGTAAGGAGAGAGGTGACTGGCGCTCATTGTCTAGCCAAGATTTTGCTTCGCTGTGGCGATCGACAGTTTCTTCGGTTGGGGACTCCTCTGAGAGCGTGGTTGAGGCCGCACTTCTCTCATGTGTTCTTCATTCAATTTCTTTGTCGAAAGTCAATAGTTACTCCATCAAAATTTACCAAGACCGTGATTGCTGTTGTTTACTTCCTCAAAAAAGAAATTGGTGAAGATCGAGCCCATGACTCAGCAGTAAGGATGGACCATGGCTATTTACTGGTCGGAGGTTTGGTTTGTGGATCGGACACCCGACGTTATTATTGAGACATATTCTCGTAAATAGTTTTTTTTAATGTCTCTCACGTGCAAGGTAATAATGGGAGGGTGACATCCTTGTGACACATCGGATTGTGATGATTTCTTCATGGACGCGATTCCAAAACTATGTGTAGTTGTAGAATTGATCATGTGCGCATTTATGTTAGTGTGTGTTGTGGTGCGAGTGAGTTTGTATATGAACAAATACTACAACTATACCTGAGACTTCAAATTAGCATTGAGATCAAAACAATATGTTTTCTTAGAATATATTGCAATACATAAAAGGTATAAATGTCTCGAAGTAAATGTGGTGTGTCTACATATCCAAGGATGCTATTTTTAATGAAACAAAATTTCCCTTCAAAAACCTTCAATTCAATGCAGGTGCACGACTGAAGACTGAAATTATTCTCCTTCATCCAACTTTGCTATATAATGCAGGATCTCAAATAGAAAATATTCAACATAATTTTTTCCATGATCATACGGATGCAACTGAACTATCAAACTATCTTTCTAGTGGCAGTTGTGTTAATATACAGGAAGATGCTGATACAGATGCAGCCGGCAGCTCAAACTCCGGAGAAGATAGCGCAGCAGCCTCAGATCTGCCACCAACAAAGAACGTCGATTTGGTGCTGTGGGCCCCATACGAGGTGCAGGCGCGCTGTGATTTGGTTGACCCTGATCCCAATGTGATCCGGCACACACTTTGGACCCGACAGTGCACGGTGTTTTTCGTATGGCGGCGCGTCTCCCGAAGCCATTAGGTGCATGTAGAAAGACCACATGCAGATTCAAGTACGGGAACCTGTGCGAGGGTATCCTCTTGAACATGATGCGGAACAACCGAAAACTGAAACCGAGGAGGATTTTTTTACCGGATCATCTGCTGCCCCTGCAACAACAGAACAATCTACTGATAAAGCTCCGGGGTGCCCAAGAACAAGACTACAAAATAATATCTGTCGGAGTTTGATTCTGGCAATTCTCCTTATACTACCGTTGGTAGACCGTGGAGTTTGTAGTTCGGTTGTGGGCGCACAGAGACTCAGAACACGATGGCAAGTTGACACGGGGATTTACGTGGTTCGAGCCGCTTAAGCGTAATACCCTACTCCACGGGGTGTGTGGTTGTTGTATTGAGCGTATGAGAGCTCGTGAGCTTGTGTCCGAGCAGAGTCTAGAGAAGTCCCCTGTGTATAGCTCGGTCAGTCCTTTTATAGCACAAGGACTGGTCGTTACATCGTTAGCCTGGCCCAACATGTGGCCCTGGCGGTTATTGATGCTTAATACACAATTAATGATCTTAATTACCCTTAATAGTGTGGTAACGCGCCTTGACAGTGCCGTTATTGGTATTAAGGTCCCTCCAATCGTGTGTCATTAAGATGGTATTAATGGCACTTAATAGGGTCTTGAAGTCTTTGATTGTCCCTTGAAGGTCCGAGCCGTTGGGGGTCCACCAGTCTGATTGTTGAAGTTGCAGGTCCGGCGGTTGGACGCGTGGCAGCTCCGGAGCTTACCATCTAGGACAGGTAGGTCCGGTGCTGTTATACATGTGTCAGTACCAGAGCTTCCCTCTGTCGAGGGTTAGGTCCGGAGGTGCCGCACATGTGTTTAGCCCGAAGCTATCCCTTTTTGGGATGTAGCTTCGGTTGCATGATACACGTGGCAGCACTGGGACTAACCATAGAAGGGAGGCAGGTCCGGTCCCGTATGACACATGGGGCCTTTGGAGGTCTTCAGCTCAGTCAGGTGAAGTTCCTTTAGTCTTTTTGCAGTCCCAAGGGGTATTCGGTACGCAGGGTACCGACAGTGGCTATCTGGGCCCACCTCTCGGAGAGACCTTTTGGATGAAGTCGTTCTGCCGGAGGTGGGTCCATCCTTCAGTTTTTGAGCTGTGTCTTCAAGGGTCTTTGCATGTGCCGTTGGCAGTAATTCGCAGTTAAACCGTCGCCGCGTGGCATATCCAGGATGCGGCAGGTGAGATCTGAGCGTACAGATCTCATGCAATTGAAGGTTGCCGGTTCCCGATACAAAAACCGTACCAGTTCCGCGCGCCCTGTCTGGCCGCCGCCCTCGGGCTTCCCTCTTCTCATGATGACAACTGTTCGCCTGGGGTAAGGACCTCGACTTGATCGTCGGGGTGGCCCCGGGCCCCCTTGTCATTGGTAGGGTGAAGTTTTTGAACTGTATCATCGGCCCCTCTGCGCTTTCCATCCAAGCATTGCGGGGGCTTACTTAAGAAGGAAAGCATGCACCGTTTGGGGATTCTTTACACATTCATTTGAACTTGCGCTTGAATCCTCCAAACTTTAGCATGCTTTTCATCTCTCGCCCCGCTGTGCTGCGATGGAGTTTGGTCTCCGCAAGAGCCGTCTTAAGTCCGACGGTGATTTGAAGAAGGTCCGGGCCCTCATGGGGTGGTCCAATGACTCCTTCAACCACCTAGTCCGCGCCAGCAAGCTTCCATTCAAGAAGGAGCGCACCGGCGACATGGTGTACTTCTCCGCGTACGCCATGGTGGGACTGATCCCACCCTTCTCCACTTTTCTCTTGATGCTGCTAGACTTCTATGGTCTGCAGTTGTACCACCTCGGTCATCACTCCATTCCTCTCGTGTCCACTTCCGCGAGATGTGGGTGGGTATTCCCCCATGTGTCAAGCTCTTCCGCACCTTCTTCACAATCCACACCACCGACAAGAGTGACGAGTACCTTGGCTTCTATTATTTTGTGAAGCGCAAGAAGTGCCCGTACAAGTACTTGAGGTCGTTCCCTTCTGGCAAGTGGGACGACTGAAAGAAGGATTGGATTGTCATCACGGCAGAGGAGCATGAGAAGCTGGAGCTGTCCAAAGGCCTCCCCAACATTGACACTAAAGCTTGGAGCAAAGTTCCGGTGCTATCGGACGCCTTCAATCCTGCGCTGACCAGGATCCGCCAATATGTGGAAGGAGGGGTGACTCCCCAGGCGGTATTCTGCAACTTCCTGGTCAACAGGTGGGCTCCGCTGAAGAAGAGGGAGAAGCTCGTCTCGGGCCTCAACAGCGTGATGGACGACGATCGGATCAAGATCAATTTGAAGTCCAACCTGGAAGGTGCAGCTTTGGAGCTATACCTCAAGAAGTTCCAGCACGGCATCGACGTCCACCGGCGGCTTTCCTCCCTCTGAACATGGAGGCAGAGTTCAGCAGGGAGCTCCGGTGGAAGATGCCGGTGCTTGACGACCTCGGTGAAGTTGATAGGCGTTCGACCACCGGATTGGCGATCCCCAGAGCTTCCGAGGGTGGTCCCCCTTCCACCCCGAGACAGAGAGTTGAAGTCGTGGGCAAGGGCAAAGAATTGGCCGAGCCCTCGAGTCATAAGAGGAAGTTGAAGCACTCTAACGGGAGGTCCATCAGACCCGCTCCTTCCGCAACAGCTCCTTCTCCCCAGGGGGGGGAGGTCTTCAATGGTGGCAACCACTCCAGCATCGACATCTCCCCGGGATGCTAGCTCCAGCCATGTGGCTCCGGTTCCAGGGTCAGCTAAGGGATCTAGGTCCGGGGGTCCTTCTCAGTCGAGGGGGGCCTCAACCAAGGTGACACCAGCGGCGGTAGCAAGCTCCAGGGAGCCTTGCGGAGCTGCTATGCCAATGGCGTCAGGGTCCGGTCCCGAGCATCCGGTGAAGAGGTTCCGCGCTAGCTGGAGCGGAAGCCTTCCGAGGTAAATTTGATTTTTTACCTCAGTTGGTTGTTTTTTGTTGTGATCATATTTTGATTTTCTTCATCCTTCATCCACAGGGTACCCAAGAAAGGGGCCGAAGCTCTGGCTCCTGCAGCAGCAACTGATGCTGCGTAGACGGAGGCTCCGACTCCAGTTCCAGCGCTGCCCCAAGAGGTGGCTGAGGCCGCGACATCTCCGGCGCCAGCTGTCGTGGTCCTTTACCTCGAGTCATCCCCTTAAGCTCCTGTGGTAGTGCCGGACCACGAGAATGAAGATGTACCAGCGGCAACAGCCCCGGAGGTTGAAGCTCTGGGTTTGATGCTCAGATGATGGACGATCCGGCCTTAGAGCCGGAGGTAGATGCAGTCCCGGCCCTAGAGCCGGATGTTGTTGAAGCCCCGGCGATAGAGCCGGTGGTAAGCCCCGGCAGTAGAGCCGGTGGTTGATGAAGTTCAGGCGGCGGAGCCCGGTCTTGATGAAGTTCCGGTGCCTGAGCCGGTTGTCGCAGAAGTGCCAGCACCCGAGCAATGGCGGTCGAAGCACCAGCGCCTAAAGCGGCGGTGGAGGAGGTGCCTGCGTCGAAGCTGGAAGTGGCTTCAGCTCTGGCGAACCTTCAACGCCTGCCCCGGAGGTGGTGGTTCTAGATGTGCCCGCGCCTGAGCCAGGGTGCCAAAATGAAGCTGCCGGTCCCCCGCCTGAGGGACCAGTTGCTGATGACCTGGCGGCGGGACCTTCGGAGCCGACTCTGGAGGTAGAAACTTCTGCTGCAGGACCTTCCTTGGCGGCGGCCAAGGCTATCCTGGAGGGCGGCCCTAGTGCCGTGGAAGCTTAGGGGACCTCTCTTATACAGTTGGACCCGATTTTTGTTATGGAGAACCCACTGGAGCCAGCGGAGAGGACCCCAACAGGTCCAGAGCCAATCCCTTTGTCGTTATCCATCGACAATGCCTGCTCCAGCCTTCGTCAAGTTCAGCTGGCCTTTTACCACGACAACAAGTCCCTCGAGGAGGAGCACCAAACCCTTAGGAGGTGGTGCAACCGTCTCCAATTCGAGACCAAGATGGCGCAGACGAGGCTGGCTGACGACAAGGAGTGGGTGAAAAGGGAGAAGGTACGGTTGGAGTACTGGGGTCAGCTGCTGGATGAGAGGGAAAGCATGACGCGATTCCTCGACGACTAGTCCCGGGCCATTCACGAACAGGTCGTGGCTGCTAATGAAACAGCGAATGAGACCAATAGAAGCTCATCGCCATCCATGATAGGCTCGTCAAGCGCTGGGAGGCTCTTGAGGAGCGGGAGAAGATGAAGAGCAAAAACTCCTGGAGTTGCAGGATGACCTCGTGAAGAGGGAGGAGGAGCTTACTCAGAGGCTGACTCGAGGTGACAAGAGTCTCGCGGAGTGCACCAAGAAGTTGGAGGAGCGCTGCGAGAAAGAGGAGAAGAAGGCATGGCAGCGAGGACAGGACCTCAACAAGAGGGAGAATGAAATTGCTGCCAGGGAGAAGAAAGTGCGGGGCCGGGAGAAGGACCTGGTCGACCGCCGGAACAAGATCCACCTCCGGGAGAAGGAGCTCGGTAAACTCGAAAGGCAGGTTGCTGAAAAGATCTAGCAGAACGCCAAAGAGGTTGAGTGCCTTGCCCGAGAGAATTCGAAGATTGTGGCGACCAAGAGATCCTTGGAAGAGATGCGAGGCTCAAGGGTTGCAGAGTCCCAACAAGTTTGAGACTTCTTGGGCAAAGCCAATGACGTGCTGACGCTGATGAGTTTTAGTCCCGTGCGTCCTGATGATCTGGAGCCGGAGCTGGACCAGGCGTTGAGCTCGGCGGGCAACAAGCTCACCAAGGTGGGCGATGTCATTGCGGACCAGTTGGAAACCGTAGGACAATCCCTGGCAAAGAACGCCGCAGAGTACATGCTGACGTGCTGCACAAGCTGGGACCCTCACTTCCCACTGGACCCGGTGCTTGAAGGCCCCATCGACGGAGAGGGATAATCCACCAAAGCCAGCGTGTCGAGGTTGCCGAGAAGGTCGCCTCGTTCTTCCATAGGATATAGGACTATCTCTTTGTAGCTCCCGCTTGTATCCTCTCTTCTTTTTCTCCAAATTTGTAATCTCTTGTCTCCAGATTAATGAAATCCAAGAATTTTATGAATTTCATTTTTTGTCTTCAATGCCTTTGTCCCACTTGGCCCCCTGGTAGATGTACACAATTTGATTGTGAACATGTACCAAGAGGATGTAGAATTTTGTTGAAGACTTGCACGCTTCAAACTTGTAGTTTGTAGGTCCGAAGTCGCCGATAGTAGGGGCCCCCTGAGGTTGTCGTAGCTTAGTAGCTCCGACAGTGACTCTTGTCAACAAGTAGAGCATCGACAGTTAGTCCTCTGGGGTTGTCGGAGCTTGGTAGCTCTGGCAGCGACCATTGTCAACACGTGGTGCATCGATAGCAGACCCCACTGGGGAGTCTTCCCACCATCTTTTCTTCACGTTGATGGCTGACCCCCTGGATTTGCCAGAACTTTGTAGCTCCAGCGATGTCTACTATCAATGTTTGAAACATCGACAGTAGACGACCTTAGGGGGTGTCAGAGCTTTGATAGCTCCGGCTTCATCCACCATCATCATGAGATCTTTATTTTTCCTGCACACTGAAGTCAAGAAAAATAGTAAAATCCATTTCCTATCTATAACTCGTTTGCGGCTTACTATACCTGAAAGAAATTTTTAGGTCGAACGCAACTCTACATACAACCAAGTGCACTGGCTTGTTTTCTCCAGGTCCGATCATTTCTGGACTCGCCTTACTTCGGCCTGTCGGGGTGTAGGTAGAGTGGCATACTTAGGGTGCAGGACCAGGCTAAGTCGATAGCACACTCCGGACCTAGATTGGCTTGGCGGCATTCGGAAGAGTAGACCATTAACAATGTTTAGACCCGGAATAATTGACAATGCAACTTTAATTATATATGAATTGGTCAAGCTAATTTTTCTTAATAATTGCACAACTTTGTTATAGACAAGAAAGAGAAAAATAAAAAATATTGAGCCTATAAAAAATAAATGCACGTGGAGTCTGTTTTCACACAATGATGTCTCTCATTATAGGTCCGGGGTACAGGGGAAACAAGTACACTCTTAGGGTACGGAACCAGACTAAGTGTGTTGTGTTTCTCGTTTGACCCAAGGTAGCTAGCTACACTTTTAGTTCTGAGACTGCGACAAGTGTTGCCTGAACTTTGCGGACCTTCCGGGGAAGGTCCGGCTGTTCTCCCAAAGGAGCTACCCGACTTTGTACAATGACTCTGCATACATCACATGTAACTATAGACTCACCTCCATGATATTAAGCGTAGAACTTAAGGAGGTGCTCAATGTTCCAAA
Source organism: Tuctoria greenei (assembly GCA_036927565.1). Classification (NCBI taxonomy): domain Eukaryota; kingdom Viridiplantae; phylum Streptophyta; class Magnoliopsida; order Poales; family Poaceae; genus Tuctoria; species Tuctoria greenei. The sequence continues at coordinate 168,723,216 of JAYESD010000004.1, forward strand.
GATTAGGGAGAGGTGTCCCATCCTCTGTTGCCAAGCGAACGCATCCGAGACGGGATACTTTGATCACTCGGAAGGGTCCTTCCTAGCTGGGGGAGAGTTTTTTAACCCTTCTCAAGTTTGTATTCTCCGTAGCACTAGATTGTCTTCCTCGAGCTGTCGGCTGTGAACATGCCTTTGGTGATAGCGCCGAAGAGCTATCGGGCATTCCGAACAGCTGGCCGGCACCTTCCCTCTTCAACGAGGTCAAGGTCTTCATGCCAGAGCTGGTCTTGCGTGGCATCGTCGAAGGTCCGGACCCAGAGTGACCCCAAGGTGATTACTGGAGGAAGGACTGCTTCAGCTCCATACACCAGGAAGAAGGGTGTCTCTCCAGTTGACAGGTTTGGAGTTGTCCTGTTGGCCCACGGTGTGGGCGGAAGCTCTTCGATCCAGTTGGCTCCATGTTTTTTCAGGCGCTCATATGTGCACGTCTTGAGTCCATTTAGGATTTCTGCATTTGCTCTCTCAGCTTGGCCATTGCTTGCTGGGTGAGCTACAGAAGCGTAGCTGACCTGAATGTCGAGGTCTTCGCAATATCCTTGAAATGCAGAGCTTGTGAATTGGGTCCCGTTATCAGTTATGATCTTGTTTGGGACTCCAAATCTGCATACAATGGACTACAAGAAGTTGATAGCTGATTGCTTGTTTATTGTCACAACTGGAGTTGCTTCCGGCCACTTGGTGAACTTGTCGATGGCAACGTACAGGAACTTGTAACATCCGACGGCTCTTGGGAAAGGTCCCAAGATATCCATCCCCCACACAGCGAATGGCCATGTAGGAGGTATCATTTGTAGAGGTTGAGCTGGTGTGTGAATTTGCTTTGCATGGAACTGGCATGCTTCACATTTCTTCACTAGCTCAGTTGCATCCTGGAGTGCTGTAGCCCAGTAAGAACCATGCCGAAAGGCTTTACCGACCAGCGTGCGAGAAGACGCGTGGTTTCCACACTCGCCTCCATGGATTTTTGCGAGGAGCTCTGAAAGCATCTAGGCCCCCACGAGGTATGGTTTCGGTGATTAATGACAACCGTTAATTACCACTAATGAGTTTGTGGATGCGAGGTTTCATGTACAATGAATCAAACGTCGATCAATCACTCATAAATGTCATCTACTGCTCATTGGATGCAAAAGGAGACCCCTCAACGAACTAACCTAAGGGGTTAATCGGAAACAAATGAGGAACTCGTACAACGACGCAACCTTATCAAAATTGGCAACACAAGAAGCTTCATATCCATCAGAAGAGCCATACAAACAAGTGTTCAAGAGGTCACAAGTCCAAAATCCAAAAGATCAGTCCAACTCAACTCGAAGGAAACAAATTGTACACACCGGATCATCCGGTGATCTGAAGAATGACTGCATCGGTCGATTTGGACTCAACAGAAGAAGAAGACCTCAGAATGAAGTACACACCGGATCATCCGATGTGTATCAAGTGAACATCGGATGAATACAACAGTAAGCAAATTTTCTGAAGTGTTCTGAAGGACTGAACACCGGATCATCCGATGTTGAAGGCAGATGCACATCGGCCGATTACAACAGAAGCAAATTATCAGCTCAACCAGACTGAAGATCTATTCATCGGATCCTCCGATGATGAAGGAGGTGAAGCATCGGTCTAATAACGGTCATTTCTGACAGAATGACGTCAGCTAATCTAATTAGACCGATGCTCATAAAAGGGGGTCATCGGATCATCCGATGTACACAGAAAAAGTAATCAGCCCACTTTTCCAACGGCTAATTCGGTTGGGCTGAGTATTTAACCCCCTCCCACCAGTCATTTCGGGGTGGCTGGACAACAAGAGCACCACTACACATTCCCCAAGTGTCCAAGACTTAGAATACTCATTTTCACACTCTTGTAACCCTTTCACACCTCAAGATATAGGCTAGTTCCTCTTAGAGTTAAGCTTGTGTGCGTCCTCTCTGGGTGAGTGGAGACTCTAGAGTAGGGAGAGCCGTGAGGAAGTGCATTCTTGGTGATTGCACTCACCTTGTATCAAGAGGAGAGTGAAGAGATCGCTCCGGAGCTTGCCGAGACCATTGTGGAAGCCCGGAGGATCGAAGTTGTACAAGGCTTGAGCTCCACCTTGCCAAGGATGGCGAACGGAGGAAGTTAGTGGATTCCCTCGTCTCGGTGACTTGGGAGTGGCGATACCCTTAGGTGGGTGCCACAACGTGGACGTAGGTGGATCCTAGTGATCTCACCGAACCACGGGAAAAATCGACGTGTCCCCGTGACTTCGAGCGTTTGCATTCCTCCTCCCTACTCCTTTACGATTACGCAATTCTCAATTCCGCACTTAATTCTCTTAATTGCACTGTTGGCTTGCTTAGAGAATTAGATTTCACTTAAGCTTTAAATTGACTTAAAATTTGAAGTAGCCCAATTCACCCCCCCCCCCCCCCTTGGGCATTCGATCCCTACAATTGGTATCAGAGCAAGGTTGCTCATTGGATCATTCTAGCTTCACCGCTAGAGAGCAAAAATGGCCAAGAATGGGGGTTCGGTTCCTACCTTCGAGGGCAAGAATTTTGCTTATTGGAAAGCACGCATGCGCGCTTACCTTGAGGCAATTTCTCCCGAAGTGTGGGAAGCGACCCATGCGGGGTTTGGCAACCATGAATATATTGGTGATCAACTAAAATGGGATGCTAAGGCTAGGAATGCTATTTATGAGTGCATTAGTCAAGATGTATTTGCTAGAATTGCTAGTAAGGAGAAAGCTTGTGAAATTTGGGCTTGCTTGATTGAGATCCATGAGGGTTCCTCTCGTGTCAAAGAGCTCAAATATCACTTGCTTAAATCCAAGTATGATGATTTTAAAATGCTTCCTCATGAGAATGTTAATCAAATGTTTTCTCGCTTAAATGTACTCATTGAGGAAATTAATGCTCTTGACATTGCTTCTCTTGGCAAGGGACTCATCAACCGCAAGATCCTCATGCTACTTCTCAAGCCCAAGTACAACATCATCAACTCAATGCTCCAAAAGGAGTCACTTGACAACATTGAGGTTTCGGAGCTCATTGGAGAGATACATGCTCATGAGATGAGTGTGCTTGGAATGATGGAGGAGTCATCATCATTAAAGACCATTGCTCTCAAGGCCTCAACCAAGAAGACACATACCAAGAAGAAGAAAGTGGTTGAGCCTAGCTCAAGTGAGGAAGAACAAGCTACAAGTGAAGATGATGATGATGATGAGCTTGCATTGATGATGAGGAAGTTTTCACGTCTCAACTCAAAGATTGCCAAGAAGGGATACTCGTTTGATCCCAAGAAGAAAGCCTTCTTGCCAAGGAGAGATGAAAACAAGACGTGCTACAATTGTGGCGATCAAGGCCACATATCATATGATTGTCCAAGACCGGACAAGAGGAAGGACAAGAGCAAGCATCGCAAGCTAGAAGAGAGTGATGATGATGAAGATGCAAAGCCCAAGTGCACCTTTGGAAAGAAGAAACTTGACAAAGGCAAGAAGACCAAGCTCTTTCCAAAGAAGAGAAGAGGACCTCAAAAGGTCTTCATGTGCGAAGCAAATGAGTGGGTCACCGATGAAGAAACAAGTGTTGATAGTGAAGATGAGGAAGAAAACTTGGCAAGCCTCGCTATCGTCAACAAGGATGACTCACCCCTTCCTCCACCGCCTATGTGCCTCATGGCGAAAGGTAACACAAAGGTATGTGATGACTCAAGTGATGATGAACTTTCTCCCGATGAACTAGCATCTATGATTAATGAATATCATGCCATTATCAAAAGGGAAAAGGCTAAGGTTAAGGCACTTGAGCTAACTCGCGCTAAGCTAGAGGGTGCCAACCTCGATTTGCAAGACAAGTATGTCACCATACTTAATGAGCATGAAACGCTCAAGTCACATGTCAAGCAAATCGAGGAGGAGAAGGCTCAAATCAAGCTTGAGTTCCATGAGCTTGACTTAGCTAACTCGGCACTATTGGCTAAGCATAACGAGTTAGTTCAAGAGCATGAGACACTTAGTCTTTCCTATGAAGCAATGGAACTAAAATTGAATAACTTGAAGAAAGAAACTCTTGATGGCAAAACACCCGCTAGTTCACATGCCACTAACAATGTGCATGAGTCTTTTCCATTGAAAGCTAATAGGGAGAAGGAGCTAATGGACGAGATCGAAAGTCTCCGCACTAGTGTGGCTAGACTTTCCAAGGGAGAGGACAAGCACAAGGAGATCCTCTTCCAACAAGCTAAAGGCTTCAACAAGAGGGGACTTGGGACCTTCCCTACGCCCAACAAATGGAAGGTGCCCTCACCAGAGCTTAGGACAAGCTTCATCAAGGAAGTGGGATCCTATTGCCAACATTGTGAGGTCACCGGACATCACACTAGGGAGTGCCCTCTTCCCACTCGTCCTTCTCCAAAATTACCTCCTAACTATTCATCTACTTTCAATGATTGTCACTATCTATTGAGCAAAGTAGGTGGAAAGGTGAAGGCGAAGTTCATTGGCAAAAACATCAAGGGCATGAAGGGGAAGCTCCCCAAGCAACTTTGGGTCCCAAAATCACTTGTATCACACATACAAGGACCTAAGTTGGCTTGGGTTCCTAAACTCAAAAACTAACTTCATGTGTGTAGGTGAACTACAAAGCCGGAGGAAAACATTGGGTACTCGATAGTGGGTGCACTCAACACATGACCGGCAATGATGGTATGTTCACCTCCATAGAAGACCCCGACAATCATGAACAAGTCACCTTTGGTGATAACTCAAAGGGGAAGGTGATTGGTTTAGGTAAAATTGCAATTTCTAATGACTTGTCCATTTCGAATGTGCTTTACGTTAAGTCTCTTAGCTTTAATTTGCTCTCTATTGCTCAACTTTGTGATCTTGGACTAACGTGCACATTTGACAAAGATGGTGTTGTGGTGTCTAGTGTAGCTAGCAAAGAGCTAATATTCAAGGGCTTTAGGCATGGTCATCTATATTTGGTGGACTTCTCCAACAAGAGCGCAAGCCTAACCACTTGTCTTTTCACCAAGACAAGTTTGGGGTGGCTATGGCATCGGAGGATTGCTCACATAGGAATGAGCAAGCTCAAGAAGTCCTTCAAGCTAGGGATGGTGACCGGCGTAAAGGACGTGACGTTGAAAAGAACAAGCTATGTAGCGCATGTCAAGCCGGGAAGCAAGTGGCTTCGCACCATCCGATGAAGACAATGGTGTCTACCTCCAAGCCGCTCGAACTACTTCACATGGACCTCTTCGGACCGTCCACCTACCAAAGCCTTGGCGGTGACAAGGGTGAAACCCCGGAAGTCTTCAAGACCTTTGCAAAACGAGCTCAACGGGAATTCCAACTTCCCATCATCAAGGTCCGGAGTGACAACGGCACCGAGTTCAAGAACTACAATATTGGGGAGTGGTGTGACCGTGAAGGAGTCAAGCACGAATTTTCGGCTACATACACCCCTCAACAAAACGGTGTTGTTGAGAGAAAGAACAAGACACTAATCACCCTCGCGAGAGCCATGCTTGATGATTATGGGACGTCGGAGAAGTTTTGGGCGGAAGCGATCAACACGGCATGCCATGCCGCAAATAGAGTCTACCTTCATCGACTTCTCCAAAAGACTCCCTACGAGCTCCTCATTGGGAGAAAGCCCAACATCTCCTACTTCCGGGTCTTCGGATGCAAGTGCTACATCTACCGCAAGAAAAGACTTGGTAAGTTTGAAAGAAGGTGCGATGTTGGTATTTTCCTTGGTTATGCGTCAAACTCAAAGGCATATCGAGTATTCAACCAAACCTCCGGGTTAGTTGAAGAAAGTTGTGACGTTGAGTTTGATGAGACTAATGGCTCCCAAGAGGAGAGTTTTGGTCATGATGATATAGATGATGAGCCTCTATGAGAAGCTATGAAGAACATGACCATAGGAGACATCAAGCCCGAAGTTGAGGAGAGCCATGATCAAGGGGGAGCTTCAAGTCCGAACATCAACACCTCCATGGCGCCTCAAGTGGATGAAGAAGAAGACAAAGATGATCCATTGCCTATGCAAGACCAACAAGCCACACAACACCAAGAAGAAGATGAAGTCCAAGATGAAGTCCAACCACAAGACGAGCAAGATGCTTCACCACCACCAAGTGACTCACAACCGTTGATGAGACATGGGCGCATCTCCAAGGCACATCCAATGGATCAAATCATTGGAAGTCCTTCACGGGGAGTAAGTACTCGTTCACGTCATGTTGCATCTTTTTGTGAGCACTACTCTTTTGTGTCGTGTGTAGAACCCAAAAGCATTGAGGAAGCTCTCCAAGACTCCAATTGGGTGATGGCTATGCAAGAGGAACTCAACAACTTCACCCGCAATGAAGTTTGGGTGTTGGAGGAGCGACCCAAGGACAAGAATGTGATTGGAACGAAGTGGGTCTACCGCAACAAGCAAGATGAGAATGGCGTGGTGGTCCGCAACAAAGCTAGGCTTGTGGCGAAGGGATTTGCTCAAGTTGAAGGTTTGGATTTTGGGGAGACATTCGCCCCGGTAGCACGGTTAGAAGCTATCCGCATACTCCTTGCTTTTGCTTCTCATCATAATATCATGCTTTATCAAATGGATGTTAAGAGTGCATTTCTCAATGGCTATATTAATGAACTTGTGTTTGTTGAGCAACCTCCCGGGTTTGAGGACCCAAGAAACCCTAACCATGTCTATAGGCTAAACAAAGCACTCTATGGACTCAAGCAAGCTCCAAGGGCATGGTACGAGCGCTTAAGGGACTTCCTCGTCATGCAAGGTTTCAAGATTGGGAGGGTGGACACTACACTCTTCACCAAGGACATCGACGGAGACTTATTTCTTTGTCAAATTTATGTCGATGATATTATTTTTGGCTCAACTAACAAAGCTCTTAGCCATGAGTTTGGCAAAATGATGTCTAGGGAATTCGAGATGTCAATGATTGGAGAGCTCAACTTCTTCCTAGGATTTCAAATCAAGCAACTTCAAGAGGGGACCTTCATCCATCAAGAGAAGTACACTAAGGACCTCTTGAAGAAATTTGAGATGGGAGATTGTAGCTCAAGAAGCACTCCAATGGCGACAAATTGTCATCTCGACGCGGACATGGACGGTAAATCTATTGATCAATCTCATTACCGTTCCATGATTGGTTCATTGCTATATCTTACCGCATCTAGGCCCGATATTATGTTTAGTGTGTGCTTGTGTGCTCGCTTTCAAGCGGCACCTAAAGAATCGCACAAGAAGGCGGTCTTTAGGATACTTCGGTATCTCAAGCATACCCCAAGTGTAGGTTTGTGGTACCCCAAGAACGCTAGTTTTCATCTCTTAGGTTACTCGGATTCGGACTTTGCCGGATGCCGTGTAGACCGCAAGAGTACCTCCGGGGGTTGCCACTTACTTGGGCGTTCCCTAGTTTCTTGGTCGAGCAAGAAGCAAAATTCCGTGGCTTTGTCCACCGCGGAGGCGGAGTATATAGCGGCCGGTGCATGTTGTGCCCAAATCCTATATATGAAGCAAACCCTCTTGGACTTTGGAATTAAGTTTGGTTGTGTGCCTCTCCTTTGTGACAATGAAAGTGCGGTTAAGATAGCTAGAAACCCCGTTCAACACTCCCGCACTAAGCACATTGATATTCGCCATCACTTCTTGCGGGACCATGAGGCTAAGGGAGAAATCTCTTTGCAAGGTGTTAGGTCCGAAGAACAATTGGCGGATATCTTCACCAAACCACTTGATGAGAAAACTTTTTCTAGGCTTAGAAGTGAGTTAAATGTGCTAGATGCATCTAACGTCATGTAAATTGCCATGTTCATGTAAGGTTGCATGTCATATAGGTCTTGCCTAACTCCCAAAGGATAGGGGCGAGCTAGAAATAGTTTTCCCTGAGTAAGCCTTTGGCAGGTTTAAACTTGGCAAGATAGATTTATTTTATGCCTTGCATGATTCCTGTCATATAGACTTGCATTCATCTAATATTTTGCATTATCTTGTTTGACATTGCATACGGTAGATTGTCACAAAGGGGAACCCACATCATGAGAAGGAGACTTGTTTGAAATGCAATATCTCAACTCATATGATGTGGAAAGAGCAAAATTCTAAAGGAACATGCTTTAATGAGATAGAAGTTTCCATACTCTAGCTCACAAAGCATGGGCCTACATTTTCGTGGTTTTTCCCTCCTAATTCTCTTTGTGTGCTCTATTTGCTTAAGGGCTTAGCCGATATGTGGCACTATATCGAAAAGCCTTATTAGGGTTAGGAGGTGCCCAAAAAGTCCTAAGACTCGTTTTATCTTTGTGTGTTTAAAGTCCAAGGACATATATGGGCAGTCTTAGGTTTTCTGTAGTCATCGGATTATCCGATGCTAAGGCCTGAACAGTCATCGGATCAGTTGGTGCTTCAGTTCAGAGTTCAGCCAGCATCCAGAAATCGACCGATGAGTTCATTTCAGGAAACATCGGAGCATCCGATGTTCAATCTACTGGTGCCCTGCAGAATTCGACCGATGATCGACGAAGTGCACGTCGGATCATCCGGTGTTCAACGAGGGTTTTTGGACTAACTCTATGTTGAGTTCGACCGATGCTTGCCACCAATGCACATCGGTCGATCCGGTGTGTTTGTAACGGTTAGGTCACGGGACCCTATTTAAGATCGTAGGGCCGGTTTTCTTCGTCTCTTCCCGATCACCGCCGCCTCCATCGCCCCCTTCGCGCCCTCGCCGTCGGTCAGCCGCCGCCGCCGTCCCCAAGGGCGCCGCCGCCTCTCTCCCGACCGCCGCCGCCGTCCCCAAGGGCGCCGCCGCCTCTCTCCCGACCGCCGCCGCCGCGCCTCCCCAGGCCGCGCCGCCGCCGTCGCCTCTGTCGGCTGCCGCCGCCGCCTCTCCAGGGCGCCGCCGCCGCCTCTCCAGGGCGCCGCCGCCGCTTCTCCTCTGGTCGCCGCCGCCACCACCAGACATCACCTCCTTCACCAGCCTCCACCGCCGGCAGTTCTCCCTGCTAGGGTTTCTCGCCCGAGCCATCGATCGTCGCCGTTCGTCGCCTTTCATCGATCTCGTGTCTTTTCGTCGACGAGGTTTGTTCCGTGCAGCGCGACGTCCTTCATTGTTTCCCGTCATCTTTTCGCTAACCCTTGCTCTCGAATTTCTTGAAGATGGCCCGTGATCGCAAAGGCAAAGGCAAGGCTATCGAGGAGCCCGCCGCAAAGAAGCCAAAGCTGTCGAAGGATGCACGACGCGCAGAGTTGGCCGCTCGCGCCGCCGAGGAGCGCAAGCGCGGCCATCGCGGATCCCTCCGGATTCGCGAGGCACGTGAGAGGCAGTCGCAGCAGCAGCCGCCGGTGGAGCCAGTGCCGCCGGACGACTCTGAGGACGAGGACGAGACTGCGGTGATGCCACTGGTTCGCCGGCGCACCGTCAGGACTCGAGGGGGAGGTCAGACCCCCACCGCGAGTCGCCGCCCCACTGCGGCCGACCTCGCTGAGGACAGAGAGGCCCAGAGGGCCATCTACGAGATGGATACTGCTGCCAGGGTCGCCGAAGACGTCAGACTGACAGATTACCGCAAGTACAAGGCCAAGCAGTTGAAGAAGCTCAGATGGACTGCACTGCCTGAGGAGTGGTTCCCGCAGCCCAGGGACACTCGTGTGGACCCCCGGTTCTGGACGGTGACGCAGGTGTCTTTGTACGAGACGTACAGACGTCGGGGGCACAAGCTGTTCCAGCACACGTACATCGATTGGGATCAGCTTGCAGCGGCAGTGGGTCATGGCATCAGGCCGTTCTTTGAGAGGTACAGAGGACTGGTGGATCTGCTGTCGCACCAGAGGAGTGTCTACGTGGAGGAGTGGGTCCGTGTGTTCTACGCGACACTCTACGTCGCTGAGGGACGTCGGTCCATTCACTTCATGTTCATGGGGCAGCAGCACGACGTATCCAGAGAGAGACTGGCTCAGCTGCTGGGAGTGGACACACACCTCACGTGCCTGCACGAGGTTGTGTACGGAGGAGCAGACCCGCCGAGGAGGCCGCTGACAGGGGGAGTGTCACCCCCGTTTGAGGAGATCAGAGGCTTGTTCACCCACCCTTTCACGCCAGATCAGCCGAGGGTGCCAGCTCTCCTCACACCTGCAGCCAGGACCGTTCACCACATTCTCAGGCGTACACTTCTACCGAGGTCCGGCTACTTAGAGGGGTTCACCAGCCTCCAGCAGACCATCCTGTTCTACATCATGAACGGGATGGAGTTCGACATCGTAGATGTGCTGATCTGCGAGATGGAGGACGTGATCACTGACGGAGTCGGCTTGCTGAGACAGTTGGTCTACGGTCACTGGATCAGCCGTCTGTTGTTCCTGCTAGCGCCAGAGGACTCGCCAGTCACCGCACCCATGACAGAGATGCACGCCACGAGGTTCGGCCACTACCGGGTGCCGGCTCCTGGAGACCGCCGTCTTGGTCGTCCAGTCGAGCGACAGGTCAGAGCTCGCCTCTCCGCGGAGGACTGGACCGAGTTAGCTCAGGAGGATGAGGCGCTCGCTCAGGCTGAGGCTCAGGGAGGTGGACTTGAGCACGTGTGGTCAGACAGTGACACCAGCGACAGTGTTGAGGAGTACTTCCCTCCTCCGCCTCCTTCTCCGAGGCAGCACGACGCGGAGGCGGGAGCTTCCACTGCTGCACCACCGACGCCTCCACCAGTGTCAGAGGCTCAGGTGTCCCAGCCGTCCGAGCTCACCACACTGCTCCAGCAGATGGTCGAGCAGCAGCGGCAGGACCGGCTTGCAGCCGAGCAGGCCAGGGCAGAGCAGGCTGCGCGGCTCGCAGAGCTTCAGAGGCAGCAGACAGAGATGCAGCTAGAGATGGCCCGCCAGAGGCGCGAGGACACGGACCGGTTCACGAGTCTGGTGGACCAGATGCACCGGAGGACACTGGACCAGCAGCAGCAGACCCAGCAGGCGATGATGGGTATCCTGGGGTTGATCACCAACCTCTACCAGCAGACCGGGATAGCCCTTCCGCCACAGCACACCGGTCTCAGTCAGCCTCCAGCAGCACCTCCTCTGGCTCCAGCTTCAGTTCCAGCACCGGCGTCGCCGATCCCGAGCTACAGCATGTCTCCACTGCTGGCTTCGACGGTGCCGTTCCAGTTCTCGCCTCTCCCGGCCGTGCCTTCTCCTCCAGCAGCTCCAGCTCCAGCCACGTCAGCACCTCCGGCTCCTCCCGCTCCAGCACCAGCTCCGGCGACGTCTACCTCGAGCAGCTCCGACACCGCCGACGTCGACCGCTTCACCGTCGCCCCGAGAGCTCCGGAGTCCTAGGTACTCCTCTTCCCTTTTTGGTGTCTTGATGCCAAAGGGGGAGAAGAGTTAGAGTTAGGGGGAGTGTCTTGGGCTTAGGGGGAGTGCTAGTTATCTATTTGCTTTCAGACTTGTTATTTGCTTCTATTTGAGACTTGATTGTTATCATTTGCTACTATTTGTAATTCAGTATGCTACTTCACTCTTATGATTTATATTTGCTCACTGTTTGAGCCTTCGAGCTCCTTGTGTTGCATGTTGTTCCGATTACATTTCTTTATGAGCATTGCGTTTGCGTTTCAAATTCCATTACTTTTATGCTCTACTCGTTGTGTTGTCATCAATCACCAAAAAGGGGGAGATTGAAAGCATCTAGGCCCCCACGAGGTACGGTTTCGGTGATTAATGACAACCGTTAATTACCACTAATGAGTTTGTGGATGCGAGGTTTCATGTACAATGAATCAAACGTCGATCAATCACTCATAAATGTCATCTACTGCTCATTGGATGCAAAAGGAGACCCCTCAACGAACTAACCTAAGGGGTTAATCGGAAACAAATGAGGAACTCGTACAACGACGCAACCTTATCAAAATTGGCAACACAAGAAGCTTCATATCCATCAGAAGAGCCATACAAACAAGTGTTCAAGAGGTCACAAGTCCAAAATCCAAAAGATCAGTCCAACTCAACTCGAAGGAAACAAATTGTACACACCGGATCATCCGGTGATCTGAAGAATGACTGCATCGGTCGATTTGGACTCAACAGAAGAAGAAGACCTCAGAATGAAGTACACACCGGATCATCCGATGTGTATCAAGTGAACATCGGATGAATACAACAGTAAGCAAATTTTCTGAAGTGTTCTGAAGGACTGAACACCGGATCATCCGATGTTGAAGGCAGATGCACATCGGCCGATTACAACAGAAGCAAATTATCAGCTCAACCAGACTGAAGATCTATTCATCGGATCCTCCGATGATGAAGGAGGTGAAGCATCGGTCTAATAACGGTCATTTCTGACAGAATGACGTCAGCTAATCTAATTAGACCGATGCTCATAAAAGGGGGTCATCGGATCATCCGATGTACACAGAAAAAGTAATCAGCCCACTTTTCCAACGGCTAATTCGGTTGGGCTGAGTATTTAACCCCCTCCCACCAGTCATTTCGGGGTGGCTGGACAACAAGAGCACCACTACACATTCCCCAAGTGTCCAAGACTTAGAATACTCATTTTCACACTCTTGTAACCCTTTCACACCTCAAGATATAGGCTAGTTCCTCTTAGAGTTAAGCTTGTGTGCGTCCTCTCTGGGTGAGTGGAGACTCTAGAGTAGGGAGAGCCGTGAGGAAGTGCATTCTTGGTGGTTGCACTCACCTTGTATCAAGAGGAGAGTGAAGAGATCGCTCCGGAGCTTGCCGAGACCATTGTGGAAGCCCGGAGGATCGAAGTTGTACAAGGCTTGAGCTCCACCTTGCCAAGGATGGCGAACGGAGGAAGTTAGTGGATTCCCTCGTCTCGGTGACTTGGGAGTGGCGATACCCTTAGGTGGGTGCCACAACGTGGACGTAGGTGGATCCTAGTGATCTCACCGAACCACGGGAAAAATCGACGTGTCCCCGTGACTTCGAGCGTTTGCATTCCTCCTCCCTACTCCTTTACGATTACGCAATTCTCAATTCCGCACTTAATTCTCTTAATTGCACTGTTGGCTTGCTTAGAGAATTAGATTTCACTTAAGCTTTAAATTGACTTAAAATTTGAAGTAGCCCAATTCACCCCCCCCCCCTTGGGCATTCGATCCCTACAAGCTCACAGCATTCTTCCCTTGTAATGCACCGCATTAGGACGCCGTTGGCACCACACCGGTAGAGATCCCCTTCTACCAGTGTGTATCTTTTAGCCAATCTGACTATCCGATCAGCGGATACATTATCTTCAGGAAGGAAATTGTCTTTCAAGTAGCTTTGAATCTTTGAGATCCATGCATCGGAGCTAACTTGAGGATTTGAGTCTTGCGTGCTGGGTTGCTCGGAGCTTCCTGCAGCACCTACGACCCTTGATGGACGCCATGGTAACAGGGCCATCGGGACTGCCAGCTTCGAGGTGTTGGTCTCGCCCCCTTTGCTCAGTTCGGCAGGCTGAGCTATTGGTCTTGAAAATCTCCGGACGAAGGTTTCATCAGGAGCCGGAGCTCTAATTGAGGCTTTCGTCGAGAGTTCGTTGGCTTCAGCGTTGTTGAGACGCTGGACATGGCAAAGATCCAAGACATCGAAGTCCTTCTGAAGCTTCTAGACTTCAAGTAGGTATGCATCTAGTTGAGGGTTGTTGCAGCAGCATTCACCTTTGACTTGTTTTATGACGAGCTGCGAGTCACCCTTTACCAACAGCTGCTTGACACCATATGATAGTGCCACCTTGAGCCCATAGATTAGTGCTTCATACTCCGCCATGTTGTTGGTCGCCTTGAAGTCAAGGTGAACAATGTATTTGACCTTCTTCCCAGTCGGAGCGAGGAGAAGGACTCCAGCTCTGGCCCCCTGCTTCTGCACGAAGCCGTCGAAGTAGAGAGTCCAGTGAGGCTCGGTGAAGAACGGAACCTTGGGTTTCGGATTCTGATCACTGGGGCCCCCAGGATTTGATGGAGAGGGGTCCATTCCGCCACAAAAGTTCGCCAATGCTTGACTCTTGATCGCTTGTCTTGGGACAAATTCAAGGTCGAACTCGGCCAATTCCGATGCCCACTTTGCAATGTTCTCAGTGGAGTTAGGGTTATGCAAGATTGCACGAAGTGGATAAGAAGTTACCACTGAAATCTTGTGAGCCTAGAAGTAGTATCGGAGCTTCCTAGAAGCAATAAGAACTGCGTAGAGCAGCTTATGCACCTCCAGGTACTGAGTTTTAGCGTCATGGAGTACTTCGCTGATGAAGTACACTGGGCATTGGACTGTCCGGACCCTCCCGAAGGGGCCCAAAGCTTCCTCCTCATCAACCCGAACCCTCCCGGAGGGGTCCGGACCTTGTTCGGGGACCTCTAGGTTCCTACTGGAGGAACCCGGAGCTTCTTATGAAGTGATCCGAACCTTCTCGGAGGGGTCCGAATCTCCTTGTTCAGTAATAGTGACTCCCCCACTTGAAAGAGGTGGCTCCTCTGACATATCTCCTTGAGGATCCGGATCTGGGAGCTGGGACCCAGACTCCTCTTCAGGTAGCTCCGGACGCTCCCGAAGAGGTCTGGACTCTGAACTGGAGATGGTTCTGGTCTTTCCGCAACCAGGACCATGCTGACAACTTCGTCAGTTGCTGAAATGTAAAGCAGAAGTGGCTCACCAGGATTCAGAGCTACCAAGGTTGGTAAAGTGGTGAGGAGCTGCTTCAGCTCCTAGAATGCCTTTTCTGCTTCTTTATACCATTGAAATGGTCCATACTTTCTCAATAACTTGAAGAAGGGTAGCGCCCATTCCGCCAGTCTTGAGATGAACCGGCTGAGGGCAGCTAGACATCTAGTCAGCTTCTAGACGTCCTTGACGCGGGCTGGTGGCCGCATGTCTTCAATAGCTTTAATCTTCGCCGGATTCGCTTCTATTCCTCGGTGGTTTACCAAGAATCCAAGAAGCTTTCCCGAGCTAACCCCGACGACACACTTGTCCGGGTTCTGCTTCGTGCGTGTGACTCGCAACTTGTCGAAGACAACTTGCAAGGTGTCAAGGAATGACTCCTTGTTCTTGATCTTGACGATGATGTCATCGACGTACACTTCCACTACATCTCTGACGATCTCTCCAAAAGTTTTGTACATAGCTCGCACAAACGTTGAAGCAGCGTTCTTGAGACCGAATGGCATGGCAGTGTAACAATATAATCCATCTACTGTGATGAAGGAAGTATGCTCTTCATCTTCCCTAGACATTCTGATTTGATGATACCCAAAATATGCGTCTAGGAAACACATTAATTTGCACCCGGAGGTGGAATCCACTATCTGATCTATTCTAGGTAGTGGGAATGGATCTTTTGGACATGCCATATTCAGTGTAGTGTAGTCGATACACATCCTAAGCTTCTTGCCGGCCTTGGGTACAACGACTAGGTTTGCCAGCCATTTTGGGTGGAAGATTTCTTGGATGAATCCAGCTTCAAGCAACTTCTTCACTTCTTGATGTATAAAGTTTTGTCGCTCTACTGATTGCTTCTGAGGCTTCTGATGTACAGGCCGAGCGTTGGGATAAATCTTCAGATTGTGCTCGATCACTTCCCTAGGGATACCAGGCATTTGTGACGGTTGCCAGGCAAACACATCGACATTAGCCCAGAGGAAAATGACGAGCACGAGTTCCTATTTGTTATTCAGACCACCCGATATACGGGTGGTCCGAGCAGCGTCGGAACCGATTTGGACGATTTTGACGGGAATGTCGGTGTCGCCGCTTGGTTGCACGCGAGGTGCGGAGGTTGAGCCTCAATGACAAATGCTCGGAGGTTTCAGAGCTTGCTCCTTTCCAGATTCTTCCTCCTGCGCTGTAGCAAGCGCATGGAGTTCTTCTAGAGCAATCACTCTGGCGGTGCGATCTTTGCGGATCCGGAGAACACCTGCTGGTGTTGGCATTTTCAACACCAAGTAGCCATAATGAGCAGCATCCATGAACTTGTACAAGGCTGGCCTGCCCAAGATGGCGTTGAACGGTAAGTTGATCTGCGCCACGTCGAAGACCAACTTCTCAGTGCGGTAATTCTCCCGAGTCCTGAATGTCACCGGGAGAATAATGGCACCGAGTGGAGTTATGGCCCCCGGACCTACTCTGGAGAAAGGTCAGGAGGGGCGAAGATCTGCAAGTCGGAGCTGAAGCTTGACGAAAGCTTCGAAGCTTATGAGGTTCAACCCCGAACCTCCATCCACCATCACAAGGTGGAGCTGGATGTTGTTGATGGTCAGAGATACCATCAATGGGAGTTGGCCAGCTACAATCATGTTCTGTGGGCAGTCTGAAGCATCAAAAGTGATGGCAGTGTCCATCCACTTTCGGTGTGGCTCTGCCCTGGCAGTGGGAGCTACTGAGGCCATGTCCCGCCGCATTGTATTGAGGACACGGCGGGAGGTGATGTCCCACGAACCACCAACGATGGTGTTCATGGTCTTCCGGTGCTCGTTGTCGGAGACGTCGGAGTTGTCGTCAACGGAGGTGTAAACAACCTTCAAGACATTTTTAGGGTCCTGAAAGCCTAACTCCTCTTCAGCCGGAGCTTCGTCGACTTTTTGTTTTCCTTCCCTTTGATGGAAAGGAACTTTTTCTCGGCACTTATTGTAGCGCTCGACAAGGTTCTGAACCTCTCGGCAGCCTTCCAGGTTGTGGCTGTTTGACTTGTGTATGGGACACCACATCTTAGAGCTGCCACCGTCTTTAGACGACGGCCGATGTCGTTTTTTGGGGTGTGGCCCATGGCCACCCGGAGCTGCAGCAGCTGCAGCAGTAGGTGTGCCGGTCGACGACTTGTTCTTGCCGTTGGACTTTTTCTTCTTCTTGCCACTCCCGGAGATAGTGGCTTCTCACTTGGAGGACTTTTTGTTGTCCTCCGGAGGTGTTTGGGAGTGAATTTCACGGCCCTCCACAGCTTTAGCGCACTTGTCTGCCAAGCTGAAGAGTTCTGTGACGCTGGTGACTTCCTTGGTCGCCAGCTTCTCCAGCATCTTCTTGTCTCGTACGCCCTATCTAAATGCCACAATAACAGAATCACTTGAGATAGAAGGTATGGTGTTTCGTACCTAGGAGAACCTCTGGATGAAGGATCGCAGGGACTCTCCCCCCTTCTGCTTGACCGCAAAAAGGTCCAGTTCGGTGCCTGGTCGGATGTATGAACTCCCGAAATTGGCGGTGAACTGTTGGCATAGTTCTGCCCAACTGTTGATGGAGTCGGGTGGAAGGCTCATGAACGAGGACCTGGCAGTCCCAGTCAAAGCCACGGGGAAATAATTGTCCATTACGGCCTCATCTCCTCCAGCCGCAAGGATTGCGGTGGAGTAGATTTGGAGAAACTCAGCGGGACTGACAATCCTGTCAAATTTCTCCGGCAGGTGAGGCCGAAACTTCTGCAGCCATCTGACCATGCGTAGGTGCATGGCTAGGGAAGAACAACCTCCTCCTACTCCCTCGGGAGCAGGACTGTCCCGAGCCTCTCGCCTCTTGCGAGCACACTTGATATGGACACGGCCGTCCTGTTGACGGTAACAGCGATCAAGCTCCGCCCGGAGGTCGTGAGTCGAAAGCCTGGTTACCGTATGGGTGCATCGCGCCCCGAAAGCCAGCGATGTCGCCTGTTGAGACACAGCACGCCTCCTATGTTGTGAAGCATGCGGACCAAGTCTATCCGACACGATCCGATGCTGCGATGGGGCTCGCCCCGAGGGGGGAGGACCTTAGTTGCTAATGCGTTCAGCTGCTGTTGCAACCAAGTGTCCCACATCAGCCCTCCACTGCTCCATTGCACCCTGGGATGCTCCTGGAGGCGGTGGACGTTGGAGAAGAGCTCGCGCGGCATGGAGCGCGTGTTCAGGGTTGTTGTTCACTAATGTCGTGACCGACGCAGACGCCCCATCTCGTTGTCCAGCTTGATTTTCTGATGCGGATGGTGGCGGCGGTGGCATGACTCCTGTTGGATCCACAACACCTGCTGGCTGCTGCATGTTGGAGGGATTGCCTTCAGCAGGTTGCGCAGCAGGATTGCCGTTGGACGATCCAGCAGCAGAGTTCACCATGTTTGAATCTCGCCTCCCCCTACCTGGCGCGCCAATTGTCGGAGTTTGATTCCGGCAATTCTACCGACGCTACCGTTGGTAGACCACGGAGTTTGTAGTTCGGTTGTGGGCGCGCAGAGATTCAGAACACAATACTCTACTCCACAGGGTGTGTGGTTGTTGTCTTGAGCATATGAGAGCTCATGAGCTTGTGTCCGAGCAGAGTCTGGAGAAGTCCCCTGTGTATCGCTCGACCATTTGTTTTATAGCACAAGGACTAGTCGTTACATCGTTAGCCTGGCCCGACATGTGGCCCTGGCGGTTATTAATGCTTAATACACAATTAATGAGCTTAATTACCCTTAATAGTGTGGTAACGCACCTTGACAGTGCCATTACTGGTATTAAGGGCCCTTCGATCGTGTGTCATTAAGATGGTATTAATGGCACTTAATCGGGTCTTGAAGTCTTTGATTGTCCCTTGAAGGTCCGAGTCGTTGGGGGTCCACTAGTCTAATCTTTGAAGTTGAAGGTCCGGCGGTTGGATGCGTGGCAACTCCAGAGCTTACCATCTAGGAAGGGTAGGTCCAATGCTATTATACACGTGTCAGTACCGGAGCTTCCCTCTGTCGGGGGTTAGGTCCGGAGGTGCCGCACAGGTGTTTAGCCTGAAGCTATCCCATGTGTGGAATGTAGCTCCGGTTGCAGGATACACGTGGCAACACTGGAACTAACCATACAAGGGAGGCAGGTCCGGTCTCGTATGACATGTGGGGCCTTCGGAGGTTTTCAGCTCAGTCAGGTGAAGTTCCTTTGGTCTTTTTGCAGTCCCAAGGGGTATTCGATACATAGGGTACCGACAGTATTTCTAAACCCAAATCTTTTGGAAGTGATTTTTGTATGTCTGTTTAATGCTACAGGGGAACCAACAAGTCTACAAGAGGCTTTGGAAGATGAAAATTAAAAGAAAGCAATGGATCAAGAATATCAAACACCCGAGAAAAATCAAACATGACATCTGGTTCCAAGAAAGACAGTGAGTAATTTAATTGATTCCAAGTGGGTCTATAAAATTAAATGACATGCAAATGGTTCAATTGACAGTTATAAGGTATGGTTGATAGCAAAGTGAAACAAAGGTATGTGATTGATTATTTTTTTGAGAGGAAATGTCACTTTATTGATTAAGTAACATCATTACTTAGTCCATCACGGATACAATCCGTATTTACAACACTTTATATTTTACAAATCAAACAATTGGCATTACGAGCCAACCTATGTGCTATTACATTTCTCTCACGATTGGAGAAAGAAATAGAACAATAGGCGAAGTCAGCAACCATAGATTCGATATCGGCAACCACTGCTCCAATGTTTGATCAATCAAAGACAGCAGAATTAATTCTTTGAACCACGGTAAGGCTATCCGAGAATAACCTTATCTTAGAGAAATTATGATCATTTAGGATCAGAAGAGCCCGACAGATTGCAATTCCTTCAGCCAATTCAGCAGTTGGAAACACATTTATGTGTTAATTACAGGAAAGAAGATGGGATCCCATGTGGTCACGAATCACCATGCCCCATCCCATTTGATTATCATAAGGAAATATAGCGGCATCAACATTGACACATATTTGATCCTCTTGTATTGCATGCAAACAAGGAATAGATGGAGTGTCTTTCATTTGAGATGACCCTTTCTGCTTGAAAGAATGTTGACAAATCATATCAACATAAGCAAAGATTTTTGTAGCCACTCTAATGGGGTTAAGGAATGCACCACCGTTATTTTTTTCCTGATTTCGAGCCTCCCAAATATGCCATATTGTAGCCGCCATGACAATAATATTAATTTTTGATTCTCTTGTCAGGACATCAAAAACTATTGCTTTGCATTGGACATATGTTTTATACGTAAACTGACCAGGAAAAATGTTCCTTTATATGTTTCCATATTTCTTTTGCATAGGAACACAAAAGGAAAATATGCTCAACTTTTTCTTCATGGCTACAAAAAATGCAACAATTTTCTTCCTCTGAAATGTGTCTATGCATCAACTGCTCACCTGTAGGTAGGCAGTTATGTACCATACGCCATAAAACAATTTTCATCTTGTTTGGAACTTGGATAGACCACAATGATTTCCAATTTTTTGTGTCAGCATGCCAGTTTGAACTAGACCCTTTTTCAGACTTGTCCTGTTTGAAGAAAAAAGATTGAACTCTTGCTAAATTATAAGCTGATTTTACTGTGTATTCACCAAATTTGTCATGTGGCCAGGAAACAAAGTCTTCGCTGCCATATAAACTGACAGGGATCTTTAGAATGACATCTGCTACTTCATTTTGGAAAAAAGATTTCACCATTTCAACATTCCAAGAAGTCCCATTGTTATTGAACAATAATTTAACCTTTGCATCAAAAGGCAATGGTAATAAAGGTTGAAATCTACCAGGCTGAAAGTTTGGGACCCAATTATCAGTCAATATATTTACATTTTCTCCATTGCCTATACCCCACCTGAGGCCTTTAAGAACTAGATCCTTGCCAAATAGAATTGATCGCCATGTGTATGATGATCTACGACGATTACAAGCATTGAGGAAATCGGAATTTGGATAATATCGTCCCTTGAGGACTCTTGCACATAGAGATGTGGGGTCTGTAATAAGCCTCCAACATTGTTTTCCAAGCATAGCTTGATTGAAAAGAACAAAATTACGAAATCCCATTCGTCCAATATATTTCGATGATGACATCCGTTCTCAAGATCGCCAATGCATTTTCTTCTTTCCATTTTCAAAGCCCCACTAGTGATCGGCAATACATGATTTCATTTGCTCACATATCCATACAGGCACTTGGAAGCAACTCATAGTATAAGTTATAATTGCTTGTGCTACAGATTTGAGCCATACTTCTTTTCCCGCTCTAGATAATGGGCACCCTAACCATCGATTGATGCATTTCCATATTTTTCCTGGCAAGAACTTGAAAGATGATGTGATCTCTTTAGATATTTTAGTAGGCATACATAAATACCTGTCATGAAGGATCTCATTATGAATCCCCAATCTCGCTTTGACAATACTTTTAGTCCAGTTGTTAAAGCAGTTACTAAGAGCCCGTTTGGATGAGCGAATCAGCTCTGATTCACCAGCGAATCACTAGAATCCCATCCAAAATATGAAATAGTGGAATCGAGAAAGAGAGAATTGGAATAGTAAGTTGAACTACAGAGTGGAATCACCTATAAATGTGTTCCGCGAGGCGAAACTGAACCAGGTCCGCAAGAGGGCCGACACGTCTGGCGAAATTACGCGCAGTGCCACCGTAAGCCAACACCCATCGTCCTTCCAGGGAAGATTCTCGAAACAATCCACGACAACCACAACCTTCCATTAGAATGTTCCAGAAAGAAGAATTGAAAGAGAAAAAAAATGGAAGGGAAAAAAAGAAAAAACTAGAAGGGATGACCAGAGGCCAATTTCTTTTTTTTTTGTTAATATTCAACGTAATTACATAAACACGAAGAAAAACCACAAAATAGTCAGGGGTAAATTAGTTAATGCACTCTTTCTCTTATTTTTATTGTTAGTGAAACAGAAATGTTAGCCAAACAATCTAATGTGATTCTGTTTCATTGTCTGAAACTAATTCTGAGTTGAAATGGAACTGTTTCTGATTCTATATGAATCTGGAACTGTACCAAACGGGGCCTAATAGAATAGTCTTGTCAGTTGCAGTTTCTATAAGATGATGCTTGAGACAGTTAGATGTTAAGAATGCCTTTTTACATGGAGAACTAGAAGATGAAGTATATATGACTCACCCACCAGGTTATGAAAATTTGGCACACCCTGAGTATGTGTACAAGTTAGACAAGGTCATCTATATATATATTGAAACAAGCACCGGAATCATGATATTCTAAATTAAGTTCAAAATTAATTCAACTAGGATTTATGGCATCAAGATGGGACACCACTTTATTTATTTATTGCAAGGGAAAATCACTACTTACTTGTTGATATATGTTGATGATATTACTGTTGCAAGTTCATCTCAGCAGACTGTGAAGTGAAGGAAGATTTTGCACACAAGGATCTAGAGACCTACATTTTTTTTTGGGAATAGGGGTCACGCAAAAGGAAGAAGGACTCCTCCTAAGTCAAAGAAAGTATGATGTAGAAATCTATAAGAAGGCATGGAATAATACTCAGCATATATTGGAGACCCACTCGACTCTAAAGAAGCAACAATGTATAGGAGCATTGTTGGAGCATTACAATATCTTACTTTAACTACACCTAATTTATCCTTCTCAATCAACAAGGTTTATCAATTTCTTCATGGTCCTGCTACAATCGTATTAGTATGGTAAAAATAATTCTAAGATATATACAACGAATCGTTGACTGGGAATTAAGTTTGTCAAGGAAAGCTCATTGCAAATAAATGTCTTTTCTGATGTTGATTGGACACACTGTTTGGATGATAGACATTCAATTGGAGGTTTTGATATATTCTTCGGGGCGAATCTAGTAACATGGAGTGCAAGGAAACAACCAAAAGTGTCGTGCTCTAGCATAGAAGCCGTCATATGAAATGTGACATGATAGGCTAGGCCATCCCTCCAGTGTAGTGGCCAATAAAGTAGTAAGTGACAATAGTCTCCCAAATTCTGTAGAGACAAATACATCTAGAGTTTGTGATGCATGTCAGCAAAGCAAAAGTCATAAATGTGAGCCATCAATCACACTGGCATACACGACGTATTACCGCATTTATGGTTCACCTTTGCAATCAGACCACCATCATGTAAATAGGGTGATTCATCCGTCTAGGGTTGAACTGTATTTTTTTTTTTTGATTTCAGGCCTCTTGGATGAGTTTCTCGTGGGTGAGCTGTATAACCCCACTCCTTTTTGCTATTCGAACCATCCATGTATGGAAATATAATTAATTATCTCACTTGAATTAAGATATAATCAACATATAAAGTGGACATTCAAATCCAATTAAATTTTTTAAACCAAATAGTAGATAAATCAAGATTTAAAGTCACCAAAATGTCCTTCACATTTTATTATGTGGCTCTTCATTTTTTTTGGTTAAGAAAATTTGTAATTTAAAACAAAACCATAATGGTCGATTTGAAATTGATATTTTAATCCTGAATCCAACTTCATCAAAGTATAAATTTGAATTTGCCATTGTGTTTGTCATGTTTAAATTTGCTACCCTGCAAATTTTTACTAATTTTGGAGTCCTCATATGCAATTTAGTACATTAATTCGATTGGGAATAAACCACACACGTGATGATTATAAAAATCAAGTCTTTAAATGGGAAGAGCCAAATTCAAATTAAAATCTAAAGACAACACTCGAGTGCAAGTTCTAAATTCACTAATGTGATCATCATAATGGAATTAGTGTCCTTGCAAGATTTTGCAAAATAGAAAATGATATCATAAAAGACAATTACCTAAATGGTGAAATCAAAATTTTAATTTAAATTTTGAACTCCATCTATTCATATGGAGATTTTGAATTCACCTTGATAATCCTCATGTTTGAATTATTACACCTGCCAATTCTTGCAAATTTAGAAGATCTTCTGCAAATGTTTTGAGAGGAAAAGAGGGGATAAGGGGGGGCTAGTGGGACCCACCTACCAGGCCAAGCTTGGTTTCTCTACTCTATTTCCAGCGCGCCCAGGTGCAATCCAGCATGCTGCTATGCTGCCTGTTTAACCTCCATGTGAAACTAGCTCATGAGCTCCATTCAAGACACCCTGATCCTCTCCACAACCGTGTTGGTGATGTGCCCAAGAGGCAATCATAACAATTCGGGTTCAGGTCTATTGGATATTTGATCCATAAGCAATTAGGGTACTAATGGGCCTGCGACCTAAAAGCCCATTAGTACGCCTATAAATATGAGAGGTAGGGTTAGGGGCTAATCATCCCACCACGTGACAGCCCTAGCCGCCACCCCTCGCAGGCCTCACGCCGAGACCCTTACCGCGCACGCGGTGCTAGCACACCGGTGCACGGCGTTCCTCTCCGTACGTGTGGACTCCGTGGAGGCGTTGCTGCTACTGCTGCGCTGATCGGCTACGACGATCGTGATCGTCTACCTGCTGCTGTGACGAGGACGAGGAGAAGACGAACGAGATCGTCTACTTCCCTTACACCGACGCGCATCAACGTTCCGCTGCGCTGCGCGTCTAGTGGTAACGATCCATGACCTCTGTACTCGCATGTTTCCTGGGTGATGCGGTAGAGTTGCTAGAGTAGCTTACCGCTGATTCCCTAACAGTGGCATCAGAGCCGACTTGCGTAGTTTTTGGTCTGGATCTACTGCAGACATGTTCATACGATGAATTTTTCGCACAGTTTTTGGGGTTTGGAATTGGTTAGAGTAGATTGCAATCGTATATGACTAAAGGGTCAGTTCGTGCTCCTTCTCTGATGTGTGTGCAACCTGTCCCTACCGGCTAGAATCACCATCGGGACTAATCGCGTACATAGCTAACAGATTAAGCCAACAGACCACGGTCATGAGTCGCGATCTACTCATGAATAACCGATCACATTGAAAATTTGAGACATTCTGAATGTCTCGGATTCGGGGTGATTTGATCAATCCGATGAGATTTTCATAGTGATTTCATAGATGCGATCTATGTAATTTCATAGACCGCCGTTTTGCTGTCTGCTATAGCGATTACATAATATCATTTTGCGCTAGAAACCGTTCTACGCTTAACTCGTTTTTGCAGGGAATGATGTGAATGGTATTGCCTAATGTGATGTGATAATCTGTGTGTAATATTCGTGCGGCCTGCGTGCTGCAAAATTAACACAACCGGGTTGAGGTTGTCACATAATTGTATAACGACCTGCGTGTCGACCTGTGATGCTTGATCTCTCTTGTAATTTATTTGGTAGCTATTAGTTGTATTAGCTTCTTTTATTATCATGGAGATGTCCTCAAGCATGGTGGAGATGGAGATCACCACAAGAAGGGAGGCATGGCAGCTCAGATCTTAATGGAACCATGGCGATGGAGACCATTATGATTCTAAAGGCCATACTATTCACAATGTGATATTATCATATGCCTGTGATGCTTATTACTTTCTTTTCATGCTCTTCATATGGTGGATGTTTTGTCATGATAGAATAGCTTCCCTAACAAAAGTTGAGCATTTGATGCCATTTACCAATAGCTGCACCTATGTTATTTTGATCGTTGTGTGGTAGGTTTGCCAAAGCAAAGTACCATCATCTATCATAATTCATAGGGTGAATGTTGGACATTCACATGCATAGTGTTGGTTTACTCAACAAAGCTATCAAAACGGTTTTGGGCTTTATGGCATAGAGTTGGGAGCCGGGGCATTGGATGTCACCCAACAAACAAGAGTCATATAGGGATATGATTAACAATTGTTGTTTACCTATGTCACTATTTTCCTAGCCGTGAAGCCAAATCTCACTAGGAATTAGTGAATATGGATCTTGAACCACTATATATCGTTAGAGGGAAGACGATGATAATATAGTGGTAATATCTTTTATTAAACTGTTAATAGAAGATTGGTACATAACATAGTGCTAAACCTTGCATATTTATTTTCTATTGTAGATCATGTCTGCTAGTAACAATTCCGGTTTCAATTTGCGATCTGTGCTTGAAAAGGAAAAGCTCAATGGAGCTAACTTTATCGATTGGTACCGCAACCTGAGAATCGTTCTTAGGCAAGAGAAAACCGAGTACGTTCTTCTGCAGCCTTACCCTGATGACCTCTCAGCTGATGCAACTAATGCAGCACGTAGAGCTTATACGAAGCACTACGATGATGCGCTTAATGTAAGCTGCCTCATGCTTGCCACTATGTCCCCTGATCTGCAAAAATAGTATGAGCATACAGATGCTTATTCTATGATTGAGGGACTGCGTGGAATGTTTGAGAATCAAGCAAGAGATGAAAGATACAATATCTCAAAGTCCTTGTTCTCATGCAAGCTGGCGGAGGGTAGCCCGGTCAGCCCTCATGTAATCAAGATGATTGGTTACATTGAAACTTTGGGCAAACTTGGTTCTGAACTCAAGGATGATCTAGCTATTGACGTTGTTCTCCAGTCGCTCCCACCGAGCTACGAGCCATTCATATTGAATTTTCAAATGAATGGCATGGAGAAGACTTTGGCTGAATTGCATGGGATGCTTAAAACAGCCGAAGAAAGCATTAAGAAAAATGCCACTCATGTGATGATGGTACAAAAGGAGAATAAAAAGAGGAAGCGTGTGACGCATCCTAAAGTCAAAGGCAAGGGAAAGGTTCCCGATGAGCCCTCAAGCTCAAAGTCTAAGCCAAAGGGCAAATCTGGCCCTTCTCCTGATGATGAATGCTTTCACTGTCATGGTAAGGGACACTGGTCTAGGAACTGCAAGAAGTACTTGGAGGATATGAAGAAGAAGAAGGGAAGTGAGACTTCCGCTTCAGGTATAAATGTTATAGAAATTAACATTGCATTATCTTCTAGTGAATCATGGGTATTTGATACCGGATCGATGATTCACACTTGCAAATCATTGCAGGGTCTAAGTGAGACTAGAAGATTTGTAAAAGGCGAGTTGGATGTTCATGTTGGCAATGGAGCAAAGGTTGCGGTCATAGCTGTCGGAACTTACCACTTGTCATTACCCTCAGGATTAGTTTTGGAATTGAATAATTGTTATTGCATTCCTACTTTGAGCAAGAACATTATCTCTTCTTCGTGTTTAGAAGAAGTTGATGGTTATGAGATTGCAATAAAGAACAAATGTTGTTCTATTTATTACAATAATATTTTCTGTGCTCAATGTCCATTGGTGAATGGATTATATGTTCTTGATCTTGAGGATAAAACTGTTTGTAACATTAATACCAAAAGGGCTCGTCATAATGATCTAAGTCCCACTTTTATTTGGCATTGTCGCTTAGGTCATATAAATGAGAAATGCATTGAAAAACTCCATAAAGATGGTTTACTAACCTCATTTGATTTTGAATCACTTGACACATGCGAATCTTGTTTGTTTGGGAAGATGACCAAAGCACCCTTCACTGGTCAAAGTGAGAGGGCGACTGACTTGTTGGGACTTATACACACAGATGTATGTGGACCAATGAGTTCAATTGCCAGAGGTGGTTTTCAGTACTTCATCACATTTACCGATGACTTTAGTAGATATGATTATGTCTACCTAATGAGGCACAAGTCTGAATCCTTTGAAAAGTTCAAAGAATTTCAGAATGAAGTACAGAATCAATTGGGCAAGACAATCAAATTTCTACGATCTGATCGTGGGGGTGAATATTTGAGCCATGAATTTTATGATCATTTGAAACAATGTGGAATTGTTCCACAATTGACTCCACCTGGAATGCCTCATTGGAATGGGGTGTCCGAGCGGAGGAACCGAACCTTGTTGGACATGGTTAGGTCGATGATGAGCCAAGCAGATCTTCCACTATCCTTTTGGGGTTATGCTCTTGAAACTGCTGCGTTTACACTAAACAGAGTCCCAACTAAGTCTGTTGAGAAGACACCATATGAGATGTGGACCAGGAAACGTCCCGGATTGTCTTTCCTCAAAGTTTGGGGATGTGATGTTTATGTCAAACGTTTGACGTCAGACAAACTCACTCCAAAATCAGACAAATGCTTCTTTGTGGGATATCCTAGGGAAACCAAAGGGTATTATTTTTATAATAAAGCACAGGGTAAAGTGTTTACCGCTCGCAATGGTGTCTTCTTGGAGAAAGAGTTTCTCTCAAAAGGAGTTAGTGGGAGCAAGGTGCATCTTGAAGAAATTCAAGAAATACCTGAAAATGTTTCAACACCCACCGATCCTATACAGGATGTACAAGATGTTGTGCAACCAGTTGATGAAACACTAGCCCCACGAAGGTCTACGAGGGTACGTCGTGCGACTGAAAAGTTAACGCTTCTAACCACGGAGCAGCATGACATGGTATTGTTAGACAATAATGAGCCCACGACCTATACTGAAGCAATGATGTGACCCGACTCTGAGAAGTGGCTTGGAGCCATGGAATCTGAAATTGAATCCATGCATGAAAATCAAGTTTGGAACTTGGTTGATCCAATCGAAGGTGTGAGACCTATCGATTATAGATGGATTTTCAAGAAAAAGACTGATATGGATGGAAATATTCACATCTATAAAGCGCGATTGGTAGCGAAAGGTTTCAAACAAATTCAAGGTGTTGATTATGATGAAACTTTCTCACCCGTTGCAATGCTTAAGTCTGTTCGGATTCTTCTAGCAATTGCTGCATATTTTGATTATGAAATATGGCAGATGGATGTCAAAACAGCCTTTCTTAATGGAAGTCTGACTGAGGATGTGTACATGACACAACCTGAGGGTTTTTTCGATCCTAAAAATGCTAGTAAAATATGCAAGCTTCAAAAGTCCATCTATGGACTGAAGCAAGCATCTCGGAGTTGGAATCTGCGTTTTGATGAAGTAATCAAAGGGTTTGGTTTCATCAAGAACGTAGAAGAACCTTGTATTTACAAGAAGTTTAGTGGGAGCACACATGTATTTCTGGTCCTATATGTAGATGACATATTATTGATCGGAAATGACATTCCAATGCTTGATGATGTTAAATCCTCATTAAGAAAAAGTTTCTCAATGAAGGATTTAGGAGAGGCAACGTATATTTTGGGCATAAAGATCTATAGAGATAGATCTAAAAAGGCTAATTGGATTAAGTCAAGATACATATATTGACAAGATATTGAATCGGTTCAATATGCAAGATTCCAAGAAAGGTTTCTTGCCAATGTCACATGGCATTACTCTAAGCAAGAGTCAGTGTCCTTCGACACCTGATGAGCAAAAGAGGATGAGAGCGATTCCTTATGCTTCGGCTATTGGATCCATTATGTATGCCATGCTATGTACACGCCCAGATGTATCTTATGCTCTAAGTATCACGAGTAGATATCAATCAGATTTTGGTGAGGCTCATTGGACCATTGTCAAAAACATCCTTAAGTACTTAAGAAGAACTAAGGATGCATTCTTAGTGTTTGGAGGTGAAGAAGAGCTCGTTATAAAAGGTTACACCGATGCCAGCTTCCAAACTGATAAGGATGATTCTAGATCGCAATCCGGTTTTGTATTCTGCCTCAATGGAGGGGCAGTGAGCTGGAAAAGTTCCAAGCAAGATACAGTAGCAGATTCAACCACAGAGGCGGAGTATATTGCAGCTTCTGAAGCTGCAAAGGAGGCTGTTTGGATCAGAAAATTTGTTTCTGAGTTGGGTGTTGTTCCTAGCGCGTCCAGTCCTGTGGATCTCTACTGTGACAATAGTGGAGCCATCGCACAGGCAAAGGAGCCTAGATCACACAAACGATCCAAACACATACTACGACGCTATCACCTCATTCGAGAGATCATCGACCGAGGTGATGTGAAGATATGCAAGGTGCACACGGATTTGAATATTGCAGATCCGTTGACAAAGCCTCTTCCATAATCAAAGCATGAGGCACACACGAGATCTATGGGTATTAGATACTTACATCAGTGATCATAATGTGTAGTGGGAGACTTGTGTCACAGCTATGTTTATGTACTATTAAATAAATTGTTATATGAGTAATCATTATCTACATTGATCATCAAGTATGTGACTTGTTCGTGAAACTCTTTGTTAAAAGTAATGTTACTCTAGATGATCCCTAGTCTATATCATTATATGAGATAATGATTGCATACAGACTAGCACATGTATTAATTGATGATCACGTTTCACGGATCATAGATATAGAGATATCAAATTAATAATGTGAACACATGTTAGTGAACATGGTGTTGGATTGACCCACTCCAAGACACTGCTGGGATTGTTATTTCCATATGTGCCATCAGTTGGTCTTGAGTGATACACCTGCTAGATCCTTAGACCTGAGATCGCCATTGTTTCTCACTATGCGTAGTTGTGTACTTTGAGACTACCAAACGCTACTCCGTAACTGGGTAGTCATAAAAGTAGTCTTCGGGTATATAATGAAACATAGAATGTGATGTGCGCGGATCAAGATGGGATTTGCCCCTCCTAAATAACAGGAGAGATATCTCTGGGCCCCTCGAGATAGTTGGATTTGAAAGTGCATGGCCATGCCAAGGTGATTAAAGGTTAATCACAGTGACTAAAAGTTAGTCACGGAATGAATCCACTATTTGATCGAGTGAATGGTCGAGCTATCAAAAGGATGGCACGCATCTCGCCTTGAGCTTGACTGGTATCGTGAGGCAAAGGGATTAGCATGTTGAATGTATCTAGGTTCGGCCGATATGATCTTTATGTACAGTCGGGAGTCAGTATGTCTTGCTAGGTACCTCTACTGACTTGTGGTTGGAAATGGTTTCCATTCACAACCGACTGCTCATGAACCTAACGGGTCACACACTTAAGGAGTTGGAATATCGAAAATCTTGGCTAGATGATTGTCTCTAGTGCAAGTGGGAGATTGTTGGTGATGTGCCCAAGAGGCAATCATAACAATTCGGGTTCAGGCCTATTGGATATTTGATCCATAAGCAATTAGGATACTAATGGGCCTGCGACCTAAAAGCCCATTAGTACGCCTATAAATATAAGAGGTAGGGTTAGGGGCTAATCATCCCACCACGTGACAGCCCTAGCCGCCACCCCTCGCAGGCCTCGCGCCGAGACCCTTACCGCGCACGCGGTGCTAGCACACCGGTGCACGGCGTTCCTCTCCGTACGTGTGGACTCCGTGGAGGCGTTGCTGCTACTGCTGCGCTGATCGGCTACGACGATCGTGATCGTCTACCTGCTGCTGTGACGAGGACGAGGAGAAGACGAACGAGATCGTCTACTTCCCTTACACCGACGCGCATCAACGTTCCGCTGCGCTACGCGTCTAGTGGTAACGATCCATGACCTCTGTACTCGCATGTTTCCTGGGTGATGCGGTAGAGTTGCTAGAGTAGCTTACCGCTGATTCCCTAACAAACCGCCCTTACACTCTGCTGGCGTTCAAAGGCGAAAGTTCCCTCTGTTCTATCTTCCCAGCGCAGAAACTTCATCACCATCGCCGTCCTTCACTTCCCGACGATATCCACTCTGCATGATCTGTTTCCCTCCAGTTTCTTCGTGCTTTGTCAATCTTTGATGTCTTGCGCAGCCTCATGATTCTTTTTTTGGGCAGCTTAACCCTCCTCTGTGGCGAACTTGATGATTTCTGTGCAAGGACCTGGCTGCTAGAATCCTCTCTGTTTTTTCTGCCAAGTCACTGCAGCAAACTGGGTTATCATCCATTCTCTTTGGGTGTTGTTCCTTAATGTCTTGCGCAGCTGTTTGACCCCTTCTATGGCCAGCTCAAGTCATACCGGAGCAAGAATCGGCAAAACTCATGGCCACCGAGTTGAGCTCATCTTCTTTCCACCGTTGGTTCACGGTGAGCCCATCAATCCATGCCACTTCCAGCATTCCCAAGGCTATCCAAAGGTTCACACAAGCCTTCTCCATGTTTCGCTCAATCACGCTCATCATGATAAAGCTTGTAGTCGCCTGATTTTGCAACTTTATGCCGGTGGGCCTATTAGAGTAGTAGGTTATTTCTTCGAAATATTTCACGTGTGGTCAATATCTCACAGTTCTTATTAGGGGGTAAATTATATGCTTCATGGCAGATTTCCCGGTGCAAACGGAGCAAAAAATGGTGGTCTCTTCATGTGGGACGAACGGTTTCTCCATCCGAGACTTCAAACCCTAGGTCACCGTCGTATTCATCTCTCCAGTAGATTCCACCCCGATTGGTGTCAATATTCTTCATCCTCACGTCACTATAAAGTATTTGGTGCAAACTGCGATGAAAATAGCCCATCCCCTAATGAGAGCCATGGCGCCGCCACCCTTCTTGCCGCCGCCGTTGGGGACTCGTATTCGTCCATCTACAACCATCGCCACCCCCACCGTCATGTCCGTGTTGCCAGGCGTCAGAAAACCTCTGTGCAGCAAGCTTTGAGGCGCTGCAACCCCTCACCAGTGAAGTGCCAGCGCGCCTGGCCCCATGGGTGAGCCTGTCGTCCCCTCACCCGATGGGATTTCCTGTGGCTGTTTGATTCTTTGTCTGTAGCATGTAATTGTGCGGCCACGCATGTTGCCTTGCTGTGAGTGGAGACTTAAGTAGTGGGGGTCCACTGGTCAGCAGCATAATATGATTTCCTTTAGAAAAATTAATTCATAAACAATTCCAACTTTCAAAATTCATATCTCCATGTCAGAAACTCCAGAAATTTTCAATTTTATTTTGTTGGATTCCCCTTGACCAGTACTTTGCATTGGTGCAAAGTACTTGGTTTGCAAATCCCTGTGATTTTCAGTAGAATTCCTTTTTCTTATTCCTTTGGGAATTAATTCCAAAAGTATTCTTTTTTTAGAAAATTCCCGAACTTGGCCAAAATATTACTTATATTATTTTTGATTCCCAGTAAAAACTTCTGCTCCAGTAACCTTGATTAAGACAAGATAATTATTAAGATTTGCCATAGGTTAAGAGAATGGCATGAAACAGTAAATTTTTTAGAAATTAAGAAAACATTGTAAAAATCACAGAGAATTATAGAAAGCTTAGAAAATTGTGAAACCAATTTTATTTGATTCATATTAACCAGACCTAGGGATTGTTGATATGATAAAGCCTCATGTTTAACCAGCCTTATAAAATTAGAGAATAACTGCTATGCAATCTACTGTTTCGTGCAAGCGTGCAATCTCCACATCTCAATCATTCTCTACCAATCTAAGGGTGGTGCACTCAGGGTTCTTTTTGCATATTGTCAGCAACACTAGGTGAGAGGATTTAAATGCTAAAAGTGCAGCACCCTTGGATACATAGGGAACGATTGAGATTTGAAGATTGCACGCTTGCACGAAACATCAGATTGCACAGCAGTTGTTCCTATAAAATATTAACCAACCTGTTTATACCTTTACTGATATGATAAAGCCTCATGTTTTAACTATAAATTGATAAATGATGAAATCCTTAGGGATTTAACGTGACCAAACCATTGCTAATAAATATGTCAAATTTTTATCACCAGTCGCATAGTACTTCTGTGAACTACTGTAAAATCTCTAGCCTATTAGGCTATCTTCTCACAGAATTAATTCTGTTATGGTTCATAGTCCTTCAATTACTATGTTAATTCCTCTTTTGCATTTCTCGTGCATATCAATAGACTACGAGATCGACAAGAATCCGGCGGCCACTGACTTGAATCCTCTTAACAATAATCTTATTTCTGAAACAACGGATCGAATATTGAATATTTGTATTTAGATATCGGATCGGAAATGACGCGGCTCAATATCTATCCGAATGGTCGGATATCCATTTTTTATCGGATATATCCGAATACAAATCCGATTAATATCCGATTCTTTCTTGGATCCAAGACTAACCGGCGGCCTGGCTCAAAACTAACCGGCAGCCTAACCCTAATCCACTCTCAGTATCGATTCTTTCCACCGTCCCGATCCGGAAGGCCGACTGGCCGAGGCCGAAGCCACGGAGACAGAGTCCCGATCCTGTCCGGCAGGCAACAGCCGCCCACTGGCCACCGCCATTTGCGCGAAGCTCCGCCCCATGGCGGTCGTCCACACCGCAGCAACTCCCGCGGTGCGCCGCCCAGCTTCTCGGCGAGCAGACGTGCATCCGGTCCCGGCATGCCTCGGCAACGTGGGAGCCGTGGCCGTCGAAGACGCCGTTGAAGTCACACCGGCCGCCGCCCTCCGTGAGGGCCGTGAATGCCTCCCGCACGAATACGGCGGCCTCCATCTCCCGCCTCCGTCCGACGGCCGAGGCCGCGTCGTGCTTGCACTGCACCCCCGCGTGGTCATCACTCTCCACGCGCCTCTTCCTCGCACACCTGAGCTATCGACAAGAACCATAAGGTAACACCAAGGCAAGGTCCGCTTCTCCACCCAGGGGCCACGGCGAGCTTTGCTCCGAGAAGAATCGAATCCACACCAACGAGAGGAAATGAATAGAGAGGAGAGAGTTTTGTTCAGAGTAACCTAGAGTCATTTTTTTAATCTGAGATGAGCATGATGCTGAAAACGACAGAGTTGGTTTGCCTGCTCAAGCATCTATGCAGTGGGAGCAGCCTCTCGGCTGAGAATGCTGTAAAGGTTTGGGCTTCAAAACTGTACTTAGAGCTTCATGGCAGCAACAACGTATTATTTACGACGACGGGATCTCAAGAAGATCAGTGCTTGTTCGAACTTAAGGAAAATATGATTAGAAATATTTGTCACCTCAATAACCAGCAGATCAATTAGAAATTGGGAAAGGGTTGGAAATTTGATTACTTACAAGTTAGATTTAAGAACAAAAATGCCATTATATTATTTATTTGTCACATCATTGAAATGAAAAAAATGGCGTGTCATGCTTACGTGGCGGTAGGATGGCAAAAAACATAATGAAAATTTTGTAAGGCTGGCAAATTATATAGGTCGCTTGTAAGAAGGGTAAAAGACTACTACTACTCTCTCCGGATGTTTTTATTTGTCATCGAATAGTTCATTTTTGAACTAACCGGTGATAAATGAAAAATCCGAAAGAAGTATTACCCATCATTAAAAGTGGCAAATGTTAAACCCCCCTCTCGCATGGACCACACTTGTTTTAAAGAACGAAAAGAAAGCCTTCCCCGTCGTGGGGAGGGATAGCTTGGTGGGCGCCCAGCATCGAGGCCGTTTATCGTCTCCATCGGTGCGGGCGCCCAACACTATGGATGTGTTATGAATTATGTGTATGAACTACAAATTATGTATTATTTTTTAATTTTAATTACATGTATCGTGTGAAATGATGTTATATGTGAAATATTAATTACATGTATTACATGTGCGGATTATAAATTTTTCATTGTCTATTATTTAATGATGTGATATCTGAAATATTTTTTCCAAAATAAATATCTAAGTCCGTCCGATATCCATAAATTTCCGATCTGATGGATCTGTTTCCGATACATCCGACATATTTGATACCAAATCCGTTTTCGACAACATCTGATCCAAATCCGTTTCCGAAATTATTATGTGGATATGAATATGGAAAAACATTTTATCCGTCCACGTCCGTCTGTTTTCATCCCTATTAAGGACCACGCAGTGTGTGGTCCCACTGGACAAGTTTTAACATGTATTGAGGGAAACTAGATTTATTGGGTCTAGAAAATCGACGTAACTGGTTAAGCTCTATGACGAGACCTTTTTTATTGCCTCAGGCTGCTGGCCGACTGCATAGTAGATGTAAACTGGCTCACAAACTCCACCACATTGGACAGATGCATCGGGAGAGAGACTTCTGTCCAGGGCTATCGGCACCCTGGGTACCATATACCCCTTGGGATTGCAAAGATCTCAAGGAAATGTCATCTACTTGATTTGAAGACCTTCGGAGGCCCACATGTCAGACATAACCGGACTCGCTTCCCCAACATGGTTAGTCCCAGGGTCGCCACGTGTACCATCAAACCGGAGCTACCGCCCACAAGGGGGAAGCCCCGGGCTATGTACCATAACAGCACCCCCGGACCTAACCCCAGACCGAGGGAAGCTCCAGAACTGACACGTGTCTGGTGGCACCGGACCTATCTGTTCCCCACAGTATGCTCCGGAGCTGCCACGTGTCCAACCGTCGGATCTTCAGCCTCAAACCTCCGGTAGAATCCACAACGGCTCTGGATCTTCAAAGGGGAATCAAGGACGTCAAGACCCGATTAAGTGTCATTAATACTATGTTAATGACACACGATCGGACGACCCTTATTACCAGTAACGGCGCTGTCAAAGCCCGTAACTCGGTCATTAAGGGTAATTAAGCGCATCAAATGTGCATCAATATTAGTAGCCGCCGGGGCCACATGTCGGGCCAGGCCAACTTGTAACGGCCTGTCCTTGTACTATAAAAGAACAGTCCAACGATACATAGAGAGGATATATATGATCTGATATGATATGATATGTCTGATCTGATCTGGTCTGATCGGCTCACACGCGCTCTCAACTCACGTCACCTGAGTTGAGTTCATACATCCAATACAACACCAACACACCCCATGGAGTAGGGTATTACGCTTAGGCGGCCCGAACCACGTAAATCTTTGTGTCTCCTGTGTTATTTCACATTTCACCTTCTTGAATCTCCGCGCGCCCACACCGAACTTCAAACTCCGCAAACACTTTCAGTAGTGTCGGGAGATCTGCCAGATCAAAACCACCGACAGTTGGCGCGCCAGGTAGGGGGGCCTGAGATTTCAAGAATGGTGAACTCAGCTGCTGAATCATCCAATGGTCATCCTGCTGTTCAAGCTGCTGGGGGCAATCCCTCCAATATGCAGCCACTAGCAGGAACCTCAGTTCCAGCAGGAGTCACACTTCCACCAGCGCCGCCTCCACCAGCAAATCAAGCTGGACAGCGCGATGGTGCACCAGCGTCAATCAATGCGTCGGTGAATCATGACAACCCGGAACACGCGCTCCATGCAGCACGTGCTCTCCTTCAGCGCCCACCACCTCCGGATGCATCCCGGGATGCAATGGAGCAGTGGAGGGCCGATGTGGAACACTTGGTTGCAGCAGCAGCTGACCGCATCAGTAACCAGGGTCCTCCTCCTTCAGGACGGGCCCCGTCGCAGCGACGGACCTTGTCTGGCAGACTTGGTCTGCACGTTTCCAACAACAGGAGACGTGTTGTGTCACAGCAAGTGACATCGTTGCCCTCCGAGGCGCGACACACTCACACGATATCAAGGCTTTCAACTCATGACCTCCGGGCGGAGCTTGATCGCCGATACCATCAACAAGACGGCCGAGTCCATATCGAGCGTGCTCGTGAAAGACGAGAAGCTCAGGGCATTCCTGCTCCTGAAGGAGTAGGAGGAGGCTGTTCATCCCTGGCCATGCATCTGCGTATGGTCAGGTGGCCACAGAAATTCCGGCCTCACCTGCCGGAGAAGTTTGACGGTACTGTTAATCCCGTCGAATTTCTTCAGATTTACTCTACTGCTATCCTGGCAGCTGGAGGAAATGAGGCTGTAATGGCCAACTGTTTTCCAGTGGCTTTAACTGGGACCGCCCAGTCCTGGTTTATGAGCCTTCCACCCAACTTCATCAACAGTTGGGAGGAGTTGTGCCGACAGTTCACCGCCAACTTCGGGAGTTCATACACCCGACCAGGCATCGAACTGGACCTTTTTGCAGTTGTGCAAAAAGGGGGAGAATCCCTGCGATCATTCATCCAAAGATTCTCTCAGGTACGAAACACTATCCCTTCTATCTCTAGCGCTTCTGTCATTGTGGCATTTAGACAGGGCGTACGGGATAAGAAGATGTTGGAGAAACTGGTGATCAAAGAGATCATCAGTGTCACGGAACTCTTTAGCTTGGCTGGCAAATGTGCCAGAGCTGCGGAGGGCCATGAAATGCACTCCAAACCACCTCCGGAGGATCGCAAGAAATCCTACAAAGGCAAAGCCACTACCT
The DNA here is from genome assembly GCA_036927565.1 of Tuctoria greenei. NCBI lineage: Eukaryota > Viridiplantae > Streptophyta > Magnoliopsida > Poales > Poaceae > Tuctoria > Tuctoria greenei. Next base: position 168,760,961 of record JAYESD010000004.1, read on the forward strand.
CCGGGAGTGGCAAAAAGAAGAAAAAGACCAACGGCAAGAAGAAGCCGTCGGCCGGCGCATCTAATGATGCAGCTGCTGCAGCTCCGGGTGGCCGGGGGCCACGCCCCGAGAAGCGACCTCGACCGTCTTCTGAAGACGCTGGCAAACCCAAGGTGTGGTGTCCAATTCATAAGACGGACAACCACAATTTGGAAGACTGCCAGGAGGTCCAAAACCTTGCCGAGCACTATAACAAGCACCGAGAAGAAGTTCCTTTCCGATAGAGGGAAGGAAAACAAAAAGTTGACGAAGCTCCGGCTGAAGAGGAGTTAGGTTTTCAGGATCCTAAAAAGGTCCTGAAGGCCTTCTACACCTCCGTCGACGACGATTCTGACGTCTCTGACAACGAGCGTCGGAAGACCATGAACACCATTTTTGGTGGATCATGGGACATCACCTCCCGCCGTGTTCTCAAGACAATGCATTGGGACATGGCCGTTGTAGCTCCTACAGCCAGGGTGGAGCCTCATCGGAAGTGGATGGACAGAACCATCACTTTTGATGCTTCAGACTGCCCTCGAAGCATGGTTGGAGTAGGCCAGTTACCTTTGATGGTATCTCCTACCATCAATAACATTCAGCTCCACCATGTTATGGTAGACGGAGGTTTGGGGCTGAACCTCATAAGCTTCAAAGCATTTACCAAGCTTCAGCTCCGACTTTCGGATCTTCACCCCTCCCGACCTTTCTCCGGAGTAGGTTCGGGAGCCATTACCCCACTCGGTGCTATTATTCTCTCCGTTACCTTCGGGACCCGGGAGAAGTATCGCACTGAGAAGTTGGTCTTTGACGTTGCTCAGATCAACTTACCTTTCAACGCCATCTTGGGTAGGCCTGCCTTGTACAAATTCATGGCAGCTGCTCATTATGGCTACCTGGTGTTAAAGATGCCAACACCAGTAGGCGTTCTCCGGATCCGCGGAGATCGCACTGCCGGAGTAACTGCTCTGGAAGAACTTCATGCGCTTACTACGACGCAAGAGGAGGACTCCAGGCAGGAGAAAGCTCCAAAACCCCTGAGCATTCGTCAACGAGGCTCGACCTCTGCACCTCGTGTGCATCCAAGAGGCGACACCGACATTCCCGTCAAAGTCGTCCAAATCGGTTCCAAAGCCGCTCAGACCACCCGTATATCGGGGGGACTGAATGACAAATAGGAACTCACGCTCATCGCTTTCCTCCGGGCTAATGTCGACGTGTTTGCCTGTCAACCGTCACAAATGCCTGGGATCCCCAGGGAAGTGATTGAGCACAATCTGAAGATCTACCCTGACGCCCGACCCGTGCATCAGAAGCCTCGGAAGCAATCCGTGGAGCGACAGAACTTCATCCGACAAGAAGTGAAGAAGTTGCTCGAAGCTGGATTCATCCTAGAAGTCTTCCATCCAAAATGGCTGGCAAACCCAGTCATTGTGCCCAAGGCCAGCGGGAAGCTTCAGATGTGTATTGACTACACAACACTAAATAAGGCATGTCCAAAAGATCCATTCCCACTACCTAGAATAGATCAGATAGTGGATTCCACCTCCGGGTGTGAATTACTGTGTTTCCTAGACGCATATTATGGGTATCATCAAACCAGAATGTCTAGGGAAGATGAAGAGCATACCTCTTTCATCACAGTAGATGGATTGTACTGTTATACAGCCATGCCATTTGGTCTCAAGAATGCAGCTTCAACCTTTGTACGAGCTATGTACAAAACTTTTGAATAACTCATTAGAGACATAGTGGAAGTGTACGTCGATGACATCGTGGTCAAGGTCAAGAACAAGGAGTCACTCCTTGACACCTTACAGGCTGTCTTCGACAAGCTGCGAGTCACCAGCACAAAGCTAAACCCAGACAAGTGTGTCTTCGGGGTTAGCTCCAGAAAACACCGGGGCATAGAGGCTAATCCGGCGAAGATCAAAGCCATTGAAGACATGCGGCCACCAGCCCGTATCAAGGATGTCCAAAAGCTGACTGGATGTCTAGCAGCCCTCAACCGGTTCATTTCAAGACTGGCGGGACGGGCACTTCCCTTCTTCAAGTTATTGAGGAAGTCCGAACCATTCCAACGGTCTGAAGAAGCAGAAAAGGTGTTCCAGGAGCTAAAACAGCTCCTCACCACCCTACCAACTCTGGTAGCTCCGAACCCTGGTGAGACTTTGCTGCTTTACATTTCAGCAACTGACGAAGTCGTCAGTATGGTCCTGGTTGCGGAGAGACCAGAATCATCCCATGCTCAGGAATCCAGACCCCTCCGGGAGGGTCTGGAGGTCCCTGAAAGCGAGTCTGGGTCCCAGTTCCCAGACTTGAGTCCACCTGAAGTTACTTCAGAAAACCCAGACCCCTCCGGGAGGGTCCAGGTCGCTTCTGAAGAAGCTCCTGGTCCCTCCAGCAAGAACCCAGAGGTCCCCGAAGAAGCTCCGGATCCCTCCGGGAGGATCCAGGTCAATAAGAGGAAGCTCTGGGCCCCTCCGGGAGGGTTCGGACCATCCAGCGCCCAGTGTACTTCATTAGTGAAGTACTTCATGACGCCAAGACTCGATACCTAGAGGTGCATAAGCTGCTCTATGCAGTTCTTATCGCCTCCAGGAAGCTTCGCCATTACTTCCAAGCTCACACGATTTCAGTGGTGACTTCTTACCCACTTCGAGCAATATTGTATAATCCCAATTCAACTGGGAATATTGCAAAGTGGGCAGCAGAATTGGCCAGATTTGATCTCAAATTCATTCCAAGACAAGCAATCAAGAGTCAAGCATTGGCAGATTTTGTGGCAGAATGGACTCCCTCTCTATCAAACCCTGGGGGCTCCAGTGAGCAGAAGCCGGAACAAAAGGCTCCGGTTTTCACCGAGCCTCACTGGACCCTCTACTTTGACGGCTCCATGCAAAAGCAGGGGGCCGGAGCTGGAATTCTTCTCCTCGCACCAACCGGGGACAAGGTAAAATACATGGTACACCTTGACTTCAAGGTGACCAACAACATGGCGGAGTACGAAGCACTCATCTACGGACTAAAGGTGGCACTGTCATACGGTGTCAAGCAGCTGCTGGTCAAGGGAGATTCACAGTCATCATTAAACAAGTGAAGGGTGAATGCTCCTGCAACAATCTCCAGTTAGCTGCTTAACTCCTTGAAGTCCAGAGGCTTCAGAAGGATTTCGAAGTCCTAGACCTCCACCACGTCTAGCGTGCCCACAATGTTGAAGCCGACGAACTCTCGACGAAAGCGTCAACCGGAGCTCCAGCTCCTGACGGAACTTTTGTCCGTAGGTTGTCAAAACCCACAGCTCAGCCTGCCGAACTGAGAGAAGGGGGCGAGATCAGCATCCCAAAGCTGACGGTCCCGATGGTCCTGTTACCATGGCAGCCATCAAGGGTCGTAGGTGCTGCCGGAAGCTCCGAGCAACCCAGCACGCAAGACTCAAATGCTCAAGTTAGCTCCAATGCATGGATATCGGAGATCCGGAGCTACATGAAAGACAACATCCTTCGTGACGATGATGTATCCGCTGACCGGATAGTCAGATTGGCTAAAAGATACACGTTGGTAGAAGGGGATCTCTACCGGCGCGGTGCCAACAGCGTCCTAATGCGGTGCATCACAAGGGAAGAAGGCTGCGAGTTCCTCGCAGAAATCCATGGAGGCGAGTGTGGGAACCACGCGTCTTCCCGCACGCTGGTCGGTAAAGCCTTCCGGCATGGCTTCTACCGGCCTACAGCACTCCAGGATGCAACTGAGCTGGTGAAGAAATGCGAAGCATCCCAATTTCATGCAAAGCAAATTCACACACCGGCTCAGCCTCTACAAATGATACCTCCCACATGGCCCTTCGCTGTGTGGGGGATGGACATCTTGGGACCTTTCCCAAGAGCCGTCGGAGGTTACAAGTTCCTGTATGTCACCATTGACAAGTTCACCAAGTGGTCGGAAGCAACTCCAGTTGTGACAATAAACAAGCAATCTACTATCAACTTTTTGCAGTCCATTGTATGCAGATTTGGAGTCCCAACCAAAATCATTACCGATAACAGGACCCAATTCACAAGCTCTGCATTTCAAGGATATTGCGAAGACCTCGGCGTTCAAGTTTGCTACGCCTCCGTAGCTCACCCGGCAAGCAATGGCCAGGCCGAGAGAGCAAATGCTGAAATCCTGAAAGGACTCAAAACGCGCACCTATGAGCGCTTGAAAAAACATGGAGCCAACTGGATTGAAGAGCTTCCGCCCACTCTATGGGCCAAAAGGACAACTCCAAACCGGTCAACTGGAGAGACACCCTTCTTCCCGGTGTACGGAGCTGAAGCAATCCTTCCTCCGGAAATCACCTTGGGGTCACTCTGGGTCCGGGCCTTCGACGAAGCCACGCAGGACCAGCTCCGGCGTGAAGACCTAGACCTCCTTGAGGAGGGAAGGTGCCAAGCAGTTGTTCAGAATGCCCGATACCGCCAAGCCCTTCGGCGCTATCATCAGCGGCATGTACACAATCGACAGCTCGAGGAAGGCGATCTGGTGCTACGGAGAATACAATCCAGAGAAGGGTTAAGCAAACTCTCCCCCAGCTGGGAGGGAACCTTCCGAGTGATTAAAGTATCCCGTCCCAGAAGCGTTCGCTTGGCTACTGAGAATGGGACACCTCTCCCAAATCCTTGGAATATTGAGCACCTCCGTAAGTTCTACACTTAATATCACAGAGGTGAGTCTGTAGTAACTTGAGGTGTATGTTATAGAGTCATTGTACAGAGTCGGGTAGTTCCTCCGGGAGAACAGCCGGACCTTTCCCGGAAGGTCCGCAAAGTTCATGCAACACTTGTCACAGTCTCAAAACTAAAAGTGTGGCTACCTACCCTGGGTCAAACGAGAAATGAAACACGCTTAGCCTGGTTCCGTACGCTAAGAGTGTACTTGTTTCCCCTGTACCCCGAACCGATAATGAAAGACATCTTCATGTGAAACAGACTCCACGTGCATTTATTTTGTACAGGCTCAACATTTTTTATTTTTCTCTTTCTTGTCTATAACAAAGTTGTGCAATTCTTAAGAAATTTTAGTTCGACCAGTTCATGTACAATTCGAGCTGTATTTTCAATTCTTTTGGATTCAAATATTGTTCATGGCCCACTCGCCTGAATGCTGCCAAGCCAATCTAGGTCCGGAGTGTGCTATCGACTTAGTCTGGTCAAGCACCCTAAGTACGCCACTCTACCTACACCCCGACAGGCCAAAGTAAGGCGGGTCCAAGTACAATTGGATTTGGAAGAAAGAAGGCAACACATTCGGTGTATTCAGAATTGTGTTTGACCAAAACTTTTCTTGGGAATCGTAAGCCGCAACGAAGTTATAGGCAAGGAGCGAATTTTACTATTTTTCTTGGCTTCAGTGTGCAGGAAAAATAAAGAATCCACGTTGATGGAGAAAAGCTAGAGCTAACAAAGCTCCAACTCCTCTAGGTGGCTTGTGATCGATGTTAAACATTGAAAACGAGCATTACCGGAGCAACCAAGCTCTGGCAAAGCTAGGGGGGCCAGCCGTCGACGCAGAATAAAAGATGGTGAGAAGACCCCACAAGCGGAGTCTGATGCCGACAAGCTACGCGTTGGCAAAGGTCACTGCCGGAGCTACTAAGCTCAGACACCCCGGAGCACTAACTATCGATGCTCTATGAGTTGATAGGGACTATTGCTGGAGCTACTAAGCTCCGACAGTAGTAAATGCCGGAGCTTCTGAGTTCCGACAACCTCAGGGGGCCTTCACTATCGAAGACTTCGGACCTACACTCTACAAGTTCGAAGCAAACGAGTCTTCAACAAAATACAATATCCTCTTGGTACATGTTCACAATCAAATTGCGTACATCTACCAGGGGGCCAAGTGAAGACAGAAGTGTTGAAGACAAAAATTGAAATTCATTAACAAATTGTGGATTTCATTCATCTGGAGACAAGGGATTACAAAATTGGGGAAGAAAAAGAGAGAATACAAGTGGGAGCTACAGAGATGGTCCTAGACCCTATGGAAGAACTGGGCGACCTTCTGAGCAACCTCCGACACGTTGGCTCAGGTGGCTTCACCTTCTCCTTCGACGGGACCTTCAAGCACCGGGTCTAGAGGAAATTGGGGATCCCGGCTGGTGTAGCACGTCAGCACATACTCTGTGACGTTCTTCACCAGGGACTGCCCCTCAGCCTCCAACTGGTCCGCGATGGCGTCACCAACCTTGGAGAGTTTGTCACCCGCCGAGCTCAACGCTTGCAACGCCAGGTCCGGCTCCGGCTCCGGATCATCCGGACGCACGGGACTAAAGCCCATTGGTGTCAGCGCGTCGTTGGCTTTGCTCAGGAACTCCCAAACCTGTAGGGAGTCTGCAGTCCTCAAGCCCTTCAGTTCCTCCAAGGATCTTTTGGCCGCCGCCAGTTCAGAATTCTCACGAGCAAGGCGCTCAACCTCTTTGGCATTTTGCTGAATCTTTTCAGCAACCTGCTTCTCGAGTTTTCCGAGCTCCTCCTCCCGGAGGTGGATCTTGTTCTGGCGGTCGACCAGGTCCTTCTCCCGACCCCTAACTTTCTTCTCCCTGGCAGCGATGGCACACTCTTGCTTGTAGAGTTCTTGCCCTCGCACCCAGGCCTTCTCCTCCTCCTCAACGCAACGCTCCTCCAACTTCTTGGTGCGTTCCTCGAGGCCCTTGTTAGCCAGAGCCACCTTTTCGGCGAGCTCCTCCTCCCTCTTCAAGACATCATCCCGCAGCTCTAGGAGTTTTTGCTCTTCATCTTCGAGCTTCTTCTCCCTCTCCTCAAGTGCCTCCCGGCGCTTGATGAGGCTAGTGTTAATGGCTTCAAGCCTTTCTTGGCGATCATCAGCCGCACTATTAGTTGCCTTGGCCTGCTCATAAATGGCCCGGGATTGAGTATAGAGGGCACGAGTCAAGCTCTCCCTATCATCCAATAATTTGCCCCAGTATTCCAGGTGGACCTTCTCCTGTTTGATCCACTTTTTGTCGTTTGCAAGCCTCGATTGTGCCAGCTTGGTCTCGAAGTAGAGCCGATTACGCCATCGCCTAAGGGTTTGGCGCTCCTCTTCAAGAGCCTTGCTGTCGTGGTAGAACACCAGCTGGACTTGACGCAGACTAGAGCAAGCGTTGTCAATGGACAACGACAGGAGAATAGGGTCCGGACCTGCTGGGGTCTCCTCCGCTGGTTCCCGCGGGTTCTCGCTCACAAAAATTGGGTCCCACTCCACAACAGTGGTCCCATGAGCCTCCACGACACTAGGGTCGTCCTCTGGGATAGCCTCAGTCGCCACCGAGGAGGGTCCTGCAGAAGAAGTTCCGACCTCCAGAAGTGGTTCCGAAGGCCCTGCCGCCAGGTCTTCATTTGCCCCCTCAGGCAGGGGGCCAGCGACTTCATCAGGGCACCCTGGCTCAGCAGCAGGCACCTCCACCGTCATCACTTCCGGAACAAGGGCTACTTCAGGCTCTGTCCTGGGCTCCTCCTCCACTGATGGCTCGGGTGTTGGCGCCTCGACCATCATGGGTTTGAGTGCTGATGCCTCCGCAACGACCGGCTCGGGCGCCGGAAGGTCAACAACAACTGGACCTGAGGCCGGAGCTTCAACCTCAACCGACTCAGGCGCCGGAAGGTCTTCAACTGCAACTGGCTCTGCAGCCGGAGCTTCAGTGGCAACCGGCTCTGAGGCTGGAGCTTCCAACATCTCAGCATCAAGACCCGGGGCTTCAACCTCCGGGGCAGGTGCCGCTGGCGCATCTTCTCTCCCGTGGTCCGGCGCTACCACGGGAGTCTCGGGGGATGAGTCGAGGTCCATGACCATGACAGCTGGCGCCAGAGCTGCCGCAGCTTCAGCCACCACTTGGGGCGGCACCGGGACAGGAGCAGAAGCCTCCGCCCTCACAGCTTCAGCTGCTGTGGCTGAGGGCGGAGCCTCACTCCTCTTCTTGGGGACGCTGCAGATGATGGATGAAGAAACTTAAAAAACAGTTACTACAACAAAACAACTGTCTGAGGTAAAGATTAAAAATTACCTCGGAAGACTTCCGCACCAGCTTGCACGGAATCTCTTTCCCGGGCGTTCTGGACTGACCATGGCCGCCGCCGGCATGGTAGCTCCGGAAGGCCCCCCGGAACTTGTTGCAGCCGCGGGCATTTCCATAGTCGAGGTCCCCCTCGACCGGGAAGGACCTCCGGACCCGGAGACCTCAGCTGGCCCTGGTACTGGAGTCACATGCCCGGAGCTAGCACCCCGGGAATACACTGCTGCAGATGCAGTCGCCACAGTTGTAGAAGACCTCCCCCTCCGGGGAGAAGGAGTTGCTGCAGAGGGAGCATGCCTGACAGACCCTCCGTCGGCATGCTTTAGCTTCCTCTTCCGGCTTGAGGGTTCGGCCACTGGCTCCTTGCCCTTGCCGACGACTTCGGTCCTTGGCTTCGGGGCAGGGTCGAAGCCACCTTCAGAAGCCCCAGGGATCACCACCCTGGAAGTCGATCGTCTCTCGACGACACCGAGGTCGTCAAGCACCGGCATCATCCGACAGAGCTCCCTGCCGAACTGTACTTCCACGTTCAGAGGGAGGAAAGCTGGTGGCGGGGTCAAGTCATCACCTGCGACGTCGATGCCGTGCTGGAACTTCTTGAGATGAAACTCCAAGGTTGACCCCTCCATGTTGGACTTTAGCCCGGTCTCGACCCGGTCGTCGTCCATCACACTGTTGAGGGACCAAGCGAGTTTTTCTCTCCTCTTCAGCGGTGCCCACCTGTTGACCAGGAAATTGCAAAATACCGCCTGAGGAGTTAATCCTCCCTCCACACAATGGCGGATCCTGGTCAGAGCAGGGTTGAAGGCATCCGACAGCATCGGAGCTTCACTCCAGACTGCAGTGTCGATGTTGGGGAGGCCTTCGGGCAGCTCCAGCTTCTCGTGCTTCTTCACCCGGATGACTATCCAGTCTTTCTTCCAATCGTCCCACTTTCCAGAGGGAAACGACCGGAGGTACTTGAATGGGCACTTCTTGCGCTTCACAAAGTAGTAGAAGCCAAGGTACTCATCACTCCCTCCGGTGGTATGGACGGTGAAGAAGGTCCGGAAAAGCTCAATGCAGGGGGGGATGCCCACCCACATTTCACAGAAGTGGACGAAGACAGACACTAGAAGAATGGAGTGGGGGCCAAAGTGGTACAGCTGCAGACCATAGAAGTCTAGCAGCATCAAGAAAAAGGAGGAAAAAGGTGGGATCAACCCCACCATGGCGTACGCAGAAAAGTACACCATCTCGCCGACGTGCTCCTTCTCGAATGGGAGCTTTTCCCCGGCGCGGACCAGGTGGTTGAAGAAGTCCGGGGACCACCCCATGAGGGCCCGGACCTTCTTCAGGTCACTTTCGGTCTTCAAGCGGCTCTCGCGGAGACCCAACTCCATCGCAGCACAGCGAGGCAAGGCAGGAAAAGCAAGCACAAGTTTGGGAGTTCGAGCGCAAGTTCAGATGAGAGGCGTAAAGAACCCCAGACGATGCACACTTTCCTTCTTAAGTAAGCCCCCACAACGCTTGGATGGAAACCGCAGGGAAGCCGAAGATACTATTCAAAAATGTCACCCTGCCGATGACAAGAAGGCCCGGGACCACCCCCACGATCAAGTCAAGGTTCTTACACAGGCGAAAGGTTGTATCATGAAAGGCGGGAAGCCCAAAGGCTGCGGCCTGACAAGGCACGCAGAACCGATACGATTTTCATATCGAGAACCAGCGATCTTCAATTGCATGAGATCCGCACGCCAAAGATCTCATTTGCCGCACCCAGGATATGCCACGCGGCGAGGATTTAACTCCAAAACTATCGCCAATGGCACATCTGAAGACCTTTGAAGACACGGCTCAAAAGTCGAAGGATGGACCCACCTCCGGCGGAATGACTTCACCCAAGGGGTCTTCCAAAGAGGTGGGCCCAGGGGGCCACTGTCGGTACCCTGGGTACCGTATACCCCTTGAGATTGCAAAGATCTCAAGGAAATGTCATCTACTTGATTTGAAGACCTTCGGAGGCCCACATGTCAGACATAACCGGACCCGCTTCCCCAACATGGTTAGTCCCAGGGTTGCCACGTGTACCATAAAACCGGAGCTACCGCCCACAAGGGGGAAGCTCCGGGCTATGTACCATAACGGCACCCCCGGACCTAACCCCAGACCGAGGGAAGCTCCGGAACTGACATGTGTCCAGTGGCACCGGACCTATCTGTTCCCCACAGTATGCTCTGGAGCTGCCACGTGTCCAACCATCGGATCTTCAGCCTCAAACCTCCGGTAGAATCCACAACGGCTCCGGATCTTCAAAGGGGAATCAAGGACGTCAAGACCCGATTAAGTGTCATTAATACTATGTTAATGACACACGATCGGACGACCCTTATTACCAGTAACGGCGCTATCAAAGCCCGTAACTCGGTCATTAAGGGTAATTAAGCGCATCAAATGTGTATCAATATTAGTAGCCACCGGGGCCACATGTCAGGCCAGGCCAACTTGTAACGGCCTGTCCTTGTACTATAAAAGGACAGTCCGACGATACATAGAGGGGATATATGATCTGATATGATCTGATCTGATCTGGTCCGATCGGCTCACACGCGCTCTCAACTCACGTCACCTGAGTTGAGTTCATACATCCAATACAACACCAACACACCCCGTGTAGTAGGGTATTACGCTCAGGCGGCCCGAACCACGTAAATCTTTGTGTCTCCTGTGTCATTTTACATTTCACCTTCTTGAATCTCCGCGCGCCCACACCGAACTTCAAACTCCGCAAACACTTTCAGTAGTGTCGGGAGATCTGCCGGATCAAAACCACCGACAGTATAGGTTTACAAGTGCATGTTTGATTAAATTTTATTTTTACAAGCTAGAATTGAGTAAGTTTAACTAGGTTTGGTTGTGTTTGAGTAAGTTTGATAATATTTTACTAAGTTTGGCTAAATTTAATTAGATATGGCTATATTTGTTTATGTTTGAGTATGTTGTTACCTCTGCCCCCATAGTCGGCACCTGTAGCTCGAGCATCAGCGGCTCCCAATAGAAAAGATGACCTGCTGTCCTGCCGCTAAAGTCTGTGAACACAAAGCATTATCACATACACGTCATTGATATGTTAGAAATGTTAAGTACAATGGCCAGTACTTACCCACATAGCCGTTTGCATCTGTAGCATGAAAGAGACTTGATACTCGTCCCTAGCCTTGGCAGCTGCTGCTTGACTCTCTCTTTCTATCATGTCCTATGGAGCTCCTCCTAGACACTCTGGGGCTCCAGGTCTCTGCTAGGACGGCTGCTCAATCCAGTCTGCTTTGATGAAGAGTCTCTCAAGGAAGGCCGCGCCTCACTCGAGTGTACCACTCCATCGAATATGGCTAACCTACAAAAATAAGAAAGATTATTAAATATTTGTATCTCAAAGTCTGTGACAACAAACAAAAAAGAAGAAAAATCACCATCCATGAGGTTTACCGCCTCCACTTGTATACGCGGATTGGGGGCTCTGCCAATTATACCCTTTGTCGTGAAGCCTCACCCCTCCTGCCCATACGTTGCCTGGAAATACAAAAATAAATAACATCATAAAAACTATTTAAGCGAATTCAACATTATTACAAAGATAACTCACCAACGCTTCCGGCGCCACCTGAGAATATAACTGGTCGGGCTGTGACATGTCACTTCTTCTGTTACCCCTCTTCCACACCTGAATACCGGTCAGCTCCTGACCGCTCTCGCACTCTATTGATATTTGTTAGCACAATAAAGATTTTAAAATTGCTTAAATAGAATTGGATTCACATTTACCATGCGTTTAGCAAGGTATAAATAGCCGTCCGCACCAAACTTGTGCAACTCTTCAATACCTCTGCTCTCTCGACAGGTCCTAGAGACGCCCTGGAAACCCTCGCTCGCCCACAGGGCACACATGGCACGTTATGCATCCGGACAACCGACTAACCACACTACACCTATCTGCACACATTTATTATTGAATGAAAACATTGTTAACCGTATCAGATCATGGATTAAAGTAAAATAAACAATTTACCTCCACGTACTGCGCCTCCATCAAGTACTTGGGAACTACGTTCCTGAACGCTCCCAGCTCACCCTCACCCGGATGCGGCTTCAAGTACGCTCTGCTAGCTTGAATTCAGGCGTTCGATAGGGATTGCATAACGAGCTTCCTGGCGTTATTGTGGAAGACGGCCCTGGCGTGATTTACCTAGCGCTCATCCTCCAAATAGTACCGTGCCCGGAAGAACAAATATACAAGTCATTAGTATTTAACATATAATAGATTTGTATTACCCAAATACATTTCATACTTACCATGAAGTCATGCCACACAACCTCCTATTGGTTGCTGTGAGAAAGGTCCTAGGCAGCAGCGTAGTTGTCCTGTGACATGGCAGGACACCGTTCACTACACCGTTCAGATGCCCGAGGACAACATTCACCTGCTTATGGTGTCCCTGACCCGTGAATGAGTCATCATACCAAGACCTGATATATAATTTTCGATCATTACATATATAAGTAAACAATCTGAATTGAAGAGTTAGAGATTTACTTACTTATTGCCAACCTGACGAATAATTATCCAATCTTCTAGGATTGCAGGAGACGGAGGAGGAACCACATAGTGGCTCCTCCTAATCTAACACCTATGAACCAACTCCACATCAGGTGACCCAGAAGAGTGGTCACTTGAGTATCCTGGCTCGCTAGCCAGATCCGAAGCTAGCTCTAAAGGCTGGCTACCCACCGCGAAGTGTGGTCAACCTCTAGTGGCTGAAGAGGACCCCTCGCCTTTGAGTCTCGGACATAGAGTCATCCTAACCATTCAAAAGATTCATAATATAGATGAATGAAATACTTATGCAATTTAAGAACTTATGTAAGTTAAGGTTGATACAAATGTTATTTACCTCTTCTGGCTATTGTAAGGTGACAAGTTTGTGTGTCGGCTCTGGTAGATGACTCAACAACTGAGCCCGTCTACCCTGCTGGACAGACTGCCCTAAATACGTTGTCTGCTATCCTGGGCAAAAACCTCCTCACCACCCCCTTTCCCTTTCCTTCCCCCCTGCTCGACAACATCCTACTGAAAGGAAAATTTGCTAATAAATTAAAAAATATTTAAAAGAAGAAAGAAGAGATGAAGGAAATGTTACGTGAAATCAATTTCAAAATTCATCAGTATCACGACTATGTACTCTACTCCTTGAACCGGACCATCGACTTCCTGTCATGATTGTTTTCCGTTTTCTTTTTTCACATCTCATGAGTCTCTACATCTTGAACATCTCCATCTAAGTCATTGAGTCCTAGACCAGGTTCAGTGACAAAAGTGTTCGACAAATCTTGTTCTTGGTAAACCTCATCAATCTCACCATTCAACGACAATGAAGTATCATGATACCCAACATCATCTGGTGTATATAACCACTCACAAGGATTCACCTTGTTTGCAACCCACCAAGCGATAAGCTTTTCACATGAATAATGTAGATAATACACTTGCTCGACTTGGTGTGCAAGGATGAAGATGTCGTAGCCTCATAGCCATTCATTGTGTTTGACTTCTACCATGCCAAATTGGTTATGTCAAGTTCCATTATTATTGTCAAACCAATCGCAGTCAAAGAAGACTAATTTAAGCTCCTTATTCCTGGCAAAACTAAATTCATGATTTTTTAATGATCCCAATATTGTTAGTTTCCTGTTCTGTGGTGTCAACTGCCCTATTCACAACTGCAGTATTAGATGTTAATGTGAGAGGACAAAGAGCTTCAAATTCAGTTGAACGGAATCAGAATCAATTGACGTCATATTGATCGTAGCTTATAACTTTAGTCGACCCTTAGGACAGTTGACACAAGTCCTCATGGACAACAACATCTTTTTTGCACTGTCCAAAATATAGAAGTTAGAATACTATTTTGTGCAGTAATCATAAGTCGTAAGAGAAAAAAGACAAGAAAACGTTACATGATCTCTAAACCCGGTATTGGAAGTTAGGCCCTCAATTTACTCCATACGCCGCATCGTTTCTACTTGCTTGCTCATAGGTTGATGCTTAGATTTCCAATTTTGTTGGTCGAACATACTAAATAAGAAAAAACATGATGATTAGCATAGATGTATAACACACCATGTTAATTAGTATAGATGATGAACAAGCACTTACTGAAAATATTTCTCCATCCCATTTATATTAGCGACATGTATAGCAAAGCAATTATCTTTTCTTATATTGTAGCATCGTATCTCATGCTACCACCAACAGTGGTGCCTCTCGTTTGAAAAACAGAGAAGTCGCTACAAGGAATGCTTCATCCACATTGTACTGTAACGTAGAAGCATTAACATTGTGTTCTTCTGTAAAGTAAACACTTGAAATGTATCCTATCACCTGAAGTGTAAATGCTTCGGTGATGCATCCTTCAACCCTTGCCCTATTGTGAACCACTAGTTTAAGACATATGAGTGCTCTCTCAATGTGATACATCCATCTATATTGCAGAGGGCTGCCACTTTACTTCATATGGAAGATGGATTAGGAGGTGTTGCATTGGGTTGAAGAACCTTTTAGGGAAAACTTTTCCATCTTACATAAAAGCAATAGTATCTCCATTTCCAACATTTTCATCATCCCCTTTTGTGATTTCTTTAGCACAAAGCTGCTTGTAAAAGTACCTAATCTCGGCTAACACCTTCCACACCGTATCGTCAAGTTAGCCCAAAAACATAACCGACAGAAGTCTTTCCATTATTATATTATAATCATAACTTTTCAATCCAATGAGCTTTCCTGTCTTCACAATCATGGCTTGTGTTAGGTTAGCAGCATAACTATCTGAGAATTTCAACCTTTTCAACCACCTCAAGACTTTTTTCTTTTCTTTAGGTCGAAGAAAAAAAGAAGCATGTGGTTTTCCACTAGTTTTGGAGAGTTCAAGAGTTGGACGGTTACAAACCTCTACCAAATCATTCGGAGCCTTTATATTGTCTTTTGTTTTGTCCATCATATCAAACATGTGCTTACGATGCATTCGCCCATGTTACACTCTTGATGCATGATATCGATGCTATGCATTAGAATTAAGGACTTCACATACGAGAGAACTCATAGTGCACATATTTGAGTCAAATTGTGGTCCTCTTAGTAACCAACCAAATATTCAGGACGATCTTTATCTGGCACTAGTTTGTCAAATAGTTTAGCAATCTCTGACACATTCAAACATTGTGGTCGTCCTTTTGTGGTAATGGTGTCCTTTATGATGGCATTCCTCTGTTGTCTAAACATGTGATTCAGAGGTAACCAACGTCTATGGCAATCAAAATAGCATATCTTGCCACCATGACTGAGGCAAAAAAAATCTTTGTCTGAAGCACATATTGGACATGTCAAATGATCATGAGTGCTTCAGCCAGAAAACATGTCGTATGCTGGGAAATCATGAACATAACACAAGTATGCAACACCAGGGTTACATTTCTGCTTTTTTGTAATAGTTGTACGCTTTGATTCCTGTCTATAACATTTTCAACTCTTCAATCAATGGCTCAACATGACATTGAGTCGTGAACCAGGATGATCTAGTCTAGGTACGATGAGGCAAAGAAACATGAACTCATACTTCATACAAATGGATGGTGTTAAGTTGTACCGAACAGGGAGCACGGGTCAACAAAAGTATTGTGTGGCGTTTGTACTGAATGGTGACAAGCCATGAGCAAAGTCAAGACTTTGGGTTGATGATCAAGAGTTGCTACATTGTTCAATTTTTTTCATAAGTACCATGTGCACAACAAAATACTCTACCTAGTATTGCAAAAATTGGCTATGGTACTTCACCCATCTTAAGTCATTATGGGGCTTATGCCTTCTCCGATTCATGGGTAGTTGAAAGATAAAATAGTAAATGGAGCAAGCATAGCCTAGAGATCAAGTTCCACTCAAATTCTAGAGAGTTTCAACTTAGATTCTAAGTAGATCAATTCGATTCTCTAATTCACTCCTTTTTTGTGTCGTGGAAATATATCCTTACCAAGGCATTTTGCCTATACTAATCCTACCACTAAATAAGGCTTATATGTGGAGATTGGTAGGGAGTGTAGTAGGCATATTTGCAACACATAATATTGCTAAGTCAAAAGAGTAATCCTTAGGAGAAATTAATTCAAAACAATTTGATTCAAGACTTGTGCATGTGTGATGGAATGGAAGTGGAAATGGATGTTGAGATGACTACTTTTTATGTAGACTCTCTTTATTGCAGGGATGAAACATGGATACTTTTTTCCCTCATGCTTTTGATGTAATCATGCATCTTTTTTTCTTCTCATGCTTATGGTATAAGCATACATTTTCTTTTTCTTTTTCTTGTAGCCATGTCTTCTACTCCCTTTTTATGCAATAGACTTGAAGAGAGTAATAAGCATGAAAACATGGAGTTTCTCTTTTTATTATAGAATGATGATATGATGGAAGTTTGCTAACTTCTAGTATAGAAGTTTTAGCATGTGCAAGTGAAGTCTTGAATTTAAAAAGAAATAAATGAATTCTCACATAGGACTATACTACTTTGACTAGGCTTAATGTGAAGGCAAATAGCATGTGCATAAAAATTATCATATGACTTTGGTAGGTATTTCCAATCAAATGAGAGTAGCTTAAATCTTTTTAGAATTTCTCCTGAAATCTAAGTTTCACGTTCAAACTAAGAATAACAACCATATCACTATATCACATCTGACAACAACCTAGAATTAGATTAAGCTTTTGCTACCCACAATTTCTAAATCAAGGAAAAGTTAACTTTAACCAATGAAAGCAATATTTGGAGAGTAGAAAGTTATAAATGTGACTTAGGAAAAATAAAATAGAGCAACTATTAATCATTTCATCTATGTGAATTCCAAATCATTCTTACCGCACATCTTTATTTGATGGAAAGCAAATCTACACTATTAATTTTTAAGTTTTTTTATATGCAAGGTGAATGGTGGATGAATGGAAAACAAATATGCAATGGATGCGATACAAGTTACCTCAAGTGGGGGTCCTCCCCCAAGCTTGTTCTTAAATCACCTCCATGATAAGGGTTGAACCCTTGATGACGGAACTATGCCGCGAGATCGGCTAGTTGTTGTAACGTGGAGTTGAAGTTGGTGAACTGAGTGTCCATGTGTTGTTGCCAGTCTTCGGTACCTTGGACGTGCTTTTGGAGTTTGTTGTAGATGTCTCCCGTCCTCACTTCAAGATCTTCCATACGTCTAGTGAGATCCGTATTCATTGGCTATAGTCATGATGACTTCTAGCCGAAAAGGAATGATGTCCTCTCATGGATGTTGGAGGCAAGCGGCTAGATCTTGATGTGGATAAGGATGGCTCCCAAGCATTACTCGGCCATCCATGCCAAGACAACCCTCCGACCTCATACGATTGAGATTGAGTCCATCCGGGTGCATCACCCATTGGGTTCTTATCCTCTTGGTACTCTTGGACCAGGGAGGTTGCCGAAGGCATGGCCGTGGCTGCTCTCCTTGCATGGCTTCAAGTTACCCTGCTAGAGACATTACTTCTTCGAGCTTCCTCGATGGGAAGAAGACCAATGGTTAGCCTCCGGTATTTGTACAAATGAAAATCCGGGTTAGGTAACCGAATTTTATTAACAAAGCCGGGATATTAAAATACCAACGAGCCAGTGTTATCATGCTTAAGGGTATGTCCTTGCACTAGTTAATCTTCATTAATTAATTCTCATTTAGTTACAATGTACTCAAATGAAGTATATTCTAATGCTCCTACCCTTGTAGCAATGCGGGTTATTAATTAAGTGCATTCAATTGGCCCTATCCTTGAAATACTATCTAACCATTGTGTCATCATGGCAATAACTAGAGCAACTTTTATCTTCTTAATCATGATGAATAAAATTTTCAGTTCATCATCACGGACTATTCTAATATCTCCTCTAGGGAACACAGTTATAGCCACCCATCTATGCATGAGATGAACAATAGGATTTTGCAAGTGGCTATTCCTAGGAGCACTACATGTGACCTCACTAGTCAATTCATGCCAAAAACTTTGTTTGTTAAATTTAGGGAAAGTGTCTAAATCTAGCAAACAATGTTTATGGAAGCCTAGGATTTCATTTAACTCTTTCCATATGATGTTGTATTCTTTTTGAAATAATCTAAAAGTAATACCATCAAATCCTATTTTGAGGGTGCAAAAGAATTGTACAGTGAGAAGGCGCGAACCTTTCTTCTCTATGTGAGCAAAATTTCTCCATCCTAATGCACGCCAAACGGAAAAGAACTCATAATCCATAACTATTTTGGAGATCAAATCTGGATCATAAGCTTTAGTGTGATAAAACTCACAATCTTGGAGGAGCTTGCGTGCTTGATCTTCAACTTCACTTTGTATGTCGAGGTCGTTGTCATGGAGAAGTTGATGCGGGTCGCTCCTCTCATTCATGGGGTGTCTTCACACACACTCCTCCTCCGTGGACTTGGTGTAGCAACGGAGGAGAGATGTGCACTTGAGTCTCCACCATGGCTTGAGCTTGCAGCCCCCTTCCTCTTCCCAAACAATCTCTTCATTCCTTTCATGGCCACAACAATTAAGAACACAACAAGGCAAAAAATCGAAAAGAAGTGATGTTAGTGAAAACAAAACCCTCGATGAATTTTCCCTTGAAGAACTTGAGAGCAAATTGCAAATGCAAACGAAAGCAAATCTTTTTGAGTTGGATTTTAGCAAGAATACTTCAATGAAGAGCAAGAAAAAAAATGTGAGCAAAAGAGTGACTTGGGGAGGTGTAAAATGAGGTGAAGTGTGAAGAGGGGTGCTCCTCACAACCACAATTTATAGTGTACACTCCCCAAAGGTCATAAGAGACACAAATATAGCCGTTGGAGGAGAGAGAGCCACTTTGACCCTTTCCCTACTACAGCCGAATAGGGGGGTTTGACCGCATTGAAAAGTGGGCCCCCTGTTCCCTCTCTTTGCAGGTGGCTTCTCAACGGCTATAAAATTAGCCAATTGGTGAATTGCCACATTTGCAACTAATAAAAATTATTTTACGAAAAAAACCATTTTTCAAACCCAATAATTCCCATTTTGAAAAATAAAGAAATAAAATGGTGGTTGAGGATATAGGATTCTCAACTTGCTACAAAAAATCAAATATGCAGTGGGAAAATCAAACTATGCGGGAAAAACCAAATGAAAAATAAAAATCAAATAAAGATAACTACCAATTATCCTATTGGTTAGGTCTCACCATTGTCCGATGAGATGGACTTTTCCTTCGCCTTCATTTCTTGGCATCCGGGCCCGAAGGAATGGGCTCAGACGACTTGTCTTTCTTCTTCTGCCACTCCTTCTTTGGCGGTTTGGTGGACTTGGGCATTTGGGGAGGCCCGGTCTTCTCTGTCTTCTTGGGATGTCGGCATGGATGATAAGACGGGTTGTCCGCATAGATTAATTGTCTCATGAATGAAATGAGCAGATCCACTTTTTGAGTTATGACTTCGTCCTCTCGAATGTGTTTAGCGTTCGACCCATACTTGATCCGAATCATGGGGCATTGCTCTGTCTTTGGCCGAAAGTTAAACTTCTCCTCCTTGCCATTGATATGGAAGTGGATTTCTCCAGCTCCCACATCTATGCGAGATTTTGCAGTGCTGAGGAACTGGCACCCAAGAATGAGCGGCGTATCCTAATGGACATCCATGTCGAGCACCAAGAAATCACGTGTATGAAGCAATTCCGGATTTTCACCGGAATGTCTTCAGCAATACACGCTGGATAACGGAGAATCAGCTAGTTGGAGCTGCATTGGTGTTGGAGTGAGCTTCGTGAAGTTCTGCTGGTCAAAGACCACTTTGGGTATAACACTCACACTTGCTCCAATGTCACAAAGTTCCTTGTCAAAGTAGTGAGCCCCAATAGAGCAAGATATAGTAGGACATCCAAGGTCCCTCTTCTTCTCCGGAAGCCTATTGAGGATGGTTGCACTGCAGTCCTCCGTAAGCTTGACAACCTCAATGGTGGGCAATGACCGCTTGTTATTCAATATGTCCTTGAGATAGCGAGCATATGTGGGTACTTGCACTGCATCTGTCAAGGGCACATTGATGTGAATTTTTTGAATAACTTAAACAAAGCGGTTGAATTGCTCAGCCACTGTTGGCTTCCTTTGTGTGTGAGGGAATGGCATAAAATTGGTGTTTTCAAATTGCTTGGCCATTCTCTCATTGAGTGTCACTTATGCCAGTTGAGCATCCTCATTCTCTTTCTCTTTATCTTTCCCAGTTGTCATCTTTTCTTTTGTGGAATAGGGTGAGTCACGAGTGGTCTTGCCACCTCCCGTAGCCACTGCATTCATTCCACCGGGGCTTCTGGCTGTAGAACACTTCTCCCAAGTGTCTACATCACCTTCGGTTCGCATAGAACCACTTCTTCGCTTTCCCAAGAAGGGATAACGAAAACAACCTAAGACTAACAACATTAGGAGAGACATCCTTGATCTGGAAAGTGCTGCAGATCTCAAGGGATTGTTGCTGGTGAACACTGCATCCTCGGTAGCCTTCCCAAAAATGGGTTCGCTTGAACCATAGTGATTAGGCTAGTCTTGATTTCGAAGTTCACATCTCCCGTGTTAACAGTGGGCCCAACAGGCACATTGTTAGCAGAGGGAGCCAAAAAGTCACGAAGGGTCTTCTGGGCTATTTGCGTTTCAGTCGTTGGTGCAGAAGAGCTAGTTTGCTTTACCACACGAAGCTTCCGAGGAGTAAAGACACGAGGTCGATCTCTCAAAAGGGATTCGAGATCTTCAATAAAGTTTTTTGGCAAGCGGAAACCAGACATACACTACCTTGTTTTCACATTAAAATGAATGCAAAAAAAAAGAACTGTTATCCTACTAAAAGCCTACCCAGGGTCCTATCCTGTTCACTAAATCATGCAATACTTCAGTCGCCTTCCCCGACAATGGCGCCAAAAATGCTTGTTGACGTTTCTTACTACAAAATAAATTCCACAAGCGCACGGAAGCTATTGATGCAACATTTCTCCTTAAAATAGTATTCCAAGGGTATCATTTATTTTATCCCAAAGGAAGGCTAGGTAGAAGTGCAGCAATCATCAAATGGAAAGGGTAGAATGGTCTAGGTAAGGTTCTAATGAGGATGGATAATAGATAAGTGGAGTTAGTTTGACTGTTGAAGTGTGGACTAGGACAGTTCCCCCGGTACTACTAAAAAGTAGTCTGAGGAGGTTCGTATTCGGTTAGGGCGCGAGTCAAGATCGTGACAAGAGGTGAACATCGAGAGTTTTACATGGTTCGGGTCGCCTGAGCGTAATACCTGACTCAATGGGGTTTGTGTTGATAGTATGAGCTTGAGTGTGTAAGAGTTGGCTTGATATAGCTTGTCCTTTAACCATGCAGCGTAGCCATTTTATATGCCAAGGATTGGCTGTTACAGTTTGTGTCTGGCCCGACAAGTGGCCTGGGCTATATTAACTACCATGTACATGATCTACAATGTTATGAGAAGTTAAGTGTGTGATAACGTGTCTTAATAACATCGTTACCATCCTTGATAGTCCTCTGATCATGTGTCATTAATATAGCATTAATAACGTGTTAACCAGGCCTTGTAACGGCTAATTGATAGCCCTTGAATGTCCGCACCGTTGGAGATCTCGCTGTCTTCCCATTGTTGATGTAGGTCCGAGCGTTGACAGGTGGAAGCTTTGGAGCTTCCCTCTACTGGGGATAGGCCTGGTGCCATTGGACACGTGGCAGTGCTGGAGCTTCCATAAGGAGGGAGGCAGGTTCGGCTCTGCAGGACACGTGCCAGCAGTGGAGCTACCCAAATGAGGGAGGCCGGTCTGGCTCTTCTGGACACGTGGCTACATCGGAACAACCCTAAGGCGAGAGGTAGATCCGGTTCCGCAGGATGCATATCCCCTTCGAACGTCCGCCACATGGACATAGAAACTCATCAACTTTGCTTGTGGTGTCAGAGGGTACCCAGTACGCAGGGTACCGACAGTGGCCCCCGAGCCCACCTCAGAGAGAGGTCCTCCGAAAGAGGTTATGCTACCGGCGGTGAGGCCATCATTGATTCCCGTAGTGCGGCTTAAAAGTCTTTTTCAGGGTGGTTGATGCGACGCACACAATTATGTCATCGCCACATGGCCCTTCTTGATATCGTGAATGGGATCCTGGCATGCAGATCTCACATAATTAAAGATCACTAGTTCCCCATACGAAATTCGTATCAGTTCCTAATGTAATCTTTGTAGCCCTATCAGGCCGCTGCCCTCGGGCTTCCAACTTCCCATCATGACGACGGTTCACCTGGTGCGACTTTTTAACAAAGTGGACCTGGGCCCCCTTATCATTGATGAGGTCATTTGAGACTCGAGTTTGGAGGTAGTTTCCATCCAAGCGTTGCGCAGGCTTACTAAAGGGAGAAAGTTTGTACGGGAAGAGAACTCTTTACGCTTTCATTTGATCTTGCGCTTAGAGCTCTCTGCCTTCGCAACATTTCTTCCACTTCTGCTCCACTTTGCGGCGATGGAGTTGGTTCTTCCTCGCAGCCAGATCAAGAGCGACGAAGAGTTGTCGAGAATCCGCACCTACATGGAGTGGTCGAGCGACTCCTTCAACAACTCGATTCGCCTCAGCATGCTCCCCTTCAAGATGAAAGTGCATCTCGACATCCCTTGTGGGTTTTGGATGATTAATGATAAAGAAATGAGATCCTAATAACATTGTTGAGACGAGCGCAGGTTTTAAAGCAATTAGGAAGAAAACACAAAAAAAAGGAGAATGAGGATCCAAACGGAAAAGTGCTCAAGAGCTTAAAAGATTAGAATTATTTTGTATTGAGTGTGTTGGAGAAACACACCCCAATAGCTCAAGTGAAAGAGATTACACTCATCACACAAAAATCAGAATGTGCGGACTAGTCCGATACCAACCAAACAAGTCTGATATCTCTCCGACTAAAAACGGACAAGTCCCCTCAGTACGGACTTGTCTACAGCCCTTCACATTTGAACAACAGCGGACAAGTCCGATATCACCCGGACTAGTCCGATAATCCTCTGACTAAAATCGGACAAGTCCTCCAAGTGCGGACTTGTCCTCAGTTGAACAGTTTTCCACCACATCGGACAAGTCCGATATTTAACGGACTAGTCCCAAATCTCCCTGACTAAGATCAAACTAGTCCGCACGTTATCAGACTAGTACGGTATCCATCAACACTTAGGGTTTCTCGCACACACGCACACCGGACTAGTCCGGTGTCCACCACGGATAGTCCGGACTTCGCAAACCCTAATGGTAACATTTGGAAACCCTAATATAAATAGAGGTGTACGCATACGACACCCCCTCTCGACACTCTGCGCCTTTGTCAACGGACTGATCAAGGAGGAGGTGTACGTGGAGTAACCGCCCGGATTTGAAGATCAAGAGTACCCCGACCATATATACAAACTGCGTAAGGCCCTCTATGGCCTCAAACAAGCTCCAAGAGCTTGGTATGAGTGCCTTAGATATTTTCATTTGAAAATGGGTTCAAAATTGGTAAAGCTGATTACACTTTGTTTACCAAGAAATTTGATGATGATCTATTCATTTGTCAAATTTATGTTGATGATGTCATATTTGGTTTGACTAACAAATTTTTTTTGTCAAGAATTTAGTGAAATCATGACAGATAGATTCGAGATGTCCATGATGGGAGAGCTGAGATACTTCTTGGGATTCCAAGTGAAATAACTAAAGGAAGGAACTTTCATAAGCCAAGCAAAGTACACTCAAGACATTCTCAAGAAACTTGGCATGGACAAAGCGAAGCCCATAAAGACTCCCATGGCGAAAAATGGATACTTAGACCTCAATGAAGATGGACCTAATGTGGATCAAAAGGTATATCACTCCATGATTGTCTCTTTACTTTATTTATGTGCATCTAGGCCTTATATCATGTTGAGTGTATGTATGTGTGCAAGATTTCAAGCCAATTCTAAGGAATGTCATTTGACAACCGTAAAATGGATCTTGCGATATTTAGTTCATACAACCAACCTAGGCCTTTGGTACCCTAAGGGCTCAAAGTCTAATCTCATTGGATACTCCGATGCAGATTATGCCGGATGCAAGGTAGACAGAAAAAGCACCTCTGGTACTTGCCAATTTCTAGGCAGGTCCTTAGTTTCTTGGTCCTCCAAGAAACAAAACTCTATTGCCTTGTCCACAACCAAAGAGGAGTATGTTGCAGCCAGGAGTTGTTGTGGACAACTCCTTTGGAAGCGACAAACTCTAAGGGACTACGGTTACAATATGAACCGTATTTCGCTCCATTGTGATAATGAGAGTGCAATTAAAATTGCCGATAACCCTATTGAGCACTCTAGAACCAAACATATTGATATTCAACATCACTTTTTGAGAGACCATTCAATTAAAGGAGACATAGCCATTTCCCATGTCAAAACTAAAAAACAACTAGCCGATATCTTCACCAAGCCACTTGATGAAAAACGCTTTTGTAAGCTCTGAAATGACTTAAATATCCTTGATGCTCGGAACGTGGCTTGAAAACTTGCATATCTGTATGCTATCTTCAAAATCAAGTTAACTGTGTTGAAAAATCATCTTTCTCTATTTTTCTCCTATTAACTATGCTAATTATTGATGAATTATGGTCATAGCTTGATTGTTGTATGTTTACTGATCATATTCATCAAGAATATTTGTGTGTTTTTTGTCTCCTATTTTTGTAAACACCCTCGAATATATACGAAAGGTCTACATAATTCTCTATCCAGGTACCACAGACTAGTCTGTGGTCACCCCGAACTAGTTCGCACATTGCATACTAGTCCACGGAGTGTCCGCTAGTGCGGACTAGTCCAGCCCGACCACGGACTAGTCCGAAATTTTGACTCCATAACCCCTTAGGACCGGCGCAGACTTACTCTTCTTCATCCTCACAACTCCCCTCACGTTCTCTCTCCTCACTCAAGTGCTCCCAAGGCGATTTTGCGAACCCTCCATCAAATCCCCTCAAATCTCCGTAGGAATCAATCTACATTGCAATGAGATTGAAGGCCCCGGACTAATTCGCTCCAAAAACTCCTCAAACCCCTTGAATCTAAGGATTTGGTAATTTTTCTCACCAAACCCTAACTGTTCAATTTTCTTTGATATTCCTCAAATAGCTTGACTCCTTTTGTCAAATACATGCTTGCTCGTTGTATTACATCTACACTACTTCACTTTTGCATTGGGGAACTCCATGATTCAGTTTGGCTAGAGTTTGAGCAGTGGCATACCGAACTAGTCCGTTATCGTGCGGACATGTCTAGTACTCCGAACTAGTCCGCACCTGAACAACGGACAAGTTCAGTGTTTGCTGATTAAAACCCTAGCATACTTCGACTCAATGCCATCACTTTCCACCAACTCTTATCTATTTTGTATATCTCATCTTTGTCAGGACAATGTCGAACTCAAATGAGCATCTCTCCGACTTTGAGACCGAATTGGATCAAGAGACATTGCCTCATGCTACGGCAGACAACATCAAGAAAAGGCAAGATCAGGCTACTGATTCTTCGCCCACTCCACCTTGGGTTCGGTGAAAGGTTCTGGCTAAGAAACCAACCTCCAAAGGCAAGGATGTGGTGGGACCCAGCTCGGCGGCTTCACGCCAAGCGAAGGGCAAAGGAAAGGGTCTTGCCTCTGGCCCAATTGGTCCCTTGAAGATGACATCTCCGAAGCAAGGGAGTAGGAACTCCTCAGAAGAGAGATTTAATGGCAAGGGCAGTGATGTGGCATGGAAATTCAGAAAGATTGATGCTTACAGCGGTGGGAAAGTGGTTGCTTATATGAGATTTTGGAATCATTTCCACTCGGATTACTACAACAACATCTACCTTAACATGAAGACTTTGGTGGTTCGCAGCCAATGGATTGACTGGAACCATTTTGAAAGAAAGAGTTGTGATGCTTTTGATGAGGTGGTAGAGGCTGCAGAGAGGCATGGTCTAAAGGACCTGTTTTCCTTTAGATGCAACTGGAATGATGAAGTGATAGCCCAATTCTTCTCCACCTGCTACTGGAATGGTGAAGAAAGAGTAACTTGGATGACTCATGGATCAATATACTCTATCACATTACTGATTTTGCAAAGTTGTTACATCTTGAGGATAGCGGACATCATGAGATAGTGATTCACAATGACAGCCCTCTTGAAAAGGACAAGATGGATTTCCTCTATGACACTCGCCTCTGCTACAATCCCCCAACGACCAAGAACATGAAGCCATTCTTCATTGTCCTTAATAGAGTGCTTCAGAAGACGATCGCTCCTAAGGATGGAGACGCAGGCAACATTCAAGGTTACTTGAGAACCTTGATGAAGGTGATAAGCAAAAAGAGGAGGTTCGATGTGTTCAACTACATTTGGAATGACATGATGAACATTTCTTGCACTCCAAACCGCTCCCGTGGCTATGCACCATACCAGATGTTCATGATTGAAAAGGTCACAAGAACTGAGTTTGTGAAGGATGTGGAGCACAATGCTTTGAGGCCTCAGAAGTCGGCTCAAGCTGCTCTCCCAACTGCCCCCTCACCTGCATTAGGTGAAGAGGCTCCTAGGAGAGCCCAAGGAGAGGAAAGACTTTCCCCTAGCACAAGGTCCCCTCCATCTCACAAAGGGTCTGCTAGTGGGATTATGAAATACTTGGCTGCTATATTTGGTTCTTGCCGCAAAACTGAGGTGAAGATTCATAAGATGAAAAAGTCAAGAAAATAGCAAATGAGATACATGAAGGACAATGTCAAAGCAATATGTCAAAAACTGGAGATTGAGCCAGTTGGATCTCCAGTTATCTTTGAAGACCCTGACTCTGACTTTTCGGAGCTTCCACCCCTCTCTTCTTTCGAGCTTGCCTACTTTGGCCTTAGGAGCACAACAAGAGGTTCTTATCATCCTCCTCCTCAGCCTGATGAAGAAGATGAAGAAAGGACCAACAATGCGGATAAAGGCGGCGACAACGAGTAGATACCTCCTTCTCTTCCATTATGGTGCTTTGAAGCCAAAGGGGGAGAGATTGAGGGGGAGTCTTAGGTCGTAGCATTAGGTTGAGAGCGAGAGAGAGTTCTATTCCTCTTTTTTGTTTTGTTGCTACTCTGTCATGCTTTTAATCTTGTAAATCCTAAATTATCCTCTCATCATGCTTTTGGACATGTTTTGTGAAATGATGATTATTTTGTACTATGATCAATGGTTTATGCTTTAAAACTGCTATGTGTGCTTGTTATCCTTGATGATGTTATGATTATGCTCCTTATCTCGTTCACATCAATATTATTGCTCACACACATAGTTTTTGCACCCCACCATAAAGAATGCACATATGTATTACTTCTACATTGACTATTTTGCTCAAAATTCATATGTGCACACTTTATGAAAATCTGAATTTTTCATCATATTTGTGTAATCTCAATTGGTTGTCACCAATCACCAAAAAGGGGGAGATTGAAAGTGCATCTAGGCATCCCTTGTGGGTTTTGGTTGATTAATGACAAACAAATGAGATCCTAACAAAATTGTTGAGATGAGCACAGGTTTTAAAGCAATTAGGAAGAAAGCACAAAAAGAAAGGAGAATGAGGATCCAAACAGAAAAGAGCTAAAGAGCTGAAAAGATTAGAATTATTTTGTATGGAGTGTGTTGGAGAAACACACCTCAAGATCTCAAGTCAAAGATATTACACTCATTGCACAAAAATGAGCATGTGCGGACTAGTCCGATATCAATCGGACTAGTCTGATATCAATCATACTAGTCCGATATCTCTCTGACTAAAAACGGACAAGTCCACCCAGTGCGGACTTGTTCACAGCCCTTCACATTTGCACAACACCAGACAAGTCCGATATCACCCGGACTAGTCCGATAATTCTCTGACTAAAATTCAGACAAGTCCTCCAAGTGCAAACTTGTCCTCAGTTGAACATTTAAGATCGGACTAGTCCGAATGTTAACGGGCTAGTACGGTATCCATCAACACTTAGGGTTTCCCGCACACACGCACACTGGACTAGTCCTGTGTCCACCACGGACTAGTCCGGACTTCGCAAACCCTAACGGTAACATTTGGAAACCCTAATATAAATAGAGGTGCATGGCCATAGAACACCCCTTCTCAACTCCCTGTACCGTCACACCTCCCAAGAGCCCAAAAATACATCTCTCCACTCATTCTAAACCTGAAAGGATAAAATCTTTGAAGATCAGGGATTGGACAAAGGAGAGAACTTGTTCCACACGATCTTGAGCTCTTGAGTTTGATCTCTCACACACTCTCATTGTTTATTATATATCTTTTGAGTGTGTTTGGCGGCGTTCATCGCTGTAATTCTTGGGGAGCCCTCAACTTGTGAGAAGGCCCCTTGAACAAGTTATTTGCCCTGTGTGATTAGTGGTTGAGAATCGACCTCCGTGGCAATTTAACGATGGAAGGGTTAGTGAAGACCCGGTCCTCCGTGGACTCCTCAACGGGGACGTAGATTTCTCCATGGAATCAAACCTTGGGAGAAATCATGTGTCTCGCGTGTTCTTGTTTACTTTTCATCATATTCTAGGATTTGCATAGAATTGAACAATTCACATTGAAACTTTGTATGAAACTTGATTATTGCAATATATATTGTTTCATTTTCTAAATACACTTGACTTGTCAATTGATTTCCATTGCGTAGATTACTAGAAGTGAAAGTAACGATCAATCTTGATCTTTCTAGTCCACGTATACCGGACTAGTCCACACCATACCAGACTAGTCTGGCCTCCCTGTATTTTATCAATCGTTAAGTGTTTCAGGGATAAAAAAAGATTCAAAAAGCCTTTCACCCCCTCTATTCAAGAAGGAACGCCGCGGTGAGATTTTGTACTTCTCCGCGTTCGCCATGGTGGGGCTCATCCGACCATTCTCCACCTTCCCGCTGATGCTGTTGGACTTCTACGGCTTCCAACTCCACCACCTCGGCCCCCACTCCTTCTTGCTAGTGGCGACATTCGTACACTTTTGCGAGATGTGGGTAGGTGTGCCGCCCTGCATCGAGCTCTTCTGGACCTTCCTCAAGGTCCACACAACCGGGAAAGGGAATGAGCTTCTTGGCTTCTACTACTTTGTGAAGCGCAAGAACTTGCCCTTCAAGTACATGAAGACATTCTCTTCCGAGAAGTGGGATGGCTAGAAGAAGGATTGGGAGGTCATCAGGGTGGATCACCATGACATGCTGGAGCTGCCTAATAGCCTTCCCGCCATTGACATCAATGCTTGGGAGGTGGTCCCGAAGCTGTCGGAGGCATATAACTCGATCTTGACAAGGATCGGGGGGTGCGTTGAAGGAGGAGTGACTCCCTTGATGGTGATCGCCAACTTCCTGACCAACCGGTGGGCTCTGCTGAAGATGAGGGAATGGCCTGCATGGGCACTCAGTGGAAAGATGAACCCATAATGGATTGATACTGGTATCGGGTCCAATTTGGATGAAAAGGCTTTGTAGCTTCATCTCCAAAAGTTGCACCATGGAGCCATCAAACCCGACAATCTGACACCTTCGGCGGAGTTCCTGCCCCTGAACATGGTTCCGGAGTTCAGGAGGGAGCCGCGGAAGAAGATGCCAATGCTAGATGACTTGGGCATTGTAGATAGGCGTCGGAGCACTCCTCCAACGGGTATTGTGATCCTTGGAGCTCCTTGCCACAATTAAGGATCCGGACCTGCGCCAGTCAGTGGCAAAGGCAAAGGTCTCACGGCTTCGCCTCCTAAGAAATTAGTCTCAAGCCGATGCCAGTAGAAAGCTCTCGTGGAAGCTCCGAGTCGCAAGCGGAAGGTGACAAGAAGCAACAGAAGCAATGTGAGGGACACACTGAAAGGAGTGACCCCTCAGCCTCGGTTGAGGTCTATGGTGGTCGTGTCCCCAACTTCGGCTGATCCTTCGGCTCAAGTGTCCATAGCTACCGTTGGGTCCGACAAGTCTACTCTGGCCCCGATGCAAGCAGGGGGCTCTGGGTCTGGAGCAATTCCTCCTACAATGAAGGTACTAGACATGGCATCACCGGCGGCTGCCTCAACACGTGGTTTGGATCCTGGAGCATCTGCCACACCAACGACAGTAGGCTCTAGCTCCAAGCGCACGAGGAAGAAGATCATGCCGATTGGAGCGGCAACGTCCCAAGGTAAGGGTCCACTCTTTAGTTTATGTATTGATTTTGTTTCTTGCTTTGTCTTGAATTCTCTATTTTCTGTTTCCAGAGTGTCGAGAACAAATATAGCAGCTCTGAAGCCTACTCCAGCCCCAGAGACTGCAGTGGCTAAAGCTCCCGCCCCTCCTCTTGTGGTTGTGGCGGACGACAAGACAGCTATGGCGCCGGATGTCGTGGAGACGGCTTTTGTACCAACAACCAAAGAGCCCTAGGTAGCACCGGACCACGGGGAACAAATGCTTGGGCAAGCTTCAGCTGTCTTGGATCCAACTGTGGGGGTTTCGGCATCTATGCTGAAAGTCGATGAAGTACCAATGGAAATTCCGACGCCAGCTTCAGAGGTGGCAACACCGGAGGTGTCCATGCCTGATCCTGCACAAGGGGATCTGGCTGCGGGACCTTCAACTTCTAGTACAATGGATGAAGTTCCGGCTGTAGGACCCTCCTCATCAAATCCGAAGGCAGAAGATCCGGTTTCGAGACCTTCCTCAGCCGCATTGTAGATGGATGAATTGCCAGAGATTAGCCCCTCCAATGTTGAGCTGCTGGAGTCCATGCTCCTGCCATGGGCTCCAACGACCGTCCCAGAAGACTTGGAGGGATCGAAGGACGGCCTTTAAGCAGGCCCGTAGCCAATCCCTCTGGAGCTGTCAATTGACAATGCTTGCTCCAGCCTCCGACAGGTCCATCTTGCTTCGAATACGAGTAGAGTTCTCTTGAGGAAGAGCGTGCCAAGCTAGGGCGCCGGCGCCAAAAGCTCTTCTTCGAGACAAAGCTGACGCAGTCCTGACTCGCCGACTAGAAGGAGTGGGTGGCGTCGAAGAAGGCCCGACAGTTGCACATGAACAAGGTGCTGGATGAATGGGAGGCTTCTATTAAGGCCCTCGACAAGAAGACACAGGAGATCTACGAGCATGCGTAGAGGACCCATGAAATGGCTGACAGCCGCTCAGAGAGTCTTGAAGAGTTGAAGGAAAGTCTCCTCATGCGTCCGGATGAGCTCGATAATAAGGAGGTTAACCTCCAAGAAAAAGAAGATAAGATCCATCAGAGGGAGGATGAGCTCTCCCAGAAAGCTGGAACGTGGCGAGCAAAACTTGGCTAACTACATGAAAGAGTTTGAGTCTTGGTGTGAACAAGAGAATCACCGATTGTGGCGGGTGTTGACGGCTGTTATATACCAATTTCAACCGTCAATATAACTCAATTATGTGAAGGAAATATCATTTCTTGCACACATCACCTTTCTATTTAACCTATTTCCACTTGTCCTCGGAGAAATTAGAGCATGCAGGTATTTTATACAAGATTGAAGTGAAACAAGGGGATGGATCCTACAAAATTTCATCCCAGCCAATCAAGCATTGACATGTGGCATCACATGGATCAAATGACCCCCGAACAGAAGTATCTGAGGCCATATAATGGTGTAGAACCCATATTAAGGGATGGGACCCACCTAGAAGTCACCCCAATAAAGCACATATCGTTTGGAGGACTTACCAGGTCGGCCGACCCCCTTAGTTGACGGAGCTGGTCTTTCCTCCAAACTCGATCAGCTTCCACGTGTTGACTCCTCTCGGCTTGAAGAAGTCAGTGGTGACTGATTCACGCGCTTGTGGTGGCGGGAAACGACCCTTCTCTAAGCTATAAATAGGAACCCTCACCCCTCACTTCAAGACACACCACATGAGCGTCATTCTATTATATACACTAGTTCTCTTCGTCCCTAGTGGAGTTAGGCTATAGAGAGGAGAGCCTCTAGTCCCAAGTCCAAGTTGGGAAAGGTATGGATCATGTATCTTTTCTTATATTTGTGACTTTATGTATAATAAAGATATTATCTTTAGTCTTATTTTATTCATATACTTGGATGAAGTGTTTCTTGTTTGATTGTGGATTCCATGTATGTTGTAGGAGTAGTCTTTATGATTATGCCATATCACTCTTAATCTATCATCATAAACACTACAAACCCCCACTATAGTCTAATTAGTTATGATATGATCATGTTAATATGAATCACTTGTGCTAGGTATCAACATTGGTCCAACAATAATTTAGTTCATTGCCTTAGGATGGATTGTGCCCAGGCTCGTAAGGTATTTACTTAATATGCTAGCATGGTTCTAGGATAGAAAGTAGCGTTGAATGTCTCGTAGACCGACGGATTAAAGAGGTAGGCAGTAGGTGGTGATAGCCCTATCTGTCCTTTGTAATCCTCCACGTTCGGCTATGCAACAGGCTCTTGGCGGGAGTCGCTTAGTGTTACTTGGGGTAAACTCTTGCCCAATGTGTTTAACAACTTAGCATAAGTATTCACCATTGACATGCTCATTAGTATCTAACTTAGGCTATGTATATGTATATTAGAAGCATTGTAGGAGCAACTCCACACCTCTTAGTCTAACCTCCATTAGTACCCATTTACCCCTTAGAATAGATTGCTTAGGTGTGTGGCACACTACCTATATTATCAACTTACCCCTGTCCTGATAATTGATTAGTATCCCATAGCTTGATCATAAGAGCAGTGTTTACTTTACTCCATTGCCTTCCTTTGGGATAAATACGATGCCCTTGGAATACTCTTGGGTGAAATGCTACACGACAGTTTCTTTGCGCTTGCGGACCTCATCTCCTTTGAGAGATGATCTATGACGTTAGTAGCCGTCAACAAGCATTTCTGGCGCTGTTACCGGGGAAGGCAAAATAAGTGAAGGATAGCTATCACTTGTGATTAAGCTATAGGTACTAATAGTTATTAGACAGGATTACCCATGTTTGTTTTCTCCTTTTATGGTGAAAACAGGGTACTGTTGGCTAACCCATTTTGTGGGATGGCCAACGAGGAAGCTAGTGCTCAATTGCAAGATGATTCATGGCGTACCTCAACAAATGTCTGCTAGGCAACACCATTGCCTCTTGCAGAAGAATTTCAGCTTCCAATAGGAGCCAAAGACATCCATTCCCAAGCTTGGGGGGGGGGGGGGGCTCCTAGAGTTCTTCTTGGTTTGCCTCCACTATAAGTTGGATGGTTGGTTCCTCGTCCAACATTCATGTCATGGGTTGGTCCTCCAATCCATGACTACATTTGTGTAAGAGCTGAAGGAGTCGTATTCACATTCATCATGGATGAGAATATGGTCTCTACTCAAGGGGTGGATTGAAGAATGCTCTAGTTCCCTTAGCTTGGTAGGCACACCACTTAGCAAGGTGGACATGGTGGCTATGGAACTACACCTCCCACTAAAGTATCATGAAGACCAAGCCAATAGAGGAGTGTTTGGATGATCCAAGCCATGGATATTCACATGATTTGTGAAAATCCATGTCATAATGGGCCACTTTGGGAATCATTTCCCTAAAGACCCATAAGGATTCTTCCTTCCAAACACAACGCCAATGGCTATCACCTACAAGGAGGTCAAGGGTGAATCAACATCACCCTTGTAACCAAGGAAGCTATAGGGATTTCAAGGGATTTAAGTTCAACTAGCCTACCTTGAAGTATCTTGCCCATGGCCAATCAAGAAATCAAGACAACATGAAGCCCTTGGCCAAGGACAAGAAACTTAAAGAGCATTAAAGATCCAAGATATCCCACAATCACTTGTTGGGATTCTTATCCTTCAACCAAGCCCATGCAACCTAGGGCAAGTGACATTGTGGATGAAGCATTTCTTGTTTGATTGTGGAGTCCACATGTCACCATGCCCAAGGAAGCTTTTGATCCATGATCAAAGTATGGGTTATCTCAAAAGAATATCAAGAAGGTCGAAGTGACACCTCTAAAGAAGGACAAGCCTCACGATGCTCACAAGAGAATATCTTCAAGATGGAGAAGTCGTCACTACATCAACAAGTCTCCACCAAGATGACGGAGGGGCTAGGGCCACCATGTGGCCCACATGTCCAACTAACATGCCAAAGGAGATTTGGCATGACAGGCAAGAGAAGTTGTCTAGATCTTCAACTCCGGGGTTGGACAACAAATCATCGCACTAAACAGGACAGAGATAAGTCCCACTCATCGGACTTTCAAAATTCGGTGAGTCCTTTGCAATAGGTTAATTTGTAGTTATATCATATTTGATTTCTCAAATTGCATATTTGAATTTCCCATCAAATCTTGCTTTTGCGTTTAGCATGTTTGAATTTTCACACTTGCATGTTGGAAAGTAAAATTTCCAACCTTCCTAAAACTAAAATTTTGAATTAGGAAATAAATTTATTTGGATATGAACCTTGGGAATAACCACTTGAATTCATCTACCTAATTCAAACAAAAAAATATTTCCCCTAATATTCATTGCATTTACAAGTTGTTTCAAGTTGGGCAAAACAATTTGGCAAAGGGTACAACATGCTTTTTAGCTAACGTAACCCGTTTTCGAGTTGTTTTGTTTGTTCTTGATTTAGTGCAGCTAAGACAAAATTTGCAAAGAGGTTGGAAGGACCCATCAAGTGCACATCCCTCCATTGATCTCATTTTGAGTTCATGGTGGAGGAATGCTCAAGAAGGTGGCCCAATGGAGGAGCAAGATGAAGCCCATTCAACTCCAACCTCAACTTGGAAGAAGGCATTGAACATGAAGGCTACACCAAAATTCATGGTTGTTTCTCACATAACAACTTTCAACCGGACTGCTCTTCAATTGAGGTACAAGTTTAAAAAGTTTCAATCGTTTGAATTTCACTAGGATTGAATGATTTTTGCTTACTTTGGTAAGGAAGGTGTACACCTTCTCATCATTCAATTCTTATGCATCCTCATGAGAGTAACTGCTGGCATTACACTTTTTGATTCTTCAAAAATAAATGTCACCTTACTTGGGAATAAATTTAAACAAGTACCTAGAATTTCATAAGCATTGCTAAAATTAACTTAGACATTTTCTGCCTCGGTAATGCTTATGGAATAACTTAATGGTCGAATTGGTATGTAGCAACCTAGGAATAGTGATGTCCATAATTTTGATTTGAAACTCATTCATGCATGGATCACTAAATTTCAAATTCCTAAGCAAGAAATTAAAAATGTTTAGGAGGATAAAATTGAGAATCTTGCTTGCCATGAACCACATGATAAATATTTTCTCTTGTAAAAAAGCTATGATGGTTAGAAATTCTGCAAGATAAAGGGATCCATATAGTGTATTTATACCACTTGCATTGTGTAGGATCGAAGATCACGTGAAAAGCTACCAGAGGAGGGGTGAATGGTAGATTTAAAAATCTTACGCAACAGAAACAATTAAACCCCAAACCCTCTTGGCAGAAAAATGATCTGTTAAAGAAATCGTGTGTGAGACTAATCTAAACGTGTTTCACCGTGACAAAAGTGATAGATATCAGAGAGAATCAAGTCACAAATACAAAACAAAAAGAATCACTCAAATCCGTCGAGAAAAACTCAAGTTATGATCAAAAGATCAAACAAAGGTCAATCTGCCCTACCCGAAAAAAAAATAGTTCTATAAAGCTGCAAAGAAACTCGTGTAGATCATAGACCACAAATCCAATGACCGTGAAATTTTGAAAGATGATAGAAAATCAAGTTGTGAAGACAATCCAAAAATAATCACGTCAATTGGATTTGTAAAACTCGATTTATGATAAAACCACCGACGAAAGGTAGTGCTGTCCAGAAACTCGACGAGTAAAACTTGTCTGGAACAAGTCGGACGAACAAGGCATAAAAGTTCCTTCAAACTACGAATTTTATTCAATAGAAAACAAGAGGAACAGCCCCAAAGTCGTGCACCACGATCTCTGGGCTCCCTTGCTTATATAACCAGCTCGAAAGCTAACTCAACTCAGATCAGGAACCTAATCCTACTCTGTTCACGAATCGTAACTTTCCATAACTGCTTAGAATTCTTCTATACGCAGATAGAAGCAATCTTAAGACTTCCAAACACCTTAGGAACGTATCCCACATTCCTAAACAACTCAAATTCGTGTCCCACACGAAATCCTAACATAACCAACTCAAATCTTTCCATATTTGAGTCAAACCCGACTCAGCCGTAGCCTGAGTCCATAACCTAGTCGGTTGGACCTTTCCGACAAACTCTTTACGTCCACATCTTTATCACGTCTCAGAACCATGTAGCCACGTCCATGCACTCCTTGCACACGTGCAAACATCTTCCAATGACGTCCATCACATGCATTGTTCTTGATTCAATAATGCTAAGCAACCTCCTGATCAGCTCAACCACAATTCCTCCTGAATTTGGTTGTTGGAACCTCATCTCCTCCCTGAGACTAGTCCAATGGATCCCGTCACCAGCCATGTCTTGAACTCAAGCAACACCTGCACATGAATAAACAACCAATCCATACGAGCCCAAGTCCTCGACTTTACTCAAGTTAGTTCCGAACACAACACCTTATGTGAGCACCTCACATAAGCATGTTGCAAAACCATAGTAATACAATATTATCCATATCAAAAACTTAGCAAATGAATACTAAGCAATCTTTCTAGAGTTGTAAAGCAAGTACGAAACTATGCAAATGAAAAAACAGAAGCACTGCAGTCAAGTTCCGGACCTTGCCAAAGCAACCCGGACCTTGAGCCGGAGCTAACAAAAGCTACTCGGACCTTACCAAGAAGTCGGACCTAGCATCTAACGTAGCCGGAGCTACCCAAAACAAGTCGGACCTATGGTCGGACCTTGCTATAGCTCGGAGCTAGAGTCGGACCTTGATAAAAAGGTGTTTTGGTGATATTTAAAACTTTTATCATCAAAGCCAAGTGTATTCACTACAAGCCAATGTATTCAGCACACATAGGTCTTACAATCTCGCCCTTGATGAATGCATTGGCAACACCATTTAAAATCCAAACATTGGATTATTCACATAAAAGTTTTGAAGACAATTTCTTCCCCTTTGTAAATCAAAAGTAAAATGAGAAGAAAAGTAAAAATTCAAAATTCACATATTTCTCCCCCTTTATCATCTCTCCCCATGCACATTATCTTTCCCTTTTTGAATGTGTGATTAATCTCTCCCCCTTTGACAATGTATTCAGCAAGGTAAAAGAGAAATTTTATTTGTTATGAGCATATTATAACATATACATATAAAACAAAGCTCATCCAAGTCATACTATCAAGTAACTTACACTATCCCATCAATGAGATACATAAAGTAGTGTAAGTCATGCTAGAGATCATATGTAATTTTCAATTTAAGCAAGTCATGATCTCACAAACTTAACTATTTTATAACTTGAAAGCATGACACTAGTTGCTGCATTTTATTATTTTTCAAAACAAAAATTTAGATCATGTGATATTTGCAAGAGATTATATGCGCATCTGCCTTATTCTAACCAACCAAGCCAAGCCTATGTCATTTGACAATCAGAAGCTTAAGGACATGATTTTAGTCATACACAACTTCTTCCAAGTTCAAATCTAAGTGCAATGATAAGCCATCCCAAAAGAAGAAGTGCGATGCATGCATATTCTCTTGATCTTTTCTCAATTTATATTTGTTCATAAAAACTCAACATGTGAGTTGATTACTTGATTAATTCTTAATGATTAAAAGCACTTATGAACATGTAAGAAGTTCAAAACAGCAAGAAAGTTCGATCATGACCAGTTTTAGTGTAAGTAATTATTCCAATTACTAGACATGGCAAAAACTACAAAATGTATAACATGAGTAATGTAGTAAGAACTTTCAGCATGTAAAAGGAATCACAAAGTCATATATGTATGAAATACTATGCTCATATTATTTTAATTTTAGATTCACACATAGACTTCCTAAGTTTCAAAAGTCCCCCTCAATTTAAGTCATGAGGATGCATAACCCCTATTTCACTATGAATGTAACAAAAACGAGTGAAATCCAAAGGTTTTGTTAAAATGTCAGCCAATTGTTGTTCGGTATCTACATGGTGAAGCACAATGTTTCCTTTTTCAACATTATCTCGGAGAAAGTGATACCTAATATCAATGTGCTTAGTTCTAGAATGTTGCACGGGGTTTTTGGCAATGCAAATAGCACTAGTGTTATCACAAAATAGTGGAACACTATCTAGATCAACCCCATAGTCCTTAAGTGTTTGAACAATCCAAAGAATTTGTGAGCAAGCACTAGCGGCAGCTACATATTCAGATTCGGCTGTGGATTGTGCAACTGAATTTTGTTTTCTAGAGGACCAAGCAACAAGAGAATTACCAAGAAAATGACAAGCACCGGAAGTACTTTTCCTATCAATCCTACAACCCCCAAAATCAGCATCCGAAAAAGCTTTAAAAGTAACAGTTGAGGAAGACGGAAGAAAAATGCCAAATTCTTGGGTTCCATGTAAGTACCTGAGAATCCTTTTGACGGCTTGACGATGTGAAACACGTGGGGAGGCTTGAAACCGTGCACAAAGACATACGCTGAATTGTATGTCCGGTCTTGATGCCGTGAGGTACAAAAGTGATCCGATCATACTTCTATATTCTTTTTGATCCACGGGTTCACCATCTTCATCAAGTTCAAGTGTTGTTGCTGTTCCCATTGGTGTCCGAAGAGGCTTGCCTTTGTCCATGTTGAAGCGCCTTAGGAGGTCTTTGGTATACTTTGTTTGATGCACAAAGGTACCCTCCTTGGTTTGCTTGATTTGCAGCCCCAAAAAGTAAGTGAGTTCACCCATCATACTCATTTCAAATTCGAAACTCATCATTGCTGAAAACTTGGACACAAGATCATGAGAAGCACAACCAAAGATAATATCATCCACATACACTTGAACGAATAATGAGTCATTGCCATGCTTAAGCACAAAAAGAGTTTTATCAACCTTGCCCATGGTAAACCCCTTTTCAAGTAAGAATGTTTTTAACCTATCATACCATGCTCTAGGGGCTTGTTTGAGACCGTATAAGGCTTTGGACAGTTTGTAAACATGATTAGGAAAATCTGGATTTTCAAAACCCGGTGGTTGTTTGACATAAACCTCCTCATCTATGTAGCCATCAAGAAAAGCACTTTTAACATCCATTTGATATAGATTAAAACCTTTAGATGCTGCAAAAGCTAACAAAATTCTTATGGCTTCTAAACTAGCGACAGGAGCAAAAGTTTCATCAAAATCTAGACCTTCAACTTGAGTGAAACCTTGAGCAACCAACCTAGCCTTATTCCTAACCACAACCCCATCCTCACTTTGTTTATTTTTATATACCCATTTAGTTCCAATTAAAGTGTGACCTAGAGGTGGAGGTACAAGTTTCCAAACATTATTTCTTTCAAAATTTTCTAACTCTTCTTGCATGGCAATAATCCAAGATTCATTAGTGAGTGCGCGTGATATATCTTTGGGTTCAAATAAAGCAACAAAAGAAGAATGAGCATGAGAGTTTGGATCGCAAAACCTGGGCCGTGTGACTCGTTCGTGCAAGCTTCCAATCATCTGTTGTGGGGGATGATCTTTGTAAAAATGTAGGGGAACAGATGTCTCACAAGCTTCTTCTTCATTAGGTTCATCGTAGATTGATGAGCTTGTGACTTGTGGATGATCAGGACCCGCATAAGTGATAGCCGGAGCCTGTTCAATGTCCGAAGCTGGACACGTGTCAACTTCAGAACTACCAGGCAGTATCACCGGCTCTTCTTCATCTTTGAAAATACCCTCCCCCTGAGGATACGGATCTGGTCCTGCAACATCGGAGCTAGTACCTGGGCTAGCTTCATCAAAAGACACTTCACAAGTCTCCACAATTTTGTTAGTGTCAAGTAAAAGCACACGGTAGCCTCTAGTATGAGATGGATAACCAAGAAACATGCCATAAATGGATCCAGGTTGAAATTTATCAAGATTACCATGTTTCTTAACAAAGCATTTGCAACCAAAGACCCGAAAGTGTGTAACACTAGGCCTATGTCCAAACCGGAGCTCATATGGTGTTTTACCTAGCTTAGCACGCAAGAAAACACGATTTGAGACATAACAAGCGGTTGCTAACGCATCAGCCCAAAATTTCCTAGGAGTTTGATATTCATCAAGCATAGTCCTAGCCATCTCAACTAAGGTTCTGTTCTTTCTTTCTACAACACCGTTTTGTTGAGGTACATATGGTGAAGAGAATTGATGATCTATTCTATTTTCAGCACAAAAGCGATCAAAAGATTGATTTTTAAATTCAGTTCCATTATTACTTCTAATTGCTTTTAATGATCCTGAGTGATCAATTGATAATATAAGAAATAAGGTTCTAAAGTGACTAAAAACTTCATTCTTAGACGCCATAAAGTAAACCCAAGAGTATCTAGAATAATCATCAATGATAACAAGAACATACCATTTACCTCCGAAGGATTGAACACGTGAAGGTCCTACGGTGTCAAGATGCAAAAGTTGACATGGTTCAGTTGTCATGATCATTGTGAGAGGAGTATGTGAACCTGCAACCATCTTAGCATGTCTACAAGAAGAGCACACAATTTCTTTATCCCCTTTAAGCTTAGGCAGCCCACGTGCGATCAAGATCACTAACACGCGTTAGGTGATCAAAGCCTACGTGACCAAGTCTACGATTCCAAAAATATAAGTCTTTTGAATCATTAGCAACTAGACACCTATGCTTAGAGGAAGACATATCAAAATCAGCTTTAAAAACTCTTCCAAACCGAGACATGTTAAAAATAAGCTCACTATTTGAACCTACAACTTTGCAGTAGTTTTTATTGAAAATAATTTCTAGATTTTCATCTAGCAATTGTGCAACAGAAAGCAAGTTGTATTTCAAATTTTTGACAAGTGCCACATCCTTCAAAGTGTACTGATCATTTACTCTAACCGAACCCTTAGCAATTATAGGAGTTGAAGAATTATCGGCAAAAGTAACATTCTCTACATGTGACACAAAAGACAGGGAGGAGAACCAATCTTTGTTACCGGTCATGTGGTGTGAGCAACCTGAATCCACAATCCAAATGTTCTCCTTCCTCAAATGTGTAACCTACATAGAAGCACAATACGTCGATGACTCAATACTGGGGTTAGACAAAAGGCATTTAGGAATCCAATACTGAGTCACGCGACGTGCAGCAGGAAAAACACGCGGAAGCTGAGACAAAACAGCAGGTTTATGAGTCAAAGTTTGAGATTTTTTATTCTTAACTACTGACCTATAAGGTGTTACTTGTGTAGCACAAAAATCAGTAGCTCCGGAGGCAAAAACAGAAGGTCCGGAGGTAAACTTTGAATGTTTTTGACTCAAAACAGCAGGTTGTACATTCGGTTCAATGTGTGCAGCAAATTTTGCATGAAAGTTATGAGATCTAGCAACCATTCTTTCCCTTTTCTGTTGTTTAGCTAGTCTATAACAAAAATCTATGACATGACCATCTCTATCACAGAAGGTACAATGAAATTTAACTTTGTGTTCATGTCTAGATTAGCAAGAAATATTTTTATTTGAAACCGAATGAGGCAACACTCCTGCAGATTTGAAAACCACTACTTTTTGTTTAGGAACTGTTTAAATCAAACCACTTCCTAATGACTTTACAATTTTAGGTGGATGTGCCTTAGCATGAGCATGAGAATCAAAACCTAAACCAGTTTTATTATTGCAAGACTTGGAAGAATTTAGCAGTAAGTTTAGGTTCTTATTCCCATTACAAAACCGATCTAATGTCATATGCATGTCATCAAGTTAATTGGACAGATCAAGGCAATTTTCACATGAAGTTTTTCCTTTTAGTTTGCAATTGGAACAAAATTTAACTTCATGAGAACGTAAAGCATTGTTCAATATAGAAATTTCATTCATAGCATCCTGTAGTTTCTTATCAAGATCATCACAAGTAGAACAATGCAAATCAATTGTAGAACAGCTAGCATCTTTCAAGTTTTTATCATCAAGTGCAGCAAGCTCTTTGTTCTTTTCAATTTCTAACTCAAGTTTATTAAGTGTGAGGTGTGCGCACTTCTTAATGAGGACAATTGTTCATATATTAAATCACATGAAGAACATGCATCATCACTAGGAATCAAAGTTTTTAAACGGTTGATTTTAGATTCTAGTGATTCAATTTTAGCAGCACTATCCCTAAGCTTTTTGTCCTTTTTCTTAATAATAATAGTGGCACGAGAAATAGCATCACACATTTCTTCGCAAGTAGGACATACCTCTTCATTGTCGCTGTTGTGTTCTGCCTCCTCCATATTTGATCTTGACTTGCCCGCCATGAAGCACAAGTTTGCCAAATCATCTTCATCTTCATCACTTCCAATGTCCACGTCGCTTGAACTGAACTCTTGAAGCGCGGTGATGAAACTTTTGATCATCTTGCGTCCTATGGTACCTTTCTTCTTCTTGTTGGAATTTCCAGAGGAGGTCCGAACCTTGCTTTGTTTTTCTTCCTGGGTTGTCGGACCTGAAAGGTTAGGGCATTCTGTACGAAAGTGTCCTGTTTTACCAAATTCGAAACAGCGTTGAGGTCCGGAGCTTCCTCTCCTTCTAGTTCTCACATTTTGCAATGCTTTTGAGAATCTAGTAGAGATGAGTGCCAACTCCTCTTCTGGAAATTCTTCGATCTGCTCCAAGGTTAGTGAGGACAACAAAGCAAGAGTATTGCAAGATGATGATTGGCCGGAGCTAGGCATATCACGTTGTGAAACAAATGCAATAGACTTATTGGGGTTCTTACGTGAGATTATGTCAATTTCATAAGTTTTTAACTTGGAATATAGCATATCTAAAGTAAGTGAACTCATGACAGTAGATTCACGAATAGATGTGACTTTCATCTCCCAAATTGACATATCTAATGCACTTAGCAATTGCCTAGCATTTTCAGCATCTGAAAAATTAACATTGACACTACGCAAGTTGCTGAGAATCTTATTAAAGCGAGCAAAGAGGTCATCAATAGACTCACTGGGTTGCATCTCGAAGCGCATGTATTCTTTATTGAACATGTCTTGCCTTACCTCTTTGATCGTGTTGGATCCTTCGTGGTAGTCACAAAGTGCTTTCCCCACATCGTATGCAGATCGGAGGTGTGCAACACGGTCGAAGTCGCTTTGTGTTAATCCTTGTATGATCAAGTTTCGAGCCTTGTTGTTGTTGTCGACATCTCTCAGATTTGTAGCTGTAACTTGATCGTTTGATGGCACTTCGTAAGGCTTGTATACCTTCTCCCATATTGCAAAGCCTTGTGCCTGGATGAAAGCCTCCATGCGTGCCTTCCAAACCTGAAAATCAATACCAGCAAACACACAAGGTTTGGCGGAGTACTTCTCCATGATGATTAGTCAAAAACACGTGCAAATCACAAAGATTAGAGCACCGTGGCTCTGATACCAATTGTAGGATAAAAGAGCACGTGAAAAGCTACCAGAGGGGGGTGAATGGTAGATTTAAAAATCTTACGCAGCGGAAACAATTAAACCCCAAACCCTCTCGGCAGAAAAACGATTTGTTAAAGAAATCGTGTGTGAGACTAATCAAAACGTGTTTTACCATGAAAAAAGTGATAGATATCAGAGATAATCAAGTCACAAAGACAACACAAAAATAATCACTCAAATCCGTCGAGAAAAACTCAAGTTATTATCGAAAGATCAAACAAAGGTCAATCTGCCCTACCCGAAAAAAAAAACAGTTCTAGAACGCTGCAAAGAAACTCGTGTATATCATAGACCACAAATCCAATGACCTTGAAATTTTGACAGATGATATAAAATCAAGTTGTGAAGACAATCCAAAAAGAATCACGTCAATTGGATCTGTAAAACTCGAGTTATGATAAAACCACCGACGAAAGGTAGTGCTGTCCAGAAACTCGACGAGTAAAACTTGTCTGGAACAAGTCGGACGAACAAGGCACAAAAGTTCCTTCAAACTACGAATTTTATTCAATAGAACACAAGAGGAACAGCCCCAAAGTCGTGCACCACGATCTCTGGGCTCCCTTGCTTATATAACCAGCTCGAAAGCTAACTCAACTCAGATCAGGAACCTAATCCTACCCTGTTCACGAATCGTAACTTTCCATAACTGCTTAGGATTCTTCTATACGCAGATAGAAGCAATCTTAAGACTTCCAAACACCTTAGTAACGTATCCCACATTCCTAAACAACTCAAATTCGTTTCCCACACGAAATCCTAACATAACCAACTCAAATCTTTCCATATTTGAGTCAAACCCGACTCAACCACAGCCTGAGTCCATAACCTAGTCGGTTGGACCTTTCCGACCAACTCTTTACGTCCACATCTCTTTATCACGTCTCGGAACCATGTAGCCACGTCCATGCACCCCTTGAACACGTGCAAACATCTTCCAATGACGTCCACGATACCTTCACATGCATTGTTCTTGATTCAATCATGCTACGCAACCTCCTTATCAGCTCAACCACAATTCCTCCTGAATTTGGTTGTTGGAACCTCATCTCCTCCCTGAGACTAGTCCAATGGATC
Source organism: Tuctoria greenei (assembly GCA_036927565.1). Taxonomy (NCBI): domain Eukaryota; kingdom Viridiplantae; phylum Streptophyta; class Magnoliopsida; order Poales; family Poaceae; genus Tuctoria; species Tuctoria greenei. Next base: position 168,805,834 of record JAYESD010000004.1, read on the forward strand.
CCGTCACCAGCCATGTCTTGAACTCAAGCAACACCTGCACATGAATAAACAACCAAACCATACAAGCCCAAGTCCTCGACTTTACTCAAGTTAGTTCCGAACACAACACCTTATGTGAGCACCTCACATAAGCATGTTGCAAAACCACAGTAACACGATATTATCCATATCAAAAAATTAGCAAATGAATACTAAGCAATCTTTCCAGAGATGTAAAGCAAGTACGAAACTATGCAAATGAAAAAACAGAAGCACCGCAGTCAAGTTCCGGACCTTGCCAAAGCAACCCGGACCTTGAGCCGGAGCTAACAAAAGCTACTCGGACCTTACCAAGAAGTCGGACCTAGCATCTAACATAGCCGGAGCTACCCAAAACAAGTCGGACCTATGGTCGGACCTTGCTATAGCTCGGAGCTAGAGTCGGACCTTGATAAAAAGGTGTTTTGGTGATATTTAAAACTTTTATCATCAAAGCCAAGTGTATTCACTACAAGGCAATGTATTCAGCACACATAGGTCTTACACATTGCTATTAGTAGGAGCTTTAGAAAATGTGCAACTTGAGTTATCCATAAAGCCCCACTCCTAGCAATGATTCATACATTGTTCATGAATACACTTGAAAGTGGACCCAATTCATCTTTGGTCTTGTTCTTCCCCGTGCGTACAAATGAAGATTTGGTTACCTAACCCGAAAATTTATTTGTACAAGTATCAGGAGCTAACCATCCCTCTCTATCATAGAGAGGAAGTTTGTAGGAGTAAAATAACTATGTAGGCATTCAAAGATCCGATTGTTGGAATCCCTGGAGGATTCTATTTCAACATCTCTTGGCCAAGGAGTAAATTAGGATGGTTTCTACCTATAGGAAATTAAGCCTGATGGTCAACCATAACTATACGAGGCTTGAGATTTGAAATGGTTACCCTCCATGAGCAACCAATGGGCTGTTACGAGTATGTGAGAGAATTATGCTCTCAACTATTCTAAGCACCCATGCAACCTCAAGGGAATTGCCACCATCATTGGGTGTCAGTTAGTCCCTTGTAACTAAAAGGTATGATGTACCTTAACCAAGGAATGACAAGATCACATCCAATGTATATTGGGTGCAAGTTATTCCTATGTTGCCAAAAGGTATTTTATACCTTAGCTAAGGAACAACGGATCACACTCAACCCATGTTGATTGCACGTCATCCCTATGTGGTTATAGGTATGTTGTACCTTAGCCAATGAATAACCGATCGTACTCAACACATGTTGGGTACATGTCACTCCTTTGAGGCTAAAGGTTATCATTACCTTAGCCAAGGAATGACAGATCACACAGAATGCATGAGAGGTACAAGTTATTTCTTTACAGCAAGAAGGTATGATACACCTCAGCCAAAGAATGACGGAACACACTCAAGCATGTTGAGTGCACATCATTCCTTTGTAGCTAAGGTTGTCATTACCTTAGCCATGGAATAACAAAGTACATCCAATCTATGGGAACCTTTAGGTGTGGATGAGCGACATCAACAACACTCTCCTCAACCACACTCATGAAACCAATGGAAGGCAACCCAACATCGACACTCAACCCTCCAATGCCAAAGCCATGCTGCAACAAGGTTAGGCCAACCTCATGGCCTACATCCGTCGTTAGGGTATCAGCCCCTAGCGCGAACCTTGAACAAGAACAAGCTTGGGGGAAGACTCCCACTTGAGGTAACTTGTATCACACCCCTTGCATATTTATTTTCCATTCACCCATCATCCACCTTGCATATAAAAAACATAAAAAAAAGGTAGAGTAGATTTGCTTTCAAAATAAAATAAAGATGTGTAGTAAGAATGGTTTGGAATTCACATAGATGAAATGATGAATAGTTGCTCTATTTTAATTTTCCTAAGTCCCTAGTTTAACTCTTACTACTCTCCAACATATTGCTCTCATTGGCTAAAATTGCTTTTGCCTTGATTTGGAAATTGTGGCTAGCAAAAGCTTAATCCACTCTAAGTTGTTGTGAGGTGTGATATAGTGATAGGGCTGCCATTCCTAGTTTGATAGTAAAACTTAGATTTCTGTAGAAATTCTAAAATGATTTAAGTTACTCTCATTTGATTGGAAATACCCACCAAGGCCATATGATACATTATATTGATAGACCTTATGCATATGCTATTTGTCTTCACATTGAGCTTTGTCAAACTAGTATAGACCTATGTGAGATTTCATTCATTACCTTTTGAATTCAAGACTTCACTTGCACATGTTATACTTCTACACTAGTAGTAAGCAAAATTCCCATCATACCACCATCCACAATAAAAAGAGAGACTCCATACCATTCATGCTTAGTACTCTCTCAAAATTTATTGCATAAAAAGGGAGTAGAAGACATGGCTACAAGAAAAAGAATTCAAAATAAAATGCATCCTTACATCATAAACATGAGAAAAAGAGAGAAAAATAAAAAGGTAAAGTAGCCATGTTTCATCCCTGCAAAAAAAGAGAGAGCCTACATACATAGGAGTCATCTCAAATATCCACATTCACCTCCATTCTATCACACATGCACAAGTCTTGAATCAAATATTTTTGAATTGATTTCTCCCAAGGCTTGCTTTTTTGACCTAGCAATATTATGTGTCGTAAATATGTCTACTATATTCCCTACCAAGCTCCACATACAAGCCTTATGTAGAGGTAGGATGAATTTAGGCAAAATGCCTTGGTGAGGATTTATTTCCAATGCACATAAAGGAGAGACTTGAGAGAATCAAATTGAGATACTTAAAATCTAAATTGAACTCTCCAGAATTTGAGTTAAACTTGATTGCTAGGGTATGTGTGCTCCATTTGTTGTTCTATCTTTCAACCACCCATGAATAGGAGATGGCATAAGCCCCATAATGTCTTCAGATGGGTGAAGTATCGTGCCAATTTTTGTAATACTAGGTAGAGTATTTTGTTGTGCACATGGTACTTGTGAAAAATAGAACATTGTATCAACTCTTAATCATGAACCTAAAGTCTTACTTTGCTCGGGACAAGCAAAGGATAAGCTTGGGGGACTTTGTTGACGGCTGTTATATACTAATTTCACCCGTCAATATAACTCATTTATATGAAAGAAATATCATTTCTTGCACACTTCACCTTTTTATTTAAACATTTCCACTTGTCCTTGGAGAAATTAGTGCATGCAGGTATTTTATACAGAATTAAAGTGAAACAAGGGGATGAATCCTGTAAAATATCATCCTTTCCAATCAAGCATCAACAAGTGGCACCACATGGATCAAATGGCCCACAAACAGAAGTATGCGAGGCCATCTAATGGTGTAGCACCCATATCAAGAGATGGGAACCACCTGGATGTCACCCCAAGAAAGCACATACCGTTTGGAGGACTTACCAGGTCGGCCGACCCCCCCTAGTCTGCCGACCTGGTCTTTCCTCCAAACTGGGTCAGCTTCCACGTGTTGGCTCCTCCCAGCTTGAAGAAGTCAGTGGTGACTGATTCGCGTGCTTTTGGTGGTGAGAACCGACCCTTCTCCAAGCTATAAATAGGAACCCTCACCCCTCACTTCAGCACACACCACTTGAGCATCATTCTATTTGGTTACACTAGTTCTCTTAGTCCCTAATGGAGTTAGGCTATAGAGAGGAGAGCCTCTAGTCCCAAGTCCAAGTTGGGAAAGGTATGGCTTATGTATCTTTTCTTATATTTTTGACTTTATGCATAATAAAGATATTATCTTTAGTCTTCTTTTATTCATATACTTGGATGAAGCATTTCTTGTTTGATTGTGGATTCCATGTCTGTGCTAGGAGTAGTCTTTATGATTATGCCATATCACTCTTAATCTATCATCATAAACACTACAAACCCCCACTATAGTCTAATTAGTTATGATATGATCACGTTAATATGAATCACTTGTGCTCTGTATCAACATTGGTTCAACGATGATTTAGTTCATTGCCTTAGGATGGCTTGTGCCCGGGCTCTTAAGGTATTTACTTAATATGCTAGCATGGTGCTAGGATAGAAAGTAGTGTTGAATGTTTAGTAGACCCACAGATTGAAGATGTAGGCAGTAGATGGTGACAACCCTATCTGTCCTTTGTAATCCTCCACGTTCAGCTATGCCACAGGCTCTTGGCGTGAGTTGCCTAGTGTTGCTAGGGGTAAACCCATGCTCGATGTGTTGAACAACTTAGCATAAGTATTCACCATTGACATGCTCATTAGTATTAATACTAGGCTATGTATATGTATATTAGAAGCATTGTAGGAGCAACTCCCAGACTCTTAGCCTAACCTCCATTAGGACCCATTTACCCCTTAGAATAGATTGCTTAGGTGTGTGTCACAATACCTATATTATCAACTTACCCCTGTCTTGATAATTGATTAGTATCCCATAGCTTGATCATAAGAGTAGTGTTTACTTTACTCCATTGCCTTCCTTTGGGATAAACACGATACCCTTGGGAATACTCTTGGCTGAAATTCTACACGACAGTTTCCGTTCGCTTGCGGACCTCATCTCTTTTGAGAGATGATCTGTGACGTTGTTAGCCGTCAACAGCGGGCAGGTCAAGATGTGAGCGGAAGAGAAAGTGTTGTCTCTGCCCGGGAGGACAAGATGAAGGCAAAGGAGAAGGACCTTGCAGACAGGTGAGGCCGCACTCACCTCTGGGGAAGAATGTTGCTGACCAGGAAAAGCTGCTGGCTGAGCGAATTCAACATTATGCTAAGGAGGTCAAGCGCTTCTCAAAGGAGGGTTCTATGGAGCTATCTACTGCTAGGAGGTCACTGGAGGAGCACCGAAGTGTGAGAGCGATTGAGTCCCAGCAGATCTGGAACTTCATCGGAAGGGCAAATGAAGCTTTGGTACCTTTTGGATACAACCCGGTTCGACCGACTCATCCGGAGCCTGAGATGGATAAGGCCTTGGTGGCACTCAACTCCGTCAGTGCGAAGCTGGAAGCTATTAGAGATGTGGTCGTCGACGAGATCAGGACTGAAGGGAAGTCACTGGCTCAGAATGTTGTAGAGTATGTGACGATGTGCTTTTGAAGTTGGGACTCTTCGATGTCTCTAGCTCTCGTGTTCGAGGGACCCATCGCCGTAGAGGAGAAAGCTGCCAAGGACCTTTCTGTTTGTACCTTAAACTTGTAATTCTCCACTTTTGAATGAATTAAATCCTTTTGAATTCCATTTTTGTGTCTTCAATGCGTTGCCCTTTATATTGTTGGCCCCTTGGCAGATGTGTTCAATTGATTGAGGACATCTACCATGAGTAATTTGACAATGTCTTAAAAACTTGTTTGCTCCGACTCGTAGCCAATATGATAGCTCTGAGGTTCGAGTATTGCTTACGAAGTCTCCGGGGACCCTTTGTTATGTTGACGGCAGGCCCCCTAGGAGTTGTCGAAGCTTGGTAGCTTCGACAGCGCCCACTATCAACACGTAGAACATGGACGGTGGGCCCCCTGGGGGTTGTCGGAGCATGGTAGCTTCGACAGCACCCACTGTCAACACATAGAACGTCGACGGCAGGCCCCCTGGGGGTTGTTGGGGCTTGGTAGCTTCGACGGTGCCTACTATCAACATATAGAACATTGACGGCTGGCCCCTGGGGTTGTTGGAGCTTGGTAGCTTTGATGGTGCCCACCGTCAATGCATAGAACGTTGAGGGTGAGCCCCCTAGGGGTTGTCAGAGCTTGGTACTCCGGCAACATCCATCATCGCCCATGCAAATTGCCGTCAATTCTTCATTTTTCCTCCGCATGAAAGACAAGAAAAGCAGTAAAATTCATCCCCTTGCCTACAACTTAGTTGCGGTTTATTGTCCTTACTTGAAATTTAGCTTCCAACAAATTTATTGAAAATACAAGTTTTATGTTTAACTTCCCAAAGGTTTGTACTCTTTTAGGACCCACCTTACTAAGACTCGTCGGAATAGGTAGAGTGGCGTACTTAGGATACTGGACAAGGCTAAGTCGATAGCGCACTCCAGACCTGTGGTGGCTTTGGTTTTCAGGTGAGTAGACTGTCTAGTAATGACCGGAATCCAATGGAAAATTATCATTAAGACTTATATATCTCAAATGAATATTTCGGATCTTATTTCAAGCTGATTGCACAACATCACTATTGACAAGAAGGTATAAAATGAAATGATCTTGCACAAATGAGATGCATGTAGAGTCTGTTTCTATAAAATGTTTCTCATTAAGGTCCGAATAACAGGGGAATACAAGGACACCCTTAAAGCAGAAGACCAAGTTAAGTGTGCTATTCATCTTGTAATACCCAGGGAAGGTAAGAACACACCTAAAGTACATGACCAAGTTAAGTATGCTTTTGACCTAAGACCCCCCCGACTCTGTTCATAGACTCTAAGAGATACACCTTATACAAATACAGACTCACCTCCGTGAACTAGGTGCAGAACTTACGAAGGTGCTCAATGTTCCAGGGGTTGGGAAGTTGTATCCCATCCCCTGTTGCCAAGCAGATGCATCCAGGGTGGGAAACTTTGATAACTCAAAAGGGACCTTCCCAGCTGGGGGAAATTTTGTTCATCCCTTCTCAAGTCAGCATTCTCCGCTGCACCAGATAGCCTTCCTCCAACTGCCGGTCACGCACGAACCTTTGGTGATAGCGCCGGAGTGCCTGACGGTAGCATGCATTTCGAATAGCTGCTTGGCACCTTGCCTCATCGAAGAGGTACAGGTCTTCATGCCAGAGCTGGTCTTGCATGGCTTCGTCAAAGGTTCATACCCGAAGGGAACCCATGGTGATCTCCAGAGGAAGGACAACTTTAGCTCCGTACACCAAGAAGAAATGTGTCTCTCTTGTGGCCTGACTCGGTGTAATCTAGCTCGCCCATAATGCAGATGGAAGCTCTTCTATCCAGTTGGCGCCATGTTTCTTCAAACACTCATAAGTGCGCGTCTTGAGTCCCTTGAGTATTTTTGTGTTTGCTCTCTCAGCTTGGCCATTGCCTACCGGATGAGCTACAGATGTGTAGCTGACTGATATGTCGAGGTCTTCGCAGTACTCTTGGAATGTTGCACTTGTGAATTGTGTTCCATTGTTAGTGATGATTCTGTTCTGAACTCCAAATCTACAGACAATGGATTTCAATAATTTGATAGTTGATTGCTTGTTGATAGTCACAACTGGAGCTGCTTCCGGCCACTTTGTGAACTTGTCGATGGTGACATACAAGAACCGATAACCTCCGACGACTTTTGGGAAAGGTCCCAAAATGTCCATCCCCCACAGAGTGAATGGCCACGTGGGGGGAATCATCTGTAGTGACTGCGCCAGTGTGTTATTTTGCTTCGCGTGGAACTAGCACACTTCACACTTCTTGACGAGCTCGACTGCATCCTGTAGTGTTGTAGGACAATAAAAACCATGCTGAAAGTCCTTACCGACCAACGTGCGAGAAGACGCGTGGTTCTCGCACTCGCCTCCATGGATCTCCGTGAGAAGCTCACAACACTCTTCCTGGGAAATGCATCACATTAGAACGCCGTTGGCACCATGTCAGTAGAGATCCTCTTCTACCAACGTGTATCTTTTAGCCAATCTAACAATTCGCTCAACGGATACACTGTTTTCAGGAAGGATGTTGTCTTTCAAGTAGTCTTGGAACTCCAAGATCCATGCATCAGGACTAACTTGAGCTTCTGGATCTTGCGCGCTTGGTTGCTTGAAGCTTCCTGTAGCGCTTACGATCCTTGGTGGGCGCCATGGTAACAGGGCCACCGGGAGTGCCAGCTTCGCAGTGCTGGTCTCGCCCCCATCACTCAGTTCGACATGATGAGCGGTAGGTGATGACAATCTCCTGACAAAAACCCCATCGGGATCTTGAGCCCCGATTGAAGCCTTCGTCGAGAAGTCGTCAGCTTCAATGTTGTTGAGACGCTGGAAATGACAGAGATCAAGGACATGGAAGTCCTTCTGCAACTTCTGGACTTCAAGTAAATATGCAGCGACTTGAGGGTTGTTGCAACTGCATTTACCTTTGACTTGATGATGAGTTGCGAGTAACCCTTCACCAGTAGCTGTCAGATGTCATATGATAGTGGCACCTTGAGTCTAAAAATGAGAGCTTCATATTTCGCCATGTTATTGGTTGGTCAGACCTCCTGATATACGGGTGGTCTGAGCGGCATCAGAACCAATTTGGACGACTTTGACAGGAACGTCAGTGTCGCCGCTTGGTTGCACGCGAGGTGCAGAAGATGAGCCGCGCTGACGCGAGCTCGGGGGTTGTTGAGCAGCTTGCTCCTTGCCAGATCTTTCTTCATGCACTATTGCAAGCGCATGAAGTTCTTCCAGCGCAGTGACCCCAACAGTGCAGTCCCCTTGGATCCTAAGGATGCCTGAAGGAGTCGACATCTTCAATACTAGGTTGCCGTAGTGGACTACATCCATGAACTTATACATGGATGGCCTGCCTAGGATCACGTTGAAGGGTAGTTTGATGTGAGCCACATCAAACACCAGCTTCTCGAACCAGTAGTTGTCCCGTGTCCCGAAGATCACAGGTAAAGTAACCGATCCAAGAGGTTTGATAGCTCCCGGACCTACTCTAGAGAGCGTGAGGGCTGAAGGTCCGAGAGGTTGAGCTGGAGCTTCACGAAAGCTGCGAAGCTGAGGAGGTTGAGTGTCGCACCTCCATCCACGAGGACATGGTAGAGATGGATGTCGTTGATAGTCGGGGAGACCATCATAGACAGTTCGAAGAATCAAAGGTGTTGGAAGTATCCATCCACTTCCGGTGAGGCTCCGCCTTGGTAGTAGGAGCAGCAGGATCCATCTCTCGACACATAGTCTTCAAGTTGCGTTGGGAGTTGATATCCTAGGACCCTCCATACACCATATGAAGAGTCTTCCGACGCTCATTGTCCAATATGTTAGAGTCATCTTCGATGGTACTGTAGACCACCTTCAACTCCTTCTTGGCGTCTTGGAAGCCTAGCTCCTGATCAGACGAAAATTCGTTGGCTTTCTGCTTTCATTCCCGTTGGCAGAAAGGGGTCTCGTCTTGACGCTTGATATTGCATTTAGGAAGCCTCTTGACCTCTCGACAGTCTTAAAGATTGTGGGTCATTGATGTGTGGATTGGACACCATATCTTTTCACCATCGCCATCTTCAAACGAAGGTCGAGGTCGTTTATCGGGTCGTGGCCCCTGGCCACCCGGAGCAGCGGTAGCGGCAACAATAGGTGAGCTGGCAAGTGACTTCTTCTTCTTCTTTTTTCCACTACCAGAGGCAGTAGCTTCATCTTTGGAGGATTTCCTTGCCTCCGCAGCTGGTTTGGAGTGCATTTCACGGCCCTCTGCGGCTCTAGCACATTTGTCTACCAGGATGAAGAGCTCGGTGATGCTGCTGACATTATTAGTTGCCAGCTTCTCCAACATCTTCTTATATCAGACCACCTATCAAAATGTGACGACAACAGAAGTGTTGGAGATAGAAGGGATAGCGTTTCGTACCTGAGAAAATCGTTGGATGAAGGATCGCAGTGACTCCCCCGACTTCTGTTGTACGGCAAATAGTTCCAGCTCGGTGCTAGGCCGGTGTAGGAGCTCTTGAAGTTGGCGGTGAACTAGCGATAGAGTTTCGCCCAACTGTAGATGGAGTCGCGCGGTAAGCTCATAAACCAGGACCTTGCAGTCCCAGTTAAGGCCACGGAGAAGTAGTTGGCTATGAAGGCCTCATTTCTTCTTGCCACGAGAATGGCGGTGGAGTAGATCTGAAGAAATTCAACGGGGTTGATTGTCCCATCGTATTTCTTTGACAGGTGAGGCTGGCACTTGGGTGGCCACTCGACCATGCGGAGGTGCATGGCAAGGGTCGAACAGACAATCCCAACTCCCAAAGAGAAGGGTTTTCTTAAGCAATGCACCTCTCACGTGCACGCTCGATGTTGACACGGCCGTCTTGCCACATGTAACGGCGATCCAGCTCCGACTGAAGATCCTGAGTCGGGAACCTTGTCACCGTATGAGTACGGCGAGCCTCGAAGGGCAGTGACATCACTTGCTGGGAGGGCGCACATCTCCTAAAATGTGACGCCTGAGGACCAAGTCTACTAGACAAGGTCCTGTTCTATGAAGGTGCCTGCCCTACACTAGGCGGACCTTGGTTGCTGATCGCATTGGCTGCGACTGCAACCAAATGCTCAACATCAACGTGCCACTATTCCAGCCTGGTAGGTGGAGCTCTCGGCGCTGGTGGACACTAGAGAAGAGTCCGCTGCATTCATCATGTTCTCGGGGTTGTTTGTCGATGCAGAGACCGACGAGAATACTCCATCCTGTTAAGATGGTGGTGGTGGTGGAGGAGCGACACCCGTTGGAACAACAACATCGGCTGGCTGCTGCACATTGGAGGGATTTCCTCTAGTAGGCTTCAAAGCCGGTCTGTTGGATGAAGCGGCGGAGGAGTCTACCATCTTGAATCTTGAAAGCACCCCCTACCTGGTGCGCCAAATATCAACGTGTGGACTAGGACACTTCCCCTGGTACTACGAAGAAGTAGTCCACGGAGGTTCATATTCGGTTAGGGCGCGAGTCAAGATCGTGGCAAGAGGTGAACACCGAGAGTTTTACGTGGTTCGGGCCGCCTGAGCATAATACCCTACTCCACGGGGTGTGTGTTGATTGTATGAGCTTGAGTGTGTAAGAGTTGGCTTGAGATAGCTTGTCCTTCTACCGTGCAGCACATCCCTTTTATATGCCAAGGACTGGCAGTTACAGTTTGTGCCTGGCCCGACAAGTGGCCCCGGCTGTATTAACTACCCTGTACATGATCTATAGTGTTATGATGAGTTAATTGTGTGATAACATGCCTTACTAACAGCTTTACCAGCCTTGATAGTCCTATGATTGTGCGTCATTAATATAGAATTAATGACGCGTTAACCAGGCCTTGTAACAGCTAATTGATATCCCTTGAATGTCAGCACCGTTGGAGATCCCGCTGTCTTCCCATTGTTGATGTAGGTCCGAGCGTTGACACGTGGAAGCTCCAGAGCTTCCCTCTACTGGGGGACAGATCTGGTGCCATTGGACACGTGGCAGTGCTGTAGCTTCCCTTAGGAGGGAGGCAGGTCCGGCTCTGCAGGACACGTGGCAGCACCGGAGATACCCAAACGAGGGAGGCAGGTCCGGCTCTTCTGGACACGTGGCTACATTGGATCCACCCTAAGGCGGGAGGTAGATCTGGTTTTGCGAGATGCGTATCCCCTTCAGACGCCCACCACTTGGACATAGGAACTCATCGACTTTGCTTGTGATGTCAGAGGCTACCCAGTACGCAGGGTACCGACAGTGAGACACACAAGAGCATTCTATTCTAATGGGGATAAATGGGTCTAAGGGAGATTAGACTAAGAGTTAGGGATTTGTTCCTACAATGCCTCTAATACACATATACATAGCCTAGGTTAGATACTAATGAGCATGTGAATGGTGAATCCTTATGCTAAGTTGTTCAACACATTGGGAACAGGCTTACCCCTAGCAATACTAGGGCGACTCCCTCCAAGAGCTTGTGGCATAGCCGAACGTGGAGGATTACAAAGGACAGATAGAGCTGTCACCACCTACTGCCTACCTCTTCAATCTGTGGGTCTACGAGACATCCAATGCTACTTAACTATCCTAGCACCATGCTCACATATTAAGTAAATACCTTAAGAGCCTAGGCACAAGCCATCTTAAGGCAATGACTAACCTAAACATCATTGAACCAATGCTGAGACATAGCATAAGTTATTCATATTAACATGATCATATCATAAATAGTTAAACTATAGTGGAGGTTTGTAGTGTTTATGATGATAGAATGAGATTGTTATGGCATAATCATAAAGACTACTCCTACCACATACATGGACTCCACAACCAAATAAGAAACGCTTCATCCAAGCATATGTACAAAAGAAGACTAAAAATAACATCTTTATTATGCATAAAGTCACAAATACAATAAGGACTATATGAGCCATACCTTTCATAATATGGAATTGGGAAGAGAGGCTCCCTCTATTCCTTTCCTAATTTGGACTATGGACTAGAGACTCTCCTCTCTACAACCTAAACTCCTCTAAGACTATGGAAGATAGTGGATACAATAGAATAAAGCTCAAGTGGTGTGTGTGTGAAGTGAGGGGTAGGGGGTCCTATTTATAGCTGGAGAAGGACGGTTCCGGCCACCAAAAGCGTGCAAATCAGTCTTCATCGTGATCAGGGCACCACAGGGAGTCGACACGTGGAAGTTGACCGAGTTTGGCGCTAGAAATGCTTCGGCCGAACCTCCACGTCGGTCGAACTGGTCTTCTAACAAATTCCAGTGTGCTTTCCCGGAGTGACTTCCAGGTGGGTCCCATTGACTGATATGGGTGATACACTGTTGGATCTCCTCGAATACGTCTGTTCATGGGCCATTTGATCCATGCGATGCCACGTGTTGGTGCTTGATTGACTGGGATGGTAAGTCAATTCTATCATTCATTTTTCAAAAGTTCGAGAAAGGTTATGCACTGATTTTCCTTGCTTCCAGAAATACCTACGAAAAACCTAATGCAGCTCTACGGTGTGATAGTTTGTTTCTTGGACAGATAACTAGTAAGTCCATGTTTCTTTTTGTTTGATCAATGGATATTGAAAGCTTCCACGTGACATACATCCTCAAGTTTGTTTTCTGGCCAAGTTAGCGATCATCAACGACTGGGGATTTGTCACCCTCTTTTATCTCATTTCCTGCATAAAATGCCTATACATGCACTATTCTTCCAAGGACAAGTGGAAATAGGTTAAGTAGAAAGGTGAAGTGTGCAAAAAATGATTTTTCCTTCACATAATTGAGTTATATTGACAGATGAAATTGGGATATAACAACAGTCAACATTGGTAATGTAATTCCTTTGGTCATGCCATGAGTTATGCAAAAATGAATAATGTCAATATAGTCATTTATGTGTGTGTAATGACAATATGGAGGAGTGTTATGCAATGTCAGGTGAATTCGATGAAAATTAGTGAAGTCATGGATATTAAGGAGTATAAAGATCATAGGCGAGAGCATAACTTTTCTTGGAAGCTATGGACATTAATCAATATATGGTTTCATGGCTATAGTTTAATTGGAAGCTACGAACAGAAGCATGTGTATGTGCATGCCTGGGATTATGAAGAAGTAAGACATGGTGAGTATATTTATGAACATTAGCTAAGTTATGAACTTCTTCACTATATAGGTTCATAATGTTAGTTCAATGGAAGTGATGGTGCATAATCATGTATATGTGTATGCATTAACATATGAAAAGTTTTAAACAATTAATGATCATACTGGGAGCTACTACAGTTGGAGATAGGGAAGCTGCCAGCGCCCATGGCAATCTGATTACTTAACTGGATGAATCTTAAATACAGAAGTTTGTAACATCCTGTTGCTTGATACGCACCAGTACTCCAATAGGTGAAGAGCCTAGTGATGTTGTTCCATATTGGTCTGGGCTAACCTGCCATCCAACTTTGATGCAATTGAGGTATTTTTATTTGAAGCAAAGGAGGCAGGTGTTCTGCCGTTTCACTAAAGGAGGAGTAAAGGTTCAGATACAAACAAAAATATAAGTGGCAACCTAAGTTGCCAGTGGAAAATACAAAAGTAGAAATGGAAAAAGCAGGGAGCAAACTATCACGAAGTTTGCTGGGGCTCCAAACACGACCAGCCCTCAGGACTGGCAGCAGATCTCATTTTTCATTCGAAATCTTCTCTTGATAGACTTGCCATCCTCTCTGGTACCTATTCTAGTCCTTGAAAAACTCTTTGATTTCTCTCCTTCCATGTGTTCCACCACAGGTACAGTAGGAGCCCTCCTCTTCTTCTTCTTTCTTCCTCTGGCGTGTGTTTTATGACCTGATTGAAACCTTCTGCTATTTCTTGCTCGCTGTTATCTGCCAGGAAGGTGTTTTGCAGCAGCCCAGACCAACTTTCAACAAGACCTGCTACCCGCTTTGTGTAGGAGCACTCCAGAAACAGATGGCGAACCATTTTGATCTCGTCCAGGCATAAGGGGTAGATAATATTGTTATCCCAACCTCTTTTTTCAAGGTTATCCGCTGTGAGCACTTTCTCATGCATTAGTGTCCATCCGAAAAAAAATGGACTTTTGGTTCAGCCAAAGCCCGCCATAGCTTGCGCGAAAGAAACGGTTTTGTCGCCCCTAAAAACTGCAGTTTGTAGGCCGATTTTGCTGAGTAAGTTTTGCTCGCTGTCCATTTCCATGTTATTGTGTCTTCCATGTGGTTTTGGACCGAAAATTCTTGGATCAGCCTCAATAGCAGAATTAGTTGTTCCACTTGCTGTACATTTGTTAAGGTTCTCAGACCCCTGAACCAGCCAAGCTCTTGCATTTCTGCTACTACTCTTTTATTTTTATGTGTTGATAGAGTGAAAGGTCCGGCATCATCTCCTTAAAAGGTAAGTCACCTCTCCATTTATCTTGCCAGAAAAGAGTTTTTTTGGCCATTTCCTACATGGATATCAACAGATGTTGTGAATATAGCTTTGTCTCTCTGAGTGCACGGGACCTTCATTTCCAGCCATCGTTTATTCATCTCTGTCTATTTCTGCCATTGCCATTTTAGTCTTAGAGCTGTGGCGAACTTATGCAAGATGAGAACGCCCAGGCCGCCAAGGTTTTTTGGACGACATACCATGTCTCATTTCACCAAGTGGACCCCTCTTTTATTTCCTTCTTGTGTCTCTCCAGACCATATGAATTATTCGTATTGAATCAATGCTCCTTATTAGCCATTTAGGCAGCACCAAGACTTGTGCGTGATAGGCGACTGTGCTGGTTAGGACTGATTGTGTCAAGGTGAGCCGCCCCGCTTTGTTTAGAAGTCTTCCTTTCCATTTTTGTAGCTTGCTTCCTACTTTGTCTACCAATGGCTGTAGTTCACTCCGTTTTAATTTCTTGGTGTGGAGTGGTAGACCAAGGTATTTGCAGCGGAAATGTTCTACTTTCCCAGGGAATTTCACTATTAAGTCTTGTACCTCCTGTGGTTGTACATTAATCAGCTATATTTCTGTTTTGGCCATATTTAGCACAAGTCCAGATGCCTGGCCAAAAAATAGGAGAATTTGCTTTGTCCTTCTCAGATCTTGTTTTGTCGAGTTTACAAAAAATTGCAGCATCATCAGGATATACCGAGATGTTACCAATTTCCACTTTTGGGGTCATCTGCGTGAGGATGCCACACTGGATGGCCATTCGCAGAATTCTTTGGAGAGGGTCTATTGCCAGGATGAAAAGCAAAGGGGAGAGGGGGTCTCTTTGTCGTAGCCCCTTTTCGTGTGCTATCGGGTTTCCAGGCTGTTCATTTAAGAGTACTCGTGTAGAGGATGTTGCTAGTGCAAGGGTGATCCACTCTCTCCATCTGGGTCCGAAACCTCGAGCTTGCGTCATTTCTAAGATGTAAGTCCAGTGTACCGACTCAAAAGCTTTCTTGATTTCAAGCTTTATGAATAGAGCTTTCTTCCTCCTGGTCTTGAAAATTTTCACTAGATTCTGAACATATAAGAAATTATCCTGAATGCACCGTATTTTGATAAAAGCGCTCTGGTTATTGC
Organism: Tuctoria greenei; assembly: GCA_036927565.1. Classification (NCBI taxonomy): domain Eukaryota; kingdom Viridiplantae; phylum Streptophyta; class Magnoliopsida; order Poales; family Poaceae; genus Tuctoria; species Tuctoria greenei. Next base: position 168,821,513 of record JAYESD010000004.1, read on the forward strand.
CAACCACCCTGTTTAGATGCGGCCCAAGGCGTTTAGCCAAAATTTTTGAGAAGAGCTTGGCTATGCTATGCACGAGTGATGTCTTTGTTAGAATGGAGCTTGGCTATGCTATGCAAGAGTAATGTATTTTGTGGAAGACCCTTGTGATGTCTGTTTTTACGATGTGCCAACACTCTTGGAAAACAGGAAAGTATAGGCATCGGGTCCCGAAGCTTTGTCTCTTGGGAGGTCCATGACAGCTTTTTTCACCTCTTCTTCCCCAATGTCCACTTCTAGTTTCTGTAGCTGCTCATCATCATATTGGAGTTCATCTCAATTTAGCGTTGTTGTGTGCTCTGTGGCCCTTCCTATCTGACTTGCAAAGTGGTCATGTATCACTTTCTCTTTTTGTTTGTGGATGAAAGCATATCCATCTTCTATTTTCAGCATGTGGATGTAGTTTTTGGACCTTCTTCCATTGGCTCTCAGGTGGAAAAGTTTTGTATTTGCGTCCATGGCTTTTTTGTTTGTTAATCTGGCTCACTGTATCATTTTTATTCCGTCTATTGCTATCAGGCCAAGTAGCTTTGTGTTGACTCTATCCTTAAACTCGCTCTCTAGCTGGGTTAAGGTCCGAGATTCCTGGGCCACTTCAAGCCCCTCAATTATTTGCTTTGCTATAACCATTTGTAGCTTGATGTTGCCAATTGAGTTCTTCTCCCATTTCTTAAGTTCCTTTGTAGTTCTAGCAAGCTTTATATGAAGGGCTGTTATGGCATTTGTAGGCTGTAGTGGCTTTGTCCAAGCTTGAGCGACTGTTTTCATAAAGCCAGGCATTGTCGTCCAGAAATCTTCAAACTTGAAATGCTTCACTCTGCAGGCGCCGATGTCGCCATGCATCATCAAGGGAGAGTGATCTTAGATGCCATTTAGAAGGGCTTGCATACATGTTCTTGGGAACAGGTCTTCCCATTCAACTGTGTGAAAAAGCGGTCAATCTTTGTTAGAATGGGTTCAACTTGCTGGTTTGACCAAGTGTATTTCCTGCCTTGGAGCCTCATTTCTTTTAGTTCCAAATCATCTATTGTGCTTCTGAATTTTTCCATAACACCTCTGTTATATGGTCCCCTGTTCTTGTCTACATTTCTATAGATCATGTTAAAGTCTCCAAGTAGGAGCCATTTGCTGTCAACTTGATTTTGGCGCAGTTTAATTTCATCAAGGAACAGAAGTTCATCGTTCAGCTCTTGTGGTCCATAGAACCAAGTAAGGGTCCACTCCACTTCTTCTGCTTGCATTTGTATAACCACCATTAAAGAGTGATTAGTCATCGATGTCGCAATGATCCAAAAGAAACCGTCTGCCACTGCTATGAGGATTCCCCCCCATGTGCCCCCCTTCATAACCCCCCCCCCCTTCCACGTAAGCTATGGCTTGCTGGCGGCCACTTCCATCAGGTCAACAGACATGGGAAACGCGATGCTTCTATGCCTCTTCTTGCCATATCTCTTGACAGATCAAGCTTGTCCTCATGACATCTTTCTTGGTCCTTCTGATTGGCATGGTGTTCTCTGGGACTTAACGTTCTAGTGCACATCTAGGTGATTCGCTGGATGTTCTGCCGTGATGCAACCTTGGACACCTCGTACAAGCCTTCTAGGTGGTAGGGAAGCCGCATCGGGATGGTGTCGTTCATGAGGAAAGGTTGATCAATGCAGGCTAGTTGGAAGTCTGCACAAAGTCCTGGCGCAAACGGAGCAAAAAATGGTGGTCTCTTCATGTGAGGCGATTGTTCCCTATCCGGGACTTCAAACCCTAAGTCACCATCGTGTTAATCTCTCTATTGGATTCCACCCCGATTGCTTTCCATATTCTTTATCCTCACGTCACCATAAATTATTTGGTGCAAACTGCGATGGAAATAGCCCATCCCCTAATGAGATTCATGGCATCGCTGCCCTTCTTGCCGCCACTGCCGATGGGGACTCATCTTTGGCCACCTACAATTGTCGCCACCTGTAACACCCAATTTTTCGGCCTCGCGACTTCCCTTAGTGAGTTTGCCTCACCCTCCTCTTTCTTTCTTGCCCTAGAAATGCCCACTTCATTTGTTTGTTGCACGCTTTGGTTGCAGCCGGCGATATCGCCGTCATGCTCGCACTGTGCCGCCGCGCGCCGCCGTCCCAAGCCGTCGGGGTGACGTGGCCGCTCGGCCGCCGTCCATTTTGTATGTGCGGCCGAGATTAGATCATGGGATACCCCTTCGTTTAATTAAATCCGAGCCATAGATTTTAGATCCGACGACTAGAATTTAAATTAGCCTGCGCGCCAGGAATTTTGCACCGGGCCCCCTGCCATTTTGCGTACTAGCCCCTGGAAAATAAATTAATCATGCACAAGCCCAAGGAAAGTGCAAAAGAGGCCCTGGACTTTATAAAAATCGTGATTTGATTGTGGATTTCATAAATTAGCCCCTGGATATTCATTTGATACCATTTTTAGCCCTTGGCTAGTTAGGAAAATTACAATCTAGCCCCTAGTCACTTTAAAAATCATTTTCAACATTTTATATATTTACAGATTTACTGAAAATTGTATAAAATAGAGAATAAATGCAGAAAAGTGAATAAAAACTTATAAAATTCATAATAAATATTTGAAAACTTAAAAATATGTTTTATCCCTGGTTAACTTTAAATAATTCAATTTTTCCACCAAAATTTTATAGAAAATATATTGATTTGGTGTTTAATTAACATAAAATTATTTTAATCCTAGAAATTAATTTACACATAAAAATAAATATTAAAAATGGTGTAAAAATTGTAAAATGCATATTTTATGTTGGGAATTTAGTTTAAGCAAATTTTTGAAGAAGAAAACTTTATGGAAAATAATATTAGGTTACAAATAAATATAAAAGTCATATAAAATTGTTAAAAATATGTTTTATTCCAATTATCTCATTTAAACCAAATTCTCAAAAATACATATTTTGTGCCTATGATTTAAATTAACAATGAAATCATGAATGCATAGGATTTTATGTTTATTGTATTGTGTGCATTTTGTGATTGTTCTTATTCTACGTTATCATTTTATGTGCATCATCGTATCTAGAGTCGGGGCCAGAACCGACCTTCAATCTTCAAGAGCACCAGTTTCCCATCAACCACCAAGGTCACTTTAGAGGCAAGTTCCTTGACCATCTTGCACCCTTTTTGTTAAGTTTTAGTTAGATGCACGCTAAATTAAAATATGAATCATATGCTATGTTTCCCTAGTTTTTCCCAATAATTCCTTGTCGCTTGGTTTGGTTGTTTTACTATTAATTAGTTCATGCTTAGCCATGCTTAATTAAATATGGTCAACTTATCTACATGATATATTTTATTGCTATGAATCATGAAATGTTGGCAAATATGAATTTAGTGGATAGGAATCTGATATGGGGTTTTGTTTGGATTGGTGCATGCGTGCACAAGACCTTGGTTTGGGGCTTGACAACAATCAGATTCTAATGACCGGTTTATGGAGGAAGTTGCTAAGGCTTTTTGTATCACCACAGAATTGTATATGGGACAACTTGGTTTAGTAATTTGGTCTCTCCCGATGTATCATAGGTAATTGAACATGCGAGGAATGGGTTCAATATTCTTCCTTGGGATCCGCATGACTCAAGAGGGGGCTTCTCCTTGCGGAGGGAAAATAGACTCCTGGTGTCAGAGTGGTGAAACCTTAGATTACCCATTGCAAGTCGGGAAAACCATCGGAAACACCTTGTAGTGATCTCCTGGCCACACATCTACGGAAGTGTGTAATGTGGTTAGCTACCACGGGCATCAGGGAGGTTTACCTAAGTCCACCTGGCAACAGGCGATGAAATCACAAACTGTGGGTAAAGGATACACACTCTGCAGAGTCTTGTCAAACTGTCTAGACAGCCGTGCTCACCGACACGAGCGGCTTGGAACCAAAATTCATAATTAGCACATGGTTAAATAATGGATGGTTTGGGCTTGGACTTACCTGGTTATTTTGGGATGTTGGTTGGGAATTTCACCTAGATGTATGTGCTTAACAACATTAAGAGTAAGTTATAATTGCTATAGTGCTTTAACTATTATTTGCCAACCTTGTTATGAGCCTCATGTCATAACTTCCCAACTTGCGAGTACTGTTGGTACTCAAACTTATTAGTTGCATATCTTCCCCCCACCCCCCCAGTCTATAAAGACGAAGAGTCGGAGAACCAGGACTTTTATGGAGATTCTGATGAGATGTTCTAGGTTGGCATATCCCCTGTGCAATGCTGTGCTTGGAGCCCTTTTATTTGATTTCCGCTGCTTATGTACTTTTATTTTAGACCTAGAAGGTCATTTATGTAATAAGGTGATGTACTCAAACATGACATTATTGATGGTATTTCACTTTCATCTACACATGTATGAGTTGAACTGATCCTGGCATACATGTGGAAAGCATCTAGTTGTCTTCTTATTACCAGGTGTGACACCACCCCAACCTTCTTCTCCGTGTTGCCAGGCGTCAAAAAACCTCAGTGAGGCAAGCTTTGGGGCGCTGCAACCCTGTTGCTCGAAGGAAGCGACATGCGATGAAGATAGCCACCATATAAATAATATTAACCCACCAAATAAAATCTCTCTTAAAAGGAAATAAAACTAACTGACCATATATTCATATATCTTTTCAACCAAACTTCTTGGAGCTCACGTCTTGCATGTATATCTCCATCCTGCCGTATATCGTCCATACAAGAGGTATTCTTATTGTCCAAAAGGCTGGCGACAGAAACCTTCCGTTGTTCCACCAATAATTGTACCAAAGACTGATGATAGAAATCTTGCTCCCTTGCCCCTGGTGGATAACGACAGGATGCTCATGAGCTGATGACAGCTGCCCTAGGCATAGGAAAAGAAGCTAACGCTAGAAACTCTTCAACACATATTTCACATGCCTCCTGCCAATTTTAATTCCCAACACATGCCCCCCTCCCCCCTGTTTTTAGGCAAAACAACGTGTGCCAAAAAACATTTTTCTAGCAACGACTTAATCAGTAAATCAGCTTTACTCAAATCAACTAGGGCATTTGAGTTTAAACCGTTTAACCATCTAGGATGATAACTTACTTATCGGTCATGAAATCTGAAATAATATCAAGCTCCTTGCAATAGGCTAGGATAATACTTCTTCAGATATTTACCATTAAGAGCCTTGCTTACCTTTTCTCCTTGCAATGCTTTCACAAAGTATGAGTTCCCCGGAATAATACCAACAACTCTATATGGCCCGTCCCAGCTAGGTGACCCCTTTCCAAATTTATTATCCTTTGTCCCTATAGGCAAAATCATTTTCCACACCAAATCTCCAATTTGAAACGATTTTTCCTTAACCTTCTTATTATACGTTTTAGCCACCTTTACTTTTTCTTTTTCAATTTCTCTCAATGCTTTGAATCAGCTTTCAGGTATTTCATCTATTCTATCCGTCATTAAATCATTGTATTCTATAGCCCATAGAACATTTTGCTGAGTTATTCTAGATGCTTGTAAATTAATCTCAACAGGGTGTACCGCCTCTTGCCCATAAACAAGTTCAAAAGGAGTTACCTTGGTAGCACCATGCTTGGAAATTCTATGGGCCCACAATGCTTCAGACAACACCTCATGCATCCTTCTTAGATTCTCCTCTATTTTTTTCTTGATCAACCGAATTAAAATTTTGTTGCTAGCCTCGGCCTGTCCATTAGGTTGAGCATAATAGGGCGACGAGTGTAACAACTTGATCTTAAGAGATTCGACAAATTCTTTAAATTGATGAGACATGAAAGAAGCTCCTTGATCTGTAGTCAATGTTTGTGGTGTGCCAAATCTATACACAATATGTTCCAATACAAACTGATTACCTCTTTGTGAATCTTGTTTTTCAATGGTACATCCTCTGTACACTTAGTAAAATAATCAGTTGCAACCAAAACAAAACGATGTCCTTTCGATGATGAAGGATGTATCTCACCAATAAAATCTAGACCCCATCCTCTAAATGGCCACGGCTTTATGATAGGATGTAACATACTAGCCGTGGCCATTTGTACGTTCCCAAATTTTTGACGAGCCTCACATCCTTTGTAATATATAAAACAATCATTTAGCATATTCGGCCAATAAAAACATGCTCTTTTAACATCCCCTTCATCTTATGGGCCGACTGATGTGTTCCACACGTTCCCTCATGCACTTCTCCCACAGATATTTTAGATTGCTCCCCACCTAAACATTTTAACAAAAGACCATCAAAGGTAATATAATTCACCATCCATTAAAGTATATTTCAATGCTTAATGTCGTTTGTACAAATACTACGATTTTGTATATTCTCGATTAAAACATGCTTCCAATCATTCACCATACTTTCATCAAATTTGGCCGAATTACAATGATCATCCTGGATGTCTAAAACATTATGTTATATTCGCCTTCCTTTGATTAAAAAATTCCTTTGCTTGATTCCATAACATGAAGCTTGCTGCGCTAACGAATTGACCCTCAAATTATTCTCCCTAGGTATATGAACAATGCAAAAATATTCCAATTTTCTTATAATATCGATGCACCTTTGACGATATTCATTCAATACTCCATCTAAACATTGGCATTCCTATTTATTTGTTGCAAAACTAATTTTGAGTACCCAAAAGCTTCTATGCTTCTCACTCCCATATAAAGCAAATTTATTAAACCACTCAGTAATGCTTCGTATTCATCCTGATTGTTGGTACATGTAAAATCTAGCCGAATAGAAAAATCATACGTTAAGTCATTTGGCGAAACAATCACATATCCAACTCCTTGACCTTTCCCACAAACTGATCCATCAAAGAAGAATTTCCATGGGCACATCTCAAATGATTTCAAGTCACAATCAATTTTAACATAATGATACACATAAAGTCATTGACTACTTGCCCCTTCATTGCTCGTAATGGCTCATATATCAAATCATATTCAACTAAAGAGTATGCTCGTTTCCCCACTCTCCACTAAGAATTGGTTTTTGCAGCATATATTTTATTACATCATACTGACACGCTACTATGCCGGTACTAGAAAGTACATAATGTCGAAATTTAGCACATGCATGATATAAAAACAAGCATAACTTTTGAATAAATAAATACCTTGTCTCAGTATCCAATAATTGTCGGCTCACGTAAGCAACTGTAAATTCCCTTCCACGTCAAAACTGCACCTACAACATTCTCTTGAGCAGCAATGTATAATTCAAAATTCTTACCAATTTTGGGTGCCCGCAACACTTGAGGATTAGCAAAATATGATTTAATTCTCTCGAAGGCTTCTCTCTGTTCTGCCCCCCAGACAAATTCATTCTTATGTTTCAACCTCAGCAGTGGCAATTCAATCTTACCTGCAAAATTAGTAATAAGTCGTGTCAGATAATTTATCTTCCCCAACAACTTTTGACATCCTTTTTGCATGTCGGCTCTTCTGTTTTTCTAATAGCCTCCACTTTCTTAGGATCAATTTCTATGCCATGCTCGTGTACAATAAATTCCAAGAATCTACCAGCCAACACGCCAAACACACACTTCAAATGATTCATTTTTAATCCGTATTTTCACATCCTTTCAAAATCCAAACTCAAATTGGCTAAATGACCATGAAAACCAGCCGATTTCACAACTAAATCATCAATATACACTTCCAAAATTATACCCATTAATCATGAAAAATTAAGATTCATAGCTCGCTGATATATACGCACCAGCATTTTTCAACCCAGACATCATTACAATCCATTCAAATAGCCCAACGATCCAGGACACCGGAAAGCAGTTTTAGCTGTATCATCTTCATCCATAAAAATTTGATTGTAGCCAGCATTGCCATCCAAAAAACTAATCACCATATGCCCCGAAGCATTATTAATCAGAACATCAGCTAAAGGCATGGGGTACTCATCTTTAGGAGTTGCTTTATTTAAATTTCTAAAATCAATAGAAATCCTAATTTTACCAGTAGTTTTCTTTTCTACTGGCACTATGTTTGGCACCCATTCTGCATACCGACATGGCCGAATAAATTTTGCTTTCAACAATCGATCACTCTCTTCTTCTATTCTATCAAATAACTCTGGATTAAAGCATCTAGCAGGTTGTTTATACAGCTTAAATCCCTGTTTTATTGGCAATCTGTCCTCCACTAGTTCTCTACTCAAACCGGGCATCTCAGTATACGACCAAGCAAAACAATCAACAAACTCTGTCAATAAATTACATACCTCACTCTTTTGCTCCGCTGACAGATTTCATTCACATAGGTTGGTCTAGGAACAGCCCCATCTCCAATATCCACCTTTGTCAGCTCATCAATAGAAGAAAACTCCGGTCCTAACTTACCCATGTTGTCAAAATCTTCAATTGTCTCACCTATATCATTCTTCCCTGAATGATAGTCTTCAGTCCTCCTTTGCAGCCATGCAAGATTCTCTTCTTTGCTTAACATTACAGTGATAGATTATTTAGCCGAGTCATGTTCGGTTGGCTATACATTTACAGGTACAAATTCATCCCTACCCACACTTACATAATCATAATCTGTCAAATCTCTACCTGTTAAACACTTCATATCATTATGTCACAATTCCATTGATGATTCAGCTAATGCCACACATGCCGAATTATCTGCCTCTATTATCTCTACATCATCTCCATCCCATTATATCACACATTGGTGCAAAGTAGACGGTACACATCTGTTAGCATGCATCCAGTCTTTACCAAGTAGCATGTTGTACCTCCTTTTTACACTTACTACAAAGAATGCAGTTGGTACAGTCTTGCTCCCCACCGTCAGTTCTCCAGATATAATTCCCATAGCTTCGGTCGGTTCTTCAGAAAATCCACTGAATGTTGTGTTTGTTTTTATTAACTCACTCTCCTTATAGCCAGTTTCTCGAACATGGACAGCGGCATTATATTAACACCTGCTCCTCCATCAACCAACATGCGCCCCACTGGTGTCCCGTTCAAGTGCCCCTTAATGTACAATGGTTTTATGTGCTGACCAAATTATCTGGTTTTTCAAATACCACATTCTTTGCTCCAAAATTTAATTCAGCAACTTCAGTCTCTGGGATACAAAACTCAGCTGGCAATTGGAACACCATATTCACATCCATATTGTTAGCGCCCTGGTTTGTATTGCTACTATTTTCCACGTCACTGTCTGCCGCTTCTCTTTCTAGTCGCTTCTCTCTCCAAGTCTTCTTCGTGACCACCATCGGTCGTTCTTGATTAAACCACCGATCGCGGTCCTCTGCTTTTTTCTTTTCAGCAATCTCCATTGCTCGTAGGCGTTGAGCACACCGTTTTTGTGTATGATTAAGTCCAGTTAGACACCATTGAGGTGCAGGCTTCGTCCCTGGTGTTACTGACCCAGAAGTTTTGCTTCTCACATTTTGTACCATGCTCCTGTTACACTCAGCCGGAAGTATCCTATGTGCAGCAAAAAATAACTCACTGCTCCCCACCCTCATGTTATGTTTGGTAGCGAACCTCAGTGGCTTTACTACACTATGATTAAAGGACATTGAAGCTCTCGTCACACCCTGTTCGCCGGCAACTGAACTTGATAGGCTCGCCATAGGGCCTGGTGTGATACCTGGTCCGACAATTTCCCGGCCTTCCAACCACACAAACCGAGAATACTTCGCAGCTGGTTCTTCACTCTTCCCTTTCCTGTCCACTGATCTCTCTTCACTATGAGCTGCAACCATAATTGTCCCATTGCCACATTGTTCAGATGCAACCTTTTTAGCAGAATATGGAGGAGATTCTTTTCTTGACTTGTCTACCTCTAACTTAATTTCACAAGGGATTGTACCAACCAAAATTGTTGATCCAGTAGTACACCGGTCCTCAACCTTCTTTGAATCATTAAATTGCTCCTGTACCTTTATGACCACCTTCGAACCAGTTACATCGTGTTTCTCAGGAAGTGTTTCGCTACCATTACAAAGAACTATGGCATCACTTTCTCTGCGTATCGGCCTCCACCTCCGAGACAGTGTATTACGACTCCATGGCTCAAATTGTTGGCCGTTGCTCATCAAACTTCCACTTAAACTTTTGTGCCAAGAACTATAATTTGGAGACCGTTCTCTTTTAAAACCACTCAACCTCTGGAACACACTTCTCTTCTGCCGACTCAAGTACTTCTCCAACAAAAATCTGAAGTCGGTTTAATTGTTGATGCTTGTTCCCTTTGCTTATTAACCTTCCACACCCCTATCTCATGACTTTTTGGTTTTATCATCTTATGCTTCAGATCATCAGAAACCACAACATCCTTTCCCTTAGTAGTGTCGGCCTGATCAGTGCGAACAAAGATTTTCTTCTTGTCAAAATTAATCATATTAATAGGGAAAGGGTCAATGTCCAACTTCATCTTGCCACCATCTCCCAAGGTCAATCGTCCGTCATTTAGGGCCGATTGTACCTTTCGACAAAAATAGTTGCATTCATTAGTAGTATGAAAAAATGAATCATGTCATTTACAATATTTTCTCTTAGCTAGCTGCTCAGGAGTTGGTATAACATGACCCTACTTCAACCTAATCACCTTATTCTGCAACAGTACATCAAAAAGCTTATCAGACTTTGTTATCAAATGTATATTTTATTTCCTCCTTTTTTCCAGAACTAGGTTTCAAAAAAGAACAAGCTAAAGGATTAATTTTAGATGTCTCAATCCATCGGTCACACGGATATTAGTATCATCATCAATGACTCAATCCTCCTCTAAAATATTAATATTTTGTTTTTCTCATTCCTAGCTATTTCCATCTTTAAACTGGCTGTATGATCTATTATCTCTCGCACGATTTTCATAGGATATGGCACGTTGTATCACTTGATTAACATCAATGAAATCCTGTCCTTCTAACTTTTATTTCAAATATGAAGATAAACCTGCAAAACCTAAATCGGCCAAATCCTTTTCTCCAATGGTTAGACTGTAACACTTGTTTCTAGTTTCTCTAAACCTTTTAATATACTCAGAATCAGTTTCATTATATTTTTGTCTAACTGCAGTAAGATGCGATAATCTGATCTCAGTTTCACCATTGTAAAAATAATCATGAAACTTTTGTCCAAGACAGTCCCATGTGTTGATAGAATTCGAAGGTAATGAAGTAAACCAATTAAAAGCTGTACCAGACCATGACAATGGGAATAATTTAACTTTGTGTACATCAATAATACTCACTGCAGGATCGAAAAGCACGTGAAAATCTATCAGAGGGGGTGAGGGGTGAATGGTAGATTAAAACTTTTTCAACGGAAGCAACAAAAACCCCACGACAGAAAATTGATCTGTTAAAGAATTCGTGTGTGTGGCTAATCTAAACGTGTTCAACCGTGACAAAAGTGGTAGATATTATAAATAATCAAGTCACAAAGACACGACAACAAAAATCACGGAAAACCATCGAGAAAAAACTCAAGTTACAATCGAAAGATCGAACAAAGATCAATTTGTTCTACCGAGTAAAAACCAGATCTGTAACACTGCAAAGGAACTCGTGTAGATCCAAAACCACAAATCCAATGACCGTGAAATTTTCACATATAATAGAAAATCAAGTTCTGAAAACAATCCAAAAAGAATCACGTCAATCAGATCTGTAAAACTCGAGTTATGATAAAACCACGGAAGTAAGGTAGTGTTGTGCAGAAACTCGACGAGAAAAACTTGTCTGAAACAAGTCGATTGAACAAGGCAGAAAAGTTCCTTTCAACTAGAATTTTGTTCAACAGAACACAAGAGGAACAACCCAAAAGTCGTCTACAATGAGCTCTGGCCTCCCTTACTTTTATAAGCAGCCCAGAGGCCAACCCAATTCTAACTAGGACTCTAATCCTACTCAGTTCACGAATCAAAACTTTCCATAACTGCTCAAGACTCTTCTATACGCAGATAGAAGCAACCTTAAGACTTACAAACACCTTAAGAACGTATCCACATTCCTAAAACCACTCAACTTCATGATCACCATGAAATCCTAAAGTAATCAACTCAAATCTTTCCATATTTGAATCAAACCCGACTCAGCCGCAACCTGAGTCCATAACCTAGTCGGTTGGACCCTTCCAACCAATTCTTTACGTCAACATCTCTTCATCACACCTTGTAATCATGTTGTCACGTTCATGCACTCCTTACACTTGTGCAAACATCTTCCAACGACGTCCACGATACCTTCATATGCATTGTTATTGATTCAAACATGCCGCGCAACCTCGTGATCAACTCAACCACAATTCCTCTCGAACTTGGTTGTTGAACCTCATATTCTCCCTAATACTAGTTCAATGGATCCCGTCACCAGCTATGTCTTGAACTCAAGCAACACCTGTACATGAATAAACAACCAATACTTTCGAGCACAAGTCCTCGACTTGACTCACGTTAGTTCCGAAACCACAACACCTTACGTGAGCACCTCACATAAGCATGTTGCAAACCTTAGCAAAATAATATCATCCATAACCACCAAAACACACCAAAAAATTAGTAAAAGAATAATAAGCAAACTTTCCATAATTCAAAAAGCAAGTTCGAAACATTTCAAGTTAAAAGTAGAATCATTGCAATTTAGCACCGGACCTTGTCAAAGCTAACGGGACCTTGAATCGGAGCTTACCAAAGCTAATAGAACCTAGTGCCGGAGCTCACCAAAGCTAGTCAGACTTAGCGCTGGAGCTTACCAAAGCTAGTTGAACCTAGCGCCAGAGCTGACCAAAGCTAGTCGGACCTAGCCACAACATGTCGAACCTAACCAAAATATGTCGAACCTAGACAAAGAAGTCGGACCTATCCAAAGCAAGTCGGATCTTACGTCGGACCTTGCCAGAGCTACCCAAAACAAGTTAGACCTATCGTTGGACGTTGCAAGAGCTTGGACCTAGAGTCGAACCTTGTTAAAAAGGTATTTTGGTAGTATTTAAAACTTTTATCATCAAAGCCAATGTATTTAGCACACATAGGTCTCACAATCTTCCCCTTGATGGATGCATTGGTAACACCACTTAAAATCTGAACATTGGTTCATTCATATGAAAAGTTTTGAAAACAATTTCTCCCCCTTTTTGAAAATTAGATGAGATAGAAATAAATTTCTCCCCCTATACATATTTCTCCCCCTTGCATACTTCCCCCCTTTTGACAATGTATTCAACAAGGTACAAAAGGGAAATTTTAATTTGTTATGAGCACATTAAAACATTGACCTATAAAACAAAGCTCATTCAAGTCATACTATCAACTAACTTGCACTATCACAATATTTAAGATACATAAAGTAGTGTAAGCCATGCTAGAGATCAAATATAATTTTCAATTTAGGCAAGTCATGATCTCACAAACTTAACTATTTCAAGACCTGAAAGCATGACACTTGTTGCTGTAATTTTTTTTTAAGAACAAATTTTGATCATATGAAGTTTGCAAGAGAATATATGCACATCTGCCTTATTGTAACCAACCAAGCTAAGCTTATGACATTTGACAATCAGAAGCTTAAGGATATGGTTTTAGTCATACACAACTTTTTTCAAATTCATATCTAAGTGCAATGACAAGCCATCTCAAAGACGAAGTGCGATGCATGTATATTCTCTTGATCTTTTCTCATTTTTTCATTTAAACATAGAAACGCAACATGTGAGTTGCTTACTTGATTAATTCTTTATGATTAAAAGCACTTGTGAGCATCTGCAAAGGCACAAGGGGCAATATACTAGATTAGCTAGGAAACTTTGAAACCAAGCACATCCACTGTACGCAATACTCTATCCAATGGAAGCTGAAATTTAGAAGCTCGTCAGGAATAACATGTTGGCTATTTCAGTGCTGTCAGGTTACAAAATCTGTACTGATATGACAGCTAAACAACTTCAAATATTTTAAGAAACTTAGGCAGATTTAAACTGATGCATGAATACCAACATCGAAGGGGACGTCCTAAACTTTTCAATGGGTATACACACGCCCCCATTGGATTAGTAAATTAAAACCTACATCTCTTTCAAGTCAAAGTTCAATACTGTCAGGTTGCGAGACCCATACTGACATGGCAGATGGGTTACTTCGAGCTTTTCAAAAGACTTAGATGCAAAATGGAAAAGATCCATGACCACCAAGGCATCAATATAAAAGAAGACTTCCTAAACTTTATGAAGTTTTTTTTTTGCCGACCGAACGACCTCCATGATTTTCGAAGTCAAAGATCAGTTCTAAAATTTGTGGCGTTGTGCTGTTTCAACCAGTTTGTAGATTTCCAACGGTTTAATAGGCTTAGAGGTCAAGTCACGAGATCCCCTGAGTACCAAAGTTGTCAGCACTTCCTAATCTTTCGAACAGTTATTCACACACATCCGTACGAATAGTAGAACAGTTTCTTTGGTCATTCAAAGTTGGCTGGCTAGTAACATTTTCAGTAAGGGGCCGATCGGGGCAGATAAGTATTTGGTGATGTTTGATCAGATTTGAAGAGGAATCAGGGCTGAATTTCAGAACTGAAGTGAAAACTTCAAAGAAAATTGAACTTGTTAAGAAAAAGATCAATTTCTTATGCATATGAAGCCTAATTGTGATTCAATTAAACATTAGTATCATCACCCTTGAGTAGTTTTGTAGATATTTGATTTACTTGTAGATGTTTAGCATGACGGTACTACATACCTCACAAAAAAGAAAATCTTAAGCCGGTATTCTGGCATATGTCTCAATAGTGGCACTAGTGACGTTCACTCGTGAACGTTTTCTACTCGAACTACGTATAATGCAGTTAGTGTACCTGTAAAAGACACATATTCACAGCTCACACAAAGTAGAACCACAATAGGGTGATGCAACATAGGACGCACGATAGGCAGTCACAATAATATATATCAGTCATCAACTAACGCTCTGTATGTTTCCATATAGACTGTCTTCGAGGAAAACACGCCTCGAGAACCGTGTTCGCGTTTCAACACCACACGACAGGGGACTCGAGTAGAGCGTGAACAAGTTGTCACAGACGGAAATTTTATAAACCCGACAGGTACCATCTACTGCCCCATAAAAGCTGAAGTACGTCGGTGGCGAGCGCTGCGTATAACTCATTGAACATGAATTGTTCACGAGTTGCATACTATCGCGTTTTGACCACATGGTATACTCGCTTTTGCTTGAAGCATGCCAAAGATCAGCATTTCATATATTCTATGAACCATGAGAAGGTTCATAGACACATATTAACTCCCGTGCCAAGCCACGGGAGACAATCACATATCACTCCTCGTATGGTGATCTTACCACAATTGATCCGCTTGCGGTGACATACCTTACCTCTTACCTAACATTGAAGCGTCGTTACTGAATATAATAACACATATGTTAGCTTTTCTACCTTAAGTAACTAATACTAGAATAGACCTTATGTGGGCATAGTGACTAATCCTCACTCGACTACTTCTAATTTTTCAAAGATAGACTATTTTCGAGCGTTCTATTCCCAATGCAGCTCTGATACTAAGCTGAGAGGATTGAAGTCTCGACATTACAGAAATCGCAATGGGTGGTGCCGTGTCATGCGACACTTAACAACAAACATCGAAAATATATCAAATTACATAAGTGGGCATGTTACATCTTTTTCTCATTTTACATCAAAAACAATACAACAGCGGAAGATCTTGAAGCGAAATTTACAAAGCTCATACTCTCAACCTAGCTAAGTAGAAGGGAATCCATCCAACCCAAGGATGCTTCCCACTAGCAGCACAAGCTGCCATACAAGCCCTTCATCAATACGATGTTACCTGCAAAACAACAATTATTCAACCGTGAGCACAATGACTCATCAAGACTTAACTGTCTCACCTAATAAACATGAAACTCTACTTGTATGAACTTTAACATAGGAAAGCTGAAGTGCGTAAATAAACTTGCCTACATGTTCATCCTTAGTTTTCATCTTCTAGCAGCAAGTTAAAGGTTCCATAAAATATAACATTAGATTGCACTATCTATAATACAAGAAAGGTTGCAATAAAATATAATAATCATTGCAGCTGCTTCATATTATTCCAACTACTCTTTCTTACTACGTCACGATGCAGTGAACAAACGGTACTCATAACCATGAGGGACGGTGATTCAAATCAATAATCACCCGGCTTGCTCGATACATACACACTTTTGGAATCACCCAATACTTCAATACTAGTCGTATGTGGAAACCTTTCACAAGACACCCGAACGCCGAGCCAGTCCTACTGTCTCAGATGATAAGTCAAGTGGAGACAGTGGGGTATGCCTTGACGTCAAGGTTAACAAGTTACGTCGGTTTCCTGCGATCCATATAGCCCGTAAGCAATCCGATACAGCTCAAAACTTGTCCAACGGAGTCACACACGACTCGGTCCTTAACCGACACAGATGGGGCTACAATCCACCCTCCAACATCCACCTTGTCATACTGGCGCAGGCACGATGTGGTCACAAGCATTTTCTCACCGTCGGACTGAGAACAAACTTGTGCGATGCAACCTATACACAAATCCCCATCCACATCTCAGATTAATAATTAACATTTTTGTAACATCTCGCGAGTAGATTTCTCTACTCGACTTCCTCTCGCAAGTAGAATTCAACAACTTGACTTGTGGTCAATGAAATGTGACCATTCTCGTGAGTAGATTCCAATTAATCGATTTTTTACCGAATTTTTTACTAATCATTAAGCATAGCTCTTCGAACAGCGAGGTACTATTCTATCCATGCCCTCTGGTCACTTTGGCAATGCAAGTGTGTTTCATACAATATATAGACCTAATGCACATACAACTCCTATCCATGTAGCGTGGTTAAAGGAAAACTTTATAAACAAACTTAAATGCAAACCGGGGCCTGCCTTGTTGTTGTCCCGAGATATATAATGGCACTGTCAATAGGAATCAAGTGAGCTGAAGGTCCCGCTGTTCCTTCTCCTCCTCCTCCTCGTGTGTCATCTTCTTGGTCACGTAGTTCCTATGGTCATGCCATGAGTTATGCAAAAATGAATAATGTCAATATAGTCATTTATGTGTGCATAATGATAATATGGAGTGTCATGCAATGTCAAGTGAATTGGATGGAAATTAGTGAAGTCATGGACATTAAGGAGTATAAAGATCATAGGCGAGAGCATAACTTTTCTTGGAAGCTGTGGAGATTAACCAATGTATGGTTTCATGGCTATAACTTAATTGGAAGCTATGAACAGAAGCATGTGTATGTGCATGACTGGGATTATGAAGAAGTAAGAAATGGTGAGTATATTTATGAACATTATTAAGTTATGAGCTTCTTCACTATATAGGTTCATGATTTTAGTTCAATGGAAGTGATGGTGCATAATCATGTATATGTGTATGCATTAACATATGAGAAGTTTTAAACAATTGATAATCATACTGGGAGCTACTACAGTTGGAGATAGGGAAGCTGCCAGCGCCCATGGCAATCTGAATACTTAACTGGATGAATCTTAAATACAGTAGTTTGTAACATCCTGTTGCTTGATACGCACCACTACTCCAGTAGGTGAAGAGCCTAGTGATGTTGTCTCCATATTGGTCTGGGCTAACCTGCCATCCAACTTTGATGCAGTTGAGGTTTTTTTTTTTTGAAGCAAAGGAGGCAGGTGTTCTGCCGTTTCATTAAAGGAGGAGTAAAAGTTCAGATACAAACTAAAAATATAAGTGGCAACCTAAGTTGCCAGTGGAAAATACAAAAGTAGAAATAGAAAAAGCAGGGAGCAAACTATCACGGAGTTTGCTGGGGCTCCAAACACGACCAGCCCTCCTGCAGCAGATCTCATTTTCCATTCGAAATCTTCTCTTGATAGGTTTGCTATCCTCTCTAGTACCTGTTCTAGTCCTTGAAAAACTCTTCGATTTCTCTCCTTTCATGTGTTCCACCACAAGTACAGTACGAGCCCTCCTCTTCTTCTTCTTTCTTCCTTTGGCGTGTGTTGACCTGATTGAAACCTCCTGCTATTTCTTGCTCGCTGTTATCTGCCAGGAAGATGTTTTGCGGCAGCCCAGACCAACTTTCAACGAGACCTGCTACCCGCTTTGTGTAGGAGCACTACAGAAACAGATGGCGAACCGTTTTGATCTCGTCCAGGCATAAGGGGCAGATAATGTTGTTATCCCAACCTCTTTTTTCAAGGTTATCCGCTGTGAGCACTTTCTCATGCATTAGTGTCCATCCGAAAAAATGGACTTTTGGTTCAGCCAAAGCCTGCCATAGCTTGCGCGAAAGAAACAGTTTTGTCGCCCCTAAAAACTGCAGTTTGTAGGCCGATTTTGCTGAGTAGGTTTTGCTCGCTGTCCATTTCCATGTTATTGTGTCTTCCATGTGGTTTTGGACCGAAAATTCTTGGATCAGCCTCCATAGCAGAATTAGTTGTTCCACTTGCTCTACATTTGTTAAGGTTCTCAGACCCCTGAACCAGCCAAGCTCTTGCATTTATGCTGCTACTCTTTTATTTTTATGTGTTGATAAAGTGTAAAGGTCCGACATCATCTCCTTAAAAGGTAAGTCACCTCTCCATTTATCTTGTCAGAAAAGATTTTTTTTGGCCATTTCCTACTTGGATATCAACAGATGTTGTGAATATAGCGTTGTCTCTCTGAGTGCACGGGGCCTTCATTTCCAGCCATCGTTTATTCATCTCTGTCCATTTCTGCCATTGCCATTTTAGTCTTAGAGCTGTGGCGAACTTATGTAAGATGAGAACGCCCAGGCCGCTAAGGTTTTTTGGACGACATACCATGTCCCATTTCACCAACTGGACCCCTCTTTTATTTCCTTCTTGTGTCTCTCCAGACCATATGAACTTTTTTCGTATTGAATCAATTCTCCTTATTAGCCATTTAGGCAGCACCAAGACTTGTGTGTGATAGGCGACTGTGCCGGTGAGGACTGATTGGGTCAAGGTGAGCCGCCCCGCTTTCTTTAGATGTCTTCCTTTCCATTTTTATAGCTTGCTTCCTACTTTGTCTACCAATGGATGTAGTTCCCTCCATTTTAATTTCTTGTTGTGGAGTGGTAGACCAAGGTATTTGCCCTTCCTATCTGACTTGCAAAGTGGTCATGTATCACTTTTTCTTTTTCTTTGTGGATGAAAGCATATCTATCTTCTGTTTTCAGCATGTGAATGTAGTTTTTGGACCTTCTTCCATTGGCTCTCAGGTGGAAAAGTTTTGTATTTGCGTCCATGGCTTTTATGTTTTTTAATCTGGCTCGTTGTCTCATTTTTATTCTGTCTATTGCTATCAGGCCAAGTAGCTTTGTGTTGACTCTATCCTTAAACTCGCTCTCTAGCTGGGTTAAGGTCCAAGATTCCTGGGCCACTTCAAGCCCCTCAATTATTTGCTTTGCTATAACAATTTGTAGCTCGAAGTTCCCAATTGAGTTCTTCTCCCATTTCTTAAGTGCCTTTGCAGTTCTAGCAAGCTTTATATGAAGGGCTCTTATGGCATTTGTAGGCTGGAGTGGCTTTGTCTAAGCTTGAGCGACTGTTTTCATAAAGCCAGGCATTGTCGTCCAGAAATCTTCAAACTTGAAATGCTTCACTCTGCAGGCGCCGATGTCGCCATGCATGATCAAGGGAGAGTGATCTTAGATGCCATCTAGAAGGGCTTGCAGACATGTTCTTGGGAACAGGTCTTCCCATTCAACTGTGTGAAAAAAGTGGTCAATCTTTGTTAGAATGGGTTCAACTTGCTGGTATGACCAAGTGTATTTCCTGCCTTGGAGCCTCATTTCTTTTAGTTCCAAATCATCTATTGTGCTTCTGAATTTTTCCATAACACCTCTGTTATATGGTCCCCTGTTCTTGTCTTCATTTTTATAGATCATGTTAAAGTCTCCAAGTAGGAGCCATTTGTTGTCAACTTGATTTCGGCACAGTTTAATTTCATCAAGGAACAGAAGTTCATCGTTCAGCTCTTGTGGTCCATAGAACCCAGTAAGGGTCCACTCCACTTCTTCTGCTTGCATTTGTATAACCACCGTTAAAGAGTGATTAGTCATTGATGTCACAATGATCCTAAAGAAACCGTCTGCCACTGCTATGAGGTTTCCCCCACGTGTGCCCCCCCTGCATGACCCCCCTTCCACGTAAGCTATGGCTTGCTGGTGGCCACTTCCATCGGGTCAACAGACATGGGAAACGCGATGCTTCTGTGCCTCTTCTTGCCATATCTCCTGACAGATCAAGCTTGCCCTCAAGACATCTTTCTTGGTCCTTCTGATTGGCATGGTGTTCTCTGGGACTTAACGTTCTGGTGCACATCTAGGTGATTCGCTGGATGGTCTGCCGTGATGCAACCTTGGACACGTCGTACAGGCCTTCTGGGTGGTAGGGAGGCCGCATCGGGATGGTGTCCTTCATGAGGAAAGGTTGATCAATGCAGGCTAGTTGGAAGTCTGCACAGAGTCCTGGCGCAAACGGAGTAAAAAATGGTGGTCTCTTCATGTGGGGAGATTGTTCCCCATCCGGGACTTCAAACCCTAGGTCACCATCGTGTTCATCTCTCTAGTGGATTCAACCCCGATTGCTGTCCATATTCTTTCCTCATGCCACTAAGAAGTATTTGGTGCAAACTGCGATGGAAATAGCCCATCCCCTAATGAGATTCATGGCACCGCCGCCCTTCTTGCCGCCGCTACCAATGGGGACTCGTCTTCGGCCACCTACAACTGTCGCCACCTGTAACACCCATTTTTTGGAGAGAAAAAAATGTAAAATAATTTTTTCAAGAGCTACAAAAGAAATTTCTTTGGAATAAAATTCATACGAGGCAAAGTGCATCATGTTTAATTGAATGTGTGAAATTTTTCAATTTTGAATTCGTTAGAATTTTGATTTTAAAACTCAAATCGTAAAAGAGAAGAAAAACAAAATGGAAAAAAAGAAAAGAAAAAGAAAAAGGAAAAATGCACCTGGGCCCAATCTTCATTCCCCGGCCCAACTCCTCTCCCGCGTTGGCCCGCCGCGCCTCCTCTCTATCCCCCTCACTGCCACCCGGGCCCCGCTGTCAGCTTTGTCCTCTCCACCCGCGCCGCGCCCGTAACGCACGCGCACAACGCGCCGCCCACTCGCCGATTTCAATGTCAACGGTTTCACCCCAATCAAGCGTCGGATCGTGCCCAATAATTTTGCTAGGCATTTCTCCCCTGAACCCCTATAAAACCCAGCGGATCCCCCTCAAATTTTGTCGCCCCCGACACCTCAAACCCTAGCACCGACAAGCTCGGTAATGCTGGCCTCGTTCTCATCATTTCACCCAATGTATCACCTTGAAAACTTGCCTAACATGTGCGCCATGTCTCTAGGAGCTCGTTGTACATCATCGTCGGGGTAGAACGCTGTTGCGTCGCTGACTTCGTCAGGTGCCATCGAGTTCCGCCGCCGCTCACCATCGCCGGCCATCCTCCGCCCCTTTTTCGGCCTCGCGACTTCCCTTGGTGAGTTTGCCTCACCCTCCTCTTTCTTTCCTACCCTAGAAATGCCCCATTTCATTTGTTTGTTGCGCGCTTTGGTCGCCGCCGGCGAGATCGCCGTCGCACTCGCACTGCGCCGCCGCGCGCCTCCGTCCCGAGCCGTCGGGGTGATGTGGCCACTAGGCCGCCGTCCATTTTGTATGTGCGGCCGAGATTAGATCAGGGGGATACCCCTTCGTTTAATTAAATCCGAGCAATAGATTTTAGATCTAACGGCTAGAATTTAAATTAGCCTGCGCGCCTGGAATTTTGCACCAGAGCCCCTGCCATTTTGTGTACTAGCCTCTGGAAAATAAATTAATCATGCAGAAACCCAAGAAAAATGCAAAAGAGGCACTGGACTTTATAAAAATCGTGATTTGACTGTGGATTTCATAAATTAGCTCCTGGAAATTCATTTGATACCATTTTTAGCCCTTGGCTAGTTAGGAAAATTACAGTCTAGCCCCTGGTCACTTTAAAAATCATTTTCCACATTTTATATATTTACAGATTTACTGAAAATTGTATAAAATAGAGAATAAATGCAAAAAAAATGAATAAAAACTTATAAAATTCATAATAAATATTTTGAAAACATAAAAATATGTTTTATCCCTGGTTAACTTTAAATAATTCAATTTTGCCACCAAAATTTTATAGAAAATATATTGATTTGGTGTTTAAATAACATAAAATTATTTTAAGCCTTGAAATTAATTTACACATAGAAATAAATATTAAAAATGGTGTAAAAATTGCAAAATGCATATTTTATGTTGGGAATTTAGTTGAAGCATATTTTTGAAGAAGAAAACTTTCTGGAAAATAATATTAGGTTACAAATAAATATAAAAGTTGTATAAAATTGCTAAAAATATGTTTTATTTCAATTATCTCATTTAAACCAAATTCTCAAAAATACGTATTTTGTGCCTATGATTTAAATTAACAATGAAATCATGAATGCGTAGGATTTTACGTTATTGTATTGTGTGCATTTTATGATTGTTCTTATTGTACGTTATCATTTTATGTGCATCGTCGTATCTAGAGTCGGGGCCAGAACCGACCTTCAATCTTCAAGAGCACCAGTTTCTCGTCAACCACCAAGGTCACTTTAGAGGCAAGTTCCTTGACCATCTTGCAACATTTTTGATAAGTTTTAGTTAGATGCATGCTAAATTAAAATATGAATCATATGCTATGTTTTCCTAGTTTTTCCCAATAATTCCTTGTCGCTTGGTTTGGGTGTTTTAATATTAATTAGTTCACGCTTAGCCATGTTTAATTAAATATGGTCAACTTATCTACATGATATATTTTATTGCTATGAATCATGAAATGTTGGCAAATAAGAATTTAGTGGATAGGAATCTGATAAGGGGTTTTGTTTGGATTGGTGCATGCATGCACAAGACCTTGGTTTGGGGATTGACACCTATCGGATTCTAAGGACCGATTTATGGAGGAAGTTGCTAAGCCTTTTTGTATGACCACAGAATTGTATATGAGACAACTTGGTTTAGTAATTTGGTCTCTCCCGATGTAGCATAGGTAATTGAATGGGCAGGAAATGAGTTCATAATTCTGACTTGGGATCCGCATGGTCAAGAGGGGGCTTCTCCTAGCCGAGGGAAAATAGACTCTAGGTGCCGGAGCGGTGAAACCTTAGATTACCCATTGCAAGTCGGGAGAACCATCGGAAACACCTCGTAGTGATCTCTTGGCCACACATCTATGGAAGTGTGTAATGTGGTTAGCTGCCACGGGTATCAGGGAGGTTTACCTAAGTCCACCTTGCAACAGGGGATGAAATCACAAACTGTGGGTAAAGGATACAGACTCTGCAGAGTCTTGTCAAACTGTCTAGACAGCCGTGCTCACGGACACGAGCGGCTTGGAATCAAAATTCATAATTAACACATGGTTAAATAATGGATGGTTTGGGCTTGGACTTACCTGGTTATTTTGGGATGTTGGTTGGGAATTTCACCTAGATGTAGGTTCTTAACAACATTAAGAGTAAGTTATAATTGCTATAGTGCTTCAACTATTATTTGCCATCCTTGTTATGAGCCTCATGTCATAACTTCCCAACTTGCGAGTACCGTTGGTACTCAAACTTGTCAGTTGCATATCTTTCCCCCCAGTCTATGAAGACGAAGAGGTGGAGAACCAGGACTTCAATGGAGATCTCGATGATATGTTCTAGGTTGGTGTATCCCCGTGCAATGCCTGTGCTTGGAGCCCTTTTATTTGATTTCCGCTGCTTATGTACTTTTCTTTTAGACCTAGAAGGTCATTTATGTAATAAGGTGATGTACTCGAACATGGCATTATTTATGTTATTTCACTTTCGTCTACACATGTATGAGTTGAACTGATCTTGGCATACATGTGGAAAGCATTTGGTTGTCTTCTTATTACCAGATGTGACACCACCCCCACCTTCTTGTCCGTGTTGCCAGGCATCAGAAAACCTCAGTGAGGCAAGCTTTGGGGCGCTGCAACCCTGTTGCTTGAACGAAGTGCTGCGCGATGAAGATAGCCGCTGTATAGCGCAACATCAAAGCGAGCGGCTTCCTCGACAAATCGGCAAAAAGTTTCACCATTTCGTGGAGAAGAACGGATGTTTTACTCGGCAAAACACCAAAGGAGCAGGGAAAAAAATAAGGTAAAAAGCTAACAGATTGAATCTGCATGAAAAGTGCACATGTCCTTCTCTCGGCAGCAGGCTGCCCCTTATACAATCTCTCTCCAACCAAATAATATCTTTCCTAAACTAAATAAGATTAACCCACCAAATAAAATCTCTCTTAAAAGGAAATAAAACTAACTGACCATATATTCATATATATTTTCAACCAAACTTCTTGGAGCCCACGTCTTGCATGTATATCTCCATCCTGCCGTATATCTTCCATACAAGAGGTATTCTTATAGTCCAAAAGGCTGCCGACAGAAACCTTCCTTTGTTCCACCAATAATTGTACCAAAGACTGATGATAGAAATCTTGCTCCCTTGCCCCTGGTGGATCAACGACAGGATGCTCATGAGCTGATGACAGCTGCTCTAGGCATAGGAAAAGAAGCTAATGCCAGAAACTCTTCAGCACATATTTCACATGCCTCCTGCCAATTTTAGTTCCCAACAGATGCCCCCCCCCCCTGTTTTTTAGGCAAAACATCGTGTGCCAAAAAACATTTTTCTAGCAACGACTTAATCAGTAAATTGTTTTTACTCAAATCAATCAGGGCATTTGAGTTTAAACCGTTTAACCATCTAGGATGATAACTTACTTATCGGTCATGAAATCTGAAATAATATCAAGCTCCTTGCCATAGGATAGGATATACTTCTTCAGATATTTACCATTAAGAGCCTTGCCTACCTTTTCTCCTTGCAATGCTTCCACAAAGTATGAGTTCCCTGGAATGATACTAACAACTCTATATGGCCCGTCCCAGCTAGTTGACCACTTTCCAAATTTATTATCCTTTGTCCCTATAGGCAAAATCGTTTTCCACACTAAATCTCCAATTTGAAATGATTTTTCCTTAACCTTCTTATTATACATTTTAGCCACCTTTACTTTTTCTTTATCAATTTCTCTCAATGCTTTGAATCAGCTTTCAGGTATCTCATCTATTCTATCCATCATTAAATCATTGTATTCTATAGCCCATAGAGCATTTTGCTGAGTTATTATAGATGCTTGTAAATTAATCTCAACAGGGAGTACCGCCTCTTGCCCATAAACAAGTTCAAAAGGAGTTACCTTGGTAGCACCATGCATGGAAATTATATGGGCCCACAATGCTTCAGACAACACCTCATGCAACCTTCTTAGATTCTCCTCTATTTTTTTCTTGATCAACCGAATTAAAATTTTGTTGCTAGCCTCGGCCTGTCCATTCGCTTGAGCATAATAGGGCGACGAGTGTAACAACTTGATCTTAAGAGATTCGACATATTCTCTAAATTGATGAGACATGAAAGAAGCTCCTTGATCTGTAGTCAATGTTTGTGGTATGCCAAATCTATATACACTATATTTCAATACAAACTGATTACCTCTTTGTGAATCTTGTTTTTCAATGGTACATCCTCTGTCCACTTAGTAAAATAATCAGTTGCAACAAAAACAAAACGATGTCCTTTCGATGATGAAGGATGTATCTCACCAATAAAATTTAGACCCCATCCTCTAAATGGCCACGACTTTATGATAGGATGTAACATGCTAGCCGTGGCCAGTTGTACGTTCCCAAATTTTTGACGAGCCTAACATCCTTTGTAATATCTAAAACAATCATTTAGCATAGTCGGCCAATAAAAACCTGCTCTTTTTAACATCCCCTTCATCTTATGGGCCGACTGATGTGTTCCACACATTCCCTCATGCACTTCTCCCATAGCTATTTTAGATTGCTCCCCATCTAAACATTTTAACAAAAGGCCATCTATGGTACGGTACTATAATTCACCATCCATTAAAGTATATTTCAATGCTTAATGCCATTTGTACAAATACTACGATTTTGTATATTCTCGATTAAAACATGCTTCCAATCATTCATCATACTTTCATCAAATTTGGCCGAATTACAATGATCCTCCTGGATATCTAAAACATTATGTTATATTGGCCTTCCTTTGATTAAAAAATTCCTTTGCTTGATTCCATAACCTGAAGCTTGCTGCGCTAACGAATTGGCCCTCAAATTATTCTCCCTAGGTACATGAACAATGCGAAAATATTCCAATTTTCTTATAATATTGATGCACCTTTGACGATATCCATTCAATACTCCATCTAAACATTGGCTTTCTCTATTTATTTGTTGCACAACTAATTTTGAGTACCCAAAATCTTCTATGCTTGTCACTCCCATATCAACCAAATTTATTAAACCACTCACACCTTTGACGATATCCATTCAATACTCCATCTAAACATTGGCTTTCTCTATTTATTTGTTGCACAACTAATTTTGAGTACCCAAAAGCTTCTATGCTTGTCACTCCCATATCAACCAAATTTATTAAACCACTCAGTAATGCTTCGTTTTCATCCTGATTGTTGGTACATGTAAAATCTAGCCGAATAGAAAAATCATACGCTAAGTCATTTGGCGAAACAATCACATATCCAACTCCTTGACCTTTCCCACAAACTGATCCATCAAAAAAGAATTTCCATGGGCACATCTCAAATGATTGCAAGTCACAATCAATTTTAACATAATGATACACATAAAGTCATCGACTACATGCCCCTTCATTGCTCGTAATGGCTCATATATCAAATCATATTCAACTAAAGAGTATGCCCGTTTCCCCACTCTCCACTAAGAATTGGTTTTTGAAGCATATATTTTATTACATCATACTGAAACTCTACTATGCAGGTACTAGAAAGTATATAATGTCGAAATTTAGCACATGCATGATAGAAAGACAAGCATAACTTTTCAATAAATAACTATCTTGTCTCAGCATCCAATAATTGTCGGCTCACATAAGCAACTGTAAATTCCCTTCCACGTCAAAACTGCACCCACCAACTTTCTCTTGAGCAGCAATGTATAATTCAAAATTCTTACCAATTTTGGGTGCCCGCAACACTTGAGGATTAGCCAAATATGATTTAATTCTCTCGAAGGCTTCTCTCTATTCTGCCCCCAGACAAATTCATTCTTATGTTTCAACCGATCAGCAGTGGCAATTCAATCTTACCCGCAAAATTAGTAATAAGTCGTGTCAGATAATTTATCTTCCCCAACAACTTTTGACATCCTTTTTGCATGTCGGCTCTTCTGTTTTTCTAATAGCCTCCACTTTCTTAGGATCAATTTATATGCCATGCTCGTGTACAATAAATTCCAAGAATCTACCAGCCGACACGCCAAACACACACTTCAAAGGATTCATTTTTAATCCGTATTTTCGCATCCTTTCAAAATCCAAACTCAAATTGGCTAAATGACCATGAAAACCAGCCGATCACAACTAAATCATCAATATACACTTCCAAAATTATACCCATTAATCGTGAAAAATTAAGATTCATAGCTCGCTGATATGTAGCGCACCAGCATTTTTCAACCCGGACGTCATTACAATCCATTCAAATAGCCCAACAAATCCAGGACACTGGAAAGCAGTTTTAGCTGTATCATCTTCATCCATAAAAATTTGATTGTAGCCAGCATTGCAATCCAAAAAACTAATCACCATATGCCCCGAAGCATTATTAATCAGAACATCAGCTACAGACATGGGATACTCATTTTTAGGAGTTGCTTTATTTAAATTTCAAAAATCAATACAAATCCTAATTTTACCAGTATTTTTCTTTTCTACTGGCACTATGTTTGACACTCATTCTGCATACCGACATGGCCGAATAAATTTTGCTTTCAACAATCGATCAATCTCTTCTTCTATTCTATCAAATAACTCTGGATTAAAGAATCTAGCAGGTTATTTATACAGCCTAAATCCCTGTTTTATTGGCAATCTGTCCTCCACTAGTTCTCTACTCAAACTGGGCATTTCAGTATATGACCAAGCAAAACAGTCAACAAACTCTGTCAATAAATTACATACCTCGCTCTTTTGCTCCGCTGACAGATTTGCATTCACATAGGTTGGTCTAGGAACAGCCCCATCTCCAATATCCACCTCTGTAAGCTCATCAATAGAAGAAAATCCCGGTCCTAACTTACCCATGTTGTCAAAATCTTCAATTGTCTCACCTATAGCATTCTTCCCTGAACGATAGTCTTCAGTCCTCCTTTGCAGCCATGCAAGATTCTCTTCTTTGCTTAACATTACAACGATAGATTATTTAGCCGAGTCACGTTGGTTGGCTTTACATTTACAGGTACAAAGTCATCCCTACCCACACTTACATAATCATAATCTGTCAAATCTCTACCTTTTAAACACTTCATATCATTATGTCACAATTCCATTGATGATTCGGCTAATGCCACACAAGCTGAATTATCTGCCTCTATTATCTCTACATCATCTCCAACCCATTATATCACCCATTGGTGCAAAGTAGATGGTACACATCCGTTAGCATGCATCCGGTCCCTACCAAGTAGCATGTTGTACCTCCTTTTTACACTTACTACAAAAAATGCAGTTGGTACAGTCTTGCTCCCCACCGTCAGTTCTACAGATATAATTCCCATAGCTTCGGTCGGTTCTTGAGAAAATCCACTGAAGGTTGTGTTAGTTTTTATTAACTCGCCCTCCCTATAGCCAGTTTCTCAAACATGGACAGCAGCATCCCCGCTTAAAAGAATCTCGTCCTGAGATTACAAAAAAGAGACGAAACGATAGAGGGACTACCGAAGATATGATGATAACATGTCCGGATACTTTGTGCGGAGATAATCTTCACTCTCCCATGTCGCTTCCTCGATGGTATGGTTACTCCATAGAACTTTATAAAACCACATCATCCGATTCCTTGTGACACGAGACTTTTCATCGATAATCCGGATTGGCTGCTCGACATAGGTGAGATCTGGTTTCAATTCTTCCAATCCTTCAATGCGGATGTCGGTAGAGGGCTTGAGACATTTCCGTAATTGGGATATGTGGAAAATGTCGTGAACATCAGCTAGAGCTGTTGGTAACTCCAATCTATAAGCAACGGGACCACATCTTTCTGTGATAGCAAATGGACTGATGAATCGCGAAGCTAACTTTCCTTTTACTCCGAATCGATGAATTACATTCATCGGAGAGACAAGAAGATACACGTGGTCTCCGATGTTAAAGCTTAAAGGATGACGCCTTTTATCCACATAACTCCTTTGCCGAGACTGAGCGACTTTGAGATTAACTTGAATAAGCTTTACTTGCTCTTCAACTTCATTTATGAAATCAATCCCATAGACCACTCGTTCTCCATATTCACACTAGTTGAGTGGTGTGCAGCACCTCCGGCCGTAGAGAGCCTCATAAGGTGCCATTTTGATACTAGACTGACATCGGTTGTTATACGAGTGTCACCGTTTGGTTCCGACAATTCTCCCGGTACTACTGTTGGTAGCCCGCGGAGTTTGTAGTTCGGTATTGGGCGCGCGGAGATTCAGAACACGATGGCAAGTAGACACGAAGATTTACGTGGTTCGGGCCGCCTAAGCGTAACACCCTACTCCACGGGGTGTGTAGTTGTTGTATTGTGCGTCTGAGCACTTGTGAGTGCGTGTCAGAGCCGAGTGTGGAAGAGGTATGGAAGAACTGTCCCCTGTGTATCGCTCGACCAATACTTTTATAGTACAAGGACTGGTCATTACATCGCTAGCCTGTCCCGACATGTGGCCCTGGTGGTTACTGATGCTTAATACACAATTAATGAGGTTAATTAACCTTAATAGTGTGGTAACGGGCCTTGACAGTGCCGTTACTGGTATTAAGGGCCCTCCGATCATGTGTCATTAATATGGTATTAATGACACTTAATCGGGTCTTGAAGTCCTTGATTGTCCCTTGAAGGTCCGAGCCGTTGGGGGTACACCAGTCTGATTGTTGAGGCTGAAGGTCTGGCGGTTGGACATGTGATAGCTCCGGAGCTTATCGTCTGGGACGGGTAGGTCCGGTGCAGTTGTACACGTGTCTATACTGGAGCTTCCCTCTGTCGGGGGTTAGGTCCGGGGGTGCCACGCAGGTGTTTAGCCCGGAGCTATCCCATGTGTGGGATGTAGGTCCAGTTGCAGTATACACGTGGCAGCACCGGGACTAACCATAGAAGGAGGCAGGTCCGGTCCCGTATGACACGTGGGGCCTTCGAAGGTCTTCAACTTAGACAGGTGAAGTTACTTTGGTCTTTTTGTAGTACCAAGGGGTATACGGTACGCAGGGTACCGACAACGAGAATTCTGCCAACAGTAAATGATCATCCCAATTTTCAACGTGGTGTATGGCATATGCTCTTAAGATATACTCAAGTATCTGATTTACCCTCTCAGTTTGTCCGTCAGATTGAGGGTGATATGCGGAACTACAAATTAACTTTGTTCCCAATGATGCTTGTAGCTGCTCCAAAAAACGAGCAACAAAGAGCTATCCTCTATCCGATACAATGGTGCGGGGACTCCGCGTAAGCACATAATCCGTGATATGTATAGGTACGCATACTTCTTTGCATTGTAAGCTGTATGCATTGGAATAAAATATGCTGACTTAGTTAACCGGTCAACGATCACCCAAATGGAGTCGTTCCTGTGAAAGGTGAGCGGCAACCCGACAATAAAATCCATACTCAGATCCTTCCATTTCCATGCCGGTATCCTCAATGGTTGCAGCAGTCCGCTTTTCCTTATGTGGTCAGCTTTCACTCTCCGGCATGTGTCACACTCGGACACATACTTTGCTATTTTTCTCTTCATACGTGTCCACCAAAATTTAGTACGGAGATCTTGGTACATTTTATTACTTCCTAGATGGATAGAATACTTGGACAAGAGAGCCTCCACCAAAATCCTTTTCCGCAATTCCATGTCTGGGGGTACCACTATTTGATTCTTGAACCATAGAGTTGGTTGTTTGTCTCCCCAGAAACATTTCATTTCTCTGCTTTTAAGTTTCCTCTGAATATGAGACATTACCTTGTCTTTCTTCTGGGCCTCTACAATCTCCTATCTGATTGTAGTTATGAGAGCAAGGTTATACAAAGATCCATAAGGAACCACGTGTAAACTTGGTTCTTCCTCTTCCATTGGACCGATGGTTAAATTATGAATGTGAGACTTTCGACTAAGTGCATCGACAACCACATTGGCTTTGCCGGGATGATAATGAATCTCAAGTTCATAGTCTTTGATTTACTCTAACCATATCCTTTCTCTCATATTTAATTACTTCTAAGTGAATATGTACTTCAAACTTTTATGATCTGTGTAGAGATGCACAATATTTCCCATTAAGTAGTGCCTCCTCATCTTTAGTGCAAGAACTACTGCTGCCAACTCTAAAAAATGTGTCGGATCGTTGTGTTCATGATTTCGGAGTTGCCTTGAACCATATGCAATTACTCTTCCGTCTTGCATAAGTATGCAACCCAATCCGATGGCAGATGCATCACAGTAAACATCAAAAGATTTCGTCGTATCCGGTTGAGCCATGATCGGGGCTGTTGTGAGATGCTTCACTAGAGTTTTGAAGGCTTCCTCACATGATTCACTCCATACATACTTGCTGCCCTTCTTTAATAAATCCATCATAGGCTTTGCAATTTTCGAGGAACTTGGAACGAATCTCCGATAATAGCCCGCTAAACCCAAGAAACTATGGACTTCATGTACGGATGTGGGAGATTGCCATTTCAGCACTTGTACCACTTTACTCAGATCCACATCTATGCCTTGCACTGAAATAATCTTACCAAGGAATGGAACTTGATTAATCCAAAACTCACATTTACTAAACTTGGCATATAGCTTGTGATCATGCAGTCGTTGAAGCACGATCTTGAGATGTTCGGTATGTTCCTCTTCTGACTTGGAGTAGACCAAAATATAGTCGATGAACACCACGACAACCTTGTCTCACTCTAGCATGAACACCAAATTAATTAAGTACATTAAATGCGCTGGGGCATTTGTGAGAGAAAAAGACATAATCAAATACTCATAAAGTCCATATCTAGTTGAGAATGCCGTCTTCGGTATATCTTCTGGTCGTATCTTAATCTGATGATAACCAGACCGAAGATCCATTTTAGAGAATACCTTAGCACCCACTAGTTGATTAAAGAGCAGATCAATATGTGGTAGTGGATATTTGTTTTTTATATTCACGGCATTAAGCGGATGGTAATCCACGCATAGTCGCAATGTTTGTCCTTCTTCCTAACAAAGAGAGCTGAGCATCCCCAAGGTGATGTGCTCGGGTGAATGAAATCTTTACTCAATAAATCATTCAGCTGCTCTTTTAATTCAGCTAACTCCTTGGGTGCCATTCAATATGGTCGTTTGAGAGATAGGTGTAGTTCCTGGTATTAATCATTCTTCAATTCCACATCTCTGTCGGGTGGCATACCTAGCAGATCATTTGGGAATACATCTAGAAAATCACGGACCACTGGAATGTCTTCAAACTATCTAGTTTTAGAATGATACACCTCTGCACTTTCTTGAACCATGTTCTCAAGAATTAAGGTGTAGTGGCCGTGAGTTGAAGAGTTGAGCTCAACAGTGCAAGCACTGATGTTTAGAACAGCTTCGTGGTAGCTTAACCACGACATTCCCAAGATTACATTAATTGACCTTCAAGGATGATAAGAGTAGTGGGATATATTCTACCACCCAGACATAATGGTGCTCAAGAGATAACATCACTTGCGGTAATATTACCTCCAGGTGAAGATATAACATAGCGATGTTTTGTGGTAGTGGTTGGAAGCTGATGCTTGAACACAAAGGATTGACTTATGAAATTATGTGTAGCATCAGAATCAAAGAGAATCAATATAGGTATATGGTTGAGAGTGAACATTCCCGCTAACACGGGTTCTCCTTCTGGTACACCCTCAATGGTAATATAGTGGACACTGCCAAGCTTTGATTTCTTTTGCTGCTGATTGGGAAACTGACTTGAATGTTGAAATGATGATTAGCTGCAGCTTTGATTTCTCTCAGGACAATATCTAGTAAAGTGACCCACAAGAACACAAGTGAAGCATGGATATCTAGTCGGTTCGGCACTGACTTGTGGATGAAAACTAGATATCTCTTGATGCGGTCGAGATGGATAAGAATTTATGTGATGCTGCTGTGGGGGTGATTCAAAACTTGATGCAAGCAGCGGGCAACTTTGATAAGATGGTCGGACAGATGGCTGCCATTCTTGACCGGATGGCATACGATATACCAACCGATATTTTCGAGCAACAACACTAGTGTTGTCATGCAGAGTACTCCACTTTATCTTCTCCGCTTGAAGACAGAGATCTTTTTTTTCTTGTAGGATATCGGCATTGACTAAATCATTGTACTTGCCGTGATTGAACAACACCAAACTAGCTTGAAGTTTGACTCTTAGCACTCTGAAGAAGTGATCACATCTCAACTTGTCTGTATTCACATAGTCGGGCGCATATTGTGCCAAATGGTTGAACTCCTTAAAATACTCATGGACACTCATGTCCCCTTGCTTGAGTTCAACGAATTCCTCATAATTGGTCTTTATAATCCCTGTCGGAATATGACGAGCATGGAAAGCCTCACGGAACTCATTCCATGCTATCCGATGACCTTCAGGGTGAGTTGCACTATATTCTGCCCACCAAGCTCCGGCAACTCGATGGAGTTGTTAAGCAGCGAATGATGTCTTCTGATAATCATCACAGGGAAACACACCAAATTTGGATTCCATTACACGAAGCCAATTATCTGATTCTAATGGTTCAGTTGCTTCCATGAAGATTGGCGGTTGCGTTGCCAAGAAATCCAAATAACTGTTTCGAGGTGGAATAACTTGCTGCGTTTGATGAATTAGGCCTTGCTGCACCAAAGATTGAAGTAACTTAGTGTTCTCTTGGTTAGACTCGAACATTTTTGATATGACATCCACCAATTCCGTTGATGGTGGCGCCTGCTTTGGATTCGAATCATCACCGTCTCGACGAGAACTTCCGACCTTACTCGATGAGCGAGTACGAACCATACTGCACAAATGAATTAAGGGATGAGTCAAAGTTCGATCTCAGAAATAATTGAATATAAGGAAAACATGAACATGCCATGAACTTTGTGAATGTATAACAATATTCATGTTCGAGCAAATTTTCAAACTTATGCTTCATTGATGACTGTTCTGCCAGAAATGACCAGTCTGGAGTAATTCGAGAATTGTATCCAGTCAGAGGCACGATCATGGTTTGAGGTGAACAACAAAGATGTAGTTCACTTCATGGAATTTCCATAATGTATTTATTTGCCTCAAGATCATTTCTTGTTAATGAGATATGAATTTCCAAAATTGACAATGTTCCCAGATTTTCTGAGAAATTTTGACAGCACCTCCTTTGTATATGTCTGTTTTGTCCGCAGTTTTTCATATACAAAATATCCAAATTTGACAAAACTGTAAATTTCAACATTGTCACATATCTCATCCAGTTTCCATAAATATATCATATGACCTTATTCGATGTTTCTACTGAGAGTTATGATCAAATTGGTGAGAAGTACAAAAACTGTTCCGGTTTCTGTCCAGTTTTGATAGGTTTTGGAAATTTAAAATTTTAGCTATGTTCCATGGGGATTATGCTCTGGTAATGAACATAAAATATTTGGAAGACTCTCATATCATTCCAACCATGTATGACACACCTCCATGGGGTAATTCTGCCAGGAGATATGACTTTTCAAAGTGGATCTTAGTTTCGGTCAGAATAACACAGGGAAGAACTGAGGTTGACAGTTTTGGTTCAAATTTCATTTTTTTATGATTTCAAGATAGGAATCTGCTCTGGATATTAACTTGACACTGGTGTTGCGAGATACACCTTCAGCATGGATTTTAACCGTCTATGTGCCGATGTAACCTGAATGTAATACCGGTACTACGTCCTTACCAAAGAAAAATCCTAAGCCGGTATTCCGGCATACGTCTCAACGGTGGCGCTAATGACGTTCACTTGCAAACGTTTTCTACTCGAGCTATGAATAATGCGGTTAGTGTACCTTAAACTACACACAAATTACTGATCAATCATATGGTGCCGTACGGCACAGCCCGCACGGGCGATCATTTTAGGCAGTCACAATAATATATATGAAAGTAAAAACATTCGTCCTGTATCATTTCATACGGGCCGCCCCGAGCTAAGCGTTGAGGTACATGACCGGGTTTTCTACCACCCGACAGGGTCCCACGTCTTTGCATAATGCTGCACCAGTAGGAGGCACATCGGGTTATGTCCCACCTGACAGGTGCTCCCACTAATTTTGAAGCACGCTGGAATACCGCGTGTCATATGTTCTTAGAAACATAGAAAGTTCCAGAGACTCGTATAGACTTTCCGTGCTAAGCCACGGAAACAATCACATGGTACCTCTCACATGGTGAGCTTACCGCAATTGATATGCTTGCGGTGGCGTACCTTACCTCTTACCTGACGTTGGAGCGTCATTACAGAATATAATAACACATATGTTAGCTTCCCACCTTAAGTAACTAATACTATATTAGACCTTATATGAGCATACTTTCTAATCCTCACTCGATTACTTCGTAGTTTTCAAAAATAAGTGCTTTTCAAGCGTGCTATTCCAAATATGGCTCTTATACCATCTGTAAGTATCGGGGTCCACACATTCCAGGAATCGCATTGGGTGGTGCCGTGCGAGGCGGCACCCAACAACACACAAGAAAAACCATACAAAATAACCAACACAAATATTTTATTTCACAAGATGATTATCTTTTACAACATAATATACAACACATTAGAATATTATATACACGCACTCTCAACTAACTATGCACAAGAGAAGCCGTGCATGCCCGCAGACGCTTCTCACTAGCAACACGCAGAAGAGAGCAGCAACAAGATTTCCATGAGAAATACATCTCGACAGGCTCGAGGCCTCACGAGCAACAACAACATAAGCATAAGCTAATAATACCTGCAAAAACGACAATAGAGCAACCGTTAGCTTGACGCTCAACAAGACTTAACCGTCTCACCTAAGGCATGAAACTCTACATGCTGGAAACTATTAATACCGGAAGCTTAATTTGCATAAAGAACACACCTACAAGTGAATCCTTACTTTCATTTTTAGCATCAAGTTAAGGCTTCATATAAAGTCAATTTAGTTTGCATTACAACTACTGCATACAAGTTTACAATACAATTATATTTAAGAAAGTATCAAATTTCAATAAACCATATTCACTTCTTACTACGTCAAGACTCAGTGTCCAAGTATTCTCAAATAACCGCGAGCAACGGTGATTGAAACCAGTAGACACCCGGACTGCACGACACGTACGCGCATACTCGAAGTTGTGACGGCACACTCTACTGATGTTGCACGCAGCCACCTTTCCCAAGATTTCACTACATCGAAACTGTTTGATCGACCCTGTCAGTACCCTGCATACCGGATACCCCTTGGGATTACAAAGATCACAAGGAAACTCCATCTACCAGATTCGAAGACCTCCGGAGGCCCCACATGTCAGCCAAAACCAGACCTGCTTCCCTGACATGGTTAGTCCCAGGGCCGCCACGTGTATCACAAGACCGGAGCTATCACCCACACATGGGAAAGCTCCGGACTGGATACCAGTATGGCGCCCCCGAACCTAACCCCAGACAGAGGGAAGCTCCGGTACCGACATGTGTCCAACAACACCGGACCTACCCGTCCACGACGGTAAGATCCAGAGCTGCCACGTGTCCGAACCGCCGGACCTTCAACCTCAACGATCAAACTGGTAGACCCCCAACGTCTCAGACCTTCAAGGATCAATCAAGGACTTCAAGAACCGATTAAGTGTCATTAATACCATATTAATGACACACGATCGGAAGGCCCTTAATACCAGTAACGACACTATTAAGGCCCGTTACCATGCTATTAAGGGTAATTAACCCCATTTATTGTGTATTAAACAGTAGTAACTGCCAGTGCCACATGTTGGGCCAGGCTTACAGTGTAACGACCAGTCCTTGTGCTATAAAATGACTGGTCAACGATACACAGGGGACCTCTCTCTCTCTCGGACGACTCTCTGGACTCTCTTTGGGAGCTCTCGAGACACTTACGCTCCCACACACATACTCATTCGCTCAATACAACATCAACACACCCCGTGGAGTAGGGTATTACGCTCAGGAGGCCCGAACCATGTAAACCTCTGTGTCAATTTGCCACCATCTCTTGAATCTCTGCGTGCCCATTACCGAACTACGAACTCCACGAACTGCTAACAGTAGTGTTAGGAGATCTGCCGGATTCAACCACTGACAGTTGGCGCGCCAGGTAGGGGCGCCCGAGATTTACAGGATGGTGAACTCAACTTTTGGATCGTCCAACGTCAACCCCGCTGCGCAACCTGCTGGAGGCAATCCCTACAACATGCAGCAACCAGCCGGTGCCATGGTTCCAGCAGGAGTCATGCCTCCGTCGCCATCGCCTGCACCAGCAAATCAAGCTGGACAATGGGATAGAGCATCCGCATAGGTCATGGCGTCATAAAATAACAACAACCCTGAACACGCGCTCCATGCAGCGCGTGCTCTTCTCCAACGCCCACCACCTCCGGGTGCATCCCAGGGTGCAATGGAGCAGTGGAGGGCTGATGTGGAACACTTGGTTGCAGCAGCAGCCGATCGCATCAGCAACCAAGGTCCTCCCTCCTCGAGGCGGGCCCCATCGCAGCATCGGACTTTGTCGGGCAGACTTGGTCCGCACGCTTCCCAAAATAGGAGGCGTGCTGCGTCTCAACAAGTGATGTCGATGCCTTCCGGGGCGCGATGCACTCATACAGTAACCAGGCTTTCAACTCATGACCTCCGGGTGGAGCTTAATCGCCATTACCGTCAACAGGACGACCATGTCCATATCGAGCGTGCTCGCGAAAGTCGAGAGGCTCGAGGTAGTCGTGCTCCTGAGGGAGTAGGAGGAGGCTGTTTTGCCCTGGTCATGCACTTGGGCATGGTCAGATGGCCACAAAAGTTCCGGCCTCACCTGCCGGAGAAATTTGATGGGACTGTCAATCCCGCTGAGTTTCTCCAGATTTACTCCACTGCAATCCTTGCAGCCGGAGGTAACGAGGCCGTAATGGCAAACTACTTCCCCGTGGCTTTAACTGGGACCGCCAGGTCCTGGTTCATGAGCCTTCTGCCCAACTCCATCAATAGCTGGGAAGAATTGTGCCAACAGTTCACCGCCAATTTCAGGAGTTCATACACCCGACCAGGAACCGAACTGGACCTTTTTGCTATAACGCAGAAGGGGGGAGAATCCCTGCATTCCTTCATCCAGAGGTTATCCCAGGTACGAAACACTATTCCTTCTATCTCCAGCGCCTTTGTTATTGTGGCATTTAGATAGGGCGTGCGAGACAAGAAGATGCTAGAGAAGCTGGCGATAAAGGAGATCACCAGCGTCACGGAGCTCTTTAGCTTGGCAGAAAAGTGTGCCAGAGCTGCGGAGGGCCGTGAAATGCACTCCAAACCACCTCCGGAGGATAAAAAAAAAAATCCTCCAAGGGCAAAGCCACTACCTCCGGGAGTGGCAAAAAGAAAAAGTCCAACGGCAAGAAAAAGTCGTTGGCTGGCACACCTACCGCTGCAGCTGCTGCAGCTCCGGGTGGCCGGGGGCCACACCCCGAGAAACGACCTCGACCTTCATCTGAAGATGGTGGCAACTCCAAAATGTGATGTCCTATTCATAAGTCGAACATCCACAATCTGGAAGACTGCAGAGAGGTCCAGAACCTTGTCGAGCGCTACAACAAGCGTCGGCAAGAAGTTCCTTTCCGATAAAGGGAAGGAAAACAGAAAGTCGACGAAGCTCCGGCTGAAGAGGAGTTAGGTTTTCAGGACCCTAAAAAGGTCCTGAAGGCTGTATACCTTCGTCGACGACAACTCCGACGTCTCCGACAATGAACGTCGGAAGACCATGAACACCATCTTTGGTGGTTTGTGGGACATCACTTCGCGCCGTGTCCTCAAGACCATGCGGCGGGACATGGATTCGGTAGCTCCCACCGCTAGGGCGGAGCCGCACCGGAAGTGGATGGATACCGCCATCACTTTCGATGCGTCGGACTTCCCTCGGAATATGTTTGGAGCCGGCCAACTCCCATTGATGGTATCTCTGACCATCAACAACAACCAACTCCACCATGTAATGGTGGACGGAGGTTCGTGGCTGCACCTCATAAGATTTGAAGCTTTCGTCAAGCTTCATCTCCGACCTTCGGACCTTCGCCCCTCCAGACCTTTCTCCGGAGTAGGTCTTGGGGCCATAACCCCACTTGGTGCCATTACTCTCCCCGTGACCTTCGGGACTTGGGAGAATTATCGCACTAAGAAGTTGGTCTTTGACGCTACTCAGATCAACTTACCCTTTAATGCCATTCTGGGCAGGCCAGCCTTATACAAGTTCGTGGCTGCTGCTCATTATGGCTACTTGGTGTTGAAGATGCCAACACCAGCTGGTGTTCTCCGGATCCGCGGAGACCGCACTGACGGAGTGACTGCTCTCGAAGAACTTCATGTGCTTGCTACAGCGTAGGAGGAAGAGTCCAGGTAGGAGCAAGCTCTAAAACCCCCGAGCATTCATCAATGAGGCTCAACCTCTGCACCTTGTCTGCAACCAAGCAGCAACACCGACATTCCCGTCAAAGTCGTCCAAATCGGTTCCGATGTCGCTCAGACCACCCGTATATTGGGAGGTCTGAATTAAAAAAAGGGACTCGCGCTCATCACTTTCCTCCGGGCTAACGTTGACGTGTTTGCCTGGCAACCATCGCGAATGCCTGGGATCCCTAGGAAAGTGATCGAGCATAATTTGAAGATTTATCCCGATGCACGGCTTGTACACCAGAAGTCTCGAAAGTAATCAGTAGAGCGACAGAACTTCATACAACAAGAAGTGAAGGAAGTTGCTCGAAGCTGGATTCATCCAAGAAGTCTTCCACCCAAAATGACTGGCAAACCCAGTTGTTGTACCCAAGGCCGGCGGGAAGCTTCGGATGTGTATCGACTACACAACACTGAATAAGGCATGCCCAAAAGATCCATTCCCACTACCTAGAATAGATCGGATAGTGGATTCCACCTCCAGGTGTGAATTACTGTGTTTCCTAGACGCATATTCTGGGTACCATCAAATTAGAATGTCTAGGGAAGATGAAGAGCACACTTATTTTATCACAATAGATAGATTGTATTGTTATACTGCCATGCTATTTGGTCTCAAGAATGCAGCCTCAACGTTTGTACAAGCTATGTACAAAACCTTTGGAGAGCTCATCAGAGACGTAGTGGAAGTGTATGTTGATGACATCGTTGTCAAAATCAAGGACAAGGAGTCACTTCTTGATACCTTGCAAGCTGTCTTCGACAAGCTGCGGGTCACCCGCACAAAGCTGAACCCAGACAAGTGTGTGTTCGGGGTTAGCTCCGGAAAGCTTCTTGGATTCTTGGTAGACCACCGAGGCATCAAGGCGAATCTGGCGAAGATTAAAGCTATTGAAGATATGCGGCCACCAGCCCGCATCAAGGACACCCATAAGCTGACTGGATGTCTAGCTGCCCTCAGCCGGTTCATCTCAAGACTGGCGGAACGGGCACTTCCCTTCTTCAAGTTATTGAGGAAGTCCAGACCATTCCAATGGTCTGAAGACGCAGAAGAGACGTTCTAGGAGCTAAAGCAGCTCCTCACCACTCTACCAACCTTGGTAGCTCCGAACCCTAGTGAGCCTCTACTGCTTTACATTTTGGCAACTAACGAAGTTGTCAGCATGGTCCTGGTTGCGGAGAGACCAGAACCCTCACAAGCTCAGGAATCTAGACCCCTCTGGGAGGGTCAGGAGGTTCCTGAAGGCGATTCTAGGTCCCAGCCCCAGACTTGGATCTACAAGGAGTTATTCTTGTTGAACAAGAGGATCTGGACCCCTACGGGAGGGTCCGGGTCACTCCAAAAGAAGCTTTGGGTTCCTTGAGCAAGGACCCGGAGGTCCCTGAAGAAGGTCTGGACCACTCCGAGAGGGTCCGGGTCGATGAAGAGGAAGCTTCGGGCCCCTCTGGTAGGGTCTGGACAGTCCAACGCTCAGTGCACTTCATCAGCGAAGTACTCTATGACGCCAAGACTCGATACCTAGAGGTGCATAAGCTGCTCTATGCAGTTCTTATCACCTCCAGGAAGCTTCACCATTACTTCCAAGATCATAATATCTCAGTGGCGACCTCTTATCCACTGCGTGCGATCTTGCATAATCCCAATTCCACTGGGAACATTGCAAAGTGGGCAGCGAAACTGGCCGAATTCGATTTTGAATTCGTCCCAAGACAAGTGATCAAGAGTCAAGCACTGGCGGACTTTGTGGTGGAATGGACCCCCTCTCCATCAAACCCTGGGGGCCCTAGTGAGCAAAAGTAGGAACTCAAGGCTCCGGACTTCATCGAGCCTCACTGGACTCTCTACTTCGACGGTTCCATGCAAAAGCAGGGGGCCGGAGCTGGAGTCCTTCTCCTCGCTCCGACCGGGGAGAAGGTTAAATACATGGTGCACCTTGACTTCAAGGCAACCAACAACAAGGCGGAGTATGAACCACTCATTTACGGATTAAAGGTGGCACTGTCATATGGTGTAAAGCAGCTATTGGTCAAGGGAGATTCGCAGCTCATCATTAAACAGGTGAAGGGTGAATGCTCCTGCAACAATCCCCAACTAGTTGCTTATCTCCTTGAAGTCCAGAGGCTTCAGAAGGACCTTGAAGTCCTGGACCTCCACCATGTCCAATGTGTCCATAACGCTGAAGC
Source organism: Tuctoria greenei (assembly GCA_036927565.1). Taxonomy (NCBI): domain Eukaryota; kingdom Viridiplantae; phylum Streptophyta; class Magnoliopsida; order Poales; family Poaceae; genus Tuctoria; species Tuctoria greenei. The sequence continues at coordinate 168,863,661 of JAYESD010000004.1, forward strand.
TGACGAACTCTCGACGAAAGCGTCAACCGGAGCTCCGGCTCCCGACGGAACTTTCGTCCGGAGGTTTTCAAAACCCACGGCTCAGCCCGTCGAACTGGGCGAAGGGGGTGAGACCAGCATCCCGAAGCTGGTGGTCCCGATGGCTCTGTTACCATGGCAGCCATCAAGGGTCGTAGGTGTTGTCAGAAGCTCTGAGCAACCCAGCACACAAGACTCAAATGCTCAAGCAAGCTCCGATGCATGGATCTCGGAGACCCGAAGCTACTTGAAAGACAATATCCTTCCTGATGATGATGTATCCGCTCACCGGATAGTCAGATTGGCTAAAAGGTACACGTTGGTAGAAGGGGATCTCTACCGGCGCGGTGCCAACAGCGTCCTAATGCCGTGCATCACAAGGGAAGAAGGCCGTGAGCTCCTCACGGAAATCCATGGGGGCGAGTGTGGGAACCACGCGTCTTCCCGCACGCTGGTCGGTAAAGCCTTTCGGCATGGCTTTTACTGGCCTACAGCGCTTCAGGATGCAACTGAGCTGGTGAAGAAATGTGAAGCATGCCAGTTTCATGCAAAACAAATTCATACACCGGCTCAGCCTCTACAAATGATACCTCCTACATGGCCTTTCGCTATGTGGGGGGTGGATATCTTGGGGCCTTTCCCAAGAGCCGTCGGAGGTTACAAGTTCCTGTATGTTGCTATTGACAAATTCACCAAATGGCCGGAAGCAACTCCAGTTGTCACAATAAACAAGCAATCAACTATCAACTTCTTGCAGTCCATTGTATGCAGATTTGGAGTCCCAAACAAAATCATAACTGATAATGGGACCCAATTCACAAGCTCTACTTTCCAAGGATACTGCGAAGACCTCGGCATCCAAGTCAGCTACGCTTCCATAGCTCACCCGACAAGTAATGGCCAGGCCGAGAGAGCAAATGCAGAAATCCTAAAAGGACTCAAGTCGCGCTCATATGAGCGCCTGAAAAAACATGTAGCCAACTGGATCAAAGAGCTTCCACCCACTCTATGGGCCAATAGGACAACTCCAAACCAGTCAACTGGAGAGACACCCTTCTTCCTTGTGTACGGAGCTCAAGCAATCCTTCCTCCAGAAATCACCTTGGGGCCGCTCTGGGTCCGGACCTTCGACGAAGCCATGCAGGACCAGCTCCAGCGTGAAGACCTTGACCTCCTTGAAGAGGGAAGGTGCCAAGCAGCTGTTCGGAATGCCCGATACAGCCAAGCTCTTCGGCGCTATCACCAACGGCATGTTCACAGCCGACAGCTCGAGGAAGGCGATCTGGTGCAACGAAGAATACAATCCAGAGAAGGGTTAAACAAACTTTCCCCCAGCTGGGAAGGACCCTTTTGAGTGATCAAAGTATCCTGTCCCGGATGTGTTCGCTTGGCCACCGAGGATGGGACACCTCTCCCAAATCCTTGGAACATTGAGCCCTCCGTAAGTTCTACGCATAATATCACGGAGGTGAGTCTGTAATTACATGTGATGTATGTTATAGAGTCATTGTATAGAGTCGGGTAGCTACTCTGGGAGGACAGCCGGACCTACCCCGTTAGGTCTACAACGTCCATGCAACACTTGTCACAGTCCCAGAACTAAAAGTGTATCTAGCTACCTTGGGTCAAACAAGAAACGAAACACACTTAGTCTGGTTCCATACCCTAAGAGTGTACTTGTTTCCCTTGTACCCCGGACCTATAATGAAAGACGTCATTATGTGAAAACAAACTCCACGTGCATTTACTTTGTGTAGGCTCAATATTTTTTATTTTTCTCTTTCTTGTCTATAACAAAGTTGTGCAATTCTTAAGAAACTTTAGCTCGACCAGTTGATGTACAATTCGAGTTGCATCGCCTACTCTTCTGCGTCCAAACATTGTTGATGGTCTACTCGTCTGAATGCCGCCAAGCCAATCTAGGGCCGGAGTGTGCTATCGACTTACCCTGGTCATGCACCCTAAGTACGCCACTCTACCTACACCCCAGCAGACCGAAGTAAGGCAAGTCTAGAAACGATCGAACCTGAGGGAAAGAAGGCAGTGCACTTGATTGTATTTAGAATTGTGTTCGACCTAAAACTTTCTCGGGAATAGTAAGCCGCAATGAAGTTACAGATAGGAAACAGATTTTACTGTTTTTCTTGACTTTAGTGTGCAGGAAAAATAAAGACCACAAAATGATGGTGAATGACCGGAGCTACCAAAGCTCCGACATCCCCTAGGTGGCTTGTGGTCGATGTTCAAACATTGATAGCAAGCGTCGCTGGAGCTACTCAGCTCCGGTAAATCTAGGGGGCCAGCCATCAACATGAAGAAAAGATGGTGGGAATATTCTATAGCGGAGTCTGCTGTCGACACACCACGTGTTGACAGAGGTCACTGCCGGAGCTATGAAGCTCCGACACCCCAGAGGACTAACTGTCGATGCTTCACGCGTTGATGGAAACTACTGTCGGAGCTACTAAGTTCCGACGGTGGTCAATGTCGAAGCCACTAAGCTCCGATAGCCTCAGGGGGCTTTCACTATCGAAGACTTCGAACCTACATTCTACAAGTTTGAAGCGCGTAAGTCTTCAAAAAATGTTACATCCTCTCGATACATGTTCACAATCAAATTGTGTACATCTACCAGGGGGCCAAGTGCGCCAAAGGTGTTGAAGGAAAAAAAATGAAATTCACAAAAACTTGGATTTCATTCATCAGGAGACAAGAGATTACAAAATTGGTGGAAAAGAAGAGAGGATACAAGTGGGAGCTACAAAGAGACGGTCCTAGACCCTATGGAAGAACGAGGCGACCTTCTAGGCAGCCTCCGATACGCTGGCTTGGGCAGCCTCTCCCTCTCCTTTGATGGGGCCTTCAAGCACCGGGTCCAGGGGGAATTGAGGGTCTTGGCTTGTGTAGCACGTCAGCACGAATTCTGCGACATCCTTTGCTAGGGATTGTCCCTCGGTCTCCAGCTGGTCCGTGATGACATCGCCCATCTTGGTGAGCTTGTTGCCTGCCGAACTCAACGTCTGCAACGCCAGGTCTAGCTCCGGCTCTGGATCATCTGGATGCATGGGAGTGAAACCCATTGGCGTTAGCGCATCGTTGGCTTTGCCCAGGAAGTACCAAATTGGTTGGGACTCCATAGTCCTTGAGCCTCGCATCTCCTCCAAGGATCTTCTGGTCGCCGGAAGCTCTGAATTCTCACGGGCAAGGTGCTCAACCTCTTTGGCGTTCTGCTGAATCTTTCAAGCAACTTGCCTTTCGAGTTTTCTGAGCTCTTCCTCCCAGAGGTGGATCTTGTTCCGGCGGTGGACCAAGTCCTTCTCCCCGCCCCGCACTTTCTTCTCCCTGGCAGCAACGGCATCCTCTTTCCTGTGGAGTTCCTGCCCTCGCTCCCAGGCCTTCTTCTCCTCTCTCTCGCAGCACTCATCCAATTTCTTGGTGCGCTCCTCGAGACTCTTGTCACCCAGAGTTAGCCTCTATGTGAGCTCTTCCTCCCTCTTCACGACGTTGTCCCGCAGCTCCAGGAGTTTTTGCTCTTCACTGTCGAGCTTTCTCTCCCACAACTCAAGAGCCTCCCGACGCTTGATGAGACTAGCGTGGATGGCGTTGAGCCTCTCCTGGCGATCATCCGCTGCGCTATTAGCAGCTTTGGCCTGCTCGTAGATCGCCCGGGACTGGTTGTCAAGGGATCGCGTCATGCTTTCCCTCTAATCCAGCAGCTTACCCCAGTATTCCAGGCGGACCTTCTCCCTCAGCACCCACTCCTTGTCGTCAGCCAGCCTCGACTGCGCTAGCTTGGTCTCAAAATGGAGCCGGTTGCGCCACCTCCTAATATTTTGGCGCTCCTCCTCGAGGGCCTTGCTGTCATGGTAAAAAGCCAGCTGGACCTAATGAAGACTGGAGCAGGCGTTGTCAATAGACAATGATAGGGGTATCAGGTCAGGACCTACCGGGGTCATCTCCGCTGGTTCCAGCAGGTTCTTCGTGACAAAAATTGTGTCCCACTCTACAACAGCGGTCCCCTGAGCTTCCACGGCACTAGGGCCGTCCTCCGGGATAGCCTCGGCCACCGTTGAGGAAGGTCCTGCAGTAGAAGTTTCAACCTCCGGAATTGGCTTCGAAGGTCCCGCCACCAGGTCATCAACGACTGCACCCTCTGGTGGTGGGCCGACAGCTTCGTCTTGGCACCCTGGCTCAGGTGCGGGCACCTCCGGGACCATTGCTTCCGGGGCGGGCGTAGAAGATTCCGCCGGAGCTGAAGCCACATTCGGCTCTGACGATGGCACCTCCTCCACCTCCGGTTACGGTGCTGATGCCTCGACCACCATGGGCTCGAGCGACGGCACCGGCTCTACCGCCGGTACTTCTGCAGCAACCGGCTCTACCGCCGGAGATTCCTCGACAACCGGCTGAAGCGTTGGGACTTTATCAACACCCGGCTCTATCGCCGGGACTTCATCAACCACCAGCTCGACTGCCGGGGCTTTAACAACATCCGGCTCTAGGGCCGGATCGCAGCTACCTCCGGTTCTGAGGCTGGAGCATCCATCATTTCAGCATCCAAGCCCGTAGCTTCAACCTCCGGGCCTGGTGCCGTTGGTACATATTCATTCCCGTTGTCTGGCGCTACCAAGGGAACTTCTGGGGATGAGTCGAGGTCCAAGACCACGACAGCCAGCACCGGAGCTGCCACAGCCTCAACAACCTCTTGGGGCGGCGTTGGAATTGGAATCGGAGCTTCCGCCTGCACAACCTCAACTGCTGCTGCAGGAACCAGAGCTTCAGCCCCTTTCTTGGGCACTCTGTGGATGAAGGACAAAGAAACTCAAAACGAAGTTACAACAAAAAATAATCAACTGGGGTAAAAAATCAAAAATTACCTCGGAAGGCTTCTGCACCAGTTAGCACGAAACCTCTTTTCCGAACGCTTAGAGCCGGACCCTGTCGCCACTGGAGTGGTGGCTCCGGAAGGTTCCCCAGAGCTCGCTGCTGCTGTCGGCGTCACTCGAGTTGAGGCCCCCCTCAACCGAGAAGGACCTCCGCACCCAGAGCCTTTAGCTAGCCCTGGTACTGGAGCCGCATGGCCGGAGCTAGAACCCCGGGGAGATGCTGATGCTGGAGTAGTTGCAGCCAATGAAGACCTTCCCCTCCGGGGAGAAGGAGTCGTTGCAGAAGGAGCAGGCTTGACGGACCTCCGGTCGGCATGCTTCAGCTTCCTCTTGCGGCTCGAGGGCTCGAACAACTCTTTGCAATTGCCCAAGACTTCAACTCTCTGTTCTGGGACGGAAGGGGGACCACTCTCGGAAGCTCCGGAGTTCACCAATCCGGTGATCGAATGCCTCTCAACGACACCAAGGTCGTCAAGCACCAGCATCGCCCGTCAGATCTCCCTGCTGAACTCTGCCTCCATATTTAGAGGGAGAAAAGCCGCTGGCGGAGTCAAGTCGTCACCCTCGACGTCGATGCCGTGCTGGAACTTCTTGAGGTGAAACTCCAAAGTTGCACCCTCCATGTTGGTCTTCAAACCGGTCTCAATCCGGTCGTCGTCTAGCACACTGTTGAGGGCCCAAGAAAGCTTCTCCCTCTTCTTCAGCGGAGCCCACCTGTTGTTCAGGAAGATGCAAAATACCGTCTGAGGAGTCACTCCTCCTTCCACGCACTGGCGGATCCTGGTCAGAGCAGGGTTGAAGGCGCCCGATAACACTGGAGCTTCACTCCAAACTGCAGTGTCAATGTTGGGGAGGCCTTAAGGCAACTCCAGCTTCTCATGCTCCTCCACCCTGATGACGATCCAATCCTTCTTCCAATCGTCCCACTTCCTAGAAGGGAATGACTGCAAGTACTTGTACGAGCACTTCTTGCGCTTCAGAAATTAATAGAAGCCAAGGTACTCGTCACTCTTGCCGGTGGTCTGGACAGTGAAGAAGGTGCGGAAGAGCTCAACTCAGGGGGGAATGCCCACCCACATCGCGCAGAAGTGGACAAAGATCGACACCAGAATAATGGAGTGGGGGCCAAGGTGGTACAGCTGCAGACCATAGAAGTCTAGCAGCATCAAAAAGAAAGAGGAGAAAGGTGGGATCAGTCCCACCATGGCGTACGCGGAGAAGTACACCATGTCGCCGGTGTGCTCCTTCATGAAAGGAAGCTTGCCGGTGCGGACCAGGTGGTTGAAGAAGTCAGGGGACCACCCCATGAGGGCCCGAACCTTCTTCAAATCACCGCCAGTCTTCAGTCGGCTCTGGCGAAGACCCAACTCCATCACAACACAGCGAGGCGAGAGATGAAAAGCTAGCAAAAGTTTGGAGGGTTTGAGTGCAAGTTCGAATGAAAGGCGTAAAGAACCCCCAAATGGTGCGTGCTTTCCTTCATAAGTAAGCCCCCGCAACGCTTGGATGGAAATTGCAGAGGAGCCGACGATACCATTCAAAAACTTCACCCTGCCAATGACAAGGGGGCCCGGGACCACCCGGATGATAAAGTCGAGGTCCTTACCCCAGGCGAACAGTTGTCATCATGAAAGGCGGGAAACTCAAAGGCGGCGTCTTGAAAGGGCGCGCGGAACCAATACAATTTTCGTATCGAGAACCGATGACCTTCAATTGCATGAGATCCACACACTAAGATCTCACCTGCCGCATCTAGGATATGCCACGCAACGGTGGTTTAACTACGAACTACTGCCAGCAGCACATTCGAAGACCCTTGAAGACACGGCTCCAAAACCAAAGAGTGGACCCACCTCCGGCAGAACGACTTCATCCAAAAGGTCTCTCCCAGAGGTGGGCCGAGGGGGCCACTACCCTGCATACTGGATACCCCTTGGGATTACAAAGATCACAAGGAAACTCCATCTACCAGATTTGAAGACCTCCAAAGCCCCCACATGTCAGCTGTAACCGGACCTGCTTCTCCGACATGGTTAGTCCCAGGGCCGCCACATGTATCACAAGACCGGAGCTATCGCCCACACATGGGAAAGCTCTGCACTGGATACCAGTATGGTGTCCCCGAACCTAACCCCAGACAGAGGGAAGCTCCAGTACTGACATGTGTCCAACAGCACTGGACCTACCCGTCCACGACGGTAAGATCCAGAGCTGCCACGTGTCCAAACCGCCGGACCTTCAACCTCAATGATCAAACTGGTGGACCCCCAACGGCTCGGACCTTCAAGGAGAAATGAAGGACTTCAAGACACGATTAGGTGTCATTAATACCATATTAATGACACACGATCCGAAGGCCCTTAATACCAGTAACGGCACTGTTAAGGCCCGTTACCACGCTATTAAGGGTAATTAACCCCATTTATTGTGTATTAAACATTAGTAACCGCCAGGGCCACATGTCGGGCCAGGCTTACAGTGTAACGACTAGTCCTTGTGCTATAAAAGGACTGGTCGACGATACACAGGGGACCTCTCTCTCTCAGACGACTCTCTGGACTCTCTCTGGGAGCTCTCGAGACACTTACGCTCCCACACACATACTCACTCGCTCAATACAACATAAACACACCCCGTGGAGTAGGGTATTTTGCTCAGGCGGCCCGAACCACGTAAACCTCTGTGTCAATTTGCCACCATCTCTTGAATCTCTGCGCGCCCATTACCAAACTACGAACTCCACGAACTACTAACAGTAGTGTCGGGAGATCTGCCGGATTCAACCACTGACAAACCCGAATAGCGATATCACTCAAGGTGCACCTCCGCTGTGAGATGTTCATGAGTGAGTTGACTCCCACTGTACTAACAGCCGACACCATAAGACGATTGAAAAGGTTCCAACATAGGATCCTCAAGGTACATCGGTTTCCTGGGTGCCATATAGCCAGCATGCACCCGATACAATTCAAACTTGTTCAACAGGGCCAGGCACGAGATGGACCTTAATCGACAAAGGCAGGACTACACACCCAAGACCATGTCCTGCTGCATCCTATGCTCCTTCCCAGTCTCCAAATTGTTAAAGTGAATCCTCACAATTCATATCATAATCCCAATCTGATGTAAAACAAGTGCTAGTCTCGTGAGTAGCTTCCGACTACTCGTCTTCTACCGACTCTTACAACTAAACATTAAGCATAGCATAGCATAACAGGGAAAAGACTGATCTACCTAGACCACTCTCTGGATTAATCTGGTCATGCAATTGGGTTTCATTGCGCAAGACCTAATGCACAATACATCTCATCCATATAATGTGTATAAATGAAAACTTTGCAAGATTTCTTAAATGCAAACCGGGGCTTGCCTCTCCTTTAACGACGCACCGGAGAGCAAGTGCATACCGTTCTCAGATGGTGCCACACGTACTTCCTTCTCGTGTCTTCAATCGCTGTTCCCTGATCATGGCACCATCTATATACAACTGCCCCAATGTAACACTGGCCCAATGCCTCTACACGCGGTGTAATTATTACCACGACTCCTATACCTGGTGTCCATAATGAATTCGTGCGACCAATTTTGACAAGCTGTGAACGATTTATCCCACCTCGAAAAGTTGAGCTCGTTGCAACGAGAATATAAGGCAACGCGTGCTATTGTAGTCAAACATTCGATTGAAAAAAGATGTCGTACAAGACTCCTGCACGACACGTTTGATTTCAACAGAGCTCGCCTGGTTGAAATCAAATGGCTCCGTTGAAGTCGAATGGGACGTGTATGAGGCATGTACGGGGCGGATGTATTTTATATAAAACTCTGGGCCATTTCTGCGTCAAATTAAAAATCTGCCAGTGAAGCTGATGGGACACGTCGAGCTGTTGGGATAACCGAGAGGGATGCAAACCATGGTTTTTTATAAGCATAATTTTTCCACGCATACGCTGGGCCCTTTCCATGTCAAATTAAAACTTCTCCTTCTATCGAAAAACATCTCCTTTAACGACGCCAAATTTCGGTACACGGGCTCACGCGTACATGGGAACGAACACCAAGCATTCCAGCGTAGTTTCGGCCCAGGAATATAAACTAACTCAACGCGGTTTCAACCCATGAATAACAAGCGGCCCAGCGCAGTGTTGGGCCTACTCTGATAGCTTCACGTACACTTTGTCCTGGCTACCTCCCCGCCGGACCCTTCAATCCACAATGGCACCCTCTCCTGATTGCACAAAACGCGCCTGGAGGAGCATCCGCCAGCCGCCACGCTCTTGGAGGAGCATCCGCCATCCGCCACGCTCTTGGAGGAGCATCCGCCGTCCACCAGCGTGGAGGAGCATCTGCCAACCGCCGCACGTGGAGGAGCAATAGCGCTAGGTACAATTTCTCACATAATGTTATTGTAGTTCAGTCCTCTTACGGATACGCTGATTGAATTGTAGGAAGCGATGTCAGAGATAAGACATGGATGGGAAAAGACAGGCGTACGAAGGAGTGGCAGGATGGAATGAAGTCATTTTTAAATTTAGCATTCCAGGGCACTTGTGAATAAGAAACTAAGCCTTGTCCTTGCATGAAATGTCGTAATATTTGCCACGGGAGACGCAAGGAAGTTCATCTTCACTTGCTTCGTAATGGGACGTCATTTGATTATACTTGTTGGGTACACCATGGAGAAAAACGAGTTGAGAAAAAAAATGCTGAGCAATTAGCAAATAATGAAGAGATAATTTCTGATGATGCTGCTATGAAAAATATGCTGTCCAGTGTTCTTAGAGGCACTGGTGATCATGGTGGTACTTCAGCAGGTGTTGATGATCCAAAAAATGCTATAAACCAGCAGGAGCCAACTCGGTGTGCAAAGGCATTCTATGACTTATTAAATGATGCCAAAAAGGAGTTCTATCCAGGTTGTGAGAAGGTGACCCAATTATCCTTCATTGTCAGGTTGTACCAGATAAAGTGTTTAACTGGTTTGAGCAAAAAAGCGTGTGAGTAGATCCTTGAACTATTCTCATATGTGCTTCCAGAGGGCCATTGCATTCCTAATACACTTGATAAAGTTCAGAAGGTTGTTTGTGACCTCAGGTTGAGCTACGGAAATATCGATGCATGTGTCAATGACTGTGTGTTATTCCGGAAGGACTATTCTCTGCTGGATCGATGCCTAAAATGTGGTGAATTAGGATGGAAAGATAGTACCTTTGGGGATGCAAGAGAGGCTTTACCTTGTGGAAAAGCCAAGAAGCTTGTAGCACACAAGATTCTACGATACTTCCCTCTTATTCCCCGTCTTCAAAGGTTTTATATGGCAGAATCAACGGCATGAAACATGCGCTGGCACAAAGAAGAACGTATTTATGATGGAATATTATGCCATCCTGCAGATTCTAAAGCATGGAAGCATTTTGATAGCATTCACCCAAATTTCTCATCTGATCCTCGCAACATAAGACTTGGGCTAGCATCTGATGGTTTCAATCCTTTTGGTTGAAACATGGACGAAAGTATTGCTACATGGGTCATCGTCGTTTCCTACCTCAGGATCACCGGTGGCATCGGGACAAAGCTTCTTTCAACAACAAAATAGAGAATAGAGAGGCTCCAACATCACTCTCTGGTCACGAAGTAATCCAACAATACGAGACTTTTGATCAAGTGAGTTTTGGACAGACGAATAATAAGAGAAAGCGCACTGAGGAAGATAGGTGGCATAGTTGGAAGAAGAAAAGTATATTTTTTAAGCTCCCGTATTGGAAGACATTGCTAATAAGGCATAACTTGGATGTCATGCACATTGAGAAAAACATTTGTGATAGCATATTGGGGACATTGCTTAATATGGATGGTAAAACAAAAGATAGTCTACAAGATCGTTTTGATATGCAGGAAAAATGGTATACGGCCAAAGCAAGATCCGGTGGGTATGAAAGGGAAGTATGATTGTCCATCAGCATCATATACTTTGCAAAAAGATCAGAAGACCACCTTGTGCAAGTTTTTGGCGGATGTAAAGATGCCCGATGGTTATGCCTCAAACATCAAGAGAAGTGTGAACATAACAGCACGTAAGGTATCAAGTCTAAAAACTCATGACTGCCATATTATATTTTAGAAGCTCCTTCCTATTGCAATACGTGACATATTGCCTGAAAAGGTTGTTGAACCTTTAATTGAGTTTAGCAGATTCTTTTCTGGAATTTATTCTAAAGAATTGGCGGAACCAGATTTGGATAAGATGATTGAACAATTTCCTGAAACAATTTGTAAGCTTGAGATGTTGCTTCCTCCCGCTTTCTTTGATATCATGGTACATCTTCCAATCCATCTTGGCAAAGAAGCTCGCTTGGGTGGACCTGTTTCTTACAGATGGATGTATCCAATTGAGAGGTACCTTGGTACATTGAAGAGGTATGTACATAACAGAGCTCACCCGGAGGGTTCTATAGCTGAGGGATATATTATGGAAGAGTGTATGACTTTTTTGTAGCCAATTTTTGTATAACATCAGCACCAAGCTTAATAGGTCAGAACGTCATGAAGCTGCAACTAGGAATGAACCTTCTCTCGAGTCTAATATATTTACAGAAGTTGATAATTCTAAAAAAGGGTTTAAATGGGGCGAACTTACTATGGTGGAACTACATAACATCAGGCATTATATTATTTCTAATGTTGAAGAGGCCGCTCCATGGATCAAGTACGTATCACACTCAGATGTTCTATACTATATTAATTGATCATGCTTATTGTAGATGGCTAATTTAATTTTGTACCCTCTTTAGTGAGCATTTTGAAGAGCTGAAAAAGATTCATTCTCGTGATGTTGAAAAATGCCATAGAGATGAGTTTGTTTATTGGTTTCAGAAACGAGTAAGTACATTGAAGTTTTTACTTTGATGAAATATTGAAGAAATATCTATTCTGAAGTTGGTTTATTGATGACCCCTTTTATACTAATTAATGTGTACAGATTACGACATTACACAAGGAAGGCAAAGTAACCGATTATTTGTATGCATTATCTAGAGGACCTGATTGTCAGGCACATTTTTTAGTCGATCATTCATAAATGGCTTCTTCTTTTGAACAGCAGAGGTGGAAAAAGATTTACGGACACAAAACAGTGGTGTTGTTGTTCGGGATGGTGATCATGAGTGGTATGGAGTAATCAAGAAAATGATTTCTGTTGATTTCAATAAAAATCAAGAGGTTCTGTTATTTGAATGTGAATGGTTTGACCGGCCTCGTTCCGGTCCGAGCCAAAGCAGAGGCTACAATATGGATCAATACGGAATGATAGATGTTGACACCACTATTTCTCAATTTAAGTATGAGCCTTACATTCTAGCCACCCAAGCAGAACAAGTTTTTTACGTTAGAAGTGTGAAGCAACCTAAATGGGCTACAGTTGTTAAACGAAGCCACGAAACCTTTTTGCCATGCCCCCTGGAGACAGTAAAAATAATGTCACTGAGACGATGGAGGCTGAGACATTATTTCATGATCGACGACTTACTGATATAAATGAGGATATGACCACATGGGATGGGAATGACATTGACGGAGCAACCTGTGATGCTTCTGCTCTTTCAAATGAAGATGACGACGACGACCACCACGACGATGATGATACATATATCAATGATGGTATTGTACATCCAATATTGAGGGAGGACAGCGAAGATGATGATTTTTTCATATAGGTACTGTGTGAGCTAGCTGTACGTGAACTATGTAATGCAATGTTTGTGTTCCGTGGCGATAGATCTTAACGCCACCGACCTGTATTTTGTGGCAACGGATCCTAATACAACGATTGTGTTTCGTGGCGATAGATCCTATTGCCACAGACTTGTGAATCATGGCATAAGTTCCTAATGCAACATTTGTGTTTCGTGGCGATAGGTCCTAATGCCATGAACTGGTGAATCATGGCAAAAGTTCCTAATGCAACAATTGTGTTCCACGGTGATAGATGCTAACGCCATGAACTATTGAATCATGGCAATAGATCCTAATGCAATGATCGTGTTCTGTGGTGATAGATGCTAATGCCACGAACTAGTGAATCGTGGCAACAGATTCTAATGCAACGATTGTGTTCCGCGGCGATAGATGCTAACGCCACGAACTATTGAATTGTGGCAACAGATCCTAATGCAATGATCGCATTCCGTGGAGATAGATGCTAATGCCACGAACTAGTAAATCGTGGCAATAGATTCTAATGCAATGATCGGGTTCTGGGGCGATAGATGCTAATGCCACAAACTAGTGAATCGTGGCAACAAATTCTAATGCAACGACCGAGTTCCGTGGCGATAGATGCTAACGCCACGAACTATTGAATCATAGCAATAGATCCTAATGCAACGATCGGGTTCCGTGGCGATAGATGCTAACGCCACAAACTAGTGAATCGTGGCAACAGATTCTAATGCAACGATCAGGTTCTGTGGCGATAGATGCTAATGCCATGAACTAGTGAATCGTGGCAACAAATTCTTGGCGATAGATCCTAATGCCACGAACTAGTGAATCGTGGCAATAGATCCTAGTGTAATGATCGTGTTTCGTGGCGATAGATGCTAATGCCGCGAACTAGTGAATCGTGGCAACAGATTCGTGGCGATAGATCCTAATGCCACAAACTAGTGAATCGTGGCAACAGATCCTAATGCAACGATCGTGTTCTGTGGCGATAGATGCTAATGCCACGAACTAGTGAATCGTGGCAACAGATTCGTGGCGATAGATCCTAATGCCACGAACTAGTGAATCGTGGTGACAGATCCTAATGCAACGATCGTGTTCTGTGGCGATAGATGCTAATGCCACGAACTAGTGAATCATGGCAACAGATTCGTGGCGATAGATCCTAATGCCATGAACTAGTGAATCGTGGCAACATATCCTAATGCAACGATCGTGTTCCGCGGTGATAGATGCTAATGCCACGAACTAGTGAATCGTGGCAATAGATTCGTGGCGATAGATCCTAATGCCACGAACTAGTGAATCGTGGTAACAGATCCTAATGCAACGATCGTGTTCCGTGGCAATAGATGCTAATGCCACGAACTAGTGAATCGTGGCAAAAGACCAAGCTTACTGCAACGATTTAGTTTTCGTTGCAGTACAATAGTTGCAACAGGGTGGAATCCTTGTAGTGTATGGATTGGACACCACATTTTGGAGCTATCGTCATCTTCTGACGATGGTTGAGGTCATTTTTCGGGGTGTGGCCCCCGTGAATATAGCCTAGAGGGGGGGGTGAATAGGCTTTTTGAACTTTTGTCAGAACCTGAAACACTTAACAACCTGATCAAACACAGAGAAATCAGACTAGTCCGGTAGGGTGCGGACTAGTCCGGTGTGTGCAGACTAGATCGATCAAGTTTGATCGATGATTTCGATCCAAGTACTCTATGCAGCGGAAATTGAGTTGTAACTATAGTGTATTGCTTCAATGAAAATAGATATGGCAAAAGTTAACTTTAGTTTCAAAGTTTTAACGTAAGTTGAACAAGATCGAGCAAACCCAAGATTGCAATGAATAGTAAGAACGAAAGTAAAGACACAATGATTTTATCCCGTGGTTCGATTCCATAGAGGAAATCTACGTCCACGTTGAGGAGTCCACAGAGGACCGGGTCTTCACCAACCCTACCCTCGTCGAATCGCCATGGAGGCCTATTCTCTTCCACTAATCAGAAAAGGGGGTAAATAACTGTGTTCAAGGGGCCTTCTCACAAGTTGAGGGCTCCCCAAGATTTACAACTGAAAACACAACCAAACAGACTCGAAATATATGCAATAAAACAACGAGAGTGTGTGAGAGATTCAAATCCAAGAGCTCAAGGCCTGAAGAACGTGTCTTTCTTTTGTTGGATTGTGTGAAGAGACGTGTTTTCTGGGCTCTTGTAAGGTGTGACAGCACAGGGGGTCGAGTGTGTTCATAGTAGGACCGTACACCTCTATTTATACTAGGGTTTCGAAAGGTTAGCGTTAGGGTTTACAAAGTCCGGACTAGTCCGTGGTGAACTCTGGACTAGTCCGGTGTGCGGTGTGTCGGAAACCCTAAGTGTCTTGAATTATCGGACTTGTCCGACAATTGGTGGACTAGTCCGATTTTGTCTCTGGAGATGTTCGGACTAGTCCGGCACATATTGGACAAGTCCAGCATTTTGAATCCCTTAGTGAATTGAGGACAAGACCACACTTGGAGGACTTGTCCGATTTTAGTCAGAGAAGTTATCGGACTAGTCCGAATAATATCGGACTAGTCCGGTGTCTTGAAATTTTGAGGGGCTAAGGACAAGTCCGAAATTTGGGGAACTTGTCCGAAGTTGGTCAGTGAGGATTTTGGACTAGTCTATGGAATATCGGACTTATCCGATGTTGATCATAGGTATTATCGGACTAGTCCGTACTTTATCGGACTAGTCCGCACTGGGAGGACTTGTCCGATCTTGGACAGAGAGATTATCAGACTAGTCCGAGGAACATCGGACTAGTCCAGACTTGTGTCAACTTGTGCAGTGAGAGTGTTTTCTTTTGCTTGAGCTCTTGGGGTGTGTTTCTCCAACACACTCCATACACAAAGAGTATTCTATTCATCTCTTGAGCTCTTTTCAACTTGATTCCTCATTCTCCTTTCTTTTTGTGCTTTCTTCATAATTTCATTAAAACCTACACTCATCTCAACAATTTGGTTATGATCTCATTTGTTTGTCATAAATCAACCAAAACCCACAAGGGATGCCTAGATGCACTTATAATCTCCCCCTTTTTGGTGATTGATTACAACCAATCGAGATTTCACAAATATGATTAAAAGTCCAAATTTTCATAAAGTGTGCACATATGAGCTTGGAACAAATTAAGCAATGAAAACATAAGACATATGTGCACTGTTTATGGTGGGTTGCAAAACTATGTGTGTGTGAGCAATAATCGTGATGAGAATGAGGTAAAAGCATAATCATAACAACAACAAGCATATATGTCAATTTCAAAGCATAAACATAGATTGTATCAAAGTATCATCACAAACTCCATAAACATAACTTAGAAGCATAATAAGAGTCTTACAACATTAAAAACAGTCTCACACCACCAAAAGCATAACAGAGATAAAATGATGCAAATGGAGCTCTCATATATCATCTATGGCTACAACCTAGTGACTCCCCCTCAATCTCTCCCCCTTTGGCATCAAGGCATCAAAAAGAAGGAGAGGAGGGATCTAGAAGTCACCACAGGCTCATTCCTCGCCGTCGGTCCTCTTGTCGTCTTCATTGTCGTCAGCTTGAGGAGGAGGAGGATGAGAACCACTCGTCGTGCCCCCAACGCCAAAATAGGCAAGCTCGGAAGGAGATAAAGGTGGAAGCTCAGAGAAGTCTGAAGCTGAGTCATCAGAGATAATGGGAGATCCAACAGGCTTGATCTCCAGCTTCTGACAAATATTCTTGACATTTTCTTTCACATTCTTCATGTTTGCCTTCCTTGCCTTGCTCAACTTATGAAGCTTCACATCAGCCTTTTTGCAGGAGCCAACGATGGCAGCCAAGTACTTCAAGATGCCACTAGGAGACCCTTTTTGAGGAGGGGCCCTAGTGTTGGGGGCAGTCCTTGCATCTCCTTGAGTTCTCCTCAGAGCCTCATCACTTGACACAGGAGATGCAGCAGCTGGGATGGTGGCTTGGGGACGCTTCTGGGGCCCTAGAGGAGTATGCTCTACATCCTTCACAAACTCAATACTTGTGACTTTCTCAATCATAAACATCAGGTATGGTGCATAGCCACAGGAGTGGTTTGGTGTGCAGGATATGTTCACCATATCATTCCAAATGTAGTCAAAGATATCAAACTTCCTGCTTTTGCTGATCACCTTCATCAATGTCCTCAGGTAGCCTTGGACACTCCCTGCATCTCCATCCTTCAGAGCAATTGTCTTCCTGAGCACCTTGTTGAGAACCATGAAGAAGGGCTTCATGTTCTTGGTCGATGGAGGGTTGTACTTCAGGCGAGTATCATAAAGGAACTCCATCTTATCCTTCTTTAAGACACCAATGTTGTGAATGATAAGCTCATTGCTGCTAGTGTCCTCAAGATGCAACAGTCTTGCAAACTCATCATAAGTAATAGTATACTTGGATCCATGTGTCATCCAAGTCACCCTTTCCTCTTCATCGCTGGCAAAGTAGCAGGTTGCATAGAATTGAGCGATGACTTCATCATTCCAGTTACACCTAAAATCAAACAACTCTATGAGGCCATGTCTCTCCACATCCTGTATCACTTCATTCTCTTTTTCTCAAAGTGCGCCCAGTCAATCCATTGGTTGCGTACCACTGGAGTCTCCATCGAGAGATACACGGTACTATTGTAGTCCGCATGGAAGTTGCTCCAAAACCTTGCATCAGTTGCCTTCCTGGAACTTCTGTAACAATCAGTCGTCCTGAGCTTTGAAACTACATCACTTCCTTTGCCATTGAATCTTTCTTCAGAGGGGTCTCCGTTCCCCTGTCTTGGTGCACTCATCCGAAGAGGGCCAATCGGGTCGGAGGCAATCCCTTTGCCTTTCCCTTTGGATTGCCGATGAGCCGCTGAGCTGGAGCCAACCAAATCTTGAACTTTTGAAGCTGGCTTCTTAGCTTCAACTTTCTGCCGCATCCTAGGTGGAGTGGGCGAAGGCTCGACAGCACGATCTTGCCTCTTCTTGCTTTGTCCCGTCTAAGCACGAGGCAAAGAGTCTTGTTCCATCTCGGCCTCAAAGTCGGAAATCTCTCATCGTTGGACCTCGACATGGTCCTGACAAGAGGATTATACAATACATGGATGAGGATTGATGGCAAGGAAATGCATTGAGTAGTTGGAATTTAGGGTTGAGTTCAGTCAAAAACCAGACTTGTCCAATGCTCAAGTGCGGACTAGTCTGGAGTACAGGACTTATCCGTACTGAGACCGGACTAGTCCGATATTCAACTGCTCAAACCCTAACTAGCAAATCAATGGTGTTTCTCAATGCAAAAATAGCTCAAGGTAGATGTAATACAACAAGGAGTCATGTATTAACTAGTGGAGCTAAGCAATATGGTCCATAATACAAGAAATCAAAGATTCTAGGGTTTTGGAGAAAGTTTAGCAAAATCCTTTGATTCTTGAGGTTGGAGGAGGTTTTGTTGCAGACTAGTCCGTGGACCTCCCTTGCGATGAAGATCGTTTTCCATGGGGAGTTGAAGAGATTTGGTGGAGAAATCGCCAAATCACCTTGGGGGCGCTCGACTGAGGAGAATGTGAGAAACGTTGTGAGAATGAAGCAAATTAGGGTTTGGTGGCCCTAGGGTTATGGAGTCAAAAAATCGGACTAGTCCGTGGTCAACCGGACTAGCCCGCACTATTGGATATTTGCGGACTAGTCTGCAGTGTGCGGACTAGTCCGGATAACCACGGACTAGTCCGTGGTCACCAGAACAGAAGCATTTAGCCTATTCGTATATATTCCAAGGTGCTTACAAAGAAAATAGGGGGCAAATCACACAAATAATCTTGATGAATATGATCAATAAATATACAACAATCAAGCTATGACCATAATTCACCAAGATCAAGTAATTAACATAGTTTTACGGAGATAATAGAGAGAGATGATTTTCATAACACAATGAATAGATTTTGAAGATGGCATACATGTATGCAAGTTTTCAAGCCACGTTCTGAGCATCAAGGATATTTATTTCATTTTGGAGCTCACAAAAATGTTTTTCATCAAGTGGCTTGGTAAATATATCAGCTAGTTGTTTTTTGGTGTTGACATGAGAAATGGCCATGTCTCCTTTCATTGAGTGGTCTCTCAAAAAGTGATGCCGGATGTCGAGGTGTTTGGTCCTAGAGTGCTCAACAGGGTTATGGGCAATTTTAATAGCACTCTCATTATCACAAAGGAGTGGAATACAACTCATATTGTAAATGTAATCCCTTAGAGTTTGTCGCATCTAAAGGAGTTGTGCACAACAACTCCCGGCTGCAACATACTCCGCTTCGGTCGTGGATAAGGCAATGGAGTTTTGTTTCTTGGAGGACCAAGAAACTAGGGATCTACCTAGGAATTCGCATGTACCGGAGGTACTTTCTATCTACTTTGCATCCGACATAATCTGCATCAGAGTATCCAATGAGATTGAACTTGGAACCTTTAGGATACCAAAGGCCTAGTTTGGGTGTATGTAATAATATTGCAAGATTAATTTTACGGCTGTCAAATGACACTCCTTAGGATTGGCTTGAAATCTTGCACACAAACATACACTCAACATAATGTCAGGCCTAGATGCACATAAATAAAGTAGGGATCCAATCATGGAGCGATATACCTTTTGATCCACGTTTGGTCCGTCTTCATTGAGATCCAAGTGTCCATTTGTTGCCATGGGAGTCTTTATAGGCTTTGACTTGTCCATTCCAAACTTCTTGAGTATGTCTTGAGTATACTTGGTTTGGCTTATGAACATCCCTTCCTTGCTTCACTTGGAATCAAGAAATATTTCAATTCACCCATCATAGACATCTCGAATCTATCTGTCATAATTTTACCAAATTCTTGACAAAAGGATTTGTTAGTTGAGCCAAATATAATATCATCAACTTAAATTTGACATACAAATAGATCATTGTCAAAATGCTTGGTAAATAACGTGTAATTAGCTTTGCTAATCTTAAATCCATTTTCAATCAAAAAATCTCTAAGGCACTCATACCAAGCTCTAGGAGCTTGTTTGAGGCCATAGAGAGCCTTACGCAGTTTGAACATGTGGTCGGGGAACTCTTGATATTCGAATCCGGGGGGTTGCTCCGCGTACACCTCTTCCTTGATTTGTCCATTGAGAAAGGCGCTTTTCACATCCATTTGATAGAGCTTGAAATCATGGTGAGTAGCATATGCAAGTAATATTCTAATCGATTCAAGCCTAGCTATGGGAGCAAAAGTTTCGTTGAAATCCAAACCTTCGACTTGTGAACAACCTTTGGCCACAAGTCACGCCTTGTTTCTTGTCACCACCCCGTGTTCGTCTTGCTTGTTGTGGAAGACCCATTTAGTGCCGACGACTTTGAACTTGGGCCTTTCAGCAAGTTCCCACACCTCGTTCCATTTGAAGTTGTTCAATTCTTCTTGCATTGCCACCACCCAATCTGGATCTTTCAATGCTCTTTAACCCTGTGTGGTTCCAAAGAGGATACAAACAAGTAATGTTTACAAAAATTAGCAATTCGAGATCTAGTTGTTACTATCTTTTGGATGTCACTGATTATGTTGTCGACGGGGTGATCTCTTTGGATGCATTGGTGTACTCTTGGATCTGGCACTTGTGGTCTTGAATCCTCATGGTCATATTCTTCTCCACCTAGATGGTTGTCCTCACTGATTTGTTGGTCACCTTCATCTTCATGAGGCTGATCTTGTGTAGAAGTTCCCCTTTGATCATTTACCTCCACTTGTGGTTCATCTTCTTCATTCGCATTTGGAGGTGGCGCTTGTGGTCGAACATCGCCCAACACCATTCTTCTCAACGCTTAACATGGAGCTTCTTCTCTATCTAGCACACATTGATCAACTTGCTCTTCTTGAGCACCGTTAGTTTCATCGAACACTACATCACGTGCTACTTCAATAATTCCGGAGACCTTGCTGAAGACACGACAGGCGTAAGAGCTCGAATCATAGCCAAGCAAGAAACCTTCATCGGACTTCGAAGCGAACTTTGAAGTCCTAGGCTTCTTGTTCAAAAAATAACATTTAAAACCGAAAACTCAAAAATAGGAAATATTTGGCTTGTTACCAGTGAGTAGTTCATATGACGTTTTCTTGAGTAGGCGATGAAGATAGAGTCAGTTTATAGCGTGACAAGCGGTTTTAACCACTTCAGCCCAAAACCGATCCGAGGTCTTGTACTCATCGAGCATTGTCCTCGCCATCTCGATGATGGTTCGGTTCTTCCTTTCGGCTACTCTGTTCTGTTGAGGGGAATACGGTACTGAAAATTCATGTTTTATCCCTTTTTCATCTAGGTACTCCTCAACTTGGGTGTTCTTGAACTCCATGCCATTGTCACTTTTTATATTCTTGATATTTAATGAAAACTCATTTTGGGCACACTTGAAGAACTTCTTGAGGGTTCCTTGAGTTTCTGTCTTGTCGTGCAAAAAGAAAAACCACGTTAAGCATGAAAAATCATCAACAAATACTAAACCGTATTTATTACCGCCGATGCTTATGTAAGCAGTTGGACCAAATAGATCCATGTGAAGCAGCTCAGTCTTATCGTTGTCATCACGTTCTTCGCGGGATGGGGTGCTCCTACTTGCTTCCCAGCTTGGGACGTGCTACAAGGCCTGTCTTTCTCAAAAACAACATCCTTCAAACCTCGGATGTGATTGCCCTTGAGGAGTTTTTGAAGATTCCTCATACCAACATGTGCTAGCCATCTATGCCACAGCCAACCCATGTTGGTCTTTGCAATCAAGCATGTATCAAGTTCAACTTTATCTTTGTTGAAGTCAACAAGATAAAGCTTTCCCTTTAACACACCCTTGAATGCAACCGAGTCATCACTCCTTCTAGAGACGGTCACACCCTCATTATGAACAAGCAATTATAACCCTTGTCACATAATTGAGATACGAACAGAAGGTTATAATCTAAGGAATCGACATGTAAAACATGAGAAAGAGTGTGTTGAGGCAAAATCGCAATTTTACCGGTACCGAGCACCCTACCTTGACCGTTATCGCCAAAATAGATGCCTTCGCTTGGATCTTCATTTATTTCATGTTAACTGAACATCCTTCTTTCTCCGGTCATGTGTTTGGTGCATCCACTATCTAGCACCCATTTTGCTCCACCGGAGGAGTAGGCTCGCAAAAACAAATTACGCCTTGGTTTTAGGTACCCAAGCTTGCTTGGGTCCTTTGAGGTTAGTCACAAGTGATTTGGGCACCCACATATGAGACTTGGTGTTCCCATGGCGTGGCCAAACATGTTTAACATAAACTCTACCAAGATTACTCTTCATGAGAACATATGATGCGTCAAAGGTTCTAAACAATAGTTGTTTTCCATATGTGTTAACATATTTGGACTTATCAACATTATTATGCTTTCTAGCTTGAGAGAAGTTTCCTTTGACAAAAGCAATGCGTTCCTTGTTATTCTTGTGGCTTCTAGTATTTTGCTTTTCACCATAAGAATACCCAATGCCATATTTGACATTAGGAGGTCTTGTGGCCAAGTATGCACTGCATACATACTTGAGCTTCTCCTTGTCAAATATGCCACTTCAGGAAGGATGCTTGTCCTTTGTCAAGTATGACTTCTCCTTCAAATTAGTGTCAATTTTAGCATATGCACAAGTAATAGTAGTTTTAGATTTTAAGTGTTGAGAAGGTGAGCTTGAAGAGGATGAAGGGTCACATTGCTTGAGTGACTCAACTTGTACCTCAAGGATCTTGTTAGCTTTGGTTAAGTTAGCAAGTTCATCCTTGATGATTATATTTGAGTTGCTTAACTTCAAGCAAGCTTCCTTGCTTGAAGCTAACTCAAGTTCTAGTGAATTGTTTTGCTCCTTTTCAAGTTCAAGGAGCTTTTTGATCTTAAGATATTCCTCCTTTTGAAGTATGATCATATCTTCTTGGCGATCAACAGGCTCCTCCTTATCAACAAGCTTATCCATCAAGAATTTCATTTTAGCAGCAATTTTCTTATCCAAGCCAACAAACATATCTTCATCATCACTAGAAGTATCACTATCACTAGAGAAAGAATGTGAAGAGGAAGATTTAGTTGTTACCTTTCTTTTACCTTCTTTCTCCATTAGACATGTGTTTTCGTGGTCCTTCCATGCGCCCATGGTTGGGAAGAGGGTGGATTTCTTGGTTGTCTTCTTGATGGCTATGCTAGCCATCTCCTCTTCCTCTTCGGATGAGGACTCATCATTGGAGTCCCATTCATTTCCTAGGTGCGCCTGTCCAATTTGCTTTTTCTTCTTGAACATCTTCTTGGGTTGAGGCTTTGTATCCTTGGTCTTCTTCTTGTTTTCTTCATAAGGACAATCAATTATAAAGTGATCATATTCACCACAGTTATAGCAAGCGCACCTCAATTTTGGTCTTGATTTGTCTTTGTGTCTTCCTTCATTTGATCTACCACCTTGTCTTCTTTTCATCATATTCTTTAATTTCTTCATAAATAGGATCATATCTTTTTAATCGATGTCACTGCTTTCATCATCGCCGTTATCTTCTTCTTGAGCTTCTCGAGTCTCTCTTGACATTGGCTTTCAAGTGGACTTCAAAGCGACTCCTTTC
The DNA here is from genome assembly GCA_036927565.1 of Tuctoria greenei. Taxonomy (NCBI): domain Eukaryota; kingdom Viridiplantae; phylum Streptophyta; class Magnoliopsida; order Poales; family Poaceae; genus Tuctoria; species Tuctoria greenei. The sequence goes on from JAYESD010000004.1 coordinate 168,886,937, forward strand.
TTCTTTGCCGAAGTAAGGTCAGCAATCTCTTTAGCATGCTTTGCTTGTTTCTCCATCATCTCAAAATTGATAATCTTTCCAAGCAATTCATCCGGGGTCATTTTCTGATACCCGAGGCTTTCTCTAATCATCGAACATAGGGTTACGTTGCGAGGCATGAAGGCTCTGAGAATGAGCTTCACCACCTCATGATCATTCCACTTCTTGCTTCCATATGCTCGAACTTTGTTGATGAGATTCTTCAACTGATTGTACATGTCTAGTGGTGACTCATCTTCTTCTATGGCAAATCTGCCCATTTCGCTTTCGATCATTTCAATCTTGGCTTCTCGCACATGACGATCACCTTCATGTGCAGTTTGTAATGTGTCCCATATCTCTTTTGCAATTTTGAGTCCATCCACCTTGGTGAACTTGTCTTGACTCAATGATGAAGTTATGACAGCTGCAGCTTGAGCGTTCTGATGAATAGCTTGCTCTTGACTTGGTGTGATCTCTTCATTGTCATCCGGGATATCTATCCCTGTACATACTATATGCCAGAAGCTAGGATTAAGTTATATGAGATGCATTTTCATATTTTGCCTCCACATTGAATAATCATTGCCATCAAAGCATGGGGCTTTCCATAGAGGAATAAACAAGTAATGATTATTGTTTGAATTTAATCAATCATAGTTAAAAGGATATCGGGAGTAGTCGGTGTGACTACTCGCCTTCTTCTTTTTCTCATCCTCGATCTTTATCTTCCCTTTAGAGAGTGCCTTTTCCTTAAAAGCGCCTTAAGTTCAAGCATCTCCTCATCATCATCCTGGATGGCGTCGAGGAGCTTCTCCAACTTTTGAGTCTTTTCATCTTCAATCTTCTCTTGGTTGAAGTTCTTGTGCGCATCCTTAATGTCCGACATCTTCTCTTTGAGTGATTAGTCTCTTTTGAATAGCCTTGCTCTGATATCAATTGAATGTATACTAGAGGGGGGGGGGGGGGTGAATAGGCTTTTTGAACTTTTGTCGGAACCTGAAACACTTAGAAACCTAATCAAACACAGAGAAATCGGACTAGTCCGGTAGGATGCGGACTTGTCCGGTGTGTGCGAACTAGATCGATCAAGTTTGATCGATGATTTCGATCCAAGTACTCTATGAAGTGGAAATTGAGTTGTAACTAGAGTGTATTGCTTCAATGAAACTAGATATGGCACAAGTTAACTTTAGTTTCAAAGTTTTAATGTAAGTTGAACAAGATCGAGCAAACCCTAGATTGCAATGAATAGTAAGAACAAAAGTAAAGACACAATGATTTTATCCCGTGGTTCGATTCCATAGAGGAAATCTACATCGACGTTGTGGAGTCCACGGAGGACCGGGTCTTCACCAACCCTACCCTCGTCGAATCGCCACGAAGGCCGATTCGCTTCCAGTAATCACAAAAGGGGGTAAATAACCGTGTTCAAGGGGCCTTCTCACAAGTTGAGGGCTCCCCAAGGTTTACAACTGAAAACACCACCAAACACACTCAAAAGATATGCAATAAAACAGCGAGAGTGTGTGAGAGATTCAAACCCAAGAGCTGAAGATGTGAAGAACGTGTCTCTCCTTTGATCTATGGTTAATCCTCAAGGATTTGATCTTTCTTTCGTTGGATTGTGCGAAGAGACGTGTTTTCTAGGCTCTTGGAAGGTGTGAAGGCGCAGGGGGTCGAGAGTGCTCATAGTAGGGCCGTACACCTCTATTTATACTAGGGTTTCCAAAGGTTACTATTAGGGTTTACAAAGTCCGGACTAGTCTGTGGTGGACTCCAGACTAGTCCGGTGTGCGGCGTGTGGGAAATCCTAAGTGTCCTAAATTATCGAACATGTCCGGCAACTGGCGGACTAGTCCGATTTTGTCTTTGGAGATGTTCGGACTAGTCCGGCACATATCAGACTAGTTCGGCGTGGTGAATCCCTTAGTGAATTGTGGACAAGTCCTAACAAGTCCAAAATTTGGGTAACTTGTCCGAATTTGGTCCGTTAGGGTTTCGAACTAGTCTGTGGAATATTGGACTTGTCCGATGTTGATTAGAGGTATTATCTGACTAGTCGGACTTTATCGGACTAGTCCGTTGCGGACAAGTCCGCACTGGGAGGACTTGTCCGATCCTGGATAGAGAGATTATCGGGCTAGTGCGGGGAACATCGGACTAGTCCATACCTGTGTAAACTTGTGCAGTGAGAGTGCTTTATTTTGCTCGAGCTCGTGGGGTGTGTTTCTCCAACACACTTCATACACAAAAGAGTATTCGATTCATCTCTTGAGCTCTTTTCAACTTGATTCCTCACTCTCCTTTCTTTTTGCGCTTTCTTCATAATTTTATTAAAACCTGCGCTCATCTCAACAATTTGGTGAGGATCTCATTTGTTTGTCATAAATCAACCAAAACCCACAAGGGATACCTAGATGCACTTTCACCTCGGCAACCTGGAGTTGCAGCAGCCGCAGCAAAAGGTGGGCCGGTCGACAACTTTTCTTGCCGTTGGTCTTCTTCTTCTTCTTCTTCTTCTTCTTCTTTCCACTACTGGAGGTAGTGGCTTCAGCCTTGGAGGACTTCTTGTTGACCTCTGGATCCGGATTGAAGTGCATCTCACGGCCCTCTGCAGCTCTGGCACATTTGTCAGCTAGGCTGAAGAGGTTCGTGATGCTAGTGACTTCTTTTGTCTCCATCTTCTCCATCATCTTCTTATCCCGGACGCCCTGTATGAATGTGATAATAACGGAAGCGTTCGAGATAGAAGGGATGGTATTGCGTATCTGAGAGAATCGTTGAATAAAGGATCGCAACAACTCTCCCGATTTTCGCTGAACAACAAAAAGGTCCAGTTAAGTGCCAGGTCGGGTGCAGGAGCTCCCGAAGTTGGCGGTGAACTGTTGCCATAACTCTGCCCGACTGTTGATGGAGTCTTGCGGGAGGCTCATGAACCAGGATCTAGCAGTCCCAGTCAGACCCACAGGGAAATAATTGGCCATCACAGCCTCATTGCCCCCCGCCGCAAGGATAGCTGTGGAGTAGATTTGAAGGAATTTGGCGGGGTTGACAGTTCCGTCAAATTTTTCTGGCAAGTGAGGTTGAAACTTCTGTGGCCATCTGACCATGCGTAGATGCATAGCCAGGGCAGAACATCCTCCTCCTACTCCCACAGGAGTCGGGTTGTCCCAAGCTTCTCGCCTCTCGCGAGCACGCTCGAAGTGGACGCATCCGTCCTACTGTCGGTAACGGCGATCAAGCTCCAACTGCAGGTCATGCATCGAAAGTCTTGATGTAGTGTGGGTCCGATGTGCCCCAGAGGGCAGCGAAGTCACCTGTTGGGACACAGCATGTCTCCTGTGCTGTGAAGCTTGCAGACCAAGTCTTCTTGACAAGATCCGACACTATGAAGGTGCCTGCCCTGAAGGAGCTGGTTGCTGATGCCATCGGCTGCAGCTGCGACAAGATGTTCAACATCAGCCCTCCACTGCTCCATCGCACCGTGAGGTACTCCTGGAGGTGGTGGATATTGGAGTAGAGTACGCGCAGCAACAAGTGCATGCTCAGGATTGTTATTTGTCGATGCCGTGATCGATGTGAGTACTCCATCCTGCTGTCCAACATTGTTTGCCAGAACAGACAGTGGTGGTGGTGGCATGACGCCCACCGGGACAACATCGGTTGTTGGCTGTTGAATGTTGGGGGGATTCCCTCCAGTAGGCTACTCATCGTTGTTGCCGTTTGACGATCCTGCAGTGGAGTTCACCATCTTGAAATCTCAGGCGCCCCTACCTAGCGCGCCAAATGTCAAAGCGTACGAATGACACTTTCCCCGGTACTACTAAATTGTAGCTCGTTGAGGTTCTTGTATTGGTTTGGACGTGAGGAGATTCAAGACAAGATGGTGATACAATAGATTTACGTGGTTCGGGCCGCCTGAGCGTAATACCCTACTCCATGGGGTGTGTGTGTTGTTGAATTAGGGATCGCTGGTGCTTGCGTGCGTATCCACTTCGTCCTCTTGTATCCTGCAGCACAGTCCCTTTCATAGACTAAAGGATGGCTATTACATGAGTTGCCTTGCCCGACATGTGGCCCCGACGGTTATTATTGCCTAATACAAAATTAAGTGTGTTTAAGCACCTAATAGCGTGATAATGCGCCTTAATGGTTGTGTTACTGGTATTAATGGTCTTCTAATCGTGCGCCATTCATATTGTATTAATGGAACATAATCAGGCCTTGTAACTGTAGTAAGCACTGTCCCTTGAATGTTCGTGTCGTTGGAGATACGTTAGTATTCCCGCTGGTGTCGTAGGTCCAGAGGCTCAACACGTGGTAGATCTGGAGCTTCCCCTCGTGGGGAGGTAGGTCTGGAGCCGCTACACACATGGTGGCACTGGAGCTTCCCTCTACTGGAGATTAGGTCCGGGTCACTGTACACGTGTCAAGCATGGAGTTAACCTATGTAGGGAGTTTAGCTTCGGTCTTATATTACACGTGGTAGTGCTGGATCTACCCATATGAAGGAGGTGGGTACAGTGCCGTGTGACACGTGGGGCCTATGGAGGTCTTCAACTTTGATAGGTGAAACTCCCTTTCACTTCTTGCGGTATCATGGGGTACCCGATACGCAGGGTACCGACAGTGTCTAGTTAGGTCCAGTAAACACCGGTGCTCTAGGCTTCGGTTCACTGATTTGCCAGCCTTTGGGTTGCTTGGTGAAGGAGTCCACTCAACAACGAAGTCTGCCAGATCTTGACTCTTGATTGCGTGTCGTGGTATGAAGTCGAGCTCGAACTCTGCCAGTGCAGCTGCCCATTTGGCAATATTGCCTGTTGCGGTTGGGCTACGCAGTACTGCCCCTAGTGGGAACGAAGTCACCACTGAGACTCTGTGTGCCTGAAAGTAATGATAGAGCTTCCTCGATGCAATTAGTACTACATAGAGGAGCTTGTGCACTTCAAGGAACCTTGTTTTTGCTTCATGTAGGACTTCGCTGATGAAGTAGACCGGACTTTGGATGGTCCAAGATCTACTAGGAGAAAATAGCGCATCCTCTTCCATCTGCTCTGGGTCCGGAGACTCCATGTCTCTAGGGCCCGGTGCATCCTTTGGGGGGCTGGGACCCAAAGGCTCCCTGATCTCCGGGGCCCCCTAGGGGGACCCGGTCTTCCTGTGGGGGCTGGGAACCAGAGGCTCCTTGCTCTCCGAGGCCCCCTAGGGGGACACGGACCTCATCTGGGGGCTGGGACCCAGAGGCTTTTTGCTCTTCGGGGCCCCCTAGGGGGACCCGAACCTCCTCTGGGGGCTAGGATCCAAAGGCTCCATGCTCTCCGGGGCCCCCTAGGGGGACCCAAACCTCCTCTGGGGCTGGGACCCATAGGCTTCTTTGTTGTCGGGCCCCCCTGCGAGCTCCAAGCCCTAGGGATCAGAATCAGTAGCAGGGGCCCCTTCCGTCCACCGAGGGCTGGGGACCGTCCCGCTCTGCATCCAAAACCATACTTACCACCTCTGTTGTGGCGGCGATGTAGAGGTACAGGGGCTCCTTGGTCTCCGGTGCCATTATTATCAGTAGCATTGTCAGCTGCTGCTTCACCTCCCAGAACGCCTTCTCCGCTTCCTTGGTCCAGATGAATGGTCTGTACGGGCACATGAGCTTGAAGAACGGGAGGGCCCGCTCAGCCAGCCTAGAGATAAATTGGTTGAGCGCTGCCAAGCACCCTGCAAGCTTCTCCACGTCCTTGATGCAGGCTGGAGGCCACATCAGCTCCACCACCTTGATCTTCTCTGAGTTGGCCTCAATCCCTCGATGTGAGACCAAGAAACCGAGGAGCTTCCTAGCTTTGACTCCAAACATGCACTTGTCGGGCTTGAGCTTTGTGCGTGTAGTCCACAATCTATCAAAAACAAGGGCGAGGTTTTCTAGCAATGATGTATGTGTCTGGATTTGTACTACAATATCATCGACATATACCTCTACCAGGTACCAAATGTGGTCCCCAAATGTTTTATGCATGGCCTGTACAAAGGTGGGGAGGGCATTCTTAAGACTGTAAGGCATGGAGACATAGTAGTAAAGGCCATCTACGGTTATAAATGCGGTATGTTCTTCGTCCTCTCTAGACATTGGGATTTGGTGAAAACCTGAGTTGACATCTAGAAAGCATAGCATATCGCATCCTGAGGTTGAATCTACGATTTGATCTATTCTAGTGAGAGGGAAAGGATCTTTAGGACATGCCTTATTGAGGTTGGTGTAGTCGATGCACATTTGGAGCTTACCGTTGGCCTTGGGGACAACAACAGGATTGACTAGCCATCTGGGATGTTGGACCTCCTGTATGAAGCCAGCATCGAGTAGCTTATTGATCTCTTCGCGGATGAAGTTTTGTCGCTCGATGGAATGCTTACGAGGCCTCTGTTGTTATGGTCAGGCATCAAGGTAGATCTTCAAATGCTGCTTGATCACTTCCCTAGGGATGCCTTGCATTTGCGACAGTTGGCAGGCGAAGAGGTCGACATTAGCCCGCAAGAAAGCAGTGAGTGCCGATTCCTGCTTGCTGTCTAGACTCCCCACAATACGGGTGGTCTAAACAGCATCAGAGCCAATATGGATTGTCTTGATGGGCATGTCATCGTCGTTGGAGGGCTGCACTCGTGGTGCAGCGACGTTACTGCGCGCACATGGGTCTGGTGAAGGCTGACTCAGTCCAGCATCGCTCGGGGTAGGTGCTGGGGTCATTTCTAGCGCTCGGGGCTTCTCCAAGGCCGTCACTGTGGCAGCGCGATCTCCGCAGATCTTGAGGACGCCAAAGGGGGTCGGTATCTTGAGGACTAGGTTGCCATAATGGGCTACAACCATGAATCGGTACAGGGATGGCCTACCGATAATGGCGTGGTAGGGGAGGCTAACCTCCGCGACGTCGAATAGGATATTCTCCGTCCTGAAGTTTTCGGGTGTCTCGAGGGTCACCCAAAGGTGGATGCAGCCATATGGGATAATACTCCCCGGACCTACCCCCTAGAATAGTCTCGATGCGGCAAGCCTAGACACGGGGATCTTCAGCTTGTCAAAGGCCGCACGGTTGATGAGGTTGAGGCCAACTCCACCATGTATCAGGACATGGTGGAACTTCACATTGGCGATGGTGGGGGCGATGAGGAGAGGCAGCTGCCCGTCTTCCGCCATGTTCTCATGGCAGTCGAAGGTGTCGAAGATGATCAGCGTCTCCAACCATCTGTGATGCAGCGCCAGGATGAGTAGAGGTTGTTGAAGCCATCGCCCGATGCAAGGTCTTGACCGCATTCCTCGATGCGGGTTCCCAAGATCCTCCATAGATGACGTGGAGAGCTTTGCTGCGCTCGTAGTCGCCGTTCAGGTCGAAGTTCACATCCTGGTGAACCATTTCCACGGTGCGCTTCGACCTTTGGAACTCCATATCCATGTCTTTGTCGACACGCCGGTCGACCTCTTGCAGCTTGATCTTGCCGCTACTCGAAGGCTTGATGAACACCATGGCGGTGAAAGCGCTAAATTTTTTTGAGGGAAAAGCCCCTACCTGGCGCGCCAAATGTCGAAGTGTTAATGCAACACTTCCCCCGGATCTGCTAAGGAGCAACCCGCGGAGATTATTTGTTCGGCGGGGCTTAGGCCTTAATCAAGTGTTCTAGCGGGTGAGAGTGAGACACGATGGTTTTTACGTGGTTCGGGCCGCAAGGAGTGTAACACCCTACTCCACGATGGATTGTATTGCTAGTGAGTGTGTACACGTGTGTGTGATGTGGGGATTCGATTTTTGATGTTTGGTCCTTTGTAACGGTGGCGGTCCGGTCCTTTTATAAACAAGGTCGGGCGTCTTACAAGTGGGATCTGGGGCCCAACAGGTGGTCCTGGGGAGATCTTATCCTAAATATCAAGGCTTCTCGCGTAATCTTGCTATGATCATGGCAGTGAAGACTCGCTGTCTTGCCGCCTCTCTTGTCAGTAGCTCATGCGCTGTTGCTGATGGTGGCAGAAGGTGTCCCGTCAGCCTGTCTTGTTGCCGCAAGATACCCACTTGTCCGAGTGGGATAGGCTTGTAGCGCCTTCACTGTGATGCAATTTATCATAGCGCTCTCTGTCTGTGGGCGTGCTCCACGTTGTGCACCGTAGGATGGTTCCTGTCTTCAATGCATGACTTGAGCAGGGTGCACCATCCCTTAACTTCCGCATCTTACCGTCTGAGGCGAGCTGTGGGACACGTGGCAGCATCGGGGCTGACCCCTGCCAGGGAGGCCAACCCTATATTTCGTGATGCGTGGCAGCTCTAGGGCTCTTCAGGGAACGTGGAAGCTCAAGGCCCTTTCCCGTGGGGGGTGCTGGCCCTGGCGCTCTGGGCCACATGGCTGCACCGGAGCTTTCCCCCAAGGTTGGGTGAGGTCCCGCTCCTACATGTGGTGTCTCGGGAGCCCGCCTCACGAGGGTCCGAGTCCCATCTTCAAAGCTCACAGGGGTGCACTGGAGCTCGATCTTGGGGGAGACCGTGGTCTTGGCTCCTTCAGGACACGTGGCGCCTCCAGACGTGCCATGGTGTGTTCATTCTGTGTGCGAGGGTACCTCGTCTACAGGGTACCGACACACTGGCTTGGGAATTTTACAGTGGCTTTTTATTGTTATGGAAGATCACCCATAAAAGTTTGTGCTAAAGCAATAGAGACTTATGGTCTACAAAATTACTTAGAGATTTAGGCTTCTCCGATTTTTTGAGGACCAAACTGGAGATTTGTCATGCTTCAAAGTTGGTTTTCCATATAGTGTTGGTCATAAGGATTCCAACAAAGTTGGTTTGACGTTTTTCTAAGCATTATAGAGTGAGATATGAATGTTACCAGTTCCCCCATTTTTCTGAAATTGTTTCTAGAATTTTCTTGATTTTTCAGTTAACCTGAGATAAAACTCCATACTTAACCCCCTTAATGACGGTTCATGATAATGAAATTTTTATTGGGATTCAAGAGTATGATGAAGAATATCTGATAAAATTTCAGAATTTTCTAATGATATTTGCTTTTGGAATTAATTGCCATGTGATTTATGGAAAACAAATTAATAAGAAATGCAGAAGGAGTTTCATACTTATTGAATTGCTCCACTTCTTCCTCATCTTCAACGAAAATGCTCTCCCTCTGCGGATATGGATCCGGACCTGTAATGTTTGAGCTAGTACCTGTGCTAGCTTCATCAAAAGACACCTCACAAGTCTCCACAATTTTGTTAGTGTCAAGTAAAAGCACACGGTGGCCTCTAGTATGATATGGATAACTAAGAAACATGCCATCAATGGATCTAGGTTCAAATTTATCAAGATTACCATGTTTCTTAACAAAGCCTTTGCAACCAAAGACCCGAAAGTGTGTAACACTAGGTCTATGTCCAAACCGGAGCTCATATGGTGTTTTACCTAGCTTAGCGCGCAAGAAAACACAATTTGAGACATAAAAAGTTGTCGCAGTATGATTCCGGCAATTCCCTTGGTACTACAGTTAGTAGCCCGCGGTGTTTCTTAGTTCGGTTGTGGGCGCGCGGAGATTCAGAGCAAGATGGCAATTTGACACGAGGATTTACGTGGTTCGGGCCGCCTAAGCGTAATACCCTACTCGACGGGTGTGTGTTGTTGTTGTATTGAGCGTATGAGCGCTAGTGAGTGAGTGAGGCTCCAGAAAAGAGAGTCCGCAGTGTATCGCTCAACCAGTCCTTTTATAGTACAAGGTGAATGTGGCCTAGAGAGGGGGTGAATAGGCCTTTTTCATATTTTTCAGAACCTGCAACACTTAATCACCAAATGAAAACTTGAGATATCGTACTAGACCGGTAAAGTGCAGACTAGTCCGGTGTGTACCGACTAGGTTGATTAAGTTTGATCGATTAATTTGATTCTTCGATGTATGCAGTGGAAATATAAGGTCAAATGAAGTGTTGCAAGATTATGGACTAGGGTATATCACAGTTCAATCTTATATTTAATGATTCAATGTAAAGTAAGCAATAGTGATTGAAACCCTAGATTGTTGTGATGAATAAGAATGATGAACACAAAGCAAGACACAAGGATTTATCCCGTGGTTCGGCTCCCACAGAGACAATCTACATCCACGTTGAGCAGTCCACAAAAGCACCGGGCTTCTCCAATCCTACCCTCGTCGGATCGCCACGAAGGCCAATCCTCTTTCACTTATCACAAAGAGGGGAATAACTGAATTCAAAGGGGCCTTCTCACACGTTTAGGGCTCCCCTAGATTACAACACGAATTACCACCAAGAACACACTCAGAAGATTACAATGAAATCACAGGAGTGTGTTAGAGAATCAAACCAAGTGCTCAATGAGTGTTGAATGTGTCTCTCCAATGATCTAGAGTGTATCCTCAAATGATTGATCTTTGTTGCACTTAATTTCATGGAGAGATGTGTTTTTGAGGCTCTTGGGAGGTGTGATGGCGCTAGGGTTCGAGAGTGTTTAAAGTTGGGCCGTGCACCTCTATTTATATGGGGTTTCTAAAAGTGAACGTTAGGGTTTAGAAAGATCGTACTAGTCCGTGTTGGACACCGGACTAGTTCGGTGTGTTGTGTGTAGCAAACCCTAAGTGTCCTGAAATATCGGACTAGTCCAGCTAGGAGCGGACATGTCCGATTTCGCTTCTGGAAATCTTTGGACTAGTCCGATGGACATCGGACTTGTCCGGACAGTGAAACACTAAGTGGTTATGGGGACAAGTCCGCACTTGGAGGACTTGTCCGATTTAGGTTAGAGAGATTTTCGGACTAGTCCGTGCTAATATCGGACTTGTCCGATTTAGATCAGAATGAATATCGGACTAGTCCGGTGGTGATCGGACTTGTCCAATTTTGTGTGACTTGTGAAGTGTTTTGAGGACTAGTCCGCACTGGCGAGGACTAGTCCAATTCTAGTCAGAGAGATATCGGACTAATCCAATGGATATCGGACTTGTCCGATCTTGTGCAGAAGGGATATCGGACTAGTCTGGTGACATTCGGACTAGTCTGGTCCTGTATAAATTTGTGCAACGTGTGTGTTTATTTGTTATTTATCTCCTGGGGTGTGTTTCCTTAACACACTCCATACAGAATGATCTACTATTCTTCTTCCTTGAGCTCATATCCACTTTGCTCCTCATTCTCCCTTCTTTTTGGCACTTTGCTTATTTTGCCATTAAAACATGTGCTCATCTCAAAGAGGATAGGATCTCATCTGCTTTTTATAAATCATCCAAAACCCACAAGGGATTCCTAGATGCACATCTCCCCCTTTTTGGTGATTGATGACAACCAATTGAGATTTCACAAAATATGATAAAAATTGAGATTTTCGTAAAGTATGCACATATGAGTCTAAAATACATCAAGCAATAAAAACATAATCCATATGTGCATTCTTTATGGTGGGATGCATAACTAAGTATATTGAAACAATGAGAATGACATAATTGACATTAATCAACCAAAAACCAAGCATATATGTCATTCTTGGAGCAAAATCACATAACTCAACAATTACTTCTCAAAAGATCATAACATTGCATCACAGAACCATAATTAACATAAGAACATAGTTAAACCTTTACAACCCACAAAATAGTCAAAAAGCATAAAAGAGAGCTCTCTCCTCGCATCCTACAGCTAAGACTAAGACTCCCCCTCAATCTCTCCCCCTTTGGCATCAAGACACCAAAAATATGGAGAGGAGGGTCCTAAAGTCTTCACTCCTAGCTGTCGGTCCTCTCATCATCTTCATCGTCGTCTTCAGGCTGATGAGGAGGAGGAGGAGGAGGAGGAGGTGCGGAGCCACTCGAGCCCCCAATACCAAAGTAGGCAAGCGCGGAGGGGGTCAAGGGCCCGAGCTCGGTGATGTCAGGGTCAGAGTCCTCAGAAATCATTGGAGATCCAATGGGGTCGATCTCCAGCTTCTGGCAAATCTGCTTCACATTTGACTTGACATACTTCATGTCTTCCTTTCTCTTCTTGTTCAGCTTGAGGGCCCTCACTTTGGCCTTTTTGTAGGAAGCAAATATAGCAGCCAAGTACTTGAAGATCCCACTAGCAGATCCCCTTTGAGGAGCTGCCCTAGTAGTAGGGGCAGCCCTTTCATCTTCATTTCTTCTCGCCGGAGCCTCAGGACTGAAGGGCGGAGAGGGAGCAGCCTGGATGCTTGGCTTCTGAGGCATCTGAGGCCTCAAAGGTAGGTGCTCTACATCTTTCACAAACTCTATGCCAGTGACTTTCTCAATCATAAACATAAGATAGGGAGCATAGCCACATGACCTGTTGGGCGTGCAAGATATGTTGACCATGTCATTCCAAATATAATGGGCCACATCAAACTGACAGTCCTTTCTTATGACCCTCATCGGGGTTCGGAGATAACCCTGCACACTCCCAGCATCTCCATACTTGGGAGCAATAGTCTTCCTCAAGACTCTGTTCAGAACCACAAAGAAAGGCTTCATGTTCTTTGTGGAGGGAGGGTTGAACTTGGAGTTTGGCTCATATAGGAACTTCATCCTATCCTTCTCAATGACACCTATGTTATGGGTGATCAAGCAGTCAGGTCTTGAGGTGTCAAGGTGAAGCAGGCTTGCAAAGTCTTCTTGAGTTATACTGTAATTGGATCCATGAGTCATCCAAGTAACAATCTCTTCATCTTCACTCGAGAAGTGGCATGTCGCAAAGAATTGCGCAATGACCTCGTCATTCCAATTGTTTCTGAAGGCAAAGAGGTCCTTCAGTCCATGTCTCTCAATTGCTTCCACCACTTCAATGACTGGGGAGCAACCCTTTTTCTCAAAATGTGCCCAATGAATCCATTGACTGCGCACTACCGTTGTCTTCATTGGGGGATACACAGATTTGTAGAAATCTGCATGGAAATTGCTCCAAAATCTGCCATCGGCAGCTTGCTTTGGACGACCATACCAATCAGTGCTCCTGAACTTCGCCACTGTGTCACTGCCCTTCCCATTGAATTTCTCTTCAGTGGTGTCTCGAACCCCTTTCCTTGGAGCATGCAGCTTCAACGGGCCAACTGGACCCATTGTTATTTCTTTGCCCTTGCCCTTGGCTAGGCGGGCACTTGCCGAGCCGGTGGTAGCCCTAGAAGCTGGCACCTTGGAGGCTGGCTTCTTTGCTAGCACTTTCCTCTGAGCCTGTGGAGGAGACGGAGCTGGCTCGGAAGGATGCTCTTGGCGTCTCTTGCTAAGGCTCGTCGAGGGCTGAGGTGCTACCTCGTGGTCCATCTCGGCCTCGAAATCGGAAATCTCATCATTTGAGCTCAACATATCCTGAGAATGAGTTGAGCAAGACATGAATGGTAATGGATGATACAAGGCATGGTTGAGAAAGAATAACAAGGCATTGCATTGAGGAATCGACCGGCTGGGTTTTGAGTTTAGAAATATCGGACTTGTCCGGTGTACAAGCACGGACTAGTCCGGGGTGATCGGACCTGTCCGTGCATGGACCGGACTAGTCCGGTATTCATCCTCAAAAACCTAAGCAACTAGACAAATGGTGATTCCTAATGCACAACTAGCTTAGCATAAACGTAATACATCAAGGAGGCATGTATATAGTGAAATATGCTAGGCTATTCGATCAACAATGAAGAAATTTGGGATTTCTAGGGTTTGAGTGAAAATTACCAAGGAATTCGCTTGATTCTCGAAGAAGGAGGTGTTGAAGTCCAGACTTGTCCGAGAACATCAATCATCGTGGGAGGAAGCTTGATTTCCACCCAAATGCGAAGCTTTTTGGTGGAGGGGATGCAAAATCGCCTTGGGAGCTCGAGTGGGAGAGAGAGACGCGTGAGCGAAGAGTGAAAAAATTAGGGTTTGGCGGTGGCTAGAGTTACGGACACGAAAAATTGGACAAGTCCGGAGACGATCGGACTAGTCCGAACTTTTCCAGAGGCTATATCAGACTAGTCCGTTGTCTACCAGACTAGTCCGGCCTAACCGGCACACTGTGAACTAGTCTGCATAAGTGGACTAGTCCGAGTAACCACAAACTAGTCCGTGGTCACAGGCAAGAGTTTCTTAGCCCATTCATATATATTAGAAGGTACATATTTAGAAAATAGGGAGGCAAATCAAATCAAATAATCTTGATGAATATGATCAGTAAGCATACAACAATCAAGCAATGATCATAATTCACCAAGATCTAATAATTAACATAGCTTTTCAGAAGGAACTTGAGGGAGATGATTTTCACAATCCAATCAACATATTTTGAAGAATTCATAGATGTATGCAACATTTCAAGCCACACTCCAAGCATCAAGGATGTTTAGCTCATTTCGGAGTTCACAAAAGCGCTTTTCATCAAGTGGCTTGTTGAATATGTCGGCCAATTGCTTTTCGGTGTTGACATGGGAAATGGCTATATCTCCTTTCATGGAGTGGTCTCTCAAGAAGTGATGCCTTATGTCTATGTGTTTGGTTCTAGAGTGCTCAGCGGGATTATGGGTAATTTTAATGGCACTCTCATTGTCACAAAGGAGTGGAATATGGTTCATATTGTAACTGTAATCCCTTAGAGTTTGTCGCATCCAAAGGAGTTGTGCACAACAACTCTCGGCTGCAACATACTCCGCTTCGGCTGTGGATAAGGCAATGGAATTTTTTTTCTTGGAGGACCAAAAAACTAAAGATCTCCCTAGGAATTGGCATGTACCGGAGGTACTTTTCTATCTACTTTGCATCCGGCATAATCTGCATCGGAGTAACCAATGAGATTGAATTTTGAGCCTTTTGGGTACCAAAGACCAAGGTTGGGTGTATGAACTAAATATCTCAAGATCCTTTTTACGGCTGTCAAGTGACACTCCTTAGGATTGGCTTGAAATCTTGCACACAAAGATACACTCAACATGATATCTGGCCTAGATGCACATAAATAGAGTAGAGATCCAATCATGGAGCGATATACCTTTTGGTCGATGCTAGGTCCATATTCATTGAAATCCAAGTGGCCATTTTTTGCCATGGGAGTCTTTATAGGCTTCGCCTTGTCCATACCAAACTTCTTGAGTATGTCTTGCGTGTACTTGGTTTGGCTTATGAACGTCCCTTCCTTTTGTTGCCGCACTTGGAATCCCAATAAGTACTTTAGCTCTCCCATCATGGACATCTCAAACCTATCTGTCATGATTTTACTAAATTCCTCACAAAAAGATGGGTTAGTTGAACCAAAGATTATATCATCAACATAGATTTGACAGACAAAAAGATCATTGTCAAAATTCTTTGTAAACAATGTATAATCTACTTTGCCAATCTTAAAGCCATTTTCAATTAATAAATCTCTAAGACACTCATACCAAGCTCTAGGAGCTTGTTTGAGGCCGTAGAGAGCCTTACGCAATTTAAATACGTGGTCGGGGAACTCTTCATCTTCAAACCCGGGGGGTTGCTCCACATACACCTCCTCCTTGATTGGTCCATTGAGGAAGGCACTTTTTACATCCATTTGATACAGCTTGACATGGTGAGTAGCATATGCAAGTAATATTCTAATTGAAATCCAAACCTTCAACTTGTAAATACCCTTTGGCGGGGTGAGGTGCTCCAACTTGCTTCCCGGCATGGCACGCGCTATAAGGCCTGTCTTTCTCAAACACAACATCCTTTAAACCTGGGATGTGATCGCCCTTGAGGAGTTTTTGAAGGTTCCTCATACCAACATGCGCTAGCCGTCTATGCCATAGCCAACCCATGTTGGTTTTTGCAATCAAGCATGTGTCAAGTTCAGCTTTATTCTTGTTGAAGTCAACAAGATAGAGCTTTCCCTTTAACATACCCTTGAATTCAATGAAACCATCACTCCTCCTAGAAACGGTCACACCCTCATTAGTTAACAAGCAATTATAACCCTTGTCACATAATTGAGATAGGAACAGCAGGTTATAATCCAAGGAATCAACATGTAATACATGAGAAAGTGTGTTCTTAGATGGTATGGCAATTTTACCGGTACCGAGCACCTTCCTTGACTATTATCTCCAAAATAGATGCCCTCATTTGGATCCTCATTCTCTTCATATTCAACGAACATTCTTCTTTCTCCGGTCATATGGTTGGTGCAGCCACTGTCTAATACCCATTTAGATCCACCGGAGGAATAGGCCTGCAAAAACAATTTATGCCTTGGTTTTAGGTACCCAAGCTTGCTTGGGTCCTTGAAGGTTAGTCACAAGAGATTTGGGCACCCACACATGAGACTTGGTGTTCCATGGCGTGGCCCAACTTAATGATCATAAACCTTTCCATAATTATTTCTCATTAAGACATACAAGGCATCGAAAGTGTAGAAAAGTAACTTTTGTTGTTTATACGCAGGACTGGTTTGGGAGGCCGGACTTTTCCGGAGTACCGGACTTGTCCGGACCCTCACTGGACTAGTCCGGCGGTCATGTATTTTGTACTCATTAATTTTTTATTTTCCAGTTTGAAAGACTCCTCCCTTTACAAAGACATTGCTATTGATGAGGACATCACAACAGCGGAGACGCACATTGAACTGCAAGGACCAATCACAAGAGCACGAGCACGGTTATTAAATCAGCAGGTGAATTCGTTCCTAACTTCTTTTGCATGTGAGTTTGAGAACGGATTGCTATGTGATGATTTAATTGTTATTAGGAATAATGGAGAAAATCAACAAGTGAAGGAAAGAGGCCTTGGGAGCATGGAGAACCAGCTTGGACGTCCACAAGATGATGGAAACAGTTTACAACTCGGACTTGAGTACAACTCGGAGTCCAGGAGCAGTCCACCTTAAAACGGACGCCCAGGAGGCATACGGACTCTGTTTTCGAGTTCTACATATGCACAGAAAGAGTAGAAGATAAACTTTCCAATGGTTCTGGTCCCACCTCAAAATTCTTCCAGAGTCATTGGGAATCGTCGAAACAAATCGAGTCCAGATTTCTGTCCGGTGCTGCGCCACCGAATCGGGCCTTTGGGCCTTGTATCCCGTAAGAGTCTATTAGGGACGCGTCTAATCGTTTTTTGGTCGAACCCTAGCCTATAAATACTGCATCCGCCGGTCATATTCAGTGGGTTTTGCTTATATCAATAATATCACCGTGCTACGGTTCGTGAGACCCTAACTTCGCGATTTTCTGATCGTGTCTTCGACGTTCTTGCTCGTGTCTCGGTTGCACTTGCAGGGATTAGCCTTCTTGGTGAGGTCAAGCGTGTGCAGCACAGTTGATAACCAACGGAGCCGTGGTGTAGTGATTGCAGGGGTACTCGAACCGCTCGAGTGCCGCGGATCATCAACGTCGAGTTCTCCACCCCGATCGACATACCTTTCGGAAGAACGGGCCTAAACTTACGCATCAATTGGTATCAGATTTCCAGGTTGCCCATGAGGTATCTTTGTTTTCCTTCCATTAGATCAATTTTGTTTCATACCTAAAGTCCACAGAAAAGTCACAAAAAAATTAGATCATTTTTACCGCTTCCCAAACTATAGTGTCTGCAGTTTCATTTTTCAGTTTGCATTGCTGAGTTTGAATTCGTGTGGTCGAGTCTTGTTGCTGGTTTAGCTTTGTGTTTTGGGTCCTAGTTATCGTGTTTTGTCCTTGTTTTCTTGCTATTCGACACCTATTCCACAATCCCTAAATAACAAACCGATCCACCACGTTCATCGGTTTGCCCTAGCTAGCCGCCTTGCGTGAACTCCCGCATCGCCAGCCCTAGATTAGGTGACAAACTTTTGTGCCATTCATCCTTGAATCATCACACACCACCCCATTAGGTTCTGTGCAAATTTCCGATCGTTTTCATATCCGATTGCAAGTTTTGTTCTCAAACCGAGTTGGAATCAACATCCAAAAAAACGTAACTCGGACAGCCTACCTTAAAACGGCCATAACTTTCGCATACGAACTCGAAATCAGGCGATTTTTTTTTCAAATTCATCTACGCGAAATTTCGCATCTGATTTTCTGCGGCATAGCCACATTCGGCGAAATTATATTGCTCAAATTCCCCTCGGAAGATAGGCTATCCGGCCTCCGAAGTTTCAACACGAATTTTAAAGAATCTTCTTGATTTTCTATAGGTTGCATATTACATCCAATTGAGCTGCAAATTTGTGTGATTCCTATATTTGTGCTCCTGAGTAAAGAAAAAATATGAAAAAAATATTACAAAAAAGAAAACAATTGTGAAGAGCACGCATATTAAAGCAATTGGCCTATACCACTTGGTGCTGTTTTGTTGGCCATATCATTTTGTCTTTCTTTTGCCTTGATACTTCCTTGTGTTGTGCTAGGCTCTAGGGCACTTGGTTGACCAGCAACAATTTCCTACATTGAATACTTATTCAACTTTGTTTAGCTGTTAATGATTTTCTGCTTATTAGCCACCATATTGTGCCATCCAAGATCCACCTTTCTCTTGAGCATAACAGGTACCTTTGCAATCACCCCACGCTTCATCGGTTGATCTCATCGTCCACACCACCTGCTGTGTTGGTAAGAACACTTGTAAGAGTGTGGTAAGACGCTTGAGCAAGAGAGATTGTTTTCTTCTACCTCTCACATTGTCACTGTAGTTGATAGGAATAACATATTTTTTTGCTGTCTTTTCTTTCCTACTAACAATGGCAGGAGAAGACAATGATGACGAATGTGTTCAACATATTGAGTTACGTGATATGATGAAGATCATGACGGATATGTTCGCCAAATACAACACAGCAATGGAGGAGTCATTGGCGAACTTAACTCGCTAACTGGATGACCTTGCTCTTCGGATGAATACTTTTGAGGCTCGGTTGCCTCTCGCTGAAAGACAAGAAGACAATGCTTATGATGAACTGGAAGATCACAATAATCAGCCAAGACTGCCACTTTATCGTCTAGGTATGGGAGGTAATAATCATAACAATTATTATAATTGTCCTCCTGATGATCCTTTTGCTAAAGTGAAATTTACTATACCCTCTTTTTCTGGTGCTTATGATGATGAGGCTTATCTTAATTGGGAGATGACAGTAGAGCAAAAATTTAATTCTCATCTTATTCCTGGACATCATAGAGTTTGTCAAGCCACTAGTGAGTTTAAGGACTTTGCTATCATATGGTGGAATGAACTTGTTAAAACTAGAACTGACCCTCCAACATGGGATAGATTAAAGGAAGCTATGCGTGTTTGATTTGTTCCTCCATCTTTTCAGCGGGACCTTCGCAAAAAATTGCAGCGTTAAGACCAAGGTAACATGTCCATAGAGGAGTATTATCAAGATTTACAAAAAGGTATGCTGCGTTGTGGGGTAGTAGAGGACATGGATGATAAAATAGCTCGTTTTTATGGGGGGTTGAGGCGTGAAATTCAGGACATTGTTGATTACAAGGAATATGATACTGTTAACAGATTGTTTCAGCTTTCTATGTTAGCAGAAAAAGAATTGCAGGGCCAACAACAACAGCAACATCGCACGAGGAGCAACTTCACGTCGCGTGCAGCGACTACACCATCCAAAACAGCACCATCTTCGACCCCCCGTGCAGCGACTACACCACCCAATGGCGGCCAATGAACTATACCTGCTGCTCCACCTTCTCGCGTGCCGGAAGGCAGCAAGGCGACATCATTAAAGCCTTCTTCGTCCACTCCTTCTACGGGTCGTACTTACGACATCAAGTGTCACCGCTGCCAGGGACTTGGTCATATGATGAGAGATTGCCCGAGCAAACGAGCATACATAGCACGCGACGATGGCGGGTATGATAGTACTTCGGATGTTGAAGATGAATATTCTCTTGCTACTGACTTTACAGATCCAAATGATGAACACACCGAAGAAGAGGTACTTGATACAGCGGCGACGGAGAACTATAGGAGCATCATTGTGCAGCGTGCCTTGAGCTCCAAAGTGCAGACCGACGACAAGCTACAACGACACAACCTCTTCCACATGTTTCTCGTCGTCAAGGACTGTCGTGTACACACTATAATTGATGGAGGTAGCTGCAATAACTTGGTGAACACGGACGTTGTCAATAAACTCGGTTTGACAACAAGAGCATACCCTCATTCGTACCACATTCAATGGTTCAACAGCGGTAAGGTTCAGGTAACACAAACAGCGAGAATACATTTTTCAATTGGTTCATACCATGATTTTGCTGATTTTGATGTTGTTCCTATGGATGCTTGTTCTCTTTTATTGGGTCGTCCATGGGAATTTGATACATATGCTATTCATCATGGTAGAACCAATAAATATACTCTCATTAATAAGGGAAAGAAAATCACTTTGCTCCCCATGACTCCTGCTGAAATTGTGCATTTTGAGAAGAGTAAAATTCATGATGGCAAAGCAACAAAATTAGAATCTGAAAAACAGCAAGTTATTAAGTTAAAATCACCATCATTGCTCACAACTAAATTTGAACTTGCTGATTTATTCGATGCTAAGGGGATGTGCTATGCTTTAGTTTTCAAAGAAGCCATGTTTTCACTTCATGAATTGTCTATTGTATTGCCCCCTGCTGTTGCTAACCTTTTGCAGGAGTTTGAGGATGTGTTTCCCTCCGAGATACCCCCTGGTTTACCACCGATGAGAGGCATTGAACACAAGATCGATTTGATTCCAGGAGCAAGTTTGCCAAATCGTGCAGCATACAGGGCGAATCCACAAAAAACTAAGGAAATTCAGCGACAAGTCCAAGATCTTTTGGACCGCGGGTACATTCATGAAAGCCTTAGCCCTTGTTCCATTCCTGTTCTTTTGGTTCCTAAGAAAGATGGTAGTTGGCGCATGTGTGTTGATTGTCGAGCAATAAATAACATCAGCATTCGATATCGTTATCCTATTCCTCGATTAGATGACATGCTTGATGAATTGAGTGGTGCTGTCATCTTCACAAAAATTGACTTGCGAAGTGGTTACCAGCAAATTAGAATGGCACTAGGAGATGAATTGAAAACTGCATTTAAAACCAAGTTTGGACTTTATGAGTGGTTAGTCATGCCTTTTGGTTTAACTAATGCACCCAGCACCTTTATGCGATTAATGAATGAGGTTTTACGTGCTTTCATTGGACAATTTGTGGTGGTTTACTTTGATGATATCCTCATTTATAGCAAGTCATATGATGAACATCTTGATCATTTACGTGCTGTTTTCACTGTTTTGAGAGATGCACGTTTGTTTGGTAACCTCAAAAAGTGCGTCTTTTGCACCAATCGAGTCTCGTTTCTTGGCTATGTCGTTTTCTCGCAGGGAATTTAGATGGATGAGGCAAAAAATGAAGCAATCACCAGCTGGCCAGCCCCAACAACCGTCACACAGGTTCGTAGCTTTCTTGGTCTTGCAGGTTTTTATCGGTGCTTTGTGCGGGATTTCAGCAGTATTGCAGCACCTCTACATGAGCTAACGAAGAAGGGAGTTCCATTTCAATGGGGCGAACAGCAGCAACAAGCTTTTGATGCTCTCAAATCGAAGCTTACACAAGCACCATTACTACAACTTCCTGATTTTGTCAAGACCTTTGAGCTAGAATGCGATGCAAGCGGCATTGGTATTGGAGGCGTTCTCATACAAGGAGGTAAACCCGTTGCTTTCTTTAGTGAAAAACTTAATGGTCCTTCTCTGAATTATTCTACCCAGGCTATCTCCTCCTCCTCAGCGCAACGCTCTTCCAATTTCTTGGCGCGTTCCTCGAGGCCCTTGTCAGCCAGAGCCACCTTTTCGGCGAGCTCCTCCTCCCTCTTCAAGACTTCATCCCGCAGCTCTAGGAGTTTTTGCTCTTCATCTTCGAGCCTCTTCTCCCTCTCCTCAAGTGCCTCCCGGCGCTTGATGAGAGTAGTTTTAATGGCTTCAAGACTTTCTTGGCGTTCGTCAGCCGCACTATTAGCTGCCTTGGTCTGCTCATAAATGGCCCGGGATTGAGCGTCGAGGGAGCGAGTCAATCTCTCCCTATCATCCAATAATTTGCCCCAGTATTCCAGGCGGACCGTCTCCTGCTTGATCCATTCTTTGTCATCTGCCAGCCTCGACTGCGCCAGCTTTGTCTCGAAGTAAAGCCGGTTACGCCACCTCCTAAGGGTTTGGCGCTCCTCTTCAAGAGCCTTGCTGTCGTGGTAGAACGCCAGCTGAACTTGACACAGGCTAGAGCAAGCGTTGTCAATAGACAACGTCAGGGGAATGGGTTCCGGACCTGCTGGGGCCTCCTCCGCTGGTTCCAGCAGGTTCTTGCTTACAAAAATTGGGTCCCACTCCACAAGAGTGGTCCCCTGAGCCTCCACGGCACTAGGGCCGTCCTCCGGGATAGCCTGAGTTGCCATTGAGGAGGGTCCCACGGAAGAAGTTCCGACCTCCGAAAGTGGTTCCGAAGGCCCCACCACCAGGTCTTCATTTGCCCCCTCAGGCAGGGGGCCAGCGACTTCATCTGAGCATTCTGGCTCAGCGGAAGGCACCTCCGCCGACAACACTTCCGGAGCAGGTGCTACTTCTGGCTCCGGCCTAGGCCCCTTCTCCGCTGATGGCTCGGTTGTTGGCATCTCGACCACCATGGGCTCGAGTGCTGATGCCTCCGCAATAACCGGCCCTGAGGCCGGAGCTTCAACCTCAACCGGCTCGGGCGCCGGAAGGTCTTCAACTACAACCGGCTCTGAGGCTGGAGCTTCAGAGGTAGCCGGCCCAACCGCCGGAGCTTCCTCCACATCCGACTCACTTGTCGGGACTTCAATTACCTCCGGCTCAACCGCCAAGGCTTCGAAAATTTCCGGCTATGGGGCCGGAATTACTGCTTCCTCCGGCTCAACGGCCGAAGCTTTCATCATCTCAGCATCAAGACCCGGAGCTTCAACCTCCGGGGCAGGTGCCGCTGGCGCATCTTCTCTCCCGCGGTCCGGTGCTACCACGGGAGTCTCGGGGGATGAGTCGAGGTCCATGACCACGACAGCTGGCGCCGGAGATGTCGCAGCTTCAGCCACCACTTGGGGCGGCACCGGGACAGGAGCAGGAGCTTCCGCCCTCACAGCTTCAGCTGCTGTGGCTGCGGGTGGAGCCTCACTCCTCTTCTTGGGAACGCTGCAGATAATGGATGAAGAAACTTAAAAAATAGTTACTACAACAAAACAACTGTCTGAGGTAAAGATTAGAAATTACCTTGGGAGGCTTCCGCCCCAGCTTGCGCGGAACCTCTTTCCCGGGCGTTCTGGGCTGACCATAGCCGCCGCCGGCGTGAAAGCTCCGGAAGGCCCCCCAGAACTCGTTGTAGCCACGGGCATTTCCTTAGTCGAGGCCCCCCCTCGATTGGGAAGGACTTTCGGACCTAGAGGCCTCAACTGGCCCTGGTGCTGGAGTCGCATGCCCGGAGCTAGCGCCCCGGGAAGATGCTGCTGCGGGTACAGTCGCCGCAGTTGTTGAAGACCTCCCCCTCCGTGGAGAAGGAGCTGATGAAGAGGTTGCAGGCCTGACAGACCTTCCGTCGGCATGCTGTAGCTTCCTCTTCCGGCTCAGGGGTTTGTCCGCCGGCTCCTTGCCCTTGTCGACGACTTCGATCCTTGGCTTCGGGGCAGGGTCGGAGCCACCTTCGGAAGCCCCAGGGATCACCACCCTGGAGGTTGATCTTCTCTCGATGACACTAAGGTCGTCAAGCACCGGCATCGTCTGCCAGAGCTCCCTGCTGAACTCTACTTCCATGTTTAGAGGGAGAAAGGCTGGTGGCGGGGTCAAGTCATCACCCGCGACTTCGATGCCGTGCTGGAACTTCTTGAGATGAAATTCCAAGGTTGCCCTCGCCATGATGGACTTCAGCCCGGTCTCGACCCAGTCGTCATCCATCACACTGTTGAGGGCCCAAGCGAGTTTTTCTCTCCTCTTCAGCGATGCCCACCTGTTGACCAGGAAATTGCAAAATACCGCCTGAGGAGTTAATCCTCACTCGACGCACTGGCAGATCCTGGTCAGAGCAGGGTTGAAGGCATCCGACAGCACCAGAGCTTCACTCCAGACTGCAGTGTCGATGTTGGGGAGGCCTTTGGGCAGCTCCAGCTTCTCGTGCTCCTCCACCCAGATGACTATCCAGTCCTTCATACAATCATCCCACTTTCCAGAGGGAAACGACCAGAGGTACTTGAATGGGCACTTCTTGCGCTTCACGAAATAGTAGAAGCCAAGATACTCATTACTCCTACCGGTGGTATGGATGGTGAAGAAGGTCCGGAAGAGGTCAATGCAGGGGGGGTGCCCACCCACTTTACACATAAGTGGACGAAGACAGACACAAGAAGAATGGAGTGAGGGCCAAGGTGGTACAGCTGCAGACCATAGAAGTCTAGCAGCATCAAGAAAAAGGAGGAAAAAGGTGGGATCAACCACACCATGGCGTACGAAGAGAAGTACACCATTTCGCCGGCGTGCTACTTCTCGAACGGGAGCTCTCCCCCAGCGCGGACCAGGCAGTTGAAGAAGTCCGGGGACCTTCCCATGAGGGCCCGACCTTCTTCAGGTCACCCTCGGTCTTCAAACGGCTCTCGCGGAGACCCAACTCCATCGCGGCACAGCAAGGCAAGAGAGGAAAAGCGAGCACAAGTTGGGAGTTAGAGCGCAAGATCAGATGAGAGGCGTAAAGAACCCCAGACGGTGCGCGCTTTCCTTCTTAAGTAAGCCCTCGCAACGCTTGGATGGAAACCGCAAGGAAGTCGAAGATACTACTCAAAAATTCCATCCATCCGATGACAAGAGGGCCCGGAACCACCCGGACGATCAAGTCGAGGTTCTTACCCAGGCGAACGGTTGTCGTCATGAGGCGGGAAGCCCGAAGGCAGCTGCCTGACAAGGCGCGCGAAACCGATACGATTTTCGTATCGGGAATCGGCGACCTTCAATTGCGTGAGATCCGCACGCCAAATATCTCATTTGCCGCACACGGGATATGCCACGCAGCGAGGATTTAACTCCAAACTATCGCCAACGGCACATCCGAAGACCTTTGAAGACTCAGTTCAAAAGTCGAAGGATGGACCCACCTCAGGCGGAATGACTTCACCCAACAGGCCTTCCACAGAGGTGGGCCCAGGGGGCCACTGTCGGTACCCTGGGTACCATATACCCCTTGGGATTGCAAAGATCTGAAGGGAATATCATCTACTTGATTTGAAGACCTTCGGAGGCCCACATGTCAGACATAACCGGACCTGCTTCCCCAACATGGTTAGTCCCAGGGTCACCACGTGTACTATCAAACCGGAGCTACCGCCCACAAGGGGGAAGCTCCGGGCTATGTACCATAGCGGCACCCCCGGACCTAACCCCAGACCGAGGGAAGCTCCAGAACTGACACGTGTTAGGTGGCACTGGACCTATCTGTTTCCCACAGTACGGTCCGGAGCTACCACGTGTCCAACCGTCGGATCTTCAGCCTCCAACCCCCGGAAGACTTCACAATGGATCCGGATCTTCAAAGGGGAATCAAGGACTTCAAGACCCGATTAAGTTTCATTAATACTATGTTAATGACACACGATCGGACGACCTTAATTACCAAAAACGGTGCTATCAAAGCCCGTAATTCGGTGATTAAGGGTAATTAAGTGTATCAAATGCGTATCAATATTAGTAACCGCTGGGGCCACATGTCGGGCCAGGCGAACTTGTAACGGCCTGTCTTTGTACTATAAAAGGACAGACCGATGATACATAGGGGACACTCACTGAATGCGTTGACTCTACACTCTCAACTCACGTTGAGCTCATACATCCAATACAACACTAACACACCCCGTGGAGTAGGGTATTACGCTTAGGCGGCCCGAACCACGTAATTCTTCGTGTCTACTATGTCATTTTACACTTCACCTTCTTGAATCTCCGCGCGCCCACACCGAACTTCAAACTCCTCCAACACTTTAGTAGTGTCGGGAGATCTGCCGGATCAAAACCACTGACATACATAATCTTGCAACACATAAATTACAAGTATATTTCCGCTGCTACACCCTGGAATTAGACATAATAAATCAAACTTGATCAACCTAGTCCGTACACACCGGACTAGTCCGCACTTTACCGGACTAGTCCGATATCTCTGGTTTGAACTGGTTGTTAAGTGATGCAGGTTCCGACAAAATTCAAAAAGGACTATTCACCCCCCCTCTAGGCCACATTCAATTGGTATCAGAGCAGGTTCTTTAAGAAAGAGACTAATCGCTCAAAGAAGATCATGTCGGACATGATGGACATCCACAAGAGCAACGACCAAGAAAAGGTTGATGATGAAAAGAACCTCAAGGTGGAGAAGCTCCTCGAAGACATTCAAGACTTCAAGGACGACGATGAGGAGACGCTAGAACTAAAGGCGCTCCTAAGAAAGAAGACACTTTCCAAAGGGAAAGTGAGGATTGAAGAAAAGAAGAAGGGGGTAGTCACACCAACTACTCCCGATATCCTTTTAATTATGATCGTCTCAATTCCAATAATAATCATTATTTGTCTATCCCACTTGGAAAAGCCCCACATTTCGATGAAAGTGATTACTCAATGTGAGGGCAAAATATGAAAATGCATCTAATTTCCCTCAATCCAAGTTTATGGCATATTGTGTGCAAAAGGATAGATATCCAGAACGACGACGAAGAGCTCACACCAAGCCAAGAGCAGGCTATTCATCGAAATGCTCAAGCCGCTGCAGTAATTACCTCTTCGCTCAGTCGGGACGAGTCCACCAAGGTGGATGGACTCGAGATTCCTAAGGAGATTTGGGACACACTACAAACTCCACATGAAGGTGACCGTCATGTGCGTGAAGCAAAGATCGAAATGATCGAAGGCGAATTGGGAAGATTCGCAATTGAAGAAGACGAGTCACCCCAGGACATGTACAACCGATTGAAGACACTGGTCAACAAGGTCAGATCATACGGAAGTAAGAAGTGGAATGACCACGAGGTGGTAAAGCTCATCCTTAGAGCTTTCATGCCTCTCAACGTCACCCTATGCTCCATGATCAAAGAAAGCCCCAGATATACAAGGATGACTCCGGATGAATTGCTTGGAAAGATCATCAACTTCGATATGATGGAAAAACAAGCAAAGCATGTCAAGGAGATTGCCGACCTCACCTCGGCAAAGAAGAAAGGGGTTGCTTTGAAGTCCACCCTCAAGCCCCTATCTAAGGAAGCTAGAGAAGCACAACCAGAAGAAGACAGTGACGACGAGAGCAGTGAATTAGATGAAGAAGACAAGATATTGTTCATGAAGAAATTAAAGAGAATAATTAAGAAAAGACAAGGCGCCAAATCAAGTGAAGGAAAGTACAAGGAAAGATCAAAGCCAAAGTTGAGGAGGGCATGCTATAATTGTGGTGAGTATAGCCACTTTATAGTTGATTGCCCATAAGAAGAGAACAAGAAAAACACTAAAGAAGCCAAGCCTCAACCCAAGAAATTCTTCAAGAAGAAGAAACAAGCCGAACAAGCTTACATAGGGAAAGAGTGGGACTCAAATGATGAGTCCTCATCATCCGAAGTACAAGAGATGGCTAGCATAGCCATCGAGAAGACATCCAAGAAGTCTACCCTCTTCCCTACAGTTGGCGCATGGAAGTTAGATGGCACTTGCCTTATGGCAAAGGAAGGTAAATGCAAGGTAACCATTAAACCCCCTTCCGTGCATTCTTATTCTAGTGATGATAAAATCAATAGTGATAATGAGGATGTGCTTGTTGGACTAGATAGGAAAACTGCCATAAAAATGAAAATTTTACTTGATCAACCTGTTGAGAAGGAGAGGTTGATACATCGTCTAGAGGACATGAGCATCTCCCAAACGGAGGAATATGTCGAACTTGACAAGCTTCTAGAACTTGAAAAGGAACGAAGCAATTCACTAGATCTTTAGTTAGCTTTAAACAAGGAAACTTGCTTGGAATTAATCGACTCAAATGCTACAACCAAGGACCAACTTGCTGACTTGATCAAGGTTAACAAGATCCTTGAAGTGCAAGTTGAGTCACTCAAGCAAGGTGAACCTTCTTCCTCTTCAAGTTCACCTTCTCAACCCAATATAACTGAGTTTGCTCATGCTTGTACATGCAATAAAGTTGACACCAATTGAAGGACAAGCCAACCTCTACAAAGGATAAACATCCTGCACAAAGTGGCATATTTGACACGGAGAAGATCAAATATGCACATAGTGCATACTTGGTTAAAAGACCTCCAAATGTCGAATATGGCATTGGTTACTCTTATGGTGAGAAGCAACATGCTAGAAGCCATAAGAATAACAAGGAGAGGATTACCTTTGTAAAGGGAAGACCCTCTCAAACTGGAAAGTCAAAGATTAAAACAGTAATCACACATGAACACAAGACTAGTACGGTTGGTGTCTGGACAAGTCCGGTCCTCTGGACAAGTCCGACCTCCCAGACTAGTCCTGTACATAAACAACAACAATTATTGTTTAGAACTTTTGATGCCTCGTATGTCTTAATGAAAAATAATTTTGGCAAATTTTATGCTCATTATGTTTGGCCACACCATGAGAACACCAAGTCTCATGTGTGGGTGCCCAAATGTCTTGTAACTAACCTCCAAGGACCAAAGCAAGCTTGGGTACCTAAAACCAAAGCATAATTTGTTTTTGTAGGCCTATTCCTCCGGTGGATCTAAATGGGTGCTAGACACTGGCTGCACCAACCATATGACTCGAGAAAGAAGAATGTTCGTTGAATATGAAGAGAATGAGGATCCAAATGAGGGCATCTATTTTGGAGATAATAGTCAAGGAAAGGTGCTCGGTACCGATAAAATTGCAATATCTTCCAAACACACACTTTCTCATGTCTTACATGTTGAATCCTTAGATTATAACCTGCTGTCCATATCTCAATTATGTGACAAAGGTAATAATTGCTTGTTCACTAACGAGGGTGTGACCGTTTCTAGGAGGAGTGATGGTTCTGTTTCATTCAAGGGTATGTTAAAAGGAAAGCTCTATCTTGCTGACTTCAACAAGGATAAAGCCGAACTTGACACATGCTTGATTGCAAAGACAAACATGGGTTGGCTGAGGCATAGATGGCTAGCGCATGTTGGTATGAGGAACCTTCAAAAACTCCCCAAAGGCGATCACATCTAAGGTTTAAAGGATGTTGTATTTGAGAAAGATAGGCCTTGTAGCGCGTGCCAAGCCGGAAAGCAAGTTGGAGCACCTCACCCCACCAAAAATGTCATGACTACAACAAGACCGCTTGAGCTACTACACATGGACTTGTTTGGTCCAATTGCCTACATAAGCATCGGCGGTAACAAATATGGTTTAGTAGTTGTTGATGATTTTTCTCGCTTCACTTGGGTTTTCTTTTGGCATGATAAGTCAGAAACACAAGGAATACTCAAGAAGTTCTTCAAACGAGCTCAAAACGAATTCTGGTTGACAATCAAGAACATTCAAAGCGACAATGGCACGGAGTTCAAGAACACACATGTAACACCCTCAATTTTCGCATCATGCATTACATATATGTTCATGCATTAAATATTAATAGAATAAAAGAAAAATGATAAACCATATATATATGGTGTAGCAAAAAGAAGAAAGAGAAAATAATAATTATAGCCTAAAACTTGCAATGGGGAAAAGTATAAAAAAAAATAATAAAAATATATATAAATATATGTATAAACAATATATATAATATATATATATAAAATGTAATATATATTAATATTTAGCTATAAAAGAAAAGAATAAATAAATAAAAAAAAAGAAAAAAAAGAAAGAAACCCGCCGCTGGCCAGGCCGAGCTGGCCCAGCCAGCTCACGCCCGCACGCGCCCCGCCTGGGCCCCGACTCCCGCTCCAGCGCCGACCGAGCGCCCCGCCCGAATTGCGCCGACCGCGCCCTGCCACTGGGTCCCGCCTCCCGTGCAGCGCACCCGCCGAATCCCACCCGAGCCGGCCGATTCCTGCGCTGCCGAATCCCGCCCCGACTCTCCCGCGCAGTGCACCGCAGCACCGTACCGGCCAGCCCCGCGATTCCCGGCTCCCGCGCGAGTTTCCCGGCCGCAACCGACTCGGTTCCCTGGATCGGGAGACTCCTGTACCGTGCCTATAAAAAGGAGACCCGCCCGTAGGTTTTTCCCACGATCCCAGAACCGCCGCCAGCCACGGGAAAAGCCGCCGGTACAGAAGGCAAAAGAAACCAGGGACCAGAGGGCTGCGCCCAGGGAAGAAAAAGGAGAAAAAGAAGGGGAAGAAGAGGAAGAAAAAGAGGAGGGCACCGCCGTCTGCCGGAGATCGTCGTCGCCATCGTGTCGCCGTCGTCGTGCCGCCGGAGGACCTTGCGCATCTACTTCGTCTACGCATCGTCCCCATCCTGCGATCATCGAAGCCATCGCATCTACGGTAGGCCATGTTCCGATGCGAATTTTAGCGACCATATTGAATCTAATAGACGTAAATTGATCTTGGTTGCGTCGTCTTTTTATTTTGAGCAGCATTAATCCACCCTAAAACCCCCGTAAGCTCATATGAACACGTATGAACTAGTTGTATCTAATTAATAAACAACCATAGTTAAGTAATTATTGAATTGTGCATGCATGCATCGTATTGAATTGTATGAATTTTCTTGTATGTATGATCACGTGTAGAGGAACGTGCTCAAGAGGCCGCATACGAGGATTTCCAAACTCAAGACCTTGAAGCGCTTGAGCAACCCCATCCGTCGGAGCAAGGCAAGTGTCCTTGATCATATTGATCCTATTTTAAAATAAATGTTTTGTTTGCAAACTGCATGCTTGTGTCAATTTGATGGGAATTCTATGTTAGGAAGTTTACTAGTTTTGTTTAACCACCCTTGTCACCTGGGATATATGGTAGAGAGTCGGGAAGGGCTTTTTACCTTTTTGCTTCGCTTAATTAATTGGGATGGCAAACATCACTACATATTTAATTATGCATCAATGATATTATGGTTAATGTGAACTAGTCAATACGATGGGTGATCTAAGCAAGCCTGGTATGTGGATGGGTTGGATGTTATGGTGGTTTGCTTGCTTTAGATCTAAGGACCGGTTCATGCGAGAATATGTCAGGTCAACAGTGCCACCACAAGGCCAAGTATGGGTGCGGCGTAGCTGAATAATTAGGAGCGCTGCTAGTATTGTATGGACCATTGGATGGCGCGGGGAATGGGAGTCGAGGAGGACTGCCCTGGGATCCGCATGGCACACGAGGGGGCCCGTGGGTGGGAGAACGGAGATTCAAGCCTGCCGGTGAAACCTTAGTGGGCCCGTACATACTAGTAGTCCCTTTTGAAAGGCTATTTTGTGATCTCTTGGCCACACACCTACGGAAGTGTGAGATGGCATAATGGAGGTTTCTTAGTCACCAAAAGGTGATGAAATCACGAACATGTGGGTAAAGTGGTACAACCTCTGCAGAGTGTTAAAAACTATCATGATAGCCGTGCTCCCGATTATGAGCGCCTGGATGACCTACATGATTAGAGGATTTGGTATTGGGATGGTTGGACTATGGTTATGGGTTGTTAATGGTTATGGACGGTTTATGGATTATGGTCATGGATATGAATTTGAGTTCTGGTAACTGGACATGGATAATGATGATGTTGGCAATAATTGGATATGGTTTATATTTTGTTAATATGATGATTATGATGGGATTGTTTCACATAGACATAGTATAATGCTTTTCAAATGGTTTTACTGTACTTTTCAGCACTTAGCCATTATTATTGTCGTCATTTGAATAAGCCACATGTCATACTTTCCACACTTGCTGAGTACGACATGTACTCACCCTTGCAATCCCCCCAACAGCTACTGGAGACAATTGGGAGTACCCTAAGGATCATGCCGAGTACTAGGTTGCGTACCGCCGTCAATTGCCTGTGGATTGGAGTCGTGCTGTTTATTTTATTTTCCGCTGCAATATTTAGAGTTTTATCATTTGTGAACTATTGGATTATTGTAATAATGTATTTATTTAATAGTTAAGACGTGGTTACATTCTGTATATCGTTTGTGATGCAAACGTATATGTGTGATGAACTTCCTGGGCACACATATGCGTTACGCTTGGTTCATTTTCGGAACCAGGCGTCACAAATTGGTATCAGAGCCACAGGTTGACCGTAGGATGCAGCCTAGATAGAATGGACACTTTAGAGCGCATAGGAGCACTCAGGAATCGATGTGTTTTTGCTTGGTGTGCTGTTTGCTATATATATTGTTTGCTTGTGTGCTTAATAGTGGATTTTGGGATGCTTTAGCATTGCCATGTCCACCTAGGCTAGTATAGCTAGTTGGTTAACTTCATATCCCTTGATGCATATAGTTGGGGACGTTTCTAAATTCTTACCTATTGCTCTTCTTCAGATGGTGAGGACTCGCAATCAGAGGGATGTCAATGATGAGGAGGAGCGCAATGAAGTACCTCAGAACAACAATGGGCAAGGACCTGCTCATGGAGCTATCAACATTGAGCACCTATAGGCTATGCAAAACCAGCTCATGCAGACCATGATACAGACTATGGGACAGCTGCAGGCTGGCAATACCAACAATCAGCCCCACATGCCTCCACCGCCACCCCCACCTCCCCACAACCGTTTGGGAGAGTTCATGAGGACCAGACCGCCCACCTTTGCACAAGCCACGGACCCAATGGAAGCTGATGATTGGCTGAAGTCCGTTGAGCAGAAACTTGCTATTGTCCAGTGCACTGATAGAGAGAAGGTTCTCTTTGCATCACACCAACTAGTTGGAGCAGCCGCCGACTGGTGGGAAGCTCTTTGCAACACTCATGATAATCAGGAGGCAATCACTTGGGCTGAGTTTAAGCAGAGTTTCCGTTCCCACTATGTACCTGAAGGAGTTATGATACTGAGAAGACAAGACTTTGAAAATCTCAGGCAAGGAAGGATGAGCGTGAGTGAGTATCTCAACAAATTCACTCAATTATCAAGATATGCTCCAGAAGACATCAAAACTAATAGTAGGAAGCAATATCTGTTTATGAGGGGTCTCAACAATGAAATTCAAGTCCAGTTGCTCAATACTGATTATCCAAACTTCCAAAAGTTGGTTGACAAGGCTATTGTGGTTGAGAACAAGATTCGTGAGATGGAGCAGGACAATAAGAGGAAGATGCCACATCATGGACCGCAGCAAGGAAGCAATGTTCGCCCCCCGCTATGCACCACCTACTGCACCACCCTACAACCCATCTGCTCCTGCATACCGCGCTGCTTATCCGCCCCGCCCAAATCAGCCAGCGCAGCAACGCCCCGCCATGCAAGCGCCTCGCAATCTTGTGCCACCTGCGCCGCGTCCTAACATGGCGGCAAATGCTCAAAACCAGTTGCGCCCAAACTTCCGTAATGCCACGGGCGGTAAGACATGCTATGTGTGTGGAGAACCCGGACACTTTGCAAGTCAATGCCCCAGGAGAAACTATGGACCTATGAACAATGCACCAAGGCCAAATAACCCGCGACCAAATGGAGGAGCACCACAAGGCAACCGTGGACAGCAGAATTTTGCTCGTGGCAATGTGAATCATGTCTCTACGGAGGAAGCCTAGCAAGCTGATGACGTCGTGATTGGTATGTTTCTTGCCAACTCCAACCCTGCGACTGTTTTATTTGATTCGGGAGCATCTCATTCATTCATCTTGTCAAAGTATGTTGCCAAGTACAATTTGCCTATATCTCATATGAAGCAAACTATGCTAGTAAGTTCTCCTGGCGGAGAGATGAGGACAAATATAGTATCTCCGAAAGTAAGCATTAAAATAAGGGCGGTAGACTTTCTCGCAAACCTCATAGTCTTGGACTCCCAAGGAATAGATATAATTCTTGGAATGGACTGGTTGAGCAAGTATAATGGAGTCATTCAATGTGCCGAGAGGATTGTGCAGTTGACAAGTGAACATGGTACACGCATCGAAGTTGAGGCAGTCCAACCTGCAAGAGAGAAAGCGATGCTGAATCACGTGGAAGAAGTGACATTGGAAAGCATTCCGATCGTTCGCGAGTACCCAGACGTGTTTCCAGATGAGTTGCCAGGTATGCCACCTGATCGTGACATAGAATTCGCCATTGAGTTGATACCCGGAACTGCACCTATAGCTAAGAGGCCGTATAGGATGCCTCCTAAGGAATTAGCAGAGCTCAAGAAGCAAATTCAAGAGTAGCTAGAGAAGGGTTTTATACGCCCAAGCTCATCCCCGTGGGGAGCCCCAGTGCTCTTCGTAGATAAGAAGGATGGAACCCAGAGGATGTGTGTGGACTATAGGTCTCTCAACGAAGTGACAATTAAGAACAAGTACTCACTGCCCCGTATAGAGGATTTGTTCGACCAAATGAAGGGTGCTTGTATCTTCTCCAAGATTGACTTACGGTCAGTATACTTCCAAATGAAGATTAGACCATCAGATATACCCAAGACAGCATTTCGGACACGATATGGATCTTATGAGTACACCGTCATGTCATTTGGATTGACGAACGCACCTGCGTACTTTATGTATCTCATGAACAAGGTCTTCATGGAATATCTGGATATGTTCATCGTAGTGTTCATCGATGACATTATGATATACTTGAGAAGCGAGGAAGAACACGAAGAACACTTGAATCTTACATTGCAGAAGCTACGGGAACACCAATTGTATGCCAAGTTCAGTAAATGTCAATTCTGGTTACGGGAAGTTTCTTTCTTAGGCCATATTATTTCCGGAGGAGGAGTATCAGTTGACCCAGGGAAGGTGAGAGATGTGCTTAAGTGGGAACCGCCACAGAATGTTAAGGAAATTCGGAGTTTCCTTGGAATGGCTGGATATTACCGTTGGTTTATCAAGGACTTTTCCAAGATAGCCAAACCTATGATGGAGTTGCTAATGAAGGGAAAGGCGTTCCAATGGACTGAAGCTTGTCAGAATAGTTTTGAGGAGTTGAAGAAGAGGTTGACAACAGCCCCAGTTTTGGTATTGCCGGATGTAAGCAAGAGTTTCGACATCTATTGTGATGCATCAAGACAAGGACTTGGGTGTGTATTGATGCAAGAAGGCCAAGTGGTATCTTATGCATCGAGGCAACTAAAGAAACATGAGTTGAATTATCCTACACACGACCTTGAACTCGCAGCTGTGGTACACGCCTTGAAGATATGGAGACACTATGTTTTTGGTAACCGATGTGAGATTTATACGGATCACAAGAGTCTCAAGTACATATTTACGCAAACAGATCTGAATCTGAGGCAACGCTGATGGTTGGAGCTCATCAAGGATTATGACGTGGGAATCAACTATCACCCAGGGAAGGCCAATGTAGTGGCCGATGCTTTGAGCCGAAAGGGAGTAAGCCACCAACTCACAGTCCGGGAGCTGCCATCCGAGTTATGCAAGGAGTTTGAACGGTTGAACCTTGGATTCATAAATGAGATGGGAACGATGGAAGTCAACCCAACATTAGAGCAGGAAATACGGGAAGGACAGACAAAGGACAAGGAAATACAGGAAATCAAGGAAAGGACCCAAGAAGGAAAAGAATTCAGATTTGATGAGGACAAACAGGGTACCTTATGGCTTGGAAAGAGGATTGTGGTACCTAATGACAGGCATATTCGGGAAACAGTATTGAAGGAGGCACATGACTCGCCTTACTCAATTCATCCTTGTTGTACGAAGATGTACAAGGACTTAAAGACATGCTACTGGTGGGCCAGCATGAAAAGGACATAGCCGAATATGTTGCACTTTGTGATGTGTGCCGACGAGTTAAAGCTGAACATCAAAGGCCAGCCGGATTGTTACAACCATTAAAGATCCCGGAGTGGAAGTGGGAAGAGATTGGTATGGACTTTATAGTTGGATTACCGCGAACTCAGTCTGGCTATTATTCAATATGGGTTATTGTGGATCGGTTGACAAAATCAGCTCACTTCATCCCTGTCAAGACCACATATACCACCGCGAAGCTAGCAGAATTGTATATGGAGCATATTGTGTGTCGACATGGGGTACCGAAGAAGATAGTCTCGGATAGAGGTTCTCAGTTTACCTCCAGATTTTGGCAGAAATTGCATGAAGCAATGGGAACAAGGTTGAACTTCAGTTCGGCGTATCACCCTCAAACAGATGGACAAACCGAGAGGACCAACCAAATTTTGGAAGACATGTTAAGAGCTTGCGCATTAAAGCATGGGAAAAGTTGGAATAAAAGTTTGTCGTACGCTGAATTCTCGTACAACAATAGCTACCAAGCAAGTCTGAAAATGTCACCCTACGAAGCATTGTACGGAAGGAAGTGTAGGACCCCCTTGTTTTGGAATGAAACCGGATAGAATCAAGTGTTTGGTCCCGATGTGTTACAAGATGCTGAAAGGCAAGTCCAAATAATACGGGAAAACTTAAAGGCTGCCCAGTCTCGACAGGAAGGTTATGCTGATAATAGGCGAAGGAGTTTGACTTTTGAAGTTGGAGATTTTGTATACGTCAAAGTGTCACCTATCAGAGGTCAGCGACGGTTTAACGTCAAAGGAAAACTGGCACCACATTACATCGGACCGTTCAGGATTTTGGACAAACGAGGAGAAGTGGCATATCGACTTGAGCTGCCAACGTATCTCTCCGATGTACACGACGTGTTTCACGTCTCTCAACTCAAGAAGTGTCTCAGGGTACCGGAAGAACAAGTGCCGATGGACGAGTTAGAACTTCAAGAGGATTTGTCCTATGTCGAGCAACCTATCAAAATTTTGAACATAAAGGAAAGGGTCACAAGGAATAAGAGGATCTGTTGGTGCAAAGTGCAATGGAAACACCATACGGAAGCCGAAGCTACATGGGAACGTGAAGAAGACTTGAAGGCAGAATTCCCTCACCTTTTCTCCACGCTATCGAATCTCGAGGGCGAGATTCACTTTAAGGGGGGTAGGTTTGTAACACCCTCAATTTTCGCATCATGCATTACATATATGTTCATGCATTAAATATTAATAGAATAAAAGAAAAATGATAAACCATATATATATGGTGTAGCAAAAAGAAGAAAGAGAAAATAATAATTATAGCCTAAAACTTGCAATGGGGAAAAAGTATAAAAAAATAATAATAATAAAAATATATATAAATATATGTATAAACAATATATATAATAATATATATAAAAAATATAATATATATTAATATTTATCTATAAAAGAAAAAAATAAATAAAAAAAAAGAAAAAAAGAAAGAAACCCGCCGCTGGCCAGGCCGAGCTAGCCCAGCCAGCTCACGCCTGCACACGCCCCGCCTGGGCCCCGCCTCCCGCTCCCGCGCCGACCGAGCGCCCCGCTCGAATCGCGCCGACCGCGCCCTGCCGCTGGGTCCCGCCTCCCGTGCAGCGCACCCGCCGAATCCCACCCGAGTCGGCCGATTCCCGCGCTGCCGAATCCCGCCCCGACTCTCCCGCGCAGTGCGCCACAGCGCCGTACCGGCCAGCCCCACGATTCCCGGCTGCCGCACGAGTTTCCCGGCCGCCACCGACTCGGTTCCCTGGATCGGGAGACTCCCGTACCGTGCCTATAAAAAGGATACCCGCCCGTAGGTTTTTCCCTCGATCCCAGAACCGCCACCAGCCACGGGAAAAGCCGCCGGTAAAGAAGGCAAAAGAAACCAGGGACCAGAGGGCTGCGCCCAGGGAAGAAAAAGGAGAAATAGAAGGGGAAGAAGAGGAAGAAAAAGAGGAGGGCGCTGCTGTCTGCCGGAGATCGTCGTCGCCATCGCGTCGCCGTCGTCGTGCCACCGGAGGACCTTGCGCATCTACTTCATCTACGCAACGTCCCCATCCCGCGATCATCGAAGCCATCGCATCTACGGTAGGCCATGTTCTCGATGCGAATTTTAGCGACCATATTGAATCTAATAGACGTAAATTGATCGTAGTTGCGTCGTCTTTTTATTTTCAGCAGCATTAATCCACCCTAAAACCCCCGTAAACTCATATGAACACGTATGAACTAGTTGTATCTAATTAATAAACAACCATAGTTAATTAATTATTGAATTGTGCATCCATGCATGTCATTGCATGTTGATTATTTTGTGTGCATCGTATTGAATTGTATGAATTTTCTTGTATGTATGATCACGCGTAGAGGAACGTGCTCAAGAGGCCGCATACGAGGATTTCCAAAATCAAGACCTTGAAGCGCTTGAGCAACCCCATCCGTCGGAGCAAGGCAAGTGTCCTTGATCATATTGATCCTGTTTTAAAATAAATGTTTTGTTTGCAAACTGCATGCTTGTGTCAATTTGATGGGAATCCTATGTTAGGAAGTTTACTAGTTTTGTTTAACCACCCTTGTCACCTGGGATATATGGTAGAGAGTCGGGAAGGGCTTTTTACCTTTTTGCTTCGCTTAATTAATTGGGATGGCAAACACCACTACATATTTAATTATGCATCAATGATATTATGGTTAATGTGAATTGGTCAATACGATGGGTGATCTAAGCAAGCCTGGTATGTGGATGGGTTGGATGTTATGGTGGTTTGCTTGCTTTAGATCTAAGGACCGGTTCATGCGAGAATATGCCAGGTCAACAGTGCCACCACAAGGCCAAGTATGGGTGCGGCGTAGCTGAATAATTAGGAGCGCTGCTAGTATTGTATGGACCATTGGATGGCGCGGGGAATGGGAGTCGAGGAGGACTGCCCTGGGATCCGCATGGCACACGAGGGGGCCCGTGGGTGGGAGAACGGAGATTCAAGCCTGCCGGTGAAACCTTAGTGGGTCCGTACATACTAGTAGTCCCTTTTGAAAGGCTATTTTGTGATCTCTTGGCCACACACCTACGGAAGTGTGAGATGGCATAATGGAGGTTTCTTAGTCACCGAAAGGTGATGAAATCACGAACATGTGGGTAAAGTGGTACAACCTCTGCAGAGTGTTAAAAACTATCATGATAGCCGTGCTCCCGGTTATGAGCGCCTGGATGACCTACATGATTAGAGGATTTGGTATTGGGATGGTTGGACTATGGTTATGGGTTGGTAATGGTTATGGATGGTTTATGGATTATGGTCATGGATATGAAATTGAGTTCTGGTAACTGGACATGGATAATGATGATGTTGGCAATTATTGGATATGGTTTATATTTTGTTAATATGATGGTTATGATGGGATTGTTTCACATAGACATAGTATAATGCTTTTCAAATGGTTTTACTGTACTTTTAAGCACTTAGCCATTATTATTGTCGTCATTTGAATAAGCCACATGTCATACTTTCCACACTTGCTGAGTACGACATGTACTCACCCTTGCAATCCCCCAACAGCTACTGGAGACAATTGGGAGTACCCTGAGGATCACGCGGAGTACTAGGTTGCGTACCGCAGTCAATTGCCTGTGGATTGGAGTCGTGCTGTTTATTTTATTTTCCGCTGCAATATTTAGAGTTTTATCATTTGTGAACTATTGGATTATTGTAATAAAGTATTTATTTAATAGTTAAGACGTGGTTACATTCTGTATATCGTTTGTGATGCAACCGTATATGTGTGATGAACTTCCTGGGCACACATATGCGTTATGCTTGGTTCATTTTCGGAACCAGGCGTCACAACACAAGTGGAGGAGTACCTTGATGAAGAAGGCATAAAGCACGAGTTTTCAGCTCTGTACTCCCCATAACAAAACGGAGTTGCCGAAAGAAAGAACCGAACACTCATAGAGATGGCAAGAACAATGCTCGATGAGTACAAGACATCGGATCGATTTTGGGCGGAAGCGATTAACACCGCTTGTCACGCTGTAAATCGACTTTATCTTCATCGACTACTCAAGAA
Source organism: Tuctoria greenei (assembly GCA_036927565.1). NCBI lineage: Eukaryota > Viridiplantae > Streptophyta > Magnoliopsida > Poales > Poaceae > Tuctoria > Tuctoria greenei. The sequence goes on from JAYESD010000004.1 coordinate 168,926,839, forward strand.
GACATCCTATGATCTACTTATCGGAGCAAGTTGATACATGTGTACTAGGTAAAGAAGAAGCTCCCTGTCAAGCATTGAAAAGAATGGCCTCAGGTGAAGTTCGACCACAAGAGTCACCTCTACACGTGTTTGAGAAAGGTGAGCCACAAGAGGAGGTCAACAATCAAGGTGGAGCTCCCACACAAGATCAACCACAAGAATACGAATATAATCAACAAGTCAACGAAGGCAACCATTTAGGGGTAGAAGAAGATGATCATGAAGATACAACGCCTCAAGTGCCACACCCAAGAGTACACCAATGCGTCCAAATGGATCACCCAATCGACAATATCATCGGTGACATCCAAAAGGGAGTAACTACTAGGTCTCGTATAGCTAACTTTTGTGAACACTATTCATTTGTATCCTTTTTGGAACCGCGCAGGGTTGAGGATGCATTGAAAGATCCGGACTGGGTGGTGGCAATGCAAGAAGAATTGAACAACTTCAAGCGGAATGAGGTGTGGGAACTCGTGGCAAGACTGAATGCGAACATTGTCGGCACCAAGTGGGTCTTCCGCAACAAACAAGACAAACACAGGGTGGTGACAAGGAACAAGGCACAACTTGTGGCCAAAGGGTATTCACAAGTCAAAGGTTTAGATTTCGATGAAACCTTTGCTCCCGTAGCTAGAATTGAATCCATTAGAATATTGCTTGCATATGCTACTCACCATGATTTCAAGCTATATCAAATGGATGTGAAAAGCGCCTTCCTCAATGGACCAATCAAGGAGGAGGTGTATGTGGAGCAACCCCCCGGGTTTGAAGACGAAGTGTTCCCGGACCACGTAATTAAATTGTGTAAGGCTCTCTACGGCCTCAAACAAGATCCTTGAGCTTGGTATGAGTGTCTTAGAGATTTCTTAATTGAAAATGGCTTTAAGATTGGCAAAGTAGATTATACACTATTTACGAAGAATTTTGACAATGATCTTTTTATTTTCAAATTTATGTTGATGATATAATCTTTGGGTCAACTAACCAATCATTTTGTGAGGAATTTAGTAAAATCATGACAGATAGGTTTGAAATTTCAATGATGGGAGTACTAAAGTACTTCTTGGGATTCCAAGTGCGGCAACAAAAGGAAGGGACGTTCATAAGCCAAACCAAGTACACGCAAGACATACTCAAGAAATTTGGTATGGACAAGGCGAAGCCTATAAAGACTCCCATGGCAAATAACAGCCACTTGGATCTCAATGAAGATGGACCTAGCGTCGACCAAAAGGTATATCACTCCATGATTGGATCTCTACTCTATTTATGTGCATCTAGGCCAAATATTATGTTGAGTGTGTGTTTGTGTGCATGATTTCAAGCCAATCCTAAGGAATGTCAATTGACAGCCGTAAAGAGGATCTTGAGATATTTAGTTCATACACCCAACTTGGTCTTTGGTACCCAAAAGGCTCAAAATTCAATCTCATGGGTTACTCCGATGCAGACTATGCTGGATGCAAGGTAGATAGAAAGAGTACCTCCGGCACACGCCAATTCCTAGGTAGATCCCTAGTTTCTTAGTCCTCCAAGGAACAAAATTCCATTGCCTTATCCACAGCCGAAGCGGAGTATGTTGCAGCCGGGAGTTGTTGTGCACAACTCCTTTGGATGCGACAAACTCTAAGGGATTACGGTTACAATATGAATCGTATTCCACTCCTTTGTGACAATGAGAGTGCCATCAAAATTGCCCACAACCCAGTTGAGCACTCTAGAACTAAACACATAGATATAAGACGTCACTTTTTGAGAGATCATTCCATGAAAGGAGACATAGCAATTTCCCATGTCAACACCCAAAAGCAATTGGCTGACATATTCACTAAGCCACTTGATGAAAAGCGCTTTTGTGAACTTCGAAATGAACTAGATATCCTTGATGCTTGGAGTGTGGCTTGAAATGTTGCATACCTGTATGAATTCTTCAAAATATGTTGATTGGATTGTGAAAATCATCTCTCTCAATTTTCTCTAGAAAACTATGTCAATGACTAGATCTTGGTGAATTATGATCATTGCTTGATTGTTGTATGCTTACTGGTCATATTCATCAAGATTATTTGATTTGTTTTGCCTCCCTATTTTCTAAATATGTACCTTCATATATACATGAATGGGCTAAGCAATTCTTGCTTGGTGACCACAGACTAGTCCGCCCACGCAGACTAGTCCGTAGAGTGTCCGTTAGGCCGGACTAGTCCGGTATATAACGGACTAGTCCGATATAGTCCTCTGGAAAAGTTCGGACTAGTCCGGTCATCTCCGGACTTGTCTGATTTTTCGTGTCCTTAACCCTAGCTGCCGCCAAAACCCTAATCCCTTCATCCTCACTCTTGCCTCACGCGTTCTCTCTCTTCCACTCGAGCTCCCAAGGCGATTTTGCATACCCTCCACCAAAAAGCTCCGCATTTGGGTGGAGATCAAGCATCCTTGATCGAAGATTGAAGTTCTCGGACAAGTCAGGACTTCAACACCTTCCTCTTCGAGCATCAATCGGTTTCTTCGATAATTTTCACTCAAACCCCAGAAATTCCAAATTTCTTCATTGTTGATCGAATAGCCTTGCATATCTCACTATATACATGCCTCCTTGATGTATTACGTTTACGCTATGCGTGTTGTGCATTAGGAATCACCATTTGACTGGTAGCTTAGGTTTTTGAGGATGAATACTGGACTAATCCGGTCCATGCACGGACAAGTCCAGTCCCCCGGACTAGTCCGTGCCTATACACCGGACAAGACCGATTTTTCTTGACTCAAAACCTAACTTCTCAATTCCTAAATGCAATTCCTTGCTATCCTTTCGCACCTATGCCTTGTACAATTCATTCTCAATCATGCCACTCATTCTCAGGTCATGTCGAGCTGGAACAATGAAGTCTCCAACTTTGAGGCCGAGATGGACCACGAGGTGGCACCTCGGACCTCGACGGGTCTTGGCAAGAAGCGCCAAGAGAGACCATTCGAGCCAGCTCCGTCTCCTCCACGGGCTCGGAGGAAAATACTAGCGAAGAATCCAGCCTCCAAGGTGCCAGCTTCTAGGGCTACCACTGGTGGTGGCCCTAGCTAAGCAAGTGCCCGCCTAGCCAAAGTCAAGGGCAAAGGCATAGTGATGGGTCCAGTTGGCCCGTTGAAGCTCCATGCTCCGAGGGAAGGGGTCCGGGACCCCACCGAAGAGAAGTTCAACGGGAAGGGCAGTGATTCGGTGGTAAAGTTCAGAAGCATTGATTGGTATGGCTGACCGAAGCAAGCAGCTCACGGAAGATTTTGGTTCAACTTCCATGCAGATTTCTACAGATCTGTGTATCTCTCAATGAAGACACCGGTTGTGCGCAGTCAATGGATTGATTGGGCAAATTTTGAGAAGAAGGGCTGCTCCCTGTTCACTGAAGTGGTGCAAGCCATTGAGAGGCATGGCCTGAAGGATCTCTTTGCCTTCAGGAACAACTGGAATGATGAGGTCATTGCGCAATTCTTTGCAGCATGCCACTTCTCAGGTGAAGATGAGGAAAGTGTTACTTGGATGACTCATGGATCCAAGTACAGTATCACTCAAGAAGACTTTACAAGTCTGCTTCACCTTGACACCTCAAGATCTGACTGCTTGATCATCCACAACATAGGTGTCATTGAGAAGGATAAGATGAAGTTCCTCTACGAGCCAAACTCCAAGTTTAACCCTCCATCCACGAAGAACATGAAGCCATTCTTTGTGGTGCTTAATAGAGTCTTGAGGATGACTATCGCTCCCAAGGATGGAGATGCCGGGAGTGTGCATGGTTATCTCCGGACCTTGATGAGGGTAATAAGCAAGGGCCGCCAGTTTGATGTGGCAGACTATATTTGGAATTACATGGTTAACATATCCTGCACACCTAACAGATCTTGTGGGTATGCCCCATATATGATGTTTGTGATCGAGAAGGTCACCGGGATTGAATTTGTCAATGATGTGGAGCATCTACCCCTGAGGCCTCAGATGCCTCAGAAGCCAAGTATCCAGGCTGCTCCCTCGCTGGCCTCCAGTCTTGAGGCACCGGCAAGAAGATCTGAATATGCAAGAGCTGCCTCTGCCAGTAGGGCAGCCCCTCAAAGGGGATCAGCCAGTGGGACCTTCAAATACCTAGATGCCATCTTTGCTTCCTGCAAAAAGGCTGAAGTAAAGGCCCATAAGCTCAACAAGAGAAGAAAGGAAGATATGAAGTATGTGAAGGCAAATGTGAAGAAAATTTGCCAGAAACTAGAGACTGAATCCATTGGGTCTCCAATAATCTCTGAAGATTCAGACTCAGACTTCACCGAGCTCGGGCCCTTGACCCCCTCCAAGCTTGCCTACTTTGGCATTGGGGGCTCGAGTGGCTCCGCACTCCTCCTCCTCCTCCTCATTAGGCTGAAGATGAAGATGACGAAGACGACGATGAGAGGACTGTCAGCGAAGAGTGAAGACCTTAGGACCCTCCTCTCCTTCTTTTTGGTGTCTTGATGCCAAAGGGGGAGAGATTGAGTGGGAGTCTTAGCCTTAGCTGTAGGATGCGAGGAGAGAGCTCTCTTGTATGTTTTTTTGACTATTTTGTTGGTTGTAAATCTTTAACTATGTTCTTAAGTTAACTATGGTTCTGTGATGCAATGTTATGATCTTTTGAGAAGTAAATGTTGAGTTATGTGATTTTGCTCCTAGAATGACATATATGCTTGCTTTTGATTGATTAATGTTATCTATTTCATTCTCATTGTTCAAACAAACTTAGTTATGCATCCCACCATAAAGAATGCACATATGGATTATGTTTTCACTGCTTGATGTATTCTAGACCCATATGTGCATGCTTTATGAAAATCTCAATTTTTATCACATTTTGTGAAATGTCAATTGGTTGTCATCAATCATCAAAAAGGGGGAGATTGAAAGTGCATCTAGGAATCCCTTGTGGGTTTTGGATGATTTATGACAAGCAATTGAGATCCTAACCTCGTTGTTGATATGAGCACAGGTATTAATAGCAAAATAAGCAAAGTGCCAAAAAGAAGGAAGAATGAGGAGCAAAGTGGAAATGAGCTCAAGGAAGAAGAATAGTAGATCATTGTGTATGGAGTGTGTTAAGGAATCACACCCCAAGAGCTCAATCACAATTAAACACACACATTGCACAAAGTTACACAGGACCGGACTAGTCCGACTGACACCGGACTAGTCCGATATCATCTCTGCACAAAATCGGACAAGTCCGATATCCATCAGAGTAGTCCGATATCTCTCTGCCTAGAATCGGACTAGTCCTCCCCAGTGCGGACTAGTCCTCAAAACACTTCACAAGTCACACAAAATCAGACAAGTCCGATCACCACTGGACTAGTCCGATATCCATTCTGATCCAAATCGGACAAGTCCGATATTAGCACGGACTAGTCCGAAAAAACCCTCTCACTTAAATCGGACAAGTCCTCCAAGTGCGGACTTGTCACCCAATTCACTTAGGGTTTCACATGTCCGGACAAGTCCGATATCTATCGGACTAGTCCGAAGATTTCCAGAAGAGAAATCGGACAAGTCCGCCGCTAGCCGGACTAGTCCGATTTTTCGGGACACTTAGGGTTTGCTACACAAAGCACACCGGACTAGTCCGATCTTTCTGAACCCTAACGGTCACTTTTAGAAACCCATATAAATAGAGGTGCACAGCCATATTTCACATAACCCTCGAACCCTAGCGCCGTCACACCTCCCAAGAGCCTCAAAAACCACATCTCTCCACGAAATTAAGTGCAACAAAGATCAATCCTTTGAGGATTCACTCTAGATCATTGGAGAGACACGTTCAACACTCATTGAGCTCTTGGTTTGATTCTCTAACACACTCCTGAGATTTCATTGTAATCTTTTGAGTGTGTTCTTGGTGGCATTTCGTGTTGTAATCCAAGGGAGCTCTAAACGTGTGAGAAGGCCCCTTTGAATTCGGTTATTCACCCCTTTGTGATAAGTGGAAGATGATTGACCTTCGTGGCGATCCAACGAGGGTACGGTTGGAGAAGACCCGTTCCTTTTGTGGAGTCCTCAACGTGGATGTAGGTTGCCTCTGTGGGAACCGAACCACGGGATAAATCTCTTGTGTTCTTCTTTTGTGTGCATTGTCCTTTGAATTATATCAATTTAGGGTTTAAATTAATCTTGCTCACTTTACGTTGAAATATCAAATTTAAGATTGACTTGTGATATACCCTAGTACATAATCTTGCAACACATAAATTACAAGTATATTTTCGCTGCTACACCCTAGAATCAGAATTAACAAATCAAACTTGATCAACCTAGTCCGTACACACCGGACTAGTCCGCACCTTACCGAACTAGTCCGAAATCTCTGGTTTGAACTGGTTGTTAAGTGTTGCAGGTTCCGATAAAATTCAAAAATGCCTATTCACCCCCCCTCTAGACCACATTCACTCCATTTAGTTTGACTTTTCCCCACTGCATATTTGGTTTTTCATAGCAAGTTGAGAATCTTCTATTATCAACTATCATTTTTATTTCTTTATTTTTCATAAAAAGAAAATTGATGGATTTTGAAAAAAGAGTTTTATTCGGAAAACAATTTTTCTGAGTTGTAAAAGTGGTAACTCACCAACGTGCTAATTCCATAGCCGTTGGGGAGCCACCTGCCGAAAGGGAGAACAGGGGACCCACTTGTCAGTTCGGCCGACCCCCTATTCGGCCAACATGGGGAAAGGGCCATTTTGGCTCTCCTACAACGGCTACATATGATTACCTAGTGACCGTTGAGGAGTGCACACTATAGATTGTGGTTGTGAGGAGCATTCTTCCTCACACTGCACCTCATATCATACCTCCGCAATGTCACTCCTGCTCGCATTGTTTTTCTTTCTCTTCATTGAAGTACTCTTGCCCAAAATCCAACTCAAAAAGATTTGTTTTTGTTTGCATTTGCAATTTGCTGTCATGCTCTTAAAGGGAAAATTCGTCGGGGGTTTTGCTTTTGCTAACATCACCTTGAGTTTTTTCCTTGTTATGTTCTTGCTTGTTGTGGCCATGAAAGGAATGAAGAGGTTGTTTGGGAAGAGGAACTAGGCTGAAAGTTCAAACCTTGGTGGAGATTCCAGTACACGCCCCTCTTTCGTTGCTACACTATGTTTACAGAGGAGGAGTGTAGGTGAGGACACTCCCATGGGTGAGAGGAGCAACCAATACCAACTTCTTCACGATGACGACCTCGACATACAGAGTGAAGTTGAAGATCAAGCATGCAAGCTCCTCCAAGATCTTGAGTTTTCTCATGCGAAGGCTTAAGATCCAGATTTGATCTCCAAAAAAGTTATGGATTCCAAATTCTTTTCCATTTGGTGTGCACTAGGATGAGAAAACTTTGCTCACATAGAGGAGAGAAGTTAACACCTTCTCTCCATGCAATTCCTTTGCACACTCAAAATAGGACATTACTTTTATATTATTTCAGAATACCACATCCTATGTAAAGAATTAAGTGAAATCCTAGGCTTCCATAAATGTTGTTCGCTAGATTTAGATGATTTTCCTAAGTTTTACGAACAACGTTTTTGGCAAGATTTAACTAGCGAGGTCAGATGTTGTGCACCTAGGAATAGCCACTTACATAGCGCTACTTTACGCTTCATGCATATATGGGTGGCTATGACTATGTTCCCTAGAGGAGACGTAAGGGTAGTGCTTGATGATGAGCTGAAAATTTTATTTGCATGATTAAAAAGATAAAAGTTGCTCGAGTTATTGCCATGATGACACAATGGTTAGATTACATCCCAAGAACAGAGCCAATTGAATGCACTTCATTGATTACTCATATTGCTACCAGGATAGGAGCACTAGAATATTCTTCATTTGAGTATATTGAAAGTGAAAGAGAATTAATTGAAGAACTTTATTTAGTGCAAGTACATACCCTTAAGCATGATCGAGATGTCTCTTTATTATTATAATATGTTGGCTTTATTATAATATCTCTTTATTATTATAATGTTGAAGGCTAAACATAGACCTTCTTCCCATCAACAGGGTAACTAGAAGTCATACAAGGAGAGCAGCCATGCCCCTGACAACCTTCACGACCCATGGTTTCGAAGAGGGAGATAACCAAACGGGTCATGCACCCGGATGGAATCAACCTCCATCATATGAGACCGAAGGTCCGTCTTGGCATGGATGGCCACGTGCCACGTGGGAGCCACCCCTATCCACTTCAAGCTCTAGCAGCTTGCCTCCAACGTCCATGTGAAGATGTTGTTCCACTTCGACTAGAAGTCATTGTGACTATAGACAAGGAATTACGTATCTCACTAGATGTGTGGAAGAGCTTGAAGTGAGAACAGATGACATCTACAAAACTCTCCAAGGGCATTTCCAAGGTACCCAAGACTGGCAACAACACATGAATGCTTAATTCGCCACCATCAACTCCATGCCACATCCACAACAAGCCGATCTCGCGGCATTCTTCCGTCATCAAGGGTTCAACCCTCATCCCGGAGGTGAGTGAAGAACAAGCTTGGGGGAGGACCCCCACATGAGGTTAATTGTATCAACCCCTTTGCATATTTATTTTCGAGCCACCCATCATACTCCTTGCATATAAATAATAATAATAATAATAATAATAATAATAATAATAATAATAATAATAATAATAATAATAATAAAGTAGTATATATTTGTTTTTAAAAAAAATAAAAGATGTGTAGTAAGAATGACTTGGAATTCACATAGATGAAATGATGAATAGTTGCTCTGTTTTAATTTTCCTAAGTCCCAAGTCTACAACTGACTACTCTCCAACATATTGATCTCATTGGCTAAAATTGCTTTTGCCTTGATTTGGTAATTGTGGGTAGCAAAAGCTTAATCGATTCTAAGTTGTTGTGAGATATGATATAGATAGGTCTGCTACTCCTAGTTTGAATGTGAAACTTGGATTTCTGGAGAAAATTCTAAAAAGATTTAAGTTACTCTCATTTGATTCGAAATACCTACCACAACCATATGATACGTCACATTGATAGACCTTATGAATATGCTATTTGTCTTCACATTGAGCATTGTCAAACTAGTATAGACCTATGTGAGATTTCATTCATTATTTTTTCAATTCAAGACTTCACTTGCACATGCTATACTTCTACACTAGAAGTAAGCAAAATCCCATCATACCACCATTCCACAATAAATAGAGAAACTCCATATCATTCATGTTTAGTACTCTCTCAAAAATTTATTGCATAAAAATGGAGCAGAACAGATGGCTAGGAGAAAAAAAAAGAAAATAAAAGAAAATGCATGCTTACATGATAAGCATGAGAATAAAAAGAAAAGTAGCATGTTTCATCGCTTCAAAATCCCACTCAAAAAATTCATCTAAATATCACATCCACGCCATTCCATCAATCATGCACAGGTATAGAATTAAACTGGTTTGAATTAATTTCTTCTAAGGCTTGCGCTTTTGACTTAGCAATAATATGTGTTGCAAATATGCCTCCTATATTCCCTACCAAGATCCACATACAAGCCTTATTTAGAGGTAGGATGAGTGTAGGCACAATGCCTTGTTGAGGACATATTTCCAAAACACATAAAGGAGAGATCGAGAGAATCAAATTGAGGTACTTAAAATCTAAATTGAACTCTCCGCAATTTGAGTGGAACTTGATTTCTAGGGTATGTGTGCTCCATTTGCTGTTCTATCTCTCAACCACCCATGAATAGGAGGAGGCTTAAATCCCATAATAACTTGAGATGGGTGAAGTACCATGCCAATTTTTGCAATACTACGTAGAGTATTTTGTTGTGCACATGGTACTTTTGAAAAATAGAACATTGTAGCAACCTCTACGTAAGAAAGGCTCATATGAGACGTGCCCGAACGAATAAGGGAGATGAACAAACTGTGCATCTCTGTTGTCGCGTCTTGCATTATGTTATCATCAGAGATGGGCGGTGAGGCTCGTTGCCGATCATACTAGGTGCATGACACGCTCAAAAGTAGCGTGTCTCCCTTCGATGAGTCATAACAGACAGACTTTGCGAGGTCATTAGAGACGAGCATGGTGCATGTAGCCCATCATTTTGAATTAGAGACACACTCTTATGAAGCGCGTCGTAAATATGTTGAATGATCTGAGACGTTCTTTATGACAGCCCGTCGCACATTCGTTGACTGATCTGAGATGAGCTATAAAAAAGCATGTCTCCTTTATTTAGGTAATCCAAGACATCCTCTGTTACAGCGCAGAGCGTATTGTTTACAGACAAGTTCAGTGCAGCACTCATAGGAGACGCTCCCTGCTAGACGCACATCTCCTATTTGGTGCCCCCGCCCCTAATTGTGCTGGTTCCTGGTTGCATCCTGGAGCTAGCCAGGATTTGGCAGCCGCATTGCCTGTGTCAGCAATATACACATATACAAATATATGTAGCCAAATGTCTCCTGTTCATCCAGCTTAACATGTAACTAATCAAATATTAACAAAGTGTACACATATTGACCAATCAAATATTAACAAGCGTAAATCATGGTTACCTAGTAACTATTTACACAGAATTCCCCTGTTCATCCAGCTACATATAACTGTCACCTAATCATCTGTTGGGTAATGAAATTCTCTATTTGAATTAATGATTTCAGAAACGATAAACCTGCATAGGACGTCTCTTACTTGCTCAAGGCAACGACCTTCAGCGTTCCTGAAGGCGGGTCCATAGTCCTGCCACACGATAAAATAATATTTAGCAAAAGATTAAAGATAAAGTAAAATAAATGCACTTACACATACAATGCATTTAGGTTGATCTCCAAATAAATCCATGTGTAAGCAGTCGTGGAAGCCACACGTGTTGCCCTGAGCTTGTTGTTGGACGTCCAATGCAGTATGATGCGTTAGATGTCGGCGTTTTCCTTTTACATGCACAAAATCCCTAAACAAAAACATTCATAGTTAATTTAAAATTATCGTGCAAGGAAACTACATGAAGAAGGAACTTACTCGTTAATAAGGAAAGAGATATCATTCCCGAGCAGATTTAGCGGCACCCTTTCCTGAACAGCTAGACCACAAATTCTAGACAGTCTTGTATTCACATCATGGTCCAGAGGTACGCCTTCATCATTGGACTCATGAATAGTCACAAGGTCTGTCAGCCACATCGTCTGCGACCTTTTCTTTCTCATGTTACTAGAGGCATATGCATCCTCTTCATGTGTCTGCTGCTGAGTCTGCTGTTGGGCCTCCTCTTCAATATGCTGCTGATGCTCCGACTGAGACATCTTTAAATTCAAAAAAAAACATTGAAATCCTGTAAAACATTATCAAATTTCAGTCGCATTCGCTCAAACGATCACATAAGGGAGCAAATTCTCTCATGGAATTTGTACCAAAGCGCGATTTCGACTCGAACTAAGCGTGAACAAACCTTATTAAAGTAGTGACGAGCTGGTTGAAAGGGTGTCATGAGTTGACGGTGGCAGTGCGACAATGATCAAGAAGGCAGTGTCAAGGCGGCAACAAGCTACGGGGAAGCGGACCAACGCGACGGCGTGCACCAGGGAAGGGGATGACGCGGCGGCGGTTTCTAGGGTGAGAAGTGATCAGCGCGTGCCGTGAAAAGTTGTGCTAAGTGTTGCGAAGAGAGCGTGTGAATGAGCTAAAAGTACCTTAGGGCAGTGTCAACATGGCGACGAGCTCCGGAGAAGCGGACCGACGCGGCGGCGTGCTCCAGGGAAGGGGATGATGCGGCAGCAGTTTCTAGGGCGAGAAGTGATCAGCGCGCTCCATGAGAAATTGTGCTAAGTGTTGCGAAGAGAGCTTGTGAAAGAGCTAAAAGTACCTTAGGGCAATATTAAGGCAGCGGCGAGCTCCAGGGAAGCAGACCGACGCAGCGGCGTGCTCCGGGGAAGACGACGACGCAGCGACGGTTTCTAGGGTGAGGTGTGCTCAGCGCGCGCGAAAAGTGAAATGTTGTGCTATGTGTTGCGAAGAGAGCATGTGAGAGAGGTAAAAGTACCTAAGGGCAACTATTGTAGACACCCCTCAACAGAGCCACAGCTAAGCGCGTCTCACTTTCATAAAGAGCGTCTCTTTTCTTTTGAATTAATGTGCTTCCATTGCTGTAATTCCATTTGGCATAGAATTTGAAGAACTTTGACCTCATTGTCGATGAAATGTGGCACTGTGACAAAACTAAATAACAAAAGACAAGTTCCACGTGGATTGTCCCTATCAGGGATGGTCCACGCAAAAATCGATGCAGACGTTGCAACACCACACCCTATATCCTCATTGCAATGTGCTTGGAGCTCCGAGGTGGGACAAAGAGCAAGGGTCTAAATTGGAGACACGCTTTTTTGAAAATGCGTCTTACATTATCTTGCCTGACAGACGCGTCTTCATGAGGCGCATCTCGCATCACTATCGTAGGCAGAGCACGTTATCTTGCCTGACAGGCGCGTCTTCGTGAGGCGCGTCTCCCATCACTTTCGTAGGCAGAGCAAGGGTCTAAATCGGACACGCGCTTTTTGAAAACGCGTCTCACATTTTCTTGCCTGACAGACGCTCCTTTGTGAGGCTTTTGTCGCATAACTTTTGTATCAAATTTTTCAAGGCAGGGCAAGTGCTATATTTCAGTACTGCTTCCTCAAGAAACAGAACACAAGACATCATTACTTCTCCATAAGAAACAGATCACATATGACTAATGAAAGTCAAATTTTCACTCAAATGGCAATATTTTCACACATTTGAGCATATATCACACAAATATCCAAATTGAAGTCCATTTTACACTCAATCATCCATGTTTTCACATATTTCAACATATTTACACACCATCAATTTGGTACTTTACATTGCGATCTTGGTTTTTTTTGAAATTCTTGACTTGTTCATGGTGACCGTTCTGCAAGTAAGGAAGTTCGTTGGCCGATGGTATTCTTTGCTTGATCATCGAGGTAATAAAAGCAAGAATCTCATCAAACTGGTCAAAATCATCATCATCGATGGCATTCTCAACTCCGACATTTCGTCATTTTCCATGTATAACCACCTTAAGTCTATTATTTGTTGTGTTTGGAACATAGAACACTTGAGCAATGTGTTCTGCTAACACAAAAGGCTCCCACTTATATCCTTGGCGGTTAAGATCAACGCAAGTGAAATCGTACTTGTATTGTACAACACCTTTGATTCCATCAACCCAGTTGCAACGGAAAATAGGAATCTTGAATCCTTGAAAGTAAAGCTCCCATATCTCTTGTATTTGACCATAGTACATTTCTTTGTCTCGGCCCGCAACATTATAAGCATCAACACGGACATCACTATTCTGGTACGTGGTTTTCTTATCTTGTTCTATAGTGTAGAACGTGTATCCACTTATGTTGTACCGTTGATATGTAATAACTATGAATATAGGACCACGAGCCAACTTTTTTAGGTATTTACTTGTTTGAGTATCTGATGAGTGAGAAATGTGATCCTGGAGCCAGCCGATGAATTTTCTCTTGTGTTCATTTGCTAACCATGATTCATTGAGGCCAGGATTTTCTCTAAGCACCACATCCTTGTGCTCATTGAGGTACTCCGACACAATAGACATGTGTTGCCAGACTTGGAAATTAGTGCAGAATAATAAATGTGGATCTGGAGTTATATCCTTCTTCCCAATGGTCCCTTTTCCTATGAGCCTCCCCTCATGATGAGACTTGGGAACACCAGTCGGGTTACTCAGGTCAGTGTAGTTTAGAGCCCACTCCACAGCTTCCTCTGTAGAGTATCCTTGTACCATGCTTCCCTCAGGGTAAACTCGATTTCTAACGAAGGACTTTGCCGTTGAATCTCTCGTAAGCATACACCTGGTAAAAGAATACAGGGCAAAGTAGCTTTATCTCCTTGATAAGATGAGTTGTGAAATGGACGCTTATGTCAAAAAAGGCAGGTGGAAAATACATCTCAAGGAAGCATAAAGTTTCGTAGTGCCTTTATTCCAATGACTCGAGATCTTCTTCACATAGTACTTTTTGACCAATTGCATTGAAGAAAAAGCAAAAGTTCATTATAGCCTCCCGAACATTGACCGATAGGTTATTCCGAATTCCAACAGCAATCATCTGCGTAAGCAATACATGTTAATCATGAGACTTCACACCAGGAGCTACTTTTAGATCTGGAAATGAAATAATCCTTGAGACATTCATCGAGTAGCCGAATGGTACTTTCACATTTTAAAGAACCCACAAAACTCTTTTTTTTCATCTTTTGAAAGGGTGATGCATGATGTGGGTAGTTTCGTTCCTTTTACCGAGTCATCGATCCACAACTCAGGCCTAATTCCCATTTCCTTTAGATCTGCCCGTGCATGTCCATGGTCTAGAGTTTTCCCATCCATGTTAAGCAATGTTCGGAGTAGGATCTCGCACACATTCTTCTCAACATGAATCACATCAATTGAATGACAGACGTCTAAGTCTTTCCAATACGGTAGCTCCCAAAAAATCAATTGCTTTTTCCACATATCATCTTCGCCGGTATTTTTGCCTGTCCTTTTCCGCTTACCAAGGACGACATGGATATCCTTGACCATTTCATAGACTTCATGACCCGTGATGTGAGGTGGAGGATGCCTCTTCTCAGTGTCACCATTGAAATTATCCTTGATACTCTGAAACGGGTGCTTCATTGGAATGTAGCGTCGATGTCCCATGTACACTATTTTTTGTGACTCGCTCAAGTACTGTTAGTCTGTTTCTCTCAAACAATGTGGACATCCGCAACCTACTTTCTTACGTTGTTCGAACAAGTTACATGTCGCTGGAGAATCACTAACAGTCACAAATAAAATGGCTTTGAGGTGAAAGTACTCACACTCGTGGTCATGCCAGGACTGCACTCCGTCAAACAGAGGCCTGAAATACTTGTCGATGTCATTCCCAGGTTGTTGTGTCCCGAGTATCAGTCTTGACATCATAATATATTTCCATTTGTTGCACATCCAAGGAGGAAAGTTCAAAATTGTAAGCACAATTGGCCATGTGCTATGTGTGCTACTATTCAAAATAGGATTCATGCCATCGGTGCTCATTGCGATCCTAACATACCTCGGATCAATGGCAAATTCAGGATTCTGTGAATCAATATTTCACCACTGTGTGGCATCAACAGAATGTCTTATCATTCCAGCATCCTGCTTATGCTTCTCTTTGTGCCATTGCAACAATTCTGACTCATTCTTGTTTGCAAACCAACGCTTCAAACAAGAAATGATAGGAAAGTACCAAAACACCTTTTTTAGGCCCTATTTTTCTTCTATTGCAGTTCTTGTCATCACCGTCGTCTTTCCTACGATTGAATCTGTCCACTCCACCAATAGCGCATTTCTCGAGGTTTTCGTACTCAGGTCCACAATATAAAATACAATCATTCTTGCACGTGTGGATTTTCTCCACCTCCAAACCTAGTGGACAAATTATCTGTTTTGCCTCATAAATTGTCGTAGGGACTGTGTTGCCTTGGGGTAACATGTCCTTAAGGAGCTTCTTAAAACTACAATCACTACATCCGTTTCTTACCTTCAACTCAAAAAGTTTTACCATCACAAAAAGTCTGGTGTACTTAGCCGCACAACCATGATACAATGTCTTCTTCGAGTCTTTGATCATCTTCTTGTAATTTGCAAGTTCACCATTACTGTACCGATCACTGTCGCCATGTCTCTTGACATCGCATACCATCTCCTCTATGTTATGCACCTGAAACTCAATGTTGTCATCGGTGAACCCTAGTATATCTGGCTCCTTCACATCCTCGTCATGATCTTCTTAGACACTGGTAGGGACCTCCCTCTCCGTATGAATCTCTCATCTCTGCTTCACTAAGCCCTTCCTCCCCATGTTTGTTCCAACATCGATCATCCACCATGAATCCATGCGCGAACAAATGTGACCTCAACACTTCATCTGTGCGATATCTCTTCTAATTCTTGCAGTGTTGCAAGGACAACAAATAGTCCCTCTAATGTTCTCCAACATGTCTTTCTTCGCGAAAGCGAGAAATGCATCTACCCCTTGGATATATTCATTTAAAAGGTGCGGCCCATGCATCCAACTTCGATCCGACGACATCCACGTATAGAAAAGAAGAGCAAAATCAAAGAAATTTGGAGCCACTGATAATCACTGCAAGCCAACTTCAATCAAAGAAGATCCAAAGGTAAAAAAATAGTAAGGAACAGGAAAGGAGGAGAGGACTAACCTTTTTGTTTTAAGATCAACTGATAATCACCACAAGACTTTTAATATGAAAGAGGGAAAGAACAGGGCAGATCTGCTAGCCACTTGTTTTGCCACAACAGGAAGGTCATAGAAGGGCAATAGAAAATCGAGACGGGCTGATATAAAGAACGTCTCTCTATAGAGGGAATGGGAGATGGGCACGCTTCCACAACTAAAGGAGGTGAGCTAGACTAGTGGTTATAGGAGACGTGCCTTATTCCACAATGAAAGGAGATGATTTGAAACCAAAGTCCATCTCAGTTACCTAAAATATATGAGTCGCGCTTAGTTAAAGAGTGTCTCCCGTTTGTCAGAGAGGAGGGCGCGTCGAGGATATCTACTTAACTGAGACAGGTTGTATTTTAACACATCGCCTTGTACGTTCAACCAAGCCATGTCATATCCTCACTGAAGCGGGCTCGTCTCGCTTAAGCTTATCAGAGATGTTTTCCTTTTACCCCATCACCCATCTTTGTCTCCTATTTTGGTTTCTTACGTAGTGAACTCCTGATCATCAACCTAAAGTTTGTTGACGACTGTTATATACCAATTTCACCCGTCGATATAACTCACTTATGTGAAGGAATTGTAATTTCTTGCATGCATCACATTTCAATTTAACCTATTTCCATTTGTCCTTGGAGAAATACTGCATGCAGAGAATTATTGCAAGAAATGGGGTAAAAGACGGGGAGCAATCCTATAAAATACCATCCCAACCAATCAAGCAACGGCATGTAGCACAACATGGATCAAATGGGCCAATAAAATAAGTATCCGAGGCCATCCAATGGTGTAGCACCCATATCAAAGGATGGGACCCACCTGGTCGTGACCTATCAAAAGCACACGAGAAATGTTACAAAGACCAGGTCGGTCGACCCCCCTAGTCGGCCGACATAGTCCTGGTGCCAAACTCAGTAATTCGCCATGTGTTGGCACCTCCTGGCATGAATAATTCAGTGGTGACTAATTCTCGCACTTACAGTGGCGGGAACCGACCCTTCTCCAGCTATAAATAGGACCCCCTACCCTCACTTCACACACACACCACTTGAGTATTCATCCATTGTATCCACTACTATCCATAGGTTTAAAGGAGTATAGACTGCAGAGAGGAGAGCTTCTAGTCCATAGTTCAAGTAGGAGAGGAGTAGAAGGAGTCTCTTCCCAATTCCTAATTGGGAAAGGTATGGCTCTCATATTCCTATTTGTATTTGTGACTTTGCTCTTAATAAAGATGTTATCTTTACTCTTCTATTGTTCATATACTTGGATGAAGCATTTCTTGTTTGATTATGGATTCAATATATGTGATATGATTAGTATTTATGATCATTATATACCATTCTAATTATATTATCATAAACACTACAAACCCCCACTATAGTATGATTACCTAAGACATGATTATCTTAAAATGAATCACTAATGCTATGAATTAACATTGGTTCAATGCTGATTTAGTTCATTGCGTTAGGGTGGCTTGTGCCTAGGCTCTTAAGGTAATTACTTAATATGCTAGAATGGTGCTAGGATATATGAGTAGCATCGAATGCCTCCAAGACCTATGGATTGAAGAGGTAGGCAGTAGGTGGTGACAGCCCTATCTGTCCTTTGTAATCCTCCACGTTCGGCTATGCAACAAGCTCTTGGTGGGAGTCGTCCTAGTATTACTAGGGTAAACTCGTTCCGATGTGTTAATCCACTTAGCATGAGAATTCATAATCGATATAATAATTAGTAACTGATTTTAGGCTATGTATATGTTCGTTAGAAGCACAGTGGGAGTCTCTAGCTAACTCTTGGCCTAGTCCTTCTTTACCTCATTTACCCCCCCACCCCCCCCTAGGATAGAATGTTCTCGTGTGTGTCACACTACCTCCAAACTATTAATTACCCATCCTTGCTAGAACCCTACCTAAACCAACCTAGCCTCTCCATTTTATGATTGCTTTGCTTCCATCTAGCCTTCCTTTGGGAGAATATAAATGACACCCTTTGAGAATACTCTCAAATGGGAAATGCTACATCGATAGATTCCGTGTGCTTGCGGATTTACAACTGTAACTTAAAAACTAACAAGCATTTTTGGCGCCCCTGCTTGGGATGAATCGTTAGTAGTGTGTAGGAAACATCAATAATTATTTTCCTCATAAATGCAATGAGGATGTCCACTTCAGGTGGTGTGACTTCAACCTCCTTGATGTGATTGACATTTGGGACATACTTGATTTTGATCACGGAGCATTGCTCCTTCCTTGGCCGAAAGTCAAACCTCTCATCCTTGCCATTGATATAGAAGCGGATTTCTCCGGCTCCCACATCGATGAGAGCATCCACGGTGCTAAGGAAAGGGTGCCCAAGAATTAGCTGATTTTCTTCTCGACCTCCATGTCGAGCACCACGAAGTCCACTGGTATGAAGCTGTTTCAGATATTCATAAAAACATCTTCGGCGATACCCACGAGATAGCAGACTGATGAATCGGCCAGCTGGAGCTGCACATGCATTGGAGACAATGTAGTATAGTTCAGCTCATCGAAGACCATCTTTGGCATGATACTAACACTTGAGCCAAGGTCCTTGTCAAAGTGTAGTGTGCCAATGAAGCAGGATATAATGGGTTATACTTGGTCCTTCAACCAGTTTCCCTCCCGTATTGAGATCATGTTAACATCCTCTACGGGAGGCTCAAGTTACCCTGGCACCTTGCCATTCTCTAATGGCGGGATAGCAGTTGTCAGTTGAGATAATCGAGTCTCCAACATCTTGTTGAAGCTCAACTGGTTCTTCAAGGCAGAAGCTAAGCCTTCAACCATGACATTGATGTTCTCCAGGGTCTTGTCATTACCCAACAACTTCTTAGATATGCAATCATTGATCTTGAGTTGGCTAATGGCAAGTTCCCTCAAGGGTGGTGGGTTTCCATTGCCATTACTGTTGTTATAGCCCCCTTGAATGAAAGGGTGTGGTTGACCCACCCTTGACCTCTTGCACGGTAGCCATTGTTCAAATTACCGTTGTTGGCTAAGTATAAGGAATCCTCACGGGTCTCGCGACAGCCACTTCTCATATGACCCGCGTTGCAACAGAACTCACACGTCATGTGAGAGTCCAAGGCCCAGACGCTGACAAATACTTTGCCATTTGCTTAACAGTCCAACTTCTTCATAAGGAGGTCCAACTTTGCATCGATCATGTCCTCCTGTTTCAAGGTGTGCATGCCTTGCCGTCAGGGTTGGAGATGCTCATAGCTCCAACCCATGTTGGAAACCATCTTATCAATCAATTCTTTATCTTTGGGCACCGTGAGCGAGAAGAAGGCACCTCCAGCAGCGGCATCCACATGATCATGGACTGATGGTGTTATCCCAATGTAGAGGTTTTGGATAATGAGCCAATCATCCATCCCATGGTGGGGAAAGGCTAGGATATACTCATGCGGCCTCTCCCATGTCCTAGGATTGGATTTCTTAGGCTCTTGTTGGAAGCTTGAAATCCTTCCATGTAGGGCATTGGTCTTGCCAACTGCAAGAACTTGTCAAGGAGTGATGTAGAACACTTTTCCCAAGTGTTTATAGCACTTTGGTTCATGTAGAACCAATGCTTTGCTCTCCCAAGTGTGGGACCGGGGTCCCGACATCCAAGGATCTCATCGGGTGGTGTCGTGCAATGTGACACCCAACATCATACATGGAAAGAACGAGAATAAAACACAACACAAGTCTTTTATTTATAAACACGATGGAAGTTTTACAATATATGACGTAGGAAAGAAGTCTATACATCATACTACGCTCTTAGCACTAGCTATGCATGAGTAAAGCTATCCATGCCCTCGGACGCTTTACACTAGCTGCACTCACAGATATCGGCGGCGTGCAGGGCTTTCACACAGTCGTGAACCCTTATGGTGTAAGGCACCATCGTCAAGCTCGTCATCAATCGTATATTTTGCAAAAACTCGTTAACTTCTAACATGAGCATAAAGCTCAGCAAGACTGACGCATCTCACCTAAACATGTGACTCTATATTCAAGATAACCAACTAAGCCTAGGTAGAATATTGTGTAAACAAACTCACCTACAAGTGGATTCTTAGCTTTCAAGTTATTAGCAACAAGTTAACGGTTCAAAAAGATAACTTTAATGAGCATATACTACAGGGCATAAGGTTGCTAGGAAATTAATTATCAAGATCATATATCATATTCTCATGGCATTCCAGTTCTTTACTACGTCACAACAGCGGCGGACAAGTGGTACTCAAAAAACCGGGAGGGACGGTGATTGAGATCAATAGACACCCAGTTAAACGACACACACACCTGCGTGGGAGACACATATGTGCTCTCCTTCCCACATCACATGCAGACACCTTAGACACAAGACCCAATTGCCGAAAAACCTCTTCATCCCGAGCAACAGGTCCCCTACACGGACACGTCGAAGTTGCCCGCTAGGAGATTTACACCTTTGTGCCTTCGCATCTCCATTCAAAGATAGCATAGGAGTTTCCACACTAAAGTATTTAGTTACATCTGTATATTGGGCCCATATCCAATTATGCAACCGGTATAGTTCAAGCTTGCCCAACAGTACTGCATACGACACGGTCCTCAAGCGACACAGGCAGACCTATGCGTCGGAGACTCCATCTGGTCGACTCCTATCCCACTGCCGGTCTCATATTCATCTCATAAGACATTCTCTAATGTCTCATCATCCTATGAACTGTCATTCCTATCTCGCGGGTATATTCCAACAACTTGACTTCTACCGGTCTATCTACAACATTAGCATGGTAGTCCTACACGTCAAGTTATAAACGTTTACAACCCTCCCATTGGATTTATGGATATGCAAGTGGAATATCAAACATCTTACACATAATGCACATATCATATAAAACTTATAGACATAAGTGAATAAAACTGGAAATCTTTGAAAAGCTCTTAACTGCGAACCGGGGCTTGCCTTAGTTTGCAACTCGGTTAAATGTCAATGGTCAGTGGTCTTCCTTTGGAGACTCCGGTATGGACTTCAAGTGGACATCCTGGCTGTCGAAGTGTGCAATCAACACTTCCCCTCGTACTACTAGATTGTAGCCCGCAGAGGTTCTTAATTGGTTGGGGCCTGCGTGAGATTATGAACAAGATGGAGACATGAGGGATTTTACGTGGTTCGGGCCGCCTAAGCATAACACCCTACTCAACAGGTTGTGAGCGTGTGAGCTTGCCCCATGTACCGTGCGACACAACCCTTTTATACTTCAAGGGCTGGCCGTTACATCACTTGCCTGGCCCGACATGTGGCCCTAGCGTAGTTAATAGCCTAATACACGATCTACGAGTATTAAGCGTATTAACAGTGTACTAACGTTCTTTAATGATGGTGTTACCACTATCAACAGTACGCTAATTGTTTGTCATTAATATAGTATTAATGACACATAATCAGATCTTGTAACTGTAGCTTTAATTGTCCCATGAAAGTCCATGCCGTTGGAGATCCGCTAGTCTTCCCGTTGCTGTTGTAGGTCTGGAGGCTCGACACATGGCAGTTTTGGAGCTTCCCCTCGTGGGGAGGCAGGTCCGGAGCCATTATCCACGTGGCAGCACCGGAACTTCCCTCTACTGGGGGTTAGGTCCGGAGTCACCGGACATGTGTCAAGCCCAGCGCTTCCCTATGAAGAGAGAAATGTCCAGCCTTGTATTACACGAGGCGGTGTCAGAGCTAACAAAACTTGGGAGGTAGGTCTAGTGTTGTGTAACATGTGGAGCCTTCAGAGGTCTTAAAGTCGGACGGGTAGAACTCCTTAGCTTTCCTTGCGGTATCGTGGGGTACCCTATACGCAGGGTACCGACAGTGGTACCCAGGCCCACCTTTGGGAGAAATCCTTTGGGTTAACTTATTCTATCAGAGGTGGGGCCATCTTTGTTTACTGCGCTATGACTTTAGAGGTCTTCAGATGTGCCATTGGGGTGATGGTCCGCTATTTAACCATCGCCACGTGGCTTCTTTTGAATGCGGTAGGTGAGATCCTCACGTGCAGATCTCACACAATTGAAGGTCGCTGGTTCTCAATGGAAAAACTGTATCGGTTCCGCGTGCCCTGTCAGGCCGCTACCCTAGGGCTTCCAACCTACCATCATGACAACGGTTCACCTGGGGTAACAACCTTGGCCTTTCCACCGGAGTGGACTCGGGCCCATTTGTCATTGGTATGGTAGGTTCTTGAAAACGTGATCTTGGTCTTATTGCGGTTTTAATCCAAACTTTGCGGAGGCTTACATAAGAAGGAAAGCCTGCACGGTTTGAGGACTCTTTATGCCTTCAATCAAACTTGCACTCAGAGCCTCCCAACCTTCGCTTAGCTATTCCAACTTTTGCTCCATTTTGCCGTGATGAATTTGGGTCTTCTCCGCAACAAGATCAAGACCGACGAAGAGCTGAAGAGGGTCGGGACCAACATGGGGTGGACCAGTGACTCCTGGAACAGGGACATTTGCTACGGCAAGCTCCCCTTTAAGAAGGAGCGTTGCAGAGAGATGGTGTACTTCTCTGGGTAGGCCATGGCGGGACTGATCCCGCCCTTTTCAAGCTTTCTTCTGATGCTGTTGGACTTCTATGGCTTCCATTTGCATCATCTCGGCTCCCACTCACTCTTGCTAGTGGCGACCTTCGTCCATTTCAGCGAGATGTGGGTGGGCGTGCCTCCCTGCATTGAGCAGTTCTGGACCTTCTTTACTGTCCACACCACCGGCAAGGGGACGGAGCTCATCGACTTCTACTACTTCATGAAGCGGAAGAATTGCCCCTTCAAGTATTTGAAGACGTACCCCTCCATCAAGTGGGACAACTATAAGAAAGGTTGGGTGATCATCGCAGTGGAGGAGCATGAGAGGTTGGAGCTACACAAGGGTCTTCCCAATGTCGACCCTAACACTTGCAACACAGTTCTGGATCAGTCAGATGCGTACAAGCCCGTCCTGCCAAGGATCCAAGAATGCGTTGAGAGTGGAGTGACCCCTCAGATGGTCTTCGGCTATTTCTTGGTGAACAAGTGGGATCTGCTGAAGACTAGGGAGTGGTCTGCATGGGCTTTCAATAGTGAAATGGAACACAACCGTATTGAAACCGATTTGAATCCCAATTTGGATGATGAAGCCTTAAAGGTCTATCTGAAAAAGTTGCAGTTTGGCACTATCTCCCGCGACACCTTGGCTTTGTCGGCTGCCTTCCTGCCTCTGAACACGACTCTAGAGTTCAACAGGGAGCTCCGGAGGAAAATGCCAGCACTGGATGACCTCGGCGTGGTCGAGAGACAATCAACCTCCGAGGTAGCAATCCCCGTGGCTTTAGAGACGGTGGCCCCCACTGCCCCAAGCCATAAGGTGGATGACATTGGCAAGGGCAAGGGCAAAGGCAAGGAGCCGGCCGAATCTTCCAACTGGAAGAGGAAGTTGAAGCACGCTGACGGGAGCCATGTTAGGCCAGCTCCAACTACAACTACCCCTTCTCCTTGGCGAGGTAGATCTTCAGCAGCCAAACCTCCTCTAGTGCAGGCGACCTCAAGGGGTGCTAGCTCCAGCAGATCAACTGCGGTCCTAGCACCGGGCGTGGGCTCCAGGTTCGGAGGTCCTTCCCAGCCAAGGAGGTCCCGACTGAGGCAACACCGAAGAAGGCGATAAGTCCTAGGCAACAATCCAAAGCTCCGGCCACACCGACCACGGTGGGCTCTGGCTCCGATCGCTCGGTGAAGAAGTTCCGTGCCAGTTGGAGCGGTAACGTCCCAAGGTAAACATTATGAACACACCTTGAGTTGCTGGTTTTACTTTTGTCATGTATTGAGTCTTTCAATTCTTTGTTTACAGAGCGAAGAAGAAGGGCATGGACACTCAAGCACCTGCCATAGCGATTGAGGCTGTGCAGGCAGAAGTTCCAGCTCTGACCCCTACGCCTCCCCAAGTGGTGGTTGAGGTCACGACATCATCGGTGCCGTCTGTCGTGGATCTGGATCTCGAAGCGACACAAGAGACTCCTGTGGTAGCACCAGACCACGGGGGAGAGATTTGTGAAGATGGGCCAGTAGCAGCGGTGCTAGCGACTAAAGCTCTAGCGCAGGACACGAAGATGGTGGAAGCCCCAACATTTGAGCCGGAGGCAACCGAAGCTCCAGCGCCTATGCCGGAAATTGTTGAAGAGCCGACGAGGTGAGTCGGGGGTGCCCACAGTTTTGGCATCCGTTCCGGAGATAGTTGAAGCTCCGTCCTTTCTGCCAGAAGTAGTGGATGCACCGACGTCTAAGACGGCGGTGGTGGGGGCTCCAGACGAAGCTCCAACATCCGCCCTGGAGGAACCTACTCTGAGGCAACCATGTCCAAGCCAGAGCACCCAGAGGAGTCGGCGGTATGCCCTCCAACTACAGAGCCGACAGTTGAATAACCAACAGGGGGACTTTTGGTGTCAGCTTCGGAGGTTGAAGTTACCGTGGTGGGACCCTCGTCGACATCAGTAGAAGCTGTAGAGCTTCTGGAGGGCAGCCTTGGTGCTGTAGGACCGCAGGGTACCACGCTTGTGGCGTGGGACCCAGTTTTTGTGCTTGAATACTCCTTGGAGCCAGCGGAGAAGGCCCCGGCGGATCCGGGGACTATCCCTTTGGCATTGTCTATTGATAATGCCTGTTCCAGTCTCCGTGAAGTCCAGCTCGCCTTCGACCACGATAGCAAGGTCCTCTAAAAAGAGAACCACACCTTGAGGCATTGGCGCAACAGACATCACTTCGAGACGAAGCTGGTGCAGACAATACTTGTTGATCAATGAGAGTGGGTCAAGAAGGAGAGAGCTCGGATGGAGTATTGGGGCGAGTTGCTGGAACAGAGGGAGGCCTCCATCAGGGCCCTTGACGTTAAATCTCAAGAGATTCTCGACCATGCTATAAAAAGCAATGATGCTGCCGATGAACCTCAAGACAGACTCAACACATTGAACGAGATTCTCCTAAAACTTCGAGTGGACCTTGATGAGTGGGAAGAGAAGCTCCTAGAGATACAAGAGGATTTTATGAAGTTGGAGGAGGAGATCGCCCAGAAATTGTCTCTAGGAGAGCAAAACTTTGCTGACCGCACAAAAAAGCTTGATCTACGGTACAATCATGAGGAAGAGAAGCACTGGAAGCTGGGGCAGGAGCTCTCTAAAACAGAAGCTGATGTTGTCACCACAGAGGGAAAAGTAAGAGGTAGGGAGAAGGACGTGGCCGAACGACGAAACCGCATCCACCTCCGGGAGACGGAGCTTGTTGACCGCGAAAAGCATGTAGCTGGCAGTATTCAGCAACATGCCAAAGAGGTCGAGCACAACGCTTGGTCACGTTCATATCTTGCAGTAGCCAGAAGGTTACTGGATGAACTACGAAGCTCGAGGGCAACTGACTCCCAACAAGTTTGGGACGTCTTGGGGCATGCCTACAGAGCTTTGTTGCCACTTGGCTTCAGTTCGGTACATCCGGAGGACCCATCACCAGAGCTGGACCAAACACTGGTGGCACTTAGCTCTACTGGCACCAAACTCGACGCGATGGGTGATGTCATTATCGACCAACTGGAGACAAAGGGGAAGTCTCTGGCAAAAAATGTCGTTGAATATGTTCTGGCATGTTACAAGAGTCGAGACCCCCAACTCTCCTTAGATCCAGTCTTTGAAGGACCCATAGTCGAAGAGGAAGATACCGCCAGGGCCAGCGTCCAGGAAGCTACCGAGAAGGTTGTCTTGTTTTTCAACAAGACTTAGAGCCTCCAGTAGCGAGGACCTTTTCCTTCTTCCTTTTTTTGTAGTCCTCATTTTATAATCCAATACTTCCGATGAATGAAATCCACTCTTCTCGAATGAATGAATTCCATTTTATGTTTGTCTTCAATGCATTGTCCTTTATCTCGTTGGCGCCTTGGTAGATGTACAAAATTTTATTACGAACATGTACCAAAAGGTTCTGACAATGTCTTGATGACTTTAACGCTTTGAACTTGTATCCAGCACATTTAGCTTTTATGTCCGAAGTTTACCTCCGACATCTCCAGGGACCATTTGTTGCATTGACGGCGGGCCCCCTGAGAGTTGTTGGAGCTTGATGGATCTGACGGTGCCCATTATCCATGCATAAAACATCGACGGCGGGACCCCTGGGGTTGTTGGAGCTTGGTAGCTTTGACGGTACCCACTATCAATGAGTAGAACATCGATGGCAGGCCCCTATGGTTGTTGGAGCTTGGTAGCTCTGACGGCGCCCATTTTCAATGTCTAAAACGTCGACGGTGGGCCCCTTGGTTGATATCGGAGCTTAGTAGCTCTGTCATCTTCCACCATCGCCATGAGTTTCCCATTTTTCTGTGCATTAAAGACAAGAAAAATAGTAAATTCGTCCTCTCGTCTATAACTCTTTTTGCGACTTACTGTTCTTCTTTGAATTTTAGATCCGTAGGAACTCGATATGATAACTAGTACATTAATGTAATATTTTGAGATACGAATGCCTTTAGGACCCAACCTACTGAGGCCTGCAAGAAATTAGGTAGAGTGACGTACTTAGGGTGTTGGACCAGGCTAAGTCAATAGCACACTCCGGACCTGTATTGGCTTTAGCGTTCGGGCGAGTAGACCGTCTAGCAATGCTAAGATCCAAAAAAACCCACAATATAACTTGTACAACATATGAGTAACTTGGACTAAGGTAAAAAAAATTGCACAACTTCATTATAGACAAGAAGGAGAAGGATAAATAAAAGAAAAACGAGACTGTACAAAATTAATGCACGTGGAGTCTGCTTTTACACAACAATGTCTTTCATTATAGGTCTGGATTGCAGGGAAGACAAGGCCACACTTAGGGTACGGAACCAGGCCAAGTGCACTATACATCTTGTTCTAACCCAGTGTAGGTAAGCCACATTTTCAGTACAGGGGCTGAGTTAAATGTTGCTTGAACTGACCGGACCGTCCCAAGGGGTCCTGATGTTCTCCCGGAGGACCTACCCGACTCTGTGTGTGGATTCTATACCTTACATTGTGTGTAATTACAAGCTCACCTCCGCGAGATTAAGAACAAAACTTACAGATGTGCTCGATGTTCCATGGACTGGGATGTGGAGTCCCATCTTCAGTTGCCAAGCGAACGCATTCGGGATGGGATACTTTGATCACTCGGATGGGACCTTCCCAGCTCGCGGAAAGTTTTTTTCATCCACTTCACGAGTTAGTATTCTTCGTAGCACCAGATCACCTTTCTCAGGCTGTCGGTTGCGCACATGCCTTTGATGATAACACCAGAGCGCCTGGCAATAATGCGCATTCCGAACAGCTGCTTGGCACCTTCTCTCATCAACGAGGTCAAGGTCTTCACACTGGAGCTGGTCCTACGCGGCTTCGTTGAAGGTCCGGACCCGGAGTGACCCCATGGTAATCTCCGGAGGAAGG
This sequence comes from Tuctoria greenei, assembly GCA_036927565.1. NCBI lineage: Eukaryota > Viridiplantae > Streptophyta > Magnoliopsida > Poales > Poaceae > Tuctoria > Tuctoria greenei. Next base: position 168,954,669 of record JAYESD010000004.1, read on the forward strand.
ACTGCTTCAGCTCCGTAAACCAGGAAGAAGGGAGTCTCTCTAGTTGACCGGTTAGGTGTTGTCCTACTTGCCCATAGTGCAAAAAAGCTCCCCGATCCAGTTGGCTCCATGTTTTTTTAGGCATTCATATGTGCGCATCTTGAGTCCTTTCAATATTTCTGCATTTGCTCTCTCGGCTTGGCCATTACTTGCCTGGTGAGCTACTGATGCGTAGCTGACCTGAATACCGAGGTCTTCGAAATACTCTTGAAATGCTACACTTGTGAATTGGGTTCGATTGTCTATGATGAATTTGTTCAGAACTCCAAATCCACAGACTATTGACTTCAAGAACTTGATAGCTAATTTTTTATTAATAGTCAGAACTGGAGTAGCTTCCGGCAACATAGTCAACTTGCCGATGGAGACATACTGGAACCTTTAACCACCAACGGCTTTTGGGAATGGTCGCAAAATATCCATACCCCACACAGCGAATGGCCATGTAGGAGGTATCATTTGCAGCGACTGAGCTGGAGTGTGAATTTGTTTTGCATGGAACTGGCATGCTTCACACTTTTTCAGCAACTCAACTACATCGTGGAGTGTTGTAGGCCAGTAGAAGCCATGGCGAAAGGCATTACCGACCAACGTGCAGGGAGACGCGTGGTTCCCACACTCGCCTCTATGGATCTCCGTGAGGAGCTCGCAGCCTTCTTCCCTTGCAATGCACCGCATTAGGACGCCGAAGGAATCACGCTGGTAGAGATCCCCTTCTACCAGCATGTATCTTTTAGCCAATTTGATGATCCAGTCAGCGGATACACCGTCTTCAGGAAGGTGGATATCTTGCAAGTAGCTCCGGATCTCCGAGATCCATGCATTGAAGCTAGGCTGAGCTTCTGAGTCTTGGGTGCTGGGTTGCTCAAAGCTTCTTGCAGTACCCATGACCTTTGGTGGACGCCATGGTAACAGGGCCACCGGGACCGCCAACTTCGAGGTGTTGGTCTCACCCCCTTCGCCCAGTTCGGCAGGATGAGTGGTTGGTCTTGACAATCTCTGGACAAAGACTCCGTTGGGAGTCGGAGCTACGGTTGAAGCCTTCGTTGAGAGCTCGTCAACTTCTTCATTGTTGATACACTGTACATGGCAGAGGTCAAGGATGTGAAAGTCCTTTTGGAGATTCTGGACTTCAAGGAGATAAGCAGCAAGTTGAGGGTTGTTGCAGCTACATTCGCCTTTGACTTTCTCGATGATGAGATGCGAGTCACCCTTCACTAGCAACTGCTTGACGCTGTATGAAAGCGGCACTTGAGCCCGTAGATGAGAGCTTCATACTCTGCCATGTTGTTGGTCGCCTTGAAATCAAGGTGCACCATGTATTTGACCTCCTCCCCGGTCGGAGCGAGGAAAAGTATTCCAGCTCCGACCCCCTGCTTCTGTATGGAGCCGTCGAAGTAGAGGGTCCAATGAGACTCAGGGAAGACCGGGACCTTGGGCTCCGGCTTCCGCACACTGGGGCCCCAAGGATTTCATGGAGAAGGTGTCCACACCTTCTTGTTGAGCTTCCCGTACCCTCGCAGAGGGGTTCATAATTTCTTCTTGTTCAACACAGACCTTCCCGGAGGGGTCCGAATCTTCTTGATTAGCCATATGAACTCCCTCAGATGAGAATGGTCGATCCTCTAGCATTTCACCATGAAGATCTATTCCTGGGGGCTAGGACCCGGACTCGCCTTCAGGTAGCTCCGGACCCTCTCGAAGGGGTCTGGGATCCTAAACTGGAAGTGGCTCCGGTATTTCCGTGACCAGGACCATGCTGACAACTTCCATAGTTGCCAAAATGTAAAGCAGAAGAGGCTCACCAGGATTCAGAGCTACCAGGATTGGTAGTATGGTGAGTTGCTGCTTGAGCTATTGGAACACCTTCTCTGCTTCTTCGGACCAATGGAATGGCCCGGACTTCCTTAAAAGCTTGAAGAAGGGAAGCGCCCATTCCTCTGGTCTTGAGATGAACCGGCTGAGCGCAGCTAGACATCCAGTTAGCTTCTGGACATCCGCCGCATGTATTCAATAGCCTTGATCTTCGCCAGGTTTGCCTCAATTCCTCGATGAGTCACCAAGAATCCGAGGAGCTTCCTAGAACTAACCCCGAAGACACACTTGTCCGAGTTTAGCTTGCTGTGCGTGATGCATAGATTGTCGAAGACGGCTTGCAGGTTGTCAAGGAGTGACTCCTTGTTCTTGACCTTGACGACGATGTCATCAACGTACACCACCAGGTCTCTGAATAGCTCTCCAAAGGTTTTGTGCATGGCTCGCACAAAAGTCGAAGCAGCATTTTTAAGACCAAAAGGCATGGCAGTATAACAATACAATCCATCTACTATTATAATGGTAGTATGTTCTTCGTCTTCCCTAGACATTTGGATCTGATGGTAACCAGAATATGCTTCTAGGAAACACAATAGCTCACACCCGGAGGTGGAGTCCATTATCTGATCTATTCTAGTTATTGGAAATGGATCTTTTGGACATGCCTTATTCAAGGTGGTATAGTCGATACACATCCGAAGCTTCCCGCCGGCCTTGGGTATAACAACTGGGTTTGCCAGCCATCTTGGTTGATGAAATCCTGGAGGAAACCAGCTTCGAGCAGCTTCCTAATTTCTTAACGAATGAAATTCTACTGCTCGACTGATTGCTTTTGGGGCTTCTGGTGTACTGGTCGTGCGTCGGGATAAATCTTCAGGCTTTGCTCAATCACCTCCCTAGGGAACCCAGACATCTGTGATGGTTGCCAGGCAAACACGTCAACATTCGCCCAGAGGAAAGTGATGAGTGCGAGTTCCTATTTGTTGTCCATACCTCCCGATATACAGGTGATCTGAGCAGCATTAGACCCGATTTGGATGACTTTGATGGGAACGTCGGTGTCACCACATGGCTGCAAGTGTGGTGCAGAGGTCGAGCCACGATGAAGAGTGCTCGTAGGTTGAGCAGCTAGCTCTTTGCCGGAGGTTCCTTCCTGCGCCGTTGTAAGCGCGTGAAGTTCTTCCAGCGCAATAAGTCCGGTAGTGCGATTTCTGCGGATCCGGGGAATGCTTGAAGGTGTTGGCATCTTAAACACCAGATAACCATAATGGGCAGCGGCCATGAACCTATACTGGGCAGGCCTGCCTAGGATGGTGTTGAAGGGCAAGCTGATGTGAGCCACATCGAAGACCAGCTTCTCAGTTCTGTACTTCTGTCGAGTCCCAATGGTCACCGGTAGAGTAATCTAACCCAGAGGACTGATGTCCCTTGGACCTACCCCAGAAAAAGGTAGTGAGGGACGAAGGTTTGAGAGTTGGAACTGTATCTTGACAAAAGCTTCATAGCTGAGGAGGCTGAGTGCAAACCCTCCATCTAGCAAGACGTGGTAGAGCTGGACATTGTTGATAGTAGGAGACACCATCAACGGTAGTTGTCTGGCTCCAATCATGTTTCGGGGGCAGTCTATTGCATCGAAAGTGAGGTGAGTGTCCATCCACATCCGATGTGGTTCTGCCTTACCAGTAGGAGTTGTGGCAGCCATTTCCCGCCGCATAGTCTTGAGGACGCGACAAGAGGTGATGTCCTTTGACTCCCCATAAATGGTGTTGAGGGTCTTCCAACGCTCGTTGTCGGAGATGTCAGGATTCTCTTCAACTGTGTTGTACACAGCCTTGAGGACCTTCATGGGATCCTGGAAGCCTAGCTCCATACCAGTCGTAGCTTCATCAACTTTTTGTTTTTCTTCCTGCTGACGGAAAGGAGCTTCTTCTCGGCACTTGTTGTAGCGCTCAACAAGATTTTGAAAATCCTGGCAATCCTCCATATTGTGTTTGTCCGTTTTGTGTATCGGACACCACATCTTGGGAGCGCCGCCATCTTTGAATGAAGGTCGAGGTCGCTTTTCAGGGCGTGGCCCCCGGCCACCCAGAGCTGAAGCTGCTGCAGCAGTAGGCGTGTCGGCCGATGGCTTCTTCTGGCCATTGGACTTTTTCTTCTTCTTGCCACTATCGGAGATAGTGGCTTTAGTCTTGTAGGATTTTTTATTGGCCTCCGGACTGGCTTGGAGTGCATCTCACGGCCCTCTGCAGCCCGAGCACACTTGTCAGCAAGGCTGAAGAGTTCTGTGATGCTGGTGACCTCCTTCGCCGCTAGTTTCTCCAACATCTTGTTGTCTCTATCACCCTGTCTGAATACCACAATGACAGAAGCATTAGAGATAGAGGGAACGGTATTTCGTACGTAAGAAAACTGTTGGATAAAGGATCGCAGCGATTCTCCTGATTTTTGCTGTACAGCAAAAAGGTCCAGTTCTGTGCCAGGTCGGGTGTAAGAGCCCCCAAAATTGGCGGTGAACTGTTGGCTTAGGTCTGCCCAATTGTTTATGGAGTCGAGCGGAAGACTCATGAACAAGGACCTGGTTGTCCTAGTTAGAGCCACCAGAAAGTAGTTGGTCATCACAGCCTCATTACCACCCATTGCTAGAATGGCGGTAGAGTATATCTAGAAGAACTCGGCGGGGTTGACAAAACCATCGAATTTCTCCGGAAGATGAGGTCGGAACACTTCTGAGGCTATCTGACCATTCGTAGATGCATGGCCAGAGCCGAGCAGCCGCCCCCCACTCCCGAAGGAGGAGTGTTTTCCCGAGACTCTCGCCTTTTGCGAGCACGCTCGATGTGGACACGGTCGTCATGCTGTCTGTAGCGACGGTCGAGCTCTAACCTTAGATCATGCGTCGAGAGTGTCGATGCGGTGTGAGTGCGACGCGACCCGGAGGGCAGCGACGTCACTTGTTGTGACACAACACGTTTTTGGTGCTATGATGCGTGAGGACCAAGTCTTCCTGACAAGGTCCTACACTGAGAAGGTGTCTGCCCTGAAGGAAGAGGACATTGGTTCCTAATGGCATCTGTTGCGGCTGCAACCAGATGCTGTACATCAGCATGCCACTGCTCCATCGCACCATGAGGTGCTCCAGGTGCTGGTGGGCGCTCCAAAAGAGTAGCGCAGCAATCAGCGCGTTCTCGGGGTTGTTATACGTTGATGCAGTAACCGACATGAGCACCCTATTCGGGACAACGGTAGTAGGTGGTGGTCGTGGTACGACGCTCGCTGGGGCAACGGTAGCCGCTGGCGGTTGCATGTTGGAGGGATTCCTCCCAGCAGGTTGCGCAGCATTGCCGTTGGATGATCCTGCGACAAAGTTCACCATCTTGAAATCTCAAGGCTGCTGCCCCTACCTTGCGCGCCAAATGTCGAAGTGTGCAATCGACACTTCCCCTAGTACTACTGGATCATAGGCTGTGAAGGTTCTTAATTGGTTGGGGCGCGCGTGGGATTACGAACATGATGGAGACACAAGGGATTTTACATGGTTTGGGCCTATTGACGGTCCTTAAGTACCACATTTTGACCATCAATTCACCTCATAACGTGCATAAAAGAAACACAAAACATTGTGGTAGGGTTATACACTAACCCAATTCCACAAGTGTTGGTGTTTATTTGTATGCAGGTGAATTATTACCCAAAATACCAAAACATGCAGGGATGAATCCATGAAAATGGATTTCAACGAATCAAGCGATGACACGTGGCAACAAATGGATCAAATGGCCCACAAACAGAACAATACGAGGAGATCCAATGGTGTTGCACCCATATATATCAAGGGGGCCCACCTGGAAGCCACCTGGAGGAAGCCCTCCCCGATGGGAGCCTTGACCAGGTCGGCTGAACCCCTGGTTCAGACGACCTCATCCTGGCGCCAAACTCGGTCAAATGACGCGTGTTGGCTCCTCCCGACTCCCTGGAGTCAATGGTGACTGATTTGCGTGTTAATTGTGGCGGGAACCGACCCTTCTCCACCTATAAATAGACCCCCTCACCTCACTTCTCACACAAACCAAAAGTTGAGAATAGTGCTACACTCCAAAGGTTTAGAGTAGTCCTAGAGGCTACCAAAGTAGAAGGAGAGTGTGGTGAAGAGTCTAGGAGAAGGAGGCTTGGGCTTGTCAAGTCCCTCTTATACACTTGTACCCCTACAAGGATTTTACTCAATCAAGTAAGCCTTTGTGAATTCAATACTAGTTTGATCTTCTATTCTTAGTAGTTTGCATTGCTTGTGGGTTCACTGCTTTAGTTCATTAGAGGCTCTAGTTGTAGCTTTGTGTTCGAAACAACTAGAGTAGTGATTTAGAACGTAAGTGTGCTGCTTAGGTTATAAATCATTAGTGGATATCTCGTACACCCACGGATTGAAGAGGTAGCCAGTAGGTGGTGACATCCCTATCTATCCTTCGTAATCCTCCACGTTCGTCTATGCCATAGGCTCTTGGCGGGAGTCATCCTAGTATTGCTAGGAGTAAGCCCGTGCCCGAAGCAAGCATCTATTGCAAACTACCTTGAATTAGGATTAATACTTTGAATTCCTCTCTGTTCCTTGCCTACCAAAAAACTTTGTGTCCTTGGGTGAACTAGTTCGAAATATTAGCACAAACATTCTTTGGATTCGATACCCTTGGAATACTCTTTAATGGGAAGTGCTACAACGGTATTTGTGTGCGCTTGCGGATAACTCTGTGGTGTTATGAAATACCAACAAGCATTTCTGGCGCCGTTGCCGGGGAACGGTTGCTGTTAATCTTCGAACCAAGATCACCCTCGTATCATATCCCCCTTATCTATCATCTTACCTTTCTTATTATTACCTTACCACCATCATATAAATGGAGCAACCCACCATTCTTTCATATTCTGCTCCGAAGGGCAAGTTCTGTGAGCCACCGCCTTCGACGGAACCTATTTGTTCAACCAGCTAAGAACTTTGTTCTGGCTTTATGGCCATGGTTCGGGAACAATCCTTCTCAGGAACGGATTGTGAAAACCCTTACCACCATCTACGAGAGTTCGAACAACTGTGTTCATGCCTTCTAATCAAAGGTATGACACAGGAAACTCTCAAATGGAAGTTGTTTCCTTTTTCCCTCAAGGAAAAAGCCAAACAATGGTACAAACACTACGTTGCGGAGCCAAATGGTGATTGGAGTGAATTACGAGAAAATTTTTGTCTTGCTATCTTTCCAATTGCCAGAATTGTTTCCTTACGGAAGGAAGTACTATGCTTCGAGCAGATGGAGAAGGAATCCATAGGTGCAGCTTGGGACATATTTTCTCTTTTGAAAAATTCTTGCCCAGATTTGTTAATCACTGATCCAATGCTTTTGCAACATTTCTTCATGGGATTGAACAAAGAGTCTGCCCTATATCTTGACATTACGGCTGGAGGATCTTTCCTCCATAAGACTCCAAAAGAAGGCAAGGATCTTCTGGACAGAATTCTAGAAAATTCTTCTTTCATTATGGGTCTCAATGAGCCATCCCAAGAGGAAGTCGTGTCAAGAACGGAGGATACACTCTTGGACAAGGATGAACCCATTTCTTGTTTACCTCAAGCCATGCCAGAGGAATCTTCTCCTGAACCTGAAACTATGAATGTAGAAGAAATTCAACCCTCGTAGTTTCCATTTTACTTTAAGGAAGAGCTTTTTGAAGATTATGGAAATACCTCAAAGTATTGTTGCTATAGGAAACCTTCATTGCCACCAACTCCACTTGAACCACCTGACGGGGTGTTCATCCGTCAGACGGTCAAGGAGTTGACCTCTATCTTGAATAGAGATTGGACAAATGAAGTTGAGAATTCACCCGAAATTTTTTGAATGACCTCACCTTTGGCTACCATTTTATGTTCTATTAGAGGGACACCAATTAGAATCCTATACAACCCTACTATTGGAGCAAATCTCATTTCCGATTCTTGTGCTCTCGCTATTCTTGGCGATGTGCCCTTGGCACCAACACGCAAATCCTTCCGAGATTCATTCGGAACCATTCTTGAAGGATGTGGGGTTCTACATCAAGTGTCTGTTAGACACAAGATGTTGAGGCTCTCCTAGATTTTGACATGTTCGAAATCCAAGATTTCGACATCATCATAGGGATTCCCATAGAGAAAATTCTCATGGAAGTTCCTTTGGAAGGAAGCCTCAATATCAATCTTGGAGGGAGAAATTTCTCCATGCCTATTCTGCGTTCAAAGAACACATTTGCAAAATCTCCCATCCAAGATGAGCCAATGGAGGAGGTTAGGACTCTTTAATTTTTAGAACCCCCTGAAATTGAAGGAGAAGAAGCTTTCATCCAAGAGGAGGATGAATTTCACGAGGAAATTGAATTGCCAAAAGAAGAGCCCTCCCCAAAACCTCCTATTGAGCTCAAGATTCTACCTCCAGACCTACATTATGCGTTTCTAAATGGCGATTTGGAAGCCCTTGTCATCATAAGTGACAAGCTTTCAGATGATGAAACACTCAAACTCATAGCCATGTTAGAAACGCATAGTGCTATTTTTGGATATTCACTTCAGGATCTCAAGGGAATTAGTCCAGCGTTATGCACCCATCGTATTCCTATTGACCCTGAGAGTGTCCACTCAAGGGAACCTCAAAGGTGATTGAATAATGCGATGCGGGAAGTTGTCAAGAAAGAAGTCTTGAAACTTCTGCATGCCGGGATTACTTACCCTGTTTCTCATATTGAATGGGTAAGTCCAGTTCAAGTAGTGCCTAAGAAGGGAGGTATGACGATCGTTCAAAACGAGAGGAATGAATTAAATCCTCAACCGACCATCACGGGATGGAGGATGTGCATTGACTACCGAAAACATAAAAAGTCAACAAGGAAAGATCATTTTCCATTGCCCTTCATCGATGTTGGCAAAACACTCCTACTTCTGTTTCCTTGATTGGTATTCAGGATATCATCGAATTCCTATCCATCACAATGATCAAAGTAAGACCATGTTCACATGTCCTTACGGGACCTATGCCAACCGTCGTATGTCCTTTAGACAGTGTAACGCTCCTGCCTCTTTCCAGAGATGCATGATGTCTATATTTTCAGACATGATCGAGGATATCATGGAAGTTTTCATGGACGATTTCTCCGTTTATGGAAAAACTTTTGATCATTGTCTACAAAATTTAGACAGGGTCTTACAAAGATGCCAGGAGAAGGACCTTGTGCTTAACTGGGAAAAGTGTCATTTCATGGTCTGGGGAGACATCATTCTTGGACACTTGGTGTCCGAGAGAGGGATTGAGGTGGACAAAGTTAAAATTGAAGTTATTGAAAAACTTCCACCTCCTATCAATGTTAATGGAATCCGCAACTTTTTAGATCATGTGGGGTTCTACTGACGATTTATCAAGGATTTCTCCAAAATTGCTAGACCCCTCACCAACCTATTAGCTAAAGAAGCTCCCTTTGATTTCGATGATGAATGCCTTAAATCATTTGATATACTCAAAAAAGCACTCATCTCAGCTCCAATTATCCGACCTCCTGATTGGACGCTGCCATTCGAAATCATGTGTGATGCCAGTGACTTTGCTGTTGGTGCGGTCTTAGGCCAAACCAAAGATACAAAACATCACACAATAGCCTACACTAGAAAAACTCTAACAGGAGCCCAACTCAATTATGCCACAACTGAAAAAGAGATTCTTGCTGTAGTTTTTGCTATCGACAAGTTTAGACCCTATTTGGTTGGAGCAAAGGTCATAGTCTACACAAACCATGCTTCATTGAAATATCTGCTTACCAAAAAGGATGCTAAACCCAGGCTAATTCGATGGATTCTTCTACTCCAAGAATTTGATCTGGAAATAAGAGATAACAAAGGAGTAGAGAATTCAGTAGTAGATCATGTTTCACATATGGAAGTCACACAAACCATCGACATACCTATCAATGACTTCCTACGAGATGATATGCTCCTCAAGGTGACAGACTCTCACCCTTGGTACGCGGATATCATGAACTTTATGGTCACGGGATACGTACCACCAGGGGAGAACAAAAATAAACTCATTTATGAGAGTCGTAGACACCTTTGGGATGACCCATACCTCTATCGAGTATGTGCTGATGGCCTTCTTAGAAGGTGCGTCCCATCAATCGAAGGCACCAAAATTATAGAGAAATGCCATGTTGGCCCCTATGGTGGTCATTACGGTGTTTACCGTACTTAGGCAAAGATCTGGCAGAGTGGATTCTATTGGCCTTCAATGTATGAAGATACCATGGAATTCATTCGCAGATGTTGGAAATGCCAGAAGCATGGAGGAATATCTGCTCGTGATGCCATGCCCCTAACATACAATCTCCAAGTGGAATTATTAGATGTGTGGGGTATTGATTTCATGGGACCTTTTCCTAGGTCTTATGATTGCGAGTATATTATGGTTGCTGTCGATTATGTGTCAAAATGGGTAGAAGCATTACCATGCAAAAATGCTGATTCCAAGCAAGCAAGGAAAATGTTCCATGAGATCATTTTACCACGCTTTGGAACTCCCCGTATGGTCATAAGTGATGGAGGGTCACATTTCATAGATAAGACCTTCCGAAACTTTTTAAGGGAACTTGGAGTCCAGCATAACATTGCTACCCCATACCACCCACAGACAAGTGGTCAAGCAGAAACATCTAATAAGCAAATTAAGAATATTCTGCAAAAGACTGTCTGGGAAATGGGAATGGGATGGAAGCAAAAGCTACCCGATGCATTGTGGGCATATTGTACTGCCTACAAGACACCTATCGGCATGTCTCCTTTCCAACTTGTCTATGGGAAGACTTGCCATCTTCCTGTAGAATTGGAGCATAAAGCATATTGGGCCATCAAGCGGTGGAACATGAATCTTAACGAAGCTGGAAATCACCAATTAAAGCAAATTTGTGAGTTGGAGGAATGGAGAGATAAGGCGTACCACAGTGCCAAAATGTATAAAGAGAGAACCAAAAGATGGCACGATAAGAGGATTACGCCGAAAGAGTTCAAACCTGGAGATAAAGTTTTACTCTTTAACTCTAGGGTTAAACTCTTTGGACATGGAAAGCTTAGAAGTAAATGGGAAGGACCCTTCACTGTAGAAGAGACTACATCCCAGGGATCAATCACACTCCAAGGTGATGACGGTCAACTATTCATAGTGAATGGGCACCGACTCAAATTATTTCTCGATTCACAAAAGGATACAGAAAAAGAATTTGACGTGGTAAATCTAATCGATTTCCACGCCATTTCTTTCAATTATGTTTAAATTCTCCACGTCCAACTAATGGGCCCATCCAATTCTTCTTCAAGAAGGCCCATTTAATCGACCCGAGAAAATGTGGCCCGAACGGAGCCAGAAGGGGGTTAGCCGAACCCTAGGGTCGGCCGAATCTCCCTTCGCGCCATTCGCGTTCTGTTTTCTCGTGTTGATCCTCCTCGATATCCTCCACAAAATCCTTGATTAAACGCATCGTTCCACGCCTATTTAAAGGACGGAAACAGAGAGGAAAGTCGTTCACCTCATTGAATCATCATCTTCCTCCCGTCCTCGTGATGGCCGACAAAAAGATTGTGCCTCATGCCTCCTCCAACTCAACTTTCAACCTGAGCGGGGACATTACGCCGGCCAACGACAAAACATCCCTCGCCCGACAGCATAGGATGCTTACTACATAGAAGTTTTTTTAAAAAAACATTTGTTTTCTAAATCTATATTAAATAATGTAAGCATCCCCATATTTTGATTTCAATAAAGTGAACTTACCGGTTCATCTAACACCAGTAAAGTTCCCCCTTTAGTTTATTTTGTTGAATAAAGAATTCAGGAAACAAGTGTGGGGGAAACATGTCCCCAAGTCACGAAATCCCGACGTGAAAAATTAACATTGCATATCAAAACATGTCATGACCGAATAAACAAAACGGCCCGACAAAACAGAGCCACGGAAGAGCCACCAGGAGATCGGTCGAACCCCCTGGTCGACCGACCTGTGCTCTGCTCTGTACGACTCTGTTTCACTCCAAAAAATCGGTTTGGATTTCCTATCCCCACTTTTATGCGTTGCCCTGCTGTTTGAGTTGATTTCATATTTTTCATTGCATATCTAAAATGAATCAACTCAACAAATTGAAATAAAATTTGGTAGTCAAGAATTTGCTTAAGCTGAAGATTTGAATATTTTATATTTCAATTCGTCACCTTGTTTATGATTCCCATAATTCAATAGGAAAAAACACATCATCTAGGTATTTGACTAGTGTGATATGGTAAATGAATTCCTTAGAAATCATCATTTTGCTTGAAATTGATTTTGACATTTGTAACTATTTGAAGTCTTGGACTTTGCCTAAATCTCTCATTGGAAATTTATATACCCACCAAGGCCATATGATATATTCATTGAAAACCACAAGCATATGCCACTTTGCTTTTCATTGAACTTTGTCAAACCCATGACCCAATTGAGTGACATGCATGAACTTTTTGAATTGAAAACTCTTGTGCACTCCATTCATGCAAAATTTCTCACATTGAGAGTTTGCATCCATCGATTATCCATCCGCCAAAAAGAAACTCCATACAATATAAATGAAAGCCTCTCTAAAAAAAATAAAAAGGAGTAGAAGACATGGCTACAAGAAAAAAAAGAAAAAGCATCCACTCTTGAAAAAGAGTAAGAGTGCTCAAAAATAAATTAGTAGCCATGTTTCATCCATAAGAGAGAGCAAATTCATGGGAGTTATCACCTCGCCCCTCCATTTCATTCATGTGCACAAGAATTTTCTCTTCACTTTGTTCATTGCATAAGTCTCTCATAGGATCAAGTTTCTGACTTAGTAACATATGAATTGCAAATGTGTGCCACAGTCATCCCTACCAAGCTCCAGATATAGCCACTTTTAGTAAAGGGACAAGAATTGGCAAAACATGCCATGGTGTGGACTCAAACACTTTGAGAGATTTGAGAGATTCCAATCGAGAAGGCAAGGGCAAAAGTTCCTATGACTTTCAAATATAGCAATTGCCTAATCAATTCAGTAGAGAATGGTCCAAGGGAACATCATTCTAACCGTTCCACTTTTCAAACACCCAAGATTGATGTGGTAGCCACATACACAAAGGGGATCCATGAATTAAGGTATATGTTGAAATATCTAGAATCCTTATTTTCTACCTTATAGCAAATTCATGACAACACTCTAGTTCTTATTGCCTTCACTCGAGGGCGAGCAAATGACTAAGTGTGGGGGAGTGCTGTCACTGCACTTGGATGGATTTCATGGTAGTCACATGCAGCGGCAGCATCGGATCCTGTTCTCAACGTAGCTGTGAAACACGGTCATGATGGTACCCAGAAGTAGCCATGGTGCCAGCTATGGTCACAAGATGACGATTGATGATTTGAGTATGTAGCTGCTACACGACCAACACGGGTTGATGCACTGTATGTATGTCAATCGTGTCCTTATAGTTTCTGATAAAATGGTGTAGAGGTACACATCAATTTCTCTCGAGCTAAGAATTGAAATGATTTGTTGCTTTAAACATGCACATAACTTTCTTCAATTCCCAGCTAAGCATGAGGTAGAGAAAATCAATGTTTGTATCACACACGCTTCTCAGCACGGGATTCATGCACATGTATCTAGGCTGATCGTGGCCGTATAGTTCCTGATATCAGATGGTGTAGAGACAAGTATCAATTCCTCTCGAGCTTGAATTCAAAATGATTTGTTGCTTGAACTCATGCACGCAAACAACTTCCATCAATTTCAAGGGAAGCATGAGGTAGAGACTATCAATGTATATATCATGCACACGCCTCAACACGGGCTTGATGCTTGCATATGTAGGTCGATCGTGACCGTATAGTACTTTCTGGTCAGACAGTGTAGAGGCACGCGTCGATTTCTCTCGGGCTTGGAACCGAAGTGATTTGTTGCTTGAACACATGCACACAACAACTTTCTTCAATTTCCAATAAAGCAACAGTTAGAGACAGTCACTGTTTGTATCACAGATGCCCCATCAACACGGGCTCGATGCATGCATATGTTGGTCGATCATGACCTTATAGCTTCTGATCAGAGGGTGTAGAGGCACATGTTGGATTCTCTCAAGCTCTAAATTGAAATGATTTGTTGCTAGAACACATGCACACAACAAGTTTCTTCAATTCCCAGCGATGCATGAGGTGGAGACAATCAGTGTTCGGATCGTGCACCCCCTCAGTGGTGATTTAATGCATGCATATGTAGGTTGACCATGACCACATTGTTTTTTATCAGATACTGTAGAAGAACGTGTCAAATTCTCTCGAGCTTGGAATAAAATGATTTGTTGCTTGAACATATGCATGCAACAACTTTCTTCAATTCTCAGGAAAGCATGAGTTAGAGACAATTAATTCATTTCACGCACGCCACATAACATGGGATTAATGCACACATATGTAAGTCGATCTTGACCGTGTAGCTTCTGATCAGACAGTGTAGAGGCATGTGTCAATTTCTCTCAATCTCGGAATTTAAATGATTTGTTGCTTTAACACATGCAACGACTTTCTTCAAGTCCCAACATAGCATCAGGTAGAGACAATCAATGTTTCTATCATGCACACCCCGCAAAGCGTGCTTGATGCCTATGTTTGTTGATCATGACCATATAATTTCTGATCAGACGTTGTACAGGCACGTGTCAATTTCTTTCGAGCTAAGAATTGAAATGATTCTTGCTGGAATACATGCACCCAACAACTTTATTCAATTCCCAACGAAGCGTGAGGTCGAGCAATCAATGTACATATCATGGATGCCCCTCATCACGGCTGTGAGGGGCGTGGAAATACAAATATTGATGAGGCTCAGGTGCTGGCATTTGCTACATGCTGAGGTAGTGCGTAACCAAGTGAGTCACCATCTTGGATGGATGTTGCGTAGTGAGATATTAGCTTGGCCGTGGATAGTAAATTATTTAGAGGAAATACGTCATTTGTATTTCTTGCTTTCTTTGGTATAGGATCATCGTGCCACATATCATGATCAGTCGTCGACCATAGGCAAAAACACATTTTTCTAAATTCATATCAATTTTCTAGTCAGAATAGATATTCTAAGCTGTCATTATTATTTTTATAATCATGATAAAAAATCTGCATATACTAGAACATTTGATATTAACTTATTTAAATTTTCTCCTGAAGTCGCCACCTCTGGTCCAAAACGGGCGGCTGCCATGTGGGAATCACTGGCTGCTGTCCAGCGGCTAAAGCCTGTGATTACATAAAAATTAGCATGTGCATGTTATTAAAATTATACAATATTAAGTACAATAAAATACTTACTGCATAGCCGCTTGCATTTGTAACATGAAATTTACTAGATACTCATCTCTAGCACTCACAGGAACTGTAACATGAAATTGGCTTGATTACAAAGAATTAGCATGTGCATGTTGCCCAACAGGGAGAGGAGGGAGGGCGTGGCGTGCGGAGGAGGAAGGACGAGGGAGGTGGTGTACCTGAAAGTGGAGGGAGTGATGGGGGCAGCGGTTGTCCTTCGCACGTGTTAGAGACTGGGGCGTGGGGGGAGAGAGAGAGAGGCGTGTCAGGACGGGCATATGGTCCATATCTAAGATGGACATTTTAAATTACGATGACCCGAGCTAAAATCATCGTAAATAAAGAGTAACTTACGATTGTCTGTAATGCCGCCGTAAATAAGGTCCTTATTTATGTCGGCTTAGGTCAGCTGCTGTAAATTAGAGCCTAACACTACTACAAAAAGCATTTTTACAGGCGACTCAAATTTTCAAACACAGGCGGTCCTTAAAAATATGCGACTGTGATGACGAATAATATAATAGCTGCCTGTGATGACAGAACAACACAGACGGATTTTAAAGAACAACCGTCTGGGTAAATACATGATCTTCATAGACGGTTCTTAATTAAGAACCGTCTACAATGCAATGAACTTCACAGGCGGATTTTAAAAAACAACCGTCTGGGTAAATACATGATCTTCATAGGCGGTTCTTAATTATGAACCGCCTGTAATGTTATGAACTTCACAGACGGATTTTAAAAAACAACCGTCTGGGTAAACACATGATCTTCGTTGACGGTTCTTAATTAATAACCGCTTGTAATGCAATGAACTTCATAGATGGATTTTAAAAAACAACCGCCTGGGTAAATACATGATCTTCGTTGACGGTTCTTAATTAATAACCACCTGTAATGCAATGAACTTCATAGACGGTTCTTGGTTAACAACGGTCTGAGAAGATCATGTATGTTGTTGTTCAATTATCATAAGCGGTTTTCATTGAAATTACAGGGATGTAGGCATTGCAATTATCACAACCGTATGTAGTCGTTGTAGGGAAAATTGTATCAGGAAAAAACACAGATGAGCGGATACTAGTACAGTAATGCATTGTAGGAAATGCTCGATCACCAGTGAGGCTGGCTTAATTGTGATAATACACCATTAGAGGCTTTACAATTGTTCAAAGATAATTTCTTTACACACTGAACAAAAATCATGCTACATTCATTGTAGATCGACGATGAAGCTCCCATCGATCAATCTAAATTGTACCGTCCTGCTTGCTCCCGAACACGTCTCATATATTCCGCTGGATCCTGAAAATATTGACATTATTTAAATTAACAAATGTTGAAGGAGGAATGAATAACCTACATTGGTCACTAAGTCAAAGTGTCATCTAACCTTGATAAGTAGATTATAGCAATCATTTTCAATATCAGGCACATTTGGCTGATGCAGCAAACGTTGAACTTCAAGTAGTATAGTTTTGATTGTAAAAGCACTGCACCACCCCTACGAAATATAATTTAAGCAATATAAGAAACCAGTTCAAATAAGTTCAACAACAATTATAAGTAATAATTACATAAACAAAATAGGTCTATCTTACAGTCTCTTGATCAAGAATCCCGATGCAGAGTGCTCCCGAACGATGGACATTTGGGTGGAAGAACCCAATTGGAAAGGTGCATCTTGGAGGCACCAAGGGATAGTCCTCAGAGAAGGAGATTGTCAGAGGGTAGTAACCATCTTCCCATTCAGTCTGCAAAAGAAATTTATTCATAGGAGGACGATGGTTAAACTCATATTGTGCTTGTTCTTCATGACTTACCCCTTCTTTACCGGGGACGATGCACTGCCACTTCAATAAATCTCCTGATTCAGGCTTCACGGAGAAACCCTACCCGGAGAAATTGAAAATACCAAAAAAAAACAAGACGGAAAAACAAACTACAGTTAAGTTCATCAGTCCATTACAGATACATATGTATATACAACCATGTGACCGGTGTGCCATATGTACATACATGGGGATGGTTCTTGCGCCACACCAAGCGCTCCTCCTTCAATCGGCTACACGCCCGAGACATCATTATCTAAATACCAAACTTCCAAATCATTGAGTCCAAACGCATATGTGTACACAAATGCAAAAGGACACAATCCATATACTAACATTGTTCTAAGTTGATTTCAGAAGATACAAATATATACAATATATATCATCTCGCATTGCTAGATACATTTTTTCCAGCATTGACATCTTCTCGCATATAGGGTTTCAAATTCTTTTTAATGCTTCTCTCTACGCGCTTGATGTTTTCTGGTTCGGTGAAAAGGTACATCTCTTCATACTGATTATATTCCTCTTCATTATCTCCCACATTGTCAACCCCAACAATATTTTGCTTTCCAGAAACAACTACGTGCAACTTCTCAGTTTCTGGATCTTGAACATAAAAAACTTGTGCAACATTATCGGCGAGAACCCACAGGTCATCTTTGTAACCCACTTTATTCAAGTCTACCAGTGTCAGCCCGTAATTGTCCACTTTCAAACCATCAGTATGTTTGACCCATTAGCACTTAAATACGGGCATTACTATTCTTTCGCCATAATCGAGTTCCCATATTTCCTCTATGAACCCGAAGTATGTGGTCTTCTGCCCTTGTGAATCATAAGCCTCAATACGAACACCACTATTTTGTGCAACACTCTTACCGTCTTTTTCTTTAGAGTAAAATATGTAACCATTGATGTCATATGCTTGCCATGATGTTACCAAAGCAGATGGGCCACAAGCTAACTTCTTCATTGTTGCCTATTTTATAGTGTTTCCGTATGATATATTTTTGTCCATTAACCATTTAGTGAAACATCTTTTGTGCTCTTTCATGATCCAGTCCTCTTTGCGGTCTTGGTTTTTATCACGAAGCTCAATTTGGTGTTCTTCGATGTACGGCTCAGCTATTGTGAGCTGTTGTAGTACACCAAAATGTGCACGGTGTACATTCTTGTAATCTTGAACAATAAAAGTTTTCTTACCCACTTTGCCTCTCCCACGTAGTCTACCCTCATGTACAGGTATAGGCACACCTATCGATTTTCCATCTTTGATGTAATCATCGCAACCCTCAATCACTTCTTCAGTGGTGTATCCTTCCATAATTGAACCCTCTGGGTGAGCACGGTTCCGCACATAACCTTTTAATACTCCTAAATATCTCTCCAGCGAAAACATATGATGTAAATATAGTGGCCCCAATGCTTTTATCTGATCAACAAGATGTATGATTAGGTGTACTTGCATATCAAAAAAGGATGGTGGGAAACACATCTCAAGCTTGCACATTGTCTCAATGACGTATGTTTTCAGATAGTCTAAATCTTCACGTGCTATCACCTTTTGCGATACTGCATTGAAGAAGTAACACAAACGTGTGATGACAACTTTTATATGCTCAGGTTTGATTACTCTTATTGCAATGGCAAGGAAAACTGTCATCATCATGTGACAGTCGTGAGAATTATAACCGAATAAAGACAAGTCTTTCATCGTGACTAGTTTGCGGATATTGGATGAGAAACTTGTGGGCACTTTGATCTCACGCAAGCATTCGCAAATTGCTTTTTTCTCTTCTAGCATCGAGTTGTAGCTGGCTGGGGGAAGGTAATGCTTCCCGTTCGCCTTTTCTACTGGATGAAGCTCTGGTCTCAAATCAAGATTTACTAGGTCCATACGTGAATTTAATCCATCCTTTGTTTTCTTCAGCATGTCCAGCAAGGTCCCAATGATGCTGTCAAATAAATTCTTTAACGTGCATCAAATCAATACTATGGCAAAATTCCAGATTCTTCCAATACGGAAGATACTTGAAAAAAATTGATTGTTTCTTGAAAGCCATGTCAGTTGTATCATCCGAAGATGTACTTTTCTTTCTCTTAATTCCTTTACTCCTTTTTCCCTTACCGAAAGAAATATGAATGTTCTTGACCATTTCAAACACAAGTTTTGCACTGTAAGGTTTCGGTGCAGTATCTTTTTCGATTTTGTTATCAAATTGTTCTTTCATCTTCCTATACTTGTGTGTATCTGTCAAGAACCGTCAATGTCTCATGTACACCGTCTTTCTGGATGAAGTGAGGTATAGAAATCCAGTTCTATCCACGCACCTAACGCAACCTTTCTTCCCTTTCATTTGTCCCTAATGTAAACAGTCCGGGATAATCATGCACGGTAACGAATATCATTGCTCTTAGCGTGAAATACTCCCGCTTGTACTCATCCCATGTACGTACCCCTTCATTCCACAATTTCGCCATATTTTCCATTAAAGGTTCCAAGAACACATCAATTTCGATGCCCGGTTGTTTCGGACCTTGGATAAGAACAAATAATAAGATATATTTTCTTTTGTGACACAACCGCGTCGGTAGGTTGTACATAGTTAAGACCACGGGCCATGTGCTGTGTATGCTCCTTTTTTCACCAAACGGATTCATTCCATCTGTACCCAAGGCAAACCTCACATTTCTGATTTCCTTCGCAAATTCTGGATACTGAATATCAAAATTTTTCCACTGCATTGCATCACCAGGGTGTCGTATATGTTTTTCATTCTTCTTGCGTTGCTCGGAATGCCAACGCATAAGTTCAGCCTCCCTAGGGTTTGAGAACAAACGCTTCAAGCAATCAATTATCGGAAGGTACCACATCACCAATGCGGGAATTTTTCTCTTATTCTTCCCGTCTGCATCGCCAGAAGTATCGTCATCGTCACCTTCAGGACCAATAATAAACTTCTTATTCTTCTGAGTCTTTTTCATGTTGGTAACATACTGGTGATTGTAGTCCTTCATGTATCTACTGACACCACAAATGGGGCATCTAGTTGCGAGCTCATGCTCTTTGCGATACAGAATACAACGGTTCACACAAGCGTGTATTTTTGTCACACCTAGTGCCATCAGGCAAAGAATTTTCTTCGCATTATAAGTCCTTCTGGGCAGTTTATTTGGATTTGGAAGAATTTCCGCCAGAAGATTCAAAAGATCAGAGAAACTACAATCGGACTATCCTGCGTAGCTTTCAACTTTAGTAGTTCTAAGACTGCACGCAATGTAGTAAACTCTTTATCACAACCGTTTGATTCATCATATAAAGCTCTGTCGCCGCATTCTGCAATGTCTCCATTTTACTTAATCCTTTGCTTGCTCCCATAGAAGTCAGTACATGTGGTTCAATGTGACGCAACATCCCCTCACAATCGAACTCATCATCATCATCACCAGCTTGATTGTCACTACCATCGTCGATATGAACATTATCATCATCTGAGCCTCTCTCATCATCTTTATCCACATCATGTGTATCTAACTCACCATGCTCTGTCCATATTGTGTAGTTATTTTTGAAACCTCTTTTCACCAAATGAGATTGGATTACTATAGTATCCGTCCAAGCAATCTTATTTTCGCAGTCGATACATGGACATAATATGTCATCTATCTTTTGCAACTTCGCATGTCTCTTGGATGCTTCAATAAAATTTGCAACATTACGAATGTACATAGGATCGGGTCTTGGCATGTTATACATCCACGCTCGACGGTCCATGCTTCAATAATAGAATTTTTGTCAGATTTACAAAATTTGGCCACAAATATTCTCTAAAGGTCTTCTATAAAATGAATTTACAGAGACATAACAAGTATGATTAGGGCGACTAATGTAGGAGACGGCGACGTCTTGAGGCGGACGGAGTCAAAGGGGGAAACAGGACCAGCAGCATGGGCTAGGTCTGGGTGGGATCCGGTCCGTTATATCGGGAAACAGGCCCAGATGCATCTTATATATATTAGAATAGCATCTGTTAATTAAACATCATATTCATGTCACATAATAGGTACAAAAAAAACAATCCATATAGTCCATACATCAATATACCAGAACACAATCCATACAGTCCTTACACATGCAAAAGGACAGAATCCATATACCAGAACACACAAAACTAACAGCTTATCAGCTAATGAAAATATACAAAGAAAAAGTAAGGAAACTACATTTACCTTGCACAGGCATCAGCACGGTGGGGAGGCGTCAGCACGGTGGGCCGGCTGGGTGGAGAAGTGGCGGTGCGGGGTTAAGCGGCGGTGCGGCAGTATGGGCTGGGCGGCGGCGCGGCGCAGGGAAATTCAACAGCCTTGCGGGTCGATATAAATTCTCCAGGGTTGCGTTTTGACTGCGGTGAGGGGTCCTTATATAGACGTCGGTTTTTCACAGGCGGTTTTTAACTTTATCGCAGGCGGGTTTTACTTACCAAACGCCTGAGAAGATGTTTATTAATTAAGAAGTAAATATCTTCACAGGCTGTTGTTACTTAATAACCACCTAAGAAGATTTTTATCTCAGACGGGTATTACTTAACAACCGTCTGAGATAATGCCAACTGAACAAAATATTTTTAAAACTTGTATAGCTGACATTGTAATATTTTGGTAAATATCAAATTAATTTCTACTCACATATTATTCACATTTGTGTATCTCATAAAAAAAAGATCCTTCACTCAAAATTGTTGGTATGAACATTTTTGTATAATTTATACATGTATGAATTTTTTTAATTTTTTTAAAAGCACTCCAACATGTCAAACGTCAAATTATCCACCAGTATTCATTGACACTTGATTGAAATATGTACAAAACACAAGAAATATGTACAAGAACACTTGATTGAAATCCTAAAACTACACTACGGCCCCGCCTCCTCCATCCTCTCCGCCAACTTCTCAAACCAAGCCAAGCGGTCCTCCTCCGACTCGTCGTCGTCGTCGTCGTAGTCGTCACCATGGTGGTGGTTGCCGTCGTCGTTGCCGTCGTCGGAGGATGACTCGTCGTCGCCGTCGTCGGAGGACGACTCGTCGTTGCCATCGTCGGAGGACGACTCGTCGTCATCATCGTCATCATCGTCGTCGTCGTCAAAGTCGTCGTCGTCCTCCTCCTCCTCCTCCTCCTCCTCCTCCTCCTCCTCCTCCTCCTCCTCCTCCGGCGACGATGCAGCAGGAGAGAGGGTCGGCTGCTCCGGCTGAGCCAATTGCTCCGGCTGAGCCGATTGCTCCGGCTGTACCGGTGGCTCCGGCTGCACCGGCGGTGGAACGCGCTTGTCGACTGTTGGAGTCGGCAGATCTCCTGACACTACCAAAGTGTTGAAGGAGTTTGTAGTTCGGTGTGGGCGCGCGGAGACTCAAGAAGGTGAATCACGATTGGACACGAGAGACACAGTGGTTTACGTGGTTCGGGCCGCCTGAGCGTAATACCCTACTCCATGGGTGTGTGGTCTTGTATTAGTTTATGTGTGAAAGCTCACGTCAATGCGTATGTGTCTGAGAGCGTTCGAGAGCCCCCTTCGTGTATCGTCGGTCTGTCCTTTTATAGTACAAGGACAAACCGTTACAAGTTAGCCTGGCCCGACATGTGGCCCCGGCGGTTACTAGTATTGATACACGATTAATTGTTGTTAATAACCCTGTAACGGGCTCCGGCAGTGCCATTACGGGTGTTAATATTGTCCGATTAAGTGTCATTAATATGGAATTAATGAAAATTAATTGGGTCTTGAAGTCCGCGGCTATCCTTTGAAGATCCGGAGTCGTTACAATGTCTTCCGGAGGTTTGAGGCGGCCAGCTCCGACGTTTGGACACGTGGCAGCTCCGGAGCTTGCTTGTGGGAAGCGGGAAGCTCCGGGGTGGCCTGGCACGTGTCAGGTCCGGAGCTTCTCTCGGTCAGGGGTTAAGTCCGGAGGTGCCGTTTCGGTACCTAGCCCAGAGCTTCACCCTTGTGGGTAGTAGCTCCGGTCTGGCAGTACACGTGGCAACCTAGGGGTTAACCATGTTGGAGAAGCAGGTCCGGTTATGTCTGACAAGTGGGCCTCCGAGGGTCTTCAATTTGAGCCGACGTCCTTCCCTTGAGATCTTTGTAACCTCAGGGGGTGCATGGTTTTTAGGGTACCGACAGTGGCCCCCTGGACCTACCTCCGGGGAAAGTCACCGGGGTGAAGTCATTCCGTCGGAGGTGGGTCCATACTCGCGACTCTTGAACTGGGTCTTCAAGGGTCTTCGGAGGTGCCGTTGGCGGGGCTTTACGGTTAAATCCCGACGCGTGGCGCACCTCAGGCGGCAGATAAGATCTTTGACGTGCGGATCTCTCGCAATTGAAGGTCGCCGGTTCCCGATACGAAAACCGTATCGGTTCCGCGCGCCTTGTCAGGCCGCCGCCTTTGGGTTTCCCGCCTCGTGATGACAACTGTTCGCCTGGGTAAGAGCCTCGACTTGATCGTCAGGGTGGTCCCGGGCCCTCTTGTCATCGGCAGGGTTGAATTCTTGAGTAGTATCCTTGACTCCCCTGCAGTTTCCATCCAAGCGTTGCGAGGGCTTACTTAAGAAGGAAAGCGCACCGTCGGGAGTTCTTTACACTTCCCATCTGTTCTTGCGCTCAAACTCCCAACTCGTACTTTGCTCCTCTTCTCTTGCCTAGCTGTGCTGCGATGGAGTTGGGTCTGCGTGAGAGTCGCTTGAAGACTGACAGCGATCTGAAGAAGGTCCAGGCCCTCATGGGGTGGTCTTCGGACTTCTTCAACCGCTCGGTCCGCGCCGGCAGGGAGCTCCCCTTTGAAAAGGAGCACGCTGGCGAGATGGTGTACTTTTCCTCGTACGCCATGGTGGGGCTGATCCCACCGTTTTCTTCTTTCTTCTTGATGCTGCTGGACTTCTATGGTCTGCAGCTGTACCACCTTGGCCCTCACTCCATTCTCCTTGTGTCTGTCTTTGTCCACTTCTGCGAGATGTGGGTGGGCATCCCTCCCTGCATCGAGCTCTTCCGAACCTTCTTCACCGTCCAAACCACCGGCCGAAGCGATGAGTATCTTGGCTTCTACTACTTCGTGAAGCGCAAGAAGTGCCCATTCAAGTACCTCCGGTCATTCCCTTCTGGGAAGTGGGATGACTGGAAGAAAGATTGGGTAGTCGTCGGGGTGGAGGAGCATGAGCGGTTGGAGTTGCCAGACGGTCTGCCCGACATTGACACATCGGTATGGAGCGAAGTTCCGGTGCTGGCGGCAGCTTTCGACCCTGTCCTGACTAGGATCCGCCAATGTGTGGAGGGAGGATTGACTCCCCAGGCGGTGTTCTGCAACTTCCTGTCCAACAGGTGGGCGCCGCTGAAGAGGAGGGAGAAGCTCGCCTGGGCCCTCAACAGCGTGATGGACGAGGACCGGGTTGAGACCGGGTTGAAGTCCAGCATGGTGGGAAAGACCTTGGAGTTTCACCTCAAGAAATTCCAGCACGGCATCGACGTTGACGGAGATTACTTGACTCCGCCGCCGGCCTTCCTCCCTCTGAACGTGGAAGTTGAGTTCAGCAGGGAGCTCCGGCGGACGATGCCCGCGCTTGACGACCTTGGTGTCGTCGAGAGAAGATCAACCACCCGGTTGGCGATCCCCGGGTTGTCCGGAGACGGCTCCGCCCCTGTCCCACAGCCAAGAGCTGAGGTCATCGGCAAGGGCAAGGAGCTGGCGGAGGAGCCGGAGAGCCGGAAGAGAAAGCTGCGACATGCTGACGGAAGGTCCGTCGGGCCTGCCACTTCCCCCCCGGTTCCCCCTCCTCAGGAAGGAAGATCCTCCGCCGCCGTGGCGACTGTCCCCGCGGTGGGGTCCTTCCGGAACGTTACTGTTCCGGCGGTGGGATCCTCCCGGAGTGCGACTGTCCCCGCGGTGGATCCCTCCTGCAGTGCTAGCTCCAGGCGCGCGACTTCGGCATCTGGTGCGGTGAGGGCCTCCAGGTCCAGGAGTTCCTCCCGATCAGGGAGAGCTCCGACCCGGGAAACGCCCGCGGCTGTGGCAAGTCCTGGGAGTCCTCCCGGAGCTACTACGCCGACCGTGGCCAGCCCGGACTGTCCGGGGAAGAGGTTCCGCGCAAGCTGGTGCGGGAGCCTCCCAAGGTAATTTTTCTTTTATACCTCGATTAACTTTTTAATTGTAGCATTTGTTTGCTCAATTTCTTCGTTCTTCATCTGCAGCGTTTCCAAGAAGGGGAGTGAAGCTCCACCCTCAGCCACAGTGTCTGAGGCTGCGAGGGCTTCTGCTCCAGTCTTGGTGCCGTCCCAAGCGGAGGCTGCGACAGCTCCGGCGCCGGCTGTCGTGGTCATGGACCTCGACTCGTCTCCAGAAGTTCCCGTGGTAGCGCCGGACCACGGGAATGAAGATGCGCCAGCGGGACCCGTCTCGGAAGTGGAAGCTCCGGGTCCTGGTGCTGCAGTAGTAGAAGCTCCGGCTGTTCAGTGTCGGAGGAAGTAGCAGTCCCGGCTTCGGAGCCGGAAAGTGCTGAAGCCCCGGCGATTGAGCCGGAGGTGGCTGAAGCCCCGGCATGCGAGCCGGAAGTCGAAGTAGTTCCGGCAGTTGAGCCGGTTACTTCCGAAGCACCGGCCGCAGAGCCGGTGATTGTTGGAGCGCTGGCCGTAGAGTCGGCGGGTGAAGAGGCGAGGGAGCTTGAGCCTCCCTCAGAAGAGGTGTCCCGGCCGGAGCCAGTAGCGGTTCCTGCTCCGGAGGCGACGACGTCGATGGTACCTGTGGCAGAGCCAGAGTGCCTGAACGATGTCGCCGGCCCCCAGCCTGAGGGGGCAAATGAAGACTTGGTGGCGGGACCTCCTTCGATGGCGACTGAGGTCGTCCCGGAGGAAGGCCCTAGCGCTTTGGAAGCTCGGGGTTCCACTCTCGTAGAGTGGGACCCAATTTTTGTATGTGAAGACCCGCTGGAACCAGCGGAAGAGATCCCAGCAGGTCCGGAGCCCATCTCGCTGTCGATGTCCATCGACAACGCCTGCTCCAGTCTACGTCAGGTCCAACTGGCCTTCTTCCACGACAGCAAGGCTCTTGAAGAGGAGCGCCAAACCCTTAGGCGGTGGCGTAATCGGCTCCACTTCGAGACTAAGCTGGCGCAGTCGAGGCTTGCAGATGACAAGGAGTGGATCAAGCGGGAGAAGATCCGCCTGGAGCTCTGGGGTGAGCTGCTGGACGAGATGGAGAGCATGAATCACGCCCTCGATGCTCAATCCCGGGAGTTCCACGATCAAGCTAAGGCTGCTAATGACGCGGCCAATGCTCGGTTTGATCAGCTCGAGGCCATCAGCACCGCACTCATCAAGCGCCGAGAGGCACTTGAAGGGAGGGAAAGACGACTCGAGGACGAGGAGCAAAAACTCCTAGAGCTACGGGATGACGTCTTGCGACGGGAAGAAGAGCTCGCCGAGAAAACAGCTCTGGCGGACAAGGGCCTCGAGGAGCGCGCTAAGAAATTTTAAGAGCGCTGCCTCGAGGAGGAGGAGAAGACCTGGGTGCGGGGGCAGGAACTCTACGAATACGAGTGTGCCCTTGTCGCCCGGGAGAAGAAAGTGGAGGCTAGGGAGAAGGACCTGGTCGACCGCCGGAACAAGATCCATCTCCGGGAGGAGGAGCTCGGAAGACTTGAGAAGCGGGTTGCTGCGAAGATCCAGCAAAACGCCAAAGAAGTTGAGCGCCTCGCCCGCGAGAATTCGGAGCTGACGGCGGCCCAGAGATCCCTGGAAGAGATGAAGAACTTGAGGAAGGCGGACTCCCTGCAGATTTGGGAGTTCCTGGGCAAGGCCGACGACGCGCTGACGCCGATGGGTTTCAGCCCCATGCACCCGGATGATCCGGAGCCGGAGCCGGACCTCGCGTTGCAAGCGTTGAGTGCCGCAGGCAGCAAGCTCTCCAAGGTGGGCGACGTCATCGCGGACCAGCTGGAGGTCGAGGGGCAATCCCTGGCTAGGAACGTCACAGAATATGTGTTGACGTGCTACACCAGCCGGAACCCTCGATTTCCTCTGGACCCGGTGCTTGAAGGCCCCGTCGAAGGAGAAGGCGAAGCTACCCGAGCCCGCGTGTCGGAGGTCGCCCAGAAGGTTGCCGAGTTCTTCCATAGGGTCTAGGACCGTCTCTTTTAGCCTTTACTTGTATCTTCTCTTCTTCCTCAATTTTGTAATCCCTTGTCTCCAGATGTAATCTCCAGTCTTCAGATGAAATGAAATCCCCAATTTTTTGCGAATTTCATTTATTGTCTTCAACATCTTTATCTTCACTTGGCCCCCTGGTAGATGTGCACAATTTGATTGCGGACATGTACCAAAAGGATGTTGAGTTTTGTTGAAGACGAATTTGCTTCGAACTTGTGGAATTTAGGTCCGAAGTTTTTGATAGTGAAGGTCCCCTGAAGTTGTCGGAGCTTAGAAGCTCTGGCACTGTCCATCGCTGGAGCTTAGTAGCTCCGGCAATAGCCTCTAACAACACGTTGAGCGTCGGTAGTTAATACTCCAAGGTGTCGGAGCTTAGCAGCTCCGGCAATGACCTTTGCCACACTTAGTTTGTTGGCAACAGACTCCAGTGACGGGGTCTTCTCACCATCTTTTAGTCAACACCGACGGTTGATGCCCTGGTGGGAGTGGGAGCTTGGTTAGCTCCGGTTTTTCTCCATCAACGTAGGGTTCATTTTTCCTGCACACTTAAGCCAAGAAAAATAGTAAAATTCGTTCCTTGTCTATAACTTCGTCGCGGCTTACGGTTCTCAAGAAAATTTTAAGTTGAACACGATTTTTAATACGACTGGATGAATTGTCTTTTCTTTTAGATCCAATTGTCCATGGACCCACCTTACTTTGGCCTGCCGGGATGTAGGTAGAGTGGCGTACTTAGGGTGCTTGACCAGGCTAAGTCGATATCGCACTCCAGCCCTAGAATGGCTTGGCGGCTTTCAGGCGAGTTGGCCACAGACGATATTTAAATCCAAAAAATCTGACAATTCAACTCGAATCGTATGTAAACCGGTCAAACTAGAACTTCTTAAGAATTGCACGTTTCTGTTATAGACAAGAAAGAGAAAAATAAAAATGTCGAGCCTATGCAAAAATGAATGCACGTGGAGTCTATTTCACATGAAGATGTCTTTCATTATAGGTCCGGGGTACAGGGGAAACAAGTACACTCTTAGGGTACGGAACCAGGCTAAGTGTGTTTGGTTTCCCGTTTGACCCAGGGTAGTTAGCCACACTTTTAGTCCGGAGACTGTGTCAAGTGTTGCATGAGCTTTTCAAACCTTTCGGGAAAGGTCCGGCTGCTCTCCTGGAGGAACTACCCGACTCTATACTATGACTCTATAACATACATTTCAAGTTACTTAAGACTCACCTCCGTGGAATTAAGTGTAGAACTTACGGAGGTGCTCGATGTTCCAAGGATTTGGGAGAGGTGTCCCATCCTCGGTGGCCAAGCGAACGCTTCCGGGACGGGATACTTTGATCACTCGAAAGGGCCCTTCCCAGCCGGGGGAGAGTTTGTTTTGCCCTTCTCTGGATAGTATTCTCCGTAGCACCAGATCGCCTTCCTCGAGCTGTCGGTTGTGTACATGCCGCTGGTGATAGCGCCATAGAACTTGGCGGTATCGGGCATTCCGAACAGCTGCTTGGCACCTTCCCTCCTCGAGGAGGTCTAGGTCTTCGCGCCGGAGCTGGTCCTGCGCGGCTTCGTCGAAGGTCCGGACTCGGAGGGAACCCAAGGTGATTTCCGGAGGAAGGATCGCTTCAGCTCCGTACACCAGAAAGAAGGGTGTTTCTCCGGTTGCCCGACTTGGAGGAGTCCTGTTGGCCCATAGAGTGGGCGGAAGCTCTTCGATCCAATTGGCTCCGTGCTTTTTCAAGCGCTCATAAGTGCGTGTTTTGAGTCCTTTAAGGATCTCTGCATTTGCTCTCTCGGCTTGTCCATTGCTGGCAGGATGAGCTACGGAAGCGTAGCAAACTTGTATGCCGAGGTCTTCGCAATATCCTTGAAATGCGGAGCTTGTGAATTGAGTCCCATTATCAGTGATGATCTTATTTGGGACTCCGAATCTGCTCACGATGGATTGTAGAAAATTGATTGCAGATTGTTTGTTGATCGTCACAACGGGAGTTGCTTCCGGCCACTTGGTGAACTTGTCGATGGCGACGTACAGGAACTTGTAACCTCCGACGGCTCTTGGGAAGGGTCCCAAGATGTCCATCCCCCACACAGCGAAAGGCCATGTGGGAGGTATCATTTGTAAGGACTGAGCGGGTGTATGAATTTGCTTTGCATGAAATTAGCATGCTTTGCATTTCTTCACCAGCTCAGTGGCATCCTGGAGCGCTGTAGGCCAGTAGAAGCCGTGCCGAAAGGCTTTTCCGACCAGCGTGCGGGAAGATGCGTGGTTCCCACACTCGCCTCCATGGATTTCTGCGAGGAGCTCGCAGCCTTCTTCCCTTGTGATGCACCGCATTAGGATGCCGTTGGCACCGCGCCGGTAGAGATCCCCTTCTACCAACGTGTATCTTTTAGCCAATCTGACTACCCGATCAGCGGATACATCATCGTCAGGAAGGATGTTGTCTTTCAAGTAGCTCCAGATCTCCGAGATCCATGCATCGGAACTGACTTGAGCATTTGAGTCTTGCGTGCTGGGTTGCTCGGAGCTTCCAGCAGCACCTACGACCCTTGATGGCTGCCATGGTAACAGGGCCATCGGGACCGTCAGCTTCGGGATGCTGATCTCGCCCCCTTCGTTCAGTTCGGCAGGCTGAACTGTGGGTTTTGACAACCTCCGGACAAAGGTTCCATCAGGAGCCGGAGCTCCAGTTGACGCCTTGGTCGAGAGTTCGTCAGCTTCAGCGTTGTGAGCACGCTGAACATGGTGAAGGTCTAGGACTTCGAAGTCCTTCTGAAGCCTCTGGACTTCAAGGAGGTAAGCAGCCAGCTGGAGATTATTGCAGGAGCATTCACCCTTCACCTGCTTGATGACGAGTTGTGAATCTCCTTTGACCAGCAATTGCTTGACACCGTATGATAGTGCCACCTTTAATCCATAGATGAGTGCTTCATACTCCGCCATGTTGTTGGTTGCCTTGAAGTCAAGGTGTACCATGTATTTCACCTTCTCCCCAGTTGGTGCGAGGAGAAGGATTCCAGCTCCGGCTCCCTGCTTCTGCATGGAGCCGTCGAAGTAAAGGGTCCAGTGAGGCTTAGTGAAGGTTGGAACTTGAGGTTCCGTCTTCTGCTCGCTGGGGCCCCCAGGGTTTAATGAAGAGGGAGTCCATTCTACCACGAAATCTGCCAACGCTTGACTCTTGATTGCTTGTCTCGGAATGAATTCGAGATCGAATTCAGCCAATTCCGCTGCCCACTTTGCAATATTCCCAGTTGAATTGGGATTATGCAGGATCGCTCGAAGTGGATATGAGGTCACCACCGAGACTTTGTGAGCTTGGAAATAGTGTCGAAGCTTCCTTGAGGCAATAAGAATTGCATAAAGCAGTTTATGCACCTCTAGGTATCGAGTCTTGGCATCATGTAACACTTCACTGATGAAGTATACCGGGCGTTGAATGGTCCGGACCCTCCCGGAGGGGTCCGGAGCTTCCTCTTTATTGGTCTGGACCCTCTCGGAGGGGTCCAGACTCTCTTCGGGGACCTCCGGGTTCTGGATGGAGGAACCCGGAGCTTCTTCAGAAATGACCTGGACCCTCTTAGAGGGGTCCGGGTCCTCTGAAGTGGCTTCTTGTGGGTTTGAGTCTGGGAGCTGGGACCCAGACCCGCTTTCAGGAACCTCCGGACCCTCCCGAAGGAGTCTGGATTCCTGAGTATTGGGTAGTTCCGGTCTCTCTGCAACCAGAACCATACTGACGACTTCGTCAGTAGCTGAAATGTAAAGCAACAAAGGCTCACCAGGGTTCGGAGCTACCAAGACTGGTAGGGTGGTGAGGAACTGTTTCAGCTCCTGGAATGCCTTCTCTGCTTCTTCAGACCATTGGAATGGTCCGGACATCCTCAGTAACTTGAAGAAGGGAAGTGCCCTTTCTGCCAGTCTTGAAATGAACCGGCTGAGGGCTGCTAGACATCCAGTTAATTTTTGGACGTCTTTGATGCGGGTTGGTGGCCGCATGTCTTCAATGGCTTTTATCTTCGTCGGATTAGCCTCTATGCCCCGGTGACTTACCAGGAAACCAAGAAGCTTTCCGGAACTAACCCCGAAGACGCACTTGTCTGGGTTTAGCTTCGTGCGGGTGGCCCGCAGCTTGTCGGAGACAGCCTGCAAGGTGTCCAAGAGGGACTCCTTGTTCTTGACTTTGACCACGATGTCATCGACGTACACTTCCACTATGTCTCTGATGAGTTCTTCAAAAGTTTGGTACATAGCTCGTACAAAAGTTGAAGCTACATTCTTGAGACCAAACGGCATGGATGTGTAACAATACAATCCATCCACTATGATGGATGAAGTATGCTCTTCATCCTCCCTAGACATCCTGATTTGATGATATCCAGAATATGCGTCTAGAAAACACAGTAACTCGCACTCGGAGGTGGAATCCACTATCTGATCTATTCTAGGTAGTGGAAATGGATCTTTTGGACATGCCTTATTCAGTGTGGTGTAGTCGATGCACATCCGAAGTTTCCCGCCGGCCTTGGGCACAACGACTGGGTTCGCCAGCCATTTTGGATGGAAGACTTCTCGGATAAATCCGGCTTCGAGCAACTTCTTCACTTCTTGTCGAATGAAGTTCTGTCGCTCTACAGATTGCTTCCGAGGTTTTTGATGCACAGGCCGAGCATCGGGGTAAATCTTCAGATTGTGCTCAATCACTTCCCTAGGGATCCCAGGCATTTGTGACGGTTGCCAAGCAAATACGTCAACGTTAGCCCGGAGGAAAGTGATGAGCGCGAGTTCCTATTTGTCATTCAACCCACCCGATATGCGGGTGGTTTGGGTGACATCGGAACCAATTTGGATGACTTTGACGGGGATGTCGGTGTCGCCGCTTGGCTGCACACGGGGAGCAGAGGTTGAGCCTCGTTGCCGAATGCTCGGAGGTTTTGGAGCCTCCCCCTGTCTGGAGTCCTCCTCTTGCGCAGTGGTGAGTGCATGGAGCTCCTCCAGAGCAGTTACTCCGGCGGTGCGATCTCCACGAATCCGGAGAACGCCTGCTGGTGTTGGCATCTTCAACACCAAGTATCCATAATGAGCAGCTGCCATAAATTTGTATAGGGCAGGTCTACCCAAGATGGCGTTGAATGGTAAGTTGATCTGAGCGACGACGAAGACCAACTTCTCGGTGCGGTACTTCTCCCGTGTCCCGAAGGTAACGGGGAGAATTATAGCTCCGAGTGGGGTAATGGCCCCCGAACCTACTCCGGAGAATGGTCGAGAGGGCTGAAGATCCGAAGGTCGAAGCTGAAGTTTGGCAAAAGCTTCAACCTCCATCTACCATAACATGATGGAGCTGGATATTGTTGATGGTGGGAGATACCATCAAGGGTAATTGGCCAGCTCCGACCATGCTTTGAGGATAGTCCGAAGCATCAAAAGTGATGGGTGTGTCCATCCACTTTCGATGTGGCTCCGGTCTAGCTGTAGGAGCTACAGCATCCATATCCCGCCGCATAGTCTTGATGACACGACGAGAAGTGACGTCCCATGATCCACCAAAGATGGTGTTCATGGTTTTCCGACGCTCGTTGTCGGAGACGTCAGAGTCATCGTCGACGGAGGTGTAGACGGCTTTCAGGACCTTTTTTTGGGTCCTGAAACCCTAACTCCTCTTCAGCCGGAGCTTCGTCAACCTTCTGTTTTCCCTCCCTCTGTCGGAAAGGAGACCCTTCCCGGCGCTTGTTGTAGCGCTCGGCAAGGTTTTGGACCTCCCGGCAGTCTTCCAGCCTGTGGCTGCCCGTTTTGTTAATGGGGCACCACATTTTGGATTTGCCACCGTCTTCGGAAGACGGTCGAGGTCGCTTCTCGGGGCGTGGCCCCCGGCCACCAGGAGTTGCAGTGGCTGCAACGTTGGATGTGCCGGCCGACGACTTCTTCTTGCCGTTGGTCTTCTTTTTCTTCTTGCCACTCCCGGAGGTAGCGGCTTCTTCTTTGGAGGATTTTTTGTGATCCTCCAAGGCTGGTTTGGAGTGCATTTCACGGCCCTCCGCAGCTCTGGCACATTTGTCTGCCAAGCTGAAGAGCTCCGTGACGCTGGTGATCTCTTTGATCGCCAGCTTCTCCAACATCTTCTTGTCTCGTACACCATGTCTGAATGCCACAATGACAGAAGCGCTTGAGATAGAAGGGATTGTGTTGCGTACCTGAGAGAACCTCTGGATGAATGACCGCAAAGATTCTCCCCCTTTTTGCACGACTGCAAAAAGGTCTAGTTCAGTGCCCGGTCGGGTGTATGAACTCCCGAAGTTGGCAGTGAACTGACGGCACAGCTCCTCCCAACTGTCGATATAGTTGGGTGGAAGGCTCATAAACCAGGACCTGGCGGTCCCAGTTAAGGCCACTGGAAAGTAGCTGGCCATTACAGCCTCGTTTCCTCCAGCTGCTAAGATTGCAGTGGAGTATATCTGCAGGAATTCTACGGGGTTGACAGTCCCGTCGAATTTTTCCGGCAAGTGTGGCCGGAACTTCTGTGGCCATCTAACCATGCGCAGGTGCATGGCTAGGGCGGAACAGCCTCCTCCTACTCCTTCCAGAGTAGAAAGGTCTTGAGCATCCCGTCTTTCTCGAGCTCGCTCGATATGGACACGACCATCCTGTTGGCGGTATCGTCGATCAAGATCCGCCCGGAGGTCATGTGTCGAAAGTCGAGATGCCGTATGGGTGCGTCGTGCCCCAGAGGGCAACGACGTCACTTGCTGTGACGCAGCACGTCTTCGGTTGTTAGAGACATGCGGACCAAGTCTTCCAGACAACGTCCGTCGCTGCGACGGGGCCCGCCCTGAAGGAGGAGGACCCTGGTTGTTGAGGCGCTCGGCCGCTGCTGCGACCAAATGCTCAACATCAGCCCTCCATTGCTCCATGGCATCTTGAGATGCATCCGGAGGTGGTGGTCGCTGGAGAAGAGCACGCACTGCATGGAGCGCGTGTTCTGGGTTGTCATGACTTGCCGGCGCAGTATGTGACGCCGGCGCACCATCATGTTGCCCAGCACGTCTTGCCGGAGAAGATGGTGGTGGTGGGAGTGTGACTCCTGCTGGTGCTGAGGCTCCTGCTGGTGGCTGCATGTTGGAGGGATTGCCTCCGACAGCCTGAGCAGCAGGTTGCCCGTTGGATGATCCAGCCGCAGAATTCACCATTCTTGAAAATCTCAGGCACCCCTTCCTGGCGCACCAACTGTCGACTGTTGGAGTCGGCAGATCTCCTGACACTACCAAAGTGTTGAAGGAGTTTGTAGTTCGGTGTGGGCGAGCGGAGACTCAAGAAGGTGAATCACGATTGGACACGAGAGACACAGTGGTTTACGTGGTTCGGGCCGCCTGAGCGTAATACCCTACTCCACGGGTGTGTGGTCTTGTATTAGTTTATTGTGAAAGCTCACGTCAATGCGTATGTGTCTGAGAGCGTTCGAGAGCCCCCTTCGTGTATCGTCGGTCTGTCCTTTTATAGTACAAGGACAAACCGTTACAAGTTAGCCTGGCCCGACATGTGGCCCCGGCGGTTACTAGTATTGATACACGATTAATTGTTGTTAATAACCCTGTAACGGGCTCCGACAGCGCCGTTACGGGTGTTAAGATTGTCCGATTAAGTGTCATTAATATGGAATTAATGACAATTAATCGGGTCTTG
The DNA here is from genome assembly GCA_036927565.1 of Tuctoria greenei. Lineage (NCBI taxonomy): Eukaryota > Viridiplantae > Streptophyta > Magnoliopsida > Poales > Poaceae > Tuctoria > Tuctoria greenei. The sequence goes on from JAYESD010000004.1 coordinate 168,989,624, forward strand.
AAGTCCGCGGCTATCCTTTGAAGATCCGGAGTCGTTACAATGTCTTCCGGAGGTTTGAGGCGGCCAGCTCCGACGTTTGGACACGTGGCAGCTCCGGAGCTTGCTTGTGGGAAGCGGGAAGCTCCGGGGTGGCCTGGCACGTGTCAGGTCCGGAGCTTTTCTCGGTCAGGGGTTAAGTCCGGAGGTGCCGTTTCGGTACCTAGCCCGGAGCTTCACCCTTGTGGGTAATAGCTCCGGTCTGGCAGTACACGTGGCAACCTAGGGGTTAACCATGTTGGAGAAGCAGGTCCGGTTATGTCTAACAAGTGGGCCTCCGAGGGTCTTCAATTTGAGCAGACGTCCTTCCCTTGAGATCTTTGTAACCTCAGGGGGTGTATGGTTTTTAGGGTACCGACAGCGCTGGTCGTCATTCACCCTCTCGGTGGAGCTGCAGCGTATCCGCTTGCAGGGTGGCTGCCTCGGCGAGCTAGGTGGCGGAAGGTTGGCCATGGCTGTGGTGGTTAGTCAGCGCCGGGCTAGGAGAGGTGGAACGATGGAAGAGAAGAAAGGAGTGGAAAAGTTATGTGCTTGTACATAACCGACGACGCGCCTTATATATGGTCTGTGCGGAGTAGACGAGGGAGCGGTTCGTTTCCCGCGCATTGAACTCTTTGCAGACCTTGTGCGGCGCACAATTAAACCACTGTGGAAGATGATCTTCGGAGATCCTTCCGTCGCACGCGTCCCTACACCACGGCTTCTCAACTTCTCCGCAGACCTCGTGCGGCACGTCAGTTAATTAACACTTCTCAGGCCGTTAATTAACATATTGTATTTTCAAAAATGATTATCTCAGGTGGGTATTACTTACAAACCGCCTGAGAAAAATAGCATTTGTTGTTACATAACATCTTATAAGGCCGTTAATTAACATCTTGTAGTTTCAAAAATGTTTATCTCAAGCGGTTATTACTTAACAACCGCCTGCGATAATGCCCGTACTGTTCTTCAGTTTCCTTATCCCTTGCTTCTTTTTTATTTAGATTCCAATATAAATACTCAAACATGTTTACATTCTGCAAATTGTGTTCAAATTTGATGATTCTTTCTTCTACATTTGTATATAATTAACATCTACCAACTGAACAAAATATTTTGTTCATTGCGCATTGAACTCTTTGCAGACCTCGTGCGGCGCACAATTAAACCACTGTGGAAGACGATCTTCAGAGATCCTTCCGTCGCACGCGTCCCTGCACCACGGCTTCTCAACTTCTCCGCAGACCTCGTGCGGCGCGTCAGTTAATTAACACTTCTCAGGCCGTTAATTAACATATTGTAGTTTCAAAAATGTTTATCTCAGGCGGGTATTACTTACAAACCGCCTGAGAAAAATAGCATTTGTTGTTAATTAACATCTTCTCAGGCCGTTAATTAACATCTTGTAGTTTCAAAAATGTTTATCTCAGGCGGTTATTATTGAACAACCGCCTGCGATAATGCCCGATACTATTCTTCAGTTTCCTTATCACTTGCTTCAGTGGGTCGCTGCAACCTCCACCCAGCCCATGGATGACCTCTCCAGTCTGCGCGCCACCTTCAAGGCCATGCACGCGGCGTGCCGTGATCCCACCGTGGGCAGGCGCGTGGCGCTGGAGCGGGAGAGCAGCTGGGAGTGGTTCCAACGGCATGGTAACGGGAGCTACGACGCCCTCGTGGAGCGCCTGGCCAACGTGGGCAACCCTCATGCGTGCTACGTCACCGGGTTCGACCTCGTCTTCAACTACGGCCGCGCGCAGGCACAGCAGGGCACCCAGTTCCTTGCCCGGGCGGCCGCGAACGGCCACAAGGTGGCGGCCTACGTCCTCGCCATGCTCCGCTACGACGCCGACCGCGGGGACCGCGACGCCCTCGAGTATATCCGGCAGGTCGAAGGCGAGGCCTATGTCGGCGACAACGCGGTCGGGTCCGTCACCATGAAGAGGACCAACAAGGAGTGTTGCCGGTGTTGGAATCAAGCCATGCAGAGGCTCGACGTTTTCGTGAGCTGGAGGTTACTACGTAGGCCTCCTCCCGGACCGCCGCCGGTGGCGCTGCCCGACATTGACGATGGTGTTTGCCGCTGCCCAACAGGGGGGAACCAGGGGCCTGCCCGCTGCGGCAGGCGAGGGTGGTCCGAGACCGTCTTCTGTACTGAGAACTGTAGGATTGAGCGCGAGTATGACCTGTTCTCCCATAACGTGTTGTACTCTATGGGTTATATTAGTTAAGAAGTAAATATCTTCACAGGCGGTTGGTATTTAATAACCATCAAAGAAGATATTTATCTCAGGCGGTTATTACTTAACAACCGCCTGAGATAATACCCGATACTGTTCTTCAGTTTCCTTATCCCTTTTTTATTTAGATTCCAATATAAATACTCAAACATGTTTAGATTCTGCAAATTGTGTCCAAATTCGATGATTCTTTCTTCTACATTTGTATAAAATTAACATCTACCACCTGAACAAAATATTTTTAAAACTTGTATAGCTGACATTGTAATGTTTTGGTAAATATCAAATTAATTTCTACTCACATATTATTCACATTTGTGTATCTCATAAAAAAAGTTCCTTCACTTAAAATTGTTGGTATGAACATATTTGTATAATTTATACATGTATGAATTTTTTTAATTTTTTTAAAAGCATTCCAACATGTCAAACTTCAAATTGTCCACCATTCTAACTAAATGCTCATATACATATGAGGCATTCATCAAATTATGAACACACATTGATTCAAAAAAACTTAAAAAATATGAAAAATTCGTAGAGGTTGGTATGATGATTAAAAATGTCCACTGAAAAAAAATGAAAAAAGCATTATATTCATCAAGATAGAAAAATGAAAAATAGCATTTGTTGTATGTTTTTTATATTCTGACCAATTTCAAAGGATTTATGAAGTGAAATTTAATGGTAACCTTTACTTATCAATAATATTACAAGAAAAGTGGATTTTTGCCTTTTAAAGGACCACATTTAGTCAAGAATATTAATTAAGAAGAAGTAAATATCTTCACAGGCGGTTGGTACTTACCAACCGCCTGACAATATATTTATCTCAGACGGGTATTACTTAACAACCGCCTGAGATAATGCCCGATACTGTTCTTCAGTTTCCTTATCCCTTGCTTCTTTTTTATTTAGATTCCAATATAAATACTCAAACATGTTTTGATTCTGCAAATTGTGTCCAAATTCGATGATTCTTTCTTCTACATTTGTATAAAATTAATATCTACCACCCGAACAAAATATTTTTAAAACTTGTATAGCTGACTTTGTAATGTTTTGGTAAATATCAAATTAATTTCTACTCACATATTATTCACATTTGTGTATCTCATAAAAAAAGTTCCTTCACTCAAAATTGTTGGTATGAACATATTTGTATAATTTATACATGTATGAATTTTTTTTAATTTTTTTAAAAGCATTCCAACATGTCAAACTTCAAATTGTCCACCATTCTAACTAAATGCTCATATACATATGAGGCATTCATCAAATTATGAACACACATTCATTCAAAAAAACTTAAAAAAATATGAAAAAATTCGTAGAGGTTGGTATGATGAGTAAAAATGTCCACTGAAAAAATAAATGAAAAAAGCATTATATTCATCAAGATAGAAAAATGAAAAATAGCATTTGTTGTATGTTTTTTATGTTCTGACCAATTTCAAAGGATTTATGAAGTGAAATTTAATGGTAACCTTTACTTATCAATAATATTACAAGAAAAGTGGATTTTTGCCTTTTAAAGGACCACATTTAATCAATAATATTAATTAAGAAGAAGTAAATATCTTCACAGGCGGTTGGTACTTAGCAACCGTCTGAAAATATATTTATCTCAGGCGGGTATTACTTAACAACCGCCTGAGATAACCTTCTTCTCAGACGTGAAATTCTAATTAACGATGAACACACTACACATTCATTCATTCACACAGTTGAAGAACACACAAGATGCACAATATTTACACAAGAACAGACAAGATACACAAGTAATATTCAATCACATAGATGAACAAAGATAGATTTCATTCATTAACAATATTTACAAAACAGAAGCAACTAAAAACAACAAAAAGAAAAACTAATTAAATCCTACTCCTACTCGTCTTCCTCCTCCTGCTCCTCGTCCTCCGGCGGCGACTGCGGCACCGGTGCAACAGGAGACAGGGCCGGCTGCACCGGCTGCACCGGCTGCACCGGCGGTGCAACCCCGAGGTTGCTAGCCGTCGCCTCCACCAGCATTCTACGGCCCTCGGGGCCAAGAACCTGGGCCATCATCGCGAACAGAATGTCGAGACGATCAGCCACCCCCGTGAGGGTGTAGAGGTAGTGGCCCATGGTACCCATTCCAGTATACTCTGGAAGGGTACCCAACCCCAAGGCACTCATGGCGCGAGACGTAATGTTGTACGCCTCTCGCGCCATGAGGAGGCGCTGCTCGTCGTTGATCTTCTCGGGGGAGCTGCAACATAGTTTCTTGCATGGTGGCTCCCTCGGAGGGCTTGGCGGCGGAAGGTCGGCCATAGTGGTGTTGGGTCGTCGGAGCGGAGGAAGACGAAGAAAACAAGAGGATTCAAAGTGAGCGATGCGCTTGTGAGCGATAGCGCGTCTTTAAGGCCACGCGGAGTGGAAGATGGAGCAGTTGGTTTACCGCGCATTGAAAGGTCGTGCCTCGGGGAAAAGAAAGGTCGCGCACGGTTGGTGAGGGGTCTTTATGTAGGCGTTCATCATATTATAATGAACACATATTAATTAAGAAGAAGTAAATATCTTCACAGGCCCATGTTTATCTCAAGCGGGTGTTACTAACCAACCGTCTAAGATAATTGTATCTTCTCAGGCGGTTGGTAAGTAAAATCTGTCTGAGGTAACAATCTTCTTAGGCGGTCGGTACTTAAAATCCGCCTGAGAAAATATGAGTCTATATATACCCCTCGACAGCATTGGAAAAACCTAACCCGGGCGAAACACTTAGACGCCGTTAGGCTGCCAAAATTTTGTTTGCCGCCAAGTGTTCGCCCTCGTCACTTCCAGGTACGCCGCCGAGTTTCGCCGTCGCTGTGCTTCGCCCTCCTCACTTCCAGGTACGCCGAGCGAAGCCATTGCCGTCGCCGCCGAGCTTCAAGGTAAACCCTAAACCCTTCGACCTTCCATCCTCCTTCGCCGTTCCGCCTCCCTCCCCGCCCTCGCTGCCGCCTTGCATATCCTTGGTTAGGGTTCGGGAATTAGAAAATGGTAGGCATCCTTGGTTAGGGTTCGGTGGAATTCGAAAAACTGTCAAGTTCGGTGGCATCTTTGGTTAGGGTTCGGTGGGGCAAGATTTATGTGGATGGTTATATCACGATAAATTGGTAGTTGGTTTTGTGTGTCTGAAACTGTGAAATCAGTAGCATTTCATCTTCTGGTAGTTTGCAGAGATAAAACTGTCAAGTTCGAATGAATAGGAGTTACTCCCTTCGTCGTGGATGGTTATATCACGATAAATTGGTAGTTGGTTCTGTGTGTCTGAAACTGTTCTGACACATTAGTGGTAAACATGATTCTAGACTCTAGTAACAGCAGTATATTCCCTATTTCTGTCATCGGCCTTGCATATGCCACATAATTCTCTATTAGGGGCAAGATTTAGCTCTATTTGGTTAAGTTGACCAAATTTGGCTAATTTTGGCTAAGTTACATTAGATATAGTTATACTTGACTAATTTTGACTAAGTTATGCTATATTTAGCTATATTTGGCTACTTTTGCTTAGAGTTAGCTATGCTAGACTAAGTTTGGCTAAGTTTGCTTTTATTTCTCTAAGTTTCATTTGAGCAATTGTAGATAATCTGTGCTACCAAAGATAATCTGTGCTACTAGGTGTGGCGATGGAGTCTGAGCATATGAAGACCTATATAACTTCAAAAATGTGTTTTGGCTAAATTTACTTAATTAAGCCAAAATTCAGAAAATTTGTTTTAAATATGACCAAATTTAGCTAACTGAAGCATAATCAAGCATGTTTGACTATGCTGGGCAAGATTTAGCTATATTTGGTTAAGTTGAGCAAATTTGGTTAATTTTAGCTAAGTTACATTAGATATAGCTATACTTGACTAATTTTGACTAAGTTATGCCTTGGGTTGTCGGTGTAAAGTGAGCTTGCTAGTTGCTGCTGCTGCTATCAGTCTCTTCTAGGCACTGCATCTGCACAAGTACGCATCAGCATGTTGTTTTTCATTCAGTAGGTAGAAGAATCAGTGATAGGGAATAAGAGGAAACTTGAGAGCGGGGACGATAATGCCCTCTAATATAGGTAGGAGCTGTGCGGGGATTTGCTTTTGGTCCCTTGCTTGATCAGTTATAGGTCTGGAGCTAGGCGCCGCCTAGTAAACCTCAAGAACGTGGTCGCCACTCTGAATGAAGCTAGCCTATTTAGAATAAAAAGATAAAATTGCCATTGGTGAGCAACTTTAACATGCTTGTCACCCTCGTAATGTATAGGAACCTTTTGGTCAGTCGCCTTAAACCCTAGAATGCCTTATCAAATCCTAGAATGCTTCCATCTTTTTCTTCATGCAACACTTCATGTAGAGTTAATATGCCATTTATTAGATTTTTTGTCTTATTAGATCTAGCATGGAAAGCCCTAAGAAGACTGGTCCTGATAGTAACAACAAAGAAGACAATATGGAGTTTACTGACTCCAGCAGTTCAGGCTCCTATCACAGTGCTTCGGATCCTTTTCCGAATATAAAATTAAAAAGACTTCAGTGGATCTAGACCCGGAATATGATCCTGCCAACGAGGTATGGATCACGAATCTTAACTTCAGCAGTTCAAGTTAATGTTGGTTGTCAAGTATACGAAGTCTTATAATTTTTTTCTACCTAGATTAATCTCGAAGACAATGAGGTGACATCGGCTCCTAAAACCGCAGAAGGTTCTCCAATGGATGAATCATCAGCTTCACTCAAGCGGAAACGAGGGCAACGAGGTCCCAATAAGGGTGCATTGGACTGCATCATGTACATAACAAGGGTCGGTCCAGGTGGGCTTCCCCAAGAACCACTGGATTCAGTTACCAAGTACTGTAATGCATGCGGTTTTCTTGTTAGGGAGGTTGTGCCGATCACAACCGAGAATTGGAGGATATTACCCGAGCAGACCAAGAAAGAGTTGTGGGAAAAGATAAAGAAACAATTCAAGTTCCCGAAAGGCACAGAAGAAGTTGTAAAGAAAGCAACAATGGTCTCTTGCAGCAAGAAGTTTCGATGCTGGAAGAGTGAAATGAATGCTTATGTTAAGGCCGATAAGGTCCCTAGCCCGAGGAAGATGGGAAAAATCACACAAGCTCAGTTGCAAGAGTTTGTTCGTCAAAAGAGCACACCTGATGCTAAAGCTCTAAGTGCAACTAGGTCAGAGCTTGCAAAGAAGAACAAATACCATCATCGCTTGGGGTCTGCCGGATATGGCCCCAAAGTCCAGAAATGGAATAAGATATTAGACAAAATTACCAGTAAGGGCATTCCTCACACATCAGAAGGGTGCGATGAGCGAACTCAACGCTGGGTCTTTGCTCGGTCAGGTTTGACCAGCGAGGGCAAACTTGAAAAGCCCGACTCTCTGAATGAAGTAGAGGATAAAATGAAAGAAGTAATTGAAAAGCAACAGAAGGGTCTCTTCAAGCCGAAGAGGGAGAATGACCAACATACCGCTATCTTAGGAAACCCTGAACACAGCGGACGGGTTCGAGCAGTCTCTTCTCAAATGTCTTGGCTAGATGGTTTCCCTAAAGATAAAAACACATATAGAAGACGTGAGAAGTTTAAGAAAATACTTAATGAAACGATTGCTCAAAAGGTCAAAGAAAATATGCAAGAAATAATAGAACAACTTAGACAATCAGGACAATTAGTGGCACCGAGTACAATGATGGTTCCGGTGCAAAAGGAGCAATTAGTATCTCCAACTGCCTACCCTAGTAGCGTTGGTTCCGTGCCAGGCTCAGGGTCAGCCCATAAGTTCCCTGTCGATGATATTGCTAACGACAAATCTTGTCGTCTTTCTTGTCCCAATAGGCAGAGCAGGGAACAAAACCAAACAGGTTGCCACTGCTATGGCAAAGCCTGATCATGACTTCAACGGGAATCCACTTCCGTTGTATTATTCTATGGTGCAAGTTCTTCAGATCGCTGATAATGATTATGAAGATTATGAAATAGACCACGTCACACCTGAGGGGATCGCGACTCTGGGGAAGGCTGTCAACCAATTAATCCTTTGGCACCGACGCGATATCGCGTTGGACGATGAGCCAATTTCTAGCCCCGTCGCATCTCCAAATACTGCAACCCCATCTTCTAAGGCAAAAGTGCATGAAGATCCACTCCCAGTCTGGGAAGATCCACTCCCCCTATGTCTTAGCAAAGATGATATCCAAGAGCAACAAGTTGGACAACAACTTCAAGCAGTACCAGAGCAAGTTGTTGCTAGTAAAGAGCAACTAGTTGAGCAACAGCTTGAAGTAGTACTAGAGCCAACTGCTGGGAGTAAAGAGCAATCAGTTGAACAACAGGTTCAACAACAAGCCAGTGTCCAACTTCCGACGACTACTCCTCGATCATCAGTGCCTATCAAAGTTAGCTCATACGAAATTAATAAACCTTCATCAGAAGTGTCAAAGTATTTAGAAGCTATGAAGGAAAATGTTAGAAAATCGAGTGCATCTCGTTCTTCTCATTAGCCAGCATTAGAAGATATCGAGGAGTGGGAAGAAGACGGTGTCATGTATAATCGGCGGACAACTTTAGTTAAACCAGGAGTTCCAATATACAAGCTTGAGGATGTTCCTCCTAAATTTGAGAATGGGAAGCCGTTCATGACATCCGTACAACTTAGCAAACAACCCATCCAACTCAGAAGAATGCATGAGTGGCACATCACTGCCAGCATAAAATTTGGTCTTAATTGCGTCACATTTTGTATTCCAAAAGAAGCATTCTGGAGCACTGGAGTAGATAAATGAGTCATTTTATTTGAAGAGCTGCTTTCCCTTTTCCATCAGGGCATGCTCGATATCAACCTGCTGCTCGTCTGGTGCCTGTAAGTGCTCTAATATTTTGTATTTGCTTTTCTTACTACACGCATACGCATTTCATGAGATTATAACAATTCTGGACTTCTTCAATAGGATGCAATACATGGATAATGAAAAGTTGGCGCGCAAGATAGGTATCCTTGACCCTACTAGGATTGCAAAGTCGCTATTCGACGTCCAGGCGAATCGAGAATCAAGACAGTACAAACACATGAAAAAAAAAGATTTGGAAAGAGCAATTGCAAAACTTAAGAAGGATAGAAAGACAGAAGTTGCAGCTTACATAGGACATGCGATGTTTAACTTTGTCAGAGACGGCAAGGACCTCGTAAAGGCCCCGTACCACTTCGAGTAAGTTCAACACATGACATTGAAATAGCAATTATTGGTAATTGTTAACACGTGTGTTTGTATGTTTGCAGTAATCACTACATAATGATCTTCATCAAGCCAACGCAGGGAATGGCAACAGTCTTGGACTCGGCCGATTACCCACCAGATCGTTACAAAGATTTCCTTTCCATTTTGAAAAAGTACGTTTATTCAATAATTTTAATTTATGCAAATTTAGAATGTGTTGACAAGTTTTATATGACATTTCTTGTATTACAGCACTTGGCAGTTTTACGCGGAGCTTGGCGGTCAGAGACCTCCTAATACGAATGCATTGGACATTAAAACGTATTATGCTTGTCCGAAGCAGCCTGCTGGGAGTGTCTTATGCGGGTATTATGTATGCGAGCATCTTCAGACCGCCAGCGTATATAGAGTCAATCGTGAGGATGTAAGTTATCCTTAATGTCGATACCTTATTTTCTTACTTTTGTGTTTCATTTTCATTGTAACTAGCATAGTTTAATGCTTATATTCTCTGCTGTTCAATATTACCAGAAACATTATTTTCATATTTTGATTCCAACTTCAAAATTCAATTGCTCATAGTACAACTGCTCCAAAAATACCAACTAAATTACTGTACACTCTCACTTTGATCTATACTTTGAGATTGTTCAAACCAACACATTCTAAACCTTGTTATGTGTTATATTGCAGCACAAGAAGAATCTGAATGAAGAATGGCCGGTTTGTAGAAGTATTCCTGATGGAGGAGCCGACAGGATTGCTTCTGAACTCTGTCAGTTCATGCGTCGCGAAATTTTGCACAAAAAGGGGAAGTTCTTTGATAAGAATGGTTCAGCAGCTGATGTGCCAGAACTTTGCGACTATGCCAATTTAAACAGTTTTTAGTGAAAACTTGTAAACTTTGAGATGAATTGTATCTGTAACTCGTACATATATATTGTTTTAATGAAATTGACTTCTGTGATGATAATATTGTTGACTTTTGTTCTGTGATGATATTGTTGTTTTTTGTTCTGTGATTATATTGAATTGACCTGGAAATTAGAAATAACAGCAATAGTACTGCATAGGTTATACCTTATCACAAGCGGTTATTAACCAACGTCTAGGCATGGCTGTGAAAAACAATTATCACAGGCGGCTAGATACAAGTAAAGAAACATCTGTGATAACCTAATTTTCACAGGCGGTGACTGTTATGGTAGAAACCGGCTGCGTTAAAGGGTCTTCACAGACGGCTGATATAGGTAAACTCCGTCTGTGATAACACCATTATCATTGACGGTTAGTTATGCTTCAATAACCATCTGTGAAGAAACATTATCATTGACGGTTAGTTATGCTTCAATACTTGTCTGTGAAAACACATTATCATAGACGTTTAGTTATGATTCAAAATCTACCTGTGAAGACACATTATCATAGACGGTTAGTTATGCTTCAAAACCCGCCTGTGAAGACACATTATCATTGGCGGTTAGTTATGCTTCAATACCCGCCTCTGAAGACTCATTATCATAGGTGGTTAGTTATGCTTCAATAACCGTCTGTGATAACACGTTTATCACAGACGGTTATATATGCTGCACGACTCGTCTGTGATAAAGTATTTTCACAAACGGCTAGCCTAAGTAAAGAACCGCCTATGATAATCTGTCTTCACAGGCGGCTAGCCTAAGTGAAGAACCGCCTATGATAATTAGTCTTCACATGCGGTTTCACTTCTCCGCCTGTGAAATTGCGGATTATCACAGACTCTTCATTACAGGCGGTTTTAAAAGCCGTCTGTGATAATAGGTTTGGAGCCGCTTGTGATGAGGCTTATTGTAGCAGTGTAATTTGTGACGGTTAGCTTTGACCGTCATAATTAAGTTATTTATGACGGTTAATAAAATGTCATCATTAATTAGATTTATCGTCGTTAGTTTGTCTTTATCCTCTAGTGTCTGAACCGGTTCATAACTACCCATCTATAGCAGTTTTAGTACTACCACCAAAATGTGAGGACCAGGTCCACAGATTCCAGGAATCGCAGACGGTGGTGCCGTGCGATGCGGCACCCAACAGCACGCACGAAAATAATACAACAAAATACCAAGTTTTATTGGTAGAAACAGCGAAAGTCTTTTACAATACATAATGTACAGCGGAAGTAATACTCATAGCCAAACTCTCAGCCTAGCTATGCAAAAGTGCAGCCGTCCAGCCCAGGGACGCCACACACTAGCAACACACAAAAGACCACGGCGGCGTGCAGGGATCCCACATGGTGATATACCCCAACGGGGGCATCACCTCATCTTCGGGCCCTTCCTCACACGTCTCACCTGCAAACAACTTAATATAGCAACTGTGAGCACGAAGGCACAACAAGACTTAACCGTCTCACCTAAACATGGAACTCTACATGCAGGAATACTTAACATAGGAATAGATAGAGCAGTAAATGACTTGCCTACATGTTGATCCTCAATTTTCAAGTTATTATCGACAGCTTAAAGGTTCTATAAAAGTAACTTTAGTGAGCATATTCTGTAGCAATCATAGTTGCAAAGCAATTATAATTCAATACATCATATTCTTCTGGCTTCTTCAGTATTTACTACGTCACGACACAGTGAACAAGCGGTACTCAAATAATCACGAGGGACGGAGATTGCAATCAGTAAACACCCGGATAACACGTCACATACACCCATTTCGGAAGTGGAGCAAATCACACTTCAATACTATGATGTATGCAACAACCTTTCAAAGGAAAACCCAAATGTCGAACCGGTACTTCCGTAACGGGCAGGTGGTCCTTGCACGGAGCGTGTCTGTGCCCGCCGGCAGATTTACACCTTGCTGCCCTCAACCCACTCCTATAAAACATTAGGGTAAGCCTCGACACCCAGGTTAACCAATTACATCAGTTTCCTGGTTTCCATATAGCCAGTATGCATCCGGTACGGTTCAAACTTGTCCAGCAGGGCTGCACACAGACCGGTCCTCAATCAACACAAGCAGGGCTAGGCACGGGAGACCGTGTCTTGCTGCATCCTATCCAGCTTCCTGGTCTCAATTTCATATTCTTAAACCATTCTTTGATAAAATTCATCCCGTATGATAAAATCCTTTATTGCGTGTAGATTCCAACTACTCGACTTGTACCGGATTCCTCAAAACATTAGCATGGCATTTTCTACTCATCAAGCTGTGGACCTACCTAATACTCCATGGGATTTTTGGAACATGCAAGTGGAGTAACAAGCATCTTAGCCCTAATGCACAAAACTCATCTAGACATAAGTGATACAAATAGAAACTTTGAAATAGCACTTAAATCAAACCAGGGCTTGTCTGGCTGCGAGTCAATATCAATGTTAGCTCCTGGGATGATTCTGTCCAAGTCCTCTAGCTCCTCTTCGATCTTGGTCACTATATGATATGCAATATATAAAGTACATGAGTGACAACGAAACTATATAAATGATTTTATAAACACTGATTAGGTAAGAAAATGATTTTAATTGGCTTTGGGATTTTTAAAGTGAATACTAGGTACTATGAGGAAGAACTAGACCAAGAATTGGAGATGTTCAAAGTAGCTTATTGTGTCTAAAATTACAACAAGTAAAAGGCTTCTCTGAATTTTGGTATTAAATCTGTTTACAAGTAGGAAAATTTGTTTCATATTTTTCTGAGCTTCCTACAAAGAGGAATTGATTTTACAAGTTTGGGAAAATTCTGGAAATGTTTCTGTACGTTTCTCATTTTTCAAAAGACAAAGAGAATTGGAATACCAATTCACCCAATAAATAATGTCCAATGAAATATAAATTATTACTAGAGATCAAGGATATTCTTAAGAGTGTTCTGACCAAAATTGGGAATTTTCCAATTAGCATAACAGGGGTAAATCAATTTCCCAAGCAGTTAGATCAAATGAATTAATTATGAAAATTTTTGCACTTTCATATCCAAGAAATTGCACCATTGCAAAGTTGGGATCAAGAGGAGTCTACCAGAATTTATTGGGAATTATTTGATCAAGGTTACTAGGAGTAATGGATTTTTGAAGTTTGCTCAAAATCTATAATTTTTTGTAAAAGAAAAAGTTTAAATAAATCTGGCCAGTCCCACACATTTAAAATGGACCAATCACAATCAGGCCACACCGAGACCACCTAGTCAACCCGCGTAGCCACATCAGATCAAATCGCCACAGCAGATCCGAAGGGAGGGAAAACAGGCCCTGATAAGCGGGCCCCACTGGTCGTCTTCCACCTTTGGCCGCGCAGCGCGCCCGCTGTGGCGCTCTCCGGCGAGCTCGTCGACTCGACTTCCCTGGCCTTCTTTCTCTCTGTAACTCCCGCCTAACCAATATCCAAGGTACTGAACACGATGGGGAGGTCGTCGAATGCCGGCGATGGCTGGACGGCGGCTAGGGTTTTGGCCAAGCCGGAACCACTCAGAAATGACGCAAACACATCGGCAAAGGCTCAAGAGGTTCCTGGGAGCATGAGGAAGATGATTGGGAGGTGCAAAAGCCGTGGAACGGCCGACAATCATGAGTTTGAAGGCGCACCGATGAATTTTCATTTGCGGGCACGAAAACATAATATCCAACTTCATCTCTCGATAACTTTCCTTCATTTTTCGTGAGTTGTTGCGCCTGGAGGTATTGAATATATTCCTTAATTGGATTGAAGAATATTTGCAAGTAGAAACAAAATTAAATCGATGACCTAGTGACCTCGATATGAACTAGCTTCGGTAAAACTTGAATCATTTGCTCGATACCTAAGGAAATGAAGCAGAACTTCACCTTGAGGAAGAGGTTGTGATGGCGATCCTTTTTGCTGTTGAAGTCAAGGCGTAACACCGCTTGTTGAGGGGTGCCAATAGTGGAGCAGAGGCGGCGATCGTCTCCAACTCCGGAGGCGTACGTGAAACTTCAAAATACTGGCAACCCAGTGAGCAAAGGGACAAGCTAATTAGATTAGATGATGGAGGAGATTTTTGCTCTACTTTTTGATGTTTGGAGCTTGACCAACCGATGGCTAGAACAGTTGAACGAAGTGAAGAACAGGGAGGCGGTCGAAAATGGTGCTGGCGGCAAGAACAGAGAATACCTTTGCTTTTTCTCCGTGGTAGAGGGTTAGGATGAGAGTGGGGCTCTTTAAAGCGAAACCCAGCTTGGAGGCAGTAACCTTGGTGCCAGGGCCAAGCCATCGCCGTGGCGCCTTGCAGAATCGAGGTGTCGAGCGGAAGGAGGAAGAAAAAACAGCATACAGAGTAAGGGTTCTGACTAGTGGGTCCCACTTGTCATACTCAAACACCAAGTCTTTGTTCCTTCAATTACACCACCTAACAATGTCCAAAAATCCTAGACTTTTGTAGAAGGACAATCAAAGGTGTAGATTCAGATTTTGGAATTTGATTTCATATTTGGAGAAGTTTCATCTGAAATTCAAATTCAAATTTGAATTTGAATGGAATTCAATGTACCCATTGATTTAAATAGAGAATGTGCTCCAAATTTTATGAAATTTGACATGGATGCTATTTGGAATATTTGTAAGCTAATGTTATTTTGTCAAGGTTTGAACAGAAGCTAATTTGAATTTTTCGAATTTCCTCTATTGAAGTTTGAATTGGTTTGATTTTTAAATTGCCATTTCAATTTATTTTTCCCATTCAAATTTTTAATTATCCTCTATGAGCTTTACACTGTGAATTTAGGGCTTTTACATTCCTCCCGCATTAGAAAGAATCTCATCTCGATATTATAAATGAAAGAGACGGAGGTAAAAAGATTACTGGATATGCGATGATAAAAAATCTAGATAGTTGGATCGTAGATAGTCCTCGCTTTCCCATGTCGCTTCCTCAGTGGTATGGTTACTCCACAAGACTTTGTAGAAGCACAAAGTCTGGTTTCTTGTGGTGTGAGCCTTTTCATCAATAATACAGATCAGATACTCAGAATAAGTGTGATTCAGTTGGAGAACTTCAATGCCTTCAGTGCGGATTTTAGCCGGGGATTTAAGGCACTTCCGTAGCTGAGAAATGTGGAATACATTCTGAACTCCAGAGAGTGATGCCGGTAACTCTAAACGATAGGCCACGGGTCCGGATTTTTCAATGATGGCGAACGGACCGATGAATCGTGGAGCAAGCTTTCCCTTCACTATGAAGCGATGAATCCCTTTCATCGGAGAGACACGAAGGTAAGCGTGGTGTCTGATGTCGAAGTGGAGAGGTCGATGTCTTTTATCCGCATAGGTTTTTCGACGAGACTGAGCAGCCTTGAGATTGGCTTGAATCACTCACACTCGTTCTTCGGCTTCATTCACAAGATCAATACCATATATTACTCGTTCGTCGGATTCACACTAGTTCAGTGGTGTGCGACATTTCTGGCCATAGAGAGCTTCATACGGTGCCATCTTGATGCTAGCTTGATAGCCATTGTTATATGAGCACTCCGACAAAGGTAAATGATCATCCAATTTTTTACCGTGGTGGATGGCACAAGCGCGTAGCATATCTTCCAGAACTTGTATCACCCATTCTGTTTGACCGTCGGTCTGCGGGTGATATGGGGAGCTTCAGATCAGTTTCATCCCCAATGATGCGTGCAGCTGCTCCAAAAAATGGGCAACAAATAGTGCACTGCGATCTGAAATAATTGCCCGAGGAACACCGTGCAAGCACATGATTCTTGCAATATACAACTCCACATATTTCTTGGCAATGAGCCTTGTCTGTATAGGTATAAAATGAGCTGATTTGGATAGTCGGTCGACTATCACCCAAATTGAATCATGCTTGTGGAATGTGAGAGGCAAACCGATGATGAAATCCATACTAATATCTTCCCACTTCCACGCCGGAATTTTCAATGGTTGCAGCTGACCGGCTTTCCTCATATGGTCGGCTTTCACCCGCCGACACGCATCACACTCGGATACGTACTTTGCAATTTCTCTTTTCATCTGTGTCCACCAAAATCTTGTTTTCTGATGTTGATACATGTTTTTGCTGCCTGGAGGAATAGAGTACTTGGATAAGTGAGCTTCATCCAAGATTTTCTTCTAAAGTGTCAAATCACGGGGTACCACTATACGGTCTTTGAACCTTAGAGTACCATGCTCATCACATCGAAAGCACTTCATTTCTCCATTCTTCATTCTCCTATGAATGTGCGACATACCCATGTCTTTCTTTTGAGCTTCCATAATATCCTCTCATATGGTAGGAATGAGAGCAAGATTATATAACACTCCATATGGAACCAAGTATAAACTCAGCTCGTCCTCGTCCATTGGAGTGATGGACAGATTATTGACATGAGACTTGCAGCTTAGTGCATTGGTGACCACATTTGCCTTGCCGGGATTGTAGTGGATCTCAATCTCATAATCTTTGATCAGCTCTAACCATCTTCATTGTCGCGTATTCAACTCCTTCTGAGTGAAGATATATTTTAGGCTCTTGTGATCGGTGTAGAGATGCACTAGTTTCTTTGTAAATAATGCCTCCACATTTTCAAAGTGAGCACCATGGAAGCAAGCTCAAGGTCATGAGTTGGATAATGCTGCTCATGATCTTGGAGCTGCCGTGAGCCATATGCGACCAGACGCATCACAATAAACGTCGAAAGATTTGGTCGTATCCGGCTGAGCTAGCACTGGGGCTGTTGTGAGATGCTTCACTAATGCTTGAAATGCATCCTCACATGCCTTGCTCCAAATATATTTGGTCCCCTTTTTCAGCAGCTCCGTCATCAGTTTAGCAATTTGAGAAGCTCGGAATGAACCTCCGATAATATTCTGCTAATCCAAGAAAGCTGCGAACTTCGTGTACAAACTTTGGAAACTTCCATTTCAGCACTTACACAATCTTGCTTGGATCAACAGCGATACCCTCCGCTGAAATAATGGAAATGGCACCTGGCTGATCCAAAACTCGCACTTGCTGAATTTTGCATACAGTTTTTGATCTTGCAATCGTTGGAGGACGATATGCAAGTTTTTGGCGTGTTCTTCCTCCGATTTAGAACAAAGTAGAATGTCATCGATGAAGACCACGACAAACTTGTCCAACTCCGGCAGGAATACTGAATTCATCAAATACATAATGTGAGCCAGCGCGTTGGTAAGTACAAACGACATGATGAGATATTCCTAGAGCCCATATCTCGTCGATAATGCCGTCTTCAGTATATCCTCCGGTCGGATTTTTATTTGATGATATCCGGACCGAAGATCCATCTTTGAGAAGACCTTGGAACCCACTAATTGATCGAATAAAATATTGATGCGCGGTAGTGGATACTTATTCTTGATCTTCACGGTGTTGAGCGGACGATAGTCCACATATAAACGTAACGTCTTGTCTTTCTTGTTCACAAACAATGCAGAGCAGCCCCAAGGTGATGAACTTGGGCGTATGAGACCTTTGTCCAGCAGGTCCTTCAAATGCTCCTTTAATTCTGCCAATTCATTAGGTGCCATATTGTACGGCCTTCGAGAAATAAGCGTGGTTCCCGGGATAAGTTCAATTTTGAACACGATGTCCCTATCCGGTGGCATACCCGGAAGGTCATCCAGAAAAACGTCCGGATACTCATGGACCACACGAATATCCTCAAGCTTTGTGGTTTCCCACTACAGGAAACGCTGATACTTACGCCAGCCAGTTTAATTGACGTCGGCTGGCCAACGTAATTTAATTAACTTACGTTGGCTGTAGGAACCCGACATAAGTAAGTTAACCTACGTCGGCTGCCGACGTAAGTAACTAGCTCGACAACAGTTAAGGATAACTTACGTCGGCACGGACAACAGGCCGACGTAATTTCTGTGGTGCCCGATGGACCATCCTATCGGCTGCTACTTTCCCACCCGCAGAGGAAATCAAATATGTACATTTTGTGGGAATTATAGGTAATTGATATTTGATGACATATGATTGGCTAATGAAATTATAGGTGGCACCGGAGTCAAATAATATGACTACGGGATTTCGGAGTAGAGAAAACGTATCCGCAAAGGCGGGTTCGCCTTCCGGCACGTCTTTGATAGCTAGGTGGTGGACGTTGCCGGGTTTTGCTGCTGGTTTCTTGGGCTGGTTGCGGGGCTGAGCTGCACCCTGATACGGTGCTTGTCCGCTGCTCTGTCGGTGCTCGGGGCAGTCCCTCGCAAAATGCCCGACACGGCTACACGTATAGCATGTGTATTGTGTCGGGTTTCCTCCAAGCTGCGGAGAGATTCCCGGTGCACGTGGTGGAGGTAGATATGCACACGGGACAACCTTTGCTGCTGCTGCTGTGGAAATGGCAGTCGGAAAAGCGACGTGTTGAAAGAACGACTGTGGGATTGCTGCAGTCGCGCTGGTGGCTGCCATCGCTGACCGGATAGTGAGCGATACACCACACGGTACTTCCGTGGACCACCACTGCTGCTGCTCGATGGCACGCTCTGTTTCCTCTTATCAGAAATGAGCTCGCCCTGAGCATCTTCCTGCACTATCGCGACATTGACAATGTCGTTGAAGGTGCCGCGATTGCATTGTGCGAGTTGGACCTTCATCTTGGGATTAAGGCCCCTGAAGAATGTATCTTGCGTTCCCAGATATTCTGGCGTGTACTGCGCCAAATGATTGAATGCGTGGGAGTATTCATGAGCACTGCTCCTGCCTTGCTTTAGCACCAAAAATTCCTGAAGCTTCCTTTTCATTATACCGGGAGGTATATGGTAGGCGCGGAATGCCTCCCAGAATTTGGTCCATGTGACCGCATGACCAGCCGGCAGTGACGCGATGAAGATCGCCCACCAAGCACCAGTGGACCCCTGAAGTTGTTGCGCTGCAAATAGCACCTTCTGTTGTTTGGTGCATCGCAGCAAACCGAAGTTCGCCTCGAGTGTGCAGATAAAGTAGTCCACCTCCGGAGCCTCCTCGACCTCTGTGAAGACCGGTGGATGAATCGCCAAGAAGTCCGAGTACGAAACCTGTTGGGGCTGGCGTTGCCCATTATCTTGTTGCCTCCCTTGACGAGACGAGTTCTGCACCAACATCCACAGTAACTCGGTTTACTCATCACGCGAGCCGAGTACTACGGCCAGAATCTCCGTGAGAGTCCACGGAGGTTCAGGTGATGGTGTTGGAGGAGCTTGTTGCTGTGGTGTCGTGGTTTGCTCCTGGGTCGGAGATTCAACCTCACGACCCTTGCTAGAGCCTCCCATCTCGGGCGTAGAACGTGTACGCACCATTCTGCATCCACTACAGGAATCCCGACGATTTGCGACGGCCAGGGCCATCGCAAATAAGCCATATGTCATCGCAAATAAGCTACTTGCGACGGATTTCCTTATTTGCGACGGTTTTTAGCCGTCGCAAATAAATCGTCGCAATTAAGCTTATTTGCGACGGCCACCGTCGCAAATAAGCTTAATTGCGACAGTCAGGATTGGCTGTCGCACGTTATTGCCGCGGGACGGTGGGCCCCGCAACATTATTTGCGACGGCCTGGCCGTCGCAAATAAGTTCAGTGGGCAGGGCCCACATGTCCTCCTCCGGGACCCACTCTGTTATTTGCGACGGCCAGGCCGTCGCAAATAGCAATTGCTTATTTGCGACGGCTTTGTACCTTATTTGCGACGGTACTGTATAAAAAGCCGTCGCAAATAAGGTTTTTTATTTTTTTAAAAAAACAGAAAACACTAACCAGCTCGATGGCCAGATTCACAGAACAGATTCACAGAACACATCACATCATAACAGTTTCAAAACACATCGTACAAACATCGCATCAACATCAACAACCTAAACATGGGCTCACTCGCCGGTTTGACCTCCGTAGCCACCTCCGGAGCCACCTCCGAAGTCGAAGTCCTCGTCGTGCCTCATTCCAGGCGGCGGTAGCAACGGCGACGACGTTTGTGCAGCCGTCGCGGATCCCTGCAATTAATGAAACTTAGAGTTAAAATATAAATGCATCAACATCTCTCTCACTCCCTCTCTCTCTATCTTCATCTAAATCCCACTCTCTTCTTCTCTTTTCATTTCTCTCTTTGTCTCTCACTCTATCTTTCTTTCTCACTCTATCTCTCTATTGCTATCCTTTTCCCTCTATCTTCCTCCCTCTATCTCCATCTACATCTCCCTCCCTCTATCTTCCCCTCTCTCTATCTACATCTACATCTTACTCTCTCTCTTCATTCCCATCCTACTCTATCTATCTTTCACTCTTTCTTCTGTCTCCCTTTCTTCTATCTCTATCTTTCTTCTATCTCAATCATTTTCTTCTATCTAACTATCTCTCTTTCATCTATCTCGATCTTATTACGCTGGAGAAGAAGGATTACATAGAAACTTACCTGACCCGCTGAAGAAGGATCGCCTGGAAGGACCGGTGGTAGTACCGGTAGCTGGATTCCCAGACCTTGCGCCTGAGTGATGGACTGTCATTGCAAACATTAAATGCTACCTATTAGTAAGTCATTTATGCTGAATTAATGAGAATTTTAGTTTTTATTTTGTTACCTCCATTGCTTCCCGCATCTGCACCAACGCTGCTGCCTGGGTTTGGATCGTGGCCTCCATCACGATCCTTTGGCGTTCCGCCTCCCTCCTTTCCTCCTCATGTCGCCTTTCGTTTTCTTCTACAGTTTCTCGGAGGGACTGCATCTCAATGTCCCTCTGTGATACGCGGCGACCTCCCGTGCTCGAAGCCTACGTGGAGCTGCCTCTCGCAGGTCTCCCCGCCCTCGAGTCGACAACTCCATCGAATATGGCGAGCCTATAAAAAAGAGAGTCAGTAATATGAAATTGAAATATCTTGAATACTTTGAATTGAAAACGATAAAATGACTTGTAAACTCACCTTCTGTGTGCTTTTCCACCACCGATTGCATACGCGGCTTGAGGATTGATCGGTTGACGTTCCCAATCGAAATCCTCACCGTGTATCTTCCTAGCCTCCTCCCCGTACTTAGCCTGCAAAACAATAAAACCGTGTAAGTTGAACAATCTATATAGTTATATTTAATATGAATGATTTCTAAACTTACCAACCGCTCGGCTGCAGCCTGACTGCACCCCGTCGGCTGAGAAGGGTCCCTGTGACCTCTTTTCCAGACCTCAGCTGCGGTGGGCGGCACCCCCGTCTCGCGCTCCTGTCAATACGTGTTAGTACAAACAATATTTTATTAATATATAAACATAAGTTACACACACTTACCATGCGTTTAGCTAAACGCAAGTGGTTATCTTGCCCGTGCCTGCTCTTCCCCTCCACCCCTCTGCAGTCTCGAGCCTTCTCAGACTTAGCTTTAAAATCGTCGCTAGCACAGTAGCGACAAAGGGCCCGAAATGCATCAGTCCGACCCTGCAACCAGCTCACGTGGCCCTGCACATAGTTGGAAGTCGTTAAAAGTACCATCGAGGAAATTATCAGAAAAAAATACTTACTACACTCCACGTACCTGCGCGTACTCCTCCTCCGTCAGGTGCCTCAAGCTCTCTTGCCGGAAGTGTAACACGTGCTGCTGGTTCGCCTTCAAGTGCTCATTAATAATTTGAACACGGGCCTTCGACAAAGCTTGTCGAAGCACCTTGGCAGCATTGAAGTAAAACACTCGCCTCGCATCCTCAAACATCCGACGGTCGTTGGGTCCTCTAAAGTATATCTTGCCTGCGATAAAGAATATATTGAATAGATGTTCACTAAAAGAGTTTAAGAGTTGTAACTTAGAAACTTTTTTAACATACTTACAATAAAATCGGCCCATACGGCCTCCTGAAGGTTGCCGTGCTCCTGGTGATGGACGCGTGCGTAGTCCTCCCATGAAAGAGCAGGCACCCCGTCGATGACCCCGGGATAGTGCAAACGCACTATGGACCCGAGGACACCGTTCACCGGTCTGTGGTGTTTCTCACCGGTGAAAGACAAGTCGTCCCAAGCACTCTAAGATATTTATTCATTCATTCATTACTTAAGTAATCAAAAGAAACTAAAATTGAAAACTATAATTTTTATTACCTATCTCCGACTGGACGAATCACGATCCTCTGTGAAGGGACCGCGGGAGGACTGACAAAGTGAGTCCTCCTCATCCTTCGCGTCTGCTGGGGCACCACGTCAGGTGACCCAGACGGTTCCTCACCAGCCGAGTCAAAGGCCTCAGGAACAAACTCATCGCCAGCCGGGGGCTGGCTGGCCGAGGGCTGACTCGCCGAGGGCTGCCTCGCCGAGGGTCGGCTGGCCGAGGGCTGCCTCTCCGAGTGCTGCCTCGCCGAGGGCTGGCTCACCGAAGGCGCCGCAGCCTCTGAGTCAGCCGGTGAGGACTACAACATTCAAATGATTCATAAGTAAGTTTAATGTGAATTTGAATTTAAAGAATTTGTCAAAAACGAGTGACATTTACCTGTGACGAAGCTCTAGAGCTAGTCTGAACGTGCCCCAGCAGCTGAGAGCGTCTGCTGCCAGTCGACGAGGCACCAACGAAAGCGTCCTCAGGTCTAGAGGGGTAGAACCCCCTCGTCGGCGGCACCTTCTTACCCTTCTTTGACGCCATCCTATTGTAATTAGATAATTAGTAAATATGCAAATAATATATATAAAATTCATGTTACTATCTTCAAGAAAACATTACTTGTAGTCACTTTCAAAATTCATCAACATCATTGTCATGTGCCTGTGCCCTACTCCTTAAACCAGCCCAACGATCTTCCATCGTGGCCTGTTCTAATTTTCGTTTTCGCGTATCATCTGCCTCTACATCTTCAACGTCTTCAATATCTCCAACTAATTGATCGAGTCCTGCACCAAGCTCGACGATAAAAGTGTCTGGCAACTCTTCTTCTTGGTACACTTCTTCAACGTCTTCGCTATCATGGTAACCATCATCCCCAGGAGTATATAGCCGCTCACGAGGATTCACCTTATATACCACCCACCAAGCACTGAGCTTCGTGCCTGGATAAGGTAGATAATACACTTGTTCAACTTGATGCGCAAGAACAAATGTATCATAACCTCGTAGTCGGTCCTTATGTTTCACTTCCACCATTCCAAATTGGTTTTCTCGAGTTCCATGAGTACGATCAAACCAATCACAGTCAAAGAAGACAACTCGAAGGGTCTTATTTCCGGTAAAAGTAAATTCAAGGATTTGGTTAATGATACCATAATAATCGGTTAAATTCCCTTGAGTGTCCATTGCTCTCGTCACAACAACGGAATTTGATGTTGCTGCGAGAGGACGATGAGCTTCAAAATGAGTTGTACGGAATCGGAAGCCATTTACGTCATATCGACCATAGCTTCTAACATTCACCAATCCATAAGGTAGCTGCCGCAAATCTTCATGGACATTGTGAGTCCGACACTGTTATAAAAGATGAGAGAATATTACATAATACTTCCTTAATAATAGTAATTTATAATACATAGAAGACGAGAGAATATTACATATTCTCGAAACCAAGATAGAAAACCCTGCCCCCCATTTATTCCTTCCTTTCACATCGCTTCTACTTGTTTGGCCGTAGGTTGATGCCTATGTGGCCAATATTGTCTGTGGAACTCGCTGAACATGAAAAAACATCTTTTAGAGTACATGTGTAGCAAAATATGTAGATTAGCATAAACATAGGAGAAACACTTACTCGAAGTATTCCTGCATGCCTTCTATATTTGCGTACATGTAGAGTAAAGCAACAGTCCTTTCCTGTTCGGATAGCACGTAGGTCGTGTAGCTACCAACGGTGGCGCCTCTCGTTTGAAAAATGGAAAGGTCGCTTAGAGGGGGTGTTTCGTCCACATTGTACCGCATCGCCGAAGTATTGATATTGTATTCTTCCGCAAAGTAGACACTTGAAAAGTATTCAACTTCCTTAAGAGCATATGCTTCAGCGATGCACCCTTCCACCCTTGGACTTAATTGCCATAAATCTGGTCAAGAAAGCAAGTACGGTCACAGCCGTGTGTTCATGCAACGGCTCTTGTGATTTCTTCAGCTCCTCGAAGAACTTCTCTGCCTCATTTGTAAGAGGATCCTCCGCTTCAAGAGCTTCTAACATCTCATCCATCCTATCAACCTCTGTTATATCATCATCCTCATCCACTTCGGCTATGACTCGAGAATTAGTCTCGCCGTGGAAGGTCCACACTTCATATTGTGGAGTGAAACCGTTTCGACATAAGTAAAACGAAAGCTCCAATCTTCTCAAAAACTTAGTGTTCCGTCATTTTGTACATGGGCACCGCACCATATCTTCCGTTGACAACGAAAATGCTCGATCCAAAAATTGATCTAACTTGATAAACCACTCATCGGAGTGACCACCATTTCAGCTCTTCCAGCCAGTATACATCCAACTGCAGTCTTCACCCATGTTTGACTCTGCAGTTTAATGCGAAAGAAATTGTCGTCAATGTATTGTTGTGTTATGTCACGGCCCTACAACCTAGGCAGATAGATCCTAAACCCACCCAAGAGTGACCGAGCGGAGCATGCTCATGACGAGACGCGTGATCCGGATTCGAACGAAATTTCGGCAGCATAACCCCGCTGTTCTCCACTGCACGCCCGAAAATGGTGCAGCAGAGAACAACAGGGTTACGCCACCGAAATCTCGTCCAAATCCGGACCCGCGTCTCGTCACAAGCCACGCCCCCTCGGTCACTCCGAGGCTGTCCAAAAAAGGGACAATTCCAAACCTGCACGTCTCACATGCCAATGGCATGTGAGACGTGCCGATCCGAAACAGGTAATACATTGCTATAGGTTACGTTGCTCATTTTCATTTTCAGGTCATTTAAGAGAGAGGAAAGAACTAGAGAAAGAGTGAGAGGAAAGTTGGTCTCAGATGACAATTCCACGACGGCTTTAGGGTTAGCTGCCGTAGATCAGAGATGAAACCACTTCGTCGGAGTACGCCATCCACGCGAAGGTGCTTGCCATCCTCACCGTCGTCGTTCGCCTTCGTGCCCGTCTACACGCATACTTTACCTTACCACTAAATGGTCCTTGTCGGGCCTTGTCAAGCTGGTCCGAAGCCCATTTATGTATATATAGTACTTGAACACTCAAGCAATCAAAATTAAGCAATTCAACGACCCTTCAAATAAACCTAAGCATAATTCAGAAAACTAAGCAATTCAAATAAACCTAAACATAACAATTATCCATTGTAATTCATTAATTTATCAACTCAATTCTAACATAAGCAATTCAATTCAAATGAGAGCAATTCAATTCAAATGAGAGCAATTCAAATGAGAGCAATTCAATTCAAATGAGAGCAATTCAATTCAAATGAGAGCAATTCAATAAACCTAAACATAACCATAATTCAAATGAGAGCAATTCAATAAACCTAAACATAACCATAATTCAAATGAGAGCAATAATACAAATCTTAAACATTATTAAATTAAACCTAAGCATATATAGTAACATTAAGATCCAATTAACAACTAATTAACAACTAACTAATAATTAATTAGAATGGTCAACTATTAACAACAAACTAACAATTAATTGTAATTCAACTAAATAGCATAACAACTAATCATCAATTAACAACTAATTATCTAGAAATTAACAACTAATGCCTACTTTACTTGTGCGGCGTGGAGCAACGGGCCGACAGCTTCGGACGGATGGCGGAGGCGTTGGAGGAGGCCGGCGGTGCTGCTGTCCGGGGCCGGGGGCGGCAGGGGGCACGTCGACGTCAGGCGCGGGGGGGGGGGGGGGGGGGGCGCGGCGTGGCTGTGGGCGCAAGGGGGCCTGGGGAGGCGGGGTCGGGGGCGGCAAGGGGCCAGGGGTGGCGGGGGGACAAGAGCGCAGGAGGTGGGGGCGCAGGGGCCGGGGGCGCAGGGGTCGAGGGCGGCGGGGGGCTCGGGGCGGCAGGGGCGTGGCGGGCTGGCGGCGGCGGCGCGGCTAGCGGCGGGGCCGGCGGGCCGGGGGCGCAGGGGCGGCGGGGGGGGCGGGGGCGCAGGGGCGGCGGGGGACCGGGGGCGGTGGGCGCGCTGGGGGCGACGGGGTCGGGGCGCGGTGGTCCGATGGCGAGGGTGCAGCGGGGCCGGGGGCGCAGGTGCGGCGGGGGGCCGGGGGCGGTGGGCGCGCTGGGGGCGGCGGTGTCGGGGCTATAATTAAGTGATTCAATCTTTAAATAAACTATACAAGCTATTCTAAGCTACTATAGCTAATTGCTGCTACCTCTTAACAAAATTGCTAGCTAAATCTGAAAAAAAAACCTAAAACCGGGGGGAGTAGCACTGACCTCAGAGCAGCGGAGGCATCGGGGGTCGGGGGCGTAGCGGAGGCGTCGGGGGGCCGGGGGCGCGGCGGTCCGGTCGGTGGCGCGGCGGTCCGGGCCGGCGGCAGCGACGCCGGTGGCGCGGCGGGCCGGGGGCGGAGGCAGGCGGCAGTTGGGGCGCGAAGGCGGGCCGCCTGTGGGG
This sequence comes from Tuctoria greenei, assembly GCA_036927565.1. Lineage (NCBI taxonomy): Eukaryota > Viridiplantae > Streptophyta > Magnoliopsida > Poales > Poaceae > Tuctoria > Tuctoria greenei. The sequence continues at coordinate 169,016,577 of JAYESD010000004.1, forward strand.
GCCACAGGCGAGGCCGAGGGCGGCGGGCCGGCGGCGGAGCCAGGGGCGCGGCGGCGGGGGCGCGGCAGGGCGGCGGCAACGCGGCAGGGTGGCGGGGGGAGCGGCAGTAGCGGCGGAAGGTCTGAGGTGAATGAAGAGTCGGGGCCGGAGCGTCCCGATATAAGCCCTAATTTGCGACGGCAGCTTTAATTGCGACGGCCTCAACTTACGACCGTCGCAATTAAATCTTGTTTGCGACGGCCGTCTGACAGGTCGTCGCAAATAAGTGTTTATTTGCAACGGCTCCTTTATTTGCGACGGTCCTAGGGTTGGCCGTCGCAAATAACCACTTATTTGCGATGGCCAGTCTGAAAGTCGTCGCAAATAACCACTTATTCACGACGGCCACCTTATTTGCAACGGCCAGAGGCGGGCCGTCATAATTTAAGCTATTTGCGACGGCTGGCCGTCGCAAATAAAACCAGCCGTCGCAAATGATCGCTTTTCCTGTAGTGATCCACATGATTTAAAATCAGCAAAAAGTTTGTTTGCTTCATCCAGTCTATAAAATAGTAGTGCGAGCATGGACAATGTGATAATTGCATAACATTCACATATATTGAAAAAGTACAAACTTTATACAAGATATATTATCTCATGACCAAGTTTACAGTAGTGAATTCCAAAATGACAGACTCCCACTACGGAAGTGCATCTCCACTATACTTTGTCTCCATGAGTCGTCATACACACCTTGTCATCTCCTACACACCCACTACTATTTATAATATGATACAAACATGAATACAAAATAAACACGAGCAACCACTAACTATACGTTGCCCCGTGATGGCAGTAGTGTTGCCCCATCCTACACTGATGCATCCTCATCGACATACTCGAGTATCTCAGGATCTTTCTCCTCCTCAGAATCTGAGAGCACCTGCTCACCCATGTACAGCAACATGTCATCAGCCGGTGGATACATGAATGGGTACGACAATTGTGCCTCAGCTTCCCATAAGTCCTCCTGATGTTGGCCTGCCTCAAACTCCCAACCCTGAGCATGATCGATGGCTTCATCTCGTTCATGGGTGATCACAAACAGCTGCTCTTGCTGTTTCTGTACCACCAGTTGAATCACCTGCAGTCCATCACGAGCTTGCTGCAGTTCCTTGCGAGTTTGCATTAGTTTGGCGTGAGCTTTTCGCAGTCCAGTGCGAGTGCGATGCAGTTGGTTCTCGCACCGATTCATCCGGTGATTTGTCGGAGCCAGGAACAAATGTAGGTTCTCATTTATGTAATCAAGGGTGTCACCCCATTCAATCGCTTCCCTCAAGGCTTCGAGTTGCTCTTGAAGGATTGCACCTTGCGTAAGAACCACCATACTGGATGCAGCGGCACAAGTCCTAATTGTCGACGATGTCGTGTCGCAATTTGGATGATAGGCCTCAACCATACGACATTGCCAGTCAAGACCAGCCACACCACGAGGACCGGGAGAAAGAGAAAATTGCGTCCCAGCCATGACGTCTTGATGAAGTTCGCAAAGCTTCATAAGCGCTTCACCAGCTGCTATGGCCCACTTGTCCTCCAAACGAGCTCCCAGGTAGTGACCAAAAAAGGAGCCCATCCACAAGACGCAGACTAGCAGGGATGTCGACCAGGACAGTGCATGACAGTACACCTCTGTCGACCTCTCTTGAACCGAATAGCATGGCATTTCGATGAAGCCAAACCGTTGGAGCACTTCCCGCAGCATGATTGGGAAGCCCGACGGTTGGCGCACGTGGAGAACACCCACCCGTCCGACAACAATAGCATCACATCCCCCGTCTATAAAAGAAGTACTTCAATGAGTCAAATACTCAACTTCAACAAAATTTGCTGAAAAAACAGATCATGGATGTGATAATTAAATTATGAAAGTGAATTCAATTTCAAATGCCAAATGAAACATAACACTAGAATTCTATCTCAGTTTCTGTTCATTCTGACCAGTCTAGAGACATTCGAAATTTTCATCTAGTTAGAGGCACATTCAGGGACTTGAGTTAAACTACAAAGATTTAGTACACCTCAAAGAGATTTCCATAATGTATTTATTTGCCTCCAGATCGTTTGTATGAGGAGATATGATTTTTGCAAGTTGACAGTGTTTCTGTGAAAAAAATTTGACAGCACCTCCTTTGTTTAAGGCTGATTTTGTCCACATTTTTCTAGATACAAAACATCAAACTATGCAAAAATAATAAATTACAACATTGTTGCATACATCCTCAGGATTACATAAATGTATTACAAGAAGTCATTCATCAATTCTACTAAGAGATACGATAAAAACAATGACAAGATACAGAAATTGTTCCAGTCTCTGTCTAGATTTAACAGAGTTTGGAAATTTGAATTTTTCATTAGTTGACAGGGGTATTCTGATCTGGGATGTGAACATAAGAGTTTTTAAGAACTCTATAAACTTTCCACCATGTATGGAAGAACTTCAGTTGTAATTCCTACAGAGAGTTATGCTGTCTCAAAGTTAAGCATTTTGCTGCCAGATTCACAGTTTGAATCAGGAACTTGGCAGTTTAAGTTCCAATGTATTTCCAGTTTTAAATCTTGAACCATTTGCCTTGGAGCTGAAAATGAAACTTGGGGATGATTTTCTCAAGTTCCCAAACCATATGCCTGCTTAATGCAGCGAACACACGATTAATTGTAAATCTAACCAGCACACCCCAAAACAGACATTACAAATTCAAACTTAGTCCTAAGTTGGAATGTTTTACTTGTTATCGTGTCACACTTCCAACATAGATATCGCC